>OX380341.1:31262031-33662031 GCA_947425015.1 Pterostichus niger
TTGCTAGGTAGATCTTATTAACTCCTAGTTACCATAAGTATTAATTTGTTATATTATATTGATTTAATAATTTATACAAAATGTGTTTAGAAAACTTATCGTAAATATTCTTGTTATACTGATTATGGAACAAAAATATATTTTTTGTAATTCGCAAAATGAAATGCGACAGAAATAAGGAGTATACAAGTCGTACCAAAAATAATAACTTTGATTGATTTTGAGATATTACAAAAAATTCTTTTTATTCTATAATCACTATAACAAATAATATTTGCGATTTAAATTTTATGCATAAGTTTAGAAACATCCTGTAAAATAATTTTTACAAATTATTGTATGTTGCATTCAAGCTTAAAATATAATTTTTAAAATTTTAAGTTGCATATGATAATTTCTCTCCAATAATTTTCAACTTCCTTCTTTCCGGAAGGTCGTAACCAACAGTTTTAAAACCACTGTATAGAAGATATCGACAGTTTATAATGAAATCAGAACTATTTGGACATAGTAGTAGAAGATTATTAATGTTTAGATAAAGTTAACTTATTGCAAAATGAATTTTCTCTACGGCTATTATAAAGTAATACCAGTCCTTTATAATTATAATAATTATATTATGGAATTATTACATTCTGCAAAACTGTGCGGTAATATTATGTCAGTAGTGTTGGAATATCATGGTCAACTTCACTGAATTGCACTAATGCTTATTATGGCCATTACATTCCACTGTTTTACCATATTCAAATTTGTTTTTACTGATGTGGCATGTCGAGTAATACCATCTAGTGATTTTTATATCAATTAAATGAAAATGACCACGCTGTCAAGTTACAAAAAACAACCTTAACATATTTGAAAATTAAAGTTTATGTGATAAAAAGAAATATGGAATTACATATTTTATTTATACATTCAACATTAATAGGTTATGTTAAGTTATATTAGTTATTAAGCTAAGTTAAGTTATTTAGTTTTATAATATGTTTAAATTTAATCATTAATTAATTTCTGTATAATATAAATATAACTTTATTTAAAGTGTTTTCTTGGTTATATTTTCTTAATTTCAACTTAATTGATAGTCTGCAACATATTTGGAATGGCTATGCCGCATTCGTGGAACTGAAACACTCGCGTACGGCTCGTGAAATAAACTTTCCACTTGTGCTGAATATGCCTTCTTCTAAAAGTGTTACAGAATATATTATTCTTTATGCAATATTTCTGCGCTAAAAAATAAATATTTGCATCATGATTCAATACTGCGTAATACAACAATATACGATTATAATTTACAATCTCAGTAGATGATATGTGTCGTATTTATCAATCTTTAGGTCTGGAATCGAGTCCAGGATTTTAAATATTTATTATTTTGTTATTATTTAGATTTTTGCATCATAGTTAAGTTTTTCGAGAAGAAATGCAAAATAAGAAAACGGAGTTAACAGTAGTATAAAGGTATGTTAATAAATCTGTGCAAACGTTGATTAGATATTGAAATTGTTTTAACGTGTAGTAACCCGAGTTAAAATTTGGTAGAAACAAACACAATAAATATTCATTGGTCGTGTTGCGCGCCCCTTAGTGGCGTTCGTCTATTTAACACGAACGCAAAAACAGCCCTTATTATCGTAGCGCAGTTACGCACGTGCTTCGCAGAAACGAAACACGCGGGAATAAGAAACGGCAGATAATCTAAACAACCCCTTCTTCACCGCCGGATATGAATGGCGAACAAGAACAGCCAACACAAATATTAGAGCGCCGCGGCGGCGGGTGGCATCGGGCGGCAGGAGCGTAGCAGAGCGCTGGAGCGTCTTACGTGCACCGAATAAGCGGGCGGCGAGGCGCGCAGCAAGATGGAAAGCGCAATTCCAACCAGCCATTAACCTAACTCCCGCACCGGCATAGCTGAGCAGTTTGCCTTTTCCCTCGTTTCTTCTTATTCTCTCTTTCCTCGCTGTTGCCTCCACTGCCACCCCCGTCTTACACCCCCAACCCCACCGCCAGTGGCGGCGTTATTTCACTTTATTAACCAAATATGTATTTCTTATTCCTGGATCGTACCGCACTAACGAATTTTTATGGTTATGATGTTCATGTGTTTCTTTGACTCAAATGTTAACAAAAACTGATTTTTAAAAACTCACCCAAATAATTCTTATGAAATGTACATTTCTTCAAAAAGCCTGGAAACATACTGGAACTGGAACAGTTTACAAGAAGACAAATAGTTGGTTTCGGTTCTGTTTCAGCACGACATCTGGAAACAAATATTTAAATTATAAACAACATATTCAGATAATTCAAAGAGCTGTTGCAAATGTGAAATTTAAAATTACACTGATATTATCGTTATTGTAATGCAATTTAACAGCGGTTCTCAACTGGGGGTACGCCCTAGATGTATACGAGGGTAGTGCCAGGAGGTTTGCCTGATTTTCTATATAAAATAACGAATTCATTTGAGACAAGTGTACCATAAAATTTGATATTCTTTTTATTTAAAATGTTACTCTGTACAACTTAATCCTAATTACAGTACAGGATCCGGACTCACCGAACCGTAGTATGGTAGTTTGTATATATTTAGCTTGAGTGAGATTCATACTAGTAATCTCCAAATTCGAAAAGAAACTAATATAAACTAATTAAAAGATAATAATTGTAGCATCTGCAATATTTTGTATATTTTCTTGAACTGCAAGAAAATCGTCTTCAAAGTCTTCGTCGAGCATTGAATTATTATTTCGAATTATTATATCTAGAATTCACGAAACTGTTGATACTAACAGTAGTTCTTTTTTCATCACAACGATCACAACACCATGACAACGTCTAGCTATAAATTGTCCTACCACCAACAACCTTTAATTACAAAATGTAATGTATCTTTTTATAAAACTAATAAAAATTAATACAGAAAACGCTGTGAAGGTGGAAATAAAACTTTGTACACGGCACGCTTGCAATTAATCTTTACTGGGCCCACTGGATTACGGAGGCTCGCTCCGTCGTTGCTCGGTTCCAATTCGCCCGTAAAAATTAATTTACTACCCTGGCTACGTAAATAACTATTGTCAGGCTGTTTACAAAAAAGTTGAATTGTGCGCGTTTAAATATAATTTCAGTGGGAGCTACAACGTATAGTGGAATTCAAACTACTCAGCTGTAGTTATATTTTATCACTCAAACTTTGACTCTAGTAATATATATATTCTTCAACTAGTTTTGTTTTTAATTAAATAAAAAATTAAAATGTAATACTACTTTAACTTTGAACAATTTAGTTCAACTTTTGTTTTTTATTAATAGTTTATTGACTTGAGAATGACGCTAACCTAAGGCCTAAAAGGTCGTTATTTAAAATAAAGTAAATTTTATATTTTAATAAAGACTCCAAACATAAGGAATTCATTTATAGAAAGGACTATATGGCTGTAGGATCCTTGAATAATTTTATTTATTTATTGGACTTTAGATGGTTAACCCATCATCTTCAGCTTTTATTAATACAAAATTATTTTTCCAATCCTAATAAATATCTGTTTTTTAAAAAACTATCGAAACGTCCAATAAATAAATAAAAGTATTCAAGGATCGTAAAGCCATATATTCCTTTCTATAATTGAAATACAGGATCAACACATTCCAAACAAAATAAGGAATTCACCTTAAATTTTCATTCTTTCCATGAAAGTTATATTTTTGGTCATTAGAAGATTTAAGTACTTGTAAATAATTGTCTGTTTTTTTTAAATGATTTATTTATCTTGAACAATGCTCACTCAACTATCAAGTAAAGCAAGTGAGTTGTAAAGAAACCTCCTATTTTATCATAACTACACATCCGCCAGTGTTCAACTAAAACTATCTCATGAAGCCATGTTTGCCGGTAAAGCTCCGCTCCATCTCAGTGCCGTTCCGCTCGAGTTGGCGATCCCGGGTATCCCCGGACTTATCAGTCCTGCATCCTCCTGCCGTCGCCACCGCCGTCTCCGCCACGGTAAGTTGGGAATTGCAGACTGCCGCGGGCTTACGGAACTTGCGCGCCACATATACCTTCAGACTTCAGTCCTCCGCCGCACGCCAGCTAAACCCGTGTACACTTCATTTAACGCAGATAAGCGCCTGCTGCCCCCCGACGCCGCCCCTACACTGCCGAATATACGGCCACCGGATGAAGAAACATGTTTTTCCCTCAAGACTTTATTTGTTTTTGGAAGTTTTTATTTGTGTCCTTTGTTGTTTGTGTAACGAAACGAACGGTCTGGAGATTAACACTTCAATTGTTATTTTTGTTGAATAGTTGTTTTTTTATCATGACTTTTTTATCATTTCACTAATACATCTAAGAAAGCCAGTTTAATTAATTGAGGTTAAATAGATGCTGATATTTACCTAGATCAGCAGTTCTAAACCATTTTCAAACAATGTACCCCTTGGTCGCACGTCACATATTACTTTTAGGTTGGCAATACGAAAATTTTTTCTTGATTAATTTCACAGTAATAATAACTATATGCATACTAAAAACAACGAAGCGTAGATACACATCAGATGTAAATTAATCAATGCAATAACAAATAAATATATCATCACACCTTTTACACATTACTGGGTGTGGCACTCTGCCGTAGCAGATCTCGGTAAGTAATATATTCCTTCAAGTAAAGTGCAGTTATCAGCTGTAAAATCATGCCCCCAAAGATGTTAGTGAAGGGGAACCACAGGGGTAGATTTAATTTGATGAAAATTGTTTGTCGGCTGTGGGGATCGAACCAGAGGTCTTAAGATTCACAGGTCGACTCGATACCATTGAGCCACCTACCTTCTTGTTTGTTGTATATCAAATTATATAACCCATTAAAGTTTTGTACAAAGGTATAGAAACACGCTGTATATTATTTGATGATAATGCAAAAATAATCTTTCCCAAATTCGCAAATATAATTAAAGTAACATTTTTGTGCCACTGATTACAATATAAATAAAAATTAAGTAAAAGACAAAAAGAAATAACATTAAAAGAATTGTTACACAACTTTATTTAAATTAATTTTAAATGTTTAATAAATAGTAAAACAAACAATGTTAGTTTTAAGAAATGTGCATTTTATATTTGTTAATTTTGTAAATAATATTTTTATGTTATCCAACATGGTTAAACAAAATATATACAAGCACTAACATCACATCATAAAAATAATTCAAATGAATTATTAAAACACACCGTAGCCTAAATTCACCATCCACGATTTAATAATCGACATTAGCGCAATGCGGCCTTGCCCAGAACCACAAACTCCAATGAAAAATAGCGCCAAAATATGGCGCAGTTTGTGACAATATAACTAATTTTATTTATAGTTCATTAAATATCTGATGAATGTAGGATTTTGTTTAAAAAAATTAGAATATTAATACAAAATATTGCTTTTTGCCCAATAATTTACCTATTTTAAAATATGGAATATATGTGCTACGAAAATTATTGTGGTAATCTGATTAATTATTAGTTATTGTCCAAATGGATAAATATATTGACAAGTTAATAACAATAAATTCATTATCCGAGATTAAATTTAATACAAAGCCAATAACAATACACATATAAAGTAGAATTTATAGCGCAATAGAGTACTAAATTTCATCTAATTCGTTGCAATATACCTATTGATTCAAAAATTTATTATAATATCGTTATTTTATATTGCCTACGTACATTTTCACCAAATTAATACACAACAAATGAAATTTAAATATGAGAAATCACAATAAAAATATTGACGAGATTTTAATCATTTAAACGACTTCATTTTTCGTTTTGTGACTTGCAGCAAATACAGAGTAAATCAAAAAATGATACTTTTAATACTCTTTTTTATTATTATTACTTGTTTACTTTATAAGCTATATTTTATAGGTATATTAAATGTTACTATTATTTTACTAAAATGTTCTTTCAAAACATCGATCTTTATCCTTTTGAACAAGTAAATATAAAATTGTTGCAAAAATGATTCTATATACAACCGGTAAATAAAGTTAACTTTATTCTTATTATCATCATTACTTAATGTGCTTCATTATTTGCCGAGGGAAATAAAAATGACAAGTACTCCCTAGGGAAATAAAGTGATTCAAGATCGCTGTGCCAAATAACGAAATTTTCTGTTTTGTATATAAAATATCGTATATAACACGTGAGTAAAGTATCATTATTTGCCTCAAGCGATTGCATCCCTCGGGATACGTCCTCTGGATTTAATCTTCGCTTTCGACAAATAATGACGAATTTTACTCTCTTGACATTATGTCCGTAAACTATTAATATTTTTTGCTAGAATATGTAAAATTAGCTTTTTGTACTCGTAACCTTCAAAATGACACTTCCCGCATGCAACACTCAATCTGAAACAAGTGCTTCCCGATCGACTCGACTGTAAATATTGCAAAAAACACTGGCCCTTTGGACCATTCTAAAATAAATCTGTCTTGATAATAATCTAATTTATAAAATACAACTTCCCTGAATTTTCCTTTATTAAAAGTTTTGGAAATAAGAGTAATTTGCTAAAATTCTTTCAACATTTGTCGGCATTAGTACCATCTATTTGACAACCTCTGAACTAAAGACGTCATTGATACAACTTCTTGTAGATTGTAATCAAACAAAAATCGCGACTAATACTATATAAATAATAAGAAAAAACACATGTTGTGGAATATAATAACTTAGTTTAATGGAAAAGTAAGATTATAACAACATAAAATTTTTAAAACCCGGGGAGAGTTAATTATAGTGAAATAGTATCACTTATTAACTTCCCTAGTGAAAAATTATCAAAATAGCTTTCATGTCATTGATTCATTTTCAAATAAATTCTTAATTCTATTAGTTGCCACATGTACGTGCTAAATTCTCAGTATAAAACTGTGCGTATTGGTTGAGTTTTCAAATGTTTAGCATTTTGATTGGTTGAAAACATGTCAAGGAAAATTATCTCCGTAAAATCAATCTAATATCACTCATTTGATTGACACACTTCGATCTCGCTTTCGTGCATCAAAAAAGGAATTGCTTTCATTATTAGTTCTACAAATAAAACTGCGTTCTGTCTGACTGACGACCATAAGGTCGTGGGTTCGGATCCCGTCCGTGGCGGCCATACAAAGGATATATCGGCATATGACCTAAGTAGTTGGTCCGATATATAAATTTAAAAAAACTGCGTTCTCTTTCTGTTTATATGCTTGTAAGCTTTAATAAGAATATTATGACATTTAAAACTTAAAAAGGAAAATTATAAAATTTTTACATTGCAGTACAATGCTTAATACTTCGCAATTAAGTTTTAAATTCTCTGAAATATTCATAGAGTTCTCACACTCACGTTAGATTATAATTCGTGACAAGAGGTGTTGGGCAGCGAAATATGATCCAGAAGTCCGCAGTGAAACTAAGCTAGTGCTGCCATCTCTCGAATGGAGTGTTAATCCCGTTTAAACTGAGCACTTTAACAGGATTTTCCGACTAATAAATTTACAGCTTTGTATAAGCCGGCGGAACTGAGTTCGGGCGGATATAGAAATACGCGCGTAATGCAGCATCCACGCCGCCCAAGATGACACGGGATTTGCATTTATGCGGGCGGCGTTTGGGGCAGGAACCCTTGCAGGAGTGCGATCTAAGGGTGCGCTGGAATTTAGAGATAGCTGAATGCGTAGGTAGGGACGAGAGGCATTGATGCTCTTTATTGCCTTTTTTCTTCGTGTAAATTAATTTTCAGTGATTTCACATTGTTTATGGACGGATGAAACTTTTTTAATTTGAAAGTTTGATTTTAAATTCTGTTAGATACCGTTATTGCTCTTTAAACCTGATTTAGTTTCCTAAGTTTAAACATTAAATATAACCTTAAAGTACGTAATAACTCTTAGAATATTATTTGAAAGAAGAAAAATTATTATTTTTCATTATCATTAGTTTTGTCCCTAAATTTAGTTGTGATAGTAACCGTTTCCCTCACTAGTGAGGACAGTAATTTTTGTCACATGTACACTGAAATGACCCCTTTTTAATGCGTATTTTTTGTGCGATAATAAGTTATTTTTCAGGTGGTGTCATTAATCGCCCCGTTTTCGGCCAGTAAAATTTTTATAGCCCTAGAAAATTAATATCTATATCCATGGCAACTGGAAAACAACGGTATAATTTGACATTAGTAACATCCAGATGATATTTAAAATTTCTCATTTATTTTACTTTACGTCACAAAACAAAACGCGCATTAAAAAGGAGTCATTTTAGTGCACTTGTGACAAAAAGTTCTGTACGTTCCTAAGCTGGACCGTCTATTTTAACTCGTGTTAAGTTGGCAACTCGTTAAAATAAGGCTCGTTATGGGCTAGAATTGTACTATATTATATTTTCATCACGAGTGAAGAAAATATTTACTATCGCAACTAAATTGAGTAACGGAAATGTCATTTGACACGTACCTTATTATTTTTGTTTGTGGTAACCAAGGAAATCTGATGTGCATTTGCAAATATAACTCCTTTAATTTATATAAAATAATTATTATATTTCTTGTTTTGATTAACGCAAACGTACAAATATAATTTACAAACTTAACGTTGAAAAAAATAGTATGTAACACACGTGGAAAAGGGCCATTGCAAAACTTGTACTATTGGAACACTGTAATGAAACCCTATCCTCACTAGTATTACAATATTACTTGTGAAAATGACATTTTCCTCACTGAATTTAGTTGGAAAGTTATTTTCTTTCATCACGAGTGAAGGAAAGATTGCTATCATGACTAAATTCAGTGAGGGAAATGTCATTTGATATGGTGACCAAGGAAACGTGATGTGCATTTGCAAATACAACTCCTTTGAATTATATAAAATAATTGTAAAATTTCTTGTATCACAAACGTAAAAATGTAATTTACACGTTTAATGCCGAAAAAAACAAATAGTATGTAACTCACCGGGGAAAGGGCCGTTGCAAAACTCGTACTTACTATTGGAACTCTCGCGATCGCTCGTTTTGCAATTAAACCACTAATATTACAATATACTATTGTTCGATATTTTTCATTAATTGCTAGTGCCTCACTAGTATGTCATTTAAGTATTTGAACATTCATTCTACTAATATTCGTATTTGTATATTTATCTAAAAGTGAGCTTAAGTGAAATCATGCGCCTAATTGTATTTGAAAAATTGACAATTTCAGTATTGTAAGTTTAGAAGGAAATTACTATTTCTAATTACATCGAAAGCAACTGGTAATAGTAGAATATAATTCAAGTTAAGTGAATAATAATTAAGAATTAAATTATCCTAAGTTATAAATTCCGTCTGAGTGGATATGCTAATTAAAAAAATTTAATTATATTCTTGTGTAAATGTAATTATTTAATTCATATATACTGTTTTAATTACTGTTGTGATACTTATGAAAGTTTTACGCGCGGATTTTTTGCAGTCTAATGGGCTATAAAATGCAATTCATGTTAACTTGTTATCAGATGCATTAACGCTATACTAACTAATGTTACTTTTTGTTCCAGATGTAAACAACCTCTTGAGACATCGCGTGAATTTCACTGCAGTTTGCACTCGCCATGGTAAGACTTTCACAACCATTATATTTTTCTAATTTATAGCTTTTTCAAAATATCTTTCTACAACAACCACATTCATTTTAAAAATGGTAGTATTTCATATTTGTCTTCTTTCTTCTTCTTCTTACAATGGCACTACAGCCCAAATCGGGCCTAGATCTATCGGATACACGGAGCCGCAGTTTTTACACTGCCGTACTGCCGGTTTTCGTAGTCAAATGCTACATTATTTAAGGCGAATAAGTGACTAACTTATAGCGCCCGAGTGTGATAAATATGTGTAACTGTAATTTTACATTTAACGACAAATTACACATTGTCGACAGGCGGATTCGAACTGTTGAACCTTGGTTCGGGTGACGTTACAGTATGTTAAGAGATGTGCCGTAACACGCTCGGCCACCGTCACTGTCATATTTGTCTTATTAATGTTTAATAAAGTATTTTTCACAACCCAGTTAGACTGTATTATTTTCTTTCCTAAATTGAGAAAAGAAAGTTATAATTGTCTCATTCTCTCCCGAGGTGTATATATCTACTTTTTTTCACAACTTAAGTGAAATTAAAAACGAAAAATAGTTATTTTTGTATTAACACGTTAACTGCCACCATTAAAAAAAATTGTTGGGTCCCTTGGGCCATTTTTCTTTTTCTATAGATTTAGGGTTTTTTATATCAGTAAATTCGAATATGCTAGCAGAATTGATTTTTGAAAATTATTTCCACGAATTTTGAGATATTTCATTGAGGCACAATATATACCTCACGACCTAAACTGATGGACTCATCTTTTCACGCCGTGAGGCACATGTACTGTGCCTTGCTTGCATGTTAGTAAGTACACTTTTGTTTTGTTCAACGTTTTTGTAATAAGTTCAGTTATACTCGTGGTTTTGACTAGTATGCAAGTTTTGAACTGACAAGCAGTAAATAATGTACCAATACGAAGAAGAACAAAACCATTTGACGAAATAATGGGACGAGTATATGTCCGAAGAAGAATCTCCATTTGCTTGTGACAATTCATCGAATGAATATGTTTTGACTTATTCTGAAGAGAATTCAGGAATACAAAATTTTATTGATAAAAATCCTTATGAGTTTATAAAACTGTTCATAACCGACGAAATAATGAATCATACCGTAGTAGAAACAAACATATATGCTGGACAACTGAAAGAAGAAGAAAATAAATCTAATTGTCGAATCCAGAAATGGAGTGACACCAATGTCAATGAACTTGAGATTTTTCTAGGCCTTTTGTTATGGATGGACTTAGTTCGTTTTCAGAAACATAAAGTGACAAAATCAGTACCTATGTAATTATTTTTTTCTCATTATTTTATTTATATACATAATGTAGAGTTTTGTTTTTTTTTTTTAATAAATATACGTATGAAATATATTTGCATTTATTTCATTAATTTTTTTATTTCAGGGATTAAAAACAAAAAAAATCATGCGCTAAAAATACGTTTGGGTCTGCTACGTCAAAGAAGAATTGAATTACGTTTGTTGATATGCGCTTCGAGGTACTAACGCTGAACCACTGAGCTAAATGTGTAGTTAAACCCTGAGGCACAAATAATGTGTCTCAAAGCATACGGGGCAATTTTAGTGAGGCACATCTGACGTACCTCATGGCAGTTAACGTGTTAAGTGTGAGAAATGAGTCTTTTTTTGTAGCGCTTTAAGAATATCACATAAATAAGCCATTCACACTCATCAAAAAACAATAATTTCGCCCACGAAATACAAACAACATTTGTTCTACAACTGTCAAAAACAAATTATTGGTTTATTCAAGTATATTGAAGAAAAACAATCAAAAATAATGTAAATTTGGTACTATTGATGGGTTGTAACTAATTGACCGTGAAAAAATAATAAGCGTGCGCGAAATACTTATATTGCATACTAGGGTGCAAAATAGTGCGCGAAATACGCGTTGTCATAGTAATGTAAATGATGAAAAAATTACGTACTTCGCGTATAGATAATAGTGAAAAAATGTGATCAGTTGTAAAAAGTAATTTTAAGATATAATTTATTCATATTTTTTTATAGTTATTAGTTTTAAAATTATTAGTAGTCTTTGACAAAAATAAAATTCCTTGATGTATGTAAGCAAATTTGTTTATGTCAAATTACATCATATTTGTTGATGCAGCTTCTGCAACTATTTTTGTTTTTATTTGTTTCATTGTTCGCTATTGTATTGCATATATATTTGACAGCTAAATTGTCAAAATAATATAAACTCCTTTAAGGAATAATCTGCACATTATTTCCGTAGAGATAATAGTAGTTTATATAGCAAGGAAGTAAAGTTTGTCATTATTATGATATTTTACTCACGTGTTATATACTATTAACAGCATGTAAAACTAGTAAGAATGAAACACATTCCTAAAAACATTATTTACCAATTGCATATAAAATGTTTTCCTTCTGTCCCGAATCGTAAAAAAATATAATTAAATTTCTGGCTGTTATACTTTTTTTCCTATAAACTAGTATAAAAACAGTTGAAACAAGAAAATATTCAGTGTTAAAAGCATCTTGTAAAAGATTAATTTTACTTTCACTCAAAGCTGCATCCGCAGCAACTACAAATCTATTAAGACATGAAAGATATAACAATAACAGTACAATAAAACAAATATCGCCATTAAGTAGCAAGTGGATTAATAAGCATAAGATTATTACGACTTTAACAGTTATAGCATTAATAAAAACATCAGAATTATAATGAAAATGAAATGATACTTCCAAGCAATATTACCGCTCACTTCAAATAAAAGTTTCGCGCATCAAAAACGTAAACTCAAAACATCTCATTAATTTAATTAAAGTGCTCAAACCACTTATCACCTAATCGGGAACAAACCACATTCAAGAACGATGAAATACAACAGTAAAACGTTATAAACAAGCTGTTAAAATCGTTCCTAAAATAACTCGAGTGAATTTAGCGTAACGCCAAGAAACAGTCTTTTAATTAATACAAATTTAGTAGTCGGCTAGCGATTTAGGACCGCCGAATGCGAGTTACCGCTGTTTTTACGACAGCCTTAACGTCATATTTCCTGCGACTTTACGAGCGCGGGGCTTTCTACAAGTATGTGTACGAGCACGGTGGATTCCGGAGCTGGAGAACTTCAAGCCGGTGAGAGATTCCTATCTCGCTGAGGAACTGCTGCGTCTAGATCGAGATAAACGTACGCGGATCTAAATGACTCTTCGAACTTGTTACGGTTTGCATTTGCTGCTGAGACACATGTCACTAGAACAACTCGGTTCTAACTTGTGCGATGCTTGATTCTTTTTTATACTTGACAATACATTCTATAGTTTTTATATTAATTGTAGTGTCTTTTACAAACTATAGTCATTTTCATGCAGATTAATAAACAGGATTAAATTTAAAGTCAACTAATTCCGTTATTATTTCGAATTCAAATTATTCGCAAAACAATTGCTAATAGATTAAATTTTATATAAAAATAAATAAATACATCGTCACGCCTTTTACTCATTACTGGGTGTGACACTCTGCCGTTACAGATCTCGGTAAGTGATTTATTTCTTCGTGTAATATGCTTGGTTACCAGCCGTCAAGTTACGCCCCCAAAGATGTTAGTGGAGGGGAAGCCACAGGGATAGATTTAAATAGGTGAAAATTGTTCGTCGGCTGTGAGGATCGAACCAGGGTTCTCAAGATTCACAGTCTGACTCGATACCACTGAGCCACCTACCCCATTTTAAATTAAATTATATAAAAATATAAATAAATATATCGTCACGCCTTTTACTCATTACTGGCACTCTGCCGTTACAGATCTCGGTAAATGATATATTTCTTCGTGTAATGTGCGGTTACCAGCCGTCAAATCACGGCTCCCAAAGATGTGAGTGGAGAGGGGGCCACAAGGTGAAAATTGTTTGTCGGCTGTGGGAATCTCATTAAATTTTGTACTTATTAAATTATTGATTTACTGTTATTGGAGTTAGATTATACAACACTAGTTATGTAACGGACTCCATTAACTAACACATGTTTAATTACAAAAATTACGAACGAATGATTAGTGACAATTTATTTAAATAAGAATAAAGAACGTAGACACTTGATGTAGTTTCACAAAATAATTTATTAACAAAGTTGATCAATTTCGGCTTATTAGGCCATCTTCAGAACGTTGAGTCAACGTTCTGAATATGGCCTAATAAGCCGAAATCGATCAACTTGTTAATAAATAATTTTGTGAAACTACATCAAGTGTCTACGTTCTTTATTCTTATTCATAATGTTTCACCAAGAGCCAACGGCTCATACTTTTGATATTATAATTTATTTAAACTTGAAACAGTACCAAAAGTAACCTATTTATTATTCATATTCATCAAATATTTCTTGTATTTGAGCATGATTTATATTTGAAAATTGTTCACATAAAATAAATAAATATCAAATAGAATAACATTACAAAATACGATCATATACTTGTACAAATCACACTAAAATATAAACTATTTTCAAAGAGAAACTTTATACTTTTACAAAAAGAAACAAATTTAAAAAGACTACAAAAATAAACAAATATATTTAACGACAAGACAATTAATTTGGCTTGGCAGTAATATATCTCAAGACGTTCTCATACACCGGGTGCGTCATTAGACATTGCCAACTGTGGCACGGCAGCGCTGAAGGAGAAACTTTAAATAAGGGGTGCGTGAAGGGGATATAAGATGTAACTAAATTTTTCTAACACCCTATACCATTCTGTGTACACGTGTTACCTCGCCATATGACACCCATTTCCTAGTTGTAAATCATCACTCGATATATTGCACTTTTCTAAACAGTTTTTAAATATTACAAACTAGTGTTTTCCAACAAGGGAAACATTGGTTAGTTATAAGGGTTTGGGTGTGAAATTAAGGAGATTTTCTACAAATTATTTACCTGCAAGTATAAATAACCATCATCTGTGGCGCTACAGCCTAAATCGGGCCTGGGCCTACCAGACACACCGAGCCGCAGTTTTTACACTGCCGTACTGCCGGTTTTCGTAGTCGAATGCTACATTATTTAAGGCGTATAAGTGACTAGCTTATAGCGCCCGAGTGTGATAAATACATGTAACTGTATTTTTATATTTTACGACAAATCACACATTGTCGACAGGCGGATTCGAACTGACGAACCTTGGCTCGGGTGACGTCACAGTATGCAAAGAGATGTGCCTTAACACGCTCGGCCACCGCGCCTGTATATATAATAATGATTGTTTAGTATTCTTAAAATGTTGTCTGCCGCAGATATCATCTCGACAGACAAGTTGATTTCTCGATACTTCATCCTTATTTTACAGCCCTCGTTTATAATTAACTATTGCTATTTGTTTATGGTGTTTATTGGACACTCCTGACATAGCTAGTAGCAAATAGAAGATAATAATTATTAAAAAGTTAAAGGAAAATTAATGATGTTCCTTATTTTGGCAAAGTTTGAATTTTCGGTTACGCGCATCAAAACTCGATTCAGAATCAGATTCAATAAATTATTACGCCAAAATATAAATATTAACCCGTGTCCTACAAGAATTGAAATTTAAAATGCAAAATACATGTATTTTTTGACAGGTTTATATGTAATTATTAAATGGCTATCTTGAAATACAGTCCTTGAAAATGTTTCTCTGATTGCCTTTTTACAGAAAAAAAATTCGTTAAAGAATGACAAAGTTTGTATAAAACTTTTACACTGCAAAAAAATGACAAATTTCAAATCAACATAAATTCGTTAAGTTCTATTGAAAAAAAAACTGTTTATCAAAAGGGTTTTATAAATAAAATAAATATATCATCACGCCTTTTACCCATTACTGGGTGTGGCACTCTGCCTAAGCAAATCTCGGTAAGAGATATAAATTTTTCGTGTGAAGTGTCGTTACCAGCCGTCAAATCACGACCTCCAAAGATATTAGTGGAGGAGGAGCCACAGGGGTAGTTTTTTTAAATTGATGAAAATTGTTTGTCTGCTGTAGGGATCGAACCAGGGTTTTGAAAGGTTAAAAGTCATCTTTAAGAAAAACATTTGTAAGGACTGTATTCCAAGATAACCATTTGATAATTGCACCTAAAAGTACATGTCAAAAAAACATGTATTTTGCATTTTACATTTCAACCCTCATGTGGTACGCGTTAATATTAATATTTTGGGCTCTTTGGGAATCTTATTTTTTCACGATTTTGAATCGAGGTTTGATGTGCGTAACCTAAAATTCGAATTTTGCCAAAATAAGAACCACTCTAGGGTATATACTATTTGATGTACTAATTACGATATAAATATAATTTCGTCCGAAAACTGTATTTTTTGTTCTTTAAATAAATATTTTTGTAATTGCGATTGTACATATTATCATGATCTAGAGAAGCTTGATTTTATTACATAAAAACTTAGCAAATAAATTTTCTACCTTAATTGTCAAGTAAAAGGCAAGACAATGTTTCATAATGAAATACCTAATTATAATTACAAAAATGCAAATGTCTCGGTTAGAAATAGCGTGAAAAACACGTTTTTATTACAACAGCACATTCAGTCCACCACGAAGTATTCGTAAGTTCGTGAGTTCACATTCGCGTTGCTCGCCCGCAGCAACAAAGGCGGGCGCTCGCCTCAATAACTCAGCGCAAGTGAGTGACGTAACGAACTCGCAACTACCAATGAGAAACTGAAACGGGGAAAAGTCGATTCCGCCGAGTATGATGGTATATTTATCACTAGCTAGCGCCCCAGGGTGCATTTCCAGCATCTAGCAAGCCAAGAGGAACTCTCGGCATGGAAGAAGACAGTAGCGCACTCCACCGGAATTTTCAAATATCTAATCCTTTCTTTACGTGACTCGAACAATGTAACTAAAATTTGTTTTACTATTAAAACTATAAAATCATTAAAATCCAATTTTTAAAGGAATTATTTGAATTTAATTTATAATCAACATAACATTTTTGGCCAAACCAAATTTTAATTAAAACTTTTCAGCGTTCATCACGTTGTGATTCATTTAATCACAGTATGAGTAATGATGCAATATTAACACCTAGCGGTCAGTTTTAACATGGAATAATAGTATGTTATGCATCAAGGGAGTTAAACAAGCGATTATTCCTGCGTGTGAAGTTGGCAAACCGAGACGTAAGCGAGCGCCGAAGGCTCGAGCTGAAATCGAGGTTTGCCAATTTCACTCAAGGGATAATTGCGCCCTCCCGTGAAGCATATTATACTTTTCGTAACAAGTGCACAAAAATTACTGTCTTATCGGGACAAATGTCAAATATGGGTTGCGTAACTAGTTACCTAGGAGACGCCGCAAACAGCTAATAATCGTAGTCTCTAGGGAGAGAAACATGCTATCTAGGGAGAGAAAAATCCTACCTAGAGAGAGAAACATAATGTTTCTTTCCCTAGGGGAGAAAAGCAGTGTTCCTCTCTCTAAAATTAGGGAATAAGAACGTGTTTGTTGTGCATGTGTTACGAAAAATAAATAACTCAACCTATCTGGCTTGTACTCTACACTAAATAATCCAATCTTGAATCACTCATCCAAGCTCATAATTCCTTTCATATAAGCTTGTCTATTCCTCTCATTCAATATTTAATCCACGTAACAAATTTCATGGCAACATAACCATATTTATTGTTCATCGATTAGTTTACGACTAATTTAAAGTTTTTATAAATATGTTATTTAAGACAGGCATAATATATTTAAGTAAAAATATGTAGACAAACACGCGAAATAATATTAATAATTTACGGTTTATAAATATTAACATATTCTAATTTCGGTACCATATACATATGAATAAATTAACATAAGTTTATGTCGTAAGTTTGGGGAGTACGATCCTGGCGTACGACAAACTCAGTTTCTCGGGAACTGCTCGCAGCTCGCAGCTCGCAGTTCGCAAGTTCGTATGAGGAAGTTTTAATGGCCCGCTCGTCCGTTTAGATTTTCCCTGTTTAATCAGGGACAAACACGAGATGCGGTGCAGATGCACGGCGCACAGCTCTGTTCTTACAAGATACGTGAATTAGTTTAAGTGTACAGTCGAGGCGTTTGGTGCTAGTTTCGCGACCAACTGCGCTAGCGATCAAAATTGGAACCACTGCTTTCTAGCTTTGTCACCATGAGAAAATAACACTACGATTCAATTAGAAATCTATGATGATCCTGATCTACATATTTCAAATTACCTAGAGCACGTTTGTTTGACTGTTATTTATTTATTATCAAGTAAAAATTAAATTTGTAGACACTAAAATAGTTGGAAGGCCTAAATATATAAATAGTTGATTGATATTTATAAGTACAAGAATAAGATGAACAACTGTAATGGCTGTGAATTGGATAAAACTTGCCTTCCGTTAATCAAGATATTATTAGTATATTATGCATCAAGGGAGGGAAACTAGCGATTATTCCCTCGTGTGAAATTGACAAACCGAGACGTAAGCGAGGGCCGCAGGGTCGAGCTGAAGTCGAAGTTTGCCAACTTCACACAAGGGATAATCGCGCCCTCCCGTGAAACATATTATACTTTTCGTAACAAGTACACAAAAATTACTGTCTTATCGGGACAAATGTCAAATATGGGTTGCGTAACTAGTTACCTAGGAAACACCACAAACAGCTAATCTCTCTAGGGAGAGAAACATCGCTCTATAGGGAGAAAAACATGGTACCTATGGAAACATAATGTTTCGCTCCCTAGGGGAGAAAAGCAGTATTTCTCGCTCTAAAATTAGGGAATAAGAAAGTGTTTCTTGTGTATGCGTTACGAAATAGTATCTTATGCATCAAGGGAGGGAAACAAGTGATTATTCCCGCGTGTGAAGTTGACAAACCGAGACGTAAGCGAGAGCCGAAGGCTCGAGCGGAAGTCGAGGTTTGCCAACTTCATACAAGGGATAATCGCGCCCTCCCGTGAAGCATATTATACTTTTCGTAACAAGTGCACAAAAATTACTGTCTTATCAGGACAAATGTCAAATATGGGTTGTGTAACTAGTTTCTTGTTCATGTGTTACGAAAAATTAGTTCTTTACTTGTTACTTATGGTGGTATTCTGTAATTTTCTATAACGCAACAGTTCTGTAAATTTGAACAAAAGCGCTTAGATTTTTATTGACAAATATATTTAATGCCATTTGACAATCAAATATGATGCGCTTTTGTTCAGATTTATAGATCTGTAGCGTTATAGAAAATTACAGAATTTCACCATTAGTTACTTGTTTATAGTTATGTTTTGTTATTTAATATTTTGTATTATCCTGGCGACTGAGTACATTTAGGGCCGGTTTTTCAATGTAGAGTTTCGAATATTTAACAAAATTCTTTGCAGTGCCGTCACATTTTTGTAATTTTAAAAACGGTCTTTAAATGAATGTAGTAGATAATGACCCGCATAAGGATCAAATACAAGTTTTAAAAATACAAATAAGTAGTATAACATTTTTTAAATTTTTCTTAATAGTCTTGTGCATCGGTCTGTTGACTTATAGTGCATATGCTTCACGCACAATGGCGTCATAAAATGTAATAATTAAAATATGTACAAGATAAGAAATAGACTTTATGAGAGTAAAATGATATAATATTAATTACACACTCATAAAGATACAAAGATATGATACAATGAATATGTAAGATAAGTAATCAAGAGATTGTAGTATTTTATTTTTAGATACATGTGAGAAGATTAATACTAATGAGCTGAGCATATTGAGGGAGAAACGTAAACAGGAAGAGAAAAACTAATAAATCATTTTACAAACAAAAATGTATATTACTCGTTTATAGTGTATCTCAAAAAAACGGTGTTATTTAGAAACATGAAAAATCAGTTTTTTGCAAATAGAAAGTATTCGGAAATCATATTTTTCTACAGCTGTTGTAAAGTTTACATTTTTTACTACAAACAATACGTGAAGTACTTGATTTTTTCATCAATTACATTACCATGACAACGTTTATTTTACGCACTGTTTTGCATCCTAGTGCACAAATTGAGTATTTTGCGCACGCTCTCAAATATTTTTTTTCTACGATTGCTATGAAAAGTTGACAATTATGCTCTCATTTGTCATCGTAAAGTTGACGTTTTCTGTGGAACAATCGAAAAATATCTTTGTAATATCTATGGCAACGCGCGAAAAAGATATTAAATGCTTATTTCAATAGTTACCAGTGATACAAACAAAACAGAAACTTGTCATATTGACAGTTGACAGAACAAATTTAATTTCAGTACGCATACGTTTTTTAATAATTTTAAGACGCAATCGTAGAAAAAATTATGTGTGTATCACGAGCGTAAAGTGTCTTTGTTCCTCTTACCTTCGGCTCGCGCTGCAATTACCGTGTTCGAGTAACAAAGAATCACTTTATGCTCTTAATACACAAATAACTATTTCACGTTCCATTTGTTGTAACACATCAGTAGTACTAAATTCATATTATTTTGATTGTTTTCCTACAATTTACTTGAATCAATCAATAATTAGAAAAAAAATTGTTTGTATTTCGTGAGCGAAATTGTTGTATTCTTGGCGAGTTCAAATGACTTTTATTGTCTCGACCTGCGGTCTCGACTAAAAGTGACATTCTGACACTCAACAATAAACACTAATTTCGCTCACTTAATACAAAAATAACTATAAATACACATTTCATTATTTTAACGTCAAAAATAATTGAGATATTTATGGGGTAGGTAGCTTAGTGGTATCGACTCGGTTTGTGGATTGAGAACCTGGATTCGTTCTTACAGCCGACAAATAATTTTCGCTACAGAAATAAAACTAAGTAAATGAAAACAAATACAAATAAATTAGGGGTTATTTACACGCTGAAAAAAAGAATTAATTCTTTCCGTTCTGCCCTGGTTTTCACATCAACTCAGTAAACATCCCCAAACTGTGCAGTAGACATTAGAAAACCTTGGCAGTTATGCGTTGTTATTCCAGACGCGAATGACGACGATGACGACGACTACGCGGATGCCACTCCGATGAAGGCGGGATGGAAACAGGGTGGTTCTCACCCCCGTTAAGAAAACACTGAGGGTTCGTGCACCGCGCACCAGCATATCAAGCACTTGCTTTGCATAAAACACTCGCTAAAGCCATCTTCGCGGCCGCCAACGCGACGCGGTGTGTTGTGCGACGCGAGGGTGATGTGATAACCTAACCGCACAGGACCGGGGACATATGCTTTAGACGAATAACAGAAACAACTAGGGTGTTTTTTAATAACAGCTAAGATACATACATATAGATCATGGCGAATGGGAAAACAATTACTTCAACATTGAAACAATATCACCGCGTAAAAATAAATCAAAAACAAATATCTATGTTGGCATTTTCTTGATATATACCAGTAGTAGGATCGCGCCATATAGAATTCCATTATAGACTGCAGGTGATAATTTTCAAATTCACGCCTTTTACCCGTTGCTGGGCGCGGCACTCTGCCGTACCAGATGTCGGTAAGTAATATATTTTTTTGCGTGAAGTGTGGTTACCAGCCGTTAAAGCACGATTCCCAAAGGTGTTAGTAGAGGAGGAGCCACAGGGGTAGTTTTAATGTGGTGAAAATTGTTTATCGGCTGTGGGAATCGAACCCGGGTTTACAAATCCACACTCGATACCTACCCCAGTACATCAAATAATATATAGGTATCTACCCTTAAATTTTTTTGCAATAATTTTAAAACACTGCATATTTGAAGCATTTATCTATAATTTTAGCATAAATTTAGTTATTTAATAATAATTATTATTATTTTTAAATTGCCTATAATTTTATTTAAACAATGACCAGTAGGATACAAGTTGTATGAGATCGAATATTGCGTCTGTAGCCATAATTTAATTTTTAGATCACCTCGCGACAAATTTTTCAGTTTATGAAAGAATCATGGAATCCATTACACATAACAAAATAGAGGGTAAAAGTGGAACAAAATCAGATTATAATTACAAGGCGACAGCAGCTTAGATAGTTTAAAGCATATAACCGGAGTCCATAAGTCGTAGGTTCAAATCCTGGCGGTATTTGTCAGTCAGTACGGGGGTGTGGATAGCAATACGGAATTTAAATCCGAAAATCCCGAGTTCGAATCGCTAAAAATTATATGAACTATCACACTTCGGCTCGATGAGTGCGGACCCTGTACTGTAATTGGGATTAAATTCCTGTTGTACAGCGTAACATAAATAAAAAAATATTGTAATTATTTATTTATTTGTTACTCTACACAACAGGATCTGCAATTACAGAACCGAGACTATATCTCATAGTAAAACAAAAAACCACTCGGTTACAATAGGAGTCATATCAAAATTAAAAAATAAAATTGGCTGTGATTATACAAATATATATAGTAGTAAAATGATTTTCAAGAAGATTATTTCAATATCTGAATATGAACGCTAACTGTCGTAACAAACTACAAAATAATTGGCGTTTTCGGAATCAAATCTACCCAGTTACTTAGAATAAGCAGCACGAAATAATCTACAAAGGATTTTCTGAAGAATACGGACCTGTACAAGGACAAGACGTCTGAATGTTTCTTACGCCCACTTTGCAATTTCTGCAGAGCGTCGGAGGCGGGTGTTATATCTGAGGTGCGTGCACGGATTTTAATACGAGCCCCCGTTCTAATCATCTCCCAGGATGTTTGCGTCATAAGAATGTTTGGCTTCAACGCCGTGGAATTCTCACGCGGGAATTAAAAGCGATAAGGAATTATAAAGTCTTATGTAGAGCTCGAGCCGTCGAGACTCGTGCCTTCACCCCGAATTTGGTATTCAAATTACTGTTTGGTTAACGAAAATGAAATTCCGTGATGGCATACGTATTATAAATATAATTATAGTCATTCAGTTAACTTACTGTTTTTATTTATCATTGTTTGAAACTGAAACATAACTCAAAAGGATTTATATTTTTTTAAATAAGCCGAATATATACAAAGTTTTGTTTCTTGGATTTCAGGCTTTATGTAAACAGAAACATTTTCAAGAACTTGAAAGTTACATGTAACCAGCGACGTTTCGGACATTATCAATCAAAAAAGGAGAAAGAGAAAATTTAAACCATCAACTTTTAATTATTTACTGAAAATCACCCTCAATTTTATCAACATACACCTGTTTCACCAATATATCATTCAATATAGGTTATTATAATTAAAATAATTCCAAAATCTTGATTAATTTTCACAGGAAGGATAGAGAGGAAGGCAATAAAAACATCTGTATATTTTTGAATATAAATAAAAAAATAAATAAATATATCATCACGCCTTTTACCCATTACTGGGTGTTGCACTCAGCTGTAGCAAATCTCGGTAAGTGATATATTTTGTGCGTGAAGTACAGTAATCAGCCGTCAAATCACGGCCCCCAAAGATGTTAGTGGAGGGGGAACCACAGAGGTAGATTTAATTTGGTGAAAATTGTTTGTCGGCTGTGGGGATCGAACCAGGATTCTTAAGATCAACAGGCCGACTCTATACCACTGAGCCACCTACCCCATATTTTTGAATATACCTCGGTAAATTCGACAATTTTGAAAAAAATACCTACGCAAATAACTGACCAAAAACTCGAGTAGAAAACGATTTAGATTTTAGTCTCATGTTTTAATTCCGGTCTAGAATAAAATTAGCGAAAACAAAATGCAAATCTATATTCTGTCTCATCATAATTTCACACTCGTAGTACATCCATTTAAACAGCGAAAAAATATTATAAAGAAATTTTAAAATCTTCTAAATATACGTATCACTAAAACGTAAAACTGTAAAATTGATTCATTGACTGACAGTGAACTGATACAAACAGAAAAATGAATGTCACTTGTCGTAGTCACTACTAAACTTTTGATTACATAGTAAATCCGCTACGGCGATTGTCGGTGAGGAAATCTATTCCTTATACTGTTGCAATGCTATGAAGTTACAATAAGACAGAGTTCAATTTATTTATGAGGTAGGTGGCTCAGCGGTATCGAATCGGTTTGTGGATCTTGAGAACTCTTGTTCGATCTCCACAGCCGACAAACAATTTTCACCAATTTAAATCGACTCCTGCGGCTCCCTATCCACTAACATCTTTGTGGGTCGTGATTTGACGGCTGGTAACCGCAGTTTACACGAAGAAATGAATCACTTACCGAGATCTGCTACGACAGAGTGCCACATCCAGTAATGGGTAAAAGGCGTGATGATATATTTATTTAATTTATTTACAAATATTGATAAGAAATTATGGGATACAATAAATTGTTAACCACAAAAAAATGAAAGGTTTCCTAACATTTTATTGGAGTGAAAACTAGCAAACCGCTTCTCGTAGTAATTTTCCAGAATAACTTTACTTGCAAATGTCTCGCAGCAATTTTCCAACGAAGTTGACATTTCCGAATCTTTTTATTCGTGCTATAAATCTACTTTTACACTCGATACAAAAGAACAAAGCTCAAATGGAGTAACAAGACAACAAAAAATAAAACAAAGCTTTGCGCAACACCACAAGTAAAGTATTCATACAACGCAAACTTAGCACTTGAACAGACAATTCCGTCGGCAGTCGGCAATATCAAAGTGCGCATAGCGGAACATAGCGTAGCGCCGGCGGCAGCGCAATAAGCATAAAGTGCGGGCGAAACAAAAGCGACGCGCGAGAACGACAAGCCCGCCAAGAATGCCGCGTTATTACTGCACTTCCTGTGTTTATATCGGCGGACAGGCGTATTTATGAGACCGTTTAAAATTTAATCAGCCGCATTCGAAAAAAGAAAAATCACAACACAATTTACAGCCTTGTTAAATTAAAATGTGTGCTGCCGCTTCATTTCTTTTTTCTGCTCACTGTTCCGCTTTTGTTTTATCTGTGTGGTAATTGCGAAAGAACGGAATGAAATTTCAGACGCGCTCGTAAAACATTTTAGGTCAACTTGCAATATTCCAAAGACAACATTCTTCATGCTTCGATTTACACCAACCACATTCATATTAAAATCTCAGGTTCCACCAATACAAAAAAATGTAATTATGAAATAAGAAAGGATATCTTATTGGTACATTTCCATGATTGATTATTAGAAAAATTACTTTTTTCGAAAACTGTCATAAAAAGTTAAAATTTACATGACAACTATCAACTCACAATTTAATAAAATTTGACACTTTATTTTTTGCTTAGAAACAATACTTCTATTGTTTAAGAAAATTTATATTTAATGTTCCAATTGAGCAATCTTCATATTTATCCCGCTTGAGGAAGCTAACTGGTGTACTGGAATAGTTTCTTGAGAAATGCAATGCGAATCCCAATAAATCGCAGAAAAAAAATAGTACGTTTGTTTGGTTTCTATTAGAGATGGGCGAATATCAAATTTCTCGAATTCGAATATCGAATACGAATATTAATCAGATTTCGAATATTCGAATACTCCTAAAAGTTAATTTATTTATTATTAATAATAATTTAATTATGTCCTTTTCGTTATTTGAATGAAATTGTTAAGATAAAGTAAAATTAAAACAAAAAAGTACAAACAAAAAAGAAAAGAAAAAGACGGAAACTTCAAATTTAAGGTGAAACGTATTGGCGAAAAACAAATTTGAAATATGGTACGTCTTCATGGTTTTGAAACAAAATATCTTTGTTATTAATATCTTCAAAGTATTGTAATAGCTTTAAGTTTATGTACAAATGATAAAGAAAAACATAGTCAAAAATTGAGGTCAACATATGGCGCGATATTCGATATATCGAATAATGTTAATATTCGCGGCATTCGACTATTCGCCGATGATATTCGCCCATCTCTAGTTTCTATTGCCAACCAACTGTCAATTGCTGGTCAGAGAATACCAGATTTGATAGCAATTATATTACATACATTGTTGTCATGGAAACATTAGATGTCACATTAATTAATCCTAAACGTCAAAATTTTCTCATTACATTATTACTAATTTTGGGACATAGTTTTCGAAAAAACGTTGTTTGATACTCGATTGCGAAATGCTTTTGCATTCTCGAATGCAAAAGTAACATTTCGCAATCTAGAATTAAAAATAACTATTAAATTTCTCCATTCACACTAATCGATGATACTGTTAAAAATTCTTGTTTCCAGACAAATATATGCCCTACGTTGATTACAAAATATATATAAGAAAGATGAAAATTGCTTAGGAATCGATCATTAGACAGTTTGAATTGTTAGAAATTATTATCCTGCCACGAGATTGACATATAAAAATAATAATAAAATTTGTATTTTTAATTTGAATTTTTGTATTGACATATTGATCAAATTATTTCTATAATATCTGTATTGTAATTTACATTAATTTCTCGATGCGCATCGTAATTAATAAAAAAACACTATCTGTACCAACCCAGAAAACCCCTCTCGCACAAACCATCTCAATCAGCGCTATCACCGCATTGTCGTGCTAAATAGAAAATAAAACCAAACTAAACAGTCACCTGAAGATCCTGCGATCCTTCGTAATCCCTGCATCCGCCGCCTCCGTGGCCGCCGCCGCGCCGCAGATGTGGCGGCAGGTGCCGTATGTGAGGCACGTACCGCCTGATGGCCGACTGCGCCGTAACGCAAGCCATATAGGCATTCCCGCGCGACAGACGTGCCGTGTGGGATGCGCGATACGACCCTGCAGCGCTTTCTTCGCCTATAACGGACAAAAAGAATCGGTTATGATATTTTGCCGCACGTAGGGTGGTTCGGGGATGTTTATAGGTTAGTTAGTGGTATGAAAATGTATTGTGGGGGTTTTAAAAGAATCTCTTATATTACTCTGTAGTTGTAACAAAGATGTTAGGTAAAACTTCAAATAAAATAAATATATTTTCAAGACTTTTCATTCATTTACGGCGTGCTGGAGATACCTACATCTATTCTACTGTAGCATATATCACTAATGCCTGATACCTGATTTATATGAATTAAAGCAAATCGAATGTTTGACAGTAATGTTACTTTTTCTACGATTGCTATGAAAAGATGACAATTACGCTCTCATTTGTCATCGTAAAGTTGACGTTTTCTGTGGAACAATCGAAAAATATCTTTTTTGCGCGTCTCCATTGGCAACGCGCGAAAAGACGTTAAATTCGCGCGTTTCCAATGGCAACGCGCGAAAAAGATTATTTCAATAGTTACCAGCGATACAAACAAAACAGAAACTTGTCATATTGACAGTTAACAAAACGAATTTAGTTTTAGACGTATACCTACGTTTTTTAATAACTTTAAGATGCAATCGTAGAAAAAATTATGTGTGTATTAAGAGCGTAAAGTGATTCTTTGTTACTCGAGCACGGTAATTGCAGCGCGAGCCGAAGGCGAGAGCTGCAATAGTGCAAGAGGAACAAAGACACTTTACGCTCTTAATACACACATAATTTTTTCTACGATTGCATCTTAAAGTTATTAAAAAATAACTATTTTGTTCTCGTAATCTTCAAAATTACACTTCCCGCACTCAACACTCAATCTGGAACAAGTGCTTCCCGGTCGACTCGACTGTAAAAATTGCGAAAAACACTGGCCCTTTGGCACATTCTAAAATAAACCTGTCTTGATGATAATAAAATATAATTTATAAAATACAACTTCCCGGAATTTTCCTTTATTAAAAGTTTGGGAAATAAGTGTAATTTGACAACCTTTGAACTAAAGACGTCATTGATACAACTTCTTGGAGACTGTAATCAAACAAAAATCGCGACTAATACTATATAAATAATAAGTAAAAACACATATTGTGGAATATAACAATTTAGTTTAATGGAAAAGTAAGATTATAACAACATAAAATGCTTAAATTAATTAATCTGTTAGGTTTGATATTTGAACTAAAAAACAATATTTTTAGATTGGGAAGAGTCAAAATTGTTACAAATGTTATTATAAACATTTATAGTAAAATTTTTCAATTAGAAATCGAAGTTCCTGGAGCAGCTTGGTTTGCAATTGATAAAGATTGTGTATAATTTGCAGATTCTGGTGTACTCACACAAGTTGAAATTAAAGATGTTTTTTTTTTTAAATACCAGTACACGAACAAAAAATATTATACAAACTACGTGCGTGAAGACGTCTTCCGCCCATTCACGCTTCTTGCAGTCGCTCGTGCTTTAAAAATGCGCTCATGCGGGAACATCGTCTTTTCGCACTTAGTTCGTAAATAACTATTTCCTTTAGTCATAGAAGTAGTTTTAATGTGCTGAAAATTATTTGTACATACATAACGTATATACAGACAAGTAGTACACAGTACTAAATACATTTGTCTGTCAGTACTGTGCTATGTATAGCATTACGGAATTCGTATCGGGAGATCTCGTGTTCGAATCCCACTCAAGTTAAATTTATATGAATTACTACACTGCGGCTCGGAGAGTGCGGAACCTGTACTGTAATTGGGATTAAGTTATTGTTGTACAGCGCAACATAAATAAATATTTAAATAAATAAATCATGCAATGATTAATGATTAGAATCACAGATCTTTTATCGATCTATTACTTTATGTATCAATAATTAAACTGATATATCTTTTTAATTTGTAATTGTTTCCGTTATACTCGTATTCTACATAATTCG
Source organism: Pterostichus niger (assembly GCA_947425015.1). Classification (NCBI taxonomy): domain Eukaryota; kingdom Metazoa; phylum Arthropoda; class Insecta; order Coleoptera; family Carabidae; genus Pterostichus; species Pterostichus niger. Next base: position 31,290,426 of record OX380341.1, read on the forward strand.
TTAGTATGACAGAGACGTAGAGTAAAATATGAAATAAGTGAAGGCTCATTAAGTGAATATTTATGTACTTTCATCTACAAGATTCTCAACTATCCTCGGAGCGATTGTATAACAAAGCTACAAAACATGGCAGCCAATTTCGTAGACACGGCAATAGACTGCATCTATATGTTAATTTTTAAGCCACTCGCGCATGAAGTATCTAGTAGGTAGGTAGGTAGGTAACACAACTAGTAGATGTATAAAGATTGTAGCTTTAATCTGCAGCAAACCCCCGAAGTACGAGAAGTACGAGTCCTTGAGCTTGAACGTCGGATGCTAATAACATCACTCTTAAACCTGCGCTCGCTTTGGAATTAATATAATGTATGTAGATCGAGCCATCGCGCGCAGGAAATTGAAGGGGGCTTTGCGGGGACGTGCCTCTCGCCCCCAACGCCCGCTAAGGGAAATTACGTGCATAAATCAGCTCCCTTTCCATCAGAGGGTGAGAGACAGTCTCGCGCGTCAACTGGGGAGACGCCGATGTTGATGGCGCTTTGAAATTTAATTATAAAATAAAATAAAAGTGTTTAACAATGATGGTTGCTGATATTAGAGGGCTTACACTGTTTCTTTACTAGACAGTTATGACTATATCAGCACCTATGGAATTTTCGGAATAACTTCACAATTTCAATTTAAATTTGTATGTCTTTTAGACTGCCAAACTTTCTTAAATTTGGACTATTTGTTGACCATTTCATGAAAAAATTGTATAATAAATATGTGGTAAGTAATATTATTGTTTTCAGTTTTATATTTAACATTTTTTCTAGTGCTGTCGACCTGATTAATTTATCTATGAGAGGGTGAGATGGATGCAGTAGCATACTTAGCATATATTTCTGCAATTATGTGACAAGAATTGTCTGAAACTTGTAACAAATTTATAAACATTTCAAGTTTTATACACAGAATGAGTTTTTTGAAGCAATCAATCACTTTTGTTGGCTAAGTAATAACTTTAGAGAAAAAATAAATACACAACCTTATATATAGCAAGGAAGGGGACTGTATGGTACCAAATAAAATAATTGGGGTTGATGTGGTGGAGTAGGGGATTTAAAATTATATTTCTTTTAATGGAATAGAAATGGAATGGGGTATTTTTGAATTGGAATGGATAGACCTTTTCAACGATGTAACCTAAAATTCAAATTAAGATCATAAAATTTAAAAAAATATTAACGTCTTTAATATGGAAAATCAAGAGTATTAATAAAACAAACAATTACTTCAATGTTTCGTAAGCTACCTCACATTTTATTTTCGAACCTTAATTTTAATTTTAGGTATAGGAAAATATTGCATCATTGAAAAGGAACTATTTCAGACAATCCGTTTTAACAAACAAGTACTCTTTTCCATTTTTTTTTACCAACTATGTATATAATAATAAATAAATAAATATATCATCACACCTTTTACCCATTACTGAGTGTGGCACTATGCCTAAGCAGATCTCGGTAAGTGATATATTTCTTCGCGTGAAGTGCGGTTACCACCCGTCAAATCACGGCCTCCAAAGATATTAGTGGAGGGGGAGCCACAGGGGTAGATTTAAATTGGTGAAAATTGTTTGTCGGCTGTGGGGATCGAACCAGGGTTCTCAAGATCCACAGGCCGACTCGATACCACTGAGCGACCTACCCCATACTATGTATATAATTATGTAAAATATTAAAACAAACACTTGTCTGAGTTTCACAGAATTTCAGCCTCCAAGTCAACTTATTATGTCTCCCTTCTTTCTGTATACGCCTGTTTATTTATTTTTTCTCTAAAGTTATTAATCAACCAGCAAAACTAATTGATTACTTTTAAAAATTCACTCTGTACAATAAAGAAAAGTGCTAGTTAGTAATATGAAATATGTAAAAAATAAGATATCTATATGAGTAAATATTAATGACAGATTAGATTTCATTTTTTTTTTTAATATTCTGAATCATTCTAATTAATATAACCTAGTTTTTGTTACTCATTTTCCATGTTAAAATAGTATTGTAGCTTTAATTATGTATAATATATCGAGTGGAGTGATACAGTAATGATATTTAGCGGTTATTTTGCACAGGAAATAAAACTGACCGGTAAATGTAATGGATAACTATTGTATTAAAGCGCATTGATGAGAGATTTTGGGGTTGTTAGCCTAGTGGTATCAAGTTGGATTGTAGATTTGAGAACCCGGGTTTGATTCCTACAGACGACAAACAATTTTCACAATATTAAAATTACCCCTGTGGCTTTCCTTCCACTAACATCATTAGGGACCATAATTTGCCTACTAATTTATTTTTATTTATTTATTTATTTATTTATTTATTTATGTTACGCTGTACAACAGAAACTTAATCTCAATTACAGTACAGGGCCCGCACTCACCGAGCCGCAGTGTAGTAGTTCATATAATTTTTAGCTTGAGTGAGATTCGAACTCGGGATTTCCGGCTTTGAATTCCGTATCGCTATCCATACCACCGTTCTGACGGAAAGTACTTCACGCGTATAAATATATCACTTACGGGATCTGTTCCGGCAAAGTACCACATCTAGTAATGGGTAAAAAGCGTAATGATATATTTGTTAAATACCAATAATTGATTGTGAAAATTATTCTTAAAATTAATAACAAATGAATCGAATGTTAAAAACGGTATCCGAACGTTCCAATCATTGTCATTCTCGATTCTTTGCGTTATTTCCCATGAGAAATTCCCATCGAATTCCTGTGTAAACATGCCGCCGCCTCTTTGCGCCCGGCAAGTAGCGGTACCCGCACACGCTGCTCCCCTGCCGCCGCCGCCACCGTCGCCGTCGTTCTCGGCCGTTACCGCAAGCGCCGTACGATGGAGGAATTTCATTTAAGATATAATTTAGTGTGTTAATTAAAACGGTTGTTTAATTAGACTATGGCCGCGCTGAAACATGGCGCGCTGCGGGAACATTGGCGGCGAAACTCGTTTGACGTCCGCAGTAGGCGCTGATGGTGTCTCATCGTCAGATGTTTTTGGAATTGGTGAAGAGTTTTCGAAGTCATCGTGGGAACGTTAGAAGAGTATATTTTTTCTTTTTCGTATGATTTATATTAAGATTAGTTTTTCTGACTACCAATTATAGTTTCGACTATATCTTGATATTTATTTGCAGGTGACAGGATAAAATTAATATTGACATATGAATATTTATTAATTGGAAATGCTGCGGCATCATCCTGTATTTCTTTTAATTTGTTTGTTGGATATATAATTATATAATTTTGGAATTCGAAGCAAAAACAATGAAATTATTATAATTGCTACAAATTTATATAATTGCGGAAGATCATTTTAATTTTAGTTTTTTTTATATATATAAAAACCTGCAAAAAGGTAACTACATTTCATTGTTTTTCTCAGTTGAAATGAAATAAAAGTTAACGAGGTATAGAACACTAATTTATAAATGTTCTGAATTTTTTATTATTTCCTCCCAACTATTTTTAAGAAGGTAAATCAAATTTGAAATAAAAAAATTATATATGAGTATTTGAATAGTAAAGAACTATTTATTTAGATTTGTCTTTAGTAGTTACGAGACTTTTAACGGGCTAGTCCATGTTTAAAAATTATAACGGGCTGTTGACATGGATATCATGACAACATTTAACAATAGTTATTTACGTAAAAAGTTAGGAAAATGTTCAATTACAGGATGTGTAGATACGAGTAGTTTCATGCCGAGCTTAAGTTCTAGACAACTTTCATTTTATATCAATTGCCGATAATAATGAAACATCATTGCTTGTAAAGGTTATGAATAGTAATCACTGTTACCAACATTCAAATAAAAAATAAAATATTCTTAATCAATGTTTTTAAATTAGAAAATAAAAAAAGCATATTTTGAAATATGTTTTGACAAAAAAAAACACTAGTATAAGATAGATGTTTCATAAGATATTTTAGTGTACATGTCCATTAGAAAACTTGGCGCCAATGGCTCTATTTATAATAAAGACGCGTACGCTGAAATTTGTTTCTTAATACTATTAAAATATAAAATAACATAGTATATTATAAATCTAGGGAGAGAAATGCATGATTAGTATATTGGACAAAAATTACTATTGATTACTATTGATCTGACTACCTAGACTTTTCGTAAAATAAAACAACTATTTAACAATAATATGTAGTACATTTTAGTGTCTACGTTACATAGAACTGAAACACCTTAAAATATATTTAAAGGAATGGATGTCATTTAATTTAATTAAACCTTAAGTCATATTTGTCTGTAAGAAATAATATAATATAATGTGATCTATAAAATATGCAAGTTTCCAGTTGTCAAATGTTTCATCAACATTTGCAAACTACAATGTTAACAACGTGTGAATGAAATTCTAATGCGTCTCTAGTATGATAAGTAGTAGTATAAAGTTGTTTATAATATGACACAGATTAAATTGTAAAATAATGTGACAACACTTGAAGTTTATTGTACGTTGTCAAACATACAATGTAGTGACTTAGATACTTTCTTCATATCATATAAGTAGTTTACCTTAGTTATAAATTTACATGTATATATGAATTATAAAATGTGGAAACGCAAACACGTCACGCTATTGCGCAACTGCATTTCTTACATATAATTCAAGCATATAATTAGCTCAAGGAGAAAACTGTTGTAGGTATCTAAAGAATTTAATTCACTAGTCAATGTATTCTTATTTTATAACCTACATTTTGATCTTTGTCATACCGTTTTAATTGGAACATGTCAATATTTTTATAATTATTTAGAAATATTCATTTTAACAGTTTAGATGGGGCCGAATAGTTATAAGTTTTATTTATGCTATGCTATACAGCAGGAACTTAATGAATGGGGTAGGTGGCTCAGTGGCATCGAGTCGGCCTGTGGATCGTGAGAACCCTGGTTCGATCCCCACAGGCGACTAACAATTTTCACCAATTTAAAACTACCCCTGTGGCTCCTCCTCCACTAATATCTTTGGGGGCCATGATTTGACGCACTTTACGCGTGGAAACATATCACTTACCGAGATCTGCCACGGCAGAGTGCCACACCCAATAATGGGTAAAATGCGTGATGATATATTTATTTTATTTATTTATTTATTTTGGAACTTAATCCCAATTATAGTCGGGTATGGACTTGCCGAACCGTAGTGTTCTAGGTTACATATTTTTATAACAACAAAGACAAAATTAATTGTCATTCATGCACTTGGTGAAACTAGGTATAATAAAAAATATTAAATAAAACTCTAGGCAAAGTCTCACAAAATTCAGCCTCCGAGTCACCTTATGAGGGCATCGTCGGAGGCCGGCCAGCACAGTTAGTAACCATGGACGCGTTTCGCTCTTGTTAGATCTCATCAGCATGGTATAACTCACTTCTTCACCTAGAACAAAGTTCATGTGAAGAAGCTGGTGACTCGGAGGCTGAATTTTGTGAGACTTTGCCTAGAGTTTTATTTAATATTTTTTATTATACCTAGTTTCACCAAGTGCATGAATGACAATTAATTTTGTCTTTGTTGTTATTTAAATTGCTATTGCGTAGCTTTTCATTTTTTCGGTAGATGGCATTACTGGTTCGACAGAACTTCTCATGTCATCTTACCGTTTGTTAGAGATCTTATTCTATGCTGGCACAGTTCTTCGTCACCAGCTTCTTCACATGAACTTTGTTCTAGGTGAAGAAGTGAGTTATACCATGCTGATGAGCTCTAACAAGAGCGAAACGCGTCCATGGTTACTAACTGTGCTGGCCGGCCTCCGACGATGCCCTCATAAGGTGACTCGGAGGCTGAATTTTGTGAGACTTCGCCTAGAGTTTTATTTAATTTTTTTTTTTACATATTTTTAGCTTGATAGTAGAATTCGAACTCCGGAATCTCCGGATTCGAATGCCACTAACCACACTACCATACTGCATAAGCAGAAATTAACAAGTTATTTATTTGAATGCTACTTTGTAAATAAGAACTTAATCCCAATTATAATACAGGGAACCTACAGTATCTAGTAAAATCCGAACCACTTATATATTTAAAGTTAGCTAGATGTGAATGGATAAATTTTGTTTTAGAACATGCAAGTTATTTCTACTAGATTACTACTGATAGATAATAAATTTCCATAATTTTTCCGATTTCATGTAGAGCAAAATTATGAAAATTTGTATCAAAAAATGCAGACATTTTTCCTCTACAATAAACTATTTAATTTTTTTATGTAAAATACTTAGGGAAGCAAATAATTGAACATTTCAAAAATAGCATTGAAAATCCTATTGTGCATCCTTCCAGTCACCACCTTGTTTAATGAATGTTTTACTCAATGGCCGTTGAAAAAGTAACAAACTAGGATTTGATTACAATATCACAATTCACATCATAATTATTGTTTGTTAGATAGGTATGATTTGTAGAAACTTGTTTTTTCATGTTAAAATCTTATAGTGCATCTTTTGCTTTTTTACTTTAATAATACACCCATACCTCGCTTTACGGCCTAGATACATTCCACGAAACTTGGCCGAAAAGCGAAAAGCCATATAAGGAATCAATCAATTCTAATACAAATTCATACAAATTCAATGGGAAAAAAGTAGTTTTTGTCGTTATAGCGAAACATTTTAGGCCGTAAATCGAAAACGTACCTTAATTGAAAAGGGCCGTTATAGCGAAATGTCGTATAAAGAGCGGCCGTATAGCGAGGTATGGGTGTATAAATAAATATATCATCATGCCTTTAACGCATTATTATTATGGTGATCTCCCAAAGCAAATAACGAATGATTTATTTTGCAAGTAAAGTACGGTTACTGGACACCAAATCACTGCCTCCAAAAAGAGGTAATTTTAATTTGGTGAAAATCAGTTTGTTGGCTGTAGGAATCGAATCCGGGATTTCAAATCAACAGTCCAAGGCGTTGACATTGAAATATATATTGTCACTATTAGTAAAGCCTTTAAGAAGGATTTAAAAAATGTGTAAACCAACACATTCTGTGTTTCATGTACGCCACTGTTCCGCGGCACCTCGACGAAGACATCGTCTTTCGGCGTCTCTTAGCGTCGGGAAACGTTGCATGCGGTTGATATAAGTTTCGCGAAGTTTCCAACTCTGGATCCGCGACGCCGTAACGCGCGTCGTGCGCCAGAAACGGACGTGGTTTATATCTGTATAGATTCTAGATTGTGTACATACACATCTAGAGTGCTGGGGTAGTGTGGGGGAGGGGGAATGTGCGGTTTACGTCGTAGACGCGATTCTCGAATGGGTGTAAAGTTTCATTTCCAGCGGGAAGTAAATTAATTAGTTTCAAGATGAGCGGTGTTAAATGCCACTAAAAATGACCCAACTCTCACTTACGTTTAATTTGTTATGTTTGCGAATTTCACATTTAAATTATCACATTAATTATATCGCTAAATTCATCTTGACATTACCATTTATAACTTGTATTTTTGCGTGTTGTACTTTATTGGACATAAGCTAAACTAAACATGCAAAAAACTTCTAACAAGTAACACTACCCAACTGTCACTCACCGATTTAAATGAAACTTGGCACACTAATAGAACTCTACAAAATATCGAATCCCTATTTTTTTCGGAAGTTGCTTTTTAGGACTACAAAGCACCTCTGAAAGGTGGGAAAGCAAGAATCGCCACAAATGAAATTAAATATTACGCATTCAATATTTTAGAAAATTGCTTTCTAATAGGTAATGTAATCATACAAGTATTTATTTTAAATGAAATTTTCGTTATTTTAATAATAACATTTTTATTTTATTTCAAACAACATATATTTTTTACAATTGTTCTTGAAGTATCTTCATTGACATTTTATGTACCCAGGGGTAACCTCGAAAATAGACACAACGACCCCAAAAACCCCCGACTAACTAGTTTTGAACCTAAAACTCTATTTCAGTTGAATATCGTAATTTCTTCCTCCCTCCTCTTTTTAACTTCTTAAAAAGTGCATATGATCAAAATGACCCCGAAAATAGATTTTGGCGATCTCAAAAACCCCTGAGTAACCACTGTTGAACGCGTAATATTGATAATACGACAAAAGATTTAATTTATATCTCACAAATTTTAATTTACATGATAAAAATTGATGAAATCAAATGACAAGAAAATGTCCCGATATCAAAGGTGAATATCAAATCAACGATCAATATTCACCACGTTAAAACTACCCCTGTTGCTCCCCCTCCACTAACATTTTTGGAGGCAGTGTTTTGACGACTGATAACCGCATTTAACGCGAAGAAATATATGAGTTACCGAGATCTGCTACGGCAAGTCTACACCCAGTAATAGGTAAAAGGCGTAGTGATATATATGTTCAAATTGCTCGAGTTTTACCTCAAAAGTTTGAGAGAAGGAAATTTATATGTTGCTTAAGGACAATTAATCCTCGAGTAGCATTAGAACAATGTAGGGAAGGAAGTGAGTTACTACAATTATGTTATTTAAATTAGCCGTTTCCATGGTAAGGAAGGTAAATAAAAGTTCATCCTCTTGTAAAAATATTCTCATCCTTATTTATCAAATATCAAATTGATAAAAGTGACGTATGAACATGGAGTTTTTGTTTTGCTATGTTCCAATATTAATATTACTGTCATACCAATATTTCTTTGTATAAGCTATAGCTTTATAACAAATAAACTATTTATTTATTTATTTATTTACATGGAATTTTTTAACATGGATTATCAATGATTTAATACTTACATATAATTTAGTTTGAAAGAAAAAAGTAGGTTATGCATGTGAAATAAATAAATTAAAATTCTGGTAATGTACATGTACCTTATTCTAATATTGGTGTGCTAGGAATTTTCAGTTAGTATATAAAATTTTACAAAAACAATGTAACAGGAACATAAAAATGCTTTTAGTTTCTTTTCGATTCTCCGAATAGTGTAAATGATATTGAACACCTACCTATATACACATATTACTTGCAACTATAAATGCGACATGCAACTACATATATTCCAAAAAACAATTGATGATATTTACTGATTAACAATACATATATTTATTGCGTCATTTATTAAATAGTAGTTATATGATTATATGCAAACTTGGTATTTTTACTTCCTTGTACGAAGTAAAGAAAGTATTGTAATAGCGAAAATTTTCGGTTTTGAGATTTCAGCGGAAATATCCATTTTGACTAATTTCGTCGTGACGTCTGTACGTACGTATATATCTCGCATAACTCAAAAACGGTAAGCCGTAGAAAGTTGAGGTATTTAGGACTGTTATAACATCTAGTTGTGCACCTTCCTTTTTGGTCATTATATAACTTACAGAAGTGGTACTTTACTTGAAGTCTATAATAGATTTTAATGAAAAACTATATTAAAATATAATCCAAAACTTTTCGAATTTGGTATATAATATTACTATATCAATGTAAATAACAAAATAGGTTTTGGTTAAAATAGACTAACCGGAAGTGATGCAATACTTGAAGAAAATGCTTTTATTTTGATTTTAGAAATAAATGCTGCAAATAAAAGTTTTACAGAATTAAGAATTTTTAAATTAGCCTAAGCAAGATATCTAAATTTAAAAATTATATATTTCTTGTTTCTTGTAATTAAGTTTGCTATGGATTAAAACAAAAAATAAGGTAAAAATAAGAAATTTAATGTCAATGTCAAATTACGTAAAATATGTGCAATAAAAAATGTAGCTATAGTATAATACGCGTACAAGGAAGTCATGTGGTGTCCACATCAGATTTCTCTATTATTACATACATATATAACATCCTGCAATCTTCTATCAAATGGGAATGCACGAATCTTTGAAACATGAACTGAGCATTTATTCAATAAAATCAATCTAGAATTAATCTTCCATTCTTTATTAATCAATCCAGAGAAATCGACAGATAATTACTCAATTCATTTACTTTTTTGTAGAGATGGGCGAATATCAAATTTCTCAAATTCGAATATCGAATACGAATATTAATCAGATCTCGAATATTCGAGGTACTCGACTATTCGAATAATCCTAAAAGTTAATTTATTTATTATTAATAATGATTTAATTATATCCTTTTCATTATTTGAATGGAATTGTTAAGATAAAATAAAATTAAAACAAAAAGTACAAACAAAAAAGAAAAAGACGAAAACTTCAAATTTAAGGTGAAACGTACGGGCTGATGTTGGCGAAAAACTAATTTGAAATATGGTACGTCTTCATGGTTTTGAAACAAAATATCTTTGTTATTAATAACTTCAAAGTATTGTTATAGCTTTAAGTTTATGTACAAATGATAAAGGAAAACATAGTCAAAAATTGAGGTCAACATATGGCGCGATATTCGAGGTATTCGAATGTTCGTTATACTGACGTTAATATTCGAAAATCTCGAATATCGAATAATGTCAATATTCGCGGCATTCGACTATTCGCGGATGATATTCGCCCATCTCTACTTTTTTGTTTTGGTTACAATTAATATTAAGTTAATTAGTTCAAAAGGACTGCAACCACTAAGAATCAAAATTGTACAATGGGGTTTGAGACCATAGTTAAATAGATTTATAAATAGAAATAGAGTGTAAATATGACACAGAGACACGAAGAGACAGTACATTTTCGTTTATTTATGTAATTTGGCAGTTGTCTTAGGAAAACTGATAGCTTTACAAAATATCGTACACTAACAATCCCACTTGGCAGTTAGAGCTTCGAAAGCTGACGTAACTTGTAACTTGCATCGTTGAGTGTACGTCGGACGGGCACGAAAGTAAGATGAATGTAAATGAGGGTCGGGAGCAGAGAAAAGGCAAAATACGAATAAATTGTGAATAACAGCCAAAGAGGATTTGGCAAGATGTATTGAAATAAGGCGATAAAGAAGGGTTATATGTGAAACAAGCACGAAATTTAACGCAGCGCTGTGCCGTGTAACGACCGACATAAACACCGCGGTACGGAGCAAGAGCTACGAACATGGACACCGACGCAACGGTGCTGGTTAAAAATGCGTGTTATTAATATGACAGACGGTCGTAGTGGGCGAACGTTTCACCAAAATTATGCGCGGAAAAATTAAGAATATGACGCGTACATCTTCCAAATTTCTACTAACCTAAAAATGCGCGGTCTACACAACTTGTAATGGTTACATTAAAAATATCATTTTAATTTACCTAAGTACCTACACTGCATACCAAAACATTTTCATCTAAATATCTGCACTAATCTCTAACTTTATTTACAATTAATGATTTTAAATTAAGGCTAGTTGATGATGACTTTTATTTGTTTAAAATCTCCAACTACGATCTCAAGATCATCCGAAAAGTACTCAATAACAAAGATACCTACTCATCCAATTTCATAATTAATTTTAGAATTTTTCGCTGCATTTCTATCAATGAGCCTAATTCTATAAAACAATAGATATTTACGTATAGAGGGCCAAATGAGAACGTTTACGCCTGCAGACATTAATATTGTTCGCTAGGAATGAAATACCCTAAGGTTTGCGAATTTCAAAAAGTATATATTTTTGTTCTATAATCAGTATATCAAATTATATGCATATGTCATTAAATTTTCGTGCAGAGGTATAGAAACATCCTGTATATGATTGAACTCAGAATGTCATATAGAATCTAACTTTTGAAAAATATGCAGGGTATCGAGCATGAATTTGAAAACCCGGGTTTGATTCCCACAATCAACAAACAATTTTCATCACGTTAAAACTACCCCTGCAGCCCCCCCCCCTGCACTAATATCTTTGGGGTCCTGATTTGAAGGATGGTAACCACATTTCACGCGAAGAATTATACTACCCCCAATAATGGGTAAAAGACGTGCTGATATATTTATTCTTATTTGTGTCTCTTTTCAAATAAGAAAGTTGAGATATCTTCCGGTTACATCAGAAATAAAATATCTTCACTTTTTATGTAGTTTGGCGCGGTCTTTAGCCGTAGTTATATTAATTTTTTTTAACTAGTTATTCCATCTAACCCGGAGCATCTAGAAAAATATCTGAATCTAAGTCTCCAGTCAATAAAGCTTAGTTGATTGTTATTTTTCATTGAACGAATTGGATATTTTTTCTGTTATTTAATAGCGAACAGCAAACATAGGTCATTATAGAAGAATGTTTTGCAGGTGTATCATCGCAAACAAAACATCTTTTTGGATATTTAGCCGGTAAACATAAAAGCATTTCGTAACACAATCGAACCACGTTCTCAAGCGAGCCAAACATCTTCTTACCCTCACAGCGAACAACCACTATACGTCATGTCCTGCTGAGAATAACGACTTCTTTTGTCTAGCCCCGTGACAAGTTAATCTCCACGAAGACGCATTAATTACGTCACCTCCTCCCCGCGACCGCCTACCTGCGCGTTGTCTCGCATCTGAGAACGTAACTCACGCAGAACGGCCATTATAAAGTTGTCTTAGTGTAAACCAATCCGGTGCGCTGCGCCTTTTACCTGCCCGCCGCGAGTTATGGCTTATTGCTTTCGCTGCGCGGCGTGTGTGGAGCTGGTGGGGAAACGGGGAGGTTGCGTGCCGCCCGACAGGATGCAGTCATTCAAATTACGGTTAATGTTTTTTAAAGGTGGCTTTGTGCTTTGTTTGATGGACTGAGGAGAATTTCTTATTCTTGATATTAATCGTTTCTTCAAAATTAAACAACGGTATTGGGACATTCAACTATTAACAAGTAACACTACCCAACTGTCATTCACCGATTTAAATGAAACTTGGCACACTAATAGAACTCTACAAAAAAAAATCTTCCAGAATTTGCTTTTTAGGGGTACAAACCACCCCTGAAAGGTGGTAAAAGCAAGAATCGTCATAAATGAAATTAAATAATACCAAAATATTACGTTCAATATTGGTTACCCAGGGGTTTTTGAGATCGCCAAAATCTATTTTCGGGGTCATTTTGATCATATGCACTTTTTTAAGGGGTTAAAAAGGGGATGGGGGGATGAAATTACAATATTCAACTGAAATAAAGTTTTAGGTTCAAAACTAGTTATTCGGAGGTTTTTGGGGTCGCTGAATCTATTTTCGAGGTTACCCGTGGGTACATAAAATGTCAATGAATACACATCAAGAACAATTGTAAAAATATATGTTATTTGAAATAAACTAAAAATGTTACTATTAAAAAAACGAAAATCTCATTTGAAATAAATGCCTATGTGGTTACCTTATAAGAAAGCAATTTTCTAAAATGACATATCGCACCTCTAGTACAATTTCACCACAGAACAAAATTTGGTGAATGTAAGTTTGCATACGAGTATTTCACGGAGTAATTCTAATTGTCCGTCAGTACGGTGGTGCGGATAGCAATACGGAATTCGAATCTCACTCAAGCTAAAAATTATATAAACTACTACACTGCGGCTCGTTGAGTACGAACCCTGTACTGTAATTGGGATTAAGTTCCTGTTGTACAGCGAAACACAAATAAATAAATAAATAAATTAAAGTCCCGCGTGTTGTCCGCGCGGGTTAAGGGCCTGAGTCACAACCATAAGGTCGTGGGTTCGGGTCCCGCCCGTGGCGGCCATACAAAGGATATATCGGCATATAACCTGAGTGATTGGTCCGATATATAAATTAAAAAAAAATTAAATTAAATTATCAATAATATTAATATAATAAATGGAAATACTCTCAATAACAAAAGAGCAATATAAATAATCTAAAATTATACCGAAACTATTTACTTTGTTTCGAATTTCAGGTTTTTGATTTTCCCGAGGCTATATCTTACAAACTATACGAGATATAAAGTTGCGCTAAACGTCGTTGAGTTTCTCGTACTCCAATTAACTTATAATAAGTTACAGTGGTTCTACAGCAAGAGTGTGACAAGTAAAATATACTTCATTTATAATTGTACATACCTTTATGTAAATTGTATTTTGATGTAGTCAGCACAATCGTCCAAATAGGGACTTGTGTCTGAAATAAAGAAAAATATATCAATATTATGAATGTTACACTGAACCACCTACCCCAAAGAGTTTTTATTAATTTAACAAAAAAATATATGTAAATATAGTTGAACAATTGAATGATGTATTTACAATAAATCACAAAGAAACTCCTACACAAATTAACAAATATAAACGTTTGGGAGCAGGAATATAGGCGTGCATTTTTAAAACCCTCGAATTACAATCAATTTTTTCACCCAGATCAATGACAACAACATCCCACATAGGTCACCAACGCTCCCAACTATTCACACCTATCGCCTATCGCGAGATGGTGCATAAAGATAGCTATAACGGCCATGGTTAGGTACACACAGGCTACTTGATACTTTTGATGGGCTGTCAGGCCGTAAAGTTGACAGGAAGTGTGCTTACATCGCATTGAAACGTCACCGTAATGGAGTGTTTTACTGATATTGCCTAACGCTGCCGCTGCCTATCCTGATCAAGTTACCTGAGAGAGGCTGAAGAATGGGGACTACAGTCGACTGTTTTGTGTAGTGTCACTGATAGTTGTTAGATGGGAGAGGTTGTTGGAAACGTGGTTTGAATCGCTAGCCGGCGGAACACTGAGTAAGGCGTAAGGAAGAATTTAAAAATTTGTATGCGTTGTAATATATTTATAATATGGCTTTTACGGCGGGCCGTGCTTATTAATGTAGGTACTAAATCTAAATTTTCCGAACGTATAAAACTTAAACATGAAGTTATTGACGCCATAACCCACAACCAAGAAAGCAATATGAAATTATGAATAATAATGGTTCTTATACTATTTTATTTCTTACTCTGTTTTCAATTTAAATAAAATAAATATATCATCACGTCTTTTACCTATTACTGGCTGTGGCACTCTGCCTAAACAGATCTCGGTAAGTGATATATTTTTTCGCGTGAAGTGCGGTTACCAGCTGTTAAATCACGGTCCCCAAAGATATTAATGGAGGGGCAGCCACAGGGATAAATCTAAATTGGTGAAAATTGTTTGTCGGCTGTGGGGATCGAACCAGGGTTCTCAAGATCCACAGGCCGATTTGATACCACTGAGCCACCTACCCCAATTTACTCATTTATTATTTTGTTATTTTAAATATGTCAATTAAAAATTGTAAATTAATGAACAAACTTCATTTTACCTATTTATAACCAAGACTGCGGAATCTCTTAAAAACATTTAACTATTTCGAATTTAATTCCTGATAATTTTAGTCTCCGCCAAAATGAAATACTAAGAAATTTCGTGACTATGATTTTCCTTTGGTAATTTTTGCCTAGATCACTCCTGCTTGTTGCTTTAAGAAAATCTACAGTCGTGCAGATTTTCGTCACAACAAGCAGTCGTGATCATGACGACAAAAATTTCCGGCAAAATCATAGTCACTAATGGTATTTATATGAAAGTTTTTATAGAGAAATCAGGAAAGCATGATAGTAGAAAACTTATTTTTAGTATTTACCCTGGTAGGTTCTTTGTTAATATACATAGTATTGCCGCGAGACTTGAGACCAGTTTCGGTCTTAACATGTTAAGACGAGATAATAGTTGAGTCTCGAAGTAATGCTCGATACCGAGTTTAAATTAATAGTGACATACTGGTGTCGAATCGGCCTGTGGATTTGAGAACCCTGATTCGATTCCCACAGCCGACAAACAATTTTCACTACATTAAAACTACCCCTGTAGCTCTCTCACCACTAGCATCTTTGGCGGGAGGTGGGGGTGTGATTTTATGCCCGCACTTTAATCGCAAAATATATCTGCAAAGTGCTACACTCAGTAATCGATCGATTATTGTATAAATTTGCCCTCAAGTTTATGGATAAATAAAATATTTTGCTTTGTTTATATGGGAACCACTGTCACTTCGTTAAGTGAAACAAGGATTGCCTCAAATCCAGAGAATTTTTATTTGGTTCTAAAGTTTGCATCAATCGCTACTAAAATTTAGTTATATCATTTAAATAAACACGTATATAAATACAAAATGCAATCTCATAACTACTTATACAAGACGATGTTGGATAGTAGCTAGGTAATTACCTAGATCTTTTTAGCAGATAGCAATGACGCGAAGTCTACTAAGTTTCTACTTCGGTAGCGAAACATTGCAAATGTTGAGTTCATTTTAAAGTAAAGTTGATGCGATGCCATTCCGGTGATGCATGGATCTCCAGATAACCGCCGCACCGCAGCAATTCCGGTTCTTGCCCGGAGCCGTTGCGAGCTAATAATTAGGGTTCGTATACGGGCTGTTATCTAAATGCATTTGTGTAACTCACCCCCTCTGTACCGCGCTACCGGAGCTACTGGTCCAACACGTTCATTGTACGGCCTTAATTATCGATGTAATTAATGACAGAAAAATTATTGTTATTGGTGTTTTAATGTGATTTGAAAGTACCTATACGCATTGCGTACGGGTTTCTCGACAGTTGTTTGCTACCAGTTTGTTACCATTTGGTTATTTAAATATTGTGTCATTAGATTGACTGATAATAACTAAATTGTAATTATATTTCTCTTAATATAACCTTCATTATCACAACTCATTACGGTTCAATCGAGACACAAGTAGAAGCGTATTACTTTAGTATTTGCTCAAATATTTCATCGTATTTATTAGAGATTATTTTAAACTTGTTAAATAGAAGATACGAATATAGTTGATGTAAGAGAGTGGATATTAAATATAACTACCGATAAACTAAAAGAACTAATATATTTTCATTTTATTGCTTTACTTATAAAGGAACTGTACAATAATTTAATAATAAACTATATGTTCAATAATAGTATATTGTAATACTAGTGAGGTAAGGATTTAATTGCAAAACGAGTACGAAAGTTGGAGCACAAACGAGAGTGAGTGTTGCAATAGTACGAGTTTTGCAATGACCCTTTTCCACGAGTGTTACATACCTGGTTTTTCAACATTAAACGTGAAAATTACATTTTTCTACGATTGCTATGAAAATTTGACAATTTTGCATTCATTTGTCATCGTAAAGTTGACGTTTTCTGTGGAACAATCGAAGAAGATATTAAATGCGCGCTTATTTCAATAGTTACCAGGAAAACAAACAAAACAGAAACTTGTCATATTGACAGTTGACAGAACGAATTTATTTTCAGTACGTATACGTTTTTTAATAATTTGAAGATGCAATCGTAGAAAAAATTATGTGTGTATCACGAGTGTAAAGTGTCTTTGTTCCTCTTACACCATTGCAGCTCTCGTCTTCGGCTCGCGCTTCAATTACTGTGCTCGAGTAACAAAAAATCACTTTATGCTCTTAATATACAAACAACTATTTTACGTTTGCGACACAAGAAATTTCATAATTATTTTATATAAACAAAGGAGTTGTATTTGCAAATGTACATCACGCTTTCTCGATCACCATGCCAAATGATATTTCCCTCACTCAATTTACTCAATTTAAATTGAGTGAAGGAAATTTGCATTTTTACAAGTAATGTTGAAAAAATACATGCATTAATATTTAGCTTTTTAAATAAGAATGAGGCTCATAGTGGCGATAATTAAAACTACAAACAAAGTACAATTTGCTACTAACATATACTCTATTCTAGTTTAAAATAAGGTAGATGCATTGCTTGTTAATTATTAAATGCAAGTTTTATGCTCCAATTGACTGTAAAATTAACATTTGCCTATAAGATAATTTGGCAACAGAAAATAGTTATTAACTTAGACATGTCGAAGTATAAATAATGTTGACCATCGCTATTTAATAGTAATGAGAACAAAATATATGGATAATTACAGTATACATACGTATTTTTGATATGTGACAAGCTAACCTAAAATAATTGTCATGTATTTGAATGTCGTAATTACTTACTTCATAGCATTTATAGCCACGTTGACAATTTAGCAAACAGCGAGCAATGAGATATGAAATGGTCATTGAAGTGGACAGTTTTATACATCACTGGGTGGAAAATAATACATTGAAGTCGTAGGGTATAAAACCTGCCCCCTCCAGAACTTTTATGACGGTGTAAAATTCATATAAATTTCATGGTCGTTTGACGCACAGTAAATATAATTATGTTGTTAACTGCCTTACGAATCATAAATATAATTTTATTTGAAATTTTTGCCTTTATAACACACGATAATATGATAATGATTATTTTTATATACGAAGTTTCAAAATAAATATTTTCTTTGTCGAAATACTATTCATACTTATGTACATATTAACGATACGCTATGTTCCGTCAGATGGGGTAGCATGAACCCTTAAAATATTTGCTCAACATTTATTTATTAATATTATAATAAATCTAATATTGCTCCCTATTCGATCATTATCTGTTATCGATCTAATTATCTGTTACCGAACTAACGACAAACCACAGCCGACAAATAATTTTCACCAATTTAAATCTACCCCTGTGGCTCTCCTTCCACTAACATCTTTGGGGGGCGTGATTTCACGACTGGTAACCGCACTTCACGCGAAAAAATATATCACTTATTGAGATCTGTTTAGGCAGAGTGCCACACCCAGTGAGGGGTATTTATTTTATTTTTTACGACGTTGTCAATGGACTATTATTTTATTATTTTTTATAATAACACCTATGTATACAGAATATTTTTAAAAGTGTGCATACAATTTAAACTGCAAATATTACTTTTTTTTAATACAATTATTAAACAAAGTGTACATTTGCGCGCACAATTTAGCCCGCGAAATTCAACTTTTTTATAAACAGTCCGAAAAAATTAATTACTGAGCTGTCAACTACTGTTCTAAACCAATGAAAAACCCGGTTACAAAATGCCGTCGATAAACAAACAAATTGTTATTTTTTCTGAAAATATCTCCTTGGTTATACATTCATATTTATAGTAAATAAATAAATAAATATATCATCACGCCTTTTACCCATTACTGGGTGTGGCACTCTGCCGTAGCAGATCTCGATAAGTGATATATTTTTTCGCGTGAAGTGCGGTTACCAGCTGTAAAATCACGGCTCCCAAAGATTTTAGTGGAGGGGGAGCCGCAGGGGTAGATTTAAATTGGTGAAAATTGTTTGTCAGCTGTGGGGATCGAACCAGGGTTCTCAAGATCCACAGGCCGACTCGATACCACTGAGCCACCTACTCCATATTATTCATATTGATATTAACAATTATTTCGAAATTAATATGTGTTAATAAATTTTGCGGTTTTTTGATGAACATAATGCAACTGCGTGAAAAATTTTGTGTGTATTTCGGGGGCGAAATAATTTGGTGTGTTCAGAAAATAGTCTACCTCGGCTTTACAACTTTTTTCTTTGACGCACACAAATAATCATTTTGCCGTGTAGATACACAAATAACTATTGTTAAACTGATTATGAAACAAATATATATTTTTTTTTATTTTGCAAATTTCAAAAAATATATACATTTCACGCGAAATAAACCTTGTTGCTACTATTCCTATACTTGTTACTCGTATTTAAATAAATTATAATTCTAAACATTACAAATAGTTAGGTTACTCCTTGTACAACAGCAGAATACCTAACTAATTGTAATGTTTACAATTATAATTTATTTAATAATATTATTAGAAATTCCGAGCATACCAGTAGTATCAAAAATATTTACTGCGATTTTCTTTTAAATCTGTTTTTTATAATCAGTATAACAAATATTTGCTTTTTAAATTTTATTTTTGTATAAGTATAGAAACACTCTGTATGTGTAAGGAAAATGCATTAAAAGAACAGTAAAATGTCAGAGGCAATTATATTATTCTGGTCACAAAATACGGAAATTATGATAATCGATATAATAATCCTAAAATGAAAAAGTTGGCAAGAACATATCGATCGATTGAGAAGTAGAAAAGGAGATAACTAATTTTAAAGTTAAATTTTTATGACAGAAAAATTTGGATGACGCCTGGATTCGAACCAGGGACCCTCCGCTTGCCGGGCAGAGATGCTAACCGCTACACCACGTCACCTGTGTCCGACGTATGGCATCAACCGAATTCTTCGTTGGACACAGGTGACGTGGTTTAGCGGTTAGCATCTCTGCCCGGCAAGCGGAGGGTCCCTGGTTCGAATCCAGGCGTCATCCAAATTTTTCTGTCATAAAAATTTAACTTTAAAATTAGTTATCTCCTTTTCTACTTCTCAATCGATCGATATGTTCTTGCCAACTTTTTCATTTTAGGATTATTATATCGATTATCATAATTTCCGTATTTTGTGACCAGAATAATATAATCTTCATTACTGTACGTTGAGTCGAAGTCATATGTTAGAGATAACTAATATTTGGTATTAATGTCTAATTTACGGAATGAGCCTGTCTGTGAAGAATCTTGATTCTGTTGATGAGAAAGAGTATGAATCGAATGACAATGAGAAGCTCGTGAAAGAACAATGGGATGGTCAGTGATATATGGAGAATTTAATTCGTTCAATTTACAGTCTGCAAACAGCCTATATCTGTCCGAACAAGAGAAGATCTCTCACAGCTCACAGCCTACTGGGTGCTTTATGATCACGCTCATTTCAAATGTCCATCACGACAGTTTCGTTCCTCATTAAGGGCTTTGTAAATCGCCTAATGTTATCTCTCTCACACGCCACGCCTTTATATATCGCTATCCCGTTTCAACTCGTTAGCTCTTTCTCCCGATGTTTTTAGTGTTTTGCTTCCTTTTTCCCCTTGGTATCTTTTCGACTGAGTTGAAATCGCTTTTATGTCTGGATTATTGCTTTCTTTGTTCCTCTTGCGTCGAACGACAACAAATAGAATGAGATAACAAGAGTTACGTTGGTCGCAGCGTTCGCGTAAGTCGTCTGCGCGTCTCTCGATGCGTCTAAATTGCTATCTGTAAATGGCCCGTACCTAATGATGGCACAGAAGAAGGAAAAAAACACTTTCGACTCCCACGTACACGGAGAAACCGGGGCGCATCGTACAAAGAGAAGGACGAGCGCAGGACATGACGCAGGAGGAAAAGAAAATTAAAGTACACAGAAGTAAAGCGCAGCGTCACACACGCGGCGGGGCGGCGCGGCGACAGCGGCGGCGCTGACAGAGGACATGCCAAGCACGCTCGCCTTCTTATCTTTTCGCTAAATAAAAGTTTAGATAAATACAGAGATTGGGGAACAGATCGTCTGGAAGTGTCCTCAAATTGATTAGAATTGCACGTTTAGACTCTTTCGCTGAGGTTCGAGGTCTCGCCAGGGCGACTGCGACTTGTAACCCTTCTCAAGGGAACAAAGGTCGCTGACTAAAGAACGTTTCAAACACTTGTAACTGTTTCTTCAATCATTATACTATAATTAACATCAATTCTGAGCACGGAGCGGCATTCGTCCTGCCTACAAATTACAATGTTATTTAGTATACAGACTTTTAATACATACATGTTGATAGTGCGCATATTAATTAAAAATAACTTTTAAATATTATCTACCAACATATAAAAATGTTAAATAATCAAATTGGCCCGGAGTTGTTTGTTTCAACAAATCATACTCAAGTACAAATATGTTCTATATAACTCACACTGTATTTTCTTACTGAGAGGATTTAAGGTAGTTCCAAAATAAAAAAAATCTGATGTGGACACCACATGACTTCCTTGTACGCGTATTATACTAGGTACATTTTTTTATTGCACATATTTGACGTAATTTGACAATGATAATAAATTTCTTATTTTTTCCTTATTTTTTGTTCTAATCCATAGCAAACTTAATTAAATGAAATAAGAAATATATAATTTTTAAATTTAGATATCTCGCTTATACACAAGGTTAATTTAAAAATTCTTAACGTGCTAGACGCAGAATTTAATTCTCTAAAACTTTTATTTGCAGCATTTATTTCTAAAATCAAAATAATACCATTTTTTTCAAGAAAACCTGTTAGCAGCTTCATGTAATGTGTCACTTCCGGTTAGTGTATTTTAACCAAAACATATTATGTTATTTCTATTGATATAGTAGTCTTATATACCAAATTTGAAAACGTTTGGATTATATTTGAATATAGTTTTTCATGGAAATCTATTATAGGCTTCAAGTAAAGTACCACTTCCGGAAGTTATATAATGACCAAAAAGAGAGGTGCACAACTACATATTATAACAGTCCTAAATACAAAATTTCAATTTTCTACGGCTTACCGTTTTTGAGTTATGCGAGATACATACGTACGTATGTACAGATGTCACGACGAAATTAGTCAAAATGGATTCAGGGATGGTCAAAATGGATATTTCCGCTGAAATCTAAAAAGATTAATATATAAATATATCATCACACCTTTTACCTATTACTGGGTAATTTTAATGGGATAATAATAATTTGTCAGCTGTGAGAATCAAATCGTGGTTCCAAACAAGTAAATTGTTTGAAATAAAACTGACAGAAAATTGAAGTTTTAAATGATTGAGTAACTTTTGATATCAGTAATAAGTATGTACATTTTTAAGGACATCATTTAATGCAAAGTTTTTTAATAAAATAATATTCATAATTATATACAATCAACAGATGAGATAGTCACAAATCAATTTGGTTCAATTATTATGTTGAATGGGGTAGGTGGCTCAGTTCGATCCCCACAGCCGACAAACAATATTTACCAAATTAAATCTACCCCTGTGGGGCTCTCCCTCTACTAACATCTTTGGGGGCTGTGATTTAACGACTAGTAACCGCACTTCACGCGAAGAAATATATCACTTACCGAGATCTGCCCTAGCAGAGTGCCACATCCAAGTAATGGGTAAAAGGGGTGATGATATATTTATTTATTTATAAGTTTTTAAAATTCTATATGAAATTAATTCTCTGGAATTGTCTATTGGTACAGTTATAATAAAAATAACATGGGGAGTACAGTTAATTCTTGTTGTTGTTGATATTGACAGATTCTTTAAATTTGTATCACCAAATTATCAATTCATTTTCGGATAAAAAATATTATTAAAAATTTAATCATAGTACATGTTTAAATTGGAACCCAGAAAAAATCTCCAAGGTGCTTCTCTTGTAAACATCGTCTATAACAAGAAACTTTTACTTTTTTACAAAATTGGAACATACAAAACAACCTATGGATACATAAGATACTTATGGGAATTAACGGCGATAAAAAAGAAAGAAAATTTGAAATTTCAATGAGTAGAACGAAGATAGAACGTCATTCGAAATAAACCGATGGCTGTGATGATTACCTCAGGGGTTCCCTACGGAAGTATAACGGAGATAGGTTCGTACGTAGTCGGAAGCGGGTGCGGGACGTGGAGGGACACAGGGAAGTGAAGATCACGAGGCTGGATGGGATCAGCTACGTACGGAGGCCAGGGCTGAAAGTATCACGAAATCTATTGTCATTGTGTACCTATTACACCTATATTCGTTGCTTTCAAACGATTCGAATATTGTAATGGACTAGGTACAGAAACAATGGAGGATGTATAGGTATTCGTATTTAACACTTTGGAACATGAGGGCATAATTATTTATTCAGATACTTAATAATAATATTTATTTAAATGCATCTTGCTTTATATAAAATGATTAAAAAATTAATGGCATCAAATCGTACTATGAAAAACAAAGATAGATATAATGGGAATGTTTGAGATTACCACAATCAGTAATAAATGGGGTAGGTGGCTCAGTGGTATCGAGTCGGCCTGCGGATCTTGAGAACCCTGGTTCGATCCCCACAGCCGACAAACAATTTTCAACAATTTAAATCTACCTCTGTGGCTCCCCCTCCACTAGCATCTTTGGGGGCCGTGGTGTGACGGCTGGCAACCGTACTTCACGCAAAGAAATATATCAATTACCAACATATGCCCTAACAGAGTGCCACACCCAGTAATGAGTAAAAGGCGTGATGATATATTTATTTATTTATTTATATAATCAGTGTCATTTTTCGTTGTCAATTATGACAGATAATTTGTCAACTGTGACAGATAATTAATTTTAAACTTATGGTTTTGAATGGGGTATGTGGCTCAGTGGTATCGAGTCGGCCTGCAGATCTTGGGAACCCTGGTTCGATCCTCACAGCCGATAAACAATTTTCACCAAATTAAATCTATCCCTGAGGCTCCTCCTCCACTAACATCTATGGAGGCAGTGATTTGACGGCTGGTAACCTCACTTCACGCAAAGAAATATATCACTTACCGAGATCTGCTTAAGCAGAGTGCCACACCCAGTAATGGGTAAAAGGCGTGATGATATATTTATTTATATGTTTTGAATCTTATTGATTATTATTACATTTAAATGATATGACTTTCACCGATCACCCAAATAATTATATTTGAATCAATTACATTTATTTCATTATAAAAAGTTCTTCTAAATTGAACAATTGGTGACATTTTTCGTGGTCAATTATGACATGGCATGATTTAATGCCATTTTTATTAATCATCCGATAAAAAGAATAGCAGAGAAATACATAAATATATAATAATATTATACAGGGACTTAAGGTACTAATGACGTTAGAAATTCAAAATCCGAAAATTAAAATCGTGGTTTTTAAACGAACAGTTTTAGACTACTGGTAAGGTATGTAATAGGCCAAAAGGCCGCAGTACAGGGACAACAGGACCAACTCTCGGATTAATAATAATAAGGTATTTTTTGCAACATTAAACGTGAAAATTACATTTTTACGTTTGCAATATAAGAAATTTAATAATTATTTTATTTAAATCAAAGGAGTTTTATTTGTAAATGCAAATCACGTTTCCTTAGTTACCTTTAAAATGATATTTTCCTTACTGAATTAAATTGTGATAGTAACCGTCTTTCTCATTAGTGAAGAAAGTTATTTACTTCCATTACTAGTGAGGGAAACGGTCACTATCTAAATTGAGTGAAGAAACTGTAATTTTCACAAGTAATGTTGAAACAACAATATTTTCGTACCGTGATCAGTATGTCAAGTACTATATATGTACACTTAAAGTTAATACCTGAAGTTTGGAATCACCTGTATTATACAATTTGTTTATAAATATATTATAATTGCAATTAGGCTCATATAAAAATACAAAAGTTTATAAATTATGTTAATTTAATGTTTTAATCTTGTAGTTAATTAAAACACTAATTAATAATTTACAGCAAATAACAACGTAAGTTTAGAAGTAATAGTCGTATTATTAATTGAATATTAAAAGAAAAGTTAACAACAAATTGTTAACAGCCTGTTGAAATTAATCTGATTTTGTCTCGGTCTGGAATTTGACCTCGAGAATCAACTATGGTCCCGTCTCGATTTTTCGAGAAATCAGTAAAATATCAATTGAAAACTTCCATTTCTCCACTTAAATCCAAAAAATTTCAGCTTTCTTAAAGCGAAACCAGGACTAGGAAACGAACAAAAACAACTTGGGATCTCATGGCGGGGCAGCGGACAGACGGGCGCAAAGAGAGAGAAGAAAGACATCTAGATGGGAAAAAATAAAACGGAAACGCCGTGAAGTTTCCCCCAGGGCGGGCTCGAGCCGGCGTCATGACAATGCATCTTGGAAATGGTTTCAGCGCGCGTTGTAACTCTATGAATACATTTTCTTGGGTTGGAGGGTGAGGAGAGTGAGACAAAGGGGTTTCGCCCTGCGAGGGAACGAGGGAGAAACACAGCTGTTCTGCATGCATTGAATATCATGGCGCATGCTAATGAAGATGAACTTGGATCGTACCTGGAATTGTTGTGGCTGCTTTGTTTGATGGAAATTTGAATTTGGAATCAATAAGCGACTTTTAATCTTGGAATACTAGTCATTTTAATATACACAAAACAATCAGCATTTTTTCGCACTCGCCTTTAGCTTAGAGATAGTTTGTAGTAATTACAAATAAATAAAATATAAAAATATCATCACGCCTTTTACCCATTACTGGGTGTGGCACTCTGCCTAAGCAGATCTTGGTAAGTGATATATTTTTTCGCGTGAAGTGCAGCTACCAGCCGTCAAGTAATTACAATACATCTTAAATATTTTTCTTTTTAATTTGTCATTCTTTATGTTTTTCTTTATTTTGTTAATTTTAGAGGAGTTTCTTTAGAAGAGTACAAACTACATGTATATCTTATTAACATTCTATAATAGTTATTTTCGTGCCTCCATCCAGAAATAGTAGTTTTGTACAACTAAAGTCGTCTATGAACATTCAGTTTTCGACTTTTTCGCCGGCAAAATTTAGGTATTTTGATAAAGTAAGTATTAGATCAACTGGTTGACAGTATCAGTTTTATGTGTTGAGTGCTTGGAGGTTAGAAACTTTTACCAATTTTAGAGCAAATTTGTTCATTGGAAACTCAAATGTAATTAATTATAATTGAATTTGCTGTTGATGTGTACAACCTATAAATATTTTTGTCGCGCGAAAAGATGTTAAATGCTCGCATTTCCAATGGCAAAACGCGAAAAAGATATTAAATGCGCGCTTATTTCAATAGTTACCAGGGATACAAACAAAACCGAAACTTGTCATATTGACAGTTGACAGAACGAATTTATTTTCAGTATCTATAAGTTGTTTAATAATTTTTTTCTACTTCCGTTAGTAAATAGACGTTTTATTTCACTTATTTGAGTTAGGTTATGAACTGCATTATTTAACTAGTGAAATAATGACCTAACATAGCAACAGATATCTTGGTAGACGAATTCTGATGTGTTATTCTTTTATTTTTTTAATTTATAACTATCATTAATATGTCAAAATTTCATAATTTCAAAAACGCTCTTTCGTATTTATTAGAACGGAAGTAGAAAAAATATTGTATGAAACTAGTAAGGAAATAGTTTATTACTTTACTTATGTTTTTAAATAACTCGGCTACACCTCGTTCTGCAAATTTCACATTCGTAAGGTAATAACCTTCATTTCCTTACTAGTTTCATAAATAGCTATAAAATGTAATCGTAGAAAAAATTATGTGTGTATCACGAGAGCAAAGTGTCTTTGTTCCTCTTGTACTATTGCAGCTCTCGCTGCAATTACCGTGTTCGAGTAACAAAGAATCACTTTACACTCTTAATACACAAATAAGTATTGTGTATTTAATACAAAAATAATAATTTTGGACAGTTGTGTTTTAATTTTATTTCCGTATGCCACCATAATATAAATAACAAAGTTCAGACAGAACTTTTAACTAAATTTTAAATATTTATTTAAAATTTGAAAATTAATTTTATGTAAGAGTATATATAATATTCCCATAAAAATATATCATGCAATGACAATGGCAATGGTAAATCAAGAAACCTCTTAATAGAGTTGTATCTACCGGATGATAAAGTGTTGGTAGGCCACAATAGGTAACTGCAGACAGCTAATTTCTGTGCATTGGTTTCGTAGCTTGACAAGGGACAAAAAATCTCAATAATTTAACTGGAGACTATCCTTAGGGTATAGACTTTATTTACGTATTTATGCGTCTTGTATGCAGATGTCCTTTACGAAAAAATAATTTTTAATGTTTTATTTATTCCTCCTCTCCGAAGTTATCTTACATCTCCGAGTTGTCTGGAGTTCCATTAAAAAAAGAAACCAGCTTCAGAACGAGTTCCCCTTGTACCCCGCGGGCGCCCTAGCACGACCCCACCATCACGGCGGCCATTCCACGTCGTTGCCCCTTACCCCTGCCCAACCAAACAGCTTAGACTGTGTATAAACCCTCACGTTAGGGGAAACTACCGCACAGTCTAACACCTCGACAATGTTATATTCCTTTAGCCCCCTTTTGTCGTTTAGACTGTGAAACCCATGCTTGAAATTGTTTAGGAGCGGTAACAATCTGATGAACCAACAGTGTTATGCGCTACTGAAATCAATAAAAGTAACAAAATGATGTGCTCATGCGCCACTCTATATAAGATTATTCTCTAGAGTGAAAAAAATCTCTCAATGCTCTTTTTATAGCTCAATAAAAAATTAAAATGTAATAAATGGTACTTGAGAATGGCACTTATGTATATTGTTATGGGAAGTTACAATTAGCACCGCTCTTTATGGGGATTTGATTGCGCTGCGCGGTGCGAGGTGATGGCTGCGGTTGCAGTTTTATGAAGCTGAGTTCCTCACCTCGCTACCGTCACCCGATGTGTTGACACTGTCGTCACACGCTGATACTTGCTTCTCACATATTTCTCATGTAAACAGAAATCTGATAGCTATTTTATGGCACTTACTTCTGTTGCACATGAAGATAATCATTTGTAGTTTTTATATCAAGTCAATTTAAATGTACTCACGTTTTTATATGTAGATATTGTTTTCAAAGACCGCGGAACCTTTTTTCGAAAGAGGTTTTGACCGGAGTAAAAATAGAACACAGATAAATTTAGGTAATTAAAATGAATAATTAGGTGAGATACATTATATTAATAATATAATTTGTTTTTGTCAATTAATGTAACAGTTTTATAAAGTTTTTACATCTGTATAAATTGAAAAAGACAATTTTACTCTATTACTCCGAAAATTGTCATTCGCTCTGCGGTTTTATTGATGAATATTTTCATCACCTTATTTAAATCAATGTCCAATGTTTTAATGTTGTGTATATGAAGAAAAACTAAATGAAACAGTCGTTTTTGTAACATTGAAGTACGGTTCCAAGTCAAAATTCGACGAACCCCGCTGAATGACTTTTCGGCTGACGATTCTGAAGCTGGAATTGAATTCGTACTCGTATTTTAGTTAGGTATTTTATTTTATTTTTGTGTCCTGAACAGGGGTTGCAGCGCAACCCCCAAAACTGATCAGGGGTTGCAACCGCAACCCCTGCAACCCCACTTCCACGGTCACTGGTTGTTTTAACTTTAGTTTGAATGTATGTACTTGTAATTATGACTCCCCTTCCACTAACATCTTTGGGAGCCGTGATTTAACGACTGGTAACCGCACTTCACGCGAAGAAATATATCACTTACCGAGATCTGCTTAGGCAGAGTGCCACGCCCAGTAATGGGTTAAAGGCGTGACGATTTATTTATTTTATTTTATTTAACAGTTAATACACAATTAAAATTAATTATCTTTTAGGTGAAACATGAATAGTTATTTTGGTGGTTGGTAAAAGCCATACTGTTTAACCGTTACCATAATTAATTAAATTTGGAATCATAAATTTGAAATTAATTATCTGTCACAATCAACAACGAAAAATGTCACCGATTGTGGTAAGTTCAGACATGCCCATTATTATATCTATCTTTGTTTTACATCCTATAATATATAAAACATTTTATACAGGGTTCAGTACTTTTTTGGACAAATTAATATCTTTAGAGAAAAATAAAATGGTCAGGAATTAGGGGTAATTTATCTTTAATAATAATAGTTGTATAGGTACGTAAAAAGTCAGAAAAGTGTTCAATTAAAGGATGAGTAGATAGTATCATGCCGAGTGATAGCGAGGCTTAAAACAGCTTACAAATCCTGTACGACACTTTACTGATGTGTTACGTATAACATTTTACCTGAAACTTGTAAACAAATAATAAATATTTTAAATTTATTTAAATTAAAAGAAATATTTGACATACATATTCAGTCAGTATTTTATGTTATTAAGTAACTAGACACTCACGTTTGTTTCATTAGCTGCCTAGGCAGGCAATATGTTATTTCCCTGACTAGGCATGCAAAGCAAAGCTTTCCTCAGTCTTAAAGGTCAGGCAAATGTTTATTTTCTTGTCAGTTTCAGGTAAAATCTATTAAATAAAGTCTACCTTGATTGAACATTTTAGTTATTACTACTACTATTAATTTTATTAAATATAAATATATTGAGATTCAAATGCCCATAAAACATTGTACAATGTTTGACCGTTACTTGAAATTTACAGGCTCACACAAATAACAGGCTCGTTAACGGTCTAGCAATGTAAATAAGTATAACATCCTTAAAATGTACTTTATGAAATCTATTTGGGTGTCCTGAAAAGTAGTTCATTAAAGAACTTAAATCTAATATCTGTTATATTGTTAACTTCAGTTCTAGACAACTTTCATTCTATATCAATTGCCGATATTAATAAAACGTGCATGTAAAGCAAAGTTTTCCTGACGCTTAAAGGTCAGGCAAATGTTTATTTTCCTGTCAGTTGTTGTTTAAAAAAAGATAAGTATTTAAGTGCAAACTTCAGATCCAATCAATAAATTTAAAATTGTAATATTACTAATTATTTTATGTCATTTTTATAGTGAGCATATATGTAGGTATAGTAGGAAAAAATATTTTACGAATATAAAGTAAAGAAAAAAATACATAAATAATTTTTAAAGTGAGCTATGTATACGAAACAATATTTCTGTTTTAATACACGGGCACATTTCTAATGATATGCAAACGTTCACAAACACAACGCATAGATTCCAAACTAAATTATTCATAAGACAAAGACGAGCCTGGCTGGGTGCAGAAGGGTTGGAGGCAACATGATGCCACCCCTGGCGCCTCCCCCGTACCTGCACCACCGCCGCGCGGATTACACTTCAACCGAGGCTGGAAGTTTTAAATCGCAATTACAGTTGCAACTTTTAATCTACATAATTCTCGGTAATGGCCCCATAAAAGTCGACGTCGCGAATTCGCTCGCTGGAATTGTATGCAAAAGCGCACGAAAAAATCGCCCGATCCGAACGCGAGTACGGATTTCGCGCTGAACGAATTCGTGAACATATGAGCTATAAACGCGAGTTATGCGACGGAGTTTGAATGACCCGACAACGTGGTAAGGTATTAAATAAAACTCTACGCTTAATTGATGTTGTTTTGTTTATATTTTTGTTGTTTATTTTATCGGGAATTAAAATGGCGTTGATGTGTATTTTCATGTACTTAGTTTATTTGTTGCTGTGTTTATTATCGTTTATCATCTTTGTATATTGCACACATTAACATTTATTTTATACACCTTCCTATTATTATAAATCTCTTTTATTGTTAATTTTTTTATTTATCTGAATGAATAACATTATTTTATCATAATCGTTTCTTCAAGAAATATAAGAAAACAAATTTAATGTATGCTTGTGCAAATTTTCAAACCACTATCGCATCTATATTTTAATCAATTTGTATCTACTTTTGTGTAGCCATATTTTAATATTTTTAAAAAAGTCTTTCAAATTCGTAGTTAAATTGTTTTGCTTAATTTCATTTTGTCTAATTAGGTAAAACACTTTTGAGAGGTTTCTATAAACTGTCGTGGAAATGTGAAAAAAATTTTCATAGATTTGTTCATTTTGTAAATAATATACGAACAAAACGTTATCTTCATGTCATCAAAATGAATTCTTGCTGCTAAATAATGAAATAAAAATGAGAATTCACCACACGTCACTGTCAACCAATAGGATCCCGAATTTGTTTGAAAATGAACCAATGAAATGTACATTTCGTCGGAAATTCATCGCTGGTGCAATTGATAACGGAAATACCACTGTTAATAATATCCTTGGTTACGAATAAAATAAGTGATATTTTCAATATTTTCATAAACATCAATTTTGAATATTAAATGTACACTGAAAAAATGTAGAATTTTCATCACTGTAATACCTAATTAATAATGTGCAAATAAATACCTAACTATTCTTGTTAATTAACTCTTGTTTGATAAATTCTCAAGCCGAATACAACTCGTAGTATGAAAATTGACATAAATATACATTCGTTGTTACGGAAATAGGAAACACAACTCATAATTTATGTCAACATATTTTCAGCAATTTTCATACTACTTGTTATATTATATATGAAAAGACAAGTGTGGGTATTTGGTAAAATATTTCGGTTTTCTTGCTAGTGTCGAGTTTAGTAGATTGTGTACGTAGGTAGTATTTATTTATTAAGTAAATAAAAAATAAGGCAGCAATAAGTATGGGAAAACAAACAGGTCGGAGTGCGCACACCGTGCATTTATCCAGCGAGTAAAGCGATTCCAGTATTTGAACAACGCTTGGGCAA
This sequence comes from Pterostichus niger, assembly GCA_947425015.1. Lineage (NCBI taxonomy): Eukaryota > Metazoa > Arthropoda > Insecta > Coleoptera > Carabidae > Pterostichus > Pterostichus niger. The sequence continues at coordinate 31,322,572 of OX380341.1, forward strand.
GTTTTAATTTGACTTGAGCTCGGTCGCATTCGGATCAGGGGTGGGTGGATTTGTGTGTAGCAGCGGCCATGTTTGTAAACCAAACCGCGCAGTTAGTCCCGTGATTCGTGACGTCATGAATCCATGCGTAATCTATTGGTCCGGTTAATGGCCGGGACAATGAGCCCGGCTGGTATTAGATCAGGATTTAGTGCGAGCGTTTGGCTCGCGGTTTACCATGGCCCATGGCCCAGTTCGCGTATCGATCACCCGGTATATCTGCACCGAGCGAGGTTTAGCGATGTTATTCTCTGCCCTTGCTGGGCTGTTGCTGTTGCACTCGCTCTCTCTGCTGCAGCACGCGCAGATTAAATGCCCGTTCATTGATAATTATTAAGTGTGGAATTGCTTCTGCAGATTAACAGGAAATTATGATTCTGGATCTTGCAGACACTTTCCACTGCTCTTGCCGTCAAATTTATGATTATTAAAGTACTTAAATTCTCTTGTTTACAACTTTGATGCAAAATATTGCATTTGAACTTTTTCTAATCATTTATATTTGTGTTAAGTAGATTCTTTTTCATATATCAAATGGACATCAGAACATGTTAAGTTACATAAATTTAGCAATCTCGAATTTAATGTGAAACTTTATTTATTGTTGAGAATATGAATAAGACATATCAATGTATTCTACATAGTTTTAATAGTATATTATGTAACAAGTTTTATAAACGTTCCTTTTGTTACATGTATATAAAAAACGAGTATTTAAAGAGTTTATAAAACGAGTCACATACTATAGTTTTTCTATGATCGTAAATTAAGACAACAAAAATATGTTAATTTTTTGAAAAATTATTTTTGTTAGTTGGATTTCAGGCTTGAATGACTAGTAGAAAAAGGTAAATTAAATATTCATTTTAAATCCCCTTTTTTATTAAACGATGAAGACGACGTTTCTGCAATTATTTAAGCCAACTTCAAGCAAAGTTTTAATATGAATAACAGAAAATTAATTTAAAACAATTAAACAATAAAAAATAACTAATTGAAGTCATAGAAAAAATAAAATAAAAACTTATTGAGGTGTACACCTCAAGACTCACATAGTAACTGAAAAAATATGTAAAGTTTTATGAATTATTTCAAAAGTAAGATTAAGGTAGACAGGCGCGGTGGCCGAGCGTGTTAAGGCACATCTCTTAACATACTGTGACGTCACCCGAGCCAAGGTTCGTCAGTTCGAATCCGCCTGTCGACAATGTGTGATTTGTCGTAAAAATATAAAAATACAGTCACATGTATTTATCACACTCGGGCGCTATAAGCTAGTCACTTATACGCCTTAAATAATGTAGCATTTGACTACGAAAACCGGCAGTACGGCAGTGTAAAAACTGCGGCTCGGTGTGTCCGGTAGGCCCAGGCCCGATTTGGGCTGTAGCGCCACAGATGAAGATTAAGGTACAATGACAGATTCCTACAGTTTATTTCACCCTGTGTTTAAATCTCCAGTTGTGATTAGAACGTTCGAAGCCGCGGCTTGTCAACATGTGATTAAGATGATATTTACCGCTATGGAAGCCAGTACGTTAAATGATATTTTAATAACGGAAGTAGAAAAATGTCATTTAATGTACTGGTTTTCATGGCGCCAAATAACATCGAACGTTTTAGTCAAGACGTAAAATTAGCAACTGACGTATCGTATTATCCACGGACTAATGATACGAGTAGCCTCCTGCATCCGTCATTGTAACTTTACCCTTAGATATAATTTTCAAGTACTTATTAAAATGTTACTGTTCATTGTTGTCTTGATTTGCGATCGTAGAAGTATAGTATGAGACTCTTTTTATAAACTTTGTAGATACTCGCTTTTTATAAATTCATAACTAAACAGACGTATTTATAAATAAAATAAAATAAATAAATAAATATACCATCACGCCTTTTACCCAGTACAGGGTGTGGCACTTTGCCTAAGCAGATCTCGGTAAGTGATATATTTTTTCACGTGAAGTGCGGTTACCAGTCGTTAAATCACGGCCCCCCCCAAAGATATTAGTAGAGGGAGAGCCACAGGGTTAGATTTAAATTGGTGAAAATTGTTTGTCGACTGTGGGGATCGAACCAGGGTTCTCAAGATCCACAGGCCGACACGATACCACTGAGCATGGTAAATAAATAAATATAAATTTATCATCACGTCTTTTACCCACTACTGGGTGTGATATTCTGCCGTATCATATACATTTTACGCGTGAAATATGGTTACCAGCCGACAAATCGCGAGCATCATAGTTGTTGGTCGTAGAGAAGCCACAGAGAGAATTTTAATGTAAAAAAAGTTTGTAGACTACAAAATTGTAATTTGTTGTTTCCACATAAATTTAGTTTCAAATTTATTACTGTACTTTCAATCTTTAACTTAAAAATAATATCGAGTTACGAAAATATTAGACAGGTGCTAACTTCAGACCCAATTAAGCGCATGATTCATTATAAATATTTGAATTGTTAAACTCCAAAACATATTTACAAAAATGACAATAAGTTAATGCAAATGAATAAATAGAATACAAAATGTGTAAGAACCACAAAAAATAAAGTTAAAAATGTATGAGAATGTTATTTAAATACTATTGATAACATTAAATAAATTAAATTTATAGATTTATTGTTGTAAACAGTGCAATAAAAATTAATCATGTTTATGTTATAGGTATTAATATAACTAGGAATGTTATGAGTATCATTACAGCCGCAGATGTCCGAGCTCGTAGAGCGAGGATTTTAAGACATCTAAGGTCTGTTATGAGTCATAACATCCGTGGTTTGTTCAATAGTTTACTGGTTTCAGAATATAAACACGTTAACGTCATTAATAAATATTATTTTTTGAAATTCTTTTATGAATAACGTCATTGTCATCATTAAAGAAGGTGATTACGTAAGTCTGTAGTCTATATGTTTTTATTTACCTCCATGGTTACAATTGTTTTGTATCATATTTATAAATAATTTTTTTATTTAAACTTCATAACGTGGTCATCTCCAATTTAAAAGACTGTACAATTAATATATATTACGATAAGCAGGAGAAGTAATCTTTGTATTATTGTTGTTTTGAGTTCCGTTTGTATTAATAGTGTTACATTATCATTGTGTTTTATTTTCATTTTCTTGACTGTTTTGACATATCAGTATGGTATAGAATACAGTTATTACTAAATCCCGGATATTTAGGCTCTTAAAAACACCCAAATAAAGCAGGCATATAGGCCGGTAATTACTCTAAAATAGGCGGGATTTTAGGCAGCCTAAATGTAAATAATTTGTTTAAAAAAAAATAAACGAATCCTTTTTCTAATATTGGTACTCGTATCTACTCTTCGTAAGAAAAAAATAATCATTTTAAACAAAAATTAACACAATCTAAAAAATAATAATGTAGGGTTCTCATTTTATTAACTATTATGCAAATTCAAATTATGTAGTATAGTTTAATTCACAAAATTTTACGAGCAATTGCTCTATGAAATTTTCGGAAAGGGACTGTCTTCGGTCTGTCAAAACTTTGCTTGTAAGTTGAAAACTTCGTTTGACATCACAAAATGTGACAGGAGCGTTCTTATATTTAGCCATATCGTCTAAAGTTACAAAGACACAATTGAATTGCCACGTAAAATTTTGACTAAAAAACGTTTTTTCTTTCGGAATTTTAAATTCACACACAAAAACTTGATTAAAGTAAGTACTTTAAATATTATAGGTTAGGTTGAAACACTTTGTCGAGTGCTGAATTAGTCAATAAAAGTTAGAATAGGCAACAAAAATAGGCAAAATAGGCTGTATAAGGTAAAATAGGCACAATAACCAAAATATAGAAAAAATAGGATCTAAGGCACGAAAAAAAACCTTTCATTACACGTAAACATATTACCTATGTATAGAAAAACGAAATTACCTGAAATATATTAAAATTTGAATCTAGGCAATTGCCTAAAAATCCGGGCTTTAGTTATTACTTACTTACCAGTCTATTTTTGTGCATGTAAACATAGATTTAATATCCTGAAACTGGTAAATTACTACAATATATTTCTAGCTAGACAACCAAGTAGTTTAGTAATATTCTATTAAAATGCAAATGCAAACAGACACATTAAATACTTCATAAATAACCGACAAAAATAGTGCAATATTTCTTAGTGAAGCAGCATCATATTTCTCTCTTAACATAGATGTCACCACTCCCGTTGTGTTACATTCACAATTCAGCAGCAAACCTCATCATTTTAAAATTCCATCACCACATTTCTCTCTGAGCACCATTCTTCCACTCCGTATATAGTCATCACGCACATACGCACGCAACACGATCATAAATACCGACGTTATTGACGTTAGCAGTGCATGAATAACCTGCATGATGCGGTATTTTCAATAACGGAGCTAAATATTCAATGGGGGCGTCGTGTGGCGTCGTGTGACGGCGCGGTGACGGTGAGAACGGGTACTTGTGCGGATGCGATGGCCAATTCCCGGGATCTTCAAGTGAAGAGAGTACATTGCCCATTTGGTTCCTTTACATTGCTCGTTGCCGACGGCGGCATGGCCTACTCGATGTATGGAATGGTGAGTTGTCGGCAGCCGGTGCGAGAGGGTGCAGGGTTGGAATCACGTGGATTCCAATACCGAAATTTCGACATATGAACGCCAAATACTCAATAATATAATGAATTAATTTATTAAAGTTAATTTATATTATGACAGAAAAATTAACTTTAGTCAAAAACTACAGGTATGATTACCTTTAATAATCACACAACTTAATAATATTAGCTCTGAGTTAATTTATTATTTGTTACATTACATTTATTCGTCAGTACGGTGGTGTGGATAGTGATATGGAATTCGAATTCGGAGATCCCGAGTTCGTATCTCATTCAAGCTAAAAAATTAAATAAACTACTACACTGCGGCTCGGTGAGTGCGGACTCTGTACTGTAATTGGGATTAAGTTCCTGTTGTACAGCGTAACATAAATAAATAAATAAATTACTGGGCGCCATACCAGTCAACAATGGATGGCGTGTTTAAATATTTATTTATTTTTTATTTACACCGATGTAACTCATACATTTATTATTTGTGATCCTGCACAACAGCGTCCCAATTGCAGTTCAGCTGTCAAATATATGTAAAATACAATAAAATGAAACAAATTAAAACCTAAGAACAGCTGCAGAAGATGCATCAACAATTTCTTGAGATTCTTCGGACTGTTCTTGGCTGTATTCTTCGTATTCCAATTTATAAATATAATATACGAGTTATTTGATACAGACAAATTTATTCACATAAATTTTCGTTGTTATCAAAGTATTTTATTTTTATGTTAAAGACTACTAATTATATTTTAAAATTACTTTTTTCGTTTTTAATCTTACTTAGGTTATAAAAAAATATACACTTAGGGAGGTAATCTCGGTATTTTGTAGCCCTTTCCTTAGATGTATAAAATACTATTATTCTATAATTTCTATTTTATATTTTATGTATTATGTTTTCGCACGAAACTGCTAATATAATAATATAACTTTTTAACTACATTTTATCTATTAGTAAACTGTCTTTATATTCTATTTATAATAACAGCTACATATATAAGTAAGTAAAATGCACGAAACAATTTAAAAATGCCAGGGTAAATTATTTCGGTCATAGAATATTAAAGTTGTAAAAATCTGAAAGTAACTGTGAAAAATAGTAATAAGAAAGTTGTCCTTAACTTCATTTAAGAAAATAAAGACGATTTTCAATTCAAACATACAATTTTACGAATAGTTGTATTATTTTATTTGCCAAACAAACAAAAAATTATTCATCGAAATTATAGCTCATATTATAAACATTAAATTAACTTCTATTGTTATGTGCTATCTTTGGTTTCTTATTCCAGTTTTATAACCGACAGAGTAAATTTATTGTATACTTAGTAAATAAACTTTAATTTGTCAAATGACAGTCTAATTTTTGACATAAAATTTGTCAAATTAATACAAACTTATTAATATTAAATAGTGGCTCAGTGATATCGAATCGGCTTGTGAATTTAAGAATCTAGGTTTAATTCCCACAGCCGAAAAACGATGGCTCTCCCTTTACTAAAATCTTTAAGAGCCGCGATTTGACGCCTGCTAACCGCACTGCACGCGAAGAAATATATTATTTATCAAAATCTGTTACGGCAGAGTGCCACACCCAGTAATGGATAAAAGGCGTGACGATATATTTATAATTTATAAAGAAATGCACTGCGGAAGTAAATTTACTTTCTATAAAACTGCACATTAGACAAATAGTAATTAGGTACTCTGATAGGAGAAGGAAATACTAACACAATTTGTTTTCTAAGAAATATCAAGATCTTGGATGCTACGTAAAGGTTTCTAAATCTTTGTCAAGATTCCCTCTGACTCCGTTCCTGTGCTCAACCACTTGAGTTTCGATGTTTCTGAACGTTCGTTCCTAATAACACGGCACCTTTCATTAACTGTGATTCGGAACAATTACCATTTCAGTTTTTACATGAACTTGAAATGAACTTGTTGCACGGAAACTCCGGATCAGTTATTTATTCCGCGGATATTTAAGAAAACGTTTCTAAATTACTAAATTTCCATTTAGTTACTTAACTACAAAAGGAACACAGTTCTAGAAATTTACGAACAAAGTAATTGTATGAAACAAATATAAATATGTAAGCAATTTTCGTTAAAATAACGTGTTTAACATGCATTAAACACCGTATTTTAAAGTATACAAAAAAACAGACGCATTTGATTTAGATTCGAGTTTGTTTAGTGACAGGAGTCACGCACGAAGCACGAATTCTGCGACAATAAAAGAAAGCGAAATGAGACATTCGAGGAATAAACAATGTCTTTTTTGTCAAACAAATATGTTACACACGGTTATGAATGAAGAACATATCTTTTTATGTTCGATTGCATTTAAACTGAATGATGTAATTCTTTAAGATGTAAGGAATAATATAAATAATTGTATTTTAATAGTTCGATAGTTGATTACATTAAAGTCGTGGCATATTACCATCATTGATTTACATAAAAAAATATTTGCCGGTTTTAACAACTAAAATTAAATTTTAAACTTGGTTTAAATTAGTGTTGGCCTGATTTAAATCATGATTAAAAAAAAACATTTTTCTGCAACTGTCAAAAAATGTTCATTTTATTTTTTTTTGTTTTATTAAAATTTAAAATCAATACTCGAAGTACGTAATTTTTTCATCATTTACATTTCCATGATAACGCGTATTTTGCGCATTATTTTGCACCCTAGTGCACAAAATAAATATTTTGCACACTGTTCCGTTTTCTAGTTCGCAAAATGAGTATTTCGCGCAGGCTCCCAAATTATTTGTTGTCATGTTTCATTAGTTACAACATATCAATAGCATCAAATTAATATTATTGTTCATTGTTTTCCTTCAATTTACTTAATCAATAATTATTGTATTATTCTCATCATCTGTGGCGCTACAGCCCAAATCGGGCTTGGGCCTACCGGACACACCGAGCCGCAGTTTTTACACTGCCGTACTGCCGGTTTTCGTAGTCGAATGCTACATTATTTAAGGCGTATAAGTGACTAGCTTATAGCGCCCGAGTGTGATAAATACATGTAGCTGTATTTTTATATTTTTACGACAAATCACACATTGTCGACAGGCGGATTCGAACTGACGAACCATGGCTCGGGTGACGTCACAGTATGTTAAGAGATGTGCCTTAACACGCTCGGCCACCGCGCCTGTATTGTATTATTCTATATTTACAATTGTAGAAAAAATGTTGATTGTATTTCGTGGGCAAAATTCATGTTTTTTGGCGCGTTCGAATAATTTTTATTGTCTCGACCTGCGGTTTCGACTAAAAGTAATATTCTCACGCGTAACAAAAAAAACATCCATTTTGTGCACTTAATACAAAAATGTCTATTTTTGTATTAATTTAATTATATTTCTGATACAGCACAAAACAATGGTCTTAGTAAAGCTTTTGTTAAACAGACAAAATAGATATTTTGCAGACCGTTGTTAATGACAAATTTTTGCAAAGTATTCTGCACTTTCTCTTACCAAATCACATTAAAAACCTATTTTTTTTTACTGTTCGTAGAAAAATACAAATATGTATGTATGAGGAAAATGTAAGAACAAGATGTGAATTTGTAAATAAATTGTGCAAAAATCTCCGAAACGAGATGAATAGTACATTTTTTATTATGAAAACGAAACCATCCTGATTTTATGTTTACAATAAGTGCCTTAGAAACAAAAGTTCGCGAATTCAAAGCTCGCTGCAAATAAGTATAAATAAATATATCATCACGCCTTTTACCCATTACTGGGTGTGACACTCTACCGTAGACAGATCACTTTAAGTGATATATTTCTTCGCATGAAGTGCGGTTACCAGCTGTGAAATCACGCCCCCAAATATTTTAGTAGATGGAGAGCCACAGAGGTAGATTAAATTTGGTGCCGGCTGTGAGGATCGAACCAGGGTTCTCAAGATCCACAGGCCGCCTCGATACCACTGAGCCACCTACCTCAAATAAGTGTAAACGGGAATCAAAAATTCAATTTCAAAATTTTCTAAACCCAAATCACGTGCAACAGATCCATCATTGACATAAGCACCTCTCCGATCTATTCCCGATCGTTTTCGCCATAAACCACCTACCTAGCTTCTACCCTCATCTCCAGGGACGTATCAATTCCAAAACTTTCCCATCTGAGAATCCGCCATTACTGCGCCGTACAGCGATCATCAGTCACCCGTTCAAATCAGACGCCGCCGCCTTCGCCTCTACCGCCGCCAGCGCACCTGAGACTGAACCTTGCCCCATTGGCCCCACGCTTCTGTAATTTAGTTAATGGTGCTCTAGTCGGGGGCGGCGGCGGTGGAGATGAATGGGTGGATACAAGCTAGGTCTCAGAAAGAAAAGTTGGGGATGATCTTACGTTGGTGTGGGTATTGGGGGTGTGTAGGGGAAATGCAGGGGTGGTTTAGGGAAATGTTGTGATAATGCTTAATGTTTAGTTTCATTGATAGTTGAAGAGATTTCAGATTATCTTTAGGAATAATATTCAAAGCTGAATAAATACTTTATGCAGTACCTACCGGACTGTGATGTCTTCTGAAGCTCTAGTTTTATTCATTTTTAAGTAGTAGTAAATGTTTATTTCAGAAACGTTTGAGATCAGTATCTGCAGATCTTGATTCACTTATAAGTGAATACTTATTTATATAGTCCGTCAGTACGGTGGTGTGGATAGCGATATGGAATTCGAATCCGGAGATCCCGAGTTGGAATCTCACTCAAGCTATAAACTATATGAACTACCACACTGCGGCTCGGTGAGTGCGGACCCTGTACAGTAATTGGGATTAAGTTCCTGTTGTACAGTGTAACATAAATAAATAAATAATACAAGACTATGTTAAACATGTAAGTTTATTGCACGAGTTGCATATATTATTGAGTATAAACTGATTATACTAATTTTTATTTAAAACGTTTTATTCCAAATCAAAAAAAGGATCAATTTTTGCACTGAAACTAGGTACATAGTTACTCACTTTTCACCTACGGCTGGTACTACATGCTTCCCAATTTTTTTCATCTTGAAAATGAAACCAAAATTATCTATATTTTGTTTTTATTTCATCCTGTATTTTATTACTAGATAAGAACCATTCTGATTTGATGTTTAAAATAAGTGCCATAGAAACAAGAGTTCGCGAATTTAAAGTTCGTTGCAAATAAATATATAAGTACTACAAGCTTCTCACTCGTGCAATAAAGACAGTTTCTATAGAAGTTTCATATTTTGCATAATTCTTTCAATAATTGTACTAATTTTACTTATTACATTTCAAACACTAAAAAGATTTATTTTGTAGGTTTCCTAGTTAAGTTTGCAACTATTTTAGACTGAAAATGAGTACAAAATGACTTTTCGGATGATCGTAGATAGATTGGTAAATAACGGTATGATTTTACAATAATGACATCTACATGACATCTGTCAAGAGAATAAGAAATTTATTTATTTATGCTACTTTGTACAACAGGAATTTAATCCCAATTACAGTCTTATCTGTTCTGAATTTTTTATTTATTTCTGAAATTTAGTTTTTTATGATAGGGTAGTAAAATAGTAAATTATTTTATAATATAGGTTTGGGGTCGTGCGATAAAAGTCTGTCTTTAAAAATTTAAATTTAAAAAATCAGCAATATTTAACCCGAGTCAATTTAGGGAAATATGTATATGAAATGTTGTGGTTGGTAACAGTTGTTGACATTTATGCAACTGTCCAGATTTTGAGATAATATTAAAATTTTGTTGTCCTCAGCTTGAAAGTTTCAGTATGTCATCCGCTACTAATAATCGTATAAAACAAAATGTTGCGTATCGTAATGAAAGCTCTTTCGATACACAACTAGATTTCTATATGACTTCCTTATAAACGCAAATTAAAAAAAGTTATATAGATATGTACCTTGTAAAGACAGACTCGGGAAATAAAATGGCACCTTCGAGCAGAAAAGTGTCACTTTCAACCCTATTTATACAAATAACTTTGTCTCATCTAGAATATTTGATATACAACATGATTTTCTTGTTATTTCATTGAATCACTTCTTTCAATATCTAGTCTCATAAATAATCGTCCCCTAATGGATAAATTACATATGATAATTTCTTAATTTATAATGTAACCATCGATAGAAGACAATAATACCAACTGAAACCTTGCGACACCATACAACCAAATGAATTATGTATTAGTAAATCTCGCCAGTGCTAGATAAAACGTATTTCCAAATTCGATCAAATCGACCCTGGTATTTGAACCCAGCCTCGCCTGCAGCGCGACCAACACGAACACAAGCTCCGAGCTTCGAGCTTCCAGCTTCGCCGTGGCGAATAAGTCTCACGTTACAAGAAGTAATGGGTGACAGTCACGCTCGCTGGTACAATGCACCCTCGCACCCTCCACGCCCCTGACGGGCGCCACTGCGCTCGTTCATCACCGGGGCACAGCACGGGTACAGCCCCTCCTTTATGTCTTAATGCCAAGTTTTTTTCTTTGTCTTTCAATCGCGTTTAAAGTCATAGTTAAAAGGTTTTATGGGATTAATTGCAGGTTTTAGTGGACATTTTGAAAGTGGTAGTTCGTCTTCTGAGGGGTTTCATATCTGCTAATACTAATAACTATAATTAGTAGACATTACAGTGGAATGTAACAGAGTGTTAATTACTATGTTAAAGTGAAATTTAGACATTAATTAAAACGAAATTCTAAACCGATGCCAGTTTATTTCATAACAATGAACCTAAGAGCGGACACAATACGTTATTATTTTCTTACAAGTAAGATCTTTTTAAAATGGAAATATTGTAAACAATTATTGTAATAGGCTACTCCACAATTTTCTTTTAATTAATGAACATCGCGGAAATGTATAATAATCGCTGATAATACCACAAAATGTTTAGTTTTCATTATTTATTTTTGAGAACGTGGTTCCCTGGTAACAACTAAAGAAGGCAATTTAAAGCAATCAAACTAACATCTATGGGGGTCGTGATTTAATGGCTGGCAACTGCCTTTCACGCGAAGAAATATATCACTTACCGAGATCTGCTACAACATCAAATGTGAAAATTACATTTATATGTTTGTAATGCAAGAAATTTAATATTAATTTAATAATTATTTTATATAAATCAAAGGCGTTGTATTTACAAATGCACATCACTTGTCCTTGGTTACCATGTCAAATGACATTTCCTTTATTCAATCTAGTTGTGATGTTAATCATTTCCCTTACTAGTGAGGTATAGCCATTAACATACCTAGGAATGTTATGAGTAAAGCCCGGATATTTAGGCTCTTAAAAACACTCAAATAAGCAGGCATATAGGCCGGTAATTCCTCTAAAATAGGCGGTATTTTAGGCAGCCTAAATGAAAAAAATTTGTTTAAAAAAAATAAACGAATTCTTTTTCTAATATTGGTACTCGTATCTACTGTTCGTTAGAAAAAAAATATCATTTTAAACAAAAATTAATGCAATCTGAAAAATAATAATGTAAGGTTCTCATTTTATTAACTATTATGCAAATTCAAATTATGTAGTATACTTTAATTCACAAAATATCACGAGCAATTGCTCTATGAAATTTTCGTAAAGGGATTGTCTTCGGTCTGTCAGAACTTGCTTGTAAGTTGAAAATTTCGTTCGACATCACAAAATGTGACAGGGGCATTCTTATATTTAGCCATATCGTCTAAAGTTACCTCAGCTCCATTGATTAATGGCAAAGACACAATTGAATTGCCACGTAAAATTTTGACTACAAAACGTTTTTTCTTTCGGCATTTTAAATTCACACACAAAAACTTGATTACAGTAAGTACTTTAAATATTATAGGTTAGGTTGAAACACTTTGTCGAGTGCTGAATTAGTCAACGAAGTAGATGATAAACCTTGTCTGCTCAATAAAAGTTAGAATAGGCAACAAAAATAGGCAAAATAGGCTGTATAAGGTAAAATAGGCACAATAACCAAAATATAGAAAAAATAGGCTCTAAGGCACGAAAAAAAAACTTTCCATTACACGTAAACATATTACCTATGTATAGAAAAACGAAATTGCCTGAAGTATATTAAAATTTGAATCTAGGCAATTGCCTAAAAATCCGGGCTTTAGTTATGAGTATCATTACAGCCGCAGATGTCAGTTTGACATCCGAGCTCGTAGAGCGAGGATTTTGACATCTAAAGCCTCATAACATCCGTGATTTGTTATACTATCACAACTAAATTCAGTGAAAGAAATGTCATTGTCACATGTTGAAAAAAAAAGACATTCAGTGATTTGATCCCAATTCATAGAATTTTAAAAATATAGAAATCTTTGAAATTTTTGTATTATTTGATAAGGCCTTGATAGATAATTAAATGTTAGTTAGATTTATGGTTGAAGTGCAATTATTCGTTTAAGTTGAATATGAAATATTGAAACTTAAATACGGATTAAAGTTTTGAAAGTACGTAAATAAACATTTGAGTGCGTCACATAATTAAAGCAAATGATAAAAATGATAATGGTTTCGTTCGCAACCACTTACGTAAATCTTCAGAAGCGCTCGAAATTAAATCAAACTTATTAACTCTCCCCAGGAGATGTAATCTAGACAAACGCGTAATTCCTAGGCCCGGCCCAATATAAACAGACATGACTTACGCCTTCCGCACCCCTCACCCCTCGCCTAGCAGTCGCAGGCTTAAAATGAATTCACGAGAACGGCGGATCCAAAATGCTCCGTATATCCACTTAATTGGATAGAAGCAAAACCCGACGGATCAAGTCGACACTGATAACTAACCCGCTCGCGCTATCATCCCTGCTTAGACTGTGCCACTAGACATTCCACCCACTTGAGCCCCGTAACGCGCTGAAGAATACACGCACATTCTAAGGGATAAAACGTTGGCGAAAATGATGCCCGTATGTTTTACTTGCCGGGCCGAAATCGGCGAAGCTCTCATTAAACGCGCACGTCGCGATGTTTTTCCGTGGGGTGGAAAGAGATAGAGCAAGGTAAGGATGGTGTGGTATCCTGGGGATGTATGTCCACGGTAGTTTGGCAATTCAAATGGTCGTTATCACCTGAGTTATGTGTCACGGGTGACGACAGAGTTGTTCTATCGGGCTGGGCTCGTGAATCTACATGGATTACCCGCACCCCTGGTCCATCCAGCGAATAACTGCCCACATAAAACATCCGGTGTTGTGTTCATATCGCTCCGCCGTTCCGGAATGTTGCTTTTATCGCGCTACGGTGTTCTGGACCCAAACCCTGCCGCATCGCATCACGACAATTGATTCGATTTTCAGAACAAAACTCTTCTTTTTCGTTTTGTTGGCTTTCATGATACAACTTTATTTGTAATTGCCTCAAAATAAAGTAAACAAATATTTTTAAGAAAAAAGCAACTATTTTTTAAAATAAACATTTTAAATGTTTTCCACAATTGCTATGAAAAATTTACAATAACGCCCTCATTTGTCATTATCTATGGAATAATATAAAAACAATTTTTCTAGTAAAAAATTACGCTCTTATTTGTCATTGTAAAGTAGTGGTTTTCTGTTGAACAATCGAAAAATAACTTTGTGTAAGTACACAATAATTATTTGTGTATTAAGAGCATGAAGTGATTATTTGTTACTCGAATACGGGAATTGCAGCGCGAGTCGAAGAACAAAGACACTTTACGTTCGTGATACACACATAATTTTTTCTACGATTGCATCTTAAAATTATTAAAAAACGTATACGTACTGAAAATAAATTCGTTCTGTCAACTGTCGATATGACAAGTTTCTGTTTTGTTTGTATCCCTGGTAACTATTGAAGTAAGTGTTGAAGTAATATCCTTGTTGTAGTCATTCGTGTTCATTATTAAAATATTTCATTGTTATAATCTTTCATTGTTTGTGATTTATCATTGTTGTAATTTTTCATTGGTGTGTTCTTTCTTTGTTGTGATTTTTAATTTTTAATCTTACATTGTTGTAATCTTTCATTGTTGTAATCTAACAGTGTTGTGATCTTTCAGTGTTATTTTTTTATTGTTGTAATCAAATGGCGCGCGCTATTTTACGATATTATAATAATTTTTTTTCATAGGACAGGTTTTTCTAACTCCGGTGAATTTCCCGATAACTATCGGCAGATTAATTGAAAAATATAACAGCAGAAAATAGAATTCAGTATAATTATTAATTACTATTTAAATAAATAAAATAAATAAATATATCGTCACGTCTTTTACCCATTACTGGGTGTGGCACTCTGCCGTAGCAGATCTCGGTAAGTAATATATTTCTTCACGTGAAGTGCGGTTACCAGCCTTCAAATCACGGCCCTCAAATATGTTAGTGGAGGGAGAGCCATAGGGGTAGATTTAAATTGGTGAAAATTGTTTGTCGGCTGTGTTGAGATATTTTTTTATTTATCCTGCTGAAAGTTAGCGAGAACTTTATCCGGAGATGTAAAATCGGCTTTAAATTATATAATATTTTAGAATGAAAGTGTACCCCACAAAATTTTGTAAAGTCGTACCTCTTGATATAGATACATATTTTATTTTAGTAGAGAAAATTCGCTGAATCCATGTTGATTTTGTTGTTGTTGGACATATTCAAATGTAGAAAAAATATGAAGATAAATAAAAAATCAGATCCTTATGTTCACACTGTTCTAATTTAATTTATATTACTACCGTTTTCGAAAACTGAGTAGTTATCATCATAAGGTGCCGGTAAAAACAATAAACTATTGAAAACGGAATGACACTGTGAAAACAGGAAGCAGCAGTTTTGTCCACAGAACTTCTCATGTCATCTTACCTGTTTGTTAGAGATCTTATTCTCTGCTGGCCCAGTTCTTCGTCACCAGCTTCTTCACGTGAACTTTGTTCTAGGTGAAGAAGTGAGTTATACCATACTGATGAGCTCTAATAAGAGCGAAACGCGTCTATGGTTACTAACTGTGCTGGCCAGTCTCTGACGATGCCCTCATAAGGTGACTTGGAGGCTGAATTTTATACTTTTTATTAAACCTAGTTTCACCAAGTGTTGGATGAGAATTAATTTTGTCCTTGTTGTTATTTTTTTTTGCTTTTAAAGAGGAGTTACTAGCCGTCATATTTCTCTAAATAAATTAGAACCGGAATACTGCGGAGTAATTTTTATGCGATATCAATTTCATTTTCCGATTTTGGGCTTTGAACAATTCGATATGATATAGTTTGCATAAGTTTTTAAATAGCTTTAAATTCTTTTGTCATGAAAGTGTGCAAAAATATAACCGTCCATTTGATTCCATTAAAGTCCGCCTCATTCCCTTAACAAATTTTTAATTACCCTGCAACCCATTTGAAGTGAATCAAGGCAATCTAAATAAACAACCCTTATCATTAACCCCCGTATCAAATTAACAAAGCACACAACCCTAATAAACAATCCATTCGATAAGCTGTCGCGCAAACGGAATCACCCGATGTCGCGCTAACTCACACTACAGCTGGAGCTAGAGCTACAGATACCCGCGTCGCGCGAAACGTATTGAACATTATCTCCTCTGGTTTTTATTTCACGGGCGACACCATAAAGATAACCCGGTAATGAGTTAGCGACTGGTTTACAGCGCAACCGAGAGGATAGAGGGACCGCTAGCGCTGCGTCGGTTACGCAGTGCGGTCCGTGTCCGCCGGGCTCTGATGGCCTCCGCGTCATTATTGCTTCATAATTCCTGGACGGATTCAACGTGAGCGGAATTGGAACGTGCGGTTACATGCGTATATGGTGATGGAGACTATGAGGTTAAACGGTTATAAATGAGCTTGCAATGGCGGTGGAATTGAGAGCACTGTTTTTATATTCATTTGTTAGCAAGTGCCAAAATATTTTTTCTATGTTGCGTATATATATAACTTATCCATTGGGGGACGATTATTTGAAAGACTAGATAATGAAAGAAGTGATTCAATGAAATAACAAGAAAATCATGTTTTATATCAAATATTCTAGATGAGACATAGTTATTTGTATATAAAGGATTGAAAGTGACACTTTTCTTCTCGAAGGTGCCATTTTATTTCCCGAGTCTGTCTTCACAAGGTATACAGGCTGTGTCACTACTTAGAGCAAAATATATATATATATATATATATATATATATATATACAGGGTGTTTCACAACTTAGAGCAAAAAATTAAAGGGTATATTATGTACGACGTGCTGATCATGAAACAAACAGAATTTTTTTTTAAATCGCAAAACTATTTTCCATGTTTCCCAGTCCAACATTTTTCGTTGCCACTGCCACTGGGTGGATGATTATGTTAAAGTTATTAATTAAATAAAATTCTATTATAAATAACTGCTAATAATTGAATTGTGTAATTATTCTTTCGTAGTTGATACCTACTTCATTGTTTGTGTTTAATAGGAAAGCGAATCCAGTGCAGTACTACAAAAAATGTTTTAGATTAACGCAACCCTTAATTTTTCGAATTTCAAAAAAATTATTTTTGTTCCATGATCAGCACGTCGTACAGAATAAACCCTTTAATTTTTTGCTCTAAGTTGTGAAACACCCTGTATATATATATATATATATATATATATATATATATATATATATATATATAACTTTTTCTATTTTGCGTTCATAAGGAAGTCATTATAAAACCAAGTTGCGTATCGAAAGAGTGTTCATTACGATACGCAACATTTTGTTTTAGACGGTTGGTAGTAGCTGATGACATACTGAACCTATCAATCTGAGAACATCAAAACTTCTATATAACCTCAAAAATCTGAACAATTGCATGAATGTCAATAATAGTTATCAACCACTACATTTCATATAAAAATTGCCCTAAATTGAGTTGGTTTGAAATATCGTCTACGGCTCGTTTTTTTAAACTTGAACGCGTGCAATAAAAGCAAGTTTTTAATATTATATGACCGAGCTGAAAGTAAACATTTTCAACTGTCAGTACGGAGCAGAAAGTTGACAATTTCTACTCGTTGAGCGGTAAAAATCCATGGAAACATGAGAACTGTCAACATTTGAAACAAATTGCAGAATAGAAAAATTGTAAAAACATTTTAAATTCATTTTCAAACGTGTACACAACGAACAGAAATTGTCCTTGTAATAGACTATTTTCTATTCTAGGTACATATAACTATTTTTCTCAAAAACTTGAGAAAAATGTAATTCTATTTAAGATGGTTGTATAGTCAACTCAAATCATCTTTTGCAACTGTAAAAAGTGTACATTTGACAGAAAAAAGATACCAATATTTAGTACTAAATTGTATCATCATATTGTATGTCATATGGCAATGTGTCAAACGGCAATACGGTCAATTGAATCCGGGTTTTAAAGATCGCGAAGACTAAACTTGCCTACAAATTCCAGTTTAATTTTTTTAATAATATTTGAATTTTAAAAACGATCATTTTATTATACGTGTGTGAAGTGTGGCGCCATATCTACATTTTATTCAGAGACATATTCGTAGATAGATATTAATACCATTTCAGATTACTATAAGTTAACCACATTAAAATTAGCCCTGTGGTTGTTCCTCCACTAACATCTTTGGGAACCGTGATTTAACGGTTGGTAAGAGCTCTTCGCGCGTTTAAATATATCACTTGCCGAAAGCTGCTACAGCAGAGTGCCACACCCATTAACGGGTAAAAGGCGTGATGATATATTCATTTTTTTTTAAATTTAAGTTAATAAAATAAATATTTATTTTGAGAAAAGTGAAAAACTCACCAAAGTATAACTTTCACAAACGTAGTGTTCACACAAAATCTCACCTAGAACTGAAAACAAATTCTCTGTTCACATAGAAGGCTGTAACTTCCGTTGTGTTCGCACACGGGGTCACCTGCCTTGTCAGCCATTACCTTTAGCACATTGTCACATAATACAGCATATAGCACGGTGTGATGTTCTATGTGTCCGAAGTTAAACTCGGCACGGTAGGACAATTAACCATCAAATGACAATACACCTCGTCAAGGCTGCTTGTAAAACCCTCAACCGAGTCAAGGTTCCGGTAACACGTAAAAAATAGGGGTTTAAGAAGGAGTTGTAAAATGTATTGTTGCAATTTTTTAAACGATAATGTGGTCTTAAATGATAGGTAACTGTATTTATTTGGAAAAAATCGTTCGACTTGGAGTTTGTCAATTTCACATCATTCGAAGCTAGATGTATCAAGGAAATTATTATTAAAAATTTTTTTGTGAAACATAGCCAAGTGTTTACTTTATATTTTTTTATTAAACCTTGTTTCACCAAGTGTTGGATGACAATTAATTTTGTCTTTGTTGTTATTGAAATTATTATTTTCGCTATAGTGATACCTGTCAAATATAAACATAACTTAGGTTATATTACATATATTTAAGTTGCACTTAAATAGTTATTTACATACCAAGTGCGGGAACGATTGGTTCCCGGATGAATGTTTGGCGGCGCGAGCTTGCGAGCGCTGCCATAGAACGAATCCGGGAACCTAGTTCACGCAAGAGGTTTGTACAATATTTTTTGTACGAAAAGTGTAAAACTGTATAATCATCATCATGTGCAAGTACTTCAACAGAAACTGCTGCTGCTGCTATAAATGTTCATGTGCCGCCAGCTTAACAATCCATTCAAAGAAACGAAGTTGTGCCAGGAGTTAGTATTTCAAATTGCCAAAGTTGTACTATAAATATAAACAATTATAATAACATTCCACAAAACAATAATTAACATAAACAATAATATACCATATACACATAACACTGCTTTGTAACCATTTTATAACTAAGTTAACAGTAATGTCAAATTTCAATTGATTTAATTTTAATGTAATGAAAATAGAGACTTATATTATTTACTAATTTCATTTGTAGTATACAGTAAATTTCATAAACTTGTTTAATTTCATATCTATGTTGTTACAATTTACCTTACGTTTGTAGGTTATGTGTTTCCACTGCTGTCGGCGCTGTCATTTCGTTGCCAACATTGTGAACCAAATGCACTAAATTTATAATTTTAAAATTAAATTTCATTCAATATTTAATCATTTTCTGTTATTATTATTACGCAAAAGGGTGTTTGAGATACTATACTTTTTTATTATAAATATAGTTTTTTAATAAGTGCTTTAGAAATTGGAGTGTTTTTTCTAAAATTTCCCGAACGAGTGCGGGAAATTGACGTTTCGGTCGTTGCGTAGGCGACGCGAAACAACATATTTTAATGCATGAGTACAACAATTATATTTATATTTGCTAAAATTTTAATAAAGTTGAAAGTTTGAACCAAATTTACTTCAATTTAATTTTGTTTATTTGATCTAGTAAAGCAGGCAAGGGGGATGAGACAAGATGAGAAATAGAAAATATCGATCTCGCCTCATTGGTTGTTCAGGATTGAGGTATAAGCAAATTTTTATCGATTCAACTTATTGAAAACTTCCTAAGGGTATAAGTTGAGCTTTTGCGCATCTTCATATCTTGTTTAGTTTTTGAGATACGAGTATAGCATCGGAGAAAGTACACAATTCAACGTCCATATCTTAAAAATTTGAAAAAAAAAAATTAATATATTTAAATAAAAATAAGAAATCATTGTGTGCGAATTAATTTATAAGCAAATTGTTAAAGATTTATTTTTTTTAATTTCATACGGTACCCCTTATGTATTTTCGACTGTAGGTCAATTTCAGATTGTTCTACAATTCGTTTTTGAACGAAAATTTACATGAAAATCAGACTATGTAAATTTTGAAAGAAAATTATGTTTTATATCTTAAATACTAAACAAGATATAAACATGTGCTCAACGACATTGAATTCCTCGTATCTGAATTAACTTATAAAACAATAAATACAAATCCCAAAATTAAATTAACATCATATTTTTTATATGAAGTAGGCGGCTCAGTGATATCGAGCCTGCCTATGGATCTGAGATCCCGGATTCAATATCTACAGCCGACAAACAATTTTTACCACTTTAAAACTACCCCTGTGGCTCACCCTCCACTAATATCTTTAGAGGCCGTGAGTTGACGGCTTGTAACCGCACTTCACGCGATGATATATATTGCTTATCAAGATTTGCTACGGCAGAGTGTCACATCCAGTAATGGGTAAAAAACGTGATGATATATGTATTTATATAAATACAAATCCCAAAATTAAATTAACATAATATTTTGTATATGAGGTAGGCAGCTCAGTGGTATCGACCCGGCCTTTGGATTACAGATCCCGGGTTCAATTCCTACAACCAACAAACCATTTTCAGTACGTTAAAACTACCCCTGTGACTGTCCCTCCCCTAATATCTTTGGGGGCCATGAGTTGACGGTTTGTAACCGCACTTCACGCGATGAAATATATTACTTATCAAGATTTGCTACGGCAGAGTGTCACACCCAGTTATGGGTAAAAGACGTGATGATATATGTATTTATATAAATACAAATCCCAAAATTAAATTATAATATTTTAGGAGCTAATTACCTATTTTTAATAACTTTTCAAATTTATTCAATTTCACCTTAAAGTGTATTTCCTATTGTTGTGAGTTCTGAAATATTTTTTACTATAAAAATAAAATAAATGTTAAGAATAATATTGTTACATACTTTGAGAAGAAGTCAGCTACCGGCCATGACCCATTTTGTCCAAGATCAAATCAGAAAACGATGGAATCCTATAAGGTCCATTCAGTCTATTCTACAGCACTACCACTCATATATCAACGTTTCTTTTATGTACCTACCCACATTTAAACGCACAATTACACATAATTTACGAATTAAAATATTACTAAATATTCATTAAAACACTAATAAAACACTTCGATCACTATAGCAGCCCGCACTCGACTAACACCACGATAAATGTTCGTATAATGTTGTAAAATAATTGGTAAGATTTTGCTTCAACAAGTTCAGAAACGCTAAAATATTTTTATTCATCATACCTAATAAATATAATGTACAGATCGCTTCGCTCTCAAATTTTGCCGATTAAATACGTACGAACCCGATTGCTGATTTAAAAAAAAATGTTATTTGAATGAACAAAAGGGGTAGCGGGATAAGCATAGTGAATCGGCCCCAGAGCGATTTTGACTTGGCACTATGTTGGCCCTTTCAAAAATGTAAAAAAAAGGTTTAGATGGTTACCAACTTTATAGATATATTTCTCTGCTTGGCAATCCATAAAAGATTGATTTTTTTACATGTTTTTGGAAAAAAATTGTTTGGGCCTACTTACATGACTTTAGTTTAACTTTTGGTAACATATAATTAATCCAAATGTGAAATATTCTCATAAATCGGATAATGTCGCATATTGTTTACTTTACTTAAAATCGATTGTTGCCTAATGTAATAGAGATATCGTAATGCGGTTTTGCGCCCTGAAAGCTTGTTAAATTTGCTAAATTTTGTATTTAGCGTTTTACGGGGTCTCAACAACAACCCGAGAAAAGCCAAGGTCAAACTAAAAAAAATTTGATGTGGACACCACATGACTTCCTTGTACGCGTATTAAACTATAGATATTTTTTTAATTGCAAATATTTGACATAAAATCTTTTATTTTTTATTTTTTGTTCTAATCATAGCAAACTTAATTAAAAAAAATGTAATATTTAAATTTAGATATCTCGCTTATGCAAAAGGCTAATTTAAAAATTCTTAATATACTAGACGCAGAATTTAATTCTCTAAAACTTTTATTTGCTGCATTTATTTCTAAAATTAAAATAATACCATTTTTTTCATGGAAAACTGTTAGCAGCTTCATGTAATGTGTCACTTCCGGTTAGTCTATTTTAACCAAAATCTATTATCTTATTTCCATTGATATAGTAGTCTTATATACCAAATTTGGAAAGTTTTAAATTATATTTGAATATAGTTTTTTATGAAAATCTATTATAGGCTTCAAGTAAAGTACCACTTCCGGTAGTTGTATAATGACCAAAAAGGGAGGTGCACAACTAGATGTTATAACAGTCCAAAATATAAAGTTTCAATTTTCTACGACTTACCGTTTTTGAGTTATGCGAGATACGTACGTACGTACAGACGGCATGACGAAATTAGTCAAAATGGATTCAGGGAGGGCCAAAATACCTATTTTCGTTGAAATCTGAGAACCGAAAATTTTCACGATTACAATACTTCCTTTACTTCGTACAAGGAAGTAAAAAGTGTAAAATTTTAATTTTTTTTGTTTTAAATTGATTTTTCGCAGTAATTTTCGCAGTAATTTTCGCTTCAGAAATAAATGAAAAAAATCGTAGATGTTCTCTGATTAGTGTAGATTAAGTATCTGTTACCGAAAGTTAAACTAAAGTCATGTAAGTAGGCCCAAACAATTTTTTTACAAAAACATGTCAAAAAATCAATCTTTTATGGATTGCCAGCAGAGAAATATATCTATTAAGTTGGTAACCATCTAAACCTTGTTTTTTTTTACATTTTTGACAGGGCCAACATAGTGCCAAGTCAAAATCGCTCTGGGGCCGATTCACTATGCTTATCCCGCTACCCCCTTTTATTTGTCGTTATAAAATCGGTGTTTTAATTCATAGTTTAAGTTTGGCGAGTTAAACTTAGGATACCGTATAGATGTAAGTATTTAAATTGGCAAATGTAGGTGACTTCTTAAAGCAGTAAATCTGTAAATTATGCATGCTCAGTCCATCTGCAAGTGTTCTAAATCTTCTATAACATCTCTTTCCACATCTCACGAAGATATATTCCAGGGCGTTTTTTCCGCGAACCACGGCGGTATATTTCCATGCGAGCTCCATGAATAATTTGTGTGAGTGCGGCATTTGCCATTTTCGGGTTGTAAAATCGCCCTTACGGCTCGCCGTGAGCTTCATGGAGGGTGGCGGCGGGGAAGACACGCACCACGCACACACATACGCGCTCCCTCGCTGCTCGCACTCAATACCACGCTCGGAAATTTGAAATTATTATCTGAGCCGAACAGATATTAGGATGGATATGACAAGAACGGGTTGGTAAATGTACTTTGCTGCCGTTGTTTATTTTTTAAAATGGGGATGATGATGGTGCTTTTATAGCCGAAGTGTATATTACAATAATGGAGATTAATCGATATTTTTATTATTAAAAATGGACTTTTAACTAATAACTTTTCTCTTATTCTTTGTTCCAGATTTGGATTATTTACTGGACTTTCAATGGATCATAGATTCAGCATCTAACATTAGGTAAGTAAATATAATTAGCCGATAATTTAGCTTTTTCTATAGTCTCAAATTTAGACTCGAAATAATAAATGCAGAATTTGTTTCGGCCCTGTTTAGGCGCTCAAATCTAAGAAGTGTAGCCGTTTTGAATGTTAATATATTTTTAATTATTCACCTTAGAAATAGATTTTTGTAAAACTTGTTTTGCATTTTGTTTTAATTTTCAAATTCTACATTTATCTTGCTAAATTTTATATTCAGACACAAATAATAACTAATATAGAATGACTAGTAATACATTGTTGAATATAATTGAAGAATTGTTACGTTAATGAAAGATTTAAAGATTAAGTAAGTCAAGAAAAATATCACTAAATCGATATACTAAAAAAATCTCTAAATCTGAACACACTATAAAGTAAATAACTAACATTTTCACTACTAAAAAGTTACCCTTTTCAAACTCTCTTCACTAATATATTTTACTGTAATTATTATTATTTTTATGCTATTAGATTATAACAATGAAAATTACTAAAATTAAGAGTTGCAACAAAGAAAAATTCCAACAATCAAAGATCAGAACAATGAAACATTACAACAATAAATATTTCAACAATGAAAGGTTATAACAAAGGAAAATTACAACAATGAATGATTATAACAAAAAAGATTGTGATTTTAACAATCAAATAATTAGAAATTTTAACATGTGAATTTTCATTATTGTGCTAACTGAATCATGTACGAATACAGTTTGAAATTGTACGAGAATGAAAGCTATAAAATTTTTACCGATTTTAGGATTTAGTTACCTTGCACAAAAATAGGCTGGTAAGTAATAACTGTATTCTATACGGTAATATTACCATTCTGACTTGTCAAAACAGTCAAGAAAATGAAAATAAAACACAATGTTAATATAACACTATTCATACAAACGGAACTCAAAACAACAATAATACAAAGATTACTTCTCCTGCTTATCATAATATATATTAATTGTACAGTCTTTCTAATTAGAGATGACCACGTTATGACGTTTAAATAAAAAATATATTTATGAATATGATACAAAACAATTGTAACCATGGCGTTAAATAAAAACATACAGACCACAGACTTACTTGATCACCTTCTAAAATGATGATAATGACGTTATTCATAAAAGAATTTCAAAAAATAATATTTATTAATGACGTTAACGTGTTTATATTCTGAAACCGGTAAACTATTGAACAAACCACGGGTGTTATGAGCCATAACAGACCATAGATATCTTAAAATGACATCTGCGGCTGTTATGATACTCATAACATTCCTAGGTATGTAATAGCTATTACATTCCAGCGTATTATAATTTATTTTTATTTATAACACACTTTTTAGAATTTCGTGGGCTATATTTGTACCCATACACTCTATGTATCCGAGTCTATGGAAATAAATTGTATCAGCGAGATATGAACGCACGACCTCTTGCTTGAAATGCAGGTTTTATCTCGATGACCTGTTTAGTTGTAAACCATATTCACCACATTATATCACTCGCCGAGATCTGCTATAATATGATATATATGCTATATATGATGAATAAGGACAAGCGTATGATTCTTGATTTTAGATTCATTGGTTAGACTTTTCGAGTGTTTACCTGCAATTGTGTGGAGTTCACCTTCAAAAACAAGCGCAGAGAGATGCTCCCTTCCTTTCTTATCTTTTGATTTATTTTCTGTTTTTACTATAGAGTGTCCAACTGCAATTGTGTGGAATTCAGTTTCAAAAACAAGCGCAGCAAGATACTCCCTTCCTTCCTCATCTTTTTTTACTTCATTTTCAGTTTTTTACTATACAGTGTGTAACTGCAATTGTGTTAAATGTATTTTTAAACAAGCGCAGGCGATGCTGCCTTCATTTCTTATAGATTCGTTGTTATAGAAGTGGGCGTAAGTGAAGATTTACGAAACAGGTGTACAGGAGCGAATGGATGAATGTTTGTTGCGTGATGATGGATTTTGGTTGTGAGAAAAGAAAGAGTTCTTATGGAGGAAGTGTTAATGTGGTCGAAACGATTATCGTGTGTCAGGATGAGAATGTTGACGGGTTCGTGCTACCTCATTTAATGGGATATTGCGTGATGTTAATGTATGTATGTATATCCAGGAAAGGATAAATTTGTATTATGATAATTATTTGATAAAAAATACAATTATAAATATGAAATGTTCACTTTACAATGAATGTTTTAAAATAAAATATGATGTTATTAGCGTAGTCTAGAACAAATTAAACAAAAACAATAAATGATAAAAATTCACCGTTCCAATCAACAAAACTCATACGATATTAAAATGGCGCCATAACCAAATTCCTCCTGGAAAACTTCAAGTCGGTTTTTCCATACATACAAATACGGGAATAGTTTTCACGGGTCGTTCCGCACAACGAATATAATTCAGTTTATTGCCGCGTGGGGTGTCGTCGCGTGCACTCCGGGGGCCGCCATTGCAGCAGTCGGCTTGTGCTGAGACGGTGCCTGTACTGTGTCGCAGTGGAACTACATGGATTTACTCAGGGTTGTGTGAGGAGCAGTCTAATGTAGGGAACGCACTGGACGAGGGATGCAAATTGTTGAATGACTCCGCGGAGACTGGATTCAGATTTCAAACATCACACTTCGGGAAAACAGGAATTTTCATCAGTAAAAAATGTAAACAAAAAATATTAATGGTTCAAACTCAATATCATTATTTTATTCTTTGTAATTGAGCAAGTTTTCTTGTCTCTATCTGCATTTATTTATTTCTGATATTGCTAATATTGTTGTTATATAAGTTGAAAAATAATATAAATATGCCATTGTGCCTTTTATCCATTAAATTCGATTTTGGAAAGTGATATATTCTTGAACATGAAGTGCGGATACCAACCGTCAAATCACGGCCCCAAAGATGTTAGTGGAGGAGAAGCCACAGTGGTAATTTTAATTCGATGAAAATTGTTTGTCGGCTGTATAAATGTAACCTGTATTTTTTTATTTTTTAGGATAACAGAGATTTAAACTTGGGTTCTTCGCCTTCGAATGCCGTAATGCTAGACACATTACTATACTGCTGGATATTATAATGCTAACTTATTTATAAAATAAAATTATGACTGATTCAAAATCTTGTATTATTTAATTTGTCTAAATACACTGGTATTATAAAAGCATATTATTAAACGAGTTTCATAAGACGATGTATTGTCGTTCGTCTTACTCCAAAGAAACGAGTGTGACAATACATCGTATAAAGCGAGTATAATATACTTTTTGTTTTACTGTGGGTCATTTATTTCATTCAAATTTTACAATCCCCACAGCCGACAGACAATTTCTTTGGAGGCCGTGATTTGACGGTGTGCCACACCCAGTAATAAGTAAAAGGCGTGATGATATATTTATTTTTATTTATTTAAGTTTTACAATTATTTCAATTGCAAAAAAGATCGAACTACAATCTAGGGATTTGTGTGACATGTGAAATTTGGACGTTTTTCAACTGTAAATTCACAAATATATACTTGACTTTTTAAGACACGAAAAATTTTCACACTTTTCTGCATGTTTACTTCAAATGTGTATAAGTAGTAAATTTGTAATTTTCGTGGAAATTATGTACATAGTTATAATATAAACTCTGGAAATAAAGATCTTGATATTTTGATGATTTAAATTGTGATGTTATGTTAATCTTATCAAATTGTAATTTCGTTTTACATTGACCTTCTTATTGAGTTTTCATATATAATATAACAAGTAGTATGAAAATTGCTGAAAATATTTTGACATAAATTATGAGTTGTTATATCAAAATATTATCTGTCAATTTTCATACTACGAGTTGTATTGGGCTTGAGAATTTACCAAACAAGAGTTAATTAACAAGAATAGTTAGGTATTTATTTGCACATTATTAATTAGGTATTACAGTGATAAA
The DNA here is from genome assembly GCA_947425015.1 of Pterostichus niger. NCBI lineage: Eukaryota > Metazoa > Arthropoda > Insecta > Coleoptera > Carabidae > Pterostichus > Pterostichus niger. Next base: position 31,350,496 of record OX380341.1, read on the forward strand.
AATTTTGAATATTAAATGTACACTGAACAAATGTAGAATTGACGTTTATGAAAATATTGAAAATATAATTTATTTTATTCATAACCAAGGATATTATTAACAGTGGTATTTCCGATATCAATTTCATTAGTGATGAATTTCCGACGAAATGTAAATTTAATTGGTTCATTTTCAAACAAATTCATGATCCTATTGGTTGACAGTGTCGTGTGGTGAATTCTCTTAATAATAACATTATAAAATCAGTATCTGTCGTAGGAAATACTTTCAAATTGTTATAAAAGGATATTTTAAAATATTTCAGGTTATCATTTTGAAATTAAATTCTAAAAAATTATAAAAATACCAAATCAATTTAACGATATCTTTCATTGTTTAACTGTTTTCAGTATAATAATAGACAGATTGTGAACACAAAGTAAAAAAAACCATAATTATTTCAAAATTAAATTGGGAATTGCCAAACTATTAATTACTAGACTTAAAAAAGAGTTCCTAGGATAAGCGCATTGGTTCAGGGGTACGAATTAAAAACATTATCTAATGTTGTTTTATCAATTTGGTTCACTTAAATACATACATATATACATATATACATAATATAATGCTACAACCCATCAAATGGGGTAGCACAAACTCTAGAAACATTCACAGAATATTCACTCATTAGATTCACCAAATAATCAGTTCTCGTTAAACATTCTCATCTTCCTCACTTGAACTACATTCATAATTCCTTTCATACAAGCTCATCCATTCATCACACAACAATCCTTCAATCGCATCCAACCATTCACTCCTACACACCATTCATTTATCTTTTATTTCAATTAAATATGTATTTAACCTGACTTTATAAATCATATTTTACTAGAAAAATAAACTATAATAAATTTAACAAGAAAATACGTTGAGACTCAAGTTAATTTCATCCTAACAGTTCTCATCTCAGCAACATATCAAAATAAAACCACTAAAAGTCTCTTTTATACCAATTTGCATACATTCTCCAGTTGGCTATGATGAAGAGCCCCGCATCACCACCGCATACCCTACACCCTCTCTCTCTGTCTCTCGTGTGTAATGGGTTGCGGGACGTGCGGAAAGAGCCGTGTTTTCTCATTAGCTCTCATTAAAACAACACGAGAACGTGCTTCGCGGCGCCGCGGCGTACGCCGGGTGTAAATACCGCCCCCGCTCCGCCTCCGGTATCATGACACCGCCGGCCAAGTTGTTGATAGGTCGTGAGATGCCCCTTGAGGATATAGTACAAGATACGGAACTATATGCGCACTGCGGAATTAATTTTATTTTTGGGGATGGGGTGTCTACAAAAATATGTTTACACGAGAGAAGTTTAGGATAATACTGAAGGAAACTTGCTGGAAAAGTAGTAAATAGGTAAAAGAAAATTGATATGATTCGACTGATAGATATACTATTTTCATTTTAAACTCGAGGGATCGGCATAAAACGATTAAATGTCCCTGTCCCATATAACTACATTGAAATCCATTAGTGCGGCTACCCCATATCGCTTATCGATGGTCAAAATAGGTAAATTTTCAAGGGTCGTATTCTGCCTAATATTATTCTTGTTTTTTCTTATGATTGACCGTACCGGCGAATGGGACTGTACAACCCTGTGTGAACCTTGTGACACCAGTTATGACGGATCATATTTTGAGTTGCTTTGTAAACATAATTGCGGAGCATTGCACCGTTTTATGCCGATCCCTCGAGTTTAAAATGAAAATAGTATACTCTAGTTATTTAATAAATAATAAATCTTCTTTTTAATATGTGTTTTTTATTTCAATTAAATGAAAGTGATCACGGTGCCAAATTACAAAAACAATCTTAAAATATTTGAAAACTGAAGTTTTGTCATTAAACGAAGTACATTTAATGCAATTGGGTATTTTATTTATACATTCTATATTATTAGGTTAGGTTAAATTCTGTTAGTATCTCGTCAGACGTGCTAGTTGTCGTGCCCGCTTGGCAGACTTGAAACAAGGAATTTTAATGACATATGAAATGATCACAATAAATAATAAATAATAAATCTTCTTTTTTAATATAAGTAAATAGTTATTTCTGTACCTACTCCGTAAAATGATTGTTTGTGTGCGTCGAAGAACAAGTCCGGCGTTCTAGGCTGTAAACTGAGTCATACTATTTTCTGAGCGCAACAAATTATTTCGCGACCGAGATGCACACAATATTTTTTACGCACTTCAAAATTTAGTACAAATTTAATTTCAAAATAATGGCTTATAAATGTGCAACCAAGAAGACGATTTAAAAAAAAAAGTTGTTTATTTATCTCCGGCATTTTGTAACCATGTTTTTAGTTGGTTTAGAACAGCTCTCCAAATCATGGCTAACTTAATTGAATTATGCTAACGATTATTATGGCCGTTTCATTCCACAATTTTGCAGTATTTTACAGATGTCAAGTTATGCTATCTAGTATTTTTATTTCAATTAAATGAAAGTGACCACGGTGTTAAATTACAAAAACAATCTTAAAATGTTTGAAAACTGAAGTTTTGCCATCAAACGAAGTACATTAGCTATCGTGCCCGCTCTGTCAAGTTGAAACTAGAAACTTTAATGACATATTAAATGACCACAATAAACGTAGCGCAATTCAATGAAGTTGACCATGGCCAAAGTAGCTGACAGCCAGGTAATGAAGTTTTGTCGGGCTATTTACAAAAAAATTAATTTTCGCGAGCTAATATCAACTTTATTTGACAGTTGCGTGTAATAGAATTATTTATCTTACCAATTATATTTTAATTAGCCAACAATCTATTTCACATATTTTGCGCATTTTTATCTAATCGAGTAAAAAGGAACTTTTTAAATTCTTTATACATAAATTTGCTAAGTTATTTCTAATATATTTGACAAGGTCCAATATATTAACAGTGTCCAATAAATAACCCATTGACTTTTTAACCAGACACCCGAAAGCCACAAACAGACACATTTTCGTGCAAGGTCGTCGTCATTCGTCATTATACCTCAGACACCCTTTATTTCGCAAAGAAAAAAAAAACTTCTTTTCTAGCTGAAACCCTTGCGCGTATACCGTTAGGTAAAGCAATGGGCACTAAAAAATAACAACCGTTATAGAAGACTGCCGCAAAGGGTTTTATGATCTGGCTTTATGATTCAAGGTTCTTGGTTCGGTCGAAGAGAAAAGTATACGAAGTCAGTGACTTTTAAGTGTTGTTAAAGGAATAAACGCATTTTTTTTAAATCGTTTGGGAAGTTCCGGCAACAAAAGTCTTTGTTTGGCGATGTGCGATTGTTGGAGGTAGGCAGGGATGATTGCGGAGTCAAACTATACAAGACAAGAGTTGAAAAGTTTGTTACTGCTTTGTGCTTTGAGCTTTTTAGTTAGCACTAGGTTTTGAAAAGTTATTATCCTAAATATTTTTCTTCTATAAATTTTATAAGAATTTATGGTACTAGTAATTGTTTTAAATTAGTATTAATCTGGATTTATGTACCGTATTTTATTTGCCATTTGGCTCAAATCTAATTTGAATGTACTGAAAGAGATCACTTATTTATTTGATAGTATTACTTGACTTACTCCATTCCTAACATCTTTGAGGGGGAGGGGGGGCTGATTTGACTGCTGGTAACCACATTTCATGCGCATGAATATATCATTTATGCTACAGCAGAGTGCTACACTCAGTAATAGGTAAAAGACGCGATGTTATTTTTATTTATAAAAATATTTTAAATAACCTCCTAGGAGATAAATAAATAAAAATTATTAAAAACTTGCAAATAAGTAAAAACGTCAATAAGAATGTAGTATTCAGTTTCTTTCATAACTTTTTTTGCGATTTGTAAAGTAGTTGAAAAATGTGTTATTTTCGAAATAATTTATCGGTAAAACAGAAAAAATTGTATATTTTGGAGTCAGTCAATAATTTATTTTTTTAATTTCGTTGACGTATTCAAAACGCTGCTGAATTACTCCACCAAATACTTACATTTTAATAATTTTTTTTATTTCAACAATGTTTTTTATAATTATACATCCTTTTCATATAAAGCTGTTTTCTTTATGTTCTATTATTTTGGAATCGTCCATTTTACATTTTTATTTTATCACCTACGTATTCTTTTCGAAAATACACAAATTATTAAAATCACCTCCTGAAATAGCTTTACTTTGATAATAATCAAGTTTGTATCGCAACTGTTTTATATACGTGTTTCAAAATTATTGCAAAAAAATAGATATTTTTGTATTAAGTGCGAAAAATGAGTGTTTTTTGTTGCGCGTGAGAATGTTACTTTGAGTCGAGACAAAAAAGTCATTCGAACGCAACAAAAAACAAAAATTTTGCCCACGAAATATAAACAACATTTTTTCTACAACTGTAAATAAAGAATAATACAATAATTATTGATTTGTTTAAGTAAATTGAAGGTAAACAATCAACAATAATATGAATTTGATACTATTGATGCGTTGTAACAAATGAAACCTGACAACAAATAATTTGGGAGCATGCGCGAGATACTCATTTTATGCACTAGGATGCAAAACAATGCACAAAATACTCATTTTGCGCAATAGGGTTCAAAATAATGCGCAAAATATGCGTTGTCATGGTAATGTGATGAAAAAATCACGTACTTCATGTATTGATATTAGTGAAAAAAATTACATTTTTTGACAGTTGTAGAAAAAATTATTTAATTTACTTAAAGTTGTGTAACAGTTCTTTCAATGTTTAATGTTTACTAGTTTTTATTCATTTTCTGTATCAGTACAGCGGCACGAAAAATGTTTGCTTCAAATGCAATTCTTTTTGCGAATTTCGGCAAATATTTTTTTGTATCATAATACCTTTAATTTGAAACAGCCTGTATATACGACTCCACAAAAAAGCATGAAATCGTCATCATATAAATACGTTATGAACTAGTATTGTCATAACCATAGGTAGATATTCTCGTAGATTTAAAAAAAAAAAAAACTATTCCGTCTCATGCAATTAACATTACCATTCTCATCCATCATTTTTCCAATACGAAAATGCTGTTCAGAACTAGGTGAACAATACCATTGACGCCATTTTAAAAATGCTTTCATCAAGTTAAGTGTGACACGCCCGTTCTCGTGCTCCGGCTTCCAGTTCCGGTCTCCGCTCCGGCTCCGGCCTCCGGGTACGTGAGTCCGTGAGTGTAACACACTCCGGGAATTGCGCACGAAATGCAATATTGAATCGCATAAATTCGTCCTTTTACAATTGCGCGCTTTCTTCTGGAGCCCACGGAGCCTGGAACGCCGGGACTCGCGCCCGGAGTCGCTTGGAATACCGAGTGCTGCATTACCTCGGCCAGCGCTAACTCCCCGACGACGGAGACGGCGACGGCGACGGGGTATTAAGCGGAGACGTGATTGGCTTCTCGTTTAATGTCACCGTTTTGTTTTTGAAAAATTTTTGAGGTTTTAAAACAAGTTTTGGGTAATGGAAATATGGTCAGAATATTTAATTATTTAAAAGATAATTTGAGACAATTTTGTTGGTTTGAAGTTTTAATAAATACAGCTTTAAAAAAAAATGAGTTCGGGAAGTTTTGGGTAGCATCTCGTATGTCCCAACTTGAAAAGGTATCGGATGCGTAAAGGCTGATTTTCCATATACAATGGCTGGTAGCACAAGCTCTGTTTTTGCCTGTTTTAAGAGCAGTGTATGTAGGTGTTTTAGGTATCTCTAAAATGTTAAAACCGTGTCCTTAGAACACCCAAAAACAGAGCTTGTGCTACTAGCTAATGTGTTTAAAATATTGTACGCCAAAAATTCAAGTATCTATCTCTCTAAATTTACTTTCACTGTTTTTTTGTTGATTCATGACAAGTTATTTTATTAGTAGCAATTATTTTTTCAAATTTAAGTAAGTTTTATTTATGACATTTGCCCTTCCAGTTCCATAATCGCACAAAAATTGTCGTTTTGCCAAAACCAAAATGAAAAATGACATTCTGGCGTTTATTCTCAAATCCAATTTCCATAAATTCGTTTGGAGACTTACAAGTTGGCCGTCGTGCCGACCACGTCCTCGTCCACCACTCCTCCACTTCCAAGAAATCGAACAGTCGACAGTCGAACAGTGGTAGAAACGCGAAATGTCGCAGCAGTCTAGACTCCATTATAGGCGGAGTAATGACGCCATTAGTGCCGATATGCGATCACAGTGAGCTGGGATCGGCACGGCACGCCGTCTGGACGGCGCGGGGAAGAACGGCGACCAGCTCGAGGGTATGTTACTCACTAATGAAACATTCAATATGTTTTAGAACGCAGATAGCTGTGACTAGAGGAACTGGGAATGAGAGAAGTTGCTGCTGATTCCTGCAGTTTTGTAATGCATTGCTACGAGTATGAGCAGGGATAATGGGTATGTCTTAAAGTAAGGATTTATCAGGGATGTTACTACAAGTCGACTCATTTAGCGCTCATTTATCAATGCTAAGCTAAAAATACGAATAAATAAAATAATAAAATAGTATATGAAGCTGGGTATGGTACTCTTCCGTAGCAAATCTCGGTAAGTGATGTATTTATTTTAGTGAAATACGGTTACCGCCCGTCAAACTACGGCCTCCAAAGATATGGGAAACATAGGGGTAAAATTTTCTGGTATAAATGAACGATTTATTATTATTGGGCACAATTAAAAAGAATATAAAAGGGGAAATATTGAAAATTTGGAATGCATCTCCAGAAACATTTAGTTCAACAGAAAAAATATTTAAAAAAAAGAACAAAGACAAAATTAATTGTCCATTCACTTGGTGAAACTAGGTTTAATAAGATATTAAAATAAACATTTGTCTAAGTCTAATTTCTTGTGAGACTTAGACAAGTGTTTATTTTAATATTTTTTTAGAAAATATATTATTAAATATTAATTGATAGTGACTTTAGTTTATCTTGATGAATATCTATATAAATTTTTTAATTTGGCCTAATAAAATTCTGCGGTGTTTAATAAATCAAAAATGCTCAGCATATCAAAAACTCGATGAATATTATTTGTACAATTTTGGAACACGCACGTAAAAATATTCGTCACCACTGAACTAAGCTAAAATCACCTATAAAATTTATTAATTATTTTAAATTTACAATGAAATTAATGACTGTTGAGTATTAAGATTAATAAAAATAACTTAAATTGTAATCATGCAAAATATAACATCATAATAGCTTCCCGAAAAGGTATTATTTGCAATTATTGACATATGCACGACAAAAATTCGTAGCCAGGCTGTCAGCTACTTTGGCGGATGTTCTAAATTAGTCAAAAATAATATTACAAAATGACGACGATAAACAATCAAATTGTTTTTTTTCTGTAAACGTCTCCTTGCTTACAAATTCATATTTATAATAACCATCATTTTGAAATTAAATTTGTAATAGAGTATTTAAGTATTTTAATGGACACACTGTATCAAACAAAAATAGACCTATTGTGGTAATTAATTTGGCTCACTAATACTTAAAAACTAATTAATTTATATTGTTCGTAATTTGTAGACATGGGTAATAATAGTTATTTATGTATTAAGGAAGTAAACTAAGGTTTTATTCCCGGGACTGTAACTTATTTTCAGTTGAGGAATTAACGAAGTTTATTCCAGAAATGCATACAAAGCTTTTTTCTCGTCGTCCCGACTTTTAAATTTAAATAATTTAATTTATTTATGGTTCATTGATATGCGTTCAGAGAATCAAGTTTGCAATGAAAAAATTCATAAAAATTTGTGGTCGAGATTGTTTTTACATCGTGAAAAAAATGTTATGAATAAAAAACTTCAATTTGTTCCTGCGATTTATTTTCAATTTCGTAAAAATGGAAGTCGATAAGAAGAGGAAATTGTTGGAATACCTGAAAATTCCGCACAAGAAAACATTAAAATTAACGCCTTATTACAAGAATAAACAATTAAACATAAACCTATGCAATTACATAATTAATTATCAACATTTAACGAATAATTACCCAAAAGATTAATTACATAATAATAACATATTAGCAATTGCTTTTATCTCAAGTGCAACAACAAGTGAAGAATATAAAATATAAATATAATACTAAAAATATAATGAATTGAATCCTTTGTAAAGCTGTTCGAGCACATTTTCCCCCGCTAGCTCACAGATGGCTCTCCAACTACACCTGATTCCAACCTGTATTGGTGCACCTGTTTCAATCGCCCGGAGTTTCGCGCCGTCGCCGATAGAGACCGACTCTAAATCCGATCAACGATTTCACTTAAAACCATCTATAAAATCAATCGTAATAGAGTAAAATACAAGAATGTCTCGCTGAAAGTTTCCTACATGTATTTTCATATTATTTGAGTGTTTGTTGATAACACAGCGACACAGGGGTTGTGTGGATTCGCTGGGGACCCAAAGTTTTCTTTTATGTGCGTGTTTGCGACAATGGGGTTGGCCTTGATTTATGTGGTTATTTACCTGAGTGCGTCGTTTTCTGAATCTACCTTTACTGAAGTTTGTTACTCTTTATCGTAAAAACTTCCATGTTGCTTTTCATAAATAGATATATGAAAGTATATTTATTGTATGGCTTTTGTATCGCTTCAATTTTTTTTTTTTTAAAGAAGCTCTTTTCTTTGCCTTAGAAAACAAAGAAAAGAATGAATGTTAGTGAATTATTAGTTTTACTTTGTATCTATTCAGATGTTAATTATAACTAACTGTAATTGTGTGGAATTTAGTTTCAAAAACAAGCGCAGGAAGATGCCCTCCCTTCCTTATCTTTTTTATTCATTTTAAGTTTTTAACTGCAATTGTGTTAAATTTATTTTTAAACAAGCGCAGAAGATGCTGCCTTCATTTCTTTATAGATTCGTTGTTAGAGAAGTGGACGTAAGTGAAGATTTACGAAACAGGTGTACAGGAGGAGCGAATGGATGGATGTGAATGAAGGTTTGTTGCGTGATGATGGATTTTGGTTGTGATAAATGAATGAGCTCGTATGGAGGAAGTGTTAATGTGGTTGAAACAAGTATCGTGTGTCTGGATGAGAATGTTCTGTAAATGTTTCAGGGGTTCGTGCTACCTCATTTAATGGGATATAGCGTAACCGCACAATTGAAGCCTATTTACGCATAAAATATCTACCGTAACATTCACAAAAAAACTGAAAAACCTTCGATTTCAGCAATTAATTACTAGTAAACCGGAAATGATATCATGAATGTACATCCGTCATGTTAAAATATAACACCCTGTATAACTCATTTACTTAAAAAAAAATAAAAATAAGGCATTATAGCCGGTACTAGTACTTACATATAACTAATTAATAAATGATTATTTGTAGGCAGTGTTTATACTTTTATTTCATTAGTAACATAATTATAAATAATTAAATGTACTATTAAATACCCTAATATTTGGGAATTTCACAAAAATTCATTTTGTTCTATAATCAGTATATCAAATTATATATGTCATTAAAGTTTCGTGCAGAGATATAGAAACATTCTGTATATATTGGGAAAGTAAAAACAGAAAATCTTCCAATACAAGAAATTACGTACAATGCTACAATCAAGATCCCTTTCCAACTTCTACGTTTATAGTTAAACCGATACGGGTAAAAACGATAAACCACATTATAAACCATAATATGCAGCATCCAATCAACGAGCGATTCACACTACAACACTAACATAGAGGACAACAAAAACCTATCGGTATTTTTACACTGGAAACAGAATTGTGTTAATAATACATGCTTCTGTTGTTGAAGATAGCATCAGCACCAGTACCAGTGGCTATAGCTACACGTCGATAGCCGAGGCTAGCGGTGGAGGATATAGGAATGACTTGGCGAGGCAAAAACAAGATCGCAACTTCCAAACAGATCGTAAAACAATATTGACGAAGTGTGGGTAATTTAATCGTACGCACTAGTTGTTGGGAATGTGTCATATATTGGAAATATACTCATATTGTCAGTTCCTTCGAGTTGTATTGTAGTTTTCAATTTACTGCTACTCTATGTTCTAATTTGGGTTCGATAATATCTGTTGTTAACATTTGTGAAGTGTAAATATATCATGACCTTTTACAAAAAAATATATATTTATTTATTTTCTATGATCTTGTAAAAAGTGAGAAATTGTGTGCTCATTTAAGTAACTTGGCTTTAATATATATTAAAACTAAAACGTTTAGAACTAGGACAAGTTCATTTACAAGTCGATAGAAAAAAATTAAATTAACTTTTTTTTAATAAAATAGTTTATATTTTAAGTAAAATTAACTAGAAGTGACCACTCCCAGAATCAAAAACAGAATGTTCAGTCAAAAACTGAATGTGTGAACTGAAAATAATCTTATTTATTTTCATTATAAATAATCCTTTCGACCATATTAATTCGACGTTTAAATAGTTATTTTTGATTCTAGATTGCGAAATGTTACTTTTGCATTCGATAGTACAAAAGCATTTTGCAATCGAGTATCAACCAATGTTTTTTCGAAAACTATGTCCCAAAATTAGTAATAATGTAATGAGAAAATTTTTACGTTTAGAATTAATTAATGTGACATTTAATGTCTCCATGACAACAATGTATGTAATATACTTGCTATCAAATCTGGTATTATCTGACCAGCAATTGACAGCTGGTCGGCATTTAGCATTGCATTTCTCAAGAAACTATTCCAGTACACCAGTTAGCTTCCTCAAACGGGATAAATATGAATAATTGCTCAATTGGAACATTAAATATAAATTTTATTAAAGAATAGAAATATTGTTTCTAAGCAAAAAAATTAAGTAACAAATTATATTAAATTGTGAGCCTTTCTTCTATCAAAAAATTGCAGGATGCAAAAATCTTTTGCGTTCTGTAGACAAAAAAACATTCATTTCGCGTGTTGATAGTTGTCATGTAAATTTTAACTTTACATGACAGTTTTCGAAAAAAATAGATATTTACGTAAAAAGTCAGGAAAGTGTTCAATTATAGGATGAGTAGATAGTTTCATGCCGAACGATATCAATTGATTAAAGCAATTATTATTTTAAAGAGAAAATAATATATAGATATATCATCATCTGTGGCGCTACAGCCCAAATCGGGCCTGGGCCTACCGGGTACACCGAGCCGCAGTTTTTACACTGCCGTACTGCCGGTTTTCGTAGTCAAATGCTACATTATTTAAGGCGTATAAGTGACTAGCTTATAGCGCCCGAGTGTGATAAATACATGTAACTGTATTTTATATTTTACGACAAATCACACATTGTCGACAGGCGGATTCGAACTGACGAACCTTGGTTCGGGTGACGTCACAGTATATTAAGAGATGTGCCTTAACACGCTCGGCCACCGCGCCTGTATATAGATATATAGTTCTACAATAATAATAATTTTTTTAACTTTTTTTATCTAATAATGATGATATTGAATATGATAACTGCAAAATAATAACTGATCAGCAATTGGCAACAACGTGAAAGACTCTCTATCTTTACAGGTCAGTAAGTTATAAGAAACTGGCAATCAATAGATGCTACTACAGCGACTTTGAAAAAATTATAAGAAGAAGAAGAAGAACTATTACAAAACGCTAAAGTTCTTTTGACGAGAAAGAAAAAGGAAAAGACACAGAATTTTCCCGAAGCGGTGCCGTTATCCTGTGATGGAAGTTCGGGCCGGAGCCGGAAAAGATAGTCCAGTCATGGATCATCAGTTTCCGAACCATTAGCTGGGCTGGCGCTGGGACCCGCGATGTTTGCTTCTCGTGCTCTTTTGCTTGTTTTATCCTACCAGTGTTTCCAAAACTCTTCAGATTGACAAAACATTACAACGACATATTAACATCTCACTTTATGTATATTTCCAAGAACAACATATCACATAGTTACATACATACATACATAACATCACGCTATATACCATTAAATGAGGTAGCACGAACCCGTAAACATTCTCATCCTGACACACGATACTCGTTTCGACCACATTAACACTTCCTCCATACGAACTCTTTCTTTTCTCACAACCAAAATCCATCATCACGAAACAAACATTCATTCATTCGCTCCTGTACACCTATTTCGTAAATCTTCACTTACGCCCACTTCTCTAACAACGAATCTATAAGAAATGAAGGTAGCATCTCAGCCGCTTTTAAAAAAATACATTTAACACAATTGCAGTTACACACTGTATAATAAAGACTGAAAATGGAGAAAAAAAAGATGAGGATGGAAGGGAGTATCTATCAAGACGGGAATATCTGTAAAAAAAAAAACAATAAAATGTCTGTGACGTGAAGAACAGTTTGATCAAGATTACAAATAGCTAGAAAGTTTATGAAAGATAAAAAATGCAATCGTTTCGGCATATATTTTATGAAATACGATATCTGAAAGTTTGTTTTCTATGTCATTTTAAACCAGTTTCCAATTTAGTCGAATAAATAAATAAATATTTAATAGGTACTAATTAAAACTAACTTACTTTTTAAGTTCAAATTTCAAATTCATATATAAGTAAAATAACGGTTAACGAACAACTTTTAGGTTCATCAAATTTTGAGAAAAACTTTAACCAATGTTAATCTCTATTTAACAGATATTTGCATCAAGTCGTGGCTGACAAACTACTATATCACATCTACTGATATTTAGTATAAAATTTATTGTGAATCGAATTGATAAAATTTGCATTTTATTAATTATTTTTTGTTCTTTTTTAGCAATTCTGGCTATTAATATTTCGTCCAGTTTTGCTGGCAAAACAATGGGTCCTTCATACATACATACATACATACATAACATCACGCTATATCCTATTAAATGGGGTAGCACGAACCCTTCCATGTGCCATATGTGAATATCTACTGACAGAATTATTGTAGTACTTGTACCGATAATTTAAACGTTAAAGAATTCTGGTTTCTCATCCTACGACTGTTTTTTTAAACTTATTTATGTCATAGTAATTTTTAAATGAAAACTACATTTGTTTAAATCATTGCCATGTAGTCACGTGATCTGTGATGTATTATACTTAGTTTTGTACGCATACGAATAGTGATACGTATTAGTACGATCCCATGTCTACTGCGTCACACCATGATAGAAACGTATGTCATTTCTCACAACTTATACTATCTAGGTGGAATACGTCAGAACATAGTCAAACTTTATAAATTTATTACTGTAATACTAAGTACTTTATAGCAAAAAAAATGGGGTTTAATAATTTAATGTATAGGTTACAATAACAGTACATTATGTTCCTAAGCTGAAGTAAGCTCTATTTTAACGAGTTGCCAAATTTACACGAGTTAAAATAGACGGTCCGATCTAGGAACGAACAGGACTTTTTGTCTCGAATGCAACTTCCTTCAATACTATTTAATTTGTTGAACAAATTTTCGTGCTTTACCAAACTACTCGTATTGACATGAAGTTAGTCACTATGGCTCCACGCTCATTTGTCTTGTTTGGTGACGTAATTATCATTATCGCTCAGTTTTAGGGCTGTACAATTTTTACTGTTTAGATTTAGGGTTATAACATTTGTATCGGCCAGAATGAAAAGGGTATTTTCGTTCCAGAAACACGCATTAAAAAGGGGCCATTTCAGTAGACGTGTGACAACAAAATAAATATATCAACACGCCTTTTATCCATTACTGGGTGTGGTCCTCTGCCGTAGTAAATCTCGAGAAGTGATATATTTATACAAGTGAAGTGTGGTTACTAGCCGTAAAATCACAGTCCCCAAAGATGTTAGTGGTGGGAGAGGTACAGGGGCAGTTTTAATGTGGTGAAAATAATTTATCGGCTGTGGGAATTGAATCCGAATTCTCAAGTTCACAATTCTATTCGATGCCACTTACTTACTCTATACAGATTAAAATAAACAAATATATGAGAAACCTTTAATGTCAATAGCTCGTTGATAACGTATCGGAGAGATAAGTATGTGTAAGAAACGTTTCAGAACCACTGTCAAAAAATGCCTGGTTCGGTGAAGCGCAAGCATCAGCCGTTGCTTCCCATAGCGAAGCGTCAGGACGCCGCCTCCACGCCGCCCCCGCCGCCATGGACGTGTGCCAGTGTAGCGTGACGCGCAATGGCCGATGACGCCGCCGCCGAAGCGTCTTCCGTCTCCGGCTTCGGCTACGACTCCACCCTAAGGATGTACGCTGGTGCTTTTATAAAAACATGGGGATCTCATCGCTAGGGTTTTTCGTTTGTTCTGTTGGCTATTTATTATTTTTATTGTACCGGAAGTAGCGTTACTGCGCATGTCCATTTTGCTGCCGTCCCTTTATAAATTCATCTTGCGCGATTTCGTTCCTCGGATGACACGATAATGTACTTAACTATCGCTGTAATTTATTTCTAGAAATGTTATGGGTGTCGTGTGACATGAATGGAAGAAAGATTTGTTTTAATCGCGTAATAGTCTTTATTCTTCTGACTGGTGTGAGGTTTTCACATAAAAATATTGTAATATGTTAGACGTAAGTCGTAGCAATCGAGTCACGTTTTTCAGTCGTGAAGTGTGAAACGCTGTTCCTGCTGCTAGGTGAAATTTATGTTGATATTAACTAGGCTACAGTTTCAGGCATAAAGTGTCGTAAATTTCACCGAGTAATATTATACATTCTAGTAATATGAACTGTGATATTAATTTCATATTTTCAATGCTGCTATGGATGCTTGTTCGCTTGTATCAGTAATATTTATTTGCTTGCAGCTGTTTACTTCTTTCTTAATTCTTCTTCTGATGGCACTACAGCCCAAATCGAGCCTGGGCCTACCAGCAGGGGCGCCGAGAGAAAAAGCGGGCCCCGGGAAAAAACAAATTCGGGCCTCCTTTAACTTTGAATATTTATTAATTAAATATAAGATACCAACAAAAATATATTTATAAATATATGTATGACAACAATAAGAATTATTAATATCTAAATAAAATTAAATACAAAATTATGAGTTAATTGGTGCAGCGATGTGTATTGTATACTCACTGTATGACTATCTAATATCTAGTTGCATATTCGATAAATGCAGGGGATACCAAAACAGCACTACGAACAAATGTATAGAGCCTTTGCCTATGTGTATTGTATACAATGTAGTAATATAAGAAACAAAAATGCAACAATGTAATAATGTACTTTTGAATAGTGTATAAATTTATTTAAAATTTGCAACTGGGGCCGGCCATTCATCAAGCATTTCGTCATTTAGTACTTTATACAATGTAATAAATTGTAGAAAACGTGTATCAGACATTTCGTTATACATGTTTTAGTAAAGAATATAAAAAAATGGTGAAATAGTAGAAAATTAAAAGCAATTTATAAAATAACATCACATCCGGGCCCTTTGAATTCCACGGGCCCTGGGTATTTTACCCCACCTACCCTCCCCACTCGTCGGGCCTGCCTACCAGACACACCGAGCCGCAGTTTTTACACTGCCGTACTGCCGGTTTTCGTAGTCGAATGCTATATTATTTAAGGCGTATAAGTGACAAGTTTACATGTAACTGTATTTTATATTTTTTCGACAAATCACACATTGTCGACAGGCTGATTCGAACAGACGAACCTTGGTTCGAGTGACGTCACAGTATGTTAAGAGATGTGCCTTAACACGCTCGGTCACCGCGGCTATTCTTTCTTAATTATTGTAATAAATATCTAGTATAGTTTCAGAGTTTATTGAAGATGAGATTATCAAAATTTGTCAAATGCTTGAATAGCTATTTAAAATCCAGTCCATTGCACCCATTGAAAATATGAACAATCCCAGCAATTTTTCACTCGATGTCTAAGAGGTCTCACCCTTGCACTCTGCACAATGCCTCGAGCTATTCTTATCGTCATCGCCACTGAAACCGCCATAAATCCTGCAAGCATTGAACGTCGCGACGCCCGCGGCAGTGCCACCTCCCACAACCCACTGCCGACGCTGATAACGCCGCCGTTCGTCGCGGGACAAAGCGATCGGGGATCCCCCGGCCCGACGCTCTATTGTCACCGGCGGCCATGGCGCACTGCTATTGTTTACATTCATGCACAGCCATCCAGATCGCTGATAGGGAAAATTGCTAGATTTAAATATTTTATGCGTCGTTATGAGTTTGGGAATTGAAGTGTCCGCTATGGAACACTAGGTTTAGTGGCATTGTTATAGGGTTCGTATTATTTTGAAATTTGATACAGTTATGGCCTAATTTGTAATATCTTCTAGCTCCCCTAATGAACTATTCCCACCGCAATTACTTTTATAATATATAATTATTAAAACTAATTTAGCTTATCTCCCGTGTTTGTTCGCGATTGACAGATTGATAATTTATTTATTGTTTTATTTACTTGACTAAATATAAATACCGGTTCTAGTCTTCCGTATTTTAAATTTAAATTTAGATAAAATTTGTAAAAAATGACTATTTATACAAAATATGAATGAGAAAAAGAACCAAAAATTAATAATGGAGTGAGACGAAATGAGAAAAGACTTAGAGTCAGTTTCATCTCGTTCTAGACTTGGTTTTAATTAATCTCGACAAGAATATCAATTTTTTGAATAAAATTATTATAATAATTACAATGGAATATTTCTATTAAATAAATTAATTGAATAAATTCGATAGATTTAACTGTCGGTCCTCGTTGAAACATTTTATAATAAAATTAAATTAAAAAACACTAGGTTAGTTTCAAATAATGTAAAGTTTATTTTACAATACGTATTTCGGTCGACTAGACCATCATCAGGTGAACAAGATATGAATATTCATATCTTGTTCACCTGTTTTTACTTCCTTGTACGAAGTAAAGGAAGTATTGTAATCGCGAAAATTTTCGGTTCTCAGATTTCAACGGAAATAGGTGTTTTGGCCCTCCCTGAATCCATTTTGACTAATTTCGTCATGCCGTCTGTACGTACGTACGTATCTCGCATAACTCAAAAACGGTAAACCGTAGAAAATTGAAACTTTATATTTAGGACTGTTATAACATCTAGTTGTGCACCTCCCTTTTTGGTCATTATACAACTACCGGAAGTGGTACTTTACTTGAAGCCTATAATAGATTTTCATGAAAAACTATATTCAAATATAATTTAAAACTTTCCAAATTTGGTATATAAGACTACTATATCAATGGAAATAACATAATAGATTTTGGTTAAAATAGACTAACCGGAAGTGGCACATTACATGAAGCTGCTAACAGTTTTCCTTGAAAAAAATGATATTATTTAAATTTTATAAATAAATGATGCAAATAAAAGTTTTAGAGAATTAAATTCTGCGTCTAGCACATTAAGAATTATTAAATTAGCCTTTTGTATACGCGAGATATCTAAATTTAAAAATTATATATTTATTTTTAAAAAAAATTAAGTTTGCTATGGATTAGAACAAAAAATAAGAAAAAAATAAAAAATTAAATGTCAATGTCGTTGCATTAGCAACATTTAGTTGTGCACCTTTCGTTGTATTCATTGAATAATTAAAGGATGGGAAAGAAACAATCAAACAGGCAAAAGAAGGGTAGAATGAAGAAATACATTTCTGAAAAACGACAAGCAGATGAATAAAAAGCTAGAAAATTTTAACAACAAAAAGAGAATAAAAATTCTTAGAGAGAAAGATGAATATAAAGAGGGAGAAAATGTTAAGACGAAGGAAAGAATAAAAAAAATTAAGAGAAGTTGCACGAAGTAAAGGAAGTATTGTAATCGCGAAAATTTTCGGTTCTCAGATTTCAGCGGAAATACGCATTTTGGCCATCCCTGAATCCATTTTGACTAATTTCGTCGTGCCGTCTGTACGTACGTAATGTATCTCGCATAACTCAAAAACGGTAAGCCGTAGAAAGTTAAAATTATATAATTATGACTGTTATAACATCTAGTTGTGCACCTCCTTTTTTGGTCATTATATAACTTCCGGAAAGTAAAGTACCATACTTGGAGCCTATAATATATTGAAAAACTATATCAAAATATAATCCAAAACTTTCCAAATTTGGTATATAAGACTACCATATCAATGGAAATAACATAATAGATTTTGGTTAAAATAGACTAACCGGAAGTGGCACATTACATGAAGCTGCTAACAGATTTCCTTGAAAAAAATGGTATTATTTTAATTTTAGAAATGAATGCTGCAAATAAAAGTTTTAGAGAATTAAATTCTGCGTCTAGCACATTAAGAATTTTTAAATTAGCTTTTTGCATAAACGAGATATCTAAAGTTAAATATTATATATTTTTTGATTTAAAAAAAATTAAGTTTGCTATGGATTAGAACAAAAAATTAAAGATTTAATGTCAAATATGTGCAATTAAAAAAATATCTATAGTTTAATACGTGTACAAGGAAGTCATGTGTTGTCCACATCAGATTTTTTAATTTAATTTTAAATTAATTGAACATATAATAAATGACATTAGACTTAAACCATTTCTCAATAAACTTATTAACCATTGATAAAAACTATTTTAAATTAATAACATGATTTGAATTTATTTTCAAATGAAATTATAAACAAAATTACGCTTTTTAATCACTATTTGGGATGGCATTCGCGAAGTGATATATTTATGCTTGTGAAGTACGGTTACTAGTCGTCAATTCACACTTTTAAACAATTATAATGGAGGGAGAACAACAGGGGAGATTTTAATGTGATGAAAATATCGAGTTTGACAACGAGACTGGTATCGAGTGCCGCGGCAACACTAGCAAAATGTCTGCACAAATTAAAATCCGTCGTACCTATAGCACACTGGTTCTTCGATGAAACAACAGAACGCACCCGTCACTGACGAAAAATAAAAGCTTCTAAAGATGACAAAGAAAAACTAAAATTCAAAAATACGCTAAACGTGAAATGAGACACAAAAGATACGAGTGAAATGAGATATGTTTGTTTCATCGATGAGCTCTTCGATGCAAATAGAGGAGCCTCTATTTTTCGTCTATGACGGGTGCGTTCTGTTGTTTAATTGAAGAGATCTTCGACCAGTGTGCCATAAGCATAACTGACGACTGGTAGCCACTCAATGTATCAACTAAATGGACAGTGATGCTTGAAATACGGATTGTATGTGAAAAATTATGAAAACCTTTTGATTTAACAGATACCTGTTGGAAATGTTGCCGATGTTTTAATAAATATATCAGTACGCCTTTTACCCATTACTGGATGTGGCACTCTTCCAAAGCAGATTTCGATAAGTTATATATTTCTTTGCGTGAAGTGCGTTTTCCAGCTGTACAATCATGGCTCTCAAAGATGCTAATGGAGGGGTAGCCACAGGGGTAGTTTTAACATAGTATAAATTATTTGCCTGCAGTGGGAACCGTACCTGAGTCTTCAAATATATTTCGTAAAAAAATTCTAGTATCAAATGTACTTACTTCCGAAGTATTTAAGAAATTATACAAAAAAGTAATCACAATGT
Source organism: Pterostichus niger (assembly GCA_947425015.1). Taxonomy (NCBI): domain Eukaryota; kingdom Metazoa; phylum Arthropoda; class Insecta; order Coleoptera; family Carabidae; genus Pterostichus; species Pterostichus niger. The sequence goes on from OX380341.1 coordinate 31,370,059, forward strand.
TGTTAAAAAAGGGGCAATTACGAAATAATTTTTAATTGAATTATTCTTTGGTAAATTGGCTGTTGGCTATAAAGTTTTTGTTCACGAATCATCGAATTATATATCGATAAAAATTCATTTCCATTAAGTTTTTCCGCGTCATTACGCTGAGAGTTTCCAGAGTGCATCGGTACATTCCGCGCCGTCGTCTCCATCCTTTAACTCAGCCTTCCGGTTCCGGCGTCTCGACGGCCACCATTTCCTTTGCCGCTATGTGTTTTATTGCTAATTGCGGCGCGAGTGCAGCGGACACTTCTATTATTTTCTTATTTCTTCGTGATCTTTTGATTGAAAGCAAACGGTTCGGAAGAAGGCTGTGACTTATGGATTCGTGACTGTTTCAGACAGCTGTAATGATGCTGTTTTGTTATTCGAACCATGTGGACACGGAGAGATCGAGAGATTTACTCTGGTGTTAGATATCGAAATAGAGAATGCTGATATTTGATTTCATAAGTTTTTCTTTCTTAATGCTTGCGATAAGATGCTTTGTAAAGGTATACTAATGTACTTATGTTGTTTTATTTATTTACCACCAAGCGAAAAAAATGAACGTAAGTGTTTAGTAACTGTTATATACAGTACAGAAGGGTATCTTATACCATATAATTTAAGATTCACTTACACATTATGTGATTGTCTTTATACCACACATTTATCGTGTTTCTACGATTGCTATGAAAAGTTGACAATTACGCTCTCATTTGTCATCGTAAAATTGACGCTTTCTATGGAACAATCGAAAAATATCTTTTTTGCGCGTCTCCAATGGCAACGCGCGAAAAAGATTATTTCAATAGTTACCAGGGATACAAACAAAACAGAAATTTGTCATATTGACAGTTGCCAAAATGAATTTATTTTCAGTACGTATACGTTTTTCAATAATTTTAAGATACAATCGTAGAAAAAATTATGTGTGCATCACGAGCGTAAAGTGTCTTTGTTACTCGAGCACGGTAATTGCAGCGCGAGCCGAAGGCGAGAGCAGCAATAGTGCTCTTAATACACAAATAACTATTTTTATACACTCGTAACTAAAGAGACGTTTATATAACTTGTTACATAATATACTATGGGGTAGGTGGCTCAGTGGTATCGAGTCGGCCTGTGGATCTTGAGAACCCTGGTTCGATCCCCACAGCCGACAAAAAATTTTCACCAAATTTAAAACATCTACCCCTGTGGCTCCTCCTCCACTAATATCTTTGGAGGCCGTGATTTGACGGCTGGTAACCGCACTTCACGCGAAAAAATATATCACTTACCGAGATCTGCTTAGGCAGAGTGCCACACCCAGTGATGGGTAAAAGGCGTGATGATATATTTATTATATTTATTTACATAATATACTATTATATTTTAGAATATCATGAATTTGTGATTAATGTTGTATTTAAAAACTGTTGCAAATAGGTATGTCGGTGAGGATATTTTTGTTGGGTGCTAAAAATGTGAGTTCAAATAAGCTTTAACTCAACGTTAAAATATGAGATTTGTTTTGAATAGCGGCCAATTTTACTTTAGAAAATGTTTGTTTTGATAAAATACTACAGTTATTGTTGAATCTAGAATAAAAACACTATGTTGATAGTCTCTGTTGACGAAAATTATTTAAAACTTTTTAATAAATAAATATATCATGACTGTTACAAATTTTAGGTGTTTTATGGCCTGTCGCACTGCCAAAAGTTAAATTTTAAACAGATCAACAAAATAAAAGCAGAGCAAAGTTACTTGTCATATGGGATAATTGACATTACTGTCAAATAACAGATTTTCTTTTATTTATTTAAACTGACTTTAAAATTTTAATTTTTAGTAGTGCAATTAGAGAAAGACAAAAAAATCAAAATAAGACTTGAACATACTAAAGTTCTTTTACAGTATAAAATTAATATAATTTCTTCAATCACATACAGGTGATTCTGCGAAGACGAACCACCCCTTAACTTTTTTATTATAAGAAATAGAAAAATTTTCTTCATATGGAAGTTTTAGTATATTAAATATACTATTTTATCTCGATTTTTTTCATATACATATAAGTAATACATCGTTGAAAAGAGAAAAAAATGTCGGTTTTTATTTTAATAAAATAATTCTAGGTTCTCTTTTGAAAAATAAAAGTTGATAGTCGTATCATGTAAACCTGACTTTATAAAAAAAATCTATATGTGTCATAAAATAGTATATTTAATATACTAAAGCTTCGATATGAAGATAATTTTTCTATTTCTTCTAATAAAAAAGTTAAGGCGGGGGTTCGTCTTCGCAGAATCACCCTGTATTTAATATTAATGAATTTTTCAAATATGTAACTTATGTAATTTTTTTTTAATAGATAATTGAATAAATATAATAATTACTCGTATATAGTGAAATACAATTCTTATTTGAAATTTTTCTCTCTGTTACCTACTTTGAACTAAAAATAATTGAAAAATTCGTTAATTTTTCATTATTTCATTTTTGTGAAAAACATAAACATTGTTAAATTGGCCTACTAATTTAATCGATATCGTATAGCTTTTACATTTCTCGAGATTCTTGTGGTGGTTGTCATTTTGGGAACACCTGTATTATGTAGACACAATAAAATACAAACGTTATTACAAACACAGGCGCTGACTTTTGTTGTATTTACTTTCATTCTTATATTTTATATTGAATTTAAGACGAATTTTAATACACAGTAATAACAAACAAAAAATTACATAAAATTTTCATTTCCTATTTGATTACTATAATGAAAAATTACAACAATAAAAGATTACAACAAAGAAATATGACAATAATCTTAGAGCACAACAAAGAAAGTTTACAACAACAAAATATTATAACAATGAAAAATAACAATAACAACAATTAAAGAATACTACAATAAAATATTGTGATTAATGGGGTAGGTGGCTCAGTGGTATCGAGTCGGCCTGTGGAGTTGTGAACCCGGATTCGATTCCCACAGACGACAAACAATTTTCACCAAATTAAATCTACCTCTGTGGCTCCTTCTCCACTAACGTCTTTGGGAGGCGTGATATGACGACTGGTAACTGCACTTCAAGCAAAAAAATATATCACTTTGCTACGATAGAGTACTACACCCAGTAATGACTAAAATGTGTGATGATATATTTATTTTATATTCTCTAATGTATAATATACCAGCAAGTTTGTGAAACTTAAAAAAAATTCTTTTTTAAATTTTAGATTCAAGCATTTTAGAATTTATTTATATATATTTTTTTAATTCTGTTGGGTGCAATTATAATCTTTTCCTTATGGGTTGCACTTCATGTATCGTCACTTATGATTACAAATGTTTCATTTCCGTTCCCAATTCAATATCTGAAGTTTGTTCATTCAGTGTCTAGTTTAAACTTCTAATGCGATTCCGAATTGTCTGTGGGTATAAATATAACACAAGTACGTAAAATATTTTGTGTTAAAATACGGTCGAAAGGGAGAGTGGTGGTAAGCCATGGAAGAGCATTAAAGAAATTTGCATACGAGTCATTAGTTTAATTGTGATAATGAACCACTAGCATTTGATAAGAGCGTAGCGCGGGTGTAAAGGGTAAGTATAACACGTGGTACGCAGATATCTCCCAAGCACCAGGGATTATATAAAGCTATAAAACCGTGGATCTATCCTAAGGCATCTTGGATCCTCCTCTGTTTAATTGGGAACCGGATTTATACTTAGCTTCAGGCGGCTCACGGTTCACAACCCAAGGCGTTTAGACTGTGATTTATCAGCACCGCACAGTAGTGTTTACCAGACCAGTCTAAGGTTTGCATTTCGGATGCCTGGTGCTTCCATCTTGCTGTAACCTATGTTGCCACGTCGTGCGTGACGGGCATTGGGAACGTGCGCTGTTGCCATTAAAAATAACGCATGATATAGTGGCACGATGCACCGACAAACATAAATAAAACATGTGCCTACCTTGTTTTCCCCGCACCGACGACACTGATGTTCTGAGGTTCTAAGGCGCGCCGGACGATGTCGACTCTGTTGGTTTCATTTCTGAAACAAAAGGTATTTTGAAATATGAAATATACAAATAATGTATATGTTCAAAGAATTTCTTTTATATTTTTTTTCAACCTTGTTCTCTCCTTTCCTCTTTAATAAATACAAAACAATCCTCGACTTCTTCAGCACTGTTAAATTAACACTAACATAGGAGACAGTTGCTTAACGCGTACTGGTCAACTAAATTATACCTGTGAATTTTTTTTTTTAGTCAATTGACTGAATTTATAATTTGATAATGTAGCTAAAAATTAGAAGTATCACATGACTATTCTTGTGAACTACAGAAGCGTTATAAGATGTATAATTTTAATTAATTTATTTAGCTGATATTAATTGAACAGCATAATTATTCTTTGCGTTCTTGCATATTTGGACACTAACGCTATTGTATTATTTGTTTAAATTTATTGCCCTAGCAAATCTCATACATACATACATAACATCACGCTATATCCTATTAAATGGGGCAGCACGAACCCCTGAAACATTCATAGAGCATCAGTTCACATCATCATTCTCATCTCAATACTCGTTTCGATCACATTAACACTTCTTCCATACGAACTCTTGCTTTCCTCATAACCAAAATCCATCATCACACAACAAACATCCATCCATTCGCTCCTGTACATCTGTTTCGTAAATCTTCACTTACGCCCACTTCTTTAACAACGAATCTATAAGAAATGAATTCAGCATCTCCTGCGCTTGTTTAAAAACACAATTGCAGTTAGATGCTGTATAGTTAAAACTGAAAATGAAGAAAAAAAAATGAGGAAGGAAGAAATCTCGGTAAGTGATATATTTCTTCGCGAGAAGTGCGGTTACCAGCCGTCAAATCTCGGCCCACATATTAGATTTAAATTGGTTAAAATTGTTTGTCGGCTGTAGGAATCAAATTTGGGTTCTTAAATCCACAGGCTGACTCGATACCACTAAGCTACTTACCCCATATAAATATTTAAGATTAAAGAAAATCATTATAGACAAAAATTGTAGTTGTAAGAGTTACAATTAAAACTTGAGATAACTTTTATTCTTTGAGATCATTTCACGGACGTCTAGGGGTCCGTAAACCTCCAGTAAAAAATCACTGTCTTAGGTAGTACGATTTTAGAACTCTGCCTCATACAGAATATGTTCCATAATCAGCTCGAAACATCTTTTTCTACTTCCGTTAGGAAATAGACGTTTTATTTCACTTATTTAAGTTAGGTAATGAACTGCATTATTTAACTAGTGAAATAATGAGGTAACATAGCAACAGATATCTTGGTAGACGAATTCTGATGTGTTATTCTTTTATTTTTTGAATTTATAACTGTCATTAATATGTCAAAATTTCAAAATTTCAAAAACGCTCTTTCGTATTTATTAGAACGGAAGTAGAAAAAATATTGTATGATACTAGTAAGGAAATAGGTTATTACCTTACTTATGTGTTTACATAACTCGGCTACGCCTCGCTCCGCAAATTTCACATGCGTAAGGTAATAACCATCATTTCCTCACTAGTTTCATAAATAGCTATTATGAAACTAGTGAGGAAATGAAGGTTATTACCTTACGCATGTAAAATTTGCAGAACAAGGCGTAGCCGAGTTAAATAAACACATAAGTAAGGTAATAACCGAGTTTTCTTACGTGTTCCATACAATTTTTTTTCTACTTCCGTTCTTATAAAAATTTTGACATATTAATGACAGTTATAAATTCAAAAAATAAAAGAATGACACATCAGAATTCGTCTACCAAGATATCTAAAAAATTTTTCTTATATTACCTCATTATTTCACTAGTTAAATAATGCAGTTCAATACCTAACTCAAATAAGTGAAATAAAACGTCTATTTCCTAACGGAAGTAGAAAAATATTAGCGACGTCTCTTATGCAAAATGTTTATACAATTTTAATTATGAATTATTTTAATGAGAAATAACAATACTTCTGTAGACTAGCAGTCCGCGTCTTCTACGGTTGAGAAATAAATATTTATAAATTCAAATAAGAGTGTTATTACATTTTAAAAAATATATTAGCAAATTAAAATATTTTATTTTGCCTAATATTTTATTTATTGCAGCTTATATATCCTGATCAATGAACATATTAACTATATTAAATAAACGAGTTTAAGTCATTCAACATTTTATGTTTATGTGCTCATAGATGTAAGTAACACGTTTCGTAATAAATGATATAAAATTTAACTATTAAATTTAAATGCGGTCATATATTAACACCTCATCAAATATGCTTCAAAGACATAATTTATTGTTTCAATTAAATATCGTGTTAATTTATATTAATGCAATATTTGTATTCACAGATGAATATTAAACATGAAATAAATAATTATTGTTATTACTGTATATAAATTCAATATTTTACATTAATTAAATCTACAAATATAAATTTATTACAGGTATATTGGTGTACTAAATATTTACCGCGTGATTCATATGTATATAAAATAACAGATAACTTAGCTATGGAGTAGGTGGCTCATTGGTACCGAGTCGGCCAGTGGATCTTGAGAACCCTGGTTCGATCCCCACAGCCGACAAACAATTTTCACCACATTAAAACTACCCCTGTAGCTCCCCCTCCACTAATATCTTTGGGGACCCTGATTTGACGGCTGGTAATCGCACTTCATGCGCACTTACCGAGATCTGCTTAGGCAGAGTGCGACACCCAGTAATGAGTAAAAGGCGCGATGATATATTTATTTATTTTATTTTAGATAACTTAGCTGTCAGATACGATGCGATATTTTCCATCAGGGGCGGATCCAGAGGAGAGGGGTCATGACCCCCTCCTAAGCATGGACGTTTTTTTAAATGTAGGCCCTAATAGTTAATTGGCCCTAATACATAATAATGATGTCATTATTTACGATAACTCAATTTGTTAAACAAATTAAATAGAAAATATTATCTAAGAACTTAAAATTCTAAGATAATTAAGAACTATTGTTTGATTTATTATTCTAATAAATTGCCAAAAACCAATATTTTGTGGGGATATTATTTCGACCCGCAGATGGGAGAGGTATTCTATTTAAGACCTAGTCAAGTATGTGACTACCGACATTTGCAATCAACTTCTAATTCAATAATTTTTGTATTCTATCGAAGAACCGTTTTTTACTTCCTTGTACGAAGTAAAGGAAGTATTGTAATCGCGAAAATTTTCGGTTCTCAGATTTCAACGGAAATAGGTATTTTGGCCCTCTCTGAATCCATTTTGACTAATTTCGTCGTGCCGTCTGTACGTACGTATAAATAAAAGATTTAATGTCAAATATGTGCAATTAAAAAAATATCTATAGTTTAATACGCGTACAAGGAAGTCATGTGGTGTCCACATCAGATTTTTATATTTAAAAGATGGGTAATATCCCCCCCCCCTCCCGGAGACAAAATTCACTCCATGACCTCCCCCTAATTCGATTTCTGGATCCGGCCCTGTTTTCCATCAATCTAATTAAAGAATAATCAGCATTGATAACCGTATACAAAAAATTGTTGACTTATTTTGTGACATTTAACAAATTTCTAGAGCAAAATGAAACAATTTGAATTCGGTATTTCGTTGAACGCTCACTGATTCAGTATTTGAGCTCTGTGCTGTAGGTTTGTGCTTGGCTGGTATCTCGGTGCACGGCCCACGGCGCTTGAATTGTCCGATAAATCGGCGATGAACGTCAGAACGCCAGAACGCGCCGCATCAGGACCAGGTGGAAACGGCCTGGAAGATAGTGCGCGGAATGCCGGAATCGCAGATATGGAACATGCATGAGGAGGATTTATTTTTGCGCTGTGTCACGGAGAAGGATTGAGATTCTTTCTAGCTTTACCAATATTTACTTCAATTTCGTGTCACTTGAAGCTATGGTTTGATTGAAATTTTAAAGCTGAATAAATCATAATTCCACTCTTACAAATCCGAATGTCTTACAAGATTTGTTAAGATTACAAGTACTTAATTATTTATATAATTATACTTTTTGTATAAAGGGGTAGATAGTTCAGCAGTATGGAGTCGGCCTGTGAATTTAATAACTCAGGTTCGATTCCAACAGCCGACAAACAATTTTCACTACATTAAAAATGTACCCCTGTACTGCCATGATTTGACGGCTGCTAAACCGCACTTTACTCGAAGAAATATATGTCACCTATATCTGCTACGGCCGAGTTGCCACATCCAATAATAGATAAAAGGCGTGCTCATATATTTATTTATTTTTTAAAATATAAATATACAACTTGTTCATTTTAGTGGCGCAACATTGCTGTTTTAAGAAGTATAGACATACGAAGTCGATTAAATTAACAAACAATTTCTATTTTATAAGACTACTTAAATTAGCGATATTTATTAACACACTGTTATTATTAAATTGATGAATTTTTAAGTTTTAAACACAATGAACATGACATGTAATTTTTTATCTATGTTTTTTGACGTACTATAAACAATTTATAACATAGTCAATAAAGAATTGGATTGAATTGAATTGAAGACATTTTTAGTGTGCAAAATGAGTGTTTTTTTTTCTTGCGCGTCGAGACTGCAGGCCGAGACAAAAAAAGTCATTCAAACGCGCCAGAAAACAAGAATTTTGCCCACGAAATACAAACAACATTTTTTCTTCAACTGTAAATAAAGAATAATACAATAATTATTGACTTATTTATTTAAGTAAATTGAAAGAGAACAAATGACAATAATATGAATTTGATACTATTGATGTGTTGTAACTAATGGAACCTGACAAAAAATAATTTGGGAGCGTGCACGAAATACTCATTTTGCGCACTAGAGTGTAAAATAATGCACAAAATACGCGTTGTCATGGTAATGTAAATGATGAAAAAGTCACGTAGTTCGCGTATTGATTTTAGTGACATTTTTTGACAGTTTTTTATTTTGTATTCTGAATTCGTCGAATACAAAGTTAATACTAATACTGTATTTTTAGTAAAATCGAAATGTAGTATTTATTTATAAACCACATAAAACTTAAAATGATATTTATCAAGTTTAAAGCTACATTATGCAATCTTCCAAATAATACACAACATTTTCTCAATTTCATATTATTATAGCTAAGTAGAGGAGTATATTATCATAATCTGTTTCAGAGTCATCTTGTTAGAAAAGCTATTGCATAGAATATTAATAAATTGAGGCTTCTTTATAAAATTACAGAAATTTTGTTAAATTAGAGTTCTTTAACAAAATGACGTTAAGTACTTTCCCACAATTACTACCTAGTTGATTAAAAAATCATTTGTCTCGGTCATTAATAATCAACCGTTTAGTAAAAACATGAAAAATGACAGTATTTATGGGAAGTATTACGCACGCAATTCACTTGCACCATTTTGTGGTCAAGCAGCAGTAAAAGAAATACAAGAAGCCGTCTGTAGCTGGCGGCCGCTCCAGTCTCTGCATCAACCGTAGGGGTTTCGTGTCTTTCCATTTCATCCATGTTGATTTTGGTTCTCAATTAACAGTTTGTTATACATTTTGTCACAATCTAAACGTTATACAATTTCTGTATAAAAAGAACTACTAATGAGCAATAAATATATAAATAAATAAATATATCATCACGCCTTTTATCCATCACTGGCTGTGGCACTCTGCCTAAGTAGATCTCGGTAAGTGATATATTTTTTCGCGTGAAGTGTGGTTACCAGCCGTCAAATTACGGCCCCCAAAGATATTAATGGAGAGGGAGCCACAGAGGTAGATTTAAATTGGTGAAAATTGTTTGTAAATTTGGGGTAGATGGCTCAGTGGTATCGAGTCAGCCTGTGGATCTTGAGAACCCTGGTTCGATCCCCACAGCTGACTAATGAGCAATGAGATAGTTTAATCTGGATAAAATATTTTTATAAAAATGTAGATATATTTTCTAAGATATTAATTTTTATAAAATATTTTATTAAATATAAATAAAATAAATATATCAACACGCCTGTTACCCATTACTGGGTATGGCACTCTGTCTAAGCAGATCTCGGTAAGTGATATATTTCTTCGCGTGAAATGTGGTTACCAGCCGTCAAATTGCGGCCTCCAAAGCTATTAGTGGAGGGAGAGCCACAGGGGTAGATTTAAATTGGTGAAAATTGTTTGTCGGCTGTGGGGATCGAACCAGGGTTCTCAAGATCCACAGGCCGACTCGATACCACTGAGCCACCTACCCCATAAAAATTTAAATTTAAATAAAATTTTTATTTATTATCTTATTTAGATATTTCTTTCTTATTTATCTACTGTCTTATATTAATCAAATTATAAAATTTCTTTATTTGTTTTGTGAGCCTCATGTAGATATATTTTCTAAAATATTAATTTTAACTCACTGATATACAGTGGTAAATATTGGGATTTTAAAACAAGAATTTGCTCATAGTGTCGAAAATTACTACGATAAAGGTACAGTTTTTCTACTTGTCTAATAACTAAGTGCTTAAAAAATAAATAAAATAATTTTGATCCAAAAAAGTTTGAAAAACACTCATCTAAAGAAAGATTTGTTTTTGCCACAATTGGCATTTCGAGAACTGTAATATATAAAAAGTTATAGCTACTAACATACCTAGGAATATTATGAGTATCATTACAGCCGCATATGTCAGTTTGAGATCCAACCTCGTAGAGCGAGGATTTTAAGACATCCGTGGCTTGTTCAATAGTTTACCGGTTTTAGAATATAAACACGTTAACGTCATTAATAAATATTATATTTTGAAATTATTCTATGAATAACGTCATTGTCATCATTTTAGAAGGTGATCAAGTAAGTCTGTGGTCTATATGTTTTTATTTAACGCCATAGTTACAATTGTTTTGTATCATATTTATAAATAATTTTTTATTTAAACGTCATAACGTGGGTATCTCTAATTTGCTGTTTTGAGTTCCGTTTGTATTAATAGTGTTATATTATCATTGTGTTTTATTTTCATTTTCTTGACTGTTTTGACAAGTCAGTATGGTAATATTACCGTACAGAATATAGTTATTACTTACTTACCAGTCTACTTTTGTGCATGTAAACATATGTTTCATATCCTGAAACCGGTAAATTAAATTAACATATTATTAGTAGTGCTATTATAAAAGACTATTTTAATCATGTGTTTGTTTTATAAAATAATGTATAGGTATGAAAATAAAAATGTAAAATCGGCGATATTTTATTTAAAAAAAATTCTACTGACGTTATTTAAATGCCATTTAACGTATTGGTTTCCATGGAGCTAAATAACATCTTCACAGGTTGACAATCTGTAGCTTTGAACATTTTAGTCACGGCGGGAATTTAACAATCAACAACTTAACCTTAATTTTCAACTAATTAATAAAACTTTACATTTTGTTGTTGTCTTAATTTGTGGTCGTAGAAGATATATAGTATCTGACTCGTTTTATAAACTCTTTAGATACTCATTTTGTATACAGTCGTAACTTAATTGACGTTTATGCATAACATACTATTAATACCAAAAAGTAAAAGTTTCAAATAAAACGATAATTTAAAGTTGTACCCAATGACGTAGTCATATATATTTTGCTCCTCACAAGTATTGAAACCAATACTACAAACCACCTTCTTCAAATGTAATTTTGATTCTGTTTCACGGATGAAACAGGAATGCACAAAACATGAAGACATCGTGTCAGCAGCATCAACAGCTTCAGCTTGCATTCCGCGCAACGTAACAGCGACTTATCTGCGGCTGATCGTGTAACGTAACATGTATTATTAATATTTCAGAAACGAGGTATTCCTAATCGAGAACACTGTGCAAGATCTCGTCTGTCCCTTGGGTCTGCTTACACGATAATCACACGAAACTCTGATTGAGACTATATACAATTACCAAGCTTTGTTTCAGTGTAAATAAATAACACTTGTTGTCACAACCAAGACTTTATACTTTATTTTAATCTTAAAATCAGAACATGTTTTATTTACTAACAGATGTTTTGCGAAATAGCAATTCGATATTTAGCTGTTTATCATGGGGTAGATAGCTCAGTGGTATGAAGTGTGGTTACCAGCCGTCAAATCACGCCCCCCAAAGATATTAGTGGAGGGGGAGCTACAGGGGTAGATTTAAATTGGTGAAAATTGTTTGTAAAATTGGGGTAGGTGGTTCAGTGGTATCGAGTCGGCCTGTGGATCTTGAGAACGCTGGTTCGATCCCCAAAGTCGACAAACATTTTCACCAATTATTATATTTACCACTGTGGCTCCCCCTCCACTAACATCTTTGGGAGCCGTGATTTGACGGCTGGTAACCGCACTTCACGCAAAGCAATATATCACTTACCAAAATCTGCTTACGGCAGAGTGCCACACCCAGGAATGGGTAATAGACGTGATGATATATTTATTTATTTATTATCATAACTGATTCAATGTTAAATATATCATAAAATTTAAGATACTTTTAAATGAGGTAGCACGAATCCACGGATCATTAATCCATTAGTTTTATCTCTCAATTAATTTTTGCTTAACTTTAATAACATGACGCACTACATTCAATAATAATAAAATAAAGTGTACCGACTATGTCAAATAAATTACCTTAATTCTGACACCATGACAATGAAACAGCAATAGTTATGGAAGCAATACTTTTGTGACGATTTTAAAGTGACATACAATAGTGAAGCCGGAGTAAACTAATGAGAATGTAGAATTCATTTTTTTCCAAGATATAATTTAGATAATTGAAAAATGTGTCATTTTCTATATGACTTTTCGTTATAAAAATAGTTATTTTGTGTATTAAGAGCGTAAAGTGATTCTTTGTTACTCGAACACGTTAATTGTAGCGCGAGTCTAAGACGAGAGCTGCAATAGTGTAAGAGAAACAAAGACACTTGACGGTCGTGATACACATATAAATTTTCTACGATTGCATCTTGAATTATTCAAAAACTTATACGTACTGAAAATAAATTCGTTCTGTCAATATGACAAGTTTCTATTTTGTTTGTATCCCTAGTAACTATTGAAGTAAGCGTTCAACTAATATCATTTTCTCGCGTTGTAATTGGAGACGCGCGCTTTTAATTATTTGTTACACAAAAAAAGTTAACCTCCCGGTGACAAATGAGAGCGTAATTTTTAACTTTTCATAGCAATCGTAGAAAAACGTCTTTTATGATCTACATATGCAAAAAGTGTAATTCGTTATTGTTTTCTTCTTAAAAAATTTAAAGAATAGAAAGAAATATTTGTATTGTATCACAAATAAATTAAGTAATGTGTTTAGCATTACAGCATTCGAATCCGAAGTTTTCGTATTAAAATTCCCCTCAAACTAAAATATATATGAATTATCATACCACGGATTGATGAGTCCGGACCTTGTACTATAATTGGGATTAAGTTCTTGTTGTAGAGGGTAGCATAAATAAATAAATATAATCTTCAAAACATTTTCAATGATAAATAATTATTGTGTAGTACCATTGAATATATAAACTCTTAGTGTTTATATATTCAATGGTAGTACAAATAAACGGTAGGTAGATTTCAAAATGTACTAGAAAATATTTTTAAAAGATGAGAAAAGTTCAGTCATTAATCTTCTTTCTTCTTTTGATGGCACTACAGCCCAAATCGGTGATTAATAGATAGTTTAATAAAATTTATTAGCCACTCACTAATACCATTTTTAGTTCCAATTTTGATTAAATAACTAATATTTAGCGGCAAAAAATCTAACCTAATATGGCGTTTGAATCACTGACGATAAAAAAAGTTTGTAATAATTTTAATCTGAAATAAAAGTTAAGTTAATTAACTCCAATTTTAATCTGTTTGATAAATAATTTATATTAATATTTATCAACTATCGGATCTCGATCAGTTGAAATCAGATAAAAGATCAGAATATTATCAATTTTCTTATTACATATTCTTTCTTATTTTGCCAACATTATAATTTAAGACGCCAAAGCATATTAACATAATCAGCTAAGATATTTAAAATAAAAGAGATACATATTTACGAAGAATGGACTAAAATTTGAATTGCAATATTTTGCATTGATTTTAAATTCATATTTACTGATTTAATTTCATGAAATTATTTTGTAAAATATTTTAAAATGTATGTATGCACATATTTTTAGCACAAAATATGAAAGTAAATTATAAAGAACATGCGTGCTTCAAGCATATTGGCAAAATATGATTTTATAATCAAATTTATTATGAAACAGTTAACTGAACTAAAAATACAATTTACATGTGATTTGAATATCAGATATTTATTCTTTCTACGATTGCTATGAAAAGTTGACAATTATTCTCTCATTTGTCATCGTAAAGTTGACATTTTCTGTGGAACAATCGCAAAAAAGATATTAAATGCGCGCTTATTTCAATAGTTACCAGGGATACAAACAAAACAGAAACTTGTCAAATTGACAGTTGGCAGAACGAATTTATTTTCAGTACGTTTACGTTTTTTAATAACTTAAGATGCAATCCGAAGCTATATCTTAAAAATTAAATGAGATATAAAGATCCGCTTAATGCTATTGACATTCTTATGCTTAAATAAACTATTAAAGAAATATCCAGTAATTTTTATATTTCCAAAAATGTTCACTTCTTCTTTCCGGATTTTTGTGTTTTAAGTGCATTTCAATAATCTATTAATTACGTTGTTGGAATGCACGATAAAAATTTCCCAGATACAAATTAATGCTCGACGGAAAATTCGGTAAGAAAATCGGAACCAACAGAAAAAGTAAACATATTTTAGGTTTTATATTTTGTTTAAAATAATCAAGTTATAATATATATCCATGGCAGTCTGTATCAAGTAGCTAAAAATGACAATAAAAAATAATTTTTAAAATTAAAACTGACAGCGGTTTAAAATACTCATATGATTATAAATTGTCGTCACAATATTCGTACGAGAAAATATTTTACAGCAAACAATCTGAAAATAATTTAAAATCGAGAAAACAAAATCTGATGTGGACACCACATGACTTCCTTGTACGCGTATTAAACTATAGTTATTTTTTTAATTGCACATATTTGACATTAAATCTTAATGCGCTAGACGCAGAATTTAATTCTCAAACACTTTTATTTGCAGCATTTATTTCTAAAATTAAAATAATACAATTTTTTTCAAGGAAAACTGTTAGCAGCTTCATGTAATGTGTCACTTCCGGTTAGTGTATTTTAACCAAAATCTATTATGTTATTTCCATTGATATATAGTAGTCTTATATACCAAATTTGGAAAGTTTTAAATTATATTTGAATATAGTTTTTCATGAAAATCTATGATAGGCTTCAAGTAAAGTACCACTTCCGGTAGTTGTATAATGACCAAAAAAGGAGGTGCACAACTAGATGTTATAACAGTCCTAAATATAAAGTTTCAATTTTCTACGGCTTACCGTTTTTGAGTTATGCGAGATACATACGTACGTACGTACATACGTACGTACAGACGGCATGACGAAATTAGTCAAAATGGATTCAGGGACGGCCAAAATACCTATTTCCGTTGAAATCTGAGAACCGAAAATTTTCGCGATTACAATACTTCCTTTACTTCGTACAAGGAAGTAACAAGGTTAAAAATTTACAAAAAGATTAAATTTCTAAGAATTTGCTTAAAAGTCAATTCGGGTACGAGGAATTAAATATAGTTGAGCACATCTTCATATCTTGTTTAGTTTTTAAAATATAAAGACATTGAAATAACTATTACATAATTTAATTTAAATTGAATAAATTTTAATGTTCACTAATTTTAATTCATTACTATGACTTATCAGTTCAGTGGCATGAAAAATGTTTGCAAGTATTTTTACGTACGAATAAGTACCTCAAATATATACCCTTAATTATTTTGTATTATTAAACAGCCTGTAGTTGAATTCAAATTACTCCGATATATTTTTGGTACATACATAATTGAAGTCAGCTTGCAAACGTTCACGTGTGAAGTGAAAGATGTATTCATTGGATGACTTCTGCCCGTAAGTAAAGAATGAAGTACAATAAATATAAAATTCTGTATGGAATACCTTGAGTGCAAACTGTGAAAACAAATTCACTGACTTTCCATTGCACAATTATGCCAATTTATGTTTCATTTGTTATAAATTCACTCTGCGTGCAAAACTACCATTTATTCTCTACGAAGAACTGTGATTTCTTCTTTTGTTTGACACGTGCATTCGCTTGTTTTTTACACCCAACGCCCTGTGTGAAATTATTTACTGCTCATGTCTGTACAGTTGTGCGTTCGTTTTCTTTCCCACTTATGCATATGCAAACGTATTCATGTCTTGCAATTTATTGCGGCTTCAGTATTAATTGCTATCGCATTCAAAGATGCTGGCGTCATGTGCGGGCTTCGGCTATCACACCGATCATTTTGTTTCATAGGTTTTTTGTTGCGAAGAAGAAATAGATAGCTTACAAGACGAACTGCGATACGTAAGAAATAAGAATAACAAATCATATAATTAGGGAGAATATTAAATTGCACTTCCCCTATTTTAAAGCATGCATTATTTAATTATTGATAAACGAGTTTAACGCCTAGATATATGAAATTTACTGATTATTATAAATGCGATTGACACGGACTTTCTTTCCATGTATAATTTGTATATATGGACTGAATTTGCTTGCGTACAATTGTCGGATGTGATCGAAGCGGCCTTTACAAAATTGGTGCTACAGATAACTTTATATAGATTTATAAAAATGAAACAGTGAACAAAGCGATGTTAACGTGATAAATATTTAAATATAGGTAACTGTTGTCCAGCAGTATGGACGTGTGGTTAGCGATAAGGCATTTGAATCCGAAAATCTCTAGAACGAATCCCACTCAATCTAAAATTATATAAATTACCTCATTGCAGCTCGATGGGTCCGGACCCTGTACTGTAATTGGAATTAAGTTTCTATTGTACATGGTAGAATAAAAAAATAAAAGTAAAAAAATTGTCATTTCTTTTCTTTTTAAAATAACGCCTTTTATTTTTTAGTAAGTTGGGATGATTTGAATATGTGGTGCATACATTGAATGAAAGATCAATTATATAGGTGGACAATAGAGAATGGATGAATGCGTGATGAAAGATTCAGTGAGGAATAGATGAGCTGGTACGAAAGGAACTATCAATGTGGTTGAAGCAAGAATGGTGTATTTAACGAATAAATAAATATATCATCGCGCGTTTTTACCCATTACAGGGTATGGCACATCTCGGTAAGTGATATATTGCGGTTACCAGCCGACAAATCACAGCCCTCAAAGATATTAGTGGAGGAGAAGCCACAGGGGTAGTTTTAAAGTGGTAAAAATTATTTGTCGACGCTGAAAATCGAACCCGGGTACTCAAATCTACAAGTCGACGCGATACCACTGAGCCACCTACCCCATAACTGATTATTTGATGTGTATTCAAGGGTTCGTACTGCCCCATTTGATGGGATATAGCATGATGTTATCTATGTAGATATGGATATAAAAATAAAACATAAATATATCATCACGCCTTTTACCCATTACTGGGTGTGGCACTGTGCCGTAAGTATGTGATATATTACTTCTCGTGAAGTGCGATTACCAGCTGTCAAATCACGGCCCTCAAATATGTTAGTGGAGAGGGAGCCACAGGGGTAGATTTAAATTGGTGAAAATTGTTTGTCGCCTGTGGAAATCGAACCAGGGTTCTCTAGATCTATAGGCCGACCCGATACCACTCACACCATGGATATATGTATGTAATAAAATCAAATTTCTTGATTTGAAAATTCGATAAATTAATCGTTGAGAATGAGAGTGAATATAATAAAAGCATATAAAATAATTATAGTTATTACCTATTCTATCAAGTTAAACTTATAAAAAATTAATTTCCTTTACATCCTGATGAAAGTAATGATTAATAAAATAGATATTAATCTTTCAACAGTAGACAAAGCCGTACAATCCAATTCATTAATAAATTATACAATTGATTAATAGATTCTATTCGAATAGCCGAAGTAAAAGTCGTTGTCTCGCCGTTGTATTTCCAGTTTTGATTTATAGCTTCATATTCAATATCCTTCGTTTGTGTGCTGCGCATTGAAAATGCTGGTCGCGCTCCACAGACATTTTATGAGACGGATTATCTACGAATTTACGATGTGCCATGCAGTAATGGAGTAATGCATTCATCTATAAATTCATATCTTCTACAATATGCACTTACTAGCACAAAAAACAAACAAAGATACAAATATTGGAAGATTTTATGTTTATAATTTTATAATTCCCAAAATTTTGCCAATTAATGAATTCATAGAAAGAGTGGAATATTTGGCAAATACTTAACCTCAGAAGAATACATTTTTTATTATAATTATTTTAGTATAAATCGGTTTATGCAACTATAAGAAAAAGTTAACATTAACCTATGCAATTCCGTTGGATATTACTATTGGTAACGTCCCCTAAAACTGTTTAAATGTAGGGAATAAAAAATGTCAAACAAAATTACCGTTTCCATATTGTTGAAAAACATGTATATAAATATAGACAGATTTATGGAGGAGATAGCTTCGTAGAATCATGTCGGCAAGTGGACTTGAGAACCCGAGTTCGATTCCAGAAACCGACAAACTTTCCTCCACCTCTGTGGCTCCCCACTAGTAACGTGTTTGTGGACCTTAATTTGACGATTGGTAATTTCACTTCATGCACAAAATATATAACTTACCGAGATTTGCTACGGTAACGTGCCACATTCAGTAATAGATAAAATGTTTTTCACTGGCTTTATTTAAGATTTTTTATTTTCAATGTTTGTATTTAATTTCTTTAAATTGTTCTGGATTTCTGATAATAGAGGCCTAGTTCTTCGAAACGTCCAATTTTATAACAATTATTGACATGCCTTTGTGTCACATTATTTCCTGACTCCACATGCCGACCTTCTAATCAAAATTATATCATAAGATCGACACTCTACTAAATATGTTAGTTAAATTTATAATAAACTTGGTCTATCTAGAATAATGTCTACCTCGGCAATCGCTTCGGCTAATAAGTCTGTTGATTCTTCGTTACTTGAAACAGATATTTCACGGTCTAGATATGTAAATAACTACTATTCTGGTTTTTACAAGTTTGACATGAATGTCAAAGTTTTGTTTTTTTATAACATGATGAAAGATAAGTTCTCGAATAAGTTTTTCAGTCGATTGGAAAGGCGAGAGAATCTAGAACGTGCGGAGCGTTAGAAGTTCGCGGGCGATTAAATTTCGGATTCTGCGCATGCAGATTGAATTCTAGTTCTGAAAACGTCTGAAAGTGTAAAATAATTCAGGCGGGTGAGGCAGTGGCGCGCGAGTGGGGTGGGACGCTTCTTCGCCGCGGCAATTGGAACTCATGCAATTTCCCCCGGCGCAGAACTAATTTCCATACTAATCTAACATAAATCTCGCCTCTGCAGATCCAATTTTCTTACTGCGAGAAGTTTTAACTGGGCATCGTACGTCACTTCCGGGCGCCTTAAAATGGCGAATAAATCTGTTTTATTTTTCTACAGTTTTATTTCCTCACTCCCATAGCACTCCTACGTGAAATTGTACTTTTACGTTTCTTACGACGTTCTTACAACTTGGGAAGATTGAAAACTTAATGTCAAAGATTGCAGCGACAACTTTTTATGGTTCATCTTGGCTTTGCCAACAATTCATAACTATACCTGTCTCTCTACTCTCTATCCAACTTCAACATCTTTTATAAAACAATTATATCTTATGAATAATATAACATTTTGGAAACGTTGTTAAATAACTTTACAACAAAACTATTTCCAAATAATTGTTTAACTTTATATATATTATTAATATTGGATTCCCAATTTCCTCAATAATTATTTTCATTACATATTTGAAAAATGCCTGGAATCCCCTATTAAACTATTTTTTCCTTAGTACTTACGTACTATATGAATATTCATAGATCAATAGATACATCTTTTTCTACATAAATGAATGTTCGTCAGTTCTGAACTCGTATCAAGCTCAACTGAAAGCTCAACTGAAAGCTCAACATAAATTTTATAATAATTATTTTATATCAAGAATTGCATTTTTACCAATGTCTTTAAATTCTTGACTAATATCATGAGGTAGGTGGCTCAGTGGTATCGAGTCGGCCTATGAATTTTGAGAACCCTGGTTCGATCCCCACAGCCGACAAACAATTTCCACCAAATTAAATCTACCCCTGTGGTTCCTCCACCACTAACATCTTTAGGGGCCGTGATTTGACGGCTGGTAATCGTACTTCACGCGAGGAACTGTATCACTTACCGAGATCTGTTTCGACAGAGTGCCATACCCAGTAATGGGTACAAGGCGTGATGATATATTTATTTACTAATGTCTAAAGATTGTAGGAGTATTTATTTATAACTCCTTAATATTCGGCTCAATAACTATTTCGTCGATTTTATTGGTCAATTCATTCGAAAATAATCTATATCAAAAACTAAATTTCTCAAGTAAAAATATATACAAAATTCTAAACTGTGTTGAATTTAAAAATTTGAATAATTTTTAAGTTATGTAAATACATCTTTAGATAGGTGCGTATACTAGGGGGAGAAGGAGGATATATGGGGTTTAATCCCCTCCGTATTGAGTATAAACAATATAGTTTTATTGATTTATATTACTTTTCGTTTCGAGTGTACCATTCCCCTAAATATTTTGATGAGTGAAGTTAGCGGTCTATTTGAGGAAATAAAAGAATGAGTAAAATTTATAGTAGTTATAGATTAAGATAAAAAATTTAAATAAAACGCCATATTCAAAATAATACCATCAGGTAGCTTTTCAAATTAAATTGTTTAATATTACCATGTTGCAAACACTAATCTTAACGGAAATATTTAAATAAGAGTCAATGGTAATTTTAATTTTGCAAATTATTCAATGATCTGTTTTCTATTGAGTTAAGTGATACATTATTTAAAATATACATTTGAAGATAGCAGCAGAGATATCAATAGAACAATATTTGTAACAGATAATTATTAGTTTAATGCATACTATAGAAATTATAACGTTTTCGTAAACCTGCAGGAGAGATACTTCACCTTCGATTTCGCTGAAAATTTGTGACAAGTTTCCTCTCAGCGAGCAGAATATAGGAAAAATACAAACAATTGGCGGTCGAAATTATTTGACCTTGAAATCGAACAAAAACACCAATAACCATGCCTAAATGCGTTCTGTACTAGGTTAGGCATGGTTATTGGTGTTTTTTTCAATTTCAAGTTCAAATAATTTCGACCGCCAATTGTTAGTATTTTTCCTATATTCTGCTCGCTGAGAGGAAACTTTTCACAAATTTTCATATATAATATAACAAGTAGTATGAAAATTGCTGAAAATATTTTGACATAAATTATAAGTTGTCATGGAAATGGAAACATAACGAGAGCGAAGCACGAGTTGTGTTTCCTATTTCCGTAACAACGAATGTATATTTATGTCAAAATATTATCTGTCAATTTTCATACTACGAGTTGTATTCGGCTTGAGAATTTACCAAACAAAAGTTAATTAACAAGAATAGTTAGGTATTTATTTGCACATTATTTATTTGCACATTATTAATTAGGTATTACAGTGATGAAAATTTAGAATATTAAAATGTACACTGAAAAAATGTAGAATTTTGATAGATATTGAAAATATCATTTATTTTATTCGTAACCAAGGATATTATTAACAGTGGTATTTCCGTTATCAATTGCACCAGCGATGAATTTCCGACGAATTGTACATTTCATTGGTTCATTTTCAAACAAATTCGTGATCCTATTGGTTGACAGTGACGTGTGGTGAATTCTCAGCGAAATCGAAGGTGAAGTAGCTCTCCTGCAGGTTTACCAACGTTTTAACTCAACTTTTTCTTGTAGTTAATAACGCGTTGACCTGACAAAGTTTTATGCAACCCCGGGCCTATGTTATCTATGCAAGTGATTCAGATTCTGCTGTAAACTGTAAACTATAGATCTGACATTAAATTCCTGTTGTGCAATTTCTCGTTCATTTCACATGCAACACCTCTGATTGGCGGTGGACGGTGCTATGCAATGCATTTCGCACCCACGCCAACACGCGCGTTCGCGCCGTGTCTGTGCGTGCGGCGTGCAGGTCTCGCGTGCACCCAACACTGAGTTATGACCCGGCTCTGTCGTACATTCCCCGGCTCGGCCGTGTAGTGTCGTTGTCGTGTCTTATACACGTGCATATGTTAGCGCATGTTGCATGCAAGCGAAGCAATGGAGGATGACTATTATAGTTGCTCCTTTATGCAGAAAATCTACAAGGTTATATTGGAACTTGTAAGTCTTGCAAATTTGGCTGGAAAAAGTAACAAACACGAGATCAAATTTCCGAATCTGTAGGACGAAAAGTTTTACCTAATGTTAGTTTTCTAAGGAAAATCTGAGAGGTGTCGTGTTATTTACAGAAATAATTTTTGAAGACAAATAAAATTAAATAAATTCGAGTCAAATTGATAGTATATTAGGTATATACTTCGATTACAATCAGAATACAGTTGCCAGCAGATGTCACTACAATCGTTCCTATACAAGCATTTTTTAAGCAGAAAAGAGACGTCATCAAAATTTGTAACTAGAATAATTACGTCAAAGATGGCTGTGTTTATAGGATATACAAAAATAAATTTACTGCAATTAGTGTTGCATAAATGTATAATAAATTTCCTAACATTTTAAATGCTTCAGGCATTATTTATCAAATATATAACACACAAATCACAATAAAATTGATAAACGACAACGTGAAATAAAATGGAGTGAGAGTCGGATACAAATGTAAACGTTTTCAAAGGCAGTAGGTACCAACGTCTGGTAAAAAAATTTACTTCAATTCTTTTAAATATATTAAAATTTCTTGAAAAACATTGGCTGGTAGCACAAGCTATGTTTTTGCCTGTTTTAAGAGCAGTGTTTTCGGGTGTTTTAACTATCTCTAACATGTTAAAATCGTGCTCTTAGAACACCCAAAAACAGAGCTTGTGCTACCAGACATTATGTTTAAATATGTTTTAATTTTAAATAATTGTAAATATTATTAATCTGTATTTTCCTTATTATAATTTTGTTTTCACTTCGGTGCAAGTAAGTTTTTATTTTGTACAGTTATATCCACGACCTATGACGTCTCTCTTTTCTTTACATTTTTTTGTATAGTCCGTTTTAACATAGGGAAATTAAATAATTTTTTCTACAACTGCTATAAATGTTTACATTTTTTCACTAATATCAATACGCGAAGTACTTGATTATTTCATCAATTACTTTACCATGACAACGCGTAGTAAGTATTTTGCGCATGCTGCCAAATATTTTTTGATGTTTCATTTGTTATAATACATCAATAGTATCAAATTCAAATTATTTTTGGTTGTTTCCCTTCTGTTTACTTATTATTCTTTTTTGACAGTTGTAGAAAAAATGTTGTTTGTTTTTCGTGGACGAAATTCTAGTTTTTTGGCGCTTTCGAATTACTCTTTTGTCTCGACCTGCGATCCTGACTAAAAGTTTTAATAAAAATACAAATTAAAATGATAATAAAAATAAGGCAAATAAGTTTTGTAATTACTTGTCTTTTTAAGTAGTGTAGTTATTATCTGAAGAAATATAGCTATTGTCATTTTCTTACTTGTGTTGAGGTTTTGAAATTCCATTCACATTTAAGGTTTATGTACGCATCCAGTATTAAATATAAGATAACAGCAAAAATAATCATCAACGATGATAATCGCAAGTTTGTTGTAACAAAACGAGGCACAAAACAACAGCCAATTAAAGTGGGATGATATACGGACGCTGATAATTTGCAAACCGGAGCGTCGGACGCTGCTCGGCACTCTGCGATCCTCGATCCGTTGCATCGTGCTCCAGGCCCATAAACAATCGCAGGAGCCACAGGCCGCCGCCATCTTGATTTACAGTCGCGCAGCGTTGCACTCAAGGAAGGCAGTAATTGGCCAAGTCGAGGCCTGCACCAAGGACTCTTTTTGTGAATTGTTGCTGCAGTTTTTAATTAGGGAAATGTTTATAACGTGACGCAAGTTCAACTCGTTTAGCCTGAAATGTCGAAACATTCGGAAATGCTAAATATTCTAAATTAACTTTTATCTTATGTACTTAAGATACTGATTTTTATTTATTATCTGTATTACCATTATTTAAATTGCAACACTTTTAAAATAATTGTTACATTAACACATAAAGTGACCAATTAATTATCTACGGCTAAATTATCTCTTCATTTATTATTTCTTTTATATTATATTATATTTACAGGCTATAACAACAATAAGAATTAAGCATGAGCCATGGTAATATAAAGTAAACTAATTTCAAATTGAATTATTCTTTTAGAAAATACATAAAATTTATCAATAACACCAACAAAACTTTTAATAAATTTTGTATTTTATTTTCTGTTAATGAAATTGTAAAAACCCAAATTTATTATATATATTTCTATCTTATACAAGAAAAGAAAGTAAGTACCTATTGAGCTATAACTTTCAGATAAATTAATTAACATATTAATTTAAAAACTGTTGCTATAGTTTTTTCTCAAATTTCTCCCACAACAACTTACCCTTTCAATACCGTATTCAAAAGCAGACTAGGTACTCAAATAAAAATAAAAATAAGGCATTACACCAGGTACCTACATAATAAGTAATTCATAAATGATTATTTATAGACAGTGTTTATACTTTTATTTCATTAGTAACATAATTAAAAATAATTAAATGTACAATTAAACCAGTGACACTAAAAATGTTCGCTAGGACTGAAATACCCTAATTTGTGCGAATTTCAAAAAACATATTTTTGTTCTATAATCAGTAGGATCAAATTGTATATGTCATTAAAGTTTCGTGCAAATGTATAGAAACAGCCTGTATATAATGACATATAAAACAAAATCTAAATATTAAGTGTCAAATATTTGTTTAAGTTTAAGAATCATTGTTAAAAAACGTGGTAGGGAGAGATATTTGACATTTGACATGACAAGTGGACTATTCGGCAGTTTACCCGGCGACGATTTGGCAAAACTTTTGTCACCAAATTAACAGTTGGTCATTGTGAATCAATGTTCAACTTATAGAATTCTTGGTAAAAATGAAGTATAATTATGCCTAATAGTAATCATATTTAAATATCTTGGTTAAGTTTTCAACTAAGTCAAAATTAAACAAGCTCATAGTTAAGATTAAATGTTATTCTTCGTCTTGCTATTTATAGTAAACAGGTAAAGAATAAAACAAGTTATAATCTAAGATATAAGTAGGAAATATACGAGACTTGTATTTTGCAGGAATATATAATGTATGAGGTAGATATAGGGGCTGTGTGCCTGTGACATACGATATTTAGTACGCCATCGTGCATAGCCATGCACTACCTGTATTCAATCTTGCATACTAAATACTTGGGAAACTGGGTTAGCTTCGTAACTTTATAACCTTTGCCCTTTCGCAACTGTACAAGAAACGGTTTAAATAATGGTGCAACTTATTCCCTTAACATGCATATCCTGCACTTACTTGCATAAACAATTATTACAAATTGTATGTATACCTACAGCTGCTCGTACTGTTGTAACGAACAATAATTTCTAATATAAATTGACATTTAAATCCTTCCATTCGCTATAGTCGATGCTACTGTTAAAAATTCTTGTTTTCAGCCACGGAGATTACAAAATATATACAGGATGTTTCTATACTTCTGCACGAAACTTTAATGACATATATAATTTGATATACTGATTATAGAACAAATAGTTATTTTTGATTCTAAATTGCGAAATGTTACTTTTGCATTCGAGAATGCAAAAGCATTTCGCAATCGAGTATCAAACAACGTTTTTTCGAAAACTATATCCCAAAATTAGTAATAATGTAATTATTAGAAAATTTTGACGTTTAGGATTAATTAATGTGACATCTAATGTCTCCATGACAACAATGTATGTAATATAATTGCTATCAAATTCTTTTCTGACCAGCAATTGACAGCTGATTGGCAATATAATCTAAACAAACGTTCTAATTTTTTTCTGCGATTTATTGGGATTTGTATTGTATTTCGCATTGCATTTCTCAAGAAACTATTCCAGTACACCAGTTAGCTTCCTCAAGCGGGATAAATATGAATAATTGCTCAATTGGAACATTAAATATAAATTTTGTTAAAAAATAGAAGTATTGTTTCTAAGCATAAAAATAAAGTGACAAATTTTATTAAATTGTGAGCCTTTCCTCTATCAAAAAATTGCTAGGTGCAAAAAACTTTTGCATCCTGCATGCAAAAGTCTTTTGCGTTCTGTAGACAAAAAACACTCATTTCGCGTGTTGATAGTTGTCATGTAAATTTTAACTTTATATGATTATTTGTAGGCAGTGTTTATAGTATTATTTCATTAGTAACATAATTATAAAGAATTAAATGTACTGTAAGATATGGATTTTTAATTTTATAATACGTTACTCTTTTTCTCCAATCTAATAAGTAAAAAAAATAAATTAGAATGTTATAGAAACAAATCGAAATATTGCTAACTATATAAAGAAAAATTGTTAGTAAAAAAATAAAACTATTTCGGCGTTACAAAAGATAATAAAAAAAACCTTTCATCATCAATGACTTTCAACAGAAATAATTGTGAATAATGAACGATAACTACAGCTTAAATATGTATATCTAAATTCAAAATTGTAATAACGTATAAAGGAGCAATTCCTCTTGCAATAACGGGTTCCTCCCAAGTAGCTCGCTACTTAAAAGTTCAACAATATTCACTAAATTTTAATATCTTCATAATAGCTAATTCAAGCCCCCATAATTCACAAATCATTACTCTATTCACTACCTTCACCCCTCAAGTACCAACGTACGCCACTGGCGAGGCTGGTGAACTCGCATTGTATCAGAGTCGAACCCGGGAACTCGACAGCGCGGTCCATCCGAACCGGTTCCACAAGTTCCGCAGCAGTTGCGCGCTAGGTTCTGCGCAATAAAACAAAAAAACAGTCGCGTCGGTTAAACAAAGCCATTGAAAGTAGAGTGAGTGAACATGCGAGCAGCATGGCTGATGAATTACCACGCCTTTTGTTAAATGATGATTCGATGATTGCGGTTGCTGATTGCTGTTCTCTGATCGGAAGTCTTCAATTGTTAAACTGTCTACTCTTAGCGGTTGAGTTGGATTACTTAGAAATTGATTTGCATTTATTGTTTGCTAAACTACTGCGCACAGATATATACGTTTCATACTAATTAGTAATATGATGTGCTGTTCAAGTTAATAGAAATTTAATTCATTAATAACCAGGTGTACCGCCAAAATTTAACTTTTAAACTTTGTATAAATAAATAAAACTATATCGAATGTTTCACAACTATCGTTTGTTTGAAGTTTGCAGACAATGATGTACTTTGATTAAAACAATTATACTGGACTTGCATTGTCTTTATTAGTTTGAACAAAATGTACAAAAATTTCAGTGAAATATTTTTTATACATTTTGTTCAAACTAATAACGACAATGCAAGTCCAGTATAATTGTTTTAATCTTTCACAACTATATCTATACAAGAAGCAATTTCGTTTTACTTTTGTTTATTTCAATCAAGTGTCAAATTTAACTTTTATCTATGCAACTAGTGTTTACTATAAATCACAAGAATTCAATATTTATGATTGAAATAGACAGAAGGTGCAAAATGGTGGTATTTGCATCATAATTAATCTTGAATATTCATTTGTTAATTATTAGGACTGTGGCCGGTTTTCGTATATTCGGATGTTCTGCTCTTAAAATATTCTGTATCTGGATATATTCAATTGTGTAAATCCAGATATCCGTTTAATCAGGTAACTGTTTAAAACCCGGATTTGAAATTCAACCGAAATTCGGAATCCGATTAAAACTGGTGTCCTACTGAAACTTAATACTTCTAACAGTAAAATAAAATAAACATATCATCACGCCTTTTACCCATTACTGGGTGTGGCACTCTGCTTAAGCAGATTTCGGTAAGTGATATATTTTTTCGCGTGAAGTGCGGTTACCAGCCGTCAAATCACGGCCCCCAAAGATGTTAGTAAAGAGGGAGCCACAGGGGTAGATTTAAATAGGTGAAAATTGTTTACGGCTGTGGAGATCGAACCAGGGTTCTCAAGATCCACAGGCCGACTCGATACCACTGAGCCATCTACCCCATAACATATACAGTAAATATATACAAGTAGAAAATACAAATAAACTATGTTTTATATTTTATCTACAATCATATATATAAGTAAGCCATTAAAAATAATTTGCAAGAACAGTAAATGCTTGTTTACAGTTGTTAAGGGTTTACTGTACTAGTTACGTAATATATATATATATATATATATAATAAAGTGCCCGCCATTTTATTTTTTAATAATGTAACATATAAATTATTTTACATGATTGTAAAGTAAATTTTATGCACTTTTCAAATTTGTAAAAAAAATAGTATGTTCCATTTAAAATTTTAGAGTTGATATTAATTACTAATAAACCGGAAATGATATCATAAATGTACATCCGTCATCAACTAGCTTTCGTGTTGCTGTATAAATTATGTTATATGAAAGAAATTGCTAAGTTGATAAATAAGCGAGATATTTGCTGGGTCTATTAAAATATAACTTCCTGTATATACCACCTATGTAATTGGTATAAAATAAATTTTGAATTATACAATAATATTTATATTTATAAAAAAATCAATGTAAAGTGATTAATGTATACTTATTATAAATAAATTGATAATAAAATTCATGTAAAAATAATAAGAATTTTGATTGAATATCCTAGTTTGAAATTAGTTACTATTATAAATAATTACAAATAATGATATTGATGAAATATTTTTAAAAGCGGAAAACATGTTTCTAATATTAAAAAATAGTAATAGAGCACGACATAATGGATAAGTAATAGTGAATGTAAAGTAGTTAAGATTTTTAAATAACGAAGTTAAATTAATTTGTAGAATTATATTAAAATTCCAATATATGTAGTGTATATTACAGTGTATAGATAGTATTTTATTTGATTTTAAAAAGATTTAAATACGAATAATAATCATATATGCGGGGTCGCGTCTATTTATTTTTACTATTCGTTGATATACTCTAGAAGGTAGTACTTATTTAATATTATACTATTACTTGTACATTTTCCTTTTCATATTATTATTATAATTTGCGTCCAGAAACATAATCAAAACATTTGCAATTAATTAATTTGTCCACTCATGTAAAACAAAGTTATGTAATGTAATGAAATCTTGTGAATTCAAGATGAAAAAAATGTAAATTAAAATCTTACTTCCGGTATTTTAGTTTTAAAATTAGCCTCTTATTAAATTTCACTTAAAAAATACATTTTTGAAACCGCAATATAATTTTGGCATTTACAATAAAAGCTCAACAAGCTATTAAGCTCCAATAACAATTTTAATACGTGCATTAATTCCTGCTTGTTGAGATATATGACTTAATTTCCCCGCCAGCTTGCACTTCCGGCAGAGACCCACTGTCTCACCCTTCAAGTTGGCAATTATAAAAAAGAAAAACAAAACATTAAAAATCGCCCGTATTTCAATACAGTTTTTAATATCAGCTGAAATACCTCCATAAAAAGATATTACAAAACGTATCTGCATAAGCAATAAGGAGGAGTAATGTATTTTTACGAAGATTATTTTCAGTTAGCCACAGATGTCGGTTCGTAAGAAAATATTACGTTGCTGAGCTATTCTACACCGTATGCTACAAGGAATTAAGGATGGTTATGGCTTGAGTTAAAGCTCCATTTTGAGAATTCACGGGGTCGTTGCTTAGGGAATAACTCATTCAATAAGATTAGACGTCTCATGGGGTGCTATGGGTGCTACTGTGTATACATAAACCATAATTTATGATTTTGTCGCCTGCATTTCGAATGGCGTCCTGAACAAACAAATTGAGAAAGAAGTTTTTTTCATGTTCGTATGAATTGGTTTACCATGCAAGTATTAAATGCAAATGGTGACATCCTAAATATGAATTATTGATGTACATTAATTTTAATTTACTTATTTTTATCAGATTATTTGTTTCAGCAAAAAAAAAACAAAACTAATTGATTTCATCTTCAGCAACAATGGTAAGAACAATTATTTTTATTTATAGTTATTATAAAAACATAAATGTCATCATGCTTTTTACCCAAATTGGGTGTGGCAACCTGACGTAGCAGATCTCGGTAAGCAATATATTTCTATGCGTAAAATGTGATAACCAGCATTCGAAACACGGCTCACAAAGATAGTGGAAGGAGAGCCACAGGGGTAGTTTCAATGTAGTGAAATCCAAAGGCCGACTCGATACCACTGGTTACATAATTTCTATATTTGGGATATTTCTAGAAAAAAAAATAGATTAAAATAAATTCGTATTTGGATATTTATTTCAATCTACTGACAAGTAACACTACCCAACTGTCAATCACCGATTTAAATGAAACTTGGCGCACTAATAGAACTGTAAAAAATATTGAACTCCTATTTTTTTTCTTCCGGAAGTTGCTTTTTATGGGTACAAAACACCCCTGAAAGGTGGTAAAAGCAAGAATCGCCATAAATGAAATTAAATAATACCAAAATATAAGGCGATCAAGCGACCACCAAAATAATTATATTTAAATTACATTCATTTCAATAAGAAAAGTTCTTCTAATTAACAATCGCTGACATTTTTCGTTGTCATTTATAGTAGATAATTACCTAATTAATTTCAGACATACTTTTTTTCTCAACACGATTTGGTATAATTTTTCTAATTATCCGTTATATTTAATTAATTATGGGGTAGGTGGTTCAGTGGTATCAAACAATTTTCACCAAATTAAATCTACCTTTGTGGCTTCCCCTGTACTAACATCTTTGGGGGCCGTGATTTGACGGCTAGTAACCGCACTTCACTCGAAAAAACTATATCATTTACTGAGATCTGCTAAGGCGTAGTGCCATACCCAGTACTGGGTAAAATGCGTGATGATATACTTATATTTAGAGATGGGCGAATATCAAATTTCTCGAATACGAATATTAATCAGATCTCGAATATTCGAGGTACTCGCATATTCGAATACTCCTAAAATTATTAATAATTATTTAATTGTCCTTTTCATTATTTGAATGAAATTGTTAAAATAAAATAAAAATAAAACAAAAAATAAAAAGCCGAAAACTTCAAATTTAAGGTGAAACGTACGGGCTGATGTTGACAAATTTGAAATTTGGTACGTCTTCATGGTTTTGAAACAAAATATCTTTGTTATTAATAACTTCAAAGTATTGTAATAGCTTTAAGTTTATATATAAATGATAAAGAAAAACATAGTCAAAAATTGAGGTCAACATATGGCGCGATATTCGAGGTATTCGAATGTTCGCTATACTGACGTTAATATTCGAAAATCGCGAATATCGAATAATGTCAATATTCGCGGCATTCGACTATTCGCGGATGATATTCGCCCATCTCTACTTATATTTATTTAAGATATTTAATTAATTAAGGAATTAAATATATTAAAATTAGTCCAAACGAAAAAAAATATAGAAAACCATTATAAATCTACAGTTTCCGAGTGGGCCGACAAACATGGAAAATTTTTCTAAAACGCAGGTCCGTAATCAAGAGAAAATATATGCTCGCAAGCGCACTACCTACAAGTGATCATATTCAAATGAGTTCGTGTTTAATATAAAGTATTAGGAGAGCATAAATTTCCCGTTTGAAAAATCAACATGACACGTCATCTCGGATCGGCCGCCGGTAATTATTTACAGCCTTGAAGCGCCGTAAACAAGAAGAACATCGCGCTTGGCTACCCGGTGGATAATTCTGAATTAATTTCGCTGTGAAAAAGTGCATTAATTTATGTATTGCAATGTATAATGAGATCTGAAATATATCATAGTAACAGGCTGTCTCGCCCTGGGTGGTTCCATGGCTAGACCTGATATTTCATGGTAGAGTGGTTAGCATAGACGCAGGAAAGCAAGGTTTTAATGGGGACAAAACTAATATATGATTCTTGGAAAAGGATATGCTCGTGATTTTAGAAAAACTTTTGTTTTATTGAATCAAGGGTAATACTACTGAAGTTTTAGACGAATTTTATTTTCTATTATTATTTAACGAGGTAGATGGCTCAGTGGTATCTAGTCGGCCTATGGATTTGAGAACTCGGGTGCGATTCCCACAGCCGACAAACAATTAAAACTACCCCTGTAGCTCTCCCTCCACTAATATCTATGAGGGTCGTGATTTAACGTCTGGTAATCGCACTTCACTCGAAGAAATATATTACTTATCGAGATCTGCTACACATCTTGTGTAAAAGTACTACTTTGCACACTAGTGCGAAACATGGATATATACAGAATTTCAGCATTAATACCAATTACAGTACAGAGTGTGGGATTAAACCCAAGACTACACGAATGTTACAACAAACATTGGTCTCTAACCAGGGTTCGTAAATATCATGATATTTATAATAAATATCAAAATATCTGATATATAGGATATATATCAGATAAATATCACTTTCCCAAAAATCCTTAATCGTAGGATTATTAAAACGAAAATTTACATACATATGTATTTTGACCCACTGAATCCAGTGGTGCAATCTTCAAATGCATATGACTTCTGGTTTTCGAGAAAATGTTAAAAAACCGCTTTTTGCGATTTTTTTGGCGGAAAATAGAAAAAAAATAAAAATCGCTGAAACTATGTTTATAAGTTAACTGAAGCACGAGAAAATTAATGCCGTTGACCGCGTTTTCATATCACATTTAGTTAAAGAGATATAGCCTCGTAAAAGTAGAAAAACTGAAAAATTCGAAAAATTTCACTTTTCCGGAGGCTATATCTCAAAAACTAAACAAGATATGGAAATGAGCTCAACGGCGTTGAATTCCTCGTGTCCGAATTGACTTATAAGCAAATTTTCATACAATTTTAAGCAATTTAATATTTTTAATTATTTCCTAAGGGGTACCCCTTTGGTTTTTTCTGATTTTAATTCAATTTTTCCAAAAATCCTTAATCGTAGGATTATTAAAACGAAAATTTACATACATATGTATTTTGACCCACTGAATCCAGTGGTGCAATCTTCAAATGCATATGACTTCTGGGTTTCGAGAAAATGTTAAAAAACCGCTTTTTGCGATTTTTTGGCGGAAAATTGAAAAAAATAAAAATCGCTGAAACTATGTTTATAAGTTAACTGAAGCACGAGAAAATTAATGCCGTTGAGCGCGTTTTCATATCACATTTAGTTTTTGAGATATAGCCTCGGAAAAGTAGAAGAACTGAAAAATTCGAAAAATTTCACTTCTCCGGAGGCTATATCTCAAAAACTATTTGATATTTTTATATAATGGATATATATCATTGCAAAAATATGACGATATATATCAAAATAAATATCATGATATATATCGATCGATATATATATCTTCGAACCCTGTCTCTAACGCCTAAATTAAATTATAAATTATTTTATATTAGTTGAATTTCAGGCTTTAATTAAAGTTAAAAAGATAAAATAAATTATTCATTTTTTATTAACCTAAAGAAGCGACGTTTCGGCCAATATTTGATTTTATAAAAAAAATCCATAAATTAAATTATGTTCAACTCAACTTGAGTATAAGAAATTGCTTTAAAAATATATTCCGAACAATATCGTGAAAACATATTACCTTGATTTTAATAGCAACATTGAATATTTTTATTTATCTTTATTGCAAATTTTATTTAATAACTGTTATAAATTTATTCAGTTTTGTGCTTAAAGTGTATTTTCTATAACTATAAGTTTTGAACAATGTTAAAAATAATATTTTTGCATACTTTGAGCAGCAATCAGCTACCGGCCACGGTCCCACGTCGTCTAATCAGCCCAGCTTGAGATCCACGAATCCAGTCTGTTGTATATCACTACCACTCATATATTCAGGTTTTTTATATACCACCCACTAATACACAAAATAACGCACAATTTAAGCCAATTTACGCATTGAAATCTCGCATAAAACACTCACAAAACACCGAAAATACTTCCATCACAGAATAGTCCGCATGCGACTAACTCAACGTGAAGCAACTAATTGGTGAAATATGCTGCAACACGTTTGGTAACGTTACGATATTTTAATTTATCATTAAAATCATATCTACTAAATGCAATGTACAGATCCTATAGCTGTCGTTCTCTTCCGAAATTATACGATCGAACCCGAATGATGAATTTCAAAACTTTTAACATAACAATAGTATATATTGTCCACTGCCAATTACGTGCGTGATGCAAAAAAAATCAATTGAGTAAATTTTCATACTTTTTTTAAGCCTGTGGATTAACTAGTTAGGTACTCAATTTTGCAAACCTCCAAATATCTTACACTTAACACTATCCTACTGTAACTCACCGATTTGAATAAAACTTGGCACTTTAATAGAACCCCTATTTCTTTTTCTTCCAGAAGTTGATTTTTAGGAGTACAAACCACTTCTGAAAGGTGGTGAAAGCAAGAATCGCCATAAATAAAATTAAATAATATTAAGCGTTCAACGGAGTAATCTCGAAAATAGATTCAGCGACCCCAAAAACCCCCGAGTAACTAGTTTTGAACCTAAAACTCTTTCAGTTGAATATCGTATTTTTATCCCCTCATCCCATTTTTAACCCCTTAAAAAGTGCATATGTTGAACGCGTAATATTTTGGAATTATTTAATTTCATTTATGGCGATTCTTGCTTTTACCACCTTTCAGGGGTGGTTTGTATCTCTAAAAAGCAACTTACGGAAGAAAAAAATAGGGGTTCAATAATTTTTAGAGATCTATTGGTGTGCCAAGTTTCATTTAAATCGATGAGTGACAGTTGGGTAGTGTTACTTGTAAGAGATGACATTAATCACGATATGTTAAACTGATACAAAGGTACTCTTTAATTAGGTCTCCATAAGTTTACCATTACTCTTACTTGTATTTCTTTGTTTTTACATCGATTTTGTGTTTGATAGTAGTGGTTTGCTATTATCTTATATAGAATATAGTATTTTAGTATTAATTTCATTTATTGTTTAACTTGTAAGTACAAATTTTAGTAGATAGGTTACAGGTTCTTTTAATAATGTAGGTTTTCCTTAGTAGAAATTACTTCTTTTAGTATAATATTAGTTAATTTTAGTTTTATTACCTGCTTCTATTATCATTTTTATTTATTTTTCAAGTACTTAGTTATTAGGTTAGTAGCAAAGTGTACCCTTTTTGTAGTTCCAATTTTTGCCACTTATTTAAAAATCCCAATATCTCTCAAAACATAGAAATTCTAGAATACAAACTTTTATAAAGAAAGAAATAAAATATTACAAATAAAAGTAATGCGACATCACAACACGGCGATTTTCTCTTCCTGCCTGTATAACTCAGCAGAGAACATTTTAAGCACACATCATTATTTACACAATCCGATACTAGTCGCATGTTCCCGATAACATTAACAAGAGGCCCATGAACTTGTTCCACGAGGGGTGTACAACATACAGTATTACCAGTCTCACCAGGCCGAGAGCGGAATTCCCCCAAAGAAAAATAACGCTCGGTCGCGCATCTAAATTTGGCGGCGAGAGACGACGGCGAAGCGAGTGGACCCCGGAACACAACCGAGAAAATGAAGCCATTTTCAGTTTTATTTATAGAGTGGCCAAATTTGGTGTAGTTGTTCGTTAAGATGGCGACGGCAGGAACAATGGTGCATATATCAGGGGAATGGTCATCATAAATTCGGTGTTGCAAGAACGCATCGGGTCATAAGCGCAGAGCTGATTTACAAAATCTTTCTTAAAAACACAATATTTAGTTAAACTATATGTACCAAATATAATTTATTTTCTTAGAAATAGAAACCTATTAATTAAATTTGTAAAAATGTTATTTCTTGATACATCATGGCATCATGGTTTGAAAACTACTCCCGAGAGTCCCCCTCCACTAACATCTTTTGAAACCCTGATTTGACAGCTGGTAACCACACTTCTTGCGAAGAAATATATCACTTTTAACTATTTATCCTCATTTGTTTCCTTGACCTACCTAAACAATCAGAACATTCACTTATTACTGAAAATTAAATTCATACCTTTAATTTTATTAGTTTTGTTTACTTTATTTCATTGGCAATATAATTGTAAATAATTAAATGTACTATAAAACCAGTGACACTAAAAATGTTCCGTAGGAATGAAATATCCTACTTTTTGCGAAAAAAAATCTTTTTGTTCTATAATAAAATAAAATAAATAAATATATCAACACCGTCTTTTCCCCATTACTGGGTATGGCACTCTTCCTTAGCAGATCTCGGTAAGTGATATATTTCTTCGCGTGAAGTGTGGTTACCTGCCGTCAAATCAAGGCCCTTAAAGATGTTAGTAAACGGGGAGCCACAGGGGTATTTTTAGTTTGGTGAAAATTGTTTGTCGGCTGTGGGGATCGAACCAGGGTTCTCAAGACTCACAGGCCGACTCGAAACCACTGAGCCACCTACCCCATTATATATCAAATTATTTGTCATTAAAGTTTCGAGCAGAGGTATAGAAACAGCCTGTATAATATGTTAAAACTATCCCTGTGATAACCCTCAATTAGGAGCATGAGAATAATACTTTCATTTCACTCCAAACATGCGTATTCCTCCAACTATTTAATTATGTAATAACTTACATTATTACTAAATATAATCAATCATTTTCACAAAATAATAGATGATAAACAAATTACCTATAATTTAGAAATCGATTTCACTTTTTATTAAATCCAATTATGAGCAATAATCTCAACGAAATACCAAACACAATAATTATTGTACATATTGAATAGGTTTACAAAATTTATAATAAAAACGTTTGGTAATATTCATACATGTTTAAATTACAATTTTCTCTTGAAATCTCTGTTCAAAATAAGAAATAAAAATAATACGAATTATTAACCAACTTTACAAATCGTGACAATTACCTGCGCATAGATAAAAAACTTAAAAATTTGCTAAACAATTCTGTCAATATTTTACTTTTGTGTTGTTTCACGTGGGCGCGCGACGCGGGGCAGCAGCAGCAGCAGCAGCAGCGGCGGCGGTGGCGGTTCCAGCCGTGCGACAGCGCGAACATTACTGCGATATTTACTGCGGGATTAGTTTCAAACCGGGCACATAGTAACGTGTTAATGAGATTATACTTCAATATTACATTGCACTGAAACGTGCTATGCGGTGCTAAACAATGAAATATTTAAGTACAGGTAGAGATTTTAATAACGCTTGTGAATATTCGACACACTGTTTGAAATCAGAAAGCTCTTTATAATCTGTAAACATACTTTATGCTAAATTATGACCAGATACATTTCTATTTTAACTACTTCTGCTATTTGTGTTGCATTTCAGTTCAATTTACATTTTTATTATTACAAAAAAAACACACAGATTTACGTGATTTTGAATTAGTTCGTATACATACGTTTTTTAATAATTTTAAGATGCAATCGTAGAAAAAATTATGTGTGTATCACGAGCGTAAAGTGTCTTTGTTCCTCTTACACTATTGCAACTTTCGCCTTCGACTCGCGCTGCAATTACCGTGTTCGAGTAACAAAGAATCTCTTTACGCTCTTAATACACAAATAACTATTTTCTACAACTGTCAAAAAATTTCATTTTTTCACTAATATCAATACTCGAAGTATCATCAATTACATTACCATGACAAGGCGAAGAGTACACTTTTTTATAAATGGTAGAAAAATAAATAAATAAATAAATAAATATATCATCACGCCTTTTACCCATCACTGGATGTGGCACTCTGCCTAAGCAGATCTCGGTAAGTGATATATTTTTTCGCGTGAAGTGCGGTTACCAGCCGTCAAATCACGGCCTCCAAAGATATTAGTGGAGGAGAAAAATATTATTAAATAAAAAAGAAATAGGATAAAAAAAACAGAATAAATAATTTTGGCTATATAATGCCAAAATTGTGGTAATCTATTGAGATGATAAATGACGATTGATATTAATGTATCGATCGGTAGCAAATTAGTATTATAGTTACAAAATACGAGAAAATTATAATTACTTTTTAATACCACATTCAATATACTTACGATCGCTGATTAAGAAAGTGATGTACTATCTAATAAAGCCATAAGTTATTTTAAACAAGGAAATGTCGTTACCTGTGGTGCGTACTAATAAATACTTTATTTACAGTCACTTATTAATTATCTTTGATAACTTGACACTATAACTCACATGATAAGTGGAGCATGTAACAAAAATTCCATTTAATAAACTGCTGAACGGAACTTAGGTGCCTGTTAATGAATTTAATAGGTAACTATGATCCGTTGAATATGCTTACACATTTTGTTGTTGAATAATTATTACTTAATCATTGTGCAGCGAGTATATGAAGTTTACTGTTATTGAAAATCAAAATTTATTCTTTACAATAGTTTGAAAATAGTTTATAATTCACTATTTTATTTGAAGGTAATACCACAAGACATTTTGATTTTATTTATGATAACGTGGTTACTTGGTAACAACAGACGAGAGCAAATGACAAAAAAACGCGACACCGTAAATGAAGAGGTTTAGTCTATTTTTAAATTGCTTGAGTGAAGGAAATCGAAATTAAGATGGATTCATATTTCATCTAATGTAACTAAACAAAATATTTATTATATGAAACGCCATTTAGTATTTCATAGTTATCGTAACCTAAGGGCCGTAAAGTAACGTAATATTTGATATAACCAAATTTTATATCGTAACTTAAGTTACGTAAAGTTTCTGGTTGGTGTTGAAACTGGTCGGAGTTTTCTATCATCTGTCTTAATTCAATTGATTAAATAATATATTAATTATAATATTATTTTGCTACCTTAAAAAAGAAAAAAATTTGGATGAAGGTAAATTAATAGGTTCAGTGGAACGAAATGAAAATCTGTTTAATTATGAAAGATTTTAAAAATAATTTGCAGAGAATTGTTGGGTAAAAATTGCTCAAATATCAGCTATCATGACACAGAAAATTTCTACTTCTTTCAACATTTTAAAATAAAATTAACTGCAAATGTCGAAATAAACGTATATTAAAACAAAAAGATAAATAATTGTCCATGTTGCTAATACATAGTGAAACCA
The DNA here is from genome assembly GCA_947425015.1 of Pterostichus niger. Lineage (NCBI taxonomy): Eukaryota > Metazoa > Arthropoda > Insecta > Coleoptera > Carabidae > Pterostichus > Pterostichus niger. The sequence goes on from OX380341.1 coordinate 31,409,632, forward strand.
ATTCCATAATAAAAATCAAATTAATAACTTTTCTAAGTTCCACAGAATGCTGGCCGGCCTCTGAGAATTATAATATACCAAGTAGGTTGACTTGGAGGCTGAAATTCTGTGAAACTTAGAAAAGTTATTAATTTAAATTTTATTAAACGTATATTACATTTGAAGTTTCGGCAACTATGGAATGTAATTTTTTTTGTTTAATTAAGTTACGGGTAAGTTAACTTAAGTTACGTTACATGAATTCTGAGTCCGGCTTTAGGCTTCAGAAATTTATTGTAATTATGATATTTATTTTAGATAGATAAAAGTCTACACACTTGCAAACAATTTTCCTGACTATTTGATATCAAATTTTTAAAATAATGTAATAATGTGAAGTGAGTTATCGACGATAAATTCATCTTTTAACCAATATTAGCTTAGGTTCACTTTTGTCAATAAAAGTAATATTAAACAGTTGTTATTTAAAAATAACAAATACATAAAATAAATAAATATATCGTCGCGCCTTTTACCCATTACTGGGTGTGTCACTCTGCCGTAGCAGATTTCGGTAAGTTACCAGCCGTAAAATCATGGCCACCAAAGATGTTAGTGGAGGGAAAGTCACAGAGGTAGATTTAAATTGGTGAAAATTGTTTGTCAACTGTGGGGTCTGATATTTTGATGAATCTGTTAGTCGATGTTATTTGAATATTTTAGGGGTTCATGCTGCTCCATTTATGGGATATAGTTTGATGTAATGTATGTATGTATGTATGTTATTTTAAAATGTTGAATTAACTTAATTATGAACAAAAATTATCTGTTTGAAAATGTGCAACGATGCAGCAATGCGTTGGTAGTATTTCACATTGGTGGACAATGTGGCTTGCCAAATGGTGCACAAGTCCTGAATCACATGGTATGCTACGCCAACTATGTCAACAACGCAGTTGCAGATAATGTCTCAGTGGTGAGAATGTTGAATGTTGGTTGTGTTCGGAATCCAACTTCGAAAAAATATTTATAAAAACTTAAAATCTTACAACTGCAGTACAAAAACTAAATAGTTATTTGTGTATTAAGAGCGTAAAGTGATTCTTTGTTACTCGAACAAGGTAATTGCAGCGCGAACCGAAGGTAAGAGCTGCAATAGTGTAAGAGGAACAAAGACACTTTACGCTCGTGATACGCACATAATTTTTTCTACGATTGCACCTTAAATTATTAAAAAACGTATACGTACTGAAAATAAATTCGTTCTATCAACTGTCAATATGACATGTTTCTGTTTTGTTTGTATCCCTGGTAACTATTGAAATATGCGCGAATTTAACGTCTTTTTCGCGCGATGTCATTGGAGACTCGCAAAAAGATATTTTTTCTACGATTGCTATGAAAAGATGACAATTACGCTCTCATTTATCATCGTAAAGTTGACGTTTTCTGTGGAACAATCGAAAAATATCTTTTTTGCGCGTCTCCAATGGCAACGCGCGAAAAAGACGTTAAATTCGCACGTTTCCAATGGCAACGCGCGAAAAATATTATTTCAATAGTTACCAGGGATACAAACAAAACAGAAACTTGTCATATTGACAGTTAACAAAACGAATTTAGTTTTAGACGTATATCTACGTTTTTTAAAAACTTTAAGATGCAATCGTAGAAAAAATTATGTGTGTATCACGAGCGTAAAGTGTCTTTGTTCCTCTTGCACTATTGCAGCTCTCGCCTTCGGCTCGCGCTGCAATTACCGTGCTCGAGTAACAAAGAATCACTTTACGCTCTTAATACACAAATAACTATTTCGATTGTTCCACAGAAAACTTTACAAATGAGAGTGTAATTGTCAACTTTTCATAGCAGTCGTACCAAAATGTATTTTGTATCCAACAAAAACTACATACATTTTTTAATATTAGAAGTGTGCTAAGTAGCTTAGAACTGTCAGAATTATGATTCCAACGCTCAGGTGAAGAAAATAAAAACTTAAGCTAGATTCACATAAACCGTTGATTCCCACAGCCGACAAACAATTTTCACCACATTAAAACTACCCCTGTGGCTCCTCTTCCAATAACATCTTTAGGGGCTGTGATTTGATGGCTGATAACCGCACATAACGCGAAGAAATATATTACTTATCAAAATCTGCTACAGCAGAGTGCTACACCCAGTAATGGCTACAAGGCGTGATTGTAAAATTTCGATTTCTCGTGCGACAATACATCTTATAATAATGTACTACACCCATACCTCGCTTTACGGCCTATATATGTTCCACGAAACTTGGCCGCAAAGCGAAAAGCCGTATAAGGAATCAATACAAATTCATACAAATTCAATGGGAAACAAAGTTTTTTTGCCGTTACAGCGAAACATTTTAGGCCGTAAATCGAAAACGTGCCTTAATTGAAAAAGGCCGTTATAACGAAATGCCGTATAATTAGCGGCCGTATAACGAGGTACGGTGTATTTGAATCTTGTAATTTTGGAGCATAGAAATGGATGTTTCGGGATTAATACGTTTCGCTAGATTCTGATATTTATCAATTGGAGTATTTATATAGTAATTTAATAAATTTTATATTCGAATTATTGGAAGTGAATTATATTACTTTTAGTATTCGTTATATATATGAGACAATAAATATAGAATTCCGAGTCGAAGGAAGTAACACATAAATTTGAATCATATGACCATGACGTGACTAAATACAATAAATAAAATTGGTTTTTATAGTATTTCATATAGAGACATAAGTATAAAATAACATATTAATAAATCCTGCTCTCATCATTTAAAATTAACTCGATGTTCAGCAGAACTCGTTCTAGTAAGTACCACATCCACTCTGGTCGTAATATACTACCGTCATTGAAAATTTATTTTAAAACAAGCTTAGAAGAGAAGAAAGTCTTGAACCGAAGACGAGCCATATAAACTACGATAATCTAACGATTTATATGATAAAATACCGTACATGACCTGTGCACTGTTCACCGTCGTAAATAGCAGGCTGTGGAAGGCATTTGTCCCTCTCAAACACGACTGTGATCTTTCTGCTTGCTGCAGCGCATGCGCCTTGCACATACTGCGCAGTACTCTGCGCAACTCGAGATTTCTCCACTCACGAATATTATGTTTTCGCTATTGATAAACATCTTTTTCATCTCGAAAACTGCAGAAAAATATCAAATATGTTTTCAGAATCTGGACGATAAATCACTGAGAAATCTAGATTATATTCTTGAAATGCTCGAAGAACGCTACAGCAATTCTTATAAATTTTCTGAATTGCTTGTTTATTTGAGCTGTATTTATGGATTACTCAATCAGATCTGTTTACTGTTCGAATGGGATTTTTAAGTGAGATCGAGATCAAAACAAGATCTTAAATTCACTTGTTCTACCGCTCAACAGCATAAAAAGAATTTTTAGAACAGTTTAGAATGATGTGAAAATAATTTAAATTTCAAATGGTTTTCATTTGTCAGTTGAAACCTGAAACTGACAGGAAAATAAACATTTGCCTGAGATTTAAGACTCAGGAAAGCTTTGCATTGCATGTCTAATCAGGAAAATAACATATTGCCTGCTTAGGCAGGTAATGAAAGAAACGTGAGTGTCTAGTTACTTAGCAACATCAAATACTGACTGAATATGCAAATCAAATATTTATTTTAATTAATATAAAATATTTATTATTTGTTTATAAGTTTCAGGTAAAATGTTATACGTAACACGTCAGTAAAGCGTCGTACAGGATTTGTAAGCTGTTTCAAGCCTCGCTGTCGCTCGGCATGAAACTATCTACTCATCCTGTAATTGAACACTTTCCTAACTTTTACATAAATAACTATTAAATAAAATGTAAAACAATGCGTATTACAATTGGGGTCATTGTAATATTAGTTTTTCATCATCATGCCTTTTTCCAATTACTAAGTGTAGCACTCTGCCATAGCACATTTTAGTAAGTGATATATTTATGCGCATGAAGTGCAGTTACCAGTTGTTAAATCACGGCCCCCAAAGATATTAATGAAAATGGAGACATAAGAATAAATTGAATGTGGGGAAAATTATTTGTCGGCTGTGGGAATCAAACCCGGATTCGCATATCCACAGTCCTTCCATCCAGTCCGTATAGGTATTTGAGCATCGAACAAAAAAGTCTGTTTCAAAATTAGAAAAATTAAAGACGACTTACTTTAAGTAAACATTTTTAATACCGCAGAGTTGATAGTTATTTCTAATATATTATTAATTAATTTATAATTATAAACCTCATAATAGTCAATTTATCAATTAAACAACATCAGATAAATCTGGAATCTCAAGAGTTAGATTATTTATTCATATTACAATTCGATATTATCTACAATCTTAAAAATATAAATCAAGCAAAAATAAGTAATATTTTATGTCTTGACATTTAATATGTATATATTTTCGCAATTTATAAAAACCTTTTGAAATTCGAAAATGATTGTGAAAAAAAGTATATTTATTATGTTTAACAATTAGACACACGAAAGAATTTTCGTAACTGTCAACATTTTACAAATTAGTAAACAAAAGATTTATATAAAACTAGAAAATCACGCATGTTTTATTTAGACAAATTCAAAAACACGCGTTTAATATATACAATCCAATCACAATAGTTGCGTCCATTTAGTAATTCTATGCAAATGAAGTCCACTCCGCAACGAATCGTAAACTCGTCCCTCGCCCCTCATCCCTCGGTTGATTTGTGACATTATTAGTTCTGTGTGATTTCACAGACGTCTGAACGCCCTAGCTTCGCCTTGCCGCATACCTGTAATCATGCGCGGTTGTTTACTGTTGAGGAGAACGCCAACGACTCTTCGTTGACCAGAAGTCAGTCGAGGTGGGATTTAATAACAGACCCGAGTTAATTATACAATTAATTTAATAGATTGTCAAACGCTTACGCATAGAAAAGCTGTTATTAATAATTGGTTATTGGTTGGTGCATAATTTATTACTGATTTTTGCTAAGCTTCGTCTATGGAGCGATGATTTTTAATAAATGTCTTCATTATGGATTCTGGTTCTGACTCAGACCAGTAGATACAATTGTTTGTCAGACACTTATATAACACATTGGCTGGTAGCACAAGCTTTGTTTTTGGGTGTTTTAAGAACACGGTTTTAACATGTTAGAGATAGCTAAAACACCCAAATACACGGCTCTTAAAACAAGCAAAAACAGAGCTTGTGCTTACTAGTTAATGTATATGAAAAATCAGTCTTTATACATCCGATGCCGTTTCAAGTTGGGACATACCAGATGCTACCCAAAAGTTTCCGAACTATTTTTTTTTAAAGCTGTATTTATTAAAACTTCAAACTAACAAAATACCTCGTTTAATCCTTACCTATAGTGAACGCGTGAAAAAGATATTAAATGCGAGCGTTTTTCAATAGTAACCAGGGATTTATTTTCAGTATGTATAGGTTTTTTAATCATTTAAGATGTAATCGTAGAAAAAAAAAATGTGTGTATCACAAGCGTAAAGTGCCTTTGTTCCTCTTACACTGTCTATGTATATATTGAGATACAACGAGAATTGATGGTTTGAAATTGAGCTAAGAAATCATTTAGAATTTCATGACAAATAGTAAACTAATTTACACAATTAAAAAAATAATGGTGTAAGTGACTCAGTGGTATCGAGTCGGCCTGTGAATCTTGAGCACCCTGGTTTGATCCCCACAGCCGATAAACAATTTTCACCAATTTAAATCTATCCCTGTGCCCTCCCCCATCACTAACGTCTTTGGGAACCGTGATTTGACGGCCGGTAACCTCATTTCAAGCGAAGAAATATATATCATACCGAGATCTGGTACGGCAGAGTGCCACAACCAGTAATGGGTAAAAGGCGTAATGATGTATTTATTTATTTATTTGTATTATTTTTATAAAGCTTCTAGCAAGTTTGTAGTAAGTAAACCAGTCTGGCAGTCTGCTAGTCAATAATAAACCTCACACGATAATTTCGCATGCATTTCGCTATTGAGTGTACCTAAGCTACACTGCTGTAAACTCGTGGTGGTTACATGATTTAAGAAGGCCATTATTTATGGGGCTCCTTTACATAAAAAATAACACATTTGACCGCGAGGTTCGTGTGTGTGAACGCGCGTTCTGCGCACGAAGCACGAAGGTGCAGCGTGCAATGCAGCGCCCCTAAGCGCGAGAGATCGCGTGCAGAGAGACAGACCAACATGGCCGGGCTGCAGAAGAGATTTTACTTCATTTAAAAAAGAATTCACATTTGCTTATACTAGGACCTTAGAGATGTTTACTTTAATTGTTCCTTTAACTTATTCTCTCTTTGTATATTGTTGTCTTCTGTGCTGCAAATAATTTATATTCAATTGTTTAAATAAAAATAAAATAAATATATCAGCACACCTTTTACTCATTACTGGCTGTGGCATTCTGTCGTAGTTGATCTCGGTAAGTGATATATTTCTTCGCGTGATTTAATTTGTGAATTTGAATGAAGTGAAAAAGAGAGATCAAGGTAAAAAATATTAACAACAGGATGAATCTTATAAATAAATGTTCAGTGAATGTTTTAAGGGTTTGTGCTACCACATTTGATAGAAAGTATCGTTACATTCATTTGTTTATTTATGTTACGCTGTACAACAGGAACTTAATCCCAATTACAGTATAATTTTTAGCTTGAGAGTGATTCGAAACAGGATCTCCGGATTCAAAGTCTGTAACGTTATCCACACCACCGTACTGAGTCAATAATACATTTATTATCTCGTCAGTTGTAACTGAAAACTGATTGGAAACTTTTCTTTTTACAAGTCTTTTCTAAATCTCTTAAACAAGCTTTTACATCAAAGTGTTAATTTCAAATAATAGGTACATGAATAATAGATGGTTCAGAGATAGGTGACTAGTGTAGTTTAAGAACATTACTCTCTGCAAATAAATATCACCGTTTCTTTCAAGCAATTTATGAGACAATAAAAACTTGTAACAGGATGTGTAAAATATATTCGAGATTCTCTATAAATGTGGAAACTTGGTGTTATGCTTGGTTCGCACACTAGCACACATAAAGTAACTGTGTTGTCGAGAAATACATTTTGCCTTCAACATTTATCTGAAGGATGTTATCAGTTACATATTTGATAATTATTCATATACTTCATGTGTTTCACTTAAGGTGAGACATGCGCCTAATTGGGTTTGAAGTTAACATCTGAACGCTGATCTTTTTGAATCAGGATATTATTGTTATTATAAATGAAACATATATTGTATATATTTAAAGCTTGAATAAAATTTTGATTTAATTTCTCAAAATCGGTTGGGAGGCAGATCACGAAATAGTTATTTGTGTATTAAGAGCGTAAAGTGATTCTTTGCAATAGTGCAAGAGGAACAAAGATAGTTTACGCTCGTGATACACACTTAATTTTTCCTACGATTGCATAAATTATTAAAAATGAATACGTACTGAAAATAAATTAATTTTGTGACAAGTTTCTGTTTGGTTTGTATCCCTGGTAACTATTGAAATAAGGGTGCATTTAATATCTTTTTCGCGCGTTGCCACTGGAAACGCGCGCATTTCACATCTTTTTAGCGCGTTGGACTGGAGACGCGGGACAAAGTTATTTCTCGATTGTTTCATAGAGAACCTCAACTTTACGATGACAAATGAGAGCGTAATTGTCAACTTTTCATAGCAATTGTAGAAAAAATATTTATTTCCTGTAATTATCTATATTTAAAAGAAATTACTAAAAAATTAATTCTTCAAATTATTTATATGTAAATGCCATCATATAAATGAAAAACCTTCAACACTGAGAAAATGTCAAATTTACGATGACAAATGAAACCGTAATTTGCAACTTTTCATAGCAATCGTAGAAATATGTTATTTTCAAATTTGGTTGAAAGAATTTTTTCAGACCTCAGCTAGTTACATCCTTCGCTACAAAACTCATGCTATACAATATCTAACCTCAGTCCGCAAACAGCTACAAATAACCATTTGAATTAATTGCTAATCTTTCAGTCGTTTTTTAAAAGAATCAAATCAAAATTTTTAAATCAAATTCCCTCGATATTTGTATTTAAATTGATGATACTCGTACCAATTATATCTTATTTCTAAAACACTAGTGTTTGGATTAGAAAATCGAACGTAACTAGTCACCTGATTTCCCTTAATTCTGGGTATTCATTGTGAATGTTAAACATAAACAATGTTATCCATGTTCCAGCCCATAGACAGAATCTCTGCGCCATCTTACTTCGCTATAAAACATCAAGTTATAAGTAAAACCGAATGACTTTGTCAAACACCTAACACGCTAGAACACTTTAGCAATCGTCCGATAAGTATCCTCCACCTCTTCGTCCGAAGACGAACGCGTCCACGCTCAGGCGCTGATGAATGACCCTAGCACAAGACGTTGTTAGCCCATGCAGGTGTGGCTAACTCCATAACAGATAGGCTGCGACTGCGGCTGGGTCCGCGCCTCGTGCACCGTACGTCATCCTCGAGAGGGCACAAATCACCATGCGTTTTTATCCCGCGCAGACACAGCAGAGGCCGGTTTGTGGCGAAGTGAAGCCATGGCGTACACGTAATACAATACGCACCAAAAATCTTTACTTGTAAATTGTATGTTGTTTATGGAAGGGTGTGTTATGTTGTGTTGTATGAATGTCGTTGGTTAAGTGGAGTACTGTACTCGAATTGTATTGTTAGCGTAATGAACGTTGGGCGGCGACCAGAGCCGGACTTACACGGACATGAAAATATTAACTTGCTACGACTTTCCCACATATAATCCCATTCTACTAACTGCAGGAGTTTTTCGTTTTTTGTGTTGATTCGTTTATTGTCTAAAAGGAAATGCAATTATCACAATTTTTAATTCCACTTATAACTTTTCATCCAATCAAATTACAGTATTTTGCAGAATTGAACCAATCACAGTAGTATTACAGCGACAATATCACTAGTGAAAATTGTCGCAAATCGTTGCTTAGATATAACGTTTGTTAACTATTTTGAGTAGATTAATATTGTTGAATTTTATTTGACTTTGTTTACTTTGCTTAGTTATGTCAAAAAATTAAACAACATAAATATCACCAAGGTAATAGTAGTTTAAAAATACTGCAGGTAAATTTTTTTTGGAGTAAATAAAATATTTCGAGGAATTGTCAAGCCGAATACCATACTTGACTATGATTTTCCTTTGGTAATTTTTGCCTAGATCACTCGTGCTATCGCATTCGTGCAGATTTTCGTCGCAACAAGCAGTCGTGTTCATGACGACAAAAATTTCTGGCAAAATCAGTCATTAATGGTATTATATATGAAAATCCTATACTATTAACATGATTTATATTTACTTATATTTAATATTATTACAATATTTTAAATGGTGCTAGAAAATTCACAAAAAAAACCGCTACTTTATGAGTTTTTGTGTACTTTTGAGTGATTAGAGAGGAAAATAATATTTTTAAAAAACTGAATTATTGAAAGGAAAATTTAAATGCCACTAGGATTTGAACTTGGGAAGTGATATTAATTAAGAGTTTATTTTATTTAATACATGAAATTTTATTTATTATAATAATGACAGATAGTAACAATGGCTGGTAGTACAAGCTCTGTTTTTGCTTGTTTTAAGAGCAGTGTTTTTGGGTGTTTTAGCTATTTCTAACATATTAAAACCGTGCTCTTAAAACACCAAAAAACAAAGCTTGTGCTACCATCCAATAACTTTTGATTGGTACATTTGTTTTGTTATTTTATGGCACTGTTGATTATAAGAAAATTACCAATAAACATTTCCATTTTTTTCCGGTTCCAGGTAGAGTAAAATTATAAATGTTAGTTTAAAACAATGCAGATATTTTTCCTCTACAATAATCTACTTTACTTTTTTGGGGATAATTGAACATTTTAAAAATAGCATTGAAAATGCTATAGGGTGTCTTTCGATTCACAATCCTGTAAATTTTGTAAACTGCCAAGAGAATATATGTATATTAAATTAATAACAAACGAAAATGTTTTCAGAGAGATTTCAAAGTCAACTGAGAAGAAACTAAGAATCTTGTCTAAATTATGTTGTGCCGGTCCTGCTCATGGTATTACAATAACCAAACAAGCAAACGAAGTGTGTCCCTTTGGCAAAGATAAACTACCATTTACAATCATAAATCCGGCTGACTGGATCCAGTAATTAAGTATTCGTACAGTCTGGTTGCACTGGGTGCGTTGCACTACCCTGACGGACACCGACTCGACTCATTGTTTATTTCGCGTGGTAGGCGACCACAAGAACTCGCCAGTGTCGGAATAACTCACGGCGAAGCTGGCGCTGGTGCTGGTTAATTGCGCGTCTTGTAATCTCTGAGAGTTGAAAGAGCCGATGATCAATGGAAGGAAAGTCGTTGATGATCGGAAGACGAATGGTAATGAAGTTTTAATGTGGATGTGTGGATTGTGTTTCACGCGTAGGATTGGATATGTAATGGATTGTGGAGTTATTGCGTTGGTTACTCGTAAATCATGGGAAATTAATGGCTTATGTTATATTTTTTACAATTGGAATCTAATGAAATCATTTGTTTGTTGAATGTTAGTGCTATAAATATCTTACATTTATTGTTAATTTTATTTTACACTTCAACATTATTTGTTACGAAATATATAAACAATTTATATTAAGATTACACCCAAAAACTTTGTGCAACAGACAGTACGGTGATGTGGATAGCGATCCGGAGATCCCGAGTTCGAATCGCACTCAAGCTAAAAATTATATAAAACTATCACACTACGGCTCGGTGAGTGCGGACCGTATACAATAATTGGGATTAAATTCCTGTTGTACAGCGTGAAATAAATAAATAAATAAATATTTCAAAAAGTTGTTGGTTTTTAAGATTTATGATTTTTTAATGGCATGTAGGCATAATAATTTCGAGATTGATCGTTATTATTTCTTGCGGGACTCACATACGGCATTATTTAGCAAAAATCACACATTTAATGTACATATAAAACATTAGTCGTAATAGTATATTTTGTATCAGGGGAGAAAAACAAGCGATTATTACCGCATGTGAAATTGGCAAACCTCGACTTCAGCTCTAGCCTTCGGCCCTCGCTTACGTCTCGGTTTGCCAACTTCACACAAAGGATAATCGCGCCCTCCCGTGAAGCATATTATACTTTTCGTAACAAGTGCACAAAAATTATTGTCTTATCGGGACTAATGTCAAATATGGGTTGCGTAACTAGTTACCTAGGAAACTCCGCAAACAGTTAATAATCATAGTCTCTAGGGAGAGAAACATGCTACCTAGGGAGAGAAACATCCTACCTAGGGAGAGAAACATAATGTTTCTCTCCCTAGGGGAGAAAAGCAGTGTTTCTCTCTCTAAAATTAGGGAATAAGAACGTGTTTCTTGTGCATGTGTTACGAAAATAAAATTACTTTCCTTTTGAATCAAGTAAACATGAGAAAATGTGTGTTTACAAATTTATGTATTTTATGTAATGAAACAAGACACTAATGTGTAAATACCTCAAAAAAACTGTAAGATTGCGGAAAAGATAACTTAATAACTTACGTACCTTCCTACGTCAATCTCTAATTAAAAATAAATTGCATTCATTATTAAAACATTATAATAATCACATACCACATATTACCTATTCCATAATAAATTATTAGTAATTAAACGGAATGAACACGGTTAAAAAACTGGCACTTCATTTATGCTTCGTTTGCACGTAATTCAGTAGCAGAACATGTGAGTTTTTTGCGTCTGTGTAATTAGCTCTTGCTTACGTTTACGTTTACGTTATTCCAGCGCCGCAAACGTTAACTTAACGCAACGCTGCGTTAATCGCGCTCAGCGGCAGACGAAGACTGTACCTGGGCTGTTCCGACACTCCCATATTTTATCTTCGCTAATAAATCCGTAAGGTAGCGTTACAATCGAACAACCGCTCTTGTTGCGATCTTGCGCTGAGAATGCTGGCTGCGATGTTATTTATTGTTCATAATTGTTCTGATTTTTATTAATACTGTGTTATTTTGTACTTTATTTTGTTGTGATACACCCACATGTGGAATAGTCTTATAATATCGCTTGATTTATTAGCCGCGTGCATTCTATTCATGCAGGAATTGAGATTTATTTCTTTATTTTTACTGCAGGAAAATAAATCAGATTGTTTTGCAATTTAAAATTGAAGGCTGTTCAAAACACAATTAACCAAAATATGCTAAATTGTTCGTAATTATACCAATAAATTTAAAATAGGATATTTTTCTACATCACTGGATACGTCTTAAAACATAAATCCTATTTATTTCACACTTTTTCTTTATCTACCACTATTTTGAAATTATACTTAATATATGTTAGCATCAGTACCCGAATTTGGATAATACCCGAAAAACAAATGCTCAGAACCAGATTGAAACTATATTCGACATACTGTATAAATAGGTCAGGTATATATATAGTTTATGGTGATTTAAAAATATATATTATTGATTAACTAGTTAAATTTAGATCATGTCAGAAAACGGATTATGGAGTATATAAATATATATACCTAGGACGTGAAAAGCCAGTTGTGAGCGCTAAACATATTTTGCGAACAATTTGCGTACAACATCTTTTTGTACAATTGAATTACGATACTTCAAAACAGAAAATAATGCGTGAACATTTTTTTGCCAGTTATTTTATGTTCTAGGACATTGTTAATATCAACGCCATTTTATTTTAAGAAGTCACAGAAATATTTATAATATTTTTAAATTGATTTACGAGGATCAAAATATTTAGTAGTTATAGCATCATGATTTGAAGGTGTGTGTTTTTATTAATGTACTTTATTAGTTTTATAAAAAGATATATTACATTTTGTCATCAAAGTTTTTTGTCGGTAGAATAATTTATAGCTAGACGTTGGCAATTGTGATCGTCGTGATGAAAAAAAAAACCATTGTCAGTGTCAACAGTTTTCTGAATTCTAAAAATAAATTATTTGAAATAATGGACTTTCTTCAATGTCAAAAAAATATACAAAATATTACAGACACTGCAAATAATAATTTATAATTAGTTTATATTTGTTTATTTTTTAAAGAGCATTGTAAAATTTACAGGTTTCTTCTATTAGTCTGTAAAATTTTACAGGACAGCGCGCTGTAATTTACTTAATTACCATAATTACTTATAAATTGTCATTTACATAGAATGTGGATATAAAAATTCATTACTGGGCTGTCAGCTACTTTGGCGAGCTGATCTAAGCTAATCAAAAACACAATTACAAAATGCCGCGAACAAACAAATTGTTATTTTTTTTAAAAACATCTCCTTGTTTACAAATTCATATTTATAGTAACCATTATAGTTCGAAATTAAGTTTGTAATAAATTTTTAATTCTTTTAATGAACACAATGCAGTTGCGTGAAAAATTATGTGTGCATCTCGATCTCGAAATGAATTAGTGCGCTTAGAAAATAGTCTGGCTCGGCTATCGAACTTTATCTTCGACGCACACAAAATATAATTTTGCGGTCTAGATATACAAATACAGGCTGGGTGGCCGAGCGTGTTAAGGCACATATCTTAACATACTGTGACGTCACCCGAGCCAAGGTTCGTCAGTTCGAATCCGCCTGTTGACAATGTGTGATTTGTCGTAAAATATAAAATACAGTTACATGTATTTATCACACTCGGGCGCTATAAGCTAGTCACTTATACGCCTTAAATAATGTAGCACTAATATTGAATTAAATAATAAAATGAATTTAATGACATTATAAACGCCTCTCTGACATCAAGAGAATAAAACACATAAATCCATTTCTTAGCTATAGTCCTGCTCTTAGTATAAATAATAAACATCTTAATGTAGGGTCCGTACCCAACCATGGTCATATAATCAGTGTAAGTGCTAAGGACAATGATAATTCATTTCCCCGATGAATTTCAGCGAGAGGAGAGAAGGACCTCACTCCAACCCTCATAGACCCTCCGGACGTCGTTAATTATCCTCCGTCATTGGCGCGGCTCCCCTTTTCCACGGACTCCACTGCCCAGGGGTGTGAATAATTCGAGGGTTGGAGACAAGGGCATACATTACTGGTCGCTAGCATTTAACTTGCCATTATTGTCGCTGGAGAAATAAATAGATCTGTGGGATTGGCTATTCCATGTCATCGAGTATGAATTTGGGAAGTAGGTGTATATTGTACACTAGTTGTAAGTGGTTTGAGCTATTTATAGTGCATTGGATGGAAATGATTTCAATTTGAAAACTACTTTGTTTTAATGTACTAAGTCATAAATATAATTCGATTGAATACAGTATCTATGTACGATATGAATACATGAAAATAATTTAAAAATTAAAACAGCTACATGTTTAAGGTTGAGTGGATTAAAATCAATTAACAATAATCAATATTTTACTAGCTGTCTCAATGGTTTGAACAATAAAGTCGTTCGACGAAAGTTCTGTAATTATATTGCCAACTTACAAAATTTAAAGTATAAAACATGAATAAGAATAAAGAACGTAGGCACTTGATGTAGTTTCACAAAATTATTTATTAACAAGTTGATCGATTTCGGCTTATTAGGCCATCTTCAGAACGTTGACTGATTAAAATACAAGTGACACACAGTTTATATAGTACAGTGATTAACGGTACAGTTCATTTACAAAGATCTTAATACTATCCGAATGAAACAAATCAAACTGGTCATTGAGGACATTTAAGCTGCTATGAATAGCTTTCTGAATTTCATTAGCTAATTAGATAATAGTGGTATTTATAAACTAAATTGTAACGATTGTAACGCTATTTATATTGGTCAGACAGGGAGATCTTTTAAGATTAGGTTTTACGAACATATGAGATCCTTCAAATTAAAAAAAAACTGACTCCAATATGGCGATACATCTGAATGAAAAAAATCATACCTGCAACATTGACAATTTGGAAATTTTACACTTTACCAATAAAGGACGTAGAATGAACTTCTTAGAAGCATTTGAAATTCAGGAAGCTATTCATAGCAGCTTAAATGTCCTCAATGACCAGTTGGATTTGTTTCATTCGGATAGTATTAAGATCTTTGTAAATGAACTTTACCGTTAATCACTGTACTATATAAACTGTGTGTAACTTGTATTTTAATCAGTCAACGTTCTGAAGATGGCCTAATAAGCCGAAATCGATCAACTTGTTAATAAATAATTTTGTGAAACTACATCAAGTGTCTACGTTCTTTATTCTTCTTCATAATGTTTCACCAAGTGCCAACGGCTCATACTTTTGATATTATTATAAAACATGAACCTGTCAAGTCATTGATTTGTTATCCACGTTTTTCAGAAGCATAAATATATGATTAATTATGTATAATTATGAGTTGTGTTCTAATTGCTGTATCTTTCTAAGCATTTTGTTTGACAATGAATATAAATAAATAAATATATCACCATGCCTTTTACCCATTACTAAATGTGGCACTCTGCCGTAAGCATTTCTTGGTAAATGATATATTTATTCGCGTGAAGTGCGGTTACCAGCTGTCAAATCACGGCTCCCAAAGATGTTTGTGGAGTGGCAGCCACAGGGGTAGATTTAAATTGGCGAAAATCGAACCATGGTTGACAATGAAATACAGATAATAAAATAATTGCTGTATATTTTTTTCAAGATGTATTTGGCCGTTTATATGATACAAAAATCGGGACAGAAATAAACCTTTTTTTACATTACTTGTAAAAATGACAATTCCCTAACTCAATTGTGTTGTGGTAGTAACCGTTTTCCTCACTATTGAGGAGTAGTTATTTACGTAAAAAGTCAGGAAAGTGTTCAATTACAGGATGAGTAGATAGTTTCATGCCGAGCGATAGCGAATGTCCTATTACACTAGTTACACTTAAAATGTTCGCCATTAATGAAATACCTTAATTTTTGCGAAAAAAAATATCCTTTTGTTCTATAATTAGTAAATAAAATTATATATGTCATTAAAGGTGGCTCAGTGGTATATCGAGCCGGCCTGTGGATCTTGAGAACCCGGGTTGGATTCCCACAGCCGACAAACAATTTTCACCAATTTAAATGTACCTCTGTGGCTTCCCCTCCACTAACATCTTTGGGGACCGTGGTTTGACGGCTGGTAACCACACTTCACGCAAAGAAATATATCTGCTACGGCAGAGTGCCACACCCAGTAATGGATAAAAGGCGTGATCATATATTTATATTTATTTATTAAAGTTTCGTGCAGAGGTATAGAAACACTCTGTATTTATTTATAAAACTGGTAATTTAAAAATCAATGGTCGATACCACAAGCTCTGTTTTTGCCTGTTTTAAGAGTAGTGTTTTTGGGTGTTTTAGCTATCTCTCACATGTTAAAACTGTGATCTTAAAACACCCAAAAACAATGCTTTTGGTACCAAATAAAGTGTTTATTCATGATTAAAAATTGCTTTCTCTATTTCGAACGATTAAATCTTGTATTTTTATTTGTGGATTTAAGAACTGCAGAAAACTCAAAAAAATTGTAATAATGTATAAAGTAATTATATAAAATGAAAGTCGATCAATAACAGATAATGATCCAGTTACAAAATATACGATTAACAACTGAGTGTAGTACTCATGGAGTATGCCAATTACACGATGTTAAATATTGAAACTGTTTTAATTTAAACTATGTCTGCATCTTGTAAAATGATTAATTAAATTAGAGCAGGTAGCATATCATTCAGCTGTCATAAGTTGCACAGTAGCATAAAAACTATAACAGAGTTTAAATTTAATAGGTACATTAATGCTAATTTTTGAGACGCTCCCGCGCAAACTTTAATGTAATCTAAAATGAAAATCTCCCAAGACGCTTTTATCGACGCATCTAAAGTGGAAGATTTTAATTGCGCATGCATGCTAGACGTCGCATCGCGTCCGCGTCCGCGTTGACTAACCGAAAATAAACGAAAAAAAATCCTTCATTAAACTCCGACCATCTTGCAGCGAAACTTTCGTCAAACAATTTTGTATGTAAATTCGAGTTTCACATACGCCCTGGTTAATTGTTGATAATCGTGCGTGGAGCGAAGCCAGCTTCGACCGGACGTAGCTGTAGTTGCTTCGGTACTCCGTTGCTTGTTGTGGTCTTGTGGTTCATTTCGAAGGGACATAATCGTTTTTAAATTACCGAAACGATGAAATTACAAGATTACACGTGATTTCACTGAAGGCTTCAATGTTCATATGATCAGAAGGTTTTTTCCCGGCCCAAGCAGGTTTGGAAAATTGTTTTTAATTCCGTACACATTTAACACGTTTACGGTGATTAACTTAAAATGGTGCTTAGGTTATGTTGCGCGTTATCTGCTTTTAATCAAATAATTAGATGTGACGTCACTCATCGTTTTCTGAACCTATGCATAATTAGATATATCTACTCTAAATTAAATAAAAGCTTATCTACTAATATCTTTGGGGGCCGTGATTTGACGGCTGGATCTGCTTAGGCAGAGTGCCACACCCAGTAACGGGTAAAAGGCGTGATGATATATTTATTTATTTATTTTTACTTATTAAATATCAATTATTCCATGTAACTTCGATTTGCTTTTACTAATTTAAAATAAAATAAAATTCAAGTTTCATGACTAATTGCATCAACAAAACTTAAATTTTAAGCTTACTTTAAATAAATTAAAGTATATCGAATGTGTGACAATAAGGCCGATTATTGCATATAAGACATGTAACTTTGATAGGTTTTTATATATTTAAACTAAGTTTAACATTTTGGCGCTACACCTATAGAGGAATCAAATATACACTCATACCTCGCTACACGGCCGCTCTTTATACGGCATTTCGCTATAATGGTCCTTTTCAATTAAGGCACGTTTTCGATTTACGGCCTAAAATGCTTTGCTATAACGGCAAAAAAAACTTTTTCGTAACACATGCACAAGAAACACGTTCTTATTCCCTAATTTTAGAGAGAGACACACTGCTTTTCTCCCCTAGGGAGAGAAACATTATGTTTCTCTTTCTAGGCAGGATGTTTTCCTCCCTAGGTAGCATGTTTCTCTCCCTCGAGACTACAATTATTAGCTGTTTGCGGCGTTTCCTAGGTAACTAGTTACGCAACCCATATTTGACATTTGTCCCGATAAGACAGTAATTTTTGTGCACTTATTACGAAAAGTATAATATGCTTTACGGGAGGGCGCGATTATCCCTTGTG
This sequence comes from Pterostichus niger, assembly GCA_947425015.1. Classification (NCBI taxonomy): domain Eukaryota; kingdom Metazoa; phylum Arthropoda; class Insecta; order Coleoptera; family Carabidae; genus Pterostichus; species Pterostichus niger. The sequence goes on from OX380341.1 coordinate 31,427,992, forward strand.
TGAAGTTGGCAAACCTCGACTTCAGTTCGAGCTTTCGGCCCTCCCTTACGTCTCGGTTTGCCAATTTTACACGCGGGAATAATCGCTTGTTTCCCTCCCTTGATGCATAACATACTATTTTACCCATTAATTTATATGAATTTGTATTGATTCCTTATACGACTTTTCGCTTTGCGGCCAAGTTTCGTGGAACGTATCTAGGCCGTAAAGCGAAGTATGGGTGTATTCAGTCGCAGTTGCGTTTTTGATTGAGTTGAAGTCAGAAAGTTTCCGTAATTCTGGTGGTACGGTGGTATGGTTAGCGTTACAGCATTCGACTCCAACACTCCCGAATTCAAATCCCAATCAATCTTAAAATATATGAATTACTACACTGCGGCTTGGTGAGTCCGGGTCTCATATATTCTCACTTGTAAAATAAAAGCGTCACTGATTATTTTATAACGGGTATTAAGTGTCCGTCAGTACGGTGGTGTGGATAGCGATACGGAATTCGAATCCGGAGGTCCCGAGTTTTAATCTCACTCAAACTAAAACTATCACACTGCGGCTCGGTGAGTGCGGATCCTATACTGTAATTGGGATTAAGTTCCTGTTGTATAGCGTAACATAAATAAATAAGTATAACTGTTATTATGATATAAGTGATTTTAAAAAATGGCATCAAATCGTCCCATTAAAAACAAAAATAGATTAATGGGCATGTCTGAGCTTATCACAATCGGCGACATTTTTCGTTGTCAATTAAATTTATAATTTTGAATCTTATTGATTATTGTAACATTAAACGCTATGGCTTTCATCGACCAGCGATCACCAAAGACAAATTATTCTTCATTTAACATACGAATGAAAAATCTTTGCGCAAAATATACATTCATTTCCGTTTTCGTTTTTCATTTTCAGTTCTTTTAATAGAGTTTTTAATTGCAATTGTGTGGAATTTTCTTTCAATACAAGCGCAAGATTTTGTTCACTTCCTTTTTATCTTTTTAAATTCATTGTTAGAGGAGTTTGCGTGTGTAATTTGAGATGTTTGAATATGTGAAATGTACGTCAAGTAAAAAATAAATGAAAGATGTGTATAGAATAGAAGATTTGTTGTGTGATTAATGATTTTGTGTGTGATGAATAAATGAGCTTGTATGGGGTGCACTCTGAATGTGGTTGATGTGTGGATTGTACTCGTATGTTAGGATGAGAATGTTTGAGGAAGACTTGAAGACTGAATGAATATTCTGTGAATGTTTCTAGGATTCGTTCTACTTCATTTGATGGGATATAGCGTGATGTTATGTATGCAATTTTGAGATCGGTAAGACGGATTTCTGGTGTGATCAGAAAGGGACGATCACTTCTTCCATCAGGTGCTTTATTTCCCTCGCCTTCGTCACAGCATCTTCAGAAAGATATGTCTCACTTTCCTCCCTTATTAAACAAATAACTATAACTTAAATAGTTATTTGTGTATTAAGAGCGTAAAGTGATTTTGTTACTCGAGCACGGTAATTGCAGCACGAGTCGAAGTCGAGAGCTGCAATAGTGTAAGAGGAACAAAGACACTTTACGCTCGTGATGCACATATATTTTTTTCTACGATTGCATCTTAAATTATTAAAAAACGTAGACGTACTAAAAATAAATTCGTTCTGTCAACTCTCAATATGACAAGTTTCTGTTTTGTTTGTATCCCTGGTAACTATTGAAATAATAATAATAATAATGAGTCCCATAATTCCAATGTCGGAACATAGGGGCCGGGCACACCGAGCCGCAGTTTTTTACACTGCCGTACTGCCGGTTTCTTTAGTCAGATTATTTTAAGGCGTATAAGTGACTAGCTTATAGCGCCCGAGTGTGATAAATACATGAAACTGTATTTTTATATTTTACGACAAATCACACATTGTCGGCAGGCGGATTCGAACCGACGAACCTTGGTTCGGGTGACGTCACAGTATGCTAAGAGATGTGCCTTAACACGCTCGGCCACCGCGCCTACAACTATTGAAATAAGTGCGCATTTAATATCTTTTTCGCGCGTTGCCATTGGAAACGCGCGCATTTGCCGTCTTTTTCGCGCGTTACTATTGGAGACGCGCAAAAAAGAAATTTTTCGATTGTTTCCCAGAAAACGTCAGCTTTACGATGACAAATTATGCTCTGTAATTATCAACTTTTCATAGCAATCGTAGAAAAACAAGATTTTATTTTCTTTAACAAAATGTAAGAAAATAAATAAGGTTATATAAATTGAAACGCAAAGGTTTTTAAATGCTAGTGCTTCAGAGTAAAGCGAATTTCCTCTACTATAAATTCATATGAATTCAAATATAAGGCATTCTTGTACATCAATTAAAGAACATATAACAATAACAAAGGGACTGTAGAATGTCGTAGGTAGTACAAGAACCTCACACCAATCCAGTGAGAGGGCAACAGAGTCACCTCACCATGGCGTGCACCTTCGGCGCTAGCCAGACTGACGTATCGCTAAGCGAGTTATAATATGTTGGGCCTTGGACCAGAGTTACGGCTGCGTGGCTTCATATGTGCATGTGTGCGTCCGTGTACAGAAATTAGCGCTGCACTCGCTCGCCACAGGCCTCGTGCTTCGTACTCATGCACTGGACCAGCTCGCGTGATTTCGCTTCTAATAACTTACAAATGCACTTTGAATACATTACACAACGCGCCGGGTTGTCACATACGTTACGACTGCAACGTCCTGCGCCATCAGAGGAATAACTCTCCGGCTTAAATACATTTTCATACTCCGCAACAAGAAAAATGCTTTTTGAATATATTTCTTCTGATAATAGCTTCACTGGTTTTTATTTGCATGTTTGTATTTTATTTGGATACATAGATAATAATTATGAAGCACGAGTTTGTGTGGGATTATGTGGGCGGATAGGATTCCAGTGTGAATTAAATTATTTTACAATTGCAATCACTTGAGAATATGGTAATTGTAATGTTTGTACAGACAGTGATACTGCGTAATAATCATAGAAATATACTTATTTCCATAATTCAATCTTTAAATTATTAGAAAAACAATGAACAAATATTAAAACCATGAAAAGATATAGGCTGGTTGCACAAGCTTTGTTTTTGGGTGTTCTAAGAGCATGGTTTTAACATGTTAGAGATAGCTAAAACACCCAAATACACTGCTCTTAAAACAGGCAAAAACAGAGCTTGTGCTACCAGCCAATGTGATTAAATAAAAATGGAATCAAATGCCATGAAACACAAAGACAGATATAATATATAAAATAATAAATAATGAAATTGCAAATTTATGATACAGGCTGTATATGTTAGAGAAGTGGGCGTAAGTGAAGATTTACGAAACAATTGTACAGGAGCGAATGGATGGATGTGAATGAAGGTTTGTTGCGTGATGATGGATTTTGGTTGTGAGGAAGGAAAGAGTTCGTACGGAGGAAGTGTTAATATGGTCTAAACGAGTATTGTGTGTCAGGATGAGAATTTGACGTGAACTGATATTTTTTATGAATCTTTTATGAATGTTTCAGAGGTTCGTGCTACCCCATTTAATGGGATATAGCGTGATATTATGTATGTATGTATGTATGTATGTATGTATGTATGTATGGATATGGCACCCTTCTGTAGCAGATCTCAGTAAATGATATATTTATGCACGTAAAGTGAGATTTACCAGCAGTCAAATCACGGCCCTGAAAGATGTTTATTTATTTATTTATTTATTTTATTTTACGCTGTACAGCAGGAATTTAATCCCAATTACAGTACAGGGTCGGCACTCACCGAGCCGCAGTGTGATAGTTTTATATAATTTTTAGCTTGAGTGCGATTCGAACTCGAGATCTCCGGATTCGAATTCCGTATCGCTATCCACATCGCCGTACTGACGGATATGGAGGGGGTTTCACAAGGATTATTTTATTTTGATGATCTGTTTATCGGTTATGGGAATCGAACTCGGGTTCTTAAATCAAACCAACATGTTGTCACTCAGCCATCTACCCCATAATATATAAGATATATTTAATTCAAATCTAAAGTAGAATGCTTTTTGTGTATAAAAGTTATTTTATTTCCGTATAAATAGCTTTTCAAATCCTTCAGAATTACATCCATGGTACGTTTCAAAACGTGAAACAGAAAAAGAATCTAAATTCAAAAGGGAAACAAGCTGAAATATAACAGAAAGAGGAATCTCCGTATAACAGATAAGATATTCTACACTGTTTACCATTTTCCTGGCGCATACATCTCTGGAATTGCTTCTTCCAGGGCCGGGCTCAAGTCCGGGTCGCCTGCCCCTGGCTGCGAAGCCGGCCGCGCCCATCAAAATTGCGACCATAAATTAGAATAAGTTTTCCCTGCTGAGTTATGCCGCGTTTCGTGAGGGCTGCTGCTATCTCCCTTCCACGCTCCTGGCACCCATTAGCGCCGTCTCTCTTTATAAGTTCTTGAGCTTGTTTAATTAAACTCTCAGTGCAGCGAATGTTTATCTTTTAGATTCGACGAAAAGTAACGAGCAACGCGAACGGTTCAAACAAAAATATTGGCGTCGTAAGTTTAGTTTATTGCTAATATGAAGACGTAAATTTTAAATCGATACTTTAAGTGATTGATTTCAAGCGGAGAATGAAAACAGATAAATATTTTTCGACTTGACTAATATTGCGATAATTGATTTATAACAAATTTAATTTCATTTTATTTGTCCGCCCAATTTGCAAATTAAAATTAAGTGCAGAAAAGTTTGTTGTATTATTTATCCAGTTGAATTATGCGATACGCACGTAACTAATATCAATGATAATATAATATAAATCAATTTATAACATTTTCTATTAAGTCATTCACACAATGGAATCCTTCACTTTTTTGTTTAATTTTTTTTTATCAAACTTCATCTAAATTGAAAACAAAGTAGGTACAGTTCTAAAAAGTCTTAATCAATATTTTTAAAAGAATTTCCAACATTAAAAGTAAAATAAGTTATTTACAAACAATTTTCACTAATTTAAATCTACCCCTATGGCTCCCCCTCCACTAATATCTTTGGGACCGTGATTTGACGGCCGGTAACCGCACTTCACGCGGAAAAATATATCACTTACTGAGATCTGCTTAGGCAGAGTGCCACACTCAGTAATGGGTAAAAGGCGTGATAATATATTTATTTATTTATATATTAATGATCATTTGCACTGCAAAAGTTAAATTTTAAACTAAAATAAATAAAAGCACCAAATCATGTTCCAAAAACTAAATGGTAAAAAGATTATAACAGGCGCGGTGGCCGAGCGTGTAAAGGCACATCTCTTATCATACTGTGACGTCACCCGAACCAAGGTTCGTCAGTTCGAATCCGCCTGTCGACACTGTGTGATTTGTCGTATAAATATAAAATACAGCTACATGTATTTATCACACTCGGGCGCTATAAACTAGTCACTTATACGTCTTAAATAATGTAGCATTCGCCTACGAAAACCGGCAGTACGGCAGTGTAAAAACTGCGGCTCGGTGTGGCCGGTAGGCCCAGACCCGATTTGGGCTGTAGCGCCACAGATGATGATGAAATAAAAGCACAGAAAAATAACTTGACATATGCAATACCTAATTAATATAACTGTCAAAAATTCGATTTGTTTTAATTTATTTAAACCAAATTTAAGTTTGAAGTTTTGGCGGTACAATCGGTCATATACTCGTACGATAGAATTTGTTGTTTAATGGGAATGCGATATTAAATACTATAATTAATTTGTTTATGATTAAAACTGCGTTTGAAATAATGTTAATTGGTTAAGTCATATGTATTTTCTTATCTAAATATTAATCAAAATTAAGTTTTAATAAAATTGCATATCAAATTGAAGAATAAATAAAATAAATTAGGTACGTCATGTAATCAGAAAGCGGATATACCGACTGCAATTCAACAGAGAAAGAATAAATATGATAAAATATCAGAATAACATTTCAAGGAGCTCATGAATATGCATTTATCGTAATCAAAAACAACAAGCAAGTATGAAATACGAAGCACTAACTGCAGCATTGCTACCAACATAACGAAGCAAATAGAACCAATCTAATCTTCAATCGAGAAAATATTACCCAGCAGCGCTACCCGACAAAACTAGATATTAAATCCATAATTAAACGGTATTAAAAAATTCTTGTCGGGATAATTCGAGCCAATAAAAAAACTTCCACAATGCAGCCCTGTACTTACCAAAAATTACGAGGCCAAAATAAAAGAGTGACTTGACAGAGTTGTGTTAATTGCGCACATGCAGGTTAGGTGCAGTTTAGTCACGGTCCCGTTAAATCTGGGTGAATATTTAATGGTGAGTTATGGCGCTTGTTGTCGGCTGTGCTAATCGCGTTATTTAAGAGCTGCACTGCAATTACGGTGCAGGGTTCAAAGCCCGTGCATTGACGCGTTTTATATGCGCACCACATCGTTCAACAAATTCAATTCATTTGTTGCAATCTTCAGCAATTAGACTAATTAGCTAGAATTATATGCAAGCTATTGTTTGTTTCGGTGCATCAATTGAGATTTCTAGAACTATAATAGCCAAAATTGAAATTTTAAACATTGTTTAAATACATAAAAGCGTATCGAATGTTTGGCAATATTATATGACAAGTAATTTCGGTTTACTTTTTTAAAATTTAAACTAAGTTTAAAATGTAAGTTTTTTTGGTGCTATTTGCCATAAAAGTAGTGCCATTCTAGAAGGCGATTTTAATAGTCTGTTTCTAAATATATATATATATATATAAGTTTGTAACCTGTATTATCAACAGTTCATATGTTGCCCCCCACTACTGATTTGTTTGTTGTCAAATTTTGTTTTATAAATAACATTGAATAATTTATGACAGATAATTAAGGACATTTAAAATTGATTCTTTAGGTAATAATATTGTAATATAATACTTTGTTTATGTAATTAATGTAAATAAACATTCTTTAGTTCACTGAGAATTCAATTTGGTGTCAATTCTACACAAGATATCAAGAACGGAATTACATATATTACTAAAATTAATAGTTTATTATATTGTTTTATCTAGACTCCTTTTACATAAAACAATAAAAGAAATATTTTTTTATGCAACTGCCAAAAAATTAAAATTTACAAATGTGATTCTGCCCACGACATTAATCTATTTTCTACAATTTTACTTTATTTTATATTGCTATTAGTGAAAGCCATTAAAATCGTTTTACCGGTCGCTGCTATTGACAACGTCCGTTAAAACTGCAAAAGTACCAACAAAATTTTTAATAAGAGTACTGTTTTCTTAGTTTTATAAACGACAAATTAGTTTACGTCTAAAGTAGATGAAATGTATTAATTCAAATGTCAGTCGACTTTTAACGGTAATGTTATGGTTATGTACGCGTAAAAATATATTACTGATCGAGATCTGCTACGGCAGAGTGCCACACTCAGTAATGGGTAAAAGGCGTGATGATATATTTATTTTGTTATGTATGCCATAAAATAAATAAACTTGATTAAAATTTGCTAATTAAGAATAGTTATTTGTGTACGTAAGAACGTAAAGTGATTCTTTGTTAGTCGAGCTGCAATAGTGCAAGAGGAATACACACATAATTTTTTATACGATTGCATCTTAAAAACGTATACGTACTAAAAATAAATTCGTTCTGTCAACTGTCAATATGACAAGTTCCTGTTTTGTTTGTATCCTTGGTAACTATTGAAATAAGCTCGCATTTAACGTCTTTTTCGCGCGTTGCCATCAGAGACGCGCAAACAATATATTTTTGAATTGTTCCACAGAAAACGTTAACTTTACGATGACAAATGAGAGCGCAATTGTTTTCATAGCAATCATAGAAAAATAGTATGTTATGCATCAAGGGAGGGAAACAGGAGATTATTCCCGCGTGTTTGTCAACTTCACACAAGGGATAATCGCGCCCTCCCGTGAAGCTTATTATACTTTTCGTTACAAGTGCACAAAAATTACTGTCTTATCGGGACAAATGTCAAATATGGGTTTCGTAACTAGTTACCTAGGAAATTCGGCAAACAGCTAATAATCGTAGTCTCTAGGGGAGAAAAGCAGTGTTTCTCTCTCTAAAATTAGGGAATAAGAACGTGTTTCTTGTGCATGTGTTACGAAAATGAATTTGTCGTCTCTTTCGTATTTTCAATTCAGGATTAATTAAAAAGAAGTTTTGAACCATTTACAAAGTACCTGGGTATCTTAATTTCCTAGAATAAATTTTGGATACGATAACATTTCTGGCGGTTGTAGACTAGTACTATACCGGGTTGAATGGACGAAATCCCGTCTACGGTGCAGTATAACTGCAAGTGGCACGTAGTGTGCAGTTTAGCTATTTTACATGCACGATGCATCTTGGAGGCACGAGCACGCTGGCATGGCGCTTAGCGTTTGTGTTTGGCGCTGGAACAACGGCGCCGACAATCGGGTATTTGTGTGAATAATAATATGTGGAACTAATGTGATAGACGATTGGGTCGTGTCTCGTGTCTAGTTTAGATGTATAACTATACAATATTCATTCGTTGCATATTAATTTTTTTACAAGGTCTTAGTCATACAGCCCATATGAGAAAATATTCTATTGATGGACTGCAGGAGGAAACAATATATTTTAGATAAGAAAAAAAGTATTTCCGGATAGGTATCCACTGTCAGGTACATGTTAAGTAGTAGTAGTAGATATCGTTGTGGCATAGATAATTATTATTCTTCTTCTGATGGCACTACAGCCCGAATCGGGCCTGGGCCTACCGGACACACTGAGCCGCAGTTTCTACACTGCCGTACTGCCGGTCTTCGTAGTCAGATGCTACATTATTTAAGACGTATAAGTGACTAGTTTATAGCGCCCGATAGATAATTATTAATCACAGATAATGTTTAACTATCTATTATTTTAATAGTAACTCATTCAAAAATTAATTTCAATATTAAAATTGTTCATTTAGGATCAAATAAGTACAAATGATTTTTGCATCCATTAGTACATTAAATGAGTTAGATTTCTCAGTGATATCGAGTCGGCCTGTGGACCTTGAGAACCCTGGTTCGATCCCCACAGCCGACAAACAATTTTCACCAATTTAAATCTATCCTTGTGGTTCCCCCTCCACTAACATCTTTGGGTGCCGTGATTTGACGGTTGGTAACCGCACTTCACGAAATATATCACTTACCGAGATCTGCTATAGCAGAGTACCACATCCAATAATGGGTAAAAGGCGTGATGTTATATTTATATTTTATTTATTTATTAGTACATTAAAATTTATGTAGGTACATGGCTAGGTATTATAAACAAATACGAAATAATTAAAGATGAATCATCAAATATATCTACATACAGACATAACATCACGCTATATTCAATCAAATGGGGTAGCACGAACCCCTGAAACATTCACAGAACATAAACTTATCAGATTTATCAAAAAATCCTGACACATTTTTCTTGCTTCAACCACATTTACATTCCCTTCATACAAGCTCATTTATTCCCCACACTCGGAATCCATCATCACGCAACTACCCTTCAATCATCAAATATATGTCATTTGTTTATTTTTATGTCATTTATGTTGTTTTATTTGTATTTCTGTCATGATGAAGGTATTTGTTTAAAGTACCGAAACGTCGAGTTTTGAATTTTAAATATATAAAGAATTTAAACCAGAAGCCTCTTTTATTTATAAATATAAAGAACTTTTAACTATTTTACAAATGATTTTTTTTTCAAATTTGCGAGATCGATTGGAATAATTTTTTTTTAACATATACAGCCCTTAATCGGCATTTATTTATATATATATATATATATATATATATATATATATATATATATATATATATATATATAGGTATAGGTAGGTGGCTCAGTGGTATCGAATCGGTCTGTAAATCTTGAGAACCCTGGTTCGATCCCCACAGCCGACAAACAATTTCACCAATTTAAATCTACCCCTGTGGCTTCCCCTCCACTAACATCTTTGTGGGCCGTGATTTGACGGCTGGTAACCGCATTTCACGCGACAAAATATATCACTTACCGAGATCTGTTTAGGCAGAGTGCCACACCCAGTAATGGGTAAAAGACGTGATGATATATTTATTTATTTTTATTTATATATTTTTTTAAATTTGAATAAAATAACTTACAAGAAATGTCGAGTGACAGTTTTTTACACTTGTTATAAAATACCTTGACCATATTTCGAAATCTATGTACAAATTTATGTATATAATAGCATCATAAATAAATAACATCTTACCCAAATTTGAGTTACCTTGAGAAAAAAACTATTTTGTGTATATCATATAACGGTAACATCGTAAAAATATTCGTGTTTTTTACAAGGTCGTCGTTTTTTAACTTAACAATTCATACATTACCTGTCTTGCAATACGGAAAGGTTTCTTTAACCAATTCATTTTCAAGGTTCTTGTTTCGTCGCTTAAAAAACTTTTCTAAATAACCGTGCAGATTGCAAGAGTTGTAAAAAACGGACAATTGTACTCTGCGGCCTCGGACCATGGAGTCAGACTTGCAGGGTTGTAAAGGGCTCAGGGTTTACAACCCTGGTAGGTCTGTACCTGGTGGTTTACACCCTTCATGCTTTAACACGAGCAGATTATTTTGCTAAACTTTGCTTCTTGGCTGTGTTGATTATTTCAAAATATTTTTTTAGTTATGATTTATTAATATTTCTGTGTCGTACATCATTTTTGTTCTTTTTAAGGATATATTTAATTTATTAGTATTTATTAAACTAAACAGAAATCATTTATAGGTTATATTTTATCTTCATTCTGAGTATATGATCAAACATAAAAAAAAACTTCTGATAGTGATAGCAACCAAGTTTATTATTTCGCATTTTTATAAAATAAATAAATAAATATTGATTTATTGGCAAATATTCATCCTTCCATATTAACCTTTTAACATTTCAAATAAAATACAATATTAACAGGTATGGCATAAATTTTAGTACATAGTAAAATTTTATAAAATTAATCTATTGGATATTTTAGAACGCCATGTTTATTTGGAGAAAAATTAGCTCATTATTTGCAATAATTTTGAAACAGCCTGTATAATACGCTGTAATCCCTCAATGGTACCGAGTCAGCCTGATTTAAGAACCCAGGTTTGATTCCCACAGCCGACAAACAATATTCACCACGTTAAAACTACCCCTATGGCATCCATTTCACTAACATCTTTCGGGGCCGTAATTTGACGGCTGATAATCGCACTTCACGCGAAAAAATATATCACTTACCGATATCTACTATGGCAGAGCGCCACACACACAAGTAACACAACCCAACTATCACGCACCAATTTAAATGAAACTTGGCACACTAATAGAACTCTAAAAAATATTGAATTCCCTTTTTTTTCTTCCTGAAATTGATTTTTAGGGGTACAAACCACCCCTGAAAGGTGGTAAAAGCAATAATCGCCATAAATGAAATGAAATAATACTAAAATATTACGCATAACCTCAAAAATAGATTCAGCAACCCCAAAAACCCCCGAGTAACCTAAAACTCTATTTCAGTTGAATATCGTAATTTTATCCCCCTTCCCCTTTTTAACCCCTTAAAAAATGCATATGATCAAAATGACCCCGAAAATAGATTTTGGCGATTTCAAAAACCTCTGAGTAACCAATGTTGAACGCGTAATAGTTTGGTATTAATTAATTTCATTTATGGCGATTCTTGCTTTTACCACCTTTCAGGGGTGGTTTGTACCTGTAAAAAGCAACTTCCGGAAAAAAAATAGAAGTTTAATATTTTTTAGAGTTCTATTAGTGTGCCAAGTTTCATTTAAATCGATGATTGACAGTTGGGTAGTGTTACTTGTCAGTAATGAGTAAAAGGCGTGTTGATATATTTATTTTTTAATCTCTCACCCGAACTAGTTACATATTTTACAATAAATTGTAAATATATAACATAAAAAAACTTACAGAAGCGCTCAAAACTCATGCCTCTTGATTAAAAAAACAGTTTACTGTTATAATTATTGCAAAGTTGGTACTCCACTTTAATTGTTATATTCAGCAATGTTAAACCTACTTATGTCAAGTTTATTGTCAGGAATGTAAACAAGAAAAAAATCTATTTTTTTTATGACGGTAGAGATTTTAGGAAACCGATTCTTTTTCATTTTCACAGTTACTCAACAATCAAAATCGAGGCCACGTCAACTCTTTCTAACAATTCAGCAAAACTTTGGGTTATATATCATCCATCCGCACACAATAGCAGCGGAAGAAAAATTCTCCACAAAAAATACCAGTGACCCCGTCCAGTTCGGCGTAGTGCCCGGCTCCAGCCGAGCCCCGAGCCGCCCCGGGTCTACTTCAAACAAAAAAGACTTTTTTCCGCTGACCTCGAGAGAACATTTTCAAAGTTGTAAAACTGATATAGGGTTGCGTGGGTAATGTTTTGACAGAGACTTTAGTGTCAGTTAAAATCGGTTACTCGTAAGACGAACTTTCAGTTTACTCCAAATTCGCTGGTTTCCTTCTCGGTCGATATGTCGGATTCGGAAACTGTTTCTAAACAATCTCAGAGATCGGTTTAATAATTGAAGTGTAAATGTGCGCGAGAAATTTAAAACTAGGAAGTTTAATGATATATGAAACGGCCATAATAAATGTAAACAAACAAAGTGTTATTTTTCCTTTGTTACACATTCATATTTATAATAACCATCATTTCGAAATTAAATTTGTTATAAATTTTGATGTATTATAATGAAGATAATGCAGTTCCATTAAAAAATTTGTATGCATCTCGGTCGCGAAATGATTTGGTGCTCTTAGAAAATAGTCTGCCTCTTTGACACACATGAACAATCATATCGCGACCTAGATACACGAATAACTATTGTACAATTTATATTGTGATTTGATGAGATATTTTATCACATTTAATGTATTCATTATTTGTCACCCAGAAAATAAATCTCAAATCTATCATTATTTTCAAAAGATTCAAATTTTTATCTTTTATTTAAAGTATTTTACCTGAAACTGACAGAAAAAATAACATTTGCCTGGCATTTAAGACTCAGGAAAGGTTTACTTTGCGTGCCTAGTCAGGAAATAGCTATTTATGAAACTAGTAAGGAAATGAAGGTTATTACCTTACGCATGTGATATTTGCAGAACGAGGCGTAGCCGTGTTATGTAAACACATAAGTAAGGTAATAACCTTATTTCCTTACTAGTTTCATACAATATTTTTTCTACTTTCGTTCTAATAAATACGAAAGAGTGTTTTTGAAATTATGAAATTTTGACATATTAATGACAATTATAAATTCAAAAAATAAAAGAATAACATCAGAATTCGTCTACCAAGATATCTTAATTTTTTTGTGTTGCTATGTTACCTCATTATTTCACTAGTTAAATAATGTAGTTCATTACTTAACTCAAATAAGTGAAATAAAACGTCTATTTCCTAACGGAAGTAGAAAAATAACATATTGCCTGCCTAGGCAGGTAATGAAAGAAACGTGAGTGTCTAGTTACTTAGCAACATAAAATACTGACTGACTATACAAATCAAATATTTCTTTTAATTTAAATTAAATTAAAATATGTATTGTTTGTTTATAAGTTTCAGGTAAAATGTTATACGTAACACGTCAGTAAAGCGTCGTACAGGATTCGTAAGTTGTTTCAAGCTCGGCATGAAACTATCGACTCATCCTGTAATTGAACGCATTCCTTACTTTTTACGTAAATAACTATTATTCTAAAATAATTTAAAAGATCTCAAATATCAATCACTTTAATAATTTCATAACAAAATACTTTAGAAGCGTTTGGCAGGAAATAAATAAAATAAACATTTTTGATAAAGTATCTACGAAACTATTAAAAAGAAAGTTAGGTGAGGCATTAACATTTAGTTCCATCTTTCTTGTAGTTGTTAGAACTTAAAAATAATGTTATTAACTTTACCACAGTACAAATTTGAAGTATAGAAGAAAGCGAGAGTGTAACATAATCCGGCGGAAAGTGTTTGTGTGTTTTAGTGTTAATAGAGCAACCCAATTTCTTGTTAGTGCTTGGCGTAAATAAAGTGATGAATTACAGAGTGATTCGGGTGTAGAAAGTGTAATTAAATCTGGTATTTTAATTGTTGTATCGCATGAAGCGAAGTGGTTTGTGATCCTTGACAGCTAGTGTTGTGTAGTGTTGTGATGATACGATGCAGATGCTTGCTTCAAGCAAGGCTACGCAAGAGGAATTGCGAAATTGAAAATGCGTGAACTGCGTATGGAATGAGACTGGTAATTATTCTTGAGTACTCTTTTAGTGTGTAAGTACTAAACATTTACTTTTAATTCATGGTATTAATCTAGTAGGAGTCATGCAATTATTGCATTAGTTTTTCTGTTTTACATCACAAAATATTAAACGTAAAAAAAGATAATACTCAATGTATTAGTAAGCGAACTGTCAAACACTAGTTCAGCTCAACTGCTCGGATGAACTATAATGATAGATAGCGTATGTCATTGGTATTTACAATTTAAACATTTATAATTGAAATGAAAGTTAAAACAAATATACAAAGTGGTGACCGCAACATCGAAACATAGAACTTTAACATGTAAAATTATATTTTTATAAATTCCTGCTTACCTTATTATTTTAGAGTAAAAGACTTGGAATAAATGTTGTAGAGCATAAAATTCTACATTAAAATATATAAACAGAATTAATATTGCATGCTTTATAATGGCAGAAATGAAATTGAAAATGTTGAAAATGAGCTTAAAAATAGGGATAGCATGGAAAATGAAACAAAATTGTCAGAAGAGAATATAATTTTGAATTATTAATTTTTATGATAAATTGCAGTAAAAGAAATTATTTTTTTCACTAAATGAGTAATTATCCATCAGTTTTTCTTATAATTCACTTAAATTAAAGACTAATAAATAACTAACAACAAAGACAAAATTAATTGTCATCCATACACTTGCTGAAACTAGGTTTATTTATTTTTTTTAATAAATAACTACTGGGAATAAATTCATGAAACAAGAAATATTTTTCTGCTGACAGATAAAACGTGAATCATTTCTTCAAATATATTCAATTTAATTTCTGGCGATATAATTAATTCTGTTTATTGATTTGAATGTACTCTACAACATTTATTTGAAGCTTTATTCTCTAAAATAATAAGGGAAACAAGATATTATAAAAATATGATTTTACATGTTCCGGTGTCGCGGTCACCACCCTGTATAGGTATATTCAACAAATATTTAATTTTTTATTATTACCAAAAAGAAAACCGGAAAATACTGAGTGCTAAACTTAGCCGCAAGAGGAGCTTTTTCCGAAAATAATGAAAGTAATAACTAACAATGATCCCGTTGATTCAAATCGAATAATATTAATTAACTTTTGCAATTAATAATAACATTAATTAAGTAAATTCTTGAGAAATGACATTTATAGAGGATTTTTAAAAGTAGTACAAATAAAGAAAAAAAAATATATATGTAAAAGTAGGGTAATGAATACATGCGCCATCTTCTGTGAACTATTTTATTTATGAACTACTTCAAATTTAATCATGAATGATATTTTGTTGCTTTTCGAACGAACATAACGGCGCTGTCAAAATAATTTAAAATTATTAATTCATTATTTCTAGCTACTAGTAGCTACAGAGAATTTTAATTTATTTTGTATAAACTTTAACGAGGTGTTAAAAGGAATAATATTAATTTAAAATACGTATTTATAAAAATGTCCGCTATAAATTTAAATGATACAAGCATTTATTTGTAAATGGAAGGAGAACGAAAAACTCCCAACTATATTAAATTGTCCGTGGCGAAAGAAATAAATTGCAAAGTTTTTATAATAAAAAGTAAAGCGTTCAGGCGATGAGTAGCATTTCCTGCGGTTGCATTGCTGTCAATTTTACGCCTCAGGAACCAGACTCTTTAATTAATTCTTGTATGCAGAACTGTACCGTAATGAAAAAAAAGTATTATTATTTATATTAAATTAACATGTTAAATAAAAATTATTTATTAATTATTTAAATGGATTCTGTCAGTAGGTACTTCGGTAATAATTAATTATTTTGTATGTCGGCAGAATAAAAACGCTTAATTAATATTAAGCTCTACTAAAAAACTAAATATATAATTATATTTAATGGACACTGAATATTTATAACATTATTTTACTAGACAGAATATTAATTATTTTATGGAGACTACGCGTATCAGATTTATACATTTTAAAAATTGAAATTTTATAATCAAAAAGGACAAGTTCTATATGCAACAAGTAATTTTAATATTTTTGTTGTAAAATATGCATATTAGTATCTTCATTTTACACACCTACTAGATCTGCAACCGCAGATTTCTAAATGTAATTTTATTTCATTTGCCACATGACTACCCTAAATTAATCAAATGATTGAACTGGGAAGATGGATTACTCCAGGAGGAATCAGTATACAGGATGATTCACAACTTATGGCATTTATTTTAACCTCATATACTGCTCAACGTACTGATTATAAAACAAAGAATTTTTCAAACTTCGCAAAAATAATTGCAAATTTCATTTTTCGTGCCACTAAACTTATAGGTAATAAAAATTAATTCAATTTATTCTTGCTGATGAGTTTGTTAAGCCACAATAAATTGGAAAAGAATTTTTTTTTATAGATAAAAATAAAATTTGTTATATGTTTGGATGTAGGCTTTATTTAAAATTTAATTAAAACAACGAATTGTTGTCATGTACAAGACTCTGGAGGTCGTAACTTCCACAAAGAACTTTTTAAAATTAATAAAAATTAATTGTTACAATTTTTATTAAATACAACATGTAATTGTTGCTTTTGATCTTTGTCCATTTATGGAAAAATTTTCTTTTTATTAAAAAAAAAACCTTTCCTTGATTCAATATAGGTTTCAATAATTAATGTTTACTAATTTGTATCTATATCATTAGTCCAGTGGTATGAAAAATATTTGCTTCAAGTAATGTGCAATTATTTTTATGAATTATGAACAAATTCTTTCTGCTTCATAATTAGTACATTGAATACACTATATGAGGTTAAAATGAGTACCATAAGTTGTGAAACAATAAGGGGTAATGTGAGTAAAGTCAGTCAATCAATTAGAATGGTAAATAAATGATTTGTTTCAGTCAGTATAAGTTAACTTAAAACTCGATTTTCTGCGTTATTAGTTTCTAAAGATATGTTGTGTTATTAACTCACTTTAAAACAGATATTTTAAATATGTTTAAACTTTATTCAAGTTATATAAGGTTAAAACTGTATATCTAGCATATAATTTAGGTGAAATATGGACACTGGACAGAAGTAGTTTTACAACATGAAACTCGATTTTCTGCGTTATTAGAATCTAAAACTAACTTTTGCCATTAATTCACTTTAAAACAGAGATATTTTAAATATATTTAACCTTTTAAAATTTATTCAAGTTATGTATTTTAGGTTTAAACTTCAAATCTAACATTTAATTTAGGTGAAATATGAACACTGGACACAAGTAGTTTTACAAACTTGAAACTCAATTTCCTGCGTTATTAGCATCCAAACCTAACTTTTGTCATTAACAAAAATTGTTTGTCGGCTGTGCGAATCGAACCTGGGTTCTCAAATAATAAATATATTTTAAATATGTTTGAACTTTTAAACATCATTCAAATTATAAACTTTACGTTAAAACTTTAAATCCAACTTTTAATTTAGGTGAAACATGGATACTAGTCGTTTTACAACTTAAAACAGTCCAAGTGACAAATGGAATGCAAGTTATTTTATTTATAAAAATGAAAACATTAATTTTAACTGTTAAAATAAAATTTAGTAGTAAAGCTCCATAAAAATAAATATTATACAGTAAACAATAGATACAAACTATCATTCCTGGGTTAAAAAATTTATTTGCCCGTTAAAAATACGGAAAGCACGCACAGTTCAACTAAATATAGAAATCGCGTGCTTGAACTGCAATGCAACACCAGAAATATTTGTCGCGAAGCATCGTAACATTCGACTGAGTCTCTTCTTTACCCTGCATGTTACCGTGTTGTACCCATTTCGCCCATTCCCATCTTGATCAGGAATCGAATGTAAGACACTTTTACAAAATTATGCAATAATCCACGTCTATATAGTTATGACAACGTGTGTAAATGCAAACTGCTAATCCATGTTTATATTTGTCTATTATTGTAGTTATGTTTGTGTATCGTGATTAGTGATGTGAGTTGGGTAAATACCCAATCGGTAGGTAAATAAAATTTGGATATTTATCCGAGGTTATATTTACCTACCCAATTGTAAAAATTGTAAGTTTATTTTTTGTCAGTTTCGAACAATGTAATTTACTAAGTTTGAACAGAAATAATCTACAACTAGAAGTCTACAATCCTTTTAAAATAAATACTATAATAAATACATGTCTAAATAGATATTTTTTATTTCTGTGATATTCTTTTGTATTTCTTTTATTTAATAAAGAAAATATTTTTTAATAACGTACTTTTATGTGACTTCAAATATTTTACAATGATATTGCAAACCCATATTCTTACTATTTGTAATTACTAAATTTATACCCACGTGTGGGTAAATACCCGAATATTTGCCCTGGGTATTTACCTTGAAAAATAAATACCTGGGTATCTTGCATCACTAATCGTGATTAATTTATATACATATCACAACTAAGAAGCTGACAAATGTGTAAAAATGGATATTTGTATGAGCAAAATTGGAAAAAGTCAAATTCCAGGCGTTTAAATTGACTTCATTTAGGTAAATGCTGCTATCTATGCCGAACTTTTCCGAATATCTCCCATTCGAGCAACGATATTATAAAACCTTGAATTGAAATATTTGTTTCTTGTTATTTATCCTATTCATATTTTTTAAGGACATTCAAGAACTATAAATCTTTTAATTTTATCTTTACAGCCAGATTCTCATTAAACAATTTTGCTCAAATTAAACTAAATCATGTTTTAAAGATAAATCCTAATATTATTCTATTAACTTTTGATAACTTTTTAATATCGGGTTAGAATTAGGTTATCTAATCCTAAATTCTGGATTAGCTAAAACTATTTTCAGAATTAGCCTGCTTGCGTCTTAATAAAATTGAGACATAACTTGGATATTTTCATAAATGAAAATCTATCTGTTATTGTTTTAGCAAAATTCACTAGTAAACTAAGGAATAGAAAATAAAGTTAATGCAAAATTTCTAACAAGATCTATTATGAATGTAATTATTAGAAAATTTGAGACTCATATCTCAGCGGCGTCTAATGATTACTTTTGTTATTTATCTACGAGACATACCTAAGTAATTTAACTTCAATTGTATTTATTAGGTATGTAGAAAAATAAACTTTATATCATTCTATGTCGTAGTTTTTGTTTTCAGTCTGGATAATGTGACTTTATAGTATTGGTTAGTTTATTGTATATTAAGTTACAGCTTCGTGAGGTTGTTAGGTATATATATTTATAATTATATTCTTATACTTTGCGGTCACAATCGTTCCATTATTATATCAAATACAGTTTAACAATGAAGGCTATCCAAAGATGATAGTTTTAATGTGGTGAAAATTGTTTGTCGGCTGTGCGAATCGAACCAGGGTTCTCAAATCCAGGCCAACTCGATCCTAACGATGTTCGTATATATCTCATATTACACTAGTCTAATGTAATTATTATCTAATTTGGGAATGGTCAAAATGGTTCGTCACCTCCGGTTCAACCACAACGCATATAACACCACAGTGCAGCCTGCAGCGTCCGTGAAATACTGGAATAGTTTCTATGTTGCACGGAGTTGTGTTGTTTTTTTCGCTTTCGGAAAGGAATGCACTTGGAATACGGTACGGCGACACCGACAGCCAGAGTTATAGCGTATGATGAGCCCGCCACATGTAAATTCATACGCGTGCTTGTTTATGTACGCTACAGTGTTAAATAAATGTGTTTTGTTGATGTACAGGGTGAACCTGATGGAATTTCTCACGATGGTTTTTTGCAAATGTCACTCACAAACTCGCTCAGAAAGCTCGGAAACAAAAAAGTGGTTTTTAATTGTCTTATTTTTTAATTTATTCAAAATTATGTAGCTACCTACAAGTTAAGGCCAAACGTTATATTTTAAATTTGGTTTAAATAAATAAAAGCAAATTGAATGTTTAACAACAATATTATTATTCCATTTGATATATATCTTTTATATATGGTATTGAGTCGGCCAGTGGAATTGGGAACTCGGGTTCGATTTCCACAGGCGACAAACAATTTTCACCATCTTTAAAACTTACTGAGATCTACTACGGTGGAGTGTCACACCCAGTAATGGTTAAAAGGCGTGATGATATATTTATTTTATAAATCTTTTATTTATTTAAAACAAATTTAAAATGTAATTTTTGGAGCTGCAACTGAACCACTGATATCTCAATACCAATAATCCAACTATCAAGTCTAGCAGAGTTGCCACCTTTTAGGAAAATAAAATCGGGATCCTCTAAAGAAAAAATAAAAATGTATAACATAAAAAGCTGGTCATAGGCAACATGGTCAGTTAATTTTAGACAAATATGCTTCAAATACAAGTTACAGACAAATAAATTTTGCATCTATTTCAGTAATCACATTTTATTTTTCACGTTTCGTAGCCGAAATAATTGGATTTAACGTTTTATAAGAATTGCTTCTGTATAATGATGGCCGTGAAATTGAAACAAAATAAAAAACAAATGACATTTTAACTGTGAGGCAAGTTTAGTTTTGAAATAATTTGTAATTTATTTAAATGACAATAAAAGTTATTGTCCTCATATTATTATTGAAAATGGTTGACAGTAAAAAGTCATACCTTTGTTTTTATTTTGTTTCAATTCCACGACTGTCACTATAAAAAAGTAATTCATATGTTATTTTAAATCCAATTATTTCAGTTACAAAACGTGCAAAATAAAATATAATTACTGGTTTTGCTGCAGAATTCAATTCTCTACAACTTGTATTTGAAGCATTTTTCTACAAAATTATCTGGCCACGAAAAACGATTTCCCTTGTTAAACGCATACGGCCAGTTTTTAATGTTACACACGGTATATACGTATTTATTTATGCTTTCTTTTTCCATAATTTTTTCTGCCGCTTCTTTTATATTTATTTATAAATTCAGAATATGACGATATCCAAGTTTATAATTTATTTATTTATGTTACGCTGTTCAACAGGAACTTAATCCCAATTACAGTACAGAGTCCGCACTCACCGAGCCGCCGTGTGGTAATTCTTATAATTTAATTCAAATTCCATAGCGCTATCCACACCACTCCACTGGGAGCCTCCATTAAATTAACAACAATTTCTCACATTTGACCATTTAAGCATCATTTGAGAAAATATTCACTCAACATAAGCGATTGAAGAAAATATGTTCAAAGCTTGAGATACTACAGAAAATAATGCATTCAACTTAGGCTTTTTAATATTCTTAAATATTTGTATCCATTTTTATCAACGTATGATTGCACAGAGAGGCACAATAATACCTTCTCGCACCTCCTATTCCGCAGTTCCTTCCGCCTACAAAAAAGTATCAAAAATTGATTCGCGAGTTACTTCAAAAATTAAGACAAAATTTGCAGACCATACGTACTATCTCGGTGGTATTTGGATGGGTGGTAATAGATTGACAATATTTGCGCCAAATTATACTGTAGGAAAAAATATTTGGCCACCCTGTAACCAGCCTCATATAAATCTCACGCGTGCGAAAAGTAAATCCAAGTAAAACATCTCAACTTTCAACCGTTTTAATTCACTACCCAATGGTTTATAAACACAGACTTCGAATGTATTTGCATCGCTTTAAAATTTAAAGTTTCCCGTGTATTCAATGTGATGTAGGCTCTGGATGCACGGCCGCCTCGATAGAAAAACGCAAACGTTTCAGTAGAAGCGAAGCGATTTATCTTCTGACGATGAGAACCCTGACGACAGATTTAAATGATTTTTCTTTTGGTTTTGGATGAGAGTCAGTGACTGGTTGTGAATGTCAAGTCGATTTAGAAATGTTGAAATTCGGTATGAAGTGTTTTGATAAAATAAAAAATGATTTATGGAAAGTAAATTTTGTGTGTGAGTTTATCGGAACTAACAAGTAATAATATAAACATTTTATTGCTGGCACAGCAAAGGATATTGGCAATATATAGTTTCATTTATTTTTAAGGTGATGATGTCTTTCATTTTTTATTTTAAAATAAAATATTTATTTATTTGTCACTTCGCACAACATGAACTTATGTCCAATTATAGTACACGAGGCCTGTAGCTTATATTGGATTATGAACCACTCACAAACAGCTGTTGGATACAAATTGAAGAAAGGGAGATTTGAACACACTACTTCAAACTCGTTAATTAATAAACGCAATTTTCACCAATTTAAATCTACCTATGTGGCTCCACCTCCACTAACATCTTTGGGTGGCGTGATATGACGACTGGTAACCGCACTTCACGCGGAAAAATATATCACTTACCGAGATCTGTTTAGGCAGAGTGCCACATCCAGTAATGGGTAAAAGGCGTGATGATATATTTATTTATTTATTTAAGTTTTGCCTCGGTTTTATTCATTGTTATTGTTATTCTTATGGGATAAGTGCCTCAGTAGTATTAAGTCGGAGGGTGGATTTGAGAATCCAGGTTCGATTTCCACAGCCGACAAACTATTTTCACAACATTAAAATTATCCCTGTGGCTCCCCTTCGCTAGCATCTTTGGAGGCCATGATTTGACGGCTGGTAACTGCACTTTATATGCATAAATATATCGGTAGAGTGCCACACCCTATACAGCAACAGGCGTGATGATATATTTACTTATTTTATAATTATAATTTCCCGATTTTTATAAATAAAAATAAATATAACAACAAAGACAAAATTAATTGTCGTCCATACACTTGATGAAACTAGGTTTAATAAAAAATATAAAATAAACACTTGGCTAAGTCTCACAAAATTCAGCCTCTAAGTCACTTTATTGTTCTAGATTAAGAAATAGGTTATACCATACTGATGAGCTCTAATAAGAGCAAAACGCGTCTATGATTACTAACTGTGCTGGTCAGCCTCTGACGATGCCCTCATAAGGTGACTTGGAGGCTGAATTTTGTGAGACTTAGCCAAGTGTTTATTTATTTATTTTTTTTAAATAAATATATCGGCACGCCTTTTACCCATTAATGCGTATGGCACTCTTTCGAAGCAGATATCGGTACATAATAAATTTCTTCGCGTGAAGTGCGGTTACCAGCCGTCAAATGGCGGCCTCTAAAGATGTCAGTAAAGAAGGAGTCACAGGGGTAGTTTTAATGTAGTGAAAATTGTTTTCGGCTGTGGGAATCAAACCCTGGTTTTTAAAACCACAGGCCGACTCGATAACACTGATCCAAAAATAATTAAATAAACCTAGGCCAAATGAGTTTAAAATTGAATTATAATGGATTTCCGGAATGGGTTATTTTTTGTCCATTTTGTTCTTCATTGACCATCCTGTCGTAGATATTATTTTTGATCGACAAAATTTTTGACAGTACTTTTTGGAACCCGTATACCATTATATGAAGAATAGACACAGCGAGATTCAAAATAACTATAAAATAAATTTAATAAATCACATCCAATAATTTCCTTATTAATCTACATCAAGGCTTAAGAATATTCTACATTACAAGAATATTTAATACTGCGCTTCCATCTTTTGTTTGAAGAATTATTCTCTAAAATAATTTAAAAACGCTTGACAGCAATGCCAACGACACTAATATATTTAATTTTTATTAACTTATTTTTGCTTTTATGAAATAAGTATTTATTTATATTTTGTGATACTAATTGGAACATTAAACAAAAATATTTAATATTTTTTGTTAGAATCATATCTCTTTTTAATTATTTAATAATTTTGAATAACTGCGATTAAATAACAATTATTATAATTTATAATGTTTAATACGTTACAAATTTTGAACCATATTAATAATAAAATACTTTGATATAAAACATAAATAAATATGAATGAAGGCATATTTATTTAAAGATTTGAAATTATTATCTTTACATCTCTGTAAAGACTGTAAGTATTTACAAATTGTTTATTCAATTTTATAAACATACAATAAATATAAAAATATATTGCTCCAATTGTTTGTTTAACAAAATAAACATTTGTAATAATCGAAAGAAACTCTAAACATAAATATTTGTGAATCATTCGATTCATTTCGTTGTTCGTTTGCCGTCGGACGGGTGCCGCCATCACACAGTCCATAGCCCGGCAGCCATGCCATGCCGGCAGTTGAGCTGTTCGTTCCCGGCATCGGATCGACCGCCCCGCTCACAGCTGTTCGCCGCCATCAATGCCATTGACAAAGCAAGAACATTTTATTTAACTAACTCAAAATTTAAACGATATTTGCGGCAATTTAAACTTTGGAAAATTAAATAATGTTTGTATTTAAATATTTCACTGGTTTTTGATATATTTTCTTCTTTACTATACTTGATTATTATAGGTAGATTCAGATTCACTTTGAAATATCAAATACCTAGCAATGTTATGAGTATTATTACAGCCGCAGATGTTAGTTTTAAATCCGAGCTCCGAGCTCATAGAGCGAGGATTTTAAGACATCTAAGGCCTGTTATGACTCATAACATCCGTGGTTTGTTCTATAGTTTACCGGTTTGAGAATATAAACACGTTAACTTCATTAATAAATATTATTTTTTAAATTATTTTATGAATAACGTCATTGTCATCATTTCAAAAGGTGATCAAGTAAGTCTATGGTCTGTATGTTTTTATTTACCGCCATGGTTACAATTGTTTTATATCATATTTGTAAATATTTTTTTTATTTAAACGTCATAACTTGTTCATCTTTAATTTGAAAGACTGTACAATTAATATACCGGGTGTCTATTTTTTTTTCGAACATAGGAAATTCAATGTTAAAATTTTGATTTAGCGATATCTCTTTACCTATTAATTTTAGAACAAAATTGTACTGAAGAAAAATGTTCAGAATGAAAAACTGCATAGAGTATAAGTTTGTTGTTCAATTGTTTTTTATGTCCGAGTTAGAAGCAAACGAAAATACACGCTTTAAAGCAATTTTCAGAGTGCTATGAGACATAAAACAATAGTTTGTTTGATGTGTCTGACATTATTTGACATATTGGACAAGAATTGTAAGCTTACTCTAATTTATTTATTTATTTATTCGACCATTTAATTTAATAATAAAATTAATTATAGCAACTATTATTTTCTTTTTTCTACATAATCTAGACAAATAAATACTTATTATTAAGTTATCTAATTTGTTTTATTTCTCATGGCACTCTGATAATTGCTTTAAAGCGTGTATTTTCTTTTGCTTCTAACTCGGATATAAGAAACAACTGAACATCAAACTTATACTCTATGGATGCAGATTTTCATTCTGAACATTTTTCTTCAGTACACTTTTGTTCTAAAATTAATAGGTAAAGAGATATTGCTAAATCAAAATTTTAATTTATTTATTCGAGCATTTAATTTAATAATAAAATTAATTATAGCAACTATTATTTTCTTTTTCCTACATAATCTAGACAAATAAATACCTATTATTAAGTTATCTAATTTGTTTTATTTCTCATGGCACCCGGTATATTATGATAAGCAGGAGAAGTAATCTTTGTATTATTGTTGTTTTGAGTTACGTTTGTATTAATAGTGTTCTATTATCATTGTGTTTATTTTAATTTTCTTGACTGTTTTGACAAGTCAGTATTGTACAGAATACAGTTATTACTTACTTACCAGCCTACTTTTGTGCATGTAAACGTAAGTTTCATATCCTGAAACCGGTAAATGTTTTTACTTTTAAAATGTATTTTAATAATTGAAACAAAAAAGATAGAAAACTTCGATTTAGAAAATATTTTTTTTACATATGAATAATAAAATTCGCCTTTTTAACGAAAATTTGTAGGGACGGCGATATATTTTTCAACTATTTTAAAAATCGTGAGAAAATGAAACAAGTAAATACTACATTTTTATTGGTTTAGGTAATTTAAATATTTTTGACTAAAATACCTATTTATAATTCCATATCCACCAACGAATGTAAAAATAAACCAATAAATAATTTTTTGTCGAATAAATTGTCAACCAATCGCAATAATTTCCGCGACATCACAGAATAATATCTAGTTTACATAACTCAGTCCCAAGTTATTAATCGCTCTGTTACAAAATAAAGACATAAAGTCTCTGCATCACGCTTGGCTTTACGATCAATAACACACCTGAGCATCGCGGAATATAAACAAAAGTAATCGCTTGTGACGTAGCAAAGGCAATAAAATGACGTAACGGTAGTAGTGTAGTTGAATAGCTCCGTGGTCACGCCGCACCGTGGCTTGACATAGGTCCTGGTCGGGTTTACGTTTTACTGCCGCCAATCCACGATCCTCATTGTACAATCATACGCATTTATTAGCGTGGAGTATAAACAAGCCGTAAGTTAGATTTTTACGACCTCTTTCAGTGCTCGTAAAATCAAGGAGGCCGGCCGGAGCATGCGCACACCCTCGCCACGATTCTTAACTACGGTTTGTGTAGATGAGTACTTGAAGCGAACAAACGTTTGTTTATCGCTTATTTAATGCTGTATTTATGTTACTTTTATTGTGTAATTAACGTTTTTTACATCTTCCTAAATACTACACTACCTTCCTACTTTCATAGGGAAGGTTATGAACGAATATTTCGTGATATAGGTCAAAATTTTATTACTCGTATTTTGTTTATTTCTTTGCTTCTTTGCACAACAGGAAATTAATTCTAATTTTTCAGTGGGCTATAATATATATGTAAATTATATTCTTACGATTAAGAATTTTAGAGAAAATCGTACGACACTAATTAACGACCAATAGAAACACTTATACGAGCATGGGTTACCTAGCAACGTCAAGATTTTCTTGGAAATTTTTCATTCCTAGACCAACCTAAGTGAAATTAATAAGTGGAAATTTTTATGTCAAATTTGACAGTTGGACAATATAGTGAAACGTCATATTGAATTAGAAATTATAGTTTTATTTTAACGGTCAGTATAATCAAGAAAGCAGTAACTAACGCATATTAATTAAAATTAAAAACACAATTGTTATAAGTAATGCTTCCTTTGTAAGAAGAATCTGATAAAGTGTTAGCAGTAGAAGAACAAATGATACTACCAGATTCAGGTTTTTTTTCATTCCTCATGCTTTCTATTATATTTTTATGATGTTCTGCATCCATTTGCAAATAAGGCCGAATAGAATGCGCATTACTATGCCCTGTAACTTTGATGAGCTGTTCTTCTCCGACACCTTTATCAATATTTTGTAATGACAGGGAACCAAAACGTAACATTTTGCTCGAATTTTTCAGTAATTGATTTTTGTTGTCAATAATTTTATTACGTTGCTATAGTTATACTTGTATTCCATCTTGATTATTTCGAATAAAATTTAAATATTAATTTATGTATTTTTGCTTTTTGTAGCGGTGTCGTTACGATTTTCTTACCGAATCTACATTCGAGCATTAATTCATATCCGGGAAATTTTTTGTCGTGCATTCCAACAACGTAATTTGGTTAATACGTTGTTGAAATGCACTCCTAAAAATTTCCGGAAAGAATTAACGCTCTTATGATATTATAAGTGAAAATTGGTCTTAAGTCTCAAATATCCCAAAAAAATAATTAAATTGCTTCAAATTGGCTAAAAATTTGCTTATAAGTCAATTTGAAAATGAGAAATTTATTTTATTCAAATTGCCGAAAAAATTATTACTGAGTATGGCACTCTTCCTGGCAGATCTCGGTGACTGATATATTTATACGTGTGAAATGCGGTTAACAACTGTTAAATCACGTCCTCCAAAGATGTTAGTTGAAGGGAAGTTACAGGAGTAATTTTAACTTGGTGAAAATTGATTGTCGGCTGTAGGAATTGAACCCGGGTTCTAAAATTCACAGGCCGACTTGAAACCACTGTAAAACTACATAAAACCGGGAATTATTCGAATAAATAGTTACTTTTGTATTAAGTGCGTGAAATGAGTATTTATTATTGGTCGTGAGAATATCACTTTTAGTCGAGACCACTAGATCTAGACAAAGACGTCATTTAAACCAGCCAAAAAACAACAATTTTGCTCACAAAGTACAAACAACATTTTTTCTACAACTGTTAAAAAATAATAATTGAATTATGTCACAATGAATGCGAAAATGATAGGCGCTGCAAAATTGTTTGAAATCACAATAGCTGGCAACAATCAGTGTTAACTAACGATATTTACCTTTAATTAGTGTCAGAAGGTTTTTTTTGTTGTATTTTTAGTATAACTGTTTTAGCGTTTAGTGACATAACTCAAGAGCCCGCCATTTTATTTTTTAATTATATAATATGGATTATTTAGCAACTAATTCGTAAAAATTTGTTTAAATTTGTAAAAAAATATATTATATATTCCACTTTTTTTTAAGAGAATAAAAAATTAATACAATTTTTCCTGGACATGGTTACATAATAGTATGTTATGCATCAAGGGAGGGAAACAAGCGATTATTCCCGCGTGTGAAGTTGGCAAACCGAGACGTAAACAAGGGCCGAAGGCTCGAATGTCAAATATGGGTTGCGTAACTAGTTACCTAGGAAACGCCGCAAACAACTAATAATCGTAGTCCCTAGGGAGAGAAACATGTCCCTAGGGAGAGAAACATGTTACCTAGGGGAGAAAAGCAGTGTTTCCCTCTCTAAAATTAGGGAATAAGAACATGTTTCTTGTGCATGTGTTACGAAAATGTATATTAATTTTAAAATATATTTCAGTTGACCTAAAGATGGGTTAAGCTAAGTCCAAAATGTCGTCATTTTCAGTATTTCTTAAAGGCAAAGTCATGTAATCCAAGAATCCAACAAAAAAAAATATACATTTTAATAAAGGCAATGTTACTCGGAAACTAAAAGTGATACCAAGGATTTATATCTGCTTTCTTGCACCATTAAATCAATAAATAAATAAGTATATTTGCTAGTTCAAATAAAAGTAAACACCCTCGCTGAAAAATAAAAATATACAATATTAAAAAGAAATACTTAATTTCGTTCAAGTTCAATTTAATTTAGAATTATTTTAATGGACAGTTACAGAAGCAAAAAACATAAATAAACTAGCAATTAGGTATCTAAAATTATCCTTCCCTGAATTAAATATTGAAACGAAAATTATTTGATCTGCAATAGGGAGCAGATTTCACTTTATCATCATTAAACCTTGATGCGATGCCCTAATATATAATTCAGCGTTCGTGTACCCGGCCGAATTTCGGCAGTCACAAATCTCCACAAACCAATCAATAAGACACTCCGTTCCTCTTCACATGTATGTCTTCTTCTAGCGGTAGCACCTGGTTCGCACCTCGCACTTCGTGCCGTGAGCAGCACGTAAGAGATGGGGCAATAATAATACGGGGAAATGAAAACGGCGGCATTCTCGAGGCAGCGGGCTCTGGGGTTTATAAACGCGCAATTCCATGGCCTATAAGCGGGCACATAACACCGGCGTTGTACGGGGAAAATGGCGTCTCTCGACGGCGGCGTGCTGCTCGGTTCAACCGGTCCCCTGCGGCTTCGATCCGTTCCCGCCGAGGCCCGCGGCTGGGGAACGACAGGCCGCACTCGCCCAACTACTCTCACACTCACAAATGTTCACTGCGATTCTAAGTTTGTAAACATTCATGGAAATATTTTCTTGTTCAAGCTTTAAGCTTGTCACGATCTATAATTATGGATTGTTGCATACAGAAATTTGTACCAAGGTTACTTTTCTGTCTAGAAAATTAGAACTTGTTTTATTTTTCTGAATTTTTTTATATCAGTTGGATTTCAGGCTTTAATTGGAATTAAAAAGGTAAAATTAATATTTTAATTCCAATTAAAGCCTAAAAACAAATATAAAAAAATTTAAAAATTTACCATTCGGCTTATTAAAAAAAGAATTAAAATCTTTAGATTTTATAAAAAAAATATATTTTTCTGGACAGAATTTGATACAGAAAATGCGCAGATAATATGCGCCGTGAATCTGGAGCGTTCAAAATAATATACTTGAAGATTATTATTAAGATCCTCAATCAAGAGCTCGTCGTTAAATATATTTCAAATACTTCTGTTCAGAATTCGGCCAGATTTATAGATCGTAGCATACGGACTTTAGTTTCAATAATATTTTTTCTTTCTTTTTTCTGATCACTTTTAAACTGGAAAATACGACTAGAAGAATCGATAAAATTTTATCTATTTCTAAATAGCAAAAAGAGGTCAGTAAATAAGTGTTTCCATGGTGATTAATTTATTTATTTTCAACATTCCTTGTCAAAATGATATTTTTCTACTTCCGTTAGGAAATAGACGTTTTATTTCACTTATTTGAGTTGGGTAATAAACTGCATTATTTAACTAGTGAAATAATGAGGTAACATAGCAACAGATATCTTGGTGGACGAATTCTGATGTGTTATTCTTTTATTTTTTTGACTTTAACTTAAACAGCTTACGAATCCTGTACGACGCTTTACTGATGTGTTACGTATAACATTTTACCTGAAACTTATAAACAGACAATACATACTATTTTAATTTAATTTAAATTAAAAGAAATATTTGATTTGTATATTCAGTCAGTATTTTATGTTGCTAAGTAACTAGACACTCACGATTCTTTCATTACCTGCCTAGGCAGGCTATATGTTATTTTTCTACTTTCGTTAGGAAATAGTCGTTTTATTTCACTTACTTGAGTTAGGTAATGAACTGCATTATTTAACTAGTGAAATAATGAGGTAACATAGCAACACAAAAAATTAAAATATCTTGGTAGACGAATTCTGATGTGTTATTCTTTTATATTTTTAATTTATAACTGTCATTAATATGTCAAAATTTCATAATTTCAAAAACGTTCTTTCGTATTTATTAGAACGGAAGTAGAAAAAATATTGTATGCAACACGTAAGAAAACTCGGTTATTACGTTACTTATGTGTTTACATAACTCGGCTACGCCTCGTTCTGCAAATTTCACATGTGTAAAGTAATAACCTTCATTTCCTTACTAGTTTCATAAATAGCTATTCCATCACTCATTTTAGATGTGATAGTAACCGTTTTTCTTACTAGGGATGAAACTAAATAACTTTCCTTACTAGTGAGGAAAACGGTTACTATCATAACTAAATTGAGTGAGGAAAATATAATTTGACATGATGACCAAGCAAACGTGATGTGCATTTGAAAGTACAACTCCTTTGATTTATATAAAATAATTATTAAATTTCTTGTGGTGGATCAGTGGTATCGAGTCGACCTGTGGATCTTGAGAAGCCTGTTTGCTCTCCACAGCCGACAAACAATTTTTACTAATTTAAATCTACCCCTGTGACTCCCCCTCCACTAACATCTGTGGGGGCCGTGATTTTATGGCTGGTACGGCAGAGTGCCATACCCAGTAATGGGTAAAAGGCGTGATGATATATTTATTTATTTAATATTTATATTAAGTTTCTTTTGTCGCAAAGGTAAAAATGTAATTTTCAGATTTAATGTTGAAAAAATAGTATGTAACACACACGTGGACAAGGGCCATTACAAAACTCGTATTACCCTTTCCGCACTTGTATTACAATATACTATTCATTCCTGTGTTAAATCATAAATAATTTGTCATTGATGGTCGCCTTAAAAAAATTGTACATAACACACCCTAAATGTGTCTGTATTAAGCTTTCAAGCTTCCAAAGCTCGCCTAGGATTCCTTCCGGAATATTCTTGCTCACCTAGTAAATTATTACTTTCACGTCTTTTAATATAATAAATAAAATATAAATAATGGATTGACCAGGCCTCGAGATGGGAAGAAAAAGAAATCGTCGAGTGCGGTCCTGGAAGATAGCAAAGCTTACACTTCCTTGAATAAACAGTGCAGAATGGATTTCAGATAAGCAAATGTATTTGCAAATGTTCCATACGCTATTGGTAATGCGGCAGTGTACGAGCGACGAGCGTGTACGCTGCAGACCCTTGTATTTCTTCCACATGGGATTTATGTCTGCGCGCCATTGTATTTCTCTTTCTGTTCGGCTGGCGTCCGGCACAGAGCAGAAACCACGTCAAAACCCACTTCTCTGATGCAGAGATGTGCACCTGCATGCTAGATTTATTCACAAATATTCATTATGTGATAGATGTGTATCTGGCTGACTTTTAATTTACCGCGGGTTCTGATTCGGATGTTGCAGCTGCCGAGGAATCAAATTGTTCTTTATGCAAAGTGCAACGAAATTCAAATTGACATTATTTTACATATTATTTTAGACTGCAAGATAACTAAGAGCTGCTCAATTTTGTAGGTAGATTTATTACCATTTTTAAGCAATTTTCATATCTAAAGAAATTAATCAGTACGATCTTAAAATTATATATTTTATAACATGTATCATTTTAAATGAGTTTTAGATATTTTCAATATTTTAATATTATCACGTCTTTACCCAAAACTGGAGGTGGCATTATGCCGTAGCATATCTCGTGAAATGCCATGACCAACCGTTACATCACCCCCTCAAAGATGTTAGATGAGGGGTGAGCAACAAGGGTAATCTTTAAAGTGGTGATAATTGAATTTTGTTTTGAAATCTAGAATCTGACGCGTTGACATTGAGCTATCTATTTCATTTACTTTCAAAAAAATCTTATAATCCTTAAATTTATATATAAAAATAAATATATCATCACGCCTTTTATCCATTACTGGGTGTGACACTCTGCAGTAGCAGATCTCGGTAAGTGATATATTTCTTAGCGTGAAGTGCGGGTACCAGTCGTCAGCCACAGGAGTAGATTTAATTTGATGAAAATTGATTGTCGCTTGTGGGGATCGAACCAGGGTTCTCAAGTTTCACCGACTCGATACCACTGAGCCACCTACCCCATAAATTTATAACTAATAAATTATTTCAAATTCTAGAAAAGGCAAAAGTACTACTATATCATTTAAATTTAAAATATATTAAATATTGAATGACTGCCGAAACATGGTATATTTGTTCAGATTTTGTTCTAAATTCTATATATAGTAAGCTATTTAAAAAAGTAATTTTTATAAAAATCTGTATCTATTTTTTAAAGTAACAAACTGTTGAAACTTATATAGTTTATTGATTTAGATGAAGAATTTAATTTTTGAAGCACTATTCTCTAAAATAAATAATGCCAGAAAAACTGATTGAATTTTTATGAGGTAGAGGAAAAGTACAAAATTATTCACACGCACAATATTTCAAATTTTCTGACAAGAAGTGAATAAATTTATTGTATGTAATGTGCAGGTAAACACGTCAAGATAGCCACGATATTCAAATTAAAATAGGGGAAGAAAATAAAATAAATCTTTGGCGGCCAGGCAAGAAATAAATAATTTTTTTCACGATCAGGATAGAAATTTGGTTTCTATCATACTAAAATCATTATAGAAATAATCAATTTTAACCAGCCATGCTGTTATCGTTGCCAATAACGATAAGATTAAGGTATTTTAGTCTCGGTGCTAAGGAAATGATTATTGTCTGTTAATTTTTTTACAAAAAAGAAACAAATCAATGGCAAATACAATATTTTTATATAATTATTTCAAGTATTTTTAAGAATCATCACTTTATATTTTAAGGTCGTGGATAAAATAGTACATACACCGCGTGAGTAAAGTGTATTTTTTCCTTCACCTTCGACTTGTGCTGCAAATTTAATCCTTGGGAAAAAATCATGCATTTCTCTCCCTTAGTATACAATATATTATTTTCACAACCCTTACAAACAATTTTTTTGCCACAAGGAAGAAATGATACCTTTCATCCCTAAAAAAAGGAAAGTGAAGCCATATACATGCAAACTGGAAAGCAGCGATATAATTTGATATTATATACACTGTTTCACTGAAGCAGGTGATATCTGTTTTCACGCCGCTATCTCATTATTATGTCAATATTTTATTTTTTCTTGTAGTTAATTTAATATCAAAAATAGATGATTTTTTAACTGTATACAACAATTTTCCAGGAATTAAAAATTTAAAAATTCAGAATTTCCATCCTTTATTTAAACAATAATGAAAAAATTAATGAAATATCTGCTGTTATACAATCAGGATTTGTTCCAGAAAAATAGCTTATTTTTCGTTCCGGATAATATCCTCTTAAGAGGATAATCAATCTTATTCAAATTTCTGAAATTGTTATTTTCTGATCGGGTAAGGAAATATATATATATATATATATATATATATATATATATATATATATATATATATATATGTATACATCGAAAAGAAGGTATCATTCTTTTTTTTAGATGCTTTATATTCGTTGCTTTCGGCTTCAAGAAAAAATTTCTCACTTTCGTCCCTTGATATACAAATAACTATTTTGTACTGTAAAATACAGTTAAACCAAATTAGCTATTTTTTATCATAGAGTAGTTTATGTTGTAAAACGGTAAGCTATAATCAAATCCAAACCATTAAAATGCAGAGAAAGAATTAATTAAATAAAGTGATTGAAACCTGAACTGCAATGATTGTATCCCTACAACCACATTTGCAAAAAGACCAACCATATAACCAGTACTCAATCAATCACCATCAACCGCAAATATACACATTGTACTCTCCCAGTTCGCGTCTGTTTTCGGAAGCTTGTCATGTCCAAATGGCGATTTGCACGTCCGCACGCGTGAATCCCGAGTGCGTGTGTAACACACGTGTTAACACGTGGCACCTCGTTACACACACACACACATGCTGTGTGTGTGTGTGTGTGTGTGGAGTATAGGTACTACAAGCTACTAGCGTTCAATTTGCATACAATCAACGGTGCAGTATGGGTAGAAAGTGTTCAGCGCCTACTATGATGAGGAAGCCTGGTTAGCTAACTGCGCTAACGCGCAGGGATTTGAAGACGGAACAGCTGATTCCGGATGGCGTAGGTGACTTGATGGGTTGGTGTACGTGATTAGGGTTATTTTGTAGTTGGTAACCTAGTTTTTTTTTATATTTCGTAATAGTACTTATCCTTAATATTTACAATAATTGCCATTAAAAATTGTAACTAATTTGATATCAGTTTAAAAATTAAATGTTACCTATTTGCTTTTATGTGACTTAAAAATGAAACATGGAATTTGCCATATATATGTTACCAATTTCACAGCAATATATCAGCGAGTTCATTTTAAAATGAAACATTACAAGCAAAATATTTACTATATTGAACGATTATAAGAAATACAAATAAACAATAATTATAATAGTTTTTACAAATTTCCTCCATTCACTGCCAAGCATTGTCCTAGTTATAAAACTCATTCATAACATTAGATATTTAAATTTAAAGATAAATTGATGACAGAAAAATTCAGGTGACGCCTGGATACAAACTAAGGATCTTCTGCTTGTCGGCGAAGGTACAAAGTATGACGTCAATCGAATTCTTCTATTATAGTGTCTAACGCAATATCTATTCCAAAATTTCCTACATGACAGAAATTGACAACGGGTGTCGTCTGCAACGAAATTTAAGCAGCTGTATTACTTTCAGCAGGGATTTGAACCGAACAATTTTGGTGTTCGATTACAGTTAACAGTTTTTATATCAGTAGAAATCAGGTTTGGATTTTGGTTTTTTCAAATTATAAATTTCGGATTCGTTACGATTTTGGTGTTTTACTGTTACGGTTTAAAATGGCTTTACAAAAACCTAATAGAACAATATTGTACCTACATTTACAGTATATTTTTTAAGTAACTAAATTTTCTAAACTTATTTGTATTTCTGTTTTCTGAAATCTTCAAAAATAATTTCTACGTATGCCATAGTGCCGATTTTGCATTCACATTACAATAGTAATAATATTATAGTATTGCCAGTCCTATTACGACTGTAAAGATTGTAGCTCTATAAAAATATAAAAACTAATAAATTATATTATTCATCTTCGGTTCAGTAGGATCTAAATAATATAGGTTAGAATTACAGATTCATTTAAATTATCTTTTTGTTTTTCGGTGACGGTTTCATAAGAGGTAAATATTGATGCAGTTTTTGGTTCGTGTCCTTGACTTCTAAACACGTTTTGAACCTGAATTTTTAATTCTTCAAGATATAAAATGTTGCCAATGTATATTTTGGATTTTAAAATTACTCAATAACAATAAATCCAGTGGTGTTAAATCAGGAGATCTAGAAGGCCACTTCACCGTTCGATTTAAAACAATTAAATATTTAAAATTTTCTTCAACGTTTTAAATCTGAATTGTTAATTCTTCTAAATATATAATTTTGCCAGTGTATACTTTGGATATCAAAATTTCTCAATAAAAAAAAGATAGTGGTGCAAGATCGGGAGACCTAGCAGACTATTTTATTTCGCCGCATATATTATTTACAGGTAGCAAATCATTAACAACAATGCATCACTAATCCATACAAATGTTAACTTGGAAATCTATGTTTTATTACAAAATATACGCTCTAATACAGGGATGACAAATTCGTGATCATGGATATGTTAAATACCGTTTTTCACGTTAAAATCAATTCACAGTATATATCTAGAATAAGATTAGTACTAACTAACACATAATTTAACCCCTAAGCCTTAATAAAAGTATAAAATCTATTTTTAATTTTTGTATTAAGGCTTAGGGGTTAAATTCTTTGTTAGTTAGTTCTTAGCCTTAGATTTTTTACATTTATTTTAAGATTAGTACTGATAATAAATAGAAAGATATAATATCAATTCTTTTCGTAAATATT
The DNA here is from genome assembly GCA_947425015.1 of Pterostichus niger. Taxonomy (NCBI): domain Eukaryota; kingdom Metazoa; phylum Arthropoda; class Insecta; order Coleoptera; family Carabidae; genus Pterostichus; species Pterostichus niger. Next base: position 31,465,153 of record OX380341.1, read on the forward strand.
TTACATGAAAACTTTTTTAAGCATTATGCATTTTAATGCTATTATTAATTAATTATAACATAAAACTCTGAAAACATGTGAATTGTGGTGTCACCCATTTTGGCTATTTTAACTTTTAACATGCTGTTAATATTATTTTATGCAATTCGGCCTTAAATTATTTTTAGTATCAAAACAAATTTGTTGATTGATTTAGATGCTAAATTTAATTCTATATAGATTTTAATTGAAACCTTTTTCTGTCTCATAATCAGGGTTGTAATGGTAGTAAAAAAATAATTTCCTAGGTAATATTGTTTATGGGACACCTTTATATATTAAATTTATTAAAAATCATATTTAAGATACGTAATAGAAAAAAAATTATATTTTTGTTTTGGTAGAATATATCATATTACCATTCTAGCGAACCTTATCACGTTATATGTATATTATTTCTGTTGTTATTTAAACATACTTCTTTTGTTTATATTTATATTAATTAATCGTTTTAATAGGTATTATGCTATGTTCATAAGTATTCCAATTAAATTTCGTGACTTTAAATTTTAGTTATGTATTAACTATCTAATAAATTTATACCTACATATATTTTTTTATGGAATAAATATATCGCAGGCTTATTTATTTAACAATTTATTTAATCTATAATAAACGAATTTATAACATCTTTGGACTTATTTAGACCTTACTTATTAAGTACTTATGATCAGAATTTTCGTTTTAAATTTTTGTTTAATAAAGAATATTAACATTTTCTTGTGTTTAAAATTTTTAATATTTATTTTCCTGACATTTGAAGGTCGATCAACCTTGACCCTTAAAAGTGTATTTACATTTCTTATACATTACTGTCTACATATTTAGAATTTTGTAATAAGTTCACACTATTTTTTATATGATTTTAATACATTACTGTAAAAATTTTATAACTTGATTATGACCAGATTCAATGGTGGAAACTTCATCATTATTTATCAGTTGGGCCTACAAATATAAATTGAAATTAGTTATTTATTTATTTATTTATTTATGTTACGCTGTACAACAGGAATTTAACCTCAATTACAGTACAGGGTCCGCATTCACCGAGCCGCAGTGTGGTAGTTTATATAATATTTTATATATTATTTTCAATGTATCGTAATAATAAGTATGTTTTAAATATTTCACTTTTTGTTATCGTATAAGTACTTAAAAAATGAAGACAAATTATTGTTTTTTCGCTGTGAGCTCAGGTAAATAAACCCACTTAAGTAAAATTAAATTGTCGGCTGTAATTTGCTATTAAAGTCACGTATTTCTCGTAGCTATAAAATTTTTATCAGCCCGTAATTTCACATAATTCTAAAAGTGTTATTAAAATTATAAAATCTATTCTGGGTCGCAATACCTTTGTTAACGACTACCTGTATTGTATTTTAAGTATATGCAGCATGTTTCACAATTAATTATTAGTCATTATAGGTCAAATACCTAACATGAATAAATAAAAACAAATTTGCAATAGATAGATATTATAATAATCACTGAACAAAAATTATTAAGTAAATAAATTAAACATATTTAAATACGTAGGTTGTTTAAACTCATTTAAACTTGCACAATTTCAGTTATTATTAAATAAATCACTTTTGTTTTTATTTTATTAATAATGCAGATGCCTAGAAACAAAGTAAAAACTATATTTTCTAAACAGACGCCGTCTCATGCATGTCGCCATCTTGTTGAGCATCACAAGTCACTACGTCACAAGTTTCAACTCTACTGCAACAATTCTACAATCCAGAGCATTGTTTCTCACTTACCGAATAAATTAAAAAACTAAAATTACTCGTAAATACCGCGAAAACTAACTAAAAATCTCGGAATTTGCGTTATGTTTGGTTGAGTGCTTTGTTTTGTGATGCTGTACGCAGCTAGATGAAATATTTTTGGTGGGGAGACGGAATTCAATATGGCCGACTGTCAGTTGTGCTTGGCGTCAACGAACGCCGTGCGGAAAATCGAAGATTTCTCACTAAAAACACGTGCTGTGCCTCGAAAATTATTTGAATCGAATGTAGATCATCTTTGTTCAAGTTTCTATCATGTTTCGTAGGCGAGAATCTATAAATGTAAGTAGTTTTGCTGATATTTTTGTTTGTATGTTAGGTCATATTTTGTGACCCTGTTCGAGGCTAGATTACGTCGCCCCGCCTTCCTGGACAAAAGGCGCGAGGGCAGCCATTATGGCATGCCGCAGAGCATACAGGGTAGACAAAGACGTCACGCGTTTAGAAAGAGATGGTAATAGTAGCGTTCTCATGAACAATGTTTGATATTTGAATTGTTTTTAGTTACTTTTAATTCTGATTAAACTGTAAGCAAATAAATGTTTAATAGCAGATCTAATTCACGCTAACGTGATAGCAGGTGTTTATAATGTTGATTTAATTATTTTAATTTGAAGGTTAATGATTTTATTTTTTATTTTGTTTGTCACTTACTTTATAATTATCTTTATGTTTAATACTTGTCAGTTTTATCTAATGGCAACTATTTTATGGACATTTTATCTTTGTGAAATACAAGACGCGTGTTTTGTTACAATTTAGATTTAATCAAAACTTTAAATAAAATATATTAACGCAAAATTACCTATTAATTTACACTAATAAGTATAAAAACACTACTTTCGTACTTAGTTATCGGCCTACGATCGTTTATTTAGTATTATACTATAATTATTTACTCGCGAACCTGTTAATAATGTGCCTACTTTGTTCTCATTCTAAGATATCAGGCCTAGTATTTAAATTAATTTATAAAATATTTGTATCTATACCTAGATAATTATGTTCGGACATATTAATTAATTTTACAAAAGTATATACTCATTGTATGTTGTACTTATTTTGAAAATTATACACAGTATTGATTAATAAATTTTAAAAATAATTGTTTAAAAAAGAAATCTGTATTTTTATTTATTTATTGAATTACCTAATTTTAGGAAAATATACTTTTCCTTTTAATTAAATTCCTAAACATAATAGGGTACACATGACACAGATGTGACCTGGGTTTAAGGTAGGTATACAAAAAAACGATAAAATTATTTGTTCAGTTGCTATGTTTAATAAGTGTTTAATAAATGGGTGCAGTACTAACACATTTTTTTTGTAATTTTATTATTAAAATATATAAGGCGACGAACGAAAACTGTGCTTTAGGCAAATAACATGGAGAATAAGTTTTTCGTTATTATTTCTTGTCTTGTATAATGAATTAAAATTATTAAAACGAAAAGTAATCTAAGAGAAAAGAAACGAAACGTTTTTGTTGAATGGATGGAATTAAATTTATTATTTAAAACAGAGACAATGTTTTGAATCTATTATTGGACCCAACTTCAAGTCGAATTAAATACTGAATTGAATATAATTCAAAATAAAACAATATTGTAGATGAATTTAAAATTTATTTATTTTTTTTAACTTTTTAAATTTAAATAAAACTACATAATGGTAGTGATAATTAATTAATATTAAATTGAATTTTGTTAATTGATGAAGGAGCAGAATTTAATTCTAATTTTATTTAAAACATTTTCCTATAAAGTAATCGAAAATTGGGGTAGTGGCTCAGTGGTATCGCGTCGGTGAATTTGAGAACCCGAGTTCGATTTCAACAGTTGACAAACAATTTTCACCAAAATTAAAACTACCCCTGTGGCTCCCCCACCACTAACAACTTTGGGGGCCGTGATTTGACAGTTGGTAACCGCACTTCAAGCGAAGAAATATATCACTTCTTCGAGATCTGCTACGGTAGAGTATCACACCAAGTAATGGGTAAAAGGCGTGATGATATATTTATTTTATTTATTTATATAGTAATCAAGGTAGTGGATAGCTGTATACAGGGGGTGAAATAAAGGACGCATCATATTGTTTTAAATGTTATTTTTGAAATATTTAAATATTGGCTTCCCTAATTATTTTAAATAGTTTATTGTAACGGAAAAATTTCTTCATTATTTGACACGAATATTTATAATTTTACTCTATTTGGAACTGGAAAAACGAGGGAAATGTTTATAGGTAACTCTGGTATTTTCAAAATAGTGAAACAAGCAAATATTACTTTCCTATTGGTTCAATTTTATTTTTTCATTATAATTATTTATCCCGTAGGAAATCATTTCATATTTAATAATATAAATTTTTATTTCTGCCAAAATAGTTTTTAATTTTTAATTTCAATACGTAGGTAATGAAAACATCATTTTTCACTCATTTGATTAATACATTCTGGCTTCGCGGTCATGCGTCAAACTTCTAACTCATAAAAAAACACGGCTTTTATTATTAGTTCTATAATTGTTATTTTCACACGCTAAGACTAAATTGGAATTCTTAATAACATAAAGAAAAATTGATAATATTTAATTTGCATAAAAATCACGTGCCTAGAGTGCTTTCGAAAACTAACTATTTATTAAAACTACTTAGGACCAGTTTCACAAATAAAAGTTAAATTTTAAACTTGGTTTATTAAATGAAAATTACATAACAAATGGAATAATTAACATCGCCGTCGTACATACTTTTATTTATTTAACTCAAGTTTAAATGGGGTAGGTGGCTCAGTGGTATCGAGTCAGCCTTGAGAACCCTCCCACAGCCGACAAACAATTTTCACCAATTTAAATCTACTCCTGTGGCTCCCTATTCACTAACATCTTTGTGAGTCGTGATTTGACGGCGGGTAACCGCATTTCACGCGAAACAATATATCAGTTAACCGAGATCTGCTTAGGTAGAGTGCCACACCCAGTAATGGATAAAAGGCGTGATGTTATATTTATTTTTATTTATTATTTAAGTTTAAAATTTAACTTTTGAGAATGAAACCGGCCCGTAGACGAGAGCGTTGATATTTAGCATAAAATTATAGTGTAACTAAGAAGAATTGAATAATTCGAAGAAATTTAGCGTTGTCTCGCAATACAGATCTATTAGGCGCATTTATCGATTACCACCACGTTCTTCTGGTTAATGCGGTTGGATGGGCACTACGTGACGCTGCTTGTAACGTCTCCGCATTCAGCTAAGTAAACGCGCTTCATCTGAGATCGTCAAAAAAACAACGAACAGTGCAATTATTAATACCCAGTTATCAAAATAATGAGGGCTATAGATGAAAACGTGTAATAATTTTCAGTCGAAAATACAAAAAGTGAAAACAAAATACCAGTGTAACCGGTAACAATTACGTTTCACGTTTTTATTTTCTCGATTACGCATGCGAGCGCGCATTGAAGAAATGTGAGTTTACACGCATCTAATTACAGTCTGGGCGATGCTATCGTCTTTACCGGTGACTTTTTGCCGACTTTAATTGGACTGAGAGATGCCCTCTTCAAGCTCAAGGCATTCATTGAACGGAGAACGCACAGAATCAAATGATGGCTACTGGCTATCAGATAGTTGCCGATCGCTTTCCAAACAAATGATGGAGATTTATGCTTTTAATTAGCAGATAATGAAATCATTTAAATCGAAAACATTCGGTTGCACAATCAATTCAATTCCTATAGAAATTTTATACAAGCAAAAGGACTTGACGAGGCTACCCACTCGCATACCGTTTCTTTTTACCAGTTTTTATAATTAAATTGACAGTTTATTCTCATCACAAGTGTACCACAAATTTAAATATAATATGCATGATTCTAATTGTTTCTTACGATGTGAAATCGTAGGTATTTAATTCTCATACGTTTATTTAATTCATCATTTATTATAATGTTAAAAATGATTTATATTATAAGTTCATACTATTATTTATACAGGGTGTTTTACAACTTCAGGATTAAAGTTAAATGGCTGATTACGAATTAAAAGTAATTACATTATAACCATAAGGTCGTGGGTTCGGATCCCGCCCGTGGCGACCATACAAAGGATATATCGGCATATGACCTTAGTAGTTGGTCCGATATATAATTTAAATTAAAAAAAAAAGCAGTAAATATTTTGAGTGTCACTGTTTGAGAGTTATATCTAATTCTTTCAATACCGTATACGAATCAGACTAGGTACTTAAATAAAAATAAGGCATTACACCAGTTACCTACATAATAACTAATTAATAAATGATTATTTGTAGGCAGTGTTTATACTTTTATTTCATAAGTAACATAATTATAAATAATTAAATGTACTATTAAACCAGTGACACTAAAAATGTTCGCTTGAATTTTTGTGAATTTCAAAAAAATATTTTTGTTCTATAATCAGTATATCAAATTATATATGTCATTAAAGTTTCGTGCAGAGGTATAGAAACAGCCTGTATACAGCGCACTGTTAGTGATAGGAAATTGATTCATTTTTGCTTTATAATTTCACATTTTGTTATTAACTATTTATAAATGTTGTAGATGAAGTCATAAAAAATCATGATATGTAACTTGACACATCTTCATTGACTAAGTAGAGTACATATTCTGATATTTTCACCACATACAAATTAACCCTTAAAATGAGTAACTAAAATTTTTATTAAAAAAGAAGGAAGAACGATATTATCATTCATATTTATTTCTTAAATCTAGTTTAAGAACGAAACAGCGAATCATTTATAGGATATTAATATTGCTGTCAGAATTTAAACTGTAGTTAATGATAAATGCACATTTAAAAGTTTAATAATTCCGGTGAATAACGTCATAAAAATATGCAGATTTTTTCCTCCGACAAATATTCCTATATTGCTGGAGTGGTAGACTATACTTTGTGTCATTTATTTGAAGCATTTTTCTTCAAATATATTTGGTTGCAACGTTATATGCAATAAATTCGAGTAGCTATTATGTAAACTGGATGAAAGTCTAAATAAAAACATTAATAAAATACACTTTTTAAATTAGGAACTTATACCGACTCTTATTTTCTTATGAAATTATTCATCAAACAATATGATTATTGTCTTTTAAAAAACTATTCATTGCCTACTTTCAATTTTACTAGAGATGGGCGAATATCATCCGTGAATAGTCGAATGCCGCGAATATTGACATTATTCGATATTCGAGATTTTCGAATATTAACGTCAGTATAGCGAACATTCGAATACCTCGAATATCACGACATATGTTGACTATGTTTTTCTTAATCATTTATGCATAAACTTAAAGCTATTACAATACTTTGAAGTTATTAATAATAAAGATATTTTGTTTCAAAACCATGAAGACGTACCATATTTCAAATTTGTTTTTCGCCAACAACAGCCCGTACGTTTCACCTTAAATTTGAATTTTTCGTCTTTTTCTTTTTTGTTTTAATTTTATTTTATCTTAACAATTTCATTCAAATAATTAAATAATTATTAACAATAAATCAATTAACTTTTAGGAGTATTCGAGTACCTCGAATATTCGAGATCTGATTAATATTCGTATTCGATATTCGAATTCGAGAAATTTGATATTCGCCCATCTCTAAATTTTACCTTGCTATGTAGCTATTCGGTTTGTGAATAGAATTTAAGCCATTTATACTTTCAGTTTCAATTCGGCTACTAACATCAACATAAATTATATTGATTCACCTCTATTTAATAAAAAAGTCAATAAAAAATTAGGTAGTTATGAACCTGCATGATATTTTATTTAATCACAAATATATAGTAATTATATCTAGAATTTTTTTTATTATCCTACACTTAATCATGATTACTTTCAAATATATAAAAATAAAAATTCTTTTGAAATACGTAAATAACAATAAAATATGTAATTTTCACTTACTTTGCGGTGTATTTCCATTAGAATTTCTTTTTGAGACCGGTTATTTGAATTGAAGCACTGCACCATCACTGCACTTTAACACTATCACAGTCAAATATATACTACATATACAATAACAAATTTAAGACTAAAAATTCGTTCGTATTCTGTGCCTTCGAAGCGCACGAACAAGTCCAAACCGTCTATAGCCGAATAAATGTAATTGCATTCATTTAAACAATGTACAAACTCGTTTATATATTTCTATAGTTATAAATTCTTGCTGTTCTGATGTAGTTGATTGCGGAGATCTGTAGAGTCAATATGTCTGATTTAGTGTTTGAATATTTGTGATAATTTTTGTCTTAATAATAATTTTGTTAAATGCAATCGTTTTATTGTCTATTATTATTATCTAAGTTAGGAAAGATTGTATAAGACATTTATAATAGTGTGACGTTATAAATAGCGGGTACGTGTGATGGAGTCGGGCAGTATTCCGGATGTTTTGTTGAGAATATAGTGTTTGATAGGTGACCGTACTCGTTGTCTTATTTATTTCCCTTTCAATATATGTGTATTTGTGAGTGTTAAAAGATTATTCCTAACAATTGTGTTGGTGTTTTCGATTCTTTTTCATTTAATCTTGACTGGAAGTACCTGTCTACACAAAGTAAGCAATATTTGTATGATTATAAACTAAATATTTATTTAAAATGTTGTATGCTTCTTTAAAAGTGTTGTATAGAGAACAACGCCATATATTTGTCTATTGTTATACCCATATATCGATTTTAAAATTTAATTTTTAATATAACCATCATGAAATTTAATGATAAAAATATTTCATATTTTTTTAACGATTTTTTAAACTTAATTATTAGCTCATAGTAGAGATGGTATATATAGGGTGTCCCATCGGTTTGTATTTTTCTTTACTCGATTATTTTAAATATGTTTTCAAAGTTTGTTTTAAATGTCTACATATCTGCATAAGTTTTCGCGTAAAGACATGCAACTTTATATTTTTTAATGCAACACCTATATATTTTTGCAAGATTTTCAAGATTTTTTGTTTCTCTTTAAAACAGTTCTTATTCAGTATAGTCCTAAAATGATCGGTACAAAAACTATTCATGTTTTAATTACATAGAAAGTATGCTACGAATGCACTTGTTTAAACAATTTGATTAATTATTGTTATAATTTATTTAGTTTGTTTACGAAAAAATGGATTTTACAAAAGACGAATTAGTTAGGTAATTTGGTATTTATTCTCGATGACTTTTAGCATACTTTCTATGTGTGATTATTTTATTAATAAAACTTGAATTGTTTCTGTACTGATCAGTTCAGGACTATAATAAATAAGAATTGTTTTAAAGAGAAACAAAAAAAAAGATTAAAATGTTGCCAAAATATATAGTATTCCATTTTAAAATATAAAGTTCCATATCATTATTTGAAGAATGGAATATCCGGTAGAAAAACTTGTACTGAAGTTATGTGAGCATTTTAATTTAAAATAAACTTTGTATAAAATAGTTTTATTACAGTATTAGTACTGTAAATCAGACTTTTCGGACTGAAATCAGTACTGTAAACATAGAAATACGAGATAGAATGAAATAATTTTTTTTTCTTTGATTGCTATTGAAAGTTGACAATTATGCTCTCATTTGTCATCGTAAAATTGAAGTTTTCTGTGGAACAATCGAAAATAACTTTGTCGCGTGTCTCCAATGGCAACGCGCGAAAAAGATATTAAATGCGAGCTTATTTCAATAGTTACCAAGGATACAAACAAAACAGAAATTTGTCATATTGACAGTTGATAGAATGAATTTATTTGCAGTACGTATACGTTTTTTAATGAAATCGTAGAAAAAATGATGTGTGTATCACGAGCGTAAAGTGTCTTTGTTCCTCTTACACTGTTGTAGCCCTCACTTTTGGCTCACGCTGCAATTACCTTGCTCGAGTAATATAATAACGAATGACTTTACGCTCTTAATTCACAAATAACTATTTTAAATATTTTACTAAGAAGATTATTTCTAATAGTTTACAATCTTTATTTCATGAAAATAATTTATACAACTATTGATTGAAATATAATTTATACATTTATTTTAGTGCTTATCAGAAGACATAGTTTTGCTTTCAGTTATTTCTGATAAATGATTTTTTCATAGTGTATAATTTCAAGGCAAAATAAAAGCACATCCTTATTTAATTCTAAGAACTTCTGGTCCGTCACCACAAAATTGATTCACCTTTACAAATCCAAAACTATGAAAACAAGTAAAATGCAAATGGTGATTCTTGCCCAGCACACATCGATGTACTGTACCTTGTAGTATTCAAATACGTCCCCGGCGTGGGTGCTGATTTACGTGTTCCGTGCAAAGCCACGTTTCGTTAACCGGAGTGCTGGCAACACTGCCAACGCTGGCAACACCGGCTAGATTTAAATACTGTGTCATGCGCGCCGATAAATCATAAATTCAATTTATCGTTAATTCTGTTTTGTTTTACATTGTATGCGGCTGGACTGGCGAGGTTTATGTGTGTGCATTTTACTGCAGTCTTGGAATTTGTTGTTCTATACATGAGTGGAGATAACCAGCGTGATGCATGACAGGAAATGTAGGGAACTGTGGATAATTTTTGTTAGCTAACATTCGGAAGTTACACTATATCTACACATTAGCTATGTAGGGTGGTGACCGCGACACCGGAACAGAACTTTAATATGTAAAATCATATTTTAATAGTTTTCTGCTTCCCTTATTTTTTAGAGAAAAAAGCTTCAAATAAATGTTGTAGAGCATAAAATTCTGCATTCAAATCAATAAACATATTTAATGTTACATGCTTTATAACGACAGAAAATGTTGAATATTAGCTTAAAAACATATTTTTTCTACGATTGCTATGAAAAGTTGACAATTACGCTCTCATTTGTCATCGTAAAGTTGACGTTTTCTGTGGAACAATCGAAAAATATCTTTTTTGCGCGAAAAAGACGTTAAATGCGCGCGTTTCCAACAATGGCAACGCGCGAAAAAGATTATAAATGCGCACTTATTTCAATAGTTACCAGGGATACAAACAAAACAGAAACTTGTCATATTGACAGTTGACAGAATGAATTGATTTTCAGTACGTATACGTTTTTTAATAATTTTAAGATGCAATCGTAGAAAAAATGATGTGTGTATCACGAGCGTAAAGTGTTTTTGTTCCTCTTGCACTATTGCAGCTCTCGCTTTCGGCTCGCGCTGCAATTACCGTACTCGAGTAACAAAGAATCACTTTACGCTCTTAATACACAAATAACTATATTCTACAAACAATTAGAAAAGAAATGTAAAAAGAATCTAAATGTTTAAATTTAACATTTCAAACAGTTATCAAATGAATAGTGTGTTAATTTTGCACATTTGTATAAGACCAACATAAAGCTTAAAAAAGTCGTTTGTATTATTTATCTTAAAATATAATAAATAATATCCCGTAGGTAAACCGTAGCATAATGCGCAAATCCCCTTCATTGCATTTTTATATCCGTTCATAATCTCTCTACTTCAAAACTGTAACATGAACCTCTCAAATTAAATCATAAATTTTGTTTCTACCTAACCTCAAATTTACATTAACCCCCAACTAAAAAAATCTACAACAAAAAAACAGCTTCTGCAGACAATACATCCATACTTCGTCCTCGGGTAAACTCTACCTTCGTCAGCTGTTCAGATTGAGATTCCTTCTTCTCTGTTCAACACAGAGGAGCAAGGAGCTGAAAGACAAGATGCCACTTCGCTCTTTCCCATTTCGACCAGTAAATTTATAAAACCATAGATTTAATCAATTAGGAAAATTGGATAAGCCGAAAATATTAAGGGATTGGACCATTAACGATGCTACAATTCGAAGAAGGAAAAAAGCAATAATACAGGGTGTTTCAGGACTAGTGTAACAAACTTTAACAGCTTATTCTTGAGGTCATTTTGAGCTAAAAATGTCATATGAACATAGGTCCTAATCTTTCTAGTTACCAAAATGCAAGAGGTTGACATTCTATAAACAACACGAAATTTTCAAATTTTTTTAATCAACATACTTTCGGAAAACAAGAGTTTTATTGAAAAGTCATACCTTATTTGTCTTCATTAATTTTATTTATTAATATTATCATGCATACGAGTTCAAGGCGCTCATTTTGAACACTTGCTGTAATTTTTTTAAAATTTGTTATCTTATTTCATATTGTGTTAACCTATTCCATGTTTGGTTATGTTGTTCTGTGTCTATTTAATTGTGTCATTTTATGTTTTGTTCTCTAAATCGTATTCGTTAATATTAATAAATAAAATTAATTAAGATAAATAAGGTATGACTTTTCAATAAAACTCATTTTTTCCGAAAGTATTATGAAAATTTCGTGTTATTTATAGAACTTCAACCTCTTGTATTTTGGTAACTAGAAGGAATAGGACCTATGTTCATATGACATTTTTGGCTCAAAATGACCTCAGGAATAAGCTGTTAAAGTTTGTTACACTAGTCCTGAAACACCCTGTATAAATCAGTACAGAACAATAAATAAAATTACTTAACAGTGGTAGACAAGTCACATATTATTTATTTATTTATTTATGTTATTTATGTTACGCTGTACAACAGGAACTTAATCCCAATTACAGTACAGGGTCCGCACTCACCGAGCCGCAGTGTGGTAGTTCATATAATTTTTAGCTTCAGTAAGATTCGAACTCGGGATCTCCGGATTCGAATTCCGTATCGCTATCCACACCACCGTACTGACGGACATATATAAATGTAGGTTCGATAATGGTCCAATCCCTAGGACCAAAACATCAACAATAAAGCATTAATTGACACAAAAAAACAATAATAAAATGCTTTTTATTTCTCAATGACGAAGTTCAGTTAAATAAACGATTTATTAATTTATACGCGTAAGAAACAAATACTTATGGGGTAAGTGGCTCAGTGGTATCGAGTCGGCCTTTGAATCTTCAGAACTCTGGTTCGATTCCCACAGCCGACAAACAATTTTCACCAAATTAAATCTACCCCTGTGGCACCCTCTCCACTAACATCTTTGAGGGCCGTGATTTGACGACTGGTAACCGCACTTCACGCGAAGAAATATATCACTTACCGAGATATGATACAGCAGTAATGAGTAAACCCAGTAATGAGTAAACGGCGTGAAGATATATTTATTTATTAGTTAGAAACAAATACGATTTTTTCCTCGGGTCTCTCACAAATGGCACCAAATTGTTGTCTGAAATTAATTAGGTAATTATCTGCCATAATTAATAACTCGAACAGATTAATATGTTAGAATAAATTGAAATAAATTGCCGGACAAAATGAATGCACTAGGAAGATTATAAGTAAAAATATTTTTAAATAAATAAAATAAATATATCATCACGTTTTTTACCCATTATTGGGTGTGGCACTCTGCTTAAGCAGATCACGGTAAGTGATATATTTTTTCGCGTGAAGTGCGGTTTTCAGCCATCAAATCACGGCCTCCAAAGTATTTAAATAACAAGTAATAAATATTGCGTTGCACCCCAGAGTAACTGAATCTCACTGGGTGAGTTGGAAATGGGTGAACTGGGAAGTCACCAGCAGAAGACACCGGCTCGGCAGGGTCATGTCCTCCACAGCTAAAAGTAGGATTGGTTCCACAGCACAGAAGTGCAGTGTCTTGAGATTTATTAGCTGACAAAGTTTTCGTGTTCCCATTGGCTTTGCTCACGCTGCCGCGGTAGAGGATAAAGTTTTGAGGGTATTTTGGGCTGTGTACGAGGCACCGCGGGTGGCAGACGATTCTTCAGAGTTTTTTTCACTTGGTTAAATAAATTATTTTTGTAAGAGTTAGATTGTCATTTGTGGTAACCTACTAACTGCATTGGGTTAGTGAGGAAATGTACCTTGGTACTCATGGGGGTTAATGACCGGAATATTCAAATTTTTCTATTTCACTCGGTATTTCATGCTGAAATTTAAATTATTTTTTGTTATAAGTAAATTGAGCTATAGATGTCTATTATTCTCGATTCATTTTAATTTTGTAAATTTTTATCGAAATTTTTCCGAGTGTGGAATTAAAATATGTAACATAGGAAATACAATTTTTACCAATTTAAATCTACTCCTGTGGCTCCCCCTCCACTAATATCTTTGGGAGGCGTGATTTGACGGCTGGTAACCGCACTTCACGCAAATTTTTTTATCATTTACCGATATCTGCTTAGGCAGAGTGCCACACACAGTAATGGGTAAAAGGCGTGATGATATATTTATTTATTTAGGAAAAACAATAATCTTTTTGTAATATGATAATTGTAGCTTGTCTAATTAAATTAGATCAAAAATGTAAATAAAAAATGTTAAGTATTAAAAACTGCATCTAATAAATATTTACTTATTGGTCAATTGGTATTATGCAAAAGTAACAAGCAAACGGAAAATGGCTTTTATGAAGAAAATTTGTTATTGAGAGTGTTGTAGAAGACAACGAAATAAAATAATAATTATTATAACCTTTGACAGTTACTGAAAGATCAATAATTTTATTTTCATAAATATAGAAATTTATGAGAAAGAAAAAATTAACAGAAATGACTTTTGTGAAACTATAATTTTCTTTATATAAACCATTCTTCGTTTGCTTGTTTCTCTTACATAAAAAATAATTGAGCAACAAATAGATAATTATTAGGTGTAGTTTTTAATACTTAACATTTTTTGTATTTACACTTTTGGTCTAATTTAATTAGGGAAGCAACAGTCATCATATTAAACAAAATACTATTATATTTTCTATGTTACATATTTCAATTTTATAACAGGTAATATACAGAACAGCCGCTCATCAAACTTATTAAAGAATTAGTCTTCGTCTAACATTCTCATCCTGACACACACCATACTCGCTTCAACCACAATCATAATTCTCTCTATACAAGTTCATTTATTCATTACAATCGGAACCTCTCATCACGCAACAAAATTTCAATCACATCCATCCATTCGCTCCTATATACTACCACACTGCGGCTCGGTGAGTGTGTACCCTGTACTGTAATTGGGATTAATTTCCTGTTATGCAGTGTAACATAAATAAATAAATATACCTGTGTCATTAATCTTTCACTTACGCCCACTTCTCTAACAATGAATCTAAAAAGATAAAAAAGGAAGAATGCGTAGAATTGCGCTTGTTTTTGAAAATACATTCCACACAATTGCAGTTACATACTTTTCGTAACACATGCACAAGAAATACGTTTTATTCCCTAATTTTAGAGATAAACACTTCTTTTCTTCCCTAGGTAGCATGTTTCTCTCCCTAGAGAGATGTTTCTCTCCCTAGAGACTACGATTATTAGGTGTTTCCTAGGTAACTATTTACGCAATCCATATTTGACATTTGTCCCGATAAGACAGTAATTTTTGTGTACTTGTTACGAAAAGTATAATATGTTTCACGGGAGGGCGCGATTATCCCTTGTGTGAAGTTGGCAAACCTCGCGGTAATAATCGTTTGTTTCCCTCCCTTGATGCATAACATACTATTTTCTATGGTAAGAACTGAAAATGAATCAAAAATATAAGCAAGAAAGGGAATGTCGTTCAGAGCTTGTGCTGGTAAATGAATTTGAAACAATTAAACAATGAATCTAAAACCAATAATCATCTTCGCCAAACGTTCCTATCCTGACACATTACTTTTATTTTATGTTTTGTTACTATATCTAAAATGTTTTCAAATAGATAAAATAATGAATGTATTAAAAAACATGAGCATTATGAACAGCAAGAGCAAAACAATTTGAAAACCTGCAAAGCATAAAATAATGAACTGCATCAAAGTGAAGCAACGAAACAAAAACAAACAGTTCCAGTTCATTCAGAAACAGTTTCTTCAAAGCTCCATAATTTCTCATGAATCTCACAGGCGACTAGATCACGAAAAACTTGTTCGCTAGGTCTGTCGCGACTTCAAAGATCAGAGTAAGCCGCGCCCGCATTCTCTGCCTACCTTTTGTTATTTCCGCTGTTTCTTATTCCGCGGACGTCGCCATTCGCATTCGGAGCAAGAAGTAAATACTAACTCGGTGCAGTGAGACAACAGCAACCGACAGACAACACTGATAATTAAGAGATTGCGACCAGAGATAAGATTTTATTTTTCATTAAATTAGAATTTCAGATAAAGATGACCTCTTATTTGTGATATATAAATGCGCTGTATTCGCTTCATTATTTTTATCTCATTGTTTATGTTTTTAAAAGGATGTCATTATTATGGAAGATTTAATTAGGTGTTTTGGAATTAATACAATGTTTGTTTTGAATTTTAATGATGTGAGAAATATGAATGGTGCTGTTGCGTGCTGGTTGGTTTGCTACTTTGGATATTTGCGATAGGATTTATATCATTAAATATTTTTAGCAACTTTTAGATGTTATATCACACATTTATATATATTGCTTTGATAACCAAAGAGTTCAGAATGTTATCTACCTAAAAATTGAAATGAAAAATATTTATTTTAAATAGATTTCCGTACATGTTTACTAACTTATTTAATTTTAATTGAAAGCCGTGTCGCTCGTGAGGCAAACTTCTAACTCAAGTGCGAAAAAACATTATTTTTTCTTTTTTTTTTTGTTTACAAATATATATTGAATTTAATCATTTGGTAAGTCTAAGAATTTATCGGTATAATTTCGAATCGAAAATAAAAAATAACATAATTAGATCCCAACAGCGTAGCTGCAAGAATTTAAGTGTTATTTTTTAATTCTACGTAGAAATTATGAGGTATTTTACCAATATTCCGTGGTTCGAACTACGAATATATTCGATTTATTATTTCCTGAATTAAAATAAATATATCATCATGCCTTTTACCCATTACTGGATGTGGCACTCTGCCATAGCAAATCTCGGTAATTGATATATTTACGTGCGTGAAATGCGATTACCAGCCGTCAAATCCGCCCCCCAAAGATGTTATTTGAGGGAAAGCCACAGGGGTAGTTTTAACGTGGTGAAAATTGTTTGTCGGCTGTGGGAATCGAAGCAGAGTTCTCACCTACTCTATATTTCCTGAATTCTCGTTTTAAATTATTGTCACAGTAACATAAAAAAAAAACTCTTAACAACACATCACAAACCATACAAAATGTACTAAACTAATTTTAAGACACAAACTACATAAACAAAATATAGAATAAACAAAACAAAATAACCATGTAAAACAATACAAACTGTAAATTATAATGTATTGTCCTAATAGCCTAGATGCTGAAGGACTTTAACTAAATAAAAAAAAAATTGTTTAATTGTCAAAATTGTTAATATCAATAAACAGTTGTCTAGGATATGGTGCAGGGATTTTAGCAAAAGTTTTTTTGTAAAATCATCCTCTTGGTGGAAATGAACCATTCTGATTTGCTTATAATATAATGAAATAAATAATAAATCTAATAGCAACATGAAAAAAATACAACATTTTTTTTACTCTTTTAATTGATATATACTTCATCGTCGTGCATTAAACTTCAAATTTGTTAAAAATAATATTGCATTCTACATCAAAATACCCTTTATGTTTTTGCAATCTTTTGAAAACCCCTATAAAATGAAAACCTTAAACCGTAATATCCTTGCTTCATTGTTCAGTAATGCTGTATAGAAAAATAGTCTACATTCTTACATCGGGTGAAGAGAGTTTAGATATAGTCTACTATGATCTATTTATTTTTGTTACTGCATTTAAATCAATACTGTCTATATATTTCTTTGAAAAATAAACACACATATCACACATGACAGAAGACATCATCTTGCTTTAAATACATAAACCCAAACCGACCTCAATTGTGCAGGTAAGAAGGTATGGCAGTACGACGAATTCTTTAGAAATGTTGAACACCCTTCAAGAAGAGCTGAAAAGGTTCCCTTCATTTTGATTTGCTTCTATTTAAAAATGGCTACAATATTCAATGTCACCGCACATTACAATTGCAGAAACTCAACATTCGAATGTTCCCGATGTTAGAATGCTGTCGTCCTTCTAAAATAACGTTAATTACTGTGCGTAATTGGACAATTAACTTTAGAAAAATCCAGCATCGCAATGAGAAATGCGAGCGAGATGAACGTGACCAACATGAAGAAGTGAGTTGACTCGGTCACATCGTGTCTTGGAGGATGTTGGTTCGTGGTTCTTGTTATACAATGGGAAATATTCTTCGTTCGTTGAGAGGCTGTGACTGGAAAGATTGTCGTGTGTTGTGTTATTTTTATTGACAACATGACAGTTTTTTGTAATGGCTTTTTAAGAAGAAATATTTATTTTCTTGGATGTTTTCCAGTAGTTGATAACCTTGTTGATTGTTCAAGACATTTTGTTGTGGTTCTGGTTTTGCAATAAATTTAAAATTATTATTAGCTAAACAGCTAATTTAATTTACTATTACTCATTTTATGCATTTTAACTGAATGCATGCATTAATGAACTTTTCTGGATTTTTTTTATGAATTTTAATATAATTGACTTATTTTATATGATGTTATGACTAGGTTAGGTAAAATAAATAAATAAATATATCATCACACCTTTTACATATTACTGGGTGTAACACTCTGCCGAAACAGATCTCGGTAAGTGATGTATTTCGTTCGGTTACTAACCGTCAAATCACTGTCCTCAAAGATGTTAGTGGAAGGGAAGCCACAGGGGTTGTTTGTCGGCTGGGCCAGGGTTCTCAAATCCACAGGCCGACTCGATACCACTGAGTCACCAACCCCATTAGTTAAACTGTGAATAAAATACTCGAATATTTAATTGGATTCTCGGTTTTAAATATATCTTATTTGAAGTCAACTTTTATTTCGTAAATACAAAATATTATAAACTGATCTATAAAAAAATCATTGATCTATTATATTTACGGATATTCTTTAGTTTAAATTAAATTTAAAATCACTGTTTCGATATTCAGTGAACAGAATAATTTACTCTGACATTTTAATGTTATTTTTATACATTTTTCGTAGCTGTTATTAGAAAAACAATATAATGATAGCTCACTGACAACTTCTTAAAAAAATTATTTAATAAGAAATATTTTCTATTCTGACAAATTTGTACGAGAAAAAAATGAATAAAAGTATAAGATTAAAAACTAAATAAATGATTTGGATCATATAATGCATATACAGAAAAAACATTAAGGATATACAGGGTGTTTCTGTACTTACGGATCAAACTTTAAGGGTGTATGTGTTGTAGAGATAATAGAACAAAAAGAATTTGTCAAAAATTCGTAAAATTAAGGGTGGTTTACTTAAAGGAAACATGTTGAGTGTCACTGGTATCATTACTGTGAAAAAACAGAATAATTAAATTAATTTACTATCAAAATTGCATTACGTAATGTAACAACATAAATGTTTTGCATACAACCATAAAATTATTTATTGTAAAATAATAAAAGCACTAAGTATAAAAAGTTCTTACGGGATCCATCAAGAATTGAAAGAATTGAAAAGCGATAAATAAAACCAAATCTGATTTGTGAAACAATACATCAACACCTCCACGTGAAGCTATTTGTTTGTTTGGCATACATTTACCTACAAGAACTGAGAATGAGACAGAGAGGCAGAATTCTCACAAGTTTATGGCTACGTGATAAAACAAGAAGTGTTATTTGATGGGCTCTTTATCCGCATCGCACATCGTATCTGATGAATACCAAATCAAATAAAACACTTTCAAAGCAAATTCTAGCTCACGTATGACTACGTGTAGCTATAAACCAACCAAATCGTCATACGTGATCACACAGATTTTATCAAGATTTATTTTTAACTTTATTTATTATTAATTTTACCAAAAAATACTTAAAGTTTAAGGGTAGTAAGGGCTGTAACGAAATGGCAACTGACGTAGCTTGAGTTAAACAAGTTAAATAACACATTTAATTTTATTTCTGATATTTCGTGTACAAGTTTATATAATAAAATATATTTTATAATTTTACACACATCTAGGCGTATTCTGTAACTAATGATTAATTGTAGCAACACAAACTTACATTCTGAACTTAGATTAAATTAATAAAAGCACATCGAAGTTACATGTCATATAAAATAATAGTTTTTATTTTAAAAATTAAGTTACGATGATTACTAATTTAACTCCAATCATCACAGCTACTTTTGCATCATCTACGTATTTTACCAAAATACTTAAAGTATATTCATGAATAATCTCTTGTCCAAACTTATGAATCATCATGAAACAATTGAGAAATAAAATATCTATTACTGTAACTATGTTTAGGTGTCACTTGTTTAATTGATTAGTCAATACGGTGGTGTGGATAGCAATATGGAATTTGAATCCGGAGATCCCGAGTTCGAATCTCACTCAAGCTAAAAAAAAATTATATGAACTACCACACTGCGGCTCGGTGAGTGCGGACCCTGTACTGTAATTGGGATTAAGTTCCTGTTGTACAGAGTAACATAAATAAATAAATTGATTTTTGTTCTCTGCTCTACTATTCCGGATTGATATATTTGATTATTTATTAAAATAAAATACGGTTATAGTTAACCCGTTGCACTCCATTGTCGCCGTAATTGCGACATTTTTACATTACATGCATGTACTTGTATACTATGTATGTATGTAACTAATATAGTGTTGGAGTTATTGGTATCCTCTATAAGTATTTAGGCTGGAGTGCAAAGGGTTCAATTTGAAATTACCTATTCATTGTTAGATTTTTAAGCAATAGTTATTAACTATGTTTCTACATTAGAAAACTACTCAAAACTAAAATTGAAATGTTATTAACAGTTTAGAAATCATTCTGTAAAATTATTCATAGTAAGTTTCAATTACTTCAATGTGGGATGAAGGAATGAAGATAGAGTGAAGTGCTTTTTGAAAGATCCATGAAGAATTAAAAATGTGTACCTTGCAGCGATACCAGTTCATGTTTCAAATAGCCAGTGTTGAGTTTTAGGGAACTACAATTACAGATTAAATTTCGAGATAAAAATCAAGTTGCCATACTATTATTTACCTGTATAATTCACATGGAAATAACATGTTCCTGAATCATAAGCACTTACATTCCTCTTCTGTTCAATAAATATCATATGGCTTTTGGCTTCACTGAATTATAATATTTATATTTAGATATTTATATATTATATTTGCTAATTATTTATTTATATTTATGGAGTAGGTGGCTAAGTGGTATTTTGAGAACCCTAGTTCTATCCTCACAGCCGACAAACAATTTTCACCAAATTAAATCTACTCCTGTCGCTTTCCTTCCACTAACATCTTTAAGGGCCGTGATTTGACGGCTGATAACCGCACATAACGCGAAGAAATATATCAATTACCAAAATCTGCTACGTTGATCATTTTGTATCTATTATTTACCTATCAACATTTACTATGAAAACAGTAACGTAATGCGTCTCAAATTTTGTTGTTAATTTATTATAGTTTAAAAAATGATGTGACATCGTGTATAGGAGGAGTAATTGTGTATAACTAATGAGTAATGGAAGACACCTGCACATAATCATAGTAATAGCAAATATGACTCACTTGTAGCTCTGTAAATGCAGTGTAATACGTGTTAATATTGAACGTTTAACGTAAATACTACTGGTTGAGATTGAACAGATATTAGTATAATAAACGAAGGAGTTTAAGTACGGGATGTTTATGTATTAGATACATGTTCTGTAATTTCCTATTTTTGTTTTGGTTTATTATTTGTATAATCGTTTTTACTTGTAGCTTTGTATATTACATAATATTATGTGTGTATAATACTTCAGGATATAATAAGAGAGATACTTACTTCTTAATTTTTATTATGTGTTTGGCCACTTAACAGAATAAATCCTAAATAATAGTTATTATAGTTTTTTAATATGAATAATATACAAAATAAAAAATGAAGAGTCACAGTTAAACTCTTGAAGTGGTTTCTAAACTCCAATCATCATGTTATTTCAATTGGATGTACAATAAATTATTATTATAAAAAATTTAATTAAAAATCAACACTAGATTAGTTTCAAATAATTTAAAGTTTATTTTACAATACGTATTTCGGTCGACTAGACCATCAACAAGATTATCTTGTTCACCTGATGATGGTCTAGTCGACCGAAATACGTATTGTAAAATAAACTTTACATCATTTGAAACTAACCTAGTGTTGATTTTTAATTTTATTTTATTATAAAATGTTTCAACGAGAACCGACAGTTAAATCTATCGAATTTATTATTATAAATATTGACTTTAAAAATGAAATTAAAAAAAAAATTGCGTGTATATTATATGACTTATTTAGCAATGCTTAGAAAATGGCCTAATCTCTGGGACCGACATGTCAGCAATAAAATTTATTGAAATAAAAAAATCTTTAGAATCCATGTAACAAGTTTAAAAAAAAAATGGTTAGTATTCAATAATAATTGGTTAATAAAACAAAAAATATGTAATATATATTTTCTGCTCCCGTTATTAAAATATCATTTAATGTTGTGAATTCCATGGCGCTAAATAACATCTTAATCACATGTTAAAAAGCCGTGACTTTTAGTCACGGTTTATGATATTAGTTAGTTAACTTCAGATATCTGTTATTACAACTTAACCTCACTTTTTAAATAATTCATAGTACTTTATATTTTTTTTGTAACTTTTCTATCACTTCTTACATTTTCCGATAAACAGTATTTACTGTTTGTATAATACAATATGTTCTGAATTTGACTTTTAGCTCAGCATTACTGAATTTTCAAATAAACTTAATAGCTTAATTTAATAATTTTCGTCTATATATGTAAATTGTAATATTATTTGGTAATAGAGATTCCTTGTTCTGTTGAATAAAGGTATTATTATTATTATTAAATGATAAAATAAAAAGTATGGTGTTCTTCTTCTTCTGCAAGTAATTTAATTTGTGTATCCTGCTGTAAGTATTTAAACTAATTTCGATGTATAAAACTTAAAAACGAACCGGATTTCATCGAATTTAAATATCAATAAACGCTGATAAACGCTTTCTAAAATCAATTAACGCAAACTTCGTCTCAGTTCTCGATATTTTAATCGTATTCAACAAAATTCCGTTATTCTCCCAAGCATGTATCGCTCTCAATATGCATAAAACTTGCTATTATCACATACCACCATCACAGCCTTCTATATAATTCAGATACTCGTCACAACGAGCTCTTTGATCAGTAAACGGGGTCATGACCCTCGGCCAATTGTAGAAGAAACAACGGACAGAAGAGCACAGAAACAACGGACCAGTTCATATAATCAATTTATGAGACTAGTCTGGAGTGGTTGGAGCTGGTGCATCAACACTGGCCATGGACGTGGACTGATGATATGATAGGGCGTCAATTTAAAAATATCCCATCATGCATTGCTCTCCAGTACTTCAGTCGCCACACTAGCTTACTGCTTTTCAAACCAGTTTGACTCTCTCTTCTTCTTAACAGCAGATTTTCGAATTGGTCATTTGGATGATTGTAGGTTTACCTTCCGGTGTTGAGTTTTGAGACATCTGCCATTCACTGAAACTATAATAGGGGTGGTTATTTCTACAAATGGTTACCTGTAACGCGGTTTCTTTTGAATTTTAAACGTAATTCGATACCTATTCGTTTTACTCATTATCTCGTTTTTGTTCTTTCTTTTATTTACTGTAGGCGACAAGAGATCTTTCTGGCGGTAATCATGCCTTTGCAGATACAAAATTTAAATAAGAAATCTTTAGATATTACTCAATGAATGACACTGATTTCTTTTTAATATTTTCTTTCCAATGAAGGATCCCTTTACATCTTCATAATGCATGAATCTAACTCTAAAAAAGTAGGTATCTAAAACATTAAATTCATGTTAGTTAATTACCACTGAGTTGATTACAAACGTTGTTATTATTTTATTAGAATATAATGTGTACAACACAAGTGCAACTTATTTTGACAAGTTGAAGGTAATCCAGTAAGATTCTGTATTGAATTTAATATACCGGGTGTAACACGAAAAGTGAAACATAGGCGTTTAACATGGCAAATCAGTTTATCCGTGCGCATTGCTTCCCTAATTATTTTAGGAAAAAATATAATTCATTTTGACTACTTCATAACTGCAGAAATTAAATTTGAAAATTCACGTAATTTCAATTTAATAGTAATAGCCATGGAAT
This sequence comes from Pterostichus niger, assembly GCA_947425015.1. NCBI lineage: Eukaryota > Metazoa > Arthropoda > Insecta > Coleoptera > Carabidae > Pterostichus > Pterostichus niger. Next base: position 31,489,280 of record OX380341.1, read on the forward strand.
TAAAAACAAGAGATGAACAAATGCGTAACGTTTTATACGTCAATGTCAGAATAAATTGTCAAAATCATTTTTACGTACTAAATATTTATTTTCTAAATAAAAATTTAATAATAATAAGGCAAAATATTTTTTAGATTTATTATTTAAGAATAATAAAATAATAAACTCGATAAAATATTTAAGGTAGGTTGTTATTTAACAAATTAATTAATGTAACATAAATTTAATTCAATAAAAACATCAACAAACTAAATATTCTTAAATTGTTAAATTAGATGTTCAAATAGTCCACCGTTTTGAGCTAAACAATAACCTAATCTGTTGTAGAAGCTTTCTCGAGTATTCTTTAATTGTCGATTATTTATTTTCTGGCATTCTTGTAATATAGCATTTTTAAGTTCTTCTAAATTCTGGTATCTTTTTTTTATAAATATAAGATTTTAAATGGCCCCATAAAAAAAATCGCACGGATTTAAATCTGGCGACCGTGCTGGCCAGTTAACTGGTCCATTTCGTCCTATCCAGCTTTCAGGAAATACATGGTTTAGATATTCCACAACTTCTCTAGTGCTATGTGCAGGGCAGCCATCATGCTGGAACCACACATTTTCTTTGTTTGTTTCAACAATTTGTGGTCCAACAGCATTAATTAATAAATTCAAATATGATGCTGAATTTATTCGTTGGATGAAGAATGGGCCAATGATTTTATCATCAAAAATTCCTGCCCACACATTGACAGAATGACGATATTGTGTCCTCGATTCTACAATATTATGTGGATTATTTTGTGACCAGTACCTATAATTATGACAGTTTGGTTCGCCATTCATGGTAAATGTGCATTCATCTGTGAATAAAATACTACTTAAAAATTCTCTATTTCAATTTGATTTCACAGAATGAGGCACGCATTCTGACATTGACGTATAAAACGTTACGCATTTGTTCATCTCTTGTTTTTAATTCCATGGCTATTACTATTAAATTGAAATTACGTGAATTTTCAAATTTAATTTCTGCAGTTATGAAGTAGTCAAAATGAATTTTGTTTATTGATTCGCATGTAGAATTTTATGCTTTACAACATTTATTTGAATCAGTTTTTCCTAAAATAATTAGGGAAGCAATGCGCACGGAAAAACTGATTTGCCATGTTAAACGCCTATGTTTCACTTTTTGTGTTACACCCGGTATATATAAGAAAAATTTTTAAAAAATATTATTTCAAAAACAATTATAGACTGACTCTCCTTTCTTATTTTATCTTTTTAGATTCGATGTTAAAGGAATGGATGTAATTAAATAAAAATGATTTGAGCATGTAAATCATAAGTCGAATGAAAGATTATAGATGAATGAAACAGTTGTATAGGAGCGAATGGATGGATGTGATTGAAAATTTGTTGCATGATGAAAGATTCCGAGTGTGAAGGTAACTTATAAATGTGGTTGCAGTGAAAATGATGTGTTAGAATAAGAATATGTAGAGTAAATACGATGATCGACTGTTTAAATAATGAAGAAACTTAGATAATTGGAATATCAGTCTAATTTATTTTAAAAATTGTTACAACTCCAACGTTTTGGTGATAACCATCGCCTTCTTCAGGAATCTGGTGTATGATGTCCATGTCGAGTTGTTTAGTCAAAAAACTTCTTTATGTGTTGAGTAAAACCGTTGGAATTGTAACAATTTTTAAAATAAATCAGACTGATATTCCAATTATCTAAGTTTCTTTAGAATAAGAATATTTGACGAAGATTATTTTATGAATATGATGAGTGAATGTTTTTCGAAAGTTTCAGGGCTTCTTACTGCTCCATTTGATGGAATATAACGTGATGATAGCTGTGTAACTGTATCCTACTTGAATTGATAACTTCTCTATTAAATGAACTATTCAGCTGACTTTTATTCAAATGCGGCAATACTCATTCCGTCATTTTTTTGGTTTGTACAAATAATAATTCGAATTAAAATAGATATTTATCAGTCAGGCACAAATTTCCTAACCACCTTAATTTGGTTTAATATAATATCGAATCTAAGGACGGCATTCATAGTCAGATTTTAAAATCTTCAGATTGTATTTATGGAAATATCTCCTTGGATATTTGTTTAGTTATTAAGGATTTTTTCATAACATTTTTTCCAAATTCGCTATTAAAATGCCCATAAAAAATCGAAAAATTGAAATATCCGACAAATTTTATGCTACCTTTTAGATAATTCATTCTTATATCGCAAACTGAAAGAATCAGCAAAATTGATCGAATAATTTCAGATATCCCTGTCCCGCAAGCTAAAAATGTGATTTCGAGATAAACGCTTGTAAAAATATAAACATATTTAAGTGCATTAAACGCAAGACTAACAGTGACTTACATTCATTCTGATATTTCGGCACCATAAACCTATTTCTTCCTGCAACTTCGTAACGACTTTGTGTATCAAATTGGCATTTTCACACAACATTCTAGAAGGTATAAGGCCGAAAATGCAAAAAAAAAATTGTTTAAACTCTCAGACAGATGTTTCCCATTAATATCGATTCTAAATGCAAAATATATGTTAAATTTAATTGAATATTTTTCATTTCAGTGATCCTGTAATCCTGACAACATCAACAAGACAATTGACCGCTAGAAATGTTAAGGTAAGATAAAATTTATATATAATTGAATTCTTGAAAGTACTTCATACATATAATATGTCTGTTTTCATAAGTGTTAAAGTTGAATTTATAAAAAGAACCAATTAGTTCCAAATCTATAAAATAAAAATTTCACACACATTCTCAAATATAAATTGAATAGACAAATATGCAAATTTCTCAAAACAACATCGAGCTGTGTAATAAAAACCATATTCTATTGCCAACAAAAGACAAAGTAAAAAAAAACCGCGCGCTATTTCGAGAATCACAGCTGCGGTTGAAATCAACATCAACAACTGGACTCCGTCTTGGTTCGTTCATTGATATTCAAGTGTCAAAACAAAGCGAAATGTCAAAGTGCAAATGTGTTATCTGCTGGCGACTCCGCGTTTATGCGTTCCAACATTGGAAACTACATTTCATCGGATAATCAACGATCTCTTAGCGAGGCGGTTAATTTTATGATATTGCAAATAGAGACATTAGCATTTTATAAGGCACTTTTAGTGTCATTTTATTGTTAGTACCAAATTATCTTTATAGATATATAATTGGTCGTAAAAAATATGTAATTTCGTGTTTTATGGACTGAAAAATCATAAAATTGATATTACTTGTTTACATTTGATATTTATTTTATTCTAAACTATAGATATGTTTTGTTTTCGCATAAAGTTTGTGTTTTGATTTTATTTATGGCCATTTATTTTATTTCCTTATTATTCATCAACTTTTTTGCTCTTTTACATGTCATTTCATTCTCATACTTCAAATAAATGAGATTTAATCGTAGCTATAATAATTTTCCGGCGATGAAATATAATAAATCAAGAAATTTATTTGAAAATAATTGCTATGGTCTACTGTTACAGACGAGATTTGAAATATAGGTTATCTAGATTCTAGATAACTTGTTCAGTTTTTATAACATTAATTTGACAAATTGCTCGCTTGTATTTCATTAAAATATACTTGAATAAATTAAATACTGAAGTGGGTTATATTTAGAACAAGCCAACTACTTAGATACGGTGTTTAACCAAATTTGAACTTGTCTACATATCGATGAAAGTGAAGGATAAAAACATTAACTTTGGTATGTTGCTACAGATAAGAAGAAGTGAAAACAAAAATTAAACCAATGATAATCTTGTGTTGTCATTATTTATTCTTTCAGATAAATAATTCAAATTTAAATACAGATGAGCCAACAAGAATTAAATCTTCAGGCACTTTGATCAAACGATGATTGTTTTTTTTTTGTGAAAATTAAACAAATTTAAGAGTGCTTCTTAAATATATCTAATATTAAGAAACAATATAATGTATAATTCAGTAATTACTGTTTTGTTTATAATGGATTTAGAAATAATGCAAGACATGTGTATCAGGTAGATGTCGATCTGTATCCAAGTTCTATTCTCCACTAACATCTTTGGAGGCTGTGCTTTGCCGGCTAATAACAGCACTTCACACGCAAAAAAATCACTTTCCGAGATCTGTTATGGCAGAATACTACACCCAGTAATGGGTTAAAGGCGTGATGATATATTTATTTATAAAATTAGTAGTATTTCTACTCGCGCTTGGAGAGTGTTGCTTGAGGCGCAGTCGACAGTCGCATGGTTGTATGCAAGAGTGGCAAGAGCACTTTCTGTTCGTTGTAGAAAATAGTTGTATATTTAAAAACGCTTGAAAAAAATTCAAAATCATTTTTAACAAGTTAAAATGCTACTTTTTATGCGACTATAGCGGAAGATATGCTATTGCAGTAGCCATTTGATCATGGAAAGTTATTGTTTTCTGAGCAAAAAAAGTTTATTTTACTTTCTTGGTTGTCACCAATAGCAACAAATAGGATAGTAACATTTTCGCCCGTTTATAGATATAGATAAAATATATTGTGTGCACTTCGAGCAAAAACACTTTATGCTCGTGATACACACTTATTTTTATCTTCGATTGCATCTTAAATGATTAAAAAATATATACGCACTGAAAATAAAATTCGTTCTATTAATATAACAAGATTCTGTTTTGTTTGTATCTCCTGGTAACTATTGAAGTAAGCGTGTATTTAATATATTTTTCGTGAGTTGCCGTTAAAAACGCATGATAAATTTATTTTTTGTGCTTTACCCTTTGTTGCTATTGGAAACAATTGAGAAAGTAAAATTAACTCTTGTTGCTCGGGAATTGATAACATTCCATTGTCAAATAACTGCTGAAATAGCATACTTTTTGTTATGGTCATACAAAAAAGTAATTACGAAATATTTTGGCAATGGCCAAGAAAAGACAGAATATCATTTATGTAATATAATGCATATTAATTTATTGACAACATTAAATTATTCTAGTAAATAATGTAAATATTCCACATGCTTTATATAATTAATAACTGAAAAAAACCCTCATTTAAACTGTTAACCAGCAATACTAAAACCCATAACCAAACTTTCCGCTCTTATCACATAATTCAATAATCTTAATGCTTGAAATAAAGAAGCAAGTTTATGTACGAAGCCCGTAAAGGTGAGTCTTCATATTTGTAGTGGCGGGGCGGCGGCAGGGGCACCAACATCACCACAGCAAAGCACCAGCAAGCTAAGTGACACGCCGCTTGCGGCTCCAGCTAAGGGTACTTACATTAGTATTTTTACGGGCTATAAAAAGCAGCTTTACGACATTTTAATGCGTCGTTACAACTTGACTCGACATTTACAAGCTTCATTATGATACCTTGGCACAATTCTAAGTGTGTGTTTTGATGATTTTCATTTCATTGTATGCGTTTAAATTTCATTCAGCGATGGTTGTTGGTGTGAATATTATATGCTTTTTATCTGTAAATGAATTAGTTGTAAAATTATGCTTATGTTTATTTTGTAACCCGCGGAATAATATTCATAATTTTATGGTAAGTTTATTAAACTGGGAATAGGTTTTACAGCCTGTATATTTTCTTTAGTTTCGTGTTTACATTAGAACCTAATAAATTACTAGAGCGCGGGAAATATTACTATAGGCTTGCTACTTTATGCTTTTCATAATAATTTGATGTAAGTAATAGTACTTAATTAATTTTACCTATTATTATCTATCAATTGGTTTATATCATTTCAGAATGATCAGCATAGTAATTAGAACATACACTGCTCAAAATTCTACAGCGATATTTAAAAAATGTAAAACTATTTAATATATTATAAATATAAATTATATTAAAATATTTCTACGAAAAAAATACCTTAGGTATTCTTCAAATTCATCAAATATTTTAATACAATTTATAGTTTTACATTCAATTTTTGAAATATGCCTGTACAATTTAGAGCAGTGTATATTTGGATTTAAAGTTCTGTAAGTATTTATATTTGATTAAAAATGGCGTTTTGACAAGAAATTTTATTATTAATTATTTTAGTTTTTTCGGCAACTGCTCAAAATTGTACAGGGATATTTTAAAAATTGAATGTAAAATTAAAACTTAATATTAAATAAATAAAATTTAAACAATAAATTCTATTCAAATATTTCTAAGAAAATTAATACCTTAAGTATTCTTACAAATAATTGAATATAATATATAGTTTTAATTTTACATTCAATTTTTAAAATATCCCTGTACAATTTTGAAGAGTGTATTTGTTCCTAAAGTTCTAGTAACCATGGAAACATTTTGCATCTTTCTGTTATTAATTTACCGTTGTATATATCTTTCATTATTTTGTTATTTTTAGATTAACTTCTTTAGTTAGAAAAGGAAGCTAAATTCGACTCATTGGCTGGTAGCACAAGCTTTGTTTTTGGGTGTTCTAAGAGCATGGTTTTAACTTGTTAGAGATAGCTAAAACACCCAAAAACACTGCTCTTAAAACATGCAAAAACAGAGCTTGTGCTACCAGCCATTGTCTATTTAAATACAATTTATGTTTTCTTATTTAATACTTATAATAATTTTAAAATATTAAAATTGCTTATAAATACATACTTGTATACATACATAATATCACACTATATACCATGAAATGAGGTTACACGAAACCTTAAAACTATCATCAGATTCATCAAATATTCTCATTATAATATTTCAGCTTAGCTTCAACCAAGTTCAAATTTCTCTTCACACAAGCTCAATTGTTCTTCATACTGGGAATCTTTCTTCAAGCAACTAACTTTCAATCACATTCATTTATTCGCTTCTAAACACTTGTTTCATTAATCTTTCATTCCACAAACTCATATTATCTCATCTTACTCACACCCACGCATCTAACAACGAATCTAAAATAATAATAAATGAAAAGAGCATAGTCCTGAGCTAAATTAAAATGTAAATATATCATCACGCATTTTACCTATTACTGTATAGATACTATCTGAGCTATCTGAGTGTACTCTAATGTAAGAACTAAAAGCGAAACAAAAAGATAACAGAATAAAGGAACGCCATATTTGCGATTGTTTTAGAGAATTATTTTGCACACAATTGCAGTTAGATTTAATAACTACAATTTATTGTGCAGTCAATAAATATTTCAATTAAAAATTAAGAAACTGGAGACCAGTTATCAATTCAAAATTTACATCAATGATTGTTAATATAATTTCTAATTGGATGTGATTTATGTTGCGATTCCAATTCAATATTTTTCTTTTATTTATCTGGGAGATAATATATACCTCACTTTATCTAAACATAGATAATCTCTATATCGGCACTAATTTGTATTCAATATTTATTTATTTTTAAATTAAAAGTAATTTGAATTATTATTTTATATAATTCCAATTTGATATTCTGAAATATCATAATTAAGAGTACATTTTATATTTCTAAATGTTCAATTTTATATTTGTAATTTCTTAGATAATTAAATGTAAGAACCAGAAGTGTGTCTTTATTCTGCCGCAAATAAAGATTTGAATTTACTAACTTAGGTATAAATAATATTCAGAATTTAATTTTGGTATTAGGAGTAAGATTATTTGTAATTTTGAATTTAAATGGGATAAGAAGAAGAAGTTAAAATAATTGAATTAGAAGAGCGGGAAAAGTTTTCCCAAAACGCAAATAAAATCTAAAGCTGGTCTTAAAGAATAATAATTGGCAATAAATGTTAATATAGTAACCGTAAACAAATCTACAATTTCCAGTCGTAAAATACTCATAACATCCCCATTTCGCTCTCGTGTAACAGTCAAAGCGTTCTCGGGTTCATTTCAACACGGAAACGACTCCTTATTGGTCGTAAAAGAGCCATTGTATTGATCATGCTCGCCGTTCCACTGAGCAGTGTAAACACGGCTCCCTAGTGCAGCTATCGCCCGCTAGAGCGCAGCACTCGTCCCGCGCAAGCAGCCCACTCGTTCCAGCTCTTGCCGCAACCAGATTTGAACTTGATGACCTTTCTCGGTGCTATCGGCCCTGGTCTGTAAAAATAATTGACGTATGATTGATTTATAATAACTGGTTTCTTTATTTTTTTTTACGACTCCAATGGTAAGGTTAGTTGGAGGAAATATGCTCACTATGTATCATGGCTGCCATGGAAGCGAGAGTTTTTTGTTTAACTACTTATAAAATTCTTCGACATGTTTGTTTTTAACTCTGGATATTTGAAGTCTTGTTTGAGATCTCATTATTCTTCTTTTTGCTTTTTATAATCTGCATATTTATACATCCTCAGGTATTCCAGCGACACGGTATACCTAGAAAAAACAACATATCATTATTTCGGGACATAATTAATTGTTTACTGATTTCTACATCACAAAACAGTAGTGTTAAAAATATTAATTAGTGTGGTAAACGTCTACTGTCTTTTTTTTATCTAAACCTACTATTCATAATTAATAATTAGTATAAAATTTTAAATTAAAAAATTAAAAGTTTACATCATATTTTTCACTTTTAGAATACTAAAGAATCTAGGTTTTTTAAAAGTTGTAAAATTATAGTATTGTGTATCTTTTATAAAACATTTATTTATTTAATATAATTTAGAAATATTTGAAAGTCAAAATAAAGTTAGTCAAACCCTTAATCCCTTAATCAGACTAACAATCAACTTTTTTAGCAAACAACAGAAAATGTATACGAATATAATAATTTTAAATATAGCATATCCAAAATATAAATATATTTACTTTTTCTATGTCAAAATTTTCTAAATTAATTTAGGCAAAAATATGTTGTTTCTACCATAGTACTTTCCCAGTCATAAGTTTAGATAATTTAAGAAACACAATTGACAATCGCTTACATATTATTTCCGACAATTTACTAGAATTATCTGTTTCAGAAACAAATTTTTAATAACTTTTTAAAAAACAATTGACGAAAATGTCAGTTTTAACATTCAACTATAAGTCATCAGGACCAATAATTCATTTGTTTCAACAATTAGATTGGTTACTGTCAGTTCTTTAATAATTATTACTTGCTTCTCAACTTAAGGTTTATAAATTTTTCATTATTATAATTTATTTAGTTTGTTTATATAAAAATTAATTTTACAAAAGACGAATTAGTTAACATGATATTTATTCTTGGTGAATTTTTGCGTACTTTCTGTGTGTAAGTATTTATTAATATACTGATTATTGTAGAACTATAATGAATAAGAACTGAAAAATATAAAGTTGCATATCATTGCGCGAAAATGGAACACCCGGTAGATAAACTTGTACTACAGATATGTGGGCATTTGAATTCAAAATAAACTAAACTGATACATTATGTGCCTTCTCTGCCATGTTTATTTTCAACAAAGAATATTTTAACTGCTGCCATCTTATCCAGCTGTTATTTCTATACATTTCAAAGAATAAGTTAGCCGTTAGCCTTCATGTAGTAGGTACTTCATATTTTTCCTATCTTTTGTACAAAATTACAGGATTGTTCATAGAGTTTTGAACAAAATGAATGACATCAGGAAATCAGGCGTATTAAAAAATAAACATATTCTAAAAATGTATTGTTATAATTTTATGCTTGTCAGAAATTGAATGATTTTTATTTTATCTATTATATTAATTTGTCAAACAATTTTGCTTTCCTAACGATAAAGTTACTTAAAGAATGAAATATATTTTATTTATCATTTTTTTTTATTGAGCATTTGTTTTACGAGAGATACGGACAAAAGTTTTTTCGGAGCTAGAAATTAAAAATATTGCAAGATTCTTATTTTGTCAAAATCAATATTTGAAATGAACTTTTTTCATTTTCTTTGTTAAAAATATAGATATTTGAAAAATGAAAAAAACTTTTAAACTTCAATAAATTCACATATTTTATTTTATGTTTAATACAAATTTTAGCTCAGTTTTTAACAGGATTTTTAATTTGCCTCCATAGAAAATAGTTATTTAAAAAATCAAATATATTTTAAATAGCACCTAATTTATGTATTTTAGTCTACTTTAAATTTTGAATTAAGCTTTTTTTTAAGAGAGATACGAGCAAGTCATTTTCGAAGCTAGAAATTAAAAATTTTGCAAGATTCTTATTTTGTCAAAATTAGAATACGAAAAGAATTATTTTCATTTTCTCCTTTTAAAAAAATTTATATTTCAAAGATGTAAAAATATCACTAAATTTATATATTTTATTTTTATATATAATAAAACATTTTGTTCAATTTTTAGGAGGATATTTAATTTACCTCTATAAAATAGTTAAAAAATAAAATTATTTTAAATATCATTTATTCTACTTTTAATTTAGCTTCTTTTAAGTAAGATACGGACAAATGTCGTTTTGGGGACTAGAAATTAAAAAGATTTGTATTTTGTCTTAATCAGAATTTTAAACAAACTTAAAAAATCCCTTAAAAATTGATATTTCAAAAATGTAAAAACTTTTAAAACTCACTAAATTTATTTATTTTATTTCATATATAATAAAAAAATTAGCTTCATTTTAAATTTGTCCAGATAAAAATTGATACAGAAAAAATAAAATATATAGCACTTAATTTACCTATTCTATTTTACTGAAATGTTGAATGCATTATTTTTGAAGGAAACAGTAGGTGTTATTTTATTTATCATTAATTTATTAAACTTTTTTGACATCGTATGTCCATACGAGTGACATACTTCTAAGTAAAATTGGCACATATCCGTGCATTAAGTGCGAACCATGCCTGCAAATGAAAACAGTTGTTGAGTTTAGTAGTGTCAGAAGCGTCCGAATGGCGCTGCGGTAGATAACTGTGCCGATATAATAAACATGGTGCTAAGGCGGTTTACTGAGGCCACTTCAGTCAAATGAAGCTATCACTGTAATGATTATGCGGCCGTAAAACTACAATAAACAGTCCCTCAAACGTACCGGGCCGCCTGCGCGCGGGACTCTCGTCCTTACAGCGGGCGCCGTACGGCCGCGCGCGGTCATCGCGCTTAAGTCAGTTGGCGAGACGAGGACAGCATGAGCGGTGATTTCAATATGTACAGACGTTTAGGGTAAAATGCGACTGTAAAAGTTGATTTTAGTGGCACTTGAGGAGAGTCGTAAACGTCACCGGTAGGTCCAATGCTTAAGTTACGACTTGACGCGCGGCAACTGAACGCTTCCTCTGAAGTCAAGTGAACAGTCTTAGCGCGTGCGCCCGGAACGTGCCACAGCCATAAAATGTTTTATGTTCCTAGAGTCATAAAAACATTATACTATTTGTATATTGTTTGTGTACATCGTAAAATGAATTTATGGTTTGTTTTGGTTGTTTTTTATTTAGCTATGGTTAGTTGATTTAGTGAGTCATCAAAGAGCATATAAAGTAGCACTATTTAAGCGCCGTTTACGTTTTATTGCCGGATTATTGCATTTATGTGTCGTTAAGAGATGTAACACTAGATTTCACGATGGTTTTATTTATTTCTTATTTAACGGCCGGAAGATGATTCACACACAATTTATACTTGTTAACAAGATTTAATTTAACTACTCTACACTATAATTAAACAGTTAAACACTGTTTGAGATTTGATGGTAACAAGTTTAGGGGGTTTTGTCTTTAGCGAGTTATTTGAAAGTAGGACGAATCTGATATAAAGTGCATCGCTGGCACTGCAGCGCTGAACTTTACAAAAACTCATTAATTCCCGTGGAAAGATTAATCGAGGTCAACGTAACCCGTGAAATTTGTGTCCCTAAACACCTGATTAAAAAGTCCGAGAGCGAAGCGCGTGTGTGCCGCCACCACGCGGCCAGCCACAGTTGATTTATGCTTACGGTTCTTAAATAGCGTTCATAAGTGTTTGTTTTGAATAGGAATTATCTATTATGAGCTATTTCAGTAGCAATTTACTTTGATGTTGATCGTTTGAGCACCTAAAAGGATCTGGCTCGGTTCGTTCAGCGTTTCCCCGATAGCTGGCTCTGCCTGCTAACTGCGATGGGGTGTTTCGTGCGACGAGGACAGTGCGAGCGCAACTGGGCTGTGCGACAAGGATACAGATAGAGCGCTTGGAACTGGCACAGCGCGCACGTTTGGAACTACATCTCGCAGCGGAACCTCCATGCCCCCCGCGTGCTTAGGCCGTGACGAATCCTATTGCGATTGGTCCGTCCATGATCCCCTTCCATAATGCTTATGTTTAGTCGTTCTCACTCTATCACGTACTGTTTTATGTACCTCTTTCGGTAGAAATGAGACTGTGAACGTTCGTCGTAAGAGCCTCGTAAAGTTGAATGCATTCTAAGATTTCCTTACTAAAAAAGATATATAATCTTATTAGATATTCTTTCTAATCTTCTTATTGACTATTTACATGTATCAAATTAATTGTTTCTTTATTTACTTAATATTAATCTAATGTAATCCAATTTACTTAAAAGGTTTTAAATGGTAAAAGTGAAGTTTGTAAAAGTAGTGACTCTGTTGTGATCCAGAGTAGAGTTCGGATGCGTGGTGTTGTGAGTTTAGGGAAATGAAAGAGTTCATTAGAAAAATAAACCGTGGCAGTTTGATAGTGTGTTGAGGACGTCGGTGTCCGGCGTCGTGGCGTGGTGTGCGGTGGTGGGAGAGACGCGCACGAGCGCAGCGCCGCGCGTACGACAGAAAAGCAAGATCGATTGAGAGAGAGAGACTGAGCCGCGGCGCGGGATGTGTGGGCCGGCCGCCGGAGCCTGCGAGCTCAGTGCCTCGCGATCGCAAGTGCACGCCGCATTGGCATCGGCATCGGGATCGGCAGTCGCCGCGCGGACCTCGTGCTAGCAGCATCCGTATCCGTACCGTGTTCCGTGTGCGCAAGCAAATATCGCTCGTCGACTTTTATAGCGCCATTAAGTCGTAACAATAATCATTTGATTCACTATTAAACACGTCAAGCGCACACCTCGCCTGAGAGTTGCGATGTGCAGTGGCAACCTCAACGTGTGGTGACCACGCGGAGTGCTCCGAGTGCCACCTCCACGGGGACGGTGTCCACCACCAAACTTCTTTCTGTAGGACCGCTTGCGTTCACAGTGATGTGATCAAACAGTGACACCGGAAAAAACCGAATATAATTTTTTTGACAGTTTAAACAATTGATTGATTGTGTTGTGTGACGTGTTTGTGGTGTTGAACATAGTTAGCTGAAGAAGTTAGTTGAGGACAGAATAAACTTGGCCATCAGCATGAATTCCTACTTTGAACAGAGCGGCTTCTATAGCTCGCACCATCACCAGAGCGCGGGGTCGGGCGCGACGGGATCGCACCACCACGACCAGACGGCGGCGGCGGCCGCAGCATACCGTTCGTTCCCACTGAGCCTAGGCATGTCACCGTACGCCAGCAGCCAGCACCACCACCATCACGGGCTTCACCAGGCGCGCCCGCCGCAGGACTCGCCGTACGACGCATCCGTCGCGGCGGCCTGCAAGTTATACTCGGCCAATGACACCCAGCAGAATTCGGTCAACTACAGCGCGAGCGGCACGAAGCCAGATTGCTCGAAAGGTACCGCTGACCAGAACGGGTATGCGTCGGTGGTGGCAGCGGCAGCCGTAAAGGACGTATGGCCTGGAGGCGGTGGCGGTGCCAACGTGGGTGCCAATAGCTTGGTAGGCCCCGTGAGGCCTGCCGCCTGCACGCCGGACTCGCGCGTCGGCTACAGCAGCAGCGGACTCGTGGGTGGCGACCCAGCCTCCAGTCCTGGCGCTGCCGGCTCCGGACGCACCTCCAACTCGCTGTCGTCCTGGAACAACCCCTGCTCGCTCAACTCTACCGCCACGCAGCCCGTCGCGACGCAGATACACCAGCAGACGAACCACACGTTCTACCCCTGGATGGCAATTGCAGGTTAGAAAACCAATCAATCTTATTATCTCCATCGCATCCGCAACTAAACGCTACTCGTGATCATCCTATAAAAATTATGCTAATGCGAATTAGAAAAGCGATTATAGGACTTTGTCGTGTCCGACATCACTAATTAAGGTTCAAAGATGTTGATAAAATTAGATGCAAATGCTAATGCTATCGGTTCTGCGCTGATCCTATCTCGGGTGATTGAATTTTCATGATAGTTTCTTTTGCAACCTAGAGCGCAGAAAAATGTTCAACTTTAAACGTTCCAATAAAAAATAAATATAATTGATCAGGGTACGATTAGAGTTAACAACTGCATCCCGGTCGCCAAGTAGTATCGGGTTTTATTAATAGATGCCACACTATGCCATGCCATGCCATGTTATAGCATATGTGTGTGAGTGCGTCAATCTAGTCGTCTGCGTCTGGTAAACAGCACGGGATAATATCGCCTCATTATAAGGCAATTACGTACGCACACACGTGTAAAGCATTCAGTGCAGCACAGACAATGTACCTGACATGTATTGAACAACCCATGTAACGTGCGCAACTACTCCATAATGTTATTGTGAGAAAAGTTATGTAAATAGTCCGAGATCCCTGTAACTGAGTCAAGTGCGTGTAAAATCAGGGTTGAATGCTCTGTGTGTTGTCTCTATCTGACCGCCAGATCCCGCCATGCGTCGCTCTCGCTCGCGCCGTGCCGTCCCGTAGTGCTCGTCTGGCGGCGTCCTTGTCGCGCACATAGCGCCCTCCTGCTCCTTCCGTACACACGCTCGCCTCGCCGTTATCCTTGTCTGTCCTGTCTGGGTGCCGGAGCCTTGTCCCGCGCTGGGATGCATCCCCTTGTACCCCACACGCCCGCAGAGGATCAGCTGATCGGCCTATATTCTCCCCAGGGCATTGTTTTCAACTGAGCGCTCTCAGAAACACCAGATTCAATTGTGCCAACATATTTTTGACAGATGTAAAGTACTCCAGGTACCTCCGGAAAACTTACTTTAAAAACGCTATTTTAAGGAAATTCTTTTGTAATTGCACCGTAATTATTCAACATTTATGTTAATTAATGAATATAAAATGAAGAAAAATTTGAATTCAACTAAATAAAGGAATGTTTTTATTGTTTTGCTGACCTGAATACCTACTTGTGCATATTATATTCTTTTGCCCAAAATAACTAACTAAATAAGGGATGTATTACTTTCTGTTAAAACACATATTTATATTACGCAAATAGGCAATTTCAAAAACAGAAGTTAATAACACCAATTTTATTCAGGAAATAGAATAAAATTGTTCATAAATTAGGTTATAATTATCAGTAATGTTTATTAAAATTGGAAACAGAATTAAAATTGAATCTAAAAGTAGCATAAGTGGCTAAACTATTTAGAAACATGATTAACGACTTTAGGCGGGTGAAAATCTTGCAGGATTGCAATAAGACCAATCCAAAACTTACAATTATCATGAATATGTACATAGATCGAAGTAGTTCAAACTTTAAACGTTAGTTACGTTGAAAATGACTAATTAACGTGTGAACTTAAACAGTCATAAATTAATACTCTCCAACTAATTAAAATTCCGTCCTAAATATCGAGTTCCTTTCCTTCGTTTACCGAAACTCGCGCGCCATCCAAACTCAAGACTCAGACATTGAATTATAACTCATTGACTATCAAACGGTCGTTGCCTAATGTATTTCAAATGAGTAGTATACAAAAAATGACCTCTGACGTCACGCCAAATTCTCGTTCTGGTAGTAGGGAATGCCGGGAGGGGGACGAGGTAGCAATAATATAACGGGCAAGGTCGTTAATGCCGTATTTATTCCGCGAGATGAAATATCGCGGTTGAGATACAACATGTTTAAGATCGTAATGAGGTCCCTGTAAGACTGTATTTCACTAATGGCGCACTTATTACCGCATCAAACTGGCGGTGCACATTTTAAGAGTGAATTTCTAATGTCACCCTCTTAGTTCCTACAGGCCTACTCACTGCCCTGAACACTTTCAAAACAGGGCTCTTAGATCTTATCAGACTCTCGATGATTTAAATACTACAGGCTGTACTTTTTTACGCTCTTATCAATAATGGTTATATTGCAGTTAAACATGAAATATTCCTGAAAGTATTAATTACCTGCGAAATTCCGGTAAACTCACACAAGAAAACATTTTAAATGATTTACTTATCTTTAATTTATTTAAGCCTAGTATTTCATATGTTTCCAATCTTTTATTTTTTTAAGTACCTATTCCTAACTGTAAAATATCTGTGTATGCAGATCTCGATAGATATGTGCATAAAGGCACCAACAGATGGAGATGAGTAAGATGAGTTATACGCTATAAGGATGATTTATTTAAATTTCAATTGAAGTCTAACAAGATAGACATCAATCTTATAAACAAAGAATTTTTTTTTTTAATTAAATGGCGACCATATTTTATTTGGTTAAATCATATGACTGGAGTTCATAAGTTTCAGGTTCAAATCCTGGCGGTATCCCAATTTTTCTCTTTATAATTCAATTTGAATGCACTAATTGTTAAATAATTTACTTAAAAATACTAATTAGTTCTTGCTGTTCATATTATTTTTATCAATGCTAATCTTCATTAAATTTTTGATTATGTATAAATGCCACCTAAGTAGGATTCTAAGTTTTATGTACTTGAATTGTAAGTTGTCTTAAAGTTAAACATAAATTGACATTGTCAAATAGAATATTTCATTTGACAAATAATTTAGATTGACTCAAATCTGCCAAAACGCGTCAGTTTGTACAATCGTGGTGAACAATTTTATATGTGTACTGTATTCCCAGTGTGTTATCAATGTCTTACACGCGTTTTTCTTACTAGTTTTTCTATATTACATTTATTTACTTTTAAAATATTAAATTTTAAGGTGGTAACATTGAGTTATTTAATTAACATTTGAAATATAATTAAGTTTGACATTTATTAGTTAAGTTAGAATTCAAATTCATAATTATTTAGATTATGTTATAAAACTAAATTTTTGTTAAAGATGTGTTTTAAAAAATTTAATATAATTCTTTTATAACACAAAATAGTTGCAATCATTTACTATTAGTTGAACAATGTTTGACATAACTGTGAAAACTTGACAACTTCACAAAAAAATCCTCGAAGTTGAGCTTTGTTGCACTATTTGTGTCGAAAACAGTTGCACAAAATTCATTTTGTAAATGCGATATTGCAAAATTATTTAAATATGGTTCGAGTATTCCTATGTAGTACTTCGTTGTATCATTATAATTGGTTAAATATGATATGTTTGTTTAAAATTATGTAATAACTATAAATAAGAACTATTGAATTTTTCCATAAATGGAAATTGAAAAAGGAAAATGTAAAATGTATACTTTTATTTGAAACGTTGTTCATAATAGCATGAAGATAAGGAATAATAGACAACCCAATATTAATTGTTATTTTCAATTCTAAAGTGAAATAAATTAGAAAAAATTGTTTTTTTTCTACATTTATTTTAAAAATTATTGGCTTTATTTTTTTGTGCCGCCATAGTACACCCTAGAACTAGCTATTAGTTAGTTAGATCATCTGGACGAATATATAACTATTCAAACTTGTCATTAAGAAAACATAAATTTAGATCTATTTGTATGAAGCAGTTTTTAATTGTTTTGTTTGTTGAATAATAAAATTGGCAAATAATAGTGAAATTTGAATATTAAAATAAATAATGGAATATTTCCGGGGTAAACACGTGCATCAGGAAAATCTGTTTTGATAGTTGTAATTTATTAGCGGGCTGTGAATCCGGAGCACCAAATTTTAATTTCAAGTTCAATACATCATTCATTTACGAGGATTTATTATTAGATCCCTGTAATTGCAAACAGTAAAGAGTAAAAAAACTAAGCTATTAGCGATCTAAACTTACGTTCTAGTCACAAAAAAATACTGATTAAAATTTTGTTCAACAAGGTCAAATATTATTTACGGCCCAGGGATAAATCAAGTTAGCCGTACGTTCATCGGTTGTTTTTTGTTTCGTTTGTTGGCGCATGCGTGAAGGAGCGGAGAGTGAATTAGATTGTGTATTTTCACCTCCATATTAAGGCCGTTCGTTACTCAACGTACGCATATTTCTTCAGCGCGTCTTGCCTCGTTTATAAATCAACGTTGCGTGTGCCACCATATATCAGCGCGCTGCCCGAAGAGAAGAACTCATTTAAAGACTTTAACAGAACTACGCTCTTTACATCCGACTTTAATACATACACACATACCTACATATATTTCAACCTTTTTTATACACGTTTTATCCTTACATAAAAGGGTTTCTTTAAAAGAGAATTCACCACACGTCACTGTCAAACAATAGGATCACGAATTTGTTTGAAAATGAACCAATGAAATGTACATTTCGTCGGAAATTCATCACTAGTGAAATTTCATCGGAAATACCACTGTTATTAATATCCTTGGTTACGAATAAAGTAAATGATATTTTCAATATTTTCATAAACGTCAATTGAAAAAAAAATTTCAGTGTACATTTCATAATCAAAATAAATACCTAACTATTCTTGTTAATTAACTCTTGTTTGGTAAATTCCCAAGCCGAATACAACTCGTAGTATGAAAATTGACAGATAATATTTTGACATAAATATACATTCGTTGTAATGGAAATGGAAACATAACGAGTGCGAAGCACGAGTTGTGTTTCCATTTCTATAACAACTCATAATTTATGTCAAAATATTTTCAGCAATTTTCATACTACTTGTTATATTACGAAAATAATTTAAAAGTTGATATTAAATGATAGGGATAGGTGGCCATGTGGATCTCGAGAACCCTGGTTCGATCCCCACAGCCGATAATTTAAATCTACCCTGTGGTTCCCTCTCCAGTAACATCTTTAGGGGCCGAGATTTGACGGCTAAAAACCGCACTTCACACGAAGAAATATATCACTTACCGATATCTGCTTTGGCAGAGTGCCACACCCAGTAATGGGTAAATGGCGTGATTATGTATATATTTTTTTTTATATTAAACGATTAAATAAAAACAATAATAATATTATCATATTAATTATAACTGCCATTGTGACAAAAATGTATCTTCAAGATATATTGCAAATATGTAGTTTTACTATTTAATAAATATGTGAAATATTGCAATGAATTTGCAATGGTAAAATGTATAATTTTTAAATAAAAATTAATGATAATTTATTTGTTGCATTTTTATACATAAAATAATACTTTTTATTTGAAACTGAATTTATAAATATACTGTATATTACATTTTAATTATAAATAGCATAATGCTTATTTTTATAAATTTCAACTATCTCGGAATCGTTTAGATATCCTGCGGAAAATTAATTAAACATGTTATTTTGAAAGAAAATTGAGAAGGAAGCTCATAAAAATTAGTTTTTCAAAATTAGACAAGAAATCGATTAAGATAAGAATCAATTCGATTCACCAATTGTTTTCGAAAAATTAGCAAATTTTCGAAGAAAATTGAAATGAAAACTTGTTTCTTATATTTATTCTTGCTTTTTGATTTTTTATTTTAAACTTTTATTCATCATTTCCTGAGCGGACCTCAGCCTTCTAGATGTTTAACTTTTAATATGGCATAATATACTTTTTTATTGGCAAAGGAATCGAAAATGTATTTAAATGATTGTACCAAACTGTATTCAACTTTTGTTAAAAATCTTTTTTTAAGTACTATTAAAAATTAATTACAGAAGATATATTAAGTAGAAAATCATTTTTCAAATAATTGATATATAAATATAAGACATTATTATAATTTATGATCGATAGTAGAAAGGTAATTAAAATAAAAAGATCGAAATGAACCATTTTATAATCGCTTACGTGCTCATATATAACTTTATTATTTATTATACAAGTAATTAACAGATATTTGATTAGAAATTACATATTACACATTTATAATTTTATAACTTTATTTAAATAAAAACTTAATGCGATATTTATGTATATATTATGTACATTTTTACAAAATATACAAAGTTAATTTTCCCAGCAGTAAATCAAAATCATAATAGACAATACATGTAACCTTAATATTCCATTAAAATTAAATAATAAATTATAAAAACAAATTTTTGTTTGTTAAAACTTTTAATAAATTAACTTTTTTTTGCTTGTTTCATGGAGCTACTTTAAAATTTATTATTAAAAAATGTTAAAATAATGTCAGCACGCTCTCCAGCATCATGTGCGTGCAAGAGGGGCGCGGTCCGGGGGCCTCGCTATTTATAAAGCCACAATATAGATTACAATGTTGAGATAATTGAATATAATCTGCAGTTTCAACGGTGACACTGCACATGCAAAAACGATTAATAACTTATGCTTCTACCTGCTCACACTGTAATTATATTAATTATCAGTAATAATTTAAGTTCTTAGACGCGATTAGATTTTTTTTCTCGCACGATTATTATAAATAATGTTGCTTTTAAGAAAGTAAAACGGTTAGTTGTCTGTTTTGTTTATTTATTATTGGTTTACTTTACTACTGTTTTGCTACTAAATATAACAAGCAAATTATATTAATAATAATATTTTTATACTTTACAATTTAATATAATTAAAAATATAGATTCATGCTACCAACAAAAAATTAAAATGTTACAATGACTTGACTACTAACAGATGGCGTTGAATGTATATAAATTGCCTTTAAACTAGTGGTATAAAATATTGTTCTTTCTATAGCGCCACCAGCGGCAAGTCATACTTGAAAATTATGTGAATTAATGTGCAAATTTGTCTGAATTTCTACAAAAAATCTCATTATGTAAATTAGGAAGCGTTGAAAACAACAAAATATTCAGATTTTTTTGAGGCGGCTGATACATTGTAAAGAGTTTCATTATTTTCACATCTGTCAAAGACTACAGCTGCTTTTACTTCGCGGCCGCTATAGCCGTTTATTTGTTTAAATAGCAAATTTATTATTTCTTTTCAAATAACAATTTATAAATTGAAAAACTTGTTATCGTTCTAGCTGTTGCTCATTGTCTTGTTCAAGAAATTAATTAATATAGATTTTTTATTCATTGTTACATTTTAATAGTATATAAAAAAATTTGTATTACAATGGGCTTAATTGTAAAACGAATACAGCAAAGTATGAGTATTTAAATGGACATTGTACTACGTGTCTTTCATACTATTTCTTCTATAACGTATTCATTTACTTATTATTTAAAAAATATTATTAAAAAAAAAATTAAAAAATTCAAAATGGTAATACTGACAATTAAAAAAACATTTCAAATTATTTTGACATTTACAAGTTAGGTTCGAGTTTCATAATATTATCAGTATCATTCTAAATATAAATACCTTTATGTAAAAAGAAAAAAAATTATTGTTTGATGTTTTTATTTTATCATAAAAAAGTAAAATTCTAATGATACTTATATGAACAATGACAGCTAAAATGATGTGTGTGTTTGACAGTACGACAACTTTACAAATAAAAAAGTTCCTAAAAACAATTGTACAAAATTGAATTTTGCGTCATTGGTTTTGACAAAAACAGTGTCACAAAATTGGCTTTGTATATTATACGTTTTAGAAAAAGTAGTTTTAAATAAAAATGTGAAACACCTCGTTTGAAAAATTATTTTTTCTTTAGATTCGGCCAGAAAAGAATACTTTTACAACTTCGATGCGCAAATAGTTACTATTTGCTATATGTTAAAGTATGTATTATATTGTTTCTTAATATTTATTTAGAGGTATTCAATAATAAACAATCTCCATTTGTTGAAAGCGCCCGAGGAATTATTGCCTGTCGGTTAACCTGTATCTTTTATTTGATGTATTTTTCTCTGGATGACGTCATTTTAGAGACGTTCTGAAAATAGTACAAGTATTTTGTGAATGTGTTGACACTCGGAAATGTAGAATTTACTTAAATCGCTTAGGATTAGTGGAAAACACAAACAAATCAATGTACCCGTTTGTAGTATCTTTTCCGAAAACATCAGTTGCTATGTTAGAAGCGAGCTCTGACCTATGACACTGGTAATAAAGCCATTAGACATGTCATAAATTACTTCAAATAAATCTTGCAATCGTCCTCATAAGCATTTCTAAAACACACAATGACATTCTAACAGCAAACGTAACTTTTTACATTCTGCCGGTAAAGTTTCAGCTGTGCTCGATGTTTTTGGTACGGTCTGTACGCGGCAACACAAAAGGGGGTGTAACTTGACTGGGCCACGAATAATACGTCATCAGTCATCCGGAGTCCGGCACCTAACTCCGGTTAAGCCGGAGCCCAGCCAAGTCCGGGAGTCGCGTTGAGGACGTAGGTGGCCCTGCACCCGCTCTAGTAATTATACACTCGGTAAGAACGGCTCCTGACTTTAATAATTTTTATCTGGATGCGATTATCGCCATAATGTAATTAGGTAAATTCGTGCGCTCGTATTTATAATTAGAATTGTGATTATTGATACGCTTCGTGGATTTTTCCTACTGTTTCATTAACGACTTAATTACGTTTTTATTAACAATTTCTATACACATTTACACATTACACAAAACAACTAACTTATTAAGTTTTTATTTGTTGAAAATGAATTTAATTTATAACATACTCTCACGAGCGACTTCAGCGATTTTTAAAGGAGGGCCATATAATAAATAATCATTTATAATTTTGCAATTCTCAGAACTTGTGTAATTATAACCAATTTTTTAATTGTTTATCCTTTTCAACAATTATTTTGAACTGACAAATAATTTTTACACATTAAATTGTCCCTGTGGCTTCTCCGTTAGTATCATCTTTGACGAGCGTGATTTGACGATAGAAATTTACTATTTTATTTTATAAAATTTGAGAATTGTCATTTTTAAAACTATGGCAAAGCAACAACAAACAAAATATACGATGTTGTTTTCTAGAGATATATTAAAAATGTAAATGCAACATAACAACTGGAAAGTCCGGGAAATATGTGAGCAAAAGTATAATTTTGTCTGAATCTGAAATATGTCAAATTCGAACAATAATAATAAATAACTATAGATAACGTTGGAATCACTTGTCATATTTTTCTATGAACTGTCATTTCAATTGTCGAAATATGTTGTCATTTACAACTACAGGCTACTAGCTGTATTTTGTTAAAAATAGCGAAACTAAAAACTGATAATGTTTTCAGTTATTATGTTAGAGCCTGTAATAAATAATTATTTTTTGTGGAAAGAAACTGCTTCAAAGTGTAGCTTAAGGTACAAAATAGTTTTTTGTGTATTAAGAGTGTAAAGTGATTCTTTGTTACTCGAGCACGATAAGTGGAGCGCGAGGCGAAGGCGAGAGCTGCAATAGTTCAAGATGAACAAAGACACTTTACGATGATGATACACACGATTGCACCCATAATTATTAAAAAACGTATACGTACTGAAAATAAATTTGTTCTTTCAATATGACAAGTTTCTATTTTGATCCCTGGTAACTATTGAAATAAACACGCATCTAACACGCACACTTTTATTATTATTTTTGCAATGACAAATGAAAGCGCAATTGTCAACTTTTCACAGCACTCGTAGAAAGACAGTTGTTTTCTTATAGAATATAAATTTATCGTAATATATTTCTTGTTTTCGTTTAAACATTTATTAACGTTAAGTCTTGTATTTCCTAAATTAATGATTAACATTGTTCATATATGACTTCAAATGAAGTATTTTTTCCTTCAATTTGAGCTTAGCTTATAACATATCTGACTAACGTAAAACTAATCAGTCCGCCTCTATAATTGGCAAACTTTTTAGTATGAGGTAAACTTACTATTTTATATTGATTAGGGAACTGCATCATATTTTGGGTCTCCCTATGGCTACCTACGCCACTGCAATCCTTTGTTTACAATGTAACCTACAGTAAATCTAGAGGGATAATTATAATTAATGAATGTAAATTAATAATTAATAAGGAATTCCATGTCTGTGTAGTATGATGATTAGGTACAAAGGAAAATATGTAAAAGTATAAATATAATTATCGTAGCTACTATGTGATTATGTTGCAGACAGTACGGAGCTGTAGCATGTGAAATTAATATTCAATAATACGTATATCAGTGTCCACTTTTCGATCAGCTATCCGCAATTTGCTAAAATATGGAACAAAACCAAAACAACAATAAAAATGATCGAGTAGGTAGTGGAGCCCAGGGCTGTGGGTAGCCTCGCGAATGTAGATGGTGGCAAGGGGGAGATTGGTCCCCGCATTGGGACCAGAAACAATCTGCTGAACAGAGTATTACGAACAGCGTTCAGCGTTCCGCGGCCATCTAGATGAATGTCGGGTACCTGTGGCTGCCACCGATAGGCCATTGTTTATGCACGTAAATCAAGTGCTCCACGACCACATCCGCCTCGTGTGCTCGTGTGCTTGTGTGCACACACGTGTGTGACACGCACGGGACCAGCGAGCAGCTAGAGCTATAACCAGAGTGTGGTGTGGAGCGCTTCGGACGCACGCGAATTTTTAAGCACCCGTTAATAAAGACAGATAGCTTGTCTGCCTGGCAACGTCACAACGCGAGAACTAATTCCTGTTTACTCGCCAAATTAAATTGACGAAGGTGGCGGGGTCGGGATGGAATAGGGTCGATATCCGACCAGATCCACAAACATTCTTTCCGATAAGAACTTACAAACACTTGCACACTTTTTAATCAACATAATTATTTTATTTATTTCTATTAATCTATAGCACTTTATATACATTATTATGAATTAATAAACTACAAACAAAAATTGAACACCAATCGTAATATCCACGTGGTCTCTGAAACAACTTGCTAGCTACTTCATTCTAACTTGCTTGACTCTTGACAAAGCTTTTTGTTTCATAAAACTATAATTCCCATTCCTTTAAAAATAATGAAAGTTTAATTTCATTTATTCGTTACTCTGTACAACAGGAACTTAATCCCAAATACAGTACAGGGGGGCTACAGTTAGTTTTTTAGTAGAAGTTGTTGTCAGCGAGATTTGAACGCACAATGTCTTGCTTGTTAATTAATAAACGCGAGTTTCACCTTGATTTTATCCAATGGGCTACAAATATATGTTGATATGGAATAATTCGATTGTTTTAATCATTTAAGTTTTCTTGTAACAATCGGTCACAATATAGAACATTATAGCTTATAAGAAATATCTTGACAGTTATGTCATTGATTTTGTTTGTAATACATGACTTACTCGTATCTTATATTTGTTTATCTAATTTACATATTTTCGTTTTCAAGAACAGTGTATTTCGGTTACCTACAATAGTTTTAAAAATGACGTAATCAATTGAAATGACATATAAATTAATTGTTTATTTCTTTAGAATTCATTATTGTTTAGATAAATATCAGTAAATTCAAACTATATTTAGGTTAGAATGAGTTTTATTTTTAAACCTATAAATTATTTAAAAATGACATTTGGCTCTAATTGCATTATCATTAGGCCCTTAATTGATTTATTTGAACGCATGACACTGTCCCAGTTACCAGTGAATGTATCATGACAACCATCAGGGTTCAAGCTAGAATGGAGGGTGCATTAAAATGTACCAGTTAAACATTTAGGGGTAGATATTTATAAAATCCGAAATTTCACTGAAAATCGTACGACATTATATTTAGCAAGGTTAATATAATAATATAAAAATTTCTTGGAAATATTTCATTTCTTGACTTACCTAAGCAAAAATTTATTCTTCTCAAAAAAGTCAATTTGACATTTCAAAAATGTATTGTCAATTGTATTTGATTATGTTAAGCAAAATATAAAACCTGCATTATTTTTACTTTTTGTGTTGGTGTCGTAACGATTTTCTTACCGAATCTGTCTTCGAGAATTACTTCATTTTTTATCGTGCATTCCAATAACGTAATATGCACTCGTGTTCCACTTGTACAAATTAATACGTTGTTGGAATGCACTCTAAAAATAAAATTTCGGAAAGAATCAATGCGTTAGGTAGATTATAAGTAACTATTTTCAACCATACAGTGTTAGCCAATTATATTATATAATTACTGTCAAATTAATTAATAAGGCGCTGATGACAACGAGAAATAATACATGTAGCATAATTTTCACCTTGTCGCTATAGGTACAATAAACAAATAGTTATTTTTGTATTAAGTGCGCAAAATTAGTGTTTTTTTGTTGTGCGTGAGAATGTTACTTCTAGTCGAGACCGCAGGTAGAAGTCATTCGAACGCGCCAAAAAACAAGAATTTTGCCCACGAAATACAAACAACATTTTTTCTACAACTGTACACAATGAATAATACAAAAATTATTGATTTATTAAAGTAAATTGAAGGAAAACAATCAACAATAATATTAATTTGATACTATTGATGTGTTGTAACTAATGAAACCTGACAACAAATATTTTGGGAGCGTGCGTGAGATACTCATTTTGCGTACTAAAATACGAAACAGTACGCAAAATGAGTATTTTGCGCACTAGGGTGTAAAATAAAGCGCAAAATACGCGTTGTCATAATAATGTAAATGATGAAAAAATCACGTACTTCGCCTATTGATATTAGTGAAAAATATGAACATTTTTTGACAGTTGTAGAAAAATGATAATTTCTTAAAGAATTGTTTGTCTCTTCCAGGGCATCTTAATTTGCAATTTCACTCCACAGAACATCCCAAGATAGCGTGAAATTTTCAGATGATATTTTGTGTCGTGAAATTGATAAGTTTTCCCTGAAAATATTTTTTATCTTATCTATAAAGCAACATTTCGATACATACATAGTGATTGAAAATTTGTTTAAATGAATTTAAAGTTAGTTGATTTTCGTAAACAAGCATTATAAATTATGATTCAGTAATATTCAGCAGTCCTTCAAAGTCGATGCCGTCCGCGCCAAACATGATGCGAGTGGCATGATCGCGTTGATCAAAGAGAGCGTGTGCGGCACTCCAGGTCCGTAATGGAGGGTATGAGAGTCGTTCAACCCGAGTTATAAATCGCCGCTTCAAAACCCCAGTCCCGGCCCAGTGCACACTTGATTTTCACTCTGTGTACAGTTTCACCGAAACCCCAAATTTCGTGTTGCAGACAAATCACTACCTTCTACATTTTTCGTAAAGTTCTCTGTATTATTTTGCATGAGAGTTTCTGATAAAATTCCTCAAGCTAAAATATACACCAAGAAAGATAAGCTCTCTAGCATTATTACCAATTTTACAGCAAAGGACTCAAATCGAGATAACTAACTTGCAAATTAATGTTATTGACATTAAAGGCAATAGGTACAAACTTAAAATTGTTCATATTTCGGAGTTATCGTTCATCCGATATAATATTATGTCGATCCCACGCTGTCAGCATTTTCATCATTAGATAAACAAAAATGTAACATCACTCCATACAATTTGATCAAATACTCTAAAATCAGTGAGTTTTCTTAACCTTATTGTCATCACGGTACCGCAAATTTTCCAAATATTTTTTGTGCCCTTCCAGTTTCTATAGAAATTACGAATATTATACTGATTTTGAAGTAAGGACTGATATAATAAACACCTCAAATATATAAATTTAATGATGTTTAAAAGTGTTTACGTTTTTAAAATATGTCTATTTTTACGGAAAAAAATTAAAATAGTTCATTTCTTACTTTGTAAATAAATAAATAAATATATCATCACGCCTTTTACCCCTTACCGGGTATGGCACTCTGGTATAAGCTGATCTTGGTAAGTGATATATTACTTCGCATGAAGTGCGGTTACCGGCATCAAATCACGGCCCTCAAAGATGTTAGTGGGGGGGGGTCACAGGGGTAGATTTAAGTTGGTGAAAATTACTTTGATAAAATTTCTAACTTTGAAAACGACTATATAATTTTTATTATATAACCATAAAAAATTACAAAAAAAAAACTACAAATAATATTTCGCCAGTAAGTGTTAAAATACAATTATCTGTTATTAAATCGGATTCAAACGAATAATCAAATAAGTCATAAAATTAAATATAATTAAAATAATTATAGACCAAAATATTAGTAGATGTTTACAATTAAAACTTGAGATAACTTTTAAGTTTTGCGGACCCTTTAAGACCCTTTCGCGGAGCCTCGATTAAAAATCGCAGTTTTTAAATAGAAATTTTGTAATTTTAAGAGATTAAACAAAATTTAAAGAGATTTGAAACGTAGTTTAAATAAATAAAAGCAAATTAAAAGTTAGTACGACAAGTTTAATTATGTCTAATAGTTCACGTTTACAATAGAATTATAATAATTATTACAATTTGTATTAATATGACTATAATTTTAATTGCAGATTAAGTGTAACATAGCCTAGCATATGTTTATGTTTGACAATCTTCACTGTACATAATAAAAAAGAACAATCGTCTGACTGATCTAATATTTCATCATGCGTCAAACTGAATTTAATTAGTATTTGTACTGCCTTAACATTTGGCGCCAAAATAATCCCATATTTATAAGAAATAAAAATTAAGGTTAGAGCCAGAATGTCTAAATGATTTCTTTTTGAAGTGCAGTATTTTATGACGTCATTATTTTGCGAAACTTTTTTACTGATAGCCGTAGCTGTAACATTAGTGTTGAATTTTTTCGTTGTTCTTTTTTTACCTGAGATTTTTTGACAAGTGAGAACAATATCGTTTAAGACAATGAAGAGCTCAGATCGCTTCCTTACTGTGAAGGCGGCTATGTTTTTTTTACTACCTGTAGGCCATAAATTTAGCAAATATCTGATGCATCTTCTTCTTTCTTTGCCGCTTGAAGATCTACGTTCTTGTTTGCGCTTCGTACAAATTGAGGTTAGAATAAATGTTTAATTACTTTAATTAATGATTTTTTTATGATTCAGAATTCGAGTTAAAGTGTTAAAGCCATCAGATACTACACACTATAAGTGGTAATTTGCATTCGTTTATTTTGTTTTAAAACTGATTGAAATCTATAATTATATATTACAGGTACTTACAAAATGAAACAAAAAATACTTGTATCGAATTTAATTTTATCAGCCGTTTTCATAATACATTATTATGTGTTAAATCTTCATCCTGCATATTAAAATATTCTTTAAAAATATCGAAATTTTAGGAAATGGAATAATTCGATTTAAATTTGCACAAGCATTATTTCAATTTGAAAATTAATTTGTAAAAAACAAGGTGACAAAATCATAGATATCATTGCTATCTATACAAATAGAAAACTTTCCTGTATAGCGGTATTTTTTAACACAATATAATTTCATAATACCCACAAAACAGCTGTTTGAACAGAATAAAAACTCGACCTTGTATCATTTTAGTTAGTTGTATGGGCCTCCGCGTGGCGCTGCGGTAGGAAGGTACCCTCCGTTAGTGCCCTAATAATAACAGCATGATGCCCTTTCGTCCAAGGACCCCATAATGGCTGTCCATGACATAGACCAAGGGGTATAGGACGTGCGGAAATGGAACGTTCGCAATGCTATGTGCGGACCCGTGTTAGTTCAGTTTTATTCTTTGTTGGATGAAGTTGCAGTTGAGTTTGTTGTGTTTTGTTTTCATGAAATTATGTTCTTTTTGGAACATCTCGTGTTGAATTCGGTGAGAGTGAGATACGTGTTGTGGTTTTGGTGGTTTTAGGGCAGAGTGCGTTTGATAGCAGTTGGTTTGGTGCTCGTTACATCAAGGTCGCCATCTTGGATCTATCACACATCGACGCACCGCATTGGATATCAGTTCATTCCTCCCATAAACGAATACTAATCTAAAAAATATATTCACAGTCTACTATTTATAAGTTTAAACCTAGCTTTAATTAATTATTAATTAGTTACTAATTTTAACAATATTTAAAATTAATCTTAGAAATGTAAGGATCGATATTATAATCTCCTAAGTTTTTTAAAATATCACATCAAAATATAGTTCAAATAAATGAAAATTATAATTAACTGTCTTTTTATGTGCTATTTTTTGTTTGTAGATACAAATTTATTACAAACATTGTTTGGAGCTTGCAATATTGGTCCTATCATTATATTTTCTTTATTATAAGTCCACGTTATATGGTCAATCTTTCATATAAATGAATACAAATATTATTGAAGTCAGAGTACAAATTATAATATATGAAATTAATTCATGGCAAACCTAGCCAAATGCAAAAATTGAACTCATTCTTGAGTTGTTTGTTTCACTCGCACTTTTAAGAAACAAACCTTAAGCTCGTAGTACACACACAAAAAGTTATATTAAATTTTTACTCAACTTATCCAAGTTTCATACATATATTTATATTGGACGTGTTATTGGCAATGCTCGCTTCGCTCAGAACAAACAAATACTGAGCCTGTAAAACACGTGCTTCACCCACACAAAGTTTAGCAAAATTTGCATGATTTAACATTAAATTGATTTTATATTTTGTCGACTATTATTGATGGAATTTTTGTGTCCATCTAAGATACAAACTATCGAATAATGTTTCCAAAGTAAATTAAAACTAAAATGATTGCGCTACAACATTTTGAATTAGCTTTATGCAAAATTTCATTAACTCAATTTTGTACCGCTTCAAAAACAACTTCAACTTGTAACCAAATATATAACTGCATTTGAATGATTTGGATATCAATATAAGTGCTAGGTTTCTGCGATGAGTAATAAATGAATAAATAAGATTGCATTGGTCATATTTTGCAAATAGCATGTGAAACAAACGTAGAAATATTTGTAATAATCACATAATTCTTACGTAATCGTCGGTCAGAAAAAAGTCTGCAGCTAAGCAAATAATTTATGTACTTTCCTTATAAAATAAACGAATGGCTAAAAGAAGCAAGACATGATTCGGTTTAGTGGTCAAACAAGACTAATAAACTAAATAGACCGATTTGTATTTCTATAGCTACAAAAGAAATTAAAACACACATGAATCTAGTACAAAATAAACGTATCAATATTTAATTATGTAGAATTCAAACAGCGATATCATATAAATTACAATAATGCCTCTACTAATTAATATTCTATCGACGTGCTGAATTCTCAGTTGGCAATACGCAAGTATTCGTTGATTCATGTTTTATTAAACGACGATATAAAATGCTTGTCGCATTACTAATTATATTTCAGTGTGCAGTATCAAGTATTATTCTTGTGGTGCTAAGATTATCGCCATATGTGAAATGACCTAGAAAAATGTACTTGATAATTGAGCTAATAATGATCATTAAATTTCATAAATGCCCTCTAATTGATTTAAGGAATGCAAGTGCAACATTCATAACGTCAACATGATAACAATTTTTCATATGTTTTATTTATTTCATTTTTATTAATGCTTATCACTATTTATTGCAAATTAATTTCGATATTTATAAACATTTCAAATTTTATTTGGATTGCAAAAGATATTAAATTAAAATTTCCTGTTCATTTATATTTTATTATAAATTATTACAAATATATAATGTGCTACAGGGGAATTATGTCCCAATAATTAGAACGCTTATTTCATAAGTTACCACTAGCAAATTCAAAACTTAATTAATATATTTTTTTTTAAATAGTGCAAAATTATCTTTTTCTACGATTGTTATGAAAAGTTGACAATTACGCTCATTTGTCATGTTGACGTTTTCTGTGGTACAATCGAAAAATATCTTTTTTGCGCGTCTCCAATGGCAACGCGCGAAACAGACGTTAAAAAGATTATAAATGCGCGCTTATTTCAATAGTTATCAGGGATACAAACAAAACAGAAACTTGACAGTTAACAGAATGAATTTATTTTCAATACGTATACGTTTTTAAATAATATTAAGATGTAATCGTAGAAAAAATTATGTGTGTATTACTTTACGCTCTTAATACACAAATAACTATTTAGTTGGCTGATATAGCTATAAAAACTATATCCTAAACATATTCGGATGTAATTGTTTTTACAGACCATTGTAGATATACCTGAAGCTAATTTAAAATATTCTTACGTCACATCTTATACTTATTTTATATGGAGTAAAAGACAAACGTTGCTAAGAAAACAATGTATTTAAAATAGTTTATTGTGCCAATCGTAAGTCTGTTCTGAACTGAAAATGCGATTATATTGAAAGATTCGGATCCCTGTAATTGTAATTGAGATAAAGTTCCTGTTGTACAGAGTAACAAATAAATGCAAACTATATGAATAAAAATAGGATTGTTTTTGTTAAAAGATCTGGTAAATATTTGCATGTAATAAATAAGAATTATGCAATAAAAATATGTATAAACGTCTGAATATAGGTCTGTTGTGCAATGTTTTGAATTTTATTGAAAAACTAGGTATTAATTCGTGAAAATGCAGATAGATGGTTAATAAATTTCGCTAGATGAACGGATGACGCGCGCCGTTCTCGACTTTGATATTTTTATTTGGCGGTTTGGGCGAATAACTCAGCGCGTTTCGTTACGCAGCCGGCGGGCGGCGGTGGTGGCGGCGGCCCGGCCAACACTAAATCATAGGCGGCGGGGACTTAGGAAAGCGCGGCCCGCTCGCAGCCAGCTTGATCTATTATGTTTTCCACTGCGTGTTTCATTTTTTCGATAGCACATTTTCGGTAATATTCATAAGTTTCTCAGTTTCTGATGCTTTATCACGTTTTTTATTTATTTTTCGTATCGAGAAAAGTTTGTTTCATTTTTGGGTCACGTGTCTATTGAGTTTTCGTAATTTTTCTTTAAATCATTTGGAACTTGTTCAAGAACTTTAATGCCTCAGGTTAATTTTAGTTTGTTTATTCCTATTCATTTGAAGGGTTTCATTAATTTCTTCCAATGTATATACCAAATTTCAAGTTCATTTTCTGCGTAAATAAGATATATTTGTTTTTGCTTAAATATCTGCAAGGTTACACCACAATAGCTAATTTAATTGATTCAATTTTACGCATATTCCTTAATTACAAAATTTATATTAAAATATTTATTAGTTGTAGTAGAATTTAAAATTTAAATAATTACGATATAATTGGGTTCTGTATTTTTAATTAAATGTTAAAATTTATAATAAACTAAGTTCGAGTATTCATAACAAAAACTTTTCAACAGTTCTTTACTGTTATAAATATTGCCAGAAACAAATACAATACAATGATAAAAATATGTTACAAATAAAATTGTTTCACTGTTTTTATTTTGTTTATAGCCTTGTTATTTATTTGATTCATTTTAAAATGCATGAGGTACAATTATATTTTAAATAGGAAAATTGGATAAATCGAAAATTCTTAAATAATACTTGGATGTATTCAAAAATCTTTAAGTGTTTTTTAATACTTTATTTGCTGACGTTTCGGTGCACAGATTAGGCCATTATCAAAGCTAGTAGTAGGACAAGTCACATGTTAACTAATAAAAAAAATAGTTAGAATTTGAACATCAACTCCAAGAGTCTAACTGCAGCTTTAAGTAACCGAAACATCAGTAAATAAAGTATTAAAAAACTTGAAGCCTTTTGAATCCATCCAACAAATTTTAATTATATTTTAAGTTATGAAAACATAAATATGTAAGCTTGCACTAGTTCAATTTATTAATAGAATCAGAGACTGAAATTAATTACAGTATAAAAGAAAAAACTTATCAGAAGTCCAATTTGTTTCTAGAAACATTTACAACCAAAAAAACAAATAAAAAAACTCCCTCGTTCCAAAACCATAAATATTAAACTCCAGTTTGCTTCTCATATCCTGCTAAACATCTTAAAAAACATTGGACTAAGTGGCCACCCGGTAATTCCTCACATATCACCAGTTATTAACTAAATTTTTATGCCTAAACGGCGAGCGAAGCCTCTGCTGGCGACGGACGATGACACGTGGTGAAACATCGCCGCCACGATGAAAAGACGCAATCTAAACGGTGTCCACGGACTTGTTCTATAATCGCGAGTTTCTTTTTGGCCTCTATAAATCTTGTGCAAGAATCGTGGAGTATTTCCGCGCCGGGTAGAAGAAGAGCGCAGCCACGCGGCCGCCGCTTCGTCGTGCGTTGTTGTCGCTCTGTTCTATTCTGTTGTGTTTCTGTTTATTTTATTGAGAAATGTGTAGGGTTTTGTATAATGATTCGGATTTGAATCGCAGATGAGGTTGCGTGTTTCAATATTTGCTGTTTTGTTTTTGTTTTGATGAAGTGTTAACTATGACCTAGATTTTGTTTTTATTGGTCTGGGACAATGTTTGTTATTTATTGGGATATAATTGTAGGAAATTGCTCATTTTAGAACGACACATAACAGGAAAATATTATTACCGGATTCATAATTATTAATTAAATTTTTTACATAATTGTCTAGCAGTGATGGCCACAAGTCAAAAAATAACTATGCAAATAATTTATTACTATGTCTATTATCTGCCTCCATATATTATTATCATTAAAAATATTTTAGTTTAACACTTATAGAATATAGATCCATACTAAAATAACATAATTTTAAACACTCACCAAATGTATCTTTAATCGTTTGAATGATGTTAAGATTAAAGTATACTCAAATTAAGCAATATTTTGACCTTTATAGTACACAATTTTAATTAGTTTACTGCTTTAAGTTCACATATTTTAAACAAGTAAATTGATTGTTTCATTTGTAAGAATATTATTTAGTAACTTAGTAAGAATGAATTAGAAGCAAATTAACAGAAAATATTACAAATGTACTCTTCCAACATTTTAATGCGTCCGTAGGCAACCATTTTATTTCGAATATCAAGTACACATCATAATTTTTTTGTAGAACACGACCTAAGATACATATTGTGCTGAATTCAACATTCATCTTTAGCTTATATTCATAGGTCGTCCATAATAATCAATGAATTATTTTGCATCATTTTCTTGTTAATTTACCGTTGTGTATATCTTTCTTTATATTGTTAAATTAAGAGAAGAATGCTGAATTCGGCTTTAAGTGTTTTTTGTCATTTATCTATATTGAAACGAAATCATAACATTTGTTATTTATAACAACAAACTTTGTTGCAATGGCGAAATAGATTTTCTAGAATTCTAGTATATTCTAGAATCTAGAATGGAGATTATGAAATTATTTTGCTAATCTTACTGTATGTAAGTGAAATTAAACAATGTGATTAATTTATTTTTTCAATATTACTTGATATTTCTCTTACTTAATTTAGTTGTGATAGTAACCGTTTCCCTCACTAGTGAGAGAAAAGGTTACTATTACAAGTAATTTGAGTGAGGAAAATGCCCTTTGACAGGATGACTAAAGAAACGTGATGTACATTTGCAAATATAACTCCTTTGATTTATATAATTATTAAATTTCTAGTATCACAAACGTAAAAATGTAATTTTCACGTTAAATGTTGAAATAAATAGTAGGAAAGGGTCATTGTAAAACTCGTACTATTGGAACATTCGCTGTCGCTCGTAACTTTTGTACACATTTTGCAATTAAACCTTTTTCTCATTGTTATTACAATATATTATTTTATCAATTATCAACTAATTAATCTAATAGTATACGTATATTATTTTTTCACTACTAGCATTTAAATATCCTATTTACAATGTTTATATTGATAATAACATAAAAATATTGACATAAATATTTATAAATAACCATAAAAACTCTGTATGTAGAATATTAAATTATTTTTTGTTTACATTGTTTTATTATCTAATGGTTCATTTGGGATTTCTGAAATATAGTTTATTGAAAGTGATTCAGAATATTGTTCTACAAAAATTAAAAAAAAAACAAAAAATATGCAGTAACTAGTTAAATGCAAAATATAATAAAATGAGGCTTGAGTAATATTTTGTATTATTACCCGTTTCTAAGCAAATGGTATTTAAAAACAAATTCCTGACTATAAAAGTGGTAAATAATGGCATGTTTCTAGGCTAGTAGTAAAAAAGATTATAAGATGAAGTATAAATTCGAACCGAATGGTATTTTAAAGTTGTTGAAAGCTTGGTTAAAAATAACGGAGATTCAAATGTGTCTGAAAAGTTGGTAATTTTGTCGTGGAAGTTGATGTAGTGGTAGGCCTGAAAGTGAGGATGTATATTTGTACGTTTGGAGTATGAGCCGCGGTAAATGAAAAAAACATTAGCCTAATTCAAAACTGCGAAACTTTTTCCGTCTAGCGCACATGTACTGTGCACACACGAATATTAACAAGCGTCATTTTTCATCCGCAAACAATTAAAGCGCGACGCGTAAGTCAGTTGGAGATTCGTCCGCGGATACCGAGTTCGTGGGTTCGTGGCCCGGCCGTCGCTAATAGCTGTTCCGTGTGAACTGCGGTGCTATTTCATTTGTACAAACACGCCGGGCGACTGAAGATAGGCTCCCGAGGAGCCGTTGATTTACTTTACTTGCCGTGTCGTTGTCGTTGGTGTTCTCTCCTCTGCCGTCGAGCTAGGGATGTTGACTTTGCTGAAATTGAAACTCGCTACGCGTGAAGTATTTGACTATTAATATCTACCGGTTGCCGGTGGAGTTCTACTTCTACCTAGCTGCCTAATGCACTTGCAGATATATGGATTGCAATTTAAACTTAAATAGCTACTTTACTTTCAAGGCCATGTATTCGCCAAATTTTATGTCTCTAATATTTACTTTAAATCTATTAAACCGCACTTACATTTCAACCATATTCTTACAAATCTTACTCGTTCTCAACCCTTCCTCAATTATTTATTATTTACTAAGATCTGAGATTAAGCAACGAACAACTTATTTGGTAGAAAAATATCGTGTCAATAAATTAAAATTATTATAATTTGTACAATTTGTACTATATTATTTGATGCGAAATTTTATTAATTTCATCTGATTGATTGAAAACGAAGGCCCTAAAAATGTTCTGCTCGCGGGCCCGTTACATGAACTGTACTTCTATTACAATATGGCAGGGTGGCGACTAACCTGGAAAACCGGGAAAAGTCAAGGAATTTTATATTTCTGGAAAAGTCAGGGAAAAGTCAGGGAGTTTTATTCCATGTCAGGGAAAAAAGTTTTTTGTTCTTTAAATTTGTTAATTTAATTTTAGAAAAATAACTACAAACTTTTATTTCAAAATGTATTTAGTTATTTTTAGATTTTATTGGCAGAATACCCTTTATTAGATAGATAGTATACCTTTATTGGCAACAAATACCCTTTATTGCTTCTTTAGAGTGAGAACCACCAACTATGAAAATATAACCGAAGGATGTTTACTAATTGAAAACTGTTTTGTTTTGTCTAACGTTTCTACCGCGCTATGTTTTTTCTGTATGCAATATTTAAGGTTGTGTCTTTGCCTGTTTAGAAACACAAATTGATTTTGCTTTTACTATAAATTTAATAAAAAAACCAATTATATTACAATATATGATATAATATATGAAATGTAACCATAAATTCATAAATAAGTCAATATTCTAGAAGTCAGGGAATTTTTTTACTTAATCAGGAAAAAGTCAGGGAATTTATTAATGTTACTTGAATCGCCACCCTGTATGGGTCATTATAACATTTATTTTGCAATATACTAAAGCCAGTGGCGGATCCAGACTTCGAATTAGGGTGGTAGGGGGATGGAGTGAATTTTGTCTCGGGGGGTGGGGGGAGTATTGCTCATCTTCTAAATATAAAAAACATTTGTATTTGCTCATATTATATTCCTGCTTTAAATAATTTTTACAATCACATTAAATCGTCTTTGGAATCGCATTAAATCACATTTTTAGGTGTAGGAGAATGTGAGCTTTATACAAAATTACTTTTCTATAAACAATTATAAACGTGGTGAGGAAAAGTGATTTTTTTTTCACCTCAAAAATTTCCACTAAGAACGCCAACACTTTTTAAATCATAAAGTTTCAATATCTAAACGGTTCTTCGATAGAATACAAAAATTATTGAATTAGAAGTTGATTTTCTAATTGCAAATGTCGGTAGTCACATACTTGACTTAAATAGCATACCTCTCCCATCTGCGGGTCGAAATAATATCCCCACAAAATATTGGTTTTTGGCTATTTATTAGAATAATAAATAAAAAAATAGTTCTTAATTATCTTAGAATTTTAAGTTCTTAGATAATATTTTCTATTTAATTTGTTTAAAAAATTGTGTTATCGTAAATAATGACATCATTATTATGTATTAGGGACAACATTTAAAAAGTCCATGCTTAA
The DNA here is from genome assembly GCA_947425015.1 of Pterostichus niger. Lineage (NCBI taxonomy): Eukaryota > Metazoa > Arthropoda > Insecta > Coleoptera > Carabidae > Pterostichus > Pterostichus niger. Next base: position 31,527,569 of record OX380341.1, read on the forward strand.
AGGGAGAGGGGTCATGACCCCCCCTGGATCCGCCCCTGACTAAAGCCAACCCTTGTTCTAACTGTGTTATATAATATTTATTGTTAAATACTTTTAAAATACGGTCATAGTTTTGGGAGCCTGGCGTCAGAAGCGAAAGTTAGCTAATACCTTTGAGTGGTCCAAAACAACTACAATCTGTAGGATAAAACTAACCTCACTTCAAAGTAAATAAATAATTAGTTGCCATGTTGCAAATAAATAAATAAATACTTATTAATGAAGTTTGCATTGCCTTACAGTATTCTGATACTAAATCAAATCTATTGAATCAAATTGAAATGTCAAGTGGCAGGCGATTGGCAACTTTGAAATAGTATAAATATCTGCACGACGTGAAGCTGCCTGTTGCAAAAGTGCAAATGACTCAAGCAAGGCCGCGGTGATTGATAACCGAATCAAAATCGGAAGATTGGCGTCTCCTGACAGCACAATGCACCACGTGTTTATGTGTTTGTAAACGCTGGTAGGCTGAGTTGTATGTGTGTGTTTTTGTTGTGTGATAGAACAAGTAGAACGTTGAACACTTTGTAAGAGATATCGGTTATGTTTTATTAGCCATATTACTAGCTCAACTATGCGTCAGACGTTTATATTACTTTTTAAAATTATGGATATGTGTTGTAAAAATAGTAATTTGATTTAAAATAGCCGCGTCGACACCTGTTTCATATTAACACACACACTATCAATAGTTTAAATTTTTTGGTTATCTGATTTATGAGTTTACAAAATTACTTCGATTCAATTTTATAAACAGCACTTACAAAACTGACTACAGTATATCTCAAGAACTACAAGAACAACTTTTTGAATTTGTTTTTATCTGAGAATCTCGTCATGAAGTACATGTTTTTATATGCTGTCAGTTTGACACAATATTATTTGAATTTTGTTTTATACTATCAGTTTGACACAGTATTATGTTATTTTTAATTCTATGATAATTCGGAAGGTTCCATAATTTTTCAGAAATATAAATGAATTGAAAACTATTCTATTTATCTAGGACAATTTCTTAAGATACATGTTTAGTTTTAGAAATACTTTTTAATTCTAGTAGTACTTGCTCATTTTGCTTATAACAAAATAACTAACTAACATTAGGTAAATATCCTCGTTCTAGGGATATTTTGTACAAAATAATCGATAAAATCTGGTGGTTTTGTGGTATTATTTGTTATTAATTTTTATTTATAAAAGCGTGATACTTGGTAACAATTGGCAAGAACAACTGATATAAGAGAATTGTTTGTGTTGCATTTCCATGTATACAAGAATGATTTCAGTCCGGAAAGAGAGACCTTACAGTACTGTTATTGTGAGTTTGCTAGGTAACAAAGAATTTTTAACATTTCATTATAATTATTTTAAGATATCAGTTTCAAGGTTAGGGTATGAAAATAATATTTAATAATTTAATACATCCATGAATATTTTTTTACGGTATTTTATTTCGAAATTCTAGACTCAATTCCTTCGTCGTTTCATACAAAAACATCTTAGTCGTAACGAAAAGCTTATATATCGGATCATAAATAATTAGTTTGAATAAAGAAAATAGAAACTAAACCTTCTGTGGTTTTTATATAATTTATCTAATGGAATGATTTATTAAAATAATGATATTTCCAAGTCAATAAGAGTTTATTTATCAACTTGCAAATATTGCTCTTTGTTGTTATGATAAATTGACAAAGTTGAAACTAAACTAAAACGAATGCTGTCTATACCGAGCTCGTTGAAAAGAGTTCCCAAGGTTACAGTGTATATTAGTCGGTTCTCACATCTCAATTTTCGTATTCTACCACAAACCAAAGTTCGGGGTAAAAAGACGCACGACCGTTAGCACAATCACGAACCGTGGCGATGGGCGCGGGACGAGGTGACGTGCAGAGGTTTGTAGGGCAGGAGCATTCCTAGGCCCGCCGTCCGCCGTCCAGCGATCTGACGTATGCGTGATACATGGCCGGCTCTCGTCCGTAATGGATGCCCCCGCCGAGCCGCCTCCCTGCCCCGCCGCCCCGACACTGCACTCCGTACTCTCTCTCATCGACCCGGCCACAGATTAAAAGGAGCCACCGCGATCATGAGAATTAGATATTTTCATGAATATTTCCATGGAGAAGGTTCTTATCGGTGGATGCCACGGAACATAGGCGGAGGGTTTGCCAAATTTTCAGGGGATGTAATCAGCATATTTAATACAAATTTCTGTGAGAATCCAAAATCTATTTAGATTTTACAATTTTAAATTGACAAAACTTATGGGCAGTGTTCTTCTCCATCATGGAAAATAGATTTTCCACTATCATTGCTTTCCTGATTACTTTACAGGAAAAGCTTTCAAATAAAAATTGTAGAGAATTAAATTCTGCATCTAAATCAATTAATACGTTTAATTTTCTTCATTCATTTTGAAACATTTCAAGAAACGAAAAAAACTAATATTATTTATAGTGTTGTCATGGAACTGGAACAAATGTAAAACGGTTAAATATTACATACATATTTTAAACTTGATTCTAACAGTTATTTAAATATTTTTGTAACAGGAGTACCAAAACTGTTCACGTAATCTATACAGCACTTAGTTTTGCGAATTTCAAAATATATATTTTTTGTTACACAATCAGTATATTGAATTATATTATCCGTTAACGTTTGATGTGTAAATTATGAAACACCCTGAACTTGCCCAAATTCCACTCAAACTAAAAATATCACTATGCGGCTCGGTGAGTACGGACTCGGTACTATAATTTGGATTAAATTCCTGTTACAGACAAACAAATAAACTCTTTGAACAAATGTATACAAGTCTCTATATTTTCTGTAAAATTCTAATTTGAATGTTTTTAAATTTGTTGTGCGGAAATATAGCAATAAATTAGTAATTTAATGGGGTGAATTTGTAGGAGTATAATCCCACTTCCGGCGCCTATGATTCCGTTGATTTTGAAGAAGGAAAGTTCACTACAAGTATTTGAATGTTTTATTTTTGGTATCGCCTTCGAACTGATCTGGTTTGTTTTGTTTTTGTAGTTGATTGAGGCTTTTATTAGGCTATTAAAATGTAGTAAAATTAATTTATTATGCGCGAAGTTGCTTCCTATTTTCATAAGCTTTAAATTAATTTTCTAAACACGTAAGTTATTGCAATCTTGTGCTGTAGATTAATACCAGTAAAATATGTAAATTTTCTACATTATTTATAGATAAATATCTAATACAACAAAAAAATTCTTCTAGTAAGTATGAATTAGCTACCAGTGCGATAATAATAAATTACTATACATTTTCAATAATTATTTTTCATTGCATGAAGCATATTTTACAATGTTTATCTACCTACATTAAACAGTATAATAACAAATTTGATTTTGTTTATATTTTTAAAAAATAAACACACTATCAACAGCACTTAATAGCGGTCATAAATAAATATCTTTATTTTGTATTTTTCTTACTGATAAAAAAGTAATAAATATATATCAATATACTTAGACTCCTAAATTAAAACAATATTGTATTTAATTATACAAAAAACATACCTATAACTGTGTGTTTAAAATTTATTTATTTGCTATTCCGCACAACAAGAATTTATTTCTAATTATAGTACAGTGGAATTCCGACCACTAAGGCACTGATATATTTTTTTATATTATGTTAATGACAGCATTATTATTAGACGCAAATTATATCCAGTGGATCATATAAAAATATGATAACTTTTGTTGAAATAATAATCTATTTAACTTAATAAAAATAATCAAAGTTTAATTTTATTTATTTCTTACTTTGCACAACATGAACTTATAGTGGAATTCGAACCACTCAAACACGATCGTATTTGTGTATACAGGGTGTTTCACAACTTAGAGCAAAAAATTAATGGGTATATTCTGTACGACGTGCTGATCATGAAACAAAAAGAATTTTTTTTTAAATCGCAAAACTATATCCATGTTTCCCAGTCCAAAATTTTTCGTTGCCACTGCCACTGGGTGGATTATTATGTTAAAGTTATTAATTAAATAAAATTCTATTATAAATAACTGATAATAATTGAATTGTGTAATTATTCTTTCGTAGTTGATACCTACTTCATTCTAGAGTTTTATTTAATATTTTTTATTATACCTAGTCTCACCAAGTGCATGAATGACAATTAATTTTGACTTTGTTGTTATTTAAATTGCTATTGCGTAGCTTTTCATTTTTTTCGGTAGATGGCATTAATGGTTCGACAGAACTTCTCATGTCATCTTACCGTTTGTTAGAGATCTTATTCTCTGCTGGCACAGTTCTTCGTCACCAGCTTCTTCACATGAACTTTGTTCTAGGTGAAGAAGTGAGTTATACCATGCTGATGAGCTCTAACAAGAGCGAAACGCGTCCATGGTTACTAACTGTGCTGGCCGGCCTCCGACGATGCCCTCATAAGGTGACTCGGAGGCTGAATTTTGTGAGACTTTGCCTAGAGTTTTATTTAATATTTTTTATTATACCTAGTCTCACCAAGTGCATGAATGACAATTAATTTTGTCTTTGTTGTTATCTACTTCATTGTTTGTGTTTAATAGGAAAGCGTATCCAGTGCAGTACTACAAAAAATGTTTTAGGTTCACAACCCTTAATTTTTTGAATTAAAAAAAATTCTGTTTGTTTCATGATCAGCACGTCGTACAGAATATACCCTTTAATTTTTGGCTCTAAGTTGTGAAACAGCCTGTATAAGTTGAAGTCTGTGAGACTTGAACGCACAGCCCCTTGCTAAATTTTATCTCTCTTTTATATACTGGTCTATGATTGGCAATTGTTACTGTGTGATCCGGGTCAGGCCAGGCCTGCTGTAGGTTTTGTATCTTCGTAAATCTACATATTTATCAAGTGGTACTATTTGCGAAACAAACTAAAGCAAACTTTGAAGATTTTTTGTTTATTTTCAATTCGCTTAACTTAATTAAAACAAATACAGTTTCAAGACATGAATGTGCTCATAAAATTGGTCGTGGTCGCGAGTCGCGAGTGAATAACAAATGCGTATTGTGGGTGGGGAGGTGGACGTGCGTGCGATGTCGCGAGCACGCACGCCAAGCACGTCTCACGCCGCCTCGGCGTCACTCACCCGCCATCGCCACCACCGCCGCCGCCGCTCATTGATTTGAATCGGTAATTCGCATAGCGTGATGCCTGCTGCACGATGCCATTATGCCTGCGTTACGTGCTGTTTATTTCACGCGAACAATCGCCCGGCCACTTTTTAATTTTGCGCCGAACTGCTGCGTCAGATTTTTGGATGAAAGACAGAGTACAGACATTTCTAAAAATTTGCCAATAACAGAAGTTTCAGGTCAGTCTAGTCGTCAGTGAATTAACAATAGTTGTGTACAAAGGGTTGAAAATTCTTATTCGTTATTGTAACATTTAAACGGTATGGCTTTCATTGCCCACCAAAATAATTGTATTTGAACCAATTACATTTATTTCATTAAATAAAAGTTCTTGTAAATTTTCAATCGGTGACATTTTTTGTTGTCAATTATTATAGATAATTACTTAATTAATTTCAGACATATGCTGTTTACTTCCTTGTTTTCGGTTTTGAGATTTCAGCGGAAATATCCATTTTGACTATCCCTGAATCAATTTTACTAATTTCGTCGTGACGTCTGTACGTATGTATGTATCTCGCATAACTCAAAAACGGTAAGCCGTAGAAAGTTAAAATTTTGTATTTAGGACTGTTATAACATCTAGTTGTGCACCTCTCTTTTTGGTTATTATATAACTTCCGGAAGTGGTACTTTACTTGGAGCCTATAATAGATTTTAATGAAAAACTATATTAAAATATAATCCAAAACTTTTCAAATTTGGTATATATGACTACTATATCAATGGAAATAATATAATAGGTTTTGGTTAAAATGGACTAACCGGAAGTGATACATTACATGAAGCTGCTAACAGTTTTTCTTGAAAAAATGGTATTATTTTGATTTTAGAAATAAATGCTGCAAATACAAGTTTTAGAGAATTAAATTCTGCGTCTAGCACATTAATAATTATTAAATTTGCCTTTTATACTCTTATAAGCGAGATATGTAAATTAAAAATTATATATTTTTGGTTTTTTGTAATTAAGTTTGCTAAGGATTAGAACCTAATATAAAAAATTTAATGTCAATGTCAAATTACGTCAAATATGTGCAATAAAAAAAATATAGGTAAAGTATAATACGCGTACAAGGAAGTTATGTGGTGTCCACATTAGATTTTTTTAAGGCACGATTTGTAGGATATATGTCATTATTAACATAATTAATAAATACTTATTTTTTTGCGAATTTCGCACAAATCCAATATATCAAATTATATAACTCGTTAAAGTTTCGTACATAAAAACATTCTGTATATTTGGATATCCAATAATTGAAAGGGAAAGAATGAAATGAGCATGAACTGTTACTGATAAGTAAAATGAGGACCTAATTAGAGTAGATAAGTAGTATCAACATAATCTCATTAAATTTTCCTGTTTGAAAAATGTTAAAGCAATCCTAGTCTGTATCAAAACTATCGATGTTTGTTCTTGTGTGAACATTTCTGCTGAGCTGCAATTTACTTATAACTGAAACGATTACTTGCATGATGGAGTTTCTCACTTCGCAATTTCCACAAAAGGCAGAATATGGAATTACGTCGGCGGTAGCACGACCCGGCGACGTTACAATTACGGTGTTAAGTCGCGAATCATCGGTTAACCCGCAGGTCTCTGCGGCTGGATCTAACCATCAGTGTACAGAGAGATGCTATCGGACTGCGTCTAAGATCCGGTGCGACCCAGAGCTGTAAACGCCCGTTCAACGTCGGTGGTCGTGCGAAAGACGCGCTTATTATTTTAATCACTCCGTGTGCATATTTTCCCTATTAAAATTCACTTATTCCAGACTTTGTTTATCTGTTAACAATATAGTCACGCTACTGTGCATATTCCATTCATTTTAAATTAATTTCCTACTTGGCATACGAAGTATATGCCGGACTGACATGTTACGTTATTAAAATATATTATATTTTAATTATTTTTAAGCATAATTAATTTAATCAGAAAATCTTTATAGTATCTGAAAATAAATTGCAATTGTAAGAACACTGATAATGCACGCTATAATTTTGGAGAAACACAATAAATAATATTTTTATGAACTTTCAAAAATATGCATAATAAAATAAAGTAAATAAATATATCATCACGCCTTTTACCCATTACTGGGTGTGGCACTCTGCCTCAGCAGATCTCAGTAAGTGATATATTTTTTTTGCGTGAAATGCGGTTACCAGCCGTCAGATCACGGCTCTCAAAGATATTAGTGGAGGGAGAGCCACAGGGGTAGATTTAAATTGGTGAAAATTGTTTGTCGGCTGTGGGGATCGAACCAGGGTTCTCAAGATCCACAGACCGACTCGATACCACTGAGCCACCTACCTCAAATTATGCATAATTATGCCTTCGAAATACAACTCATCATCTGTGGCGCTACAGCCCAAATCGGGCCTGGGCCTACCGGGCACACCGAGCCGCAGTTTTTACACTGCCGTACTGCCGGTTTTCGTAGTCAAATGCTACATTATTTAAGGCGTATAAGTGACTAGCTTATAGCGCCCGAGTGTGATAAATACATGTAGCTGTATTTTATATTTAACGACAAATCACACATTGTCGACAGGCGGATTCGAACTGAGGAACCTTGGCTCGGGTGACGTCACAGTATGTTAAGAGATGTGCCTTAACACGCTCGGCCACCGCGCCTGGAAATACAACTATTTTACGTTATTATTAGCGACGTGCAATAAAACAATTTTAATAGACGCTGCTAGTACCAATATCTGGTAAACCTACTAAAACAGCGAAACTTAACATTTTCTTTATTACGGAAACCCTTCAACATTTTTTTTTTGCCGTGGACCACTAAATTTTAACTCTATTTTAAACTCTAACAGTCCGATAATCAAAAGAATTTTGACAAATCCTGAATTTTGAATTCGATAATATTATTCTAGTCCATGTTTTTAAAACCAAATGGCAAATGGATTATATTAGAATTTGTTTACTTTTTTTTGGAATACATTTTAGTTTAATTGAACAATGTAAATTGATCACCAAGGTAATAGTAGTTCAGATATTGTTTCCCACATATGATCCCATTCTACTAACTGCAGGAATTTTTCGTTTTTTGTGTTGGTTCGTTTATTGTCTAAAAGGAAATGCAATTATCACAATTTTTAATTCCACTCATAAGTATTCATCCAATCAAATGACAGTATTTTGCTGAATTGAACCAATCACAGTAGTATTACAGCGACAATTTCACTAGTGAAAATTGTCGCAAATCGTTGCTTAGATATAACGTTTGTTAACTATTTTAAGTAGATTAATATTGTTGAATTTTATTTGACTTTGTTTACTTTGCCAAAAAATGAAACAATGTAAATTGATCAGCAAGGTAATGGTAGTTTTAAAAATACTGCAGGTAACATTTTTTTGGAGTAAATAAAATATTTCGAGGAATTGTCAAGTCGAATACCATACGTGACTATGATTTTCCTTTAGTAATTTTTGCCTAGATCACTCCTGCTTGTTGCTTTAAGAAAATTTCCGGCAAAATCATAGTCACTAATAGTATTATATATGAATATATTTGAAAATAGGTAATTAGGCCTTAGTAATCCTTGGATAGTGGAATAAATTAATAAATCTGATTCATTTAAACTTTAAAATATTTAAACCATTCAACTGTTATTACGTAGCAACTTGTATTACTGGTGAGTGATGTTGTAGACAAATAATTTTATTGTATTTTAACATTGTATATATCTCTACAGCTGAAGATGAACGTGTTTTAACGTTCGAAACGTCAAAAAAAAACAATAAAGTTTAAATGAATCAGATTTATTAATTTATTCAACTATCCAAGGATTACTAAGGCCCAATTACCAATTTTCAAGAATTCTTTTGGATCCACATAACCTACAAATATATGAAAATAATTATTAAAAAAAAATATACATGTAATTGCGTGCTGTAATGTTTTGATTTTTTAAATAACCGCATGGAGATGTTATCGGAGGAACCAGCTCCGACGATTAAATTAAATAAGTGTCGGCAGGAAAGATTTTTTGTAAACTCGCAAGTTTATTATTTTCTTTGGAAATTGAATTTAATCGAAAATTCTTCCACGGATCACCTATGAATAGCAAGTTTGAAAGAAAAATTAATGTAGAAAAATGGCTGCATGATTGCTATAATTTGCGCTTAAACTGGAAGTGTAACCTTGTGGATTTTTTCATCTTTTTATAAAATTTGTAATTATAGAAAATAAGTATAATGGGTTAAAATTTATCCCTAAGTATAATCTGCAGGTGCATAACAACATAGCCAACGTTTATTCAACAATGTATCATTATTTCTAATTTTTATATATCCTTTCGACTTTTCTGTTTATTTTAGCTTCAAGCGGACTTCAACTATCCATTAAAATAATTTCAGTGCAAGTACATCCAATACATTATTAATTGCTGCGTTGTTACTTTATTTAGATTCTGTGCATACTTAACCTAATTTTAATTTTAAATGCACTTAATAATACCTTTAGTGTCGTCTCAGTGAATATTACACGAAATTTCAATCTTCCAATATATTCACCGATACATTGTAATAATATTGAATATAGATTAATTTTTCTGTAAATTTATATTTTCAAATACAATATTTGATGGCAATGTAATCCAGCGGTATCTAACTTTTTTATTATCGCGCACCCCTAATTTTTTCAAATATTTTTCGCGTAGAAAAGAACTTAAATAATCGTGTCACAATTAATTACATAATTTATAAGTGGAATTAATAGGATATGATAAATTATTGTTGGTATTTGTTTAATTTTTAATATATATTTAAAAAGATTCAATAATATGATATATTAAATAAATAAAAGGCTTCAGAATCCAATGTTATTTTTTTTTTAAATATTTATTTTTGGGAACGTTTCGAACATAAATATTTGGTCATCATCAGCTCCTTAAAATATAAATACAATAATTATAATATAAAACTAGCTAATTAATCAAAATGTCAAACCTTTAAAAAATATAAAACAATATTTCTAAAATGTCAATAATAAAAAAAAAACAAAAAATAATAAATTTTTGAGCAAATATTTATGCTCGAAACGTCCCCAAAAATAAATATTTTAAAAAAATAACATTGGATTCCTGGCGTTTTATTTATTTAATGTATTTATTTAATAATAATATTGTCTAGCGCTTTCGATTAATTTTTGAAGATGCACTGTATAATGTTCCTTAATACAATTATCCTCTTTTCATTTTCACTAAAACCGTAGATAATCTTCACTCATAAATAGCAAGTGATGAAAATCAGTAAACGTGGCAACAGTGTCCGGCAGTAGTGGTAGGGTACAACTAAAAAAAGATCTTCATTTGCGGCGTCCCCTCCCCGATGTAATGGCCGCCGTGTCGGCAGCAACCCCCGAGAGCCGAGCGCGTCCCCTGGCGGCACGCACCCCTTGCCATGCATTCGCTGGGAGTCTGTTGGACCGCGGGTACCTGATGATGTGAATGTGAGCTTTCTGTGTTGTGTCTATGTTATCTTCATCTGTTTGCCCCCGTTTACTTTAGTTGGATATTTTATCTTTTTATTTACTGGGTTAATCGCGCAGTTTGAACATCACTAAACAGTTGAATTGATAGATATTATGATACGAGTATTATATGCAGGTATTTCAATTTTTTGTTCAACTATGTATTTATTATTTTTATTTAAATAGTAATCATACTTACCCGTATTATTGGTAATGTTAGGAATAGTAATAATATAAATATAGAATATTAAATAACGTATATTTTTATTTTCAAATTTTCACTAACTAACTGCCAATAGAAATATTGTATTAAGCATGATTACCATGATAATACAAACATATCTTGGAATATTTTTATTATTTGACATAACTGTCAAAAATGTCAGTTTGACATTTAAAATAGTTATTTACGTAAAGTCAGGCAAGTGTTCAATTACATAATGAGTAGATAGTTTCACGCCGAGCGATGGCGAGGCTTGAAACTGCTTATGAATCCTGTACGACACTTTACTGACGTGTTACGTATAACATTTTATTTGAAACTTTTAAGCAAATAATTAATATTTTAAATTAATTTAAATTAAAAGAAATATTTGACTTACATATTCAGTCAGAATTTTATGTTGCTAAGTAACTAGACACTCACGTTTGTTTCATTACCTGCCTAGGCAGGCAAAATGTTATATTTCTGATTAGGTATGCAAAGCAAAGCTTTCTTGAGTCTTAAAGGTCAGGCAAATGTTTATTTTCCTGTCAGTTTCAGGTAAAAATATATATATTAAATTGGCATTATATTAAAATGATTAATTTAGAAATAATAAATAATAATAATTTTAATTAGTTTCGCGTTTCATATTAAACTCTCAGATGTTTAATATACCCATCAATAACTTTCTTGAAGTTGACGCATCCAACTTTTTTTTTTTTTTTAGCAAAATGTTAAAAACTTGCCTCATACAGCAGATTTACTTCTGTTTTCTATATTGCGGGACTTTACCTTTTTCTGCTTTATCTATACAGGGTGTTTCAGGACTAGTGAAACAAACTTTAACAGCTTATTCCTGTGGCTATTTTGAGCCAAAAATGTCATATGAACATAGGTCCTATTCCTTCTAGTTACCAAAATACAAGAGGTTAAAGTTCTATAAATAACACGAAATTTTCAAATTTTTTTAATCAAGATACTTTCGGAAAACAAGAGTTTTATTGAAAAGCCATACCGTCTTTGTCTGAATTAATTTTATTTATTAATATTAATATGCATACGAGTTCAAGGCGCTCATTTTGAACACTTGCTGTATTTTTTTAAAATTTGTTATCTTATTTCATATTATGTTAACCAATTCCATATTTGGTTATGTTGTTCTGTGTCTATTTAATTGTGTCATTTTATGTTTTGTTCTCTAAATCGTATTCGTTAATATTAATAAATAAAATTAATTAAGACAAATAAGATATGACTTTTGAATAAAACTCTTGTTTTCCGATAGTATCTTGATTAAAAAAATTTGAAAATTTCGTGTTATTTATAGAACTTCAACCTCTTGTATTTTGGTAACTAGAAGGAATAGGACCTATGTTCATATGACATTTTTGGCTCAAAATGACCTCAGGAATAAGTTGTTAAAGTTTGTTACACTAGTCCTGAAACACCCTGTATTTTCTAATGATTCGATGTCAAAACGTGACATTTTAGATATTTTATGCAGAAAAAATGTTTTTATTATCACTTTTATTTACTTGATGCAAATTGCCCCGGATATATTATTCTAACATAACTTTTTTTAAGTAAAATATAAAATTATTTTTAATTTTTATGTTGGTGTCATTATGATTTTCTTATCGAATCTGCCCTCAAGCATTGATACATATCCGGGAAATTTTCTATCGTGCATTTCAACAACGTAATCTGCATTCGTAGTTGTTGAAATGCACTAAAAAAAATTTTCAGGTAAGAATCAATGCTCTAGGGAGATTATAAGAGAAAATAATTTGGAAATAAATGGCAACAGTAAAGAGATACCTATGAGTACTATCGAATTAAATTCAATAAATTTTAATTTGTTTTTATTATTAATATTTGTTCTCTATTTTAAAAAGAAAGGAATAAATGTTTAATAATTTTATTAAAATAACTGTCAAAAAAAAATTGTAATTATGAAAAGTTTATTCTCAAAACTTTCTTTGAATTCGGAATTCTTACTTTTAATTAATTTTAGCATTTTCTCTTTATTTTATTTCTACTTAAAAATATGTTTTAGTGGTTCGACAATTAAGTTATTGAAATTGTTGCATTACTTTGTTTCTCATTTACATTTTCAATATGTTTCAAAACTAGCAATGTATTTAATAATGACGTTTGACATATTTGACATTTGAAATTGTCTAAGTTCTTGTACAAATATTGATGGATCTTCCTAATTTTGCTATTTATTTATTTTTAAAAAAATGTAAACACGTGATAAACGTTAGTTGAAGATTTATAGGAGCCAATAACAATTTACTTATAGTAGGGTAATATGTTATCGAAGACAAACATAGCAGACAAAGTTTTTGCACCTAAAAAAGGTAAAACAATCTGCATTCGTCGGTGTCAGCATCAGCTGAGCGCCGGCGCAGCACGATTCGTTTCAATTTGAGGAGCGAGCCGCCGCCGCCGCCGTCGCCAGTTGTAGATGCGTGCGCGGTGGATATACAGAGGCAATGCATCAGGCTTTATTGTCGTTGCAAGCAGTTGAGAAAACCTAAGAAAGTGCCAATTGAATGAGCAATAAAACAGAAAACAGAATTGTTTCTCGCTGGCCGTCGTACATCAGCAACAAGCACACTACGATCCGTTCCACGATCGGGGCGGTTTCATTCGCTGCGTGCCGGATTACGCGGTTTCATTTTAATTGATATTGGCCTATTTGTTAATTTGGGGAATCCCGAAGCACCCGGTTTAATTTCATTGCGGTTTGTTGAAGCCGCGACGATGAATACTGAAATAAGGAAATTTGTATTGCATTCTACTCGAAGCGAGCTTGATATTTTCCAATACAGACGGATGGTGTATTGCTTCCGCTCGCTGATTTATTTCCAGTAAAAATTGTATCGAAGGCGCAATCGGTATAAATCTTCTATTAGCAACTTGAATTACAAATATTTCCAAGTCACTGAGGATTTTCATTACTAAAGAAAGCGGATCCTAAAGAAAAAATAACAAACGGAAATAGCAATTGAGCTCTTTCCTTTGTAATTTGAAGCATACCATTTATTTTAAACATGGTAATGCTATTAACAAAATCTAAAAATATTTGTATTTTATAATTAAATTCAAACTATGTTCCTTGTCATCAAACATGTATCTCTGTTTCAAACATTCCTTTATATTATTTTATAAAAAAAAAAATTTCATAAAAAGATTTTAGCTTAGAACTTTTGAATTTTGGATTAGTTAATCCCACAGGGGTAGATTTAAACAGCCGACAAACAATTTTCACCAATTTAAATCTACCCCTGTGGCTCACCCTCCACTAATACCTTTGAGGGCCGTGATTTGACGGCTGGAAACCGCACTTCATGCGATAAAATATATCACTTACACCCAGTAATGGGTAAAAGGTGTGATGATATATTTATTTATATTTATTTTTTATTTAATCTTATTCTAGTTCTATTTTAAATAGTTACACCACATCACGTTCTAAAAACTAAATGGTAAAAACATTAAATTGTAGCAGACCTTGGAAAGTGATAAATTTATGCATCTTAAGTGCAGTTACCCGCTGTCAAATTACGGCCCCCAAAATGGTAATAGAGGAGAAGCCACATGGGTAATTTTAATTTTGTCGGATGTAAGAATCTAACCCGGGTTCTCAAATCCAAAGTCCGACTCGATACCACTGTGCAACCTACACCATTATAATCATGAACTAATTGGACTAATTATAATCTGAAACATGCACACATAAGAAGTGCATCAAACCTATTTCTGATTTCTTACTGGAACAAAACTATTAGCTCTTTTGAGCATTGGGCTAAAAATGTTTCTAAAAAAGTGACAGAAAATTTAGTTTCTCGTGTTTTTTGTTTAAAGCAATTTTCTCCACAATAATTGAAGACAGCAGAAACTCTAGTTTTGGGGTAAATTTTGTTGGCAATCGTTTGAATTAATGTTTAACTCAAATTTTTTACAATAGGTTTGATCTTTGATTGGATTAAAGTGTACGGCCATAGCTACTAAATATATTATAATATGCGAATAATTTTGATTCCAGTTATGTTTGTTAAAATTTGAATAACTTTGGTTCTTTAAAAAAGTGTAAGTAAAACTTGTAAAGCAAAATAGAAAATTAATTCTGAAGCATGAAAGTGACGTTAAAAAGTCAACCCATAATTCATCCCTTAAAAATAGCAGAAAATTCAAAAGACCTAACGGTAAACGTCATCCCCCATAGAGTTTTCCACGTGAGCATCGGTACAACGACCTCGCTACTGCATCGTGCAAGGGATGTTTTTTCGTGCGCCCCAAACACGCAACTTGTCAATGAGCTTCAGAATTCGACTCCGTAACCGACAGCGTGTATAATAAGTTGTCGAGGTCAAGGCGCTACCGCATCTTCGATTTCGTTCTTCCGTTGTGTGTTTTTTTCCTGGTCATCGACGTTCGCAGGTAAAATAGAGTCTTTTTACGACTTTTACAAGGACATTTTTATTTTTAACGACGGCTTGGACATCCAGGTGTGACACTGCGTGAAAGAATTTGAATTTTTTGTTGGGGTTTTTAAGTCGGAATGAATAAACGCCATTAGGTGCGTCTTGTTTCTGGGTATTAATTAGCAAATGACATTCATTGCTGCAATAAAATTTTATCTCTTGAGGCAATACTTTGTTGATTAATTTCGTGTTTAGATATTTTTACTTTTAATAAAATATTTTCTGTTTGTAAGGCCACTTGCATTTAATCTATGTAATTGTAAGTTTTGAGGTTAATAAGTACGATACTTTTTTTATAAAGTATTTCCGCGATTGTCATTATACGTGCTAAGAATGCGGAATTATTCTTTGTAAATAATCTCACGGATTCTTCCATATTTGCACCATGACAAGCGCATTTTACATTAAATGAAGACAATTTACTATTTATCCCAACAATTTTATAGAAAAATTTAGGATATTGTATAAAAGGTTTAATTAAGAATAATCGCTCTACAATGAGATCAAATAATTAAAAGTAATTTAAAACAAATTACATAAGATATATTTCTTTTTACTTTAGAAAGAATAGAGTAAATGTTTGTAACGTATCAACTAGTTGTGACTCAATGGTTATATTGAAATTGACAAAACATTAGGGCAGGACAAAAAGAAGGGGCGCAGTGGATACAAGGCATTTGGACCTCCGACGATTTGGGGCTATCACTGCTCTAAAACATTTGTTTTCTTAAATAGTTCTTCAGTTTAAGTTAATTTATAAAATTATTAATGAAGTGCTACTTAAAGTTTACTAAGTACTATTTAATTTACTTTTTTATTTACAATGCTTTATATCTCGATTTGTAAATATGTTTATAATTTCAATAAACACTGAATTGTTTTTATATTTATAAAGCAAATGCATTAGAATTACACTCGAGACGTTTCATCTACTTGGCCGGCCTCGCAAAGCTCTCTTTAGAATTAAAAGTACTTTTTTATCTGGCCATTTTTATATTACATAAATTTACAATTTTTAATTTGGACTATTAAAATGGTAGTGACACCTTAGTAACTGTATATGTTACAATAATTTGATGGTAGTAATATATAATTATCGAAGGTTGGGTTAGGTTAGAAATTTAATTAATTTAGGTTAGGTTAGGTCAGGTTATGTTAGGGTTGATTAATCATAATTTTTGGTAATTATACATAATCACTAAATTATCTAATTTGCTATACATATATGTTTTTATAATTATAACAATTTATGATTTATGTTCTGTAAATTTGATTTAATTTGACATTTCGATAGACTAAACTTTTTTATTCAAGTTCGATTCCCGCTGCTTTTACTCCACATTAAAGTTAGCCCTGTGACTCCCCCATTACTAACATCTTTGAGGGCAACTTCACGCGCAAAATATATAAGTGACCAAGGTCTGCTATGGAAGTTTTTTTTTTATAGAATCGCGTAGTGTTTTGTAAAGCAGGAATTTTCTCTTTTCGTTTGCAAATTTCTCGTCGCTCAATGATTGCGGTTTCCTATTGTCGTCCTTCAGGGGTGGGGGTAACAACCACAGTGACACGGCTCGGGGGCGGCAGCCGCGGCGGCGAGCCCACAGCCTCACGGCCGCACTCGGCACTCCACAGATAACTCTTGCTTGGCTCTATTGATTAGGGAGAGCCGTCCGTTGTGGCCCTAGCGCTTGTCGTCGGCCTCTTACACCAAAACACACAGATTATATCCGCGGTGGTGGCGGCGGCGGCCGCGGCGGTCGCGGGGTCAGGCGAGACTTTCGCCTGCTCGCGTGCCACGCGTCCTGATATGGGAGAAACACTTTCTGTGAATGTAGGTCGTTGTGGACGACTTGGACTTCTAATGCACGGTGCATGGCTGCACTCTTGCACTGTAGGGTGTACGTCCAGTTGAATGCGCTTGTTTCGTTCTAGTTTCTACTCAAATTTATCACGTAAATCAAAACTGTGAATATAAATTGATTTTTCGCTTCCGTTACTTGATTTATTTTCACTTAACGCACAATTTGTATTGCATGAATTTTTTATACAGCTACAGGAAAAGGTTACACCTTCAAATATAGTTAATTTCAACTTATTAAGATTGCGTCCGAGCATGGCCAACGCTCAGTTCGGCTTTGCCGATCTTCCCCATAGCCTCCGCAGACACCGATATAGGATTCACATTTGTAAGATAATCGATCTTCAATTTTTCACGCGAGTTCTTTAATAGCTCGTTCATTAAATAACTTCGTAATTTTGAATAATACTTAAATTTATATCTCCCCCTACAGTTCTAAATGTATATTTTTTAAAGTATACAGCATGAACTTTGATAAAAATCGATTGAAAAATGTAAGATTTCAAAAATGAAATACTTATTTTGCTTAAAGTTGACAATATTTATAGGTCACAATTAATCTTTTATAAAAAAAAATAGGTTAAATCGGTTGGAAAATGCAAAAGGGCCAAAACTAAATATTTTTTTTACTGGCAGTTGGCAATACTTAAAAATAATTGAATGTTTCGGTTATCTAGAAGTCGAACTTGACTTGTAAGAAAAAATTGGTTCAAATCTGTTTAAAACTATAGCATGAGTTTAAGAAACTAAAAAAAAGTGAGCATTTGATGACTCACGACCTACACTAAAGATGGTTTTGTCACTTTTACATATTTTTATTAAAAAATTTTTCGGTGATACACCTTGCTGATCACTCAAGTTCTTCTCTTTGAGAGTTTACAAGATAAGTTACTCTATAAATAAATAAAATTAAATGAGCTTGTATACAAACAATTTTGAATATGGATGAAACACCTGGGTTTGATTCCCACCGGCGACAATCAATTTTAACTACATTTAAAGTACCCATGTGGCTCCCCCTCCACTAACATCTTTGGAGGCCGTGATTTGACCTTTAGTAACCGCACTTTACGCGCCGTAATATATCATTTATTGAGGTCTGCTACAGCAGAATGCCGCATCCAATAATTAGGAAAAAAACGTGATGATACATTTATTTTATTTCTGGTGAAGATTAATTGCTGGATGAATCTGTGAATGTTTAAAGGGTTCATGCTACCCCATTTAATTATATTTACTGTTATGTTACATATACCTATGTTAAATTCTGTATACGGGATGTTTGTTATCATGTTTATTTTACATTAATGTCATATAAGTATTAATATTACCTAATTATATTAATCAAGCTTGTATATTAATGCAACATCATGTAACAACAACATACGTACTTTGTTGTTGAAATGCAGTGTGAGCACAGCGCATGACACTTTCATTTCATTTAAATTCGCATTTGGATGCGTAAAGACACCATAAAAACAATTATTGACTCGTAAAGGAAATCCCAGAAGAGTATACCATTAAAATTAATAAGCGCCTCATAAACTCATTTAATTCATGGCAACAAATGTTCGAGTGAATTTTCAGTGTATACTAATCGTGCGTCGCCCAACCTTTGCGTACATTAAAACACCATCAGACTCATCTGAGCGGGTTTGTGTTGTGTCTGTCATGGCTCGTGTATCCAGGTGCCTGTGTATAGATACTCGAGTTTTTTGTTCATCTCTTGAACCGGTTTCCAAATTTGCATAAATTATGTTGCGTTTTAATTTGAGGTATAACTATATTTCTGCATAATTCCCACCGTTTTCATTTCGTAAAATTCTGCAAAAAATATAGCAAAACTTTACGTGATTTTTAATCTCCATTTTTTTATGTTTATCGACCTCGAAGATACTTTAATAAATTGCCACGAGATGTAGGTTAATTACATTAATTATATTAATAATATTTGTATGCAATTGTCAAAAAAGTTTATATTTATGTCTGCTATTTTATTTTATATAAAAAATATTAAATATTTGTTAGATATAAATTTTAAACAAGGTCACCGTTTCCGTGTTTCGTTACAAATAAATAAATATTAAAAGAAACACATTTAACAACTGTCATGTGAAAATCAAACTGGCAAAATTGGATCTCGAATTTAAAAGACTAATTAAATAAGATAAATAAATTAAGCAATATTCTGTCTTATAATAAAAAAACCTACATATAATATTATAATTATTCTATTGTTTTTTCAATTTGAAATTAAATTATGTTTTTCACATTTCTTTCTCTCTCCGTATGTTCATTTTTCTCTGGCTGTTTGCCACTTATACGTCACAGTGACTACGTCACATATCCCTTCCACTAATTTTTATTACTTTTTTTCTCATAATTTATAAACAATTTACCGATTTATAAATTACGAGTATTTAATTTTTTTATCTAGAATTTATGCACCAACCGAGTAACATAATTTAATATACTGATACTATAACAAAAATATTTTTTTCTACTCCCGTTAGTAAAATGTCATTTAACGTACTTATCTCCATGGCGCTAAATAACATTTTAATCATATGTTGCAAATCTGTGGTTTGAGATATTAAGCACATGATGAAGTTAACTTCAGATATTTGTCATTTTAACTTAAACTTACTTTTTAAATAATTTATTAAACTTAAAATGTTGTTTTTGTCTTAATTTGGGATCGTAGAAAAACTGTAATATGTGACTCATTTTATAAACTCTTTAGCTACTTGTTTTTTATACATTCGTAACTAAAAAGATGTTTATAAACCTTGTTACATAATATACTATTTTCGAAAGTTGCAAAAATAAGTGCAATTTGTTTGAAAATAAATATCTTTTGTACTATTGTATTTTTATGCTTCTCTTTTAATATCAATATCCAAATTAAATAAATTTATAACTTTACGTAATGTTTGATAAGTGATTAAGAACAATAATTATTTTATTTAATTATCAACATAATTGATAAATATTAAAGCTATACTTATTTTTGCAAATTTCAAGAAAAACTTTACGTTATAGAATTAATCATTCTCTGTCGGTCATCTTATCAATAAACACATATATAAAGTTCACCGTTTTTAAAAATGTCCATTCATATGATGTATTTCTCATTAAAATTACGATTTAAAATATTTTTTACTTTTACGACAGTTACACATCCTTAAAATGGAATTATTTGTAGTTTTACTAAACTTGACAATATATTAACAGTTAGATTTGGAAAATATTTTTGTATATAATAAAATGGTGAAAATGATGGGTTAATAAATTGAATAAATCAAGGATCCTAAAGCCAAAATATTCCTTTCCAAACTTATAGAATCAACGTATCAGTCATTTTACCCGATTACTGTTGGTACACAACTTGTAAAATCCCTTATTTATATAAAATGAAAAGTTGCTCATGAACCCTGTTGGCAAATTAACAAATCTAGCGTCCGGCGACAACAAAAGTACTACCAACCTGACGACCAAATCGATCTTTCTCTTTAATAAATCAGGTGCATCATAAATCCTTGCAGAATCATCGCACACATTGATCGGGATCGTAGCAGCGCCTCATATCAAAGTGGCACGTATCTCCGTGACACATAGACGCGTTTTATTTTTACGGGGTGATAAAGAACTCGGGGGCAGGTGCACACACTCACACAGAGCGGCGGCGGCGGCGGCGACGCAGGTATACACCACGAGATGTGATACAGATACATGAGCATGTTACGCTGTACATGACCAGTGTTGGCTACAGAAATTTTCACGCAGTGAATTTATATTATAGGAGGATATTAATAGTGTTATTGAATTTAAATTAATGTTATCTGTGGTTATAATTTGTTACCCCTATCAAATTATGTTTTCATGCGGTGAATTGAATTAAGAAATTAAGTTATTTTATTGATTTAAAAATATAGAAACAATATTTTTTAATGTATGTGTTTATCGAAGTAAATTAAAATAATATCTAATTTTGAACTTTTGATTGGTTAAATTAAATTAAACCATATTCTCAAAAATCTTTAAACAAACTTTAATATAAATCTTGGTACCATTTAGTTTTTGGAAGGCGATTTTAATTAATTGTTTTTTTTTTAAATCGGACTAGAATAAGATATGCTAATTCAAAATTCAGAATTAGGTATAACTTTTTTGAGAATCGGGTTGTAAATTAAAAAAAAACTAAAACGTTGACTATTTTTAGGTTTATTGTTTAATTTCTTCATTTTATTTTGTGGAGTAGGTGGTTCAGTGGTATCAAGTCATTCTATGAATTTGGGAAGCCGGGTTCGATTCCCACAGCTGACAATCGAACAATAAATACGCGAGGTAAAATATATCTGATCGATTTAAACAATATTTATTATTTAAATAAATCTTAAAAATTTGCAAAAAATATATAGGGTGGCTTCTTACAGCCAGCAAACTATTTTTACCACATTAAAACTACCCCTCTGGTTCCCCCTCCACTAACATCTTGCCGTGATTTGACGGATGGTAACCGTAGTCAAGATCTGTCACGGCAGAATGCCACATCCAGTAATAGATAAAAAGCGTGGTGATATATTTATGAAGTTTTTATTTTATCAATCCATGATAATTTGTCGGCTAGTAACCACATATCCATAAATATGTATATAATATTTCATCCCCTGTTCGAATTGCACACAAGCTAGAAATATTTAAACTACCATACTGTGGCTCGGTAAGTCCGGACCCTGCACTGTCATTCTAATTAAGTACCTAATGTACATAAATAAATATTATTTATCGAGATCTGCTACAGCAGAGTTTCATACCCAGTAGTAAGTAAAATACATGATAATATATAATGCAAAAATGGATGAAATATCTGCTCAAATATAAATAATATATAAATAAAATAAATATATCATCACGCCTTTTACCCCTTACTGAGTGTGGCACTCTGCCTAAGCAGATCTCGGTAAGTGATATATTTCTTCGTGTGAAGTGCGGTTATCAGCCGTCAAATCACGGCCCCAAAGATATTAGTGGAGGGAGAGCCACAGGGGTAGATACCACTGAGCCACCTACCCCATAATAAATAATATAAATATAAGTAATGTAGTAAGAAATTGTGGTAATATTTTATGCCTGATTAGAAATATTTTTTTGAAAGGAAATATCATAACTATCTTTTATTCGAGTGATAAAACGACTCTAAGAAGCAATGAAATCTGTTTTATTAGCGAGGGTGTCGGTAAGTAGTACGGACCTGTTCTCACGCACACGCATATTCAGCGTGAGCAGTGTCCTCTGGCACGAAACTCGCTGAGTTTATGAGCTGCTGCCGTCGCCGCTGCTACAAGGGCACGTGGGCCTGTTCACACAGTTTACTCTAAAAACTGGCGATGTGATGAACTTCGCAAAGAATTGAAAGCAACGTTAGAGTTATGTACGATTATATTTAATTTCACCACTATTAAAATTACATTTTATTTCCTACTTATTTAATCACACTTACTGATAATTATGGCTGGTAGCACAAGCTCTGTTTTTGCTTGTTTTTATAGCAGTGTTTTTGGGTGTTTTAGCTATCTGTAACATGTTAAAACCGTGCTCTTAAAACACCTAAAAACAGAGCTTGTGCTACCAGTCAATATGTATGTTGTTAACTTAGAAATATTATTTAAGTGTTTGTTAACCACATTGCAATATGCCTTCTAGTGATAACATTTAATTCTAAATAGTGGTATCTTCCTGTTGTTAAATACATAATAATTAATTGTTTTTTTAATTACAAAATTTTGCATTTTATTTATTTTTTGTTGTTTAAATTAAAAGTTTGTAATGAAAGGTACACGATTTAGAGGAACTTGGACTGCTAATATTTTGCCATATTTTACCACCAAAATTTTAGCTCCGCCCATATGTCAATCACAAATACTTACTTGTCCCGCGTGATGGCCGCGCGGGTTGAGGACCTGACTCACGACCATAAGGTCGTGGGTTCGGGTCCCGCTCGTGGCGGCCATACGAAGGACATATCGGCATATGACCTGAGTAGTTGGTTCGATATATGAATTTAAAAAAAAATACCTACTACATTTGTGATTCAATTATTTCAAAAACTCTGTTTCAAGTTTTTGCAAAAATATGAGAGCTAATAACAAATGTAATTCTCGCTGCATTCCTCAAGTAAATTCCATCTAAAAGTCGTTTTATTTAATTTTAAAAGTAAATACTTATCAATTTTATTTTGTCATTTTATTTCAATAACTATTAATAAAATGTAACTTATATAAAATAATATTGTTGTAAAATGTTTGAATACATTTAAAATGTTGCAACGAACGAATCAAATTTCTTTCAACTCTTCTACGGGCTGTTTTGAAGCCTGGCCCCTTATTACTCTAAATGGGTGGGCCGAGTCGCTACGAAGAAGACAGTTGAAATCCGGTTTCATAACATGTTAAGTTATGACCTGTTAAAAATATTAGTTTTCTAGCTTTTGTTTCTTTAAACTTTATTCAAACTTTACTTTTATTAGTATTATTACTGGCGCTAATTAATTCAAATATATTTTTAAAGTTATCTAATAATATGATTAAAGACAATTTGATGCAATTTTGCTGAAAATCATTGTTTGCAGATTGCCATTCTTTAAGTAAGTTTTCACCGTATTACAAAACTTTTGTGGCAAAAACAAATGTGACGTCACCTCATACAATTTAATCAAATACTTTAAATAATATAAATATTTCTTATAGTAGAAATATGTGACACATCTGCAGTGCCGGATTAACACTAGGCGGAGACCTAGACAATCGCAAACTAGGGGCCCCTCGCCTCTCTCCCCGACATGAAAATACAATAACTAAAATTCCCAATAAACTTGATTCATAATTCAAATAAACAGCGAACATAAAACTTGATATATAATTATTCATAAAGAAAAACAAACATTTTCAATTACTACTCCAACGGTCAACTCAGAAGAAGCGTTTTCTGCATTTCAACTCGCTGAGCTCTACAATATTTTTTTTTAAATCATTTTGCGGGGCCTCTATTTTACGGGGGCCTCTAGATAATTGTCTAGTACTGCCTATTGGTTAATCCAAAACTGCACATCTGTAAGTTTATATTAGATTCGTAAATCTGTAAATAATGAACAAAATCACATCAATATTTTTTGATAACTAGAAAATATTTCTTAAAGTCATAAGTTTCGTTACGATTCTGTTACAGATAAAACATGGATTTACATAGAATTTCATCATTATTTTGTCGTAACATTTGATTCGACTTTTATAGTTTTTACGGTTCAAGTAAATAAAATCATTATGATTCAAGTTTACAACATGATTATAGTATAATATTTTAAGTGAAACTGTTACATAAACTACATTATGTTTATGTTTGACAGTCTTCACTTTAGTGAAAAGAATGATCTAGTTTTTATTATACATCATATCGGATGTGGTAACATGAAAATAAATAAATATATCATTACGTCTTTTACACTTACTGAGTGTGGTACTGACGAGGTAAGTGATATATTTATGCGCGTGAAGTGCGGATACCAGTCGTCAAAACACGTCTCTCCACAAAGATATTAGTCATTATAATATAATTTGACAAACAAGATTAAATAAAATAAATAAATATATCATCACGCCTGTTACCCATTACTGGGTGTGGCACTCTGCCTAAGCAGATCTCGGTAAGTGATATATTTCTTCGCATGAAATACGGTTACCTGCCGTAAAATCACGACCCCCAAAGATGTTAGTGGAGGAGGAGCTACAGGGATAGATTTAAATTTGGTGAAAATTGTTTGTCGCCTGTGGGAATCAAACCAGGGTTCTCAAGATCCACAGGCCGACTCGATACCACTGAACCACCTACCCCAAACAAACGAACAAGATTGATATGGTTATATCGTCTTTATGTAGTTTGACTGTTGTTAGACAATGGTTATAGCGCGTGTTTCACAAGTTCCTAAAAACTAAAAATACTAGAATGTTCAAGTGTTTAGATACAATAATGAACTGTATGTCTTGTGTGGTGTAATTGAAATGGATTTGCAGCATAAATAATTGTAGCAGCATCGAGCAAATAGTTGCGGTGAATGCGATATTGGCAAGAAGAGATTTCGGGAGCAATATTTGAAGATAATTGATTCAATTACGTGGGAAGAGCGTGCAAATAAAAGCGGGAAAATCAGCTGCAGCCCTCAATTTGCGTCGTAGCGTGATGCAGTGTGTATAATGTACTTCATTCGTATTCCAACTAAAATAGCATGTTTGAAGACACCGTGATACCTCTGCGGTTACCGTTTCACATCCATTACTTCATTTAAGTGGATAAAAACCTAAATAAAAAACTAAACCAATTGAGTAAAAAATAAATTACGATAAATCATCCGCACGTGAATAGCCTTTCGGTTCCCTACTCAAACTCATTCTTTCCGATACAATTTTTAATCTCGATCTTGTTTTTATTGGACATACAGGAACACACTCTGGCTGGCAAGGCCAGAAACTAAATTATAGTGCGTCGTATGGAACGTAGATTATGTAGTTTGAATTAGGAGCACTTTGAAACTATGCAGCAAAAATTGTTTTGTATGTAAATTTTTAGAGAAAGCCTTAGCCTTACAGATAAAATCGAAAGTCTGGAAAAAAACTAACATTATCGATTCTACTTTTTCAATAACAAACTAGTATCATAAATTCTTGTAACCAAATTAAATTAGTTGCGATTTATTTATTTCTGTTAGTTTTCGGACGGAAAACATGATAATATGATATCATGGTTCTTTTTAACGAATGTTAATAGTTTCACAATTGTTTACGTTTATACAGATGTCAAAGAAAATGACATGAATTTCTATGTTTTCTTGCGCCGTTCCTTGAATGCTTTAGAGGAAATATAAATGAATATATCATCACGCCTTTTACGTATTACTGGGTGTAGGATGCATATGATTCTTACGCAGTTGTGGATTCGTAGTTAGAATGCTTATCTAAAAAGCGAGAGTTCGCAAACTGATGCTAACTTCAATTCATAACAAAAATGCAAGTGTATTTTCTATTGGTTCGAATTCTACTATAAGCTGTACGAGTATATGTATAATATCTAGTTGTAAAGTTACTACAAGTTTTAAGAAATTTATTTAAATATCACATAAATTTATGGTTACAAAAGGGTTACAATTTACCCTACGCAATAAATAGATTTAGAATTGTTTGAAGGGAAGTATTATTGTAATACTAGTGAGGAAAGGGTTTAATTGCAAAACAAGTAGGAAAGATGAAGCACGAGCGACAGCGAGTTTTGTAGTGGCCCTTTTCCACGTGTGTTAAATACTTTTTTTTAACATTGAACGTGAAAATTGCAATTTTACGTTTGTGATACTAGAAATTTAATAATTATTTTATATAAAGCAAAGGAGTTGTATTCGGAAATGATGGAAAGGTATTTACTTTCATCACTATTGAGGGAAACAGTTACTATCTCAACTAAATTCAGTGAAGAAAATATCATTTTCACAAGTAATGTTGAAAAAATATTATTTAATAGTTTCTAATGCCACTTTCTCAAACGTGTCCACAATTTTTTTCTTTTCATATGCCTTATGTCTCAAATATAATACAATTTTTTAAAAAAAAAATTGACATTAGACAAAGTTATAGTGATGAATTTTCTTCCACATAAGGTGTTAAAAATTATCAAAATATTTATTGCAATTTTAATCGTAAAACAAAGCTCATATTTTATACAGTACATGCCGTACGACTTAATTGAAATTAGTTCTGCCCTATGTACACTCAGCTTTAGAAATAGGGAGCAATCTAGTGCTCATATATGTAATATTGTGCTATACTGGCAATACGAGATTTGAATTTTGAATTAGAAATGATTTGAGTTGCCTGTACACATTAAGACACATTATTCCATCAGCATTTCTTATATAATTATGAAAACTTTGTAATTGTGATTAATTTTGTATTGCCCAATATTACTTATGATGTAATAGTCGTTTAAATTTGTTTCTATTCATATATACTGGTTTTATTGATGGTAACATCAGGACGAGAGACAGGATTTTCGCGTGAATTTGCTTTTAGAATTTAGATGAATGTCGCAAAAAGAGTAATATAGATCTAGTAACCCAGTCTCAGTGGCAGTAGGTATGAACTTCACTAGTGTAGAGAGCAGAGTGTAATATTCTCGCATATCTGTTCTTGTGGCGTAATGAATAGCGTTCGGGCCGGTCCTGAACGGAAGACAGTTCTGCTACCGCTGATGTATGGCCTGTCCGCCGCCCGACCCCCTGGCGGCGGCGGCGACGGCGATCAGAGCTGGTCGAACGAGGAACGAGGAACGGCTAGTGCGAGCGCAGAGTCTCCACAGCTGCACAACCGACTTCTTTCCCTTTCATTCGGCCTACTTCCGGTTCGTTAGAGGAATGTCTGATATCAGAAACTCACATGGATATGTGCGATTGGGAAAACAATTACATTCACTCTTCACTACTTTACAAACAATATACATATTTCTCTTTATACATGCAACACATTTTTTTTATTTGTCTTTTTATTCCAGCAGTACTATGGTTTGGTTAGCATTACGACATTCGAATCGAACTCAACATAAAAATGAATTACCATTCTCCGACTCGGTGAGTCCGGACCTTAGACTATAATTGGGAAAAGTTCCTGTTGTACAGTAATATAAATAAATAAATAAATATTCATCCATTGTATATTTATTTATTTAAATAGAAAAGTTGAGTTATTTTTTTAATTCTCTTTTACGTCAAGATCCAGGATAAAAGTTAAATATTGTACTATTCAAGTACGTATCAAAAAATTTGACAGTTTACAGTTCGACATTTCAAAGTACAATAAATGCAAAAATAAAACTTTAAATTATAAATAATTGATTGTTACAATATCTGTACCAAATTTAGTAAACAATTAGTATGCATTTTTACCTTGTATATAAAAGAATAATTAAATAAAATCACAGAATGTGTAAAATGTCGATGATTTTAGGATAGCCATCTTTAAATTGAAAGCAGCGAAGAATTTAGTTCATTCGTTTTAGTGCAATTCACTCATAAATAATTTGCAAGCTAGTCAGGTACAAGAAAGCAACCTTACAGTTAATATTTAATTAGTATTTTTTTTAAATATAAATACAATCGTGTCAAATCTTTCAGTATACTTATATACAATCGAGACTGCCTGTACAGAACATGCAATAAAATCAGATTTGAATCACATTGCGACTATAGCTAATTTGTTTTAAATAATATGAACGGAGTTCCAGGTTCATATTCTGGGGGTATTCTAGCTTTTCACTGTATGGTTCAATTTAAATACAGTTACTAATTTTGCCTAAAATTGACTGGATCGAATAAGCATTTTAAGATTGTCTTTAATACTTATGGAAACATTTTGCATTTTATTCATATTAATTTGTCATTAATCGTGTTCTTTTTACGTGATATCTCACTTCGTTTTATCTTACCTCAGTTACCTCAGTAAAGTTGTATATTTGTCTGAATTGAGGTGAAAAGTGAATGAAGTAAATTGAATTTTTCCCCCTTGCCTATGCTAAGCTACTTAGCAGGGTCATGCTTGTTGAGATTCTCACCTCAGTTCATGACTGGGGGTTATTTGTTTGAAGTGATTGACTCATTGATGAACATTGTCAAATTATTTCAAAATGAATACTGTTAATGTTAATAAAAGAATGAAATATTTACAATATTGGTGGATTTTTTAAATAAAATCAAAGGGTTTTAATTCTTTTTTAATAAGCCGAATAGTAAATTTTTATTTTTATTTTATATTAGTTGGATTTCAGGCTTTAATTGGAATTAAAAAGTTAAAATTAATTATTCATTTTTTAAACCTTTTTTATTAACCTAAGAAGGCGACGTTTCGGCCAATATTTGGGCCATTATCAAGCAATTTTAGTATGAAATAACAATTAACAATTTAAATTTTACAATCAAGGGTAACATAATTTAACATGTTAGTGGAGGGGCAGCCACAAGGGTAGTTTTAACGTGGTGAAAATTGTTTATCGCCTGTGTGAATCGAATCTTAAAATCGTAAATATCTTGAAGCGTTTTTTTTAGATATGTTTATTTTACAAATAAAGTATGAACAAAATGCAATCTCGATTCGATCAAAGCGCCGAAAGATTTACCTCCTGTCGATTTATTTGTATTATTTTGTTAATTTTAGATAAGAATCTTGTTCAATTCGGTGCAGTATCCGTAGATAAAAGGAATAAAATCAAATATTGTAATTTTATGACAAAATGTATGTTTTAGTAGAGCAGTTAGTTTGTTGGGAAGTTTGCTCTGGAGATAGGTTCTCGTGTGTCGTGATGTGAAAGAAACAGCAATAATTTTTGCGTTGGGTAGAACTTGGGCTGCATATTACCGGAGCTGGTTTACAAGGGAAGTCCGCAAGTCCAGTTACCTCGCTAAGTGAATATATTACGCAAGGTGGACAAGGCTCGGATTAAGGTATAAAGCGGGCCCGGCAACTGGGACCTGGAACCGCTGGTGCCGGGGGCCACAATGAAGGAACAGCCCCGGCTTCTCTTCTCATACCCCGCAACTAAACGTCTGCAATCGATGCAGCATTAATCCTCTGGTAATGAATGTGAGCGGCGTCTTGCGGCGCGCGGCGACAGGGCCGGCGCAGGGGGAGGCGGGAGAACTAATCGCTAGGTTTGTCCTGGTTAGGGAATTTGCTGCCGCTCTCGATAATTTTCCTTACCAAAGTGTTTATTATGAGTTTCTTGCCTGAATTGAAATTCCTCATGCACAGCGAATTTTCAACGTTGCTATTATGCAGAAAAAACTAAATTAGCAAGCAAAGAAAGCTTTTCAAATATTGTTCAGAATAAGTTGATGCATGATGAGAATATGCGCGTCACTTCACATATTTTGAACATTTAGAATGTATCGTTAATGAAAGATTGATGAAACTCATGTTTGTTAAAGAAATAGAGGCTGGACAATTTAGAAATAAATGGATGGATAGCATGATTGAAGGTTTCTTTTATGAACGGGCGATTTTAAATGTCAACATAGGGCATATTTTATTGTGATTTTTGATTGGTATTAAAATATTATTGTTGTATGAATGTGACAGTGTTCTTTATGCTACGTATATTTATCTTCATTTTGACTTTTTGATCAGCCAATCAGAATAAGAATAAAATACGTCCTGGTACAACCACATTGCAATCTCTTACCGGACGAATTATAGTAGAATAAACAAACGACCTTGAAATAATAATAATAATAATAATAACTTAGCGAAGGAATTAGGAATGAGGATGAAGTGAAAATGGTGTGCCAAAGCATGTTTGAATTGAATTGTATGAAAGTTTTGTGGGACCCAATTGATATGAAATATGAGATGCCTCAGATTTATGTTTTTATTAGAATTTGAATCTTTGAATTCAATGAGAATACTTTGTCTGGTTGTAAGCTAAGTTTCAACACTTGGTATAATAATAATTCAAGTCGTAATCTTGGTTTTATACCCACTAAAGGTTGCCTGAATCGAGGATTAAATTTTAGAGGACTATTCATCAGGATTTGGAAGTTTTCTCTTGTTGTCCTCGGCAATTTCGAAATATCTCAATTTTGCTCTTATTGTTACCACACAAAAAGAAATAATAAATTTTACCCCTAATAAATTAATATTTATAACGCTACATGGCTGCATCCCCCAATATTCATACTAAATAATAAAACTAAATTTACCACCTAGTCCTTTCTTGCTACTGATAGTTTAGACAGCCGTAATTTGACAGCTGGTTGTCTATGCATAATAGTTTATTAAAGAACGAGTTTTATAAAACATGTTTTTTTCGCACGTGTCAAGTTTAGAAAACTATTTTTTTCTATTTTGCGTCTGTTATAAATTTAAATTAAAAAAAAATCTGCGATATTTTAAACCGAGTCAATTTAGGGTAATTTGTATATGAAATGTTGTGGTTGGTAATTGTTATTGACAGTTCAGATTTTGAGGTAATGTTGAAATTTTGAGGTTCTCATCTTGATAGGTTAAGTATGTCATCCGCTACTACCAACCGTCTAAAACAAAATGTTTCGTTTTCGATACGCAACTGGGTTTCGTAATGACTTCCTTATGAACGCAAAATTGAAAAATATATTTAGTGATATTTGCGATACCCAACATTGGGTAAAATTTACTAATTTAAATATCTTAATAAGTTGATACCTGGAGAATAATTTGGTTGTCGGTTTGTTCTTTTGCTCTTCCCGGCAAATTGTTTGCAGCGACCGCGCTTGTCTGCACCATGGCCGCATCGTTTATGCTAATTCTACTCCCGGACACTGGGGAACGACGGCGGCATTAGTTTTTACAAACGCGCTTATATTAAATAAAGTCGAATAAAGTTCATCACTTTCACATGTTTTTGATTGATTGCTATTGCTAGGATAATCTGGTGAGTTATGTTATTTGATTTTCTAATTTGGGTGATGACATGATGACTTTATTAATACTATAAACTTTCTTTTTTATATTTAATATTCTGGGAGACTGAAACAATATCCGTATTTTATTATGTTTGTAGAAACAAATTTTTATGAAACTTGTTTGTTCAGGTAATAAAAAAGGTTAGAAGTATGGGTTGTAGGTAGCTACCGTCAATTGTTATCAGTAGAAATATCAAATATATCCTTATTCAAATATTCAAAATATTCAAAGTAAAAAGTCGTAGTCGATGGACTCACCTGCTGTGACGGAAAGAACGCAGGTTGTGAATGTGGTTGCGGGCTGTTGCCTGTCAGCGCTTCACCGCGACAGCCGCCGCCGCCGCCTCCTGCCAGCCCACACGCTGTCCTCTGCGGCGGCGGCTAATCACCGGGCCCCTACCCCCACGGCCCATCTGTCACCGGCGACACTGTGTGTAGTGTGTCACCCGGCCTGCAAATACAACACCGCGCTCAAATAAATATGCCTATTTCAGTTACTCTAAATAATTATATTATTTTGCTTTTATATTGATGTTGTAGGTACCACACTGTTTTTTTAATTTTAATTTTGTCATTGTTTTAAAATTATAAACCATTTTAAGTTTCAAGCCTCTAGATCCCCTCGACCAATATTATATACCCAGATTTTTCTGACAATTTAAGTTCACCCACAAATACTCCTCCTTGTTTTTAAACAATGAACTAATGTCACCAAAATCATTTAATTAGTTAAATCTACTTTACTTTTATGCCAGTATATTTCTTTTGAAACTTTTTATAAAGTTGTCAGTGAGCTCTCATATTATTTTTCATAAGAAATGTTTAAACCTGGATGACTTTAATTTGAAACAAATAAAGAATCAAATTCCACAATTAAATTGTAAATTTTAGGTCGCCGATATTATAATTTGAATTAATTTTTCTGTTATTCACCGTAGTAAATAAATATATTTTTATCAGCCAGAAACTTCTAGTGGGGGGGATTTAAACGTTTGAAAGAATAATTGCTCAATTTTTTTAGCATAAGATTCCATCATTGCCAACTTTTTTTAGTTCAAAATATAGAGAAAAACAGCTAAATAAGCAAAGTACATAGTTATTCGACAAATTTAATGATGTCCGATGAAAAACAATTGAATATCAAATAAGCGAATAATAATAATTTTTATAATAAATCACGGTAGCTAGCAATCGGAAAATATTAATTTTAATATAGCGCTTTATTTAAAAGTAGTAATAATTATTTTGATTATAACAATTGTTATTAATTATACATTATTAAATTTGTCGAAATATAAGTTAGCAATAATGGATTGCTTATCAAAGTGTAGCGGGAATTTAAATAGTACACTCGAAACAAAAAGTAATGTAAATCATAATATAATTTTATTTTTGTAAATAAAACTATGTTATTTATTCTATTGATCTTGATCCCCCACGTTCTAGTTTTCTGTTTGAATATGATCTTTAAAAGTCATTTGTCACTTTACAATTAACTTCTTGCTTTAAATATGGCGGAGGAAAAAGGACTTGGCCTGGTAGTTAGAGTGTGACATTCGAAAATGGGTGAAAACGTGATTTATTTAATTTGATTTTAAGTTTGCAAACAAAGTAAGTGTAATGTTATAAATTTAGTAATTATATTTCTTTTTAATTCCAAGTGCTAAGTTAAGGGGAGTAAATCTAATAAGTATTACAGAGTTGTTGAAGTTCCCGTGTCCTGTCCCGCGGTGTCCAACTCCTGGTGATATAACTCGTCGTCGCGCCGTCGTATTTTATAATTCTGGTGTAAATTCGTTAACACTTCCCAAACTTTTTCCAGCGTTCTAAATCTCGCTTTAATTCCGCGGCTCTCTGTTTTCACTTTACGAATCGATAACGAAACATTCGACGCAACACTAAATCCGGAATGAATCCGTGCACGGTGTTCGATGCCTCGCCGCCCCTCCGGGTCCGGAAGCACCCGGAGCTCTGCCTGTGCGAATGACGCCCTCTGAACTTCGCATCACCACCACTTCTTTGTTTGTTTGTGTTTTGTTTTGGAGACTGTTTTCGTTACTTTTTGTTCGTTTTGCGGTTAATGAATTAGAAGCGTGGAATTAAACAATGCGCTTTCTACTATGCATCATTATTTTATTTCTGAAAAATGTTCAACTTACTCTTATTTAAAAATGACTATTATAGTTATACTTGGATACAAGTTTTAAGAAAAATTAAATTAGCACACATATCTATCCTATTTCATGGTTGATTGCTCGTCTGTAAAATCGATTTAATATCTTGTGTGAAAAATATCATTTCTAATGAAATGATTCCTATTCACGGTTAGATTTGTTTTAAAAGGTGTGAACAGAGATTTGATCAGATAATTTGATAATTGACCACACATGCACACATGGTTAGAAATTAGATCAGATTTGAATGTCTATTTTATTTATATTACTTACACAGGAAATATAATGCTAACATTTGCCGATATTTTCTGTACTATTAATTTTAAAACAAAAACTATTTAAAATTAAAAACCGTTTCAAATATGTGTCTTTCATGAAACAGACTCAAAGTAAAATGAACAATTTAGTACTTGTAGATTGCCTTGAGAATAAAACAAATAATTTGACAGATCTGTCAACAAAATTAAATAAATTGTCGATATTATTTCGCAGAATAAATAGTCTGGGATTCTATGTATTTAATGAAAGGGTAAGAAGGCTTCAGGATTCCTTTAGTATAGATAGTATATTCTACGTGAATGTAGGACGTTACGACTTGATAACACAAGTCATCTTCAGCTTGTACATTCACATAGAATATACTCTCTATATTAAAGGAATCCTGAAGCCTTCTTATCCTTTCATGATATTATTTCGCGTCCATCCTTTCCAATTTTTGTCTGTCTGTCTGTGTGTCAAAGATGTCGAGATCAAAAAACGATCGAGCTTGTTCTCTTTTTCCGAAATACAGGATGTTACAAAAATATTGCAAAAAAATAAAGGTATGTATTATTTTATGTACTGATTCCAATACAAAAAGAGTTTTACTGCAATAGTTTTGAAACATTCTGTATAATTTGACTTAATAAACCTATTGGGATCAAAATCAACTCGATTCATAAATTGTTTCTGAGGTATGAGCGAAAATTTGAAAGACAATTGCGGAAAATCTATTTCTGGATTTCATACTTTTTATTTTAAACTTTCTGTGTCTCGACGACAAATGTCAGAATATTTGTAAACAGTTTTTGTTTTACTGTAACTATGATGATCAATAGTTGTGCCAAATTGGATCTTTGTTTTTTTTT
Organism: Pterostichus niger; assembly: GCA_947425015.1. Taxonomy (NCBI): domain Eukaryota; kingdom Metazoa; phylum Arthropoda; class Insecta; order Coleoptera; family Carabidae; genus Pterostichus; species Pterostichus niger. The sequence goes on from OX380341.1 coordinate 31,562,664, forward strand.
GCATAAATTGTATTTTTAGTTCTAAGTAGAGCTGTATTCAACCGAGGGCGTTGCAAATAGAAACACGCGATAATTTACAAGTGCCAAGGGCAGGTATAAAGATTGAGCTCTAGATACAGCCAGAATTTTTTACGTGGAAGGGTTTGGGAAATGTTATCATCATTGTAGCAGTTTATATAAAGTTAAACGATTGTATGTAGATATAATAATAACAATAGGAATGTTGTGTTGTACGTTGTGCACCATGCGTGAATTATCATAAAATTCCGGCACAGTTTTAGCGGGGACAGATGGCGACACCGGCGCTTTTCTCGCCGAGCAATAAAAATCCATCATTTGACAAACACACCGCAGCGGCAGCACCGTTGCCCGTCCCGAGTCACGTGACAAGTGCGAAACACTACACAAACACACGACGGGCGCCAGGGGCAAGGGGCGGCGCGCGCATCCACCGCTGACGTGATTTATCTCGCTATAAATTCGCGTTATATTTTAAAAGTGTACAGGCAAAAATAATATGAAAATTGATGCGCACCCTACATGCTATGTGCAATGTGCTGTTGAAGTATTTTTGTTAATTTTTTTGCTCTGTTTTCTGTATTTTTGTTTGGTTGCATGAATTTTTCGAGTGCTTTTAATTGTGCCGCATTTACGCTATATGTTATCGTCAGTTTGTGTTTCGTTTGTTTACCGCTGGATATAAATTTACAGAAATTCGAATTTAATGTAGTCGCTTGTCACGAATTTAAAAAAGGCTTACCCGGACACCGTTTCTATTTTCTATTTATTTCACATTTACTCTCCCTTTCAACATCCTTTTACACCTCTATTTTATTACTACTACATAATACAAGAGCTGGCCTATATTTTTTTATTAATAATTTATTCATATATACTACGCATATTCAACGAGATTTGAACGCACAACCTCTTGCGTAAAATGCAAGTATTAGATTGTCACTATTTTATTTTGGATTGATGATTTTTTTTTTATAATTAAATTAGTTGTTCTGGGTTCTTTACCATTGATTAAAATTAATTTTTAGCTGGATTGCTCATTCTAACAATTTGACAATTTTACGACAGAAGTGAGAGTACAAAATTATTAGGGTCAATATTTTAATCTCTGGACAAAGTTCCTAATAAATTTGTCCGTCTAACAAATAAAAAGTAGCACTTCAAAAAATTAGAGTTAATATAATTTTCCATAACTATCAAAAAATATTCATTTTTGTCCACTAATATGTTATTTTTTCATCATTTTCGTTGCCATAACAACGCGTAGTTTTGCGCATTATTTTGTACCCTAGAGCGCAAAATGAGTATTTTGCGCACTGTTTCGCATCCTAGTGTTCAAAATGTGTATCTCGCGCACGCTCCCAAATTATTTTTGTCAGGTTCCATTAGTTACTAACACATCAATAGTATCAAATTAATGTTATTGTTGATTGTTTTCCTTCAATTTACTTAAATAAATCAACAATTATTGTATTATTCTTTATTTATAGTTGTAGAAAAAAATGTTGTTTGTATTTCGTGGGCAAAATTCTAGTTTTTTGGCGCGTTCGAATGACTGTTTTTATCTCGACTAAAAGTAACATTCTCACGCGCAACAAAAAAACACTTATTTTGCGCACTTAATACAAAAATAACTATTTCATAATTTGAACGATTGTGTAACAAATATATTCATTAGGAACTTGGTTTCAGCCCTTAGATAAATTTGCCTATGAGATTGCAACAGAATGAATTTTATTTAAGTGGTCTTAAAAACAATTTATATGTTTTAATTTGTGATTCTTGTAGCATCAAGTGTCACCAATATGATAAAGAAAATTTAACACACAATGAAAGTTACGAGCAACTTATTTATAAATATGTATATTACAAGTCGTCGTCTGCTCCACACTATAAAATTAGTATTGTAATGACTTCTCCGAAGCTTGTAGTTCCGTGGGTGGGATCTGAGCCTCTCTGACTACATCCTCACTGTTGGCCCGTCATCCGCTCTCACCTCCTCCATCCATCACTTGTTTCACCGAAAGAACTTCTTATCATTGCTTCCACGTATCGGAGTAATATGTAATTCTGTAATCGTTCCAGTGACCAGTAGCGCCACTCATGTCATTAACAGGTAGTAATCTGCGTAATAAATTACACGTAATTAAATTACGATGGCTTTGTCTCATCGCGGGACGCCGGGAGATGATTGCAGTCCTTCAATGCAAAATTTGCATACAATAACCGCGTAAATCATTATGTCGATTAGCAAACATTAAATCATTGAAACTGTCCTTTTCGTTCTGATGTGTGATTGTTTTCATAATACGAGGTTTCGCTGTACGCTGATTATTGGCGTTATTAATTTTGATCGATTCATTCTACAGATATAAATGTGGAATCATATTTTTTTCAATATTTATATGACATTTTTAAATTTGATTATAATTTCCAACAGAATTTATTAACATACAATGTACAGTTTCTTTTTGGAATATTATTAGTGGCAAGTTAAATTTTAAACTTGGTGTCAACAAATTAAAACAAATCAAAATTAATTGACATTGATTTGAAGCATTCAATTTGCTTTTATTTATTTAATCGAAGTTCAAAATGTAACTTTTGGTGGCACAACTAGTAACCTTTACAGTTCTATCGAATTATGAAATAAACTAATTTTGCAAAATAATATCAGGATGGTTTTATAGAATCTTTTCGTAACACGTTCTTATTCCCTAATTTTAGAGAGAGAAACACTGCTTTTCTCCCCTAGGGAGAGAAACATAATGTTTCTCTCCCTAGCTAGGATGTTTCTTTCCCTAAGTAGCATGTTTCTCTCCCTAGAGAGATGTTTCTCTCCCTAGAGACTACGATTATTAGCTGTTTGCGGCGTTATACAACCCATATTTGACATTAGTCCCGATAAGACAGTAATTTTTGTGCACTTGTTACGAAAAGTATAATATGCTTCACGGAAGGGCGAGATTATCCCTTGTGTCCCTCCCTTGAGGCATAACATACTATTCTTCAGTTCTAAAAAGTGGCAACATGGCAAATATTCCGTTCTAATTACGTAGTAATTCCAGTGTAGAACACAGTTAACCATACCTAAGTACATGTAATTAACATAACCATTTAACTAAGATTCCTATTAGTGTTCACGTGCTGTCTGGCAACTGCTTGCTGCAGGAGCAAGTGAACAAGATTCCGCGAATATCACACAACACTGCAGCACAGGAGGGCACCAGCAATTAATTTCACTTTTCAATATCGCGAACCAGGGGTGGTGGAGCAAGAGGCACGTCGCGGCTCGATGATGCATGGCCGTAGTGACGCGCGGCCCCCGCTGCCTTCTGGGTGGTCTCCACTCATTAGCCACACTTCGTACGCAGCCCGGCCACGACCACGGCAGAGATGATGCATCTGCAGTGGAAGTGGATGAAACCCGTTCATATCGGATGCGTACATGGACAACCACAGATTTCTGCACTTCGTTGTTTGCTGATGACATTATAGTTTATCTAATCGTAAATCTAACTACTCCTCACCTCAAATTCTATCTACATCTATTATTTTTAGAATTATAAGTCTATGAACGAATAAACCACTTTAGAATTATGTCCTTTTGGAAGATGGTTGCATTTTGTAACCTTACTTTCAAAGAAATAACTATTACATTTATTTATTTGTAAGCAGTTCTACGTAAGTAGATACAACTTGCATTAGAAACAGATCCCGCGTCGAATCTTTTGCTTCGTTTTTGTTTCAACAATTATGTATTTCTTTATTACTTGTTCTTTACAGTATAGGGGACCTATATTTTACAGTTGAATTCGAACCATTCAGATATAAGTCATACTTTTGATTTGAACATTTGGTAGTTGCATTATGGAACTGTTTTATTTTTAACATTCGAAGTAACCTATGTCGCTGAAATTCTCCTCGTCCGAATTCCGAATATCCTGGTGCACAAACAAAACTTTCTCTCACTGTTTTATCCATGTCGAATAAAATTGATTCACTTCTCGAATCGCGCCACTTAATGTTGAATTTGTGATAATAATAACAAGTAATTTATTGTCCAACAGAAAAATCCAATTACAGGACAAATACAATTTAAAGTAAGATTTAAAGAAAAACAAACTAATAATTACAAAAATATATCATTATAAACAAATTCTGCATTATGACACATTATAAAAATTGGTGAACGTTGCAAAACATCCGTGTTTGAGGTTGGTAGGTGGAATGTTCTATGTTGTCTCGACCCCGGTCGTGGTACATGAAGTGGGATAATAGAATAGTTATCAATTGTTAAATAAAAATTATGATTTTACATGTTGTAAGCGTTTACCAGCAGTCAAATTACGACATATCAAAGATGTTAGTGGAGGAGGAGCCGCAGGAGTAATTTTAATGTGGTGAAAATTGTTTTTCAGATGTAGGAACCGACTTTGGGTTTTCATATCCACAGTCCAAATAAATGTAATGAAGCTAGGGATAATTTCACGGCTTTCGAACACAAGAAACATCTTATACAAAGAAAGGTATATTTCGGCAATGTGGTTTTTCAAAAGTTTGAACATTTTTAGGCGAGTGAGATTTCGCTAGCGTACTTTTCGGTGGCGTAATATTGGCTCGTTTTAATCCAATTGCGTATGTAAGATAGACATAAGCTGAAGACAATGAAGGTTACTTACCTCATATTTATCAACTATTTCTTTTTCATGAAAGAATCTATAAATTGTTGTAGTTTTACATTGTTGTTTAGTATTATTTTTCATTTAAGACGGAGGAAAAATCTGTCGACATTAAACTTCTAAAATATTTGTAAAAGTAAAACATATGAAGATCACTGTTTTTTTTTTATAAATAAAATTAAATGTAGCATTATAAAATATTTTTGAGATTATGTGTGTGGTGTTGTGCCGTGTGTTTGAACAAAGCATTGGTGACTGAAAATGTATGAATGAGATTTTGATAGTGTTGGCAAAAAAGATTAATTTAAAATATCTGTCTTGGTGAGGATAAACGACTGGAATAAAAAATGTGTGTGCTTGTTCATTTAAATAGTTTTTTAAAAGAGAATAAATTAACAAATTGACATTTAAACAAAACGATTTGTAAACCGATTTTTCATATTCTTGACATTACACAAAAATAATTTTAATTGGTGAAACACTATTTCAAAGCAATGTAAGCTATCAAACTAAACAGCAATAAATCGGCGTCGCCGAAAACATCTCTGTATATCTCTTCTCTTCCCACACGTCACAACACACCTAGAAACACACGCACGCGCAACGCAGCGCACGCATTTCCTTCGTTATTTCATCGAGCGCACTAAATCACGATTTACGCGCCATGTAAATTTCTCGTGACAGATCCGTCAGTGCAGTTCGGGTGATGTCCGTTGGCGGTGCGCAGGTTGGGCGCTGGCACCGGGGAGTGTACCCACTGGGTCCGGGAACGTATGTTTGCGAGATACCGCGCTATTTGTTTGTCTGTGCATCCGTCATGTTTAAAGGAAATGTGTAAATAACAATGGGTGCATTCTGATGGCGCTTTGTTGCACTGTTTAGCATATATCATTATGAATCTTTGTGCAATTATTAGAGCCGCAAACATTGCAGGGATTTACTATTTTTATCAATAAGAATTTTTGCTTTCTTGTTGGAACAGAATTAAAATTACATTTATATAAAAATAAGTAATTGTCGTAATTTAATTGGGTACTTTTTAAAGTATATACTAACTTTATTAAAGAGAGATACCGTCAAGATTTCAACCTGCGATATTTAATCGGGATTTAACGGGGCGTAGGAACCGTAGTATAAACAGTATACATGACCCCCAAGCTAAGGGTGCTCCACCAGTCTATCGGAATAACAAAATATGTATTTATTATTAATTTTAAAATCTACATTCTCTTATTTTTTAATATAAATATAGATAAGTAAGTTAAAAATAACTCCTATAGGACTAATTCTTCTCAGTCTTTCTAATTTTGATGAACTTAGTATTCTAGTGGGTTTTTTTTGACCGATTTAGCTAATATTAATCTCCGACACGTTTATTTAGCATATTATTTTGAAAGAAAATGGGGAGAAAATGATAGAAAATGTAGTTTTTCTAAATATAAGAAATCGATTGAGACCAAAATCAATTCTACATCACCGAATATTTTCGGGATAAGAACGAAAATTCAAAATAAAATAGGAGAAAAAAGTAGTTTTTTGATTCTTTCAATTTTCTATCATCTTCCATTATTTCTCGAACGAAGCTCGAATTTTCAAATATTAATGCCTATATAGGAGTCTCTCGGAACGAAGCTACGCTTAGACACTGTGACAGAAAAATTCAGTTGATGCCATATTTCGAACACAGGTGACGTGGTGTAGCGGTTAGCATCTCTGCCCGGTATGCGGAAGGTCCCTGGTTCGAATCCAGGCGTCATCAGAATTTTTCTGTCATAATATAAATTAACTTCAGTCATTAATTTATTTATTTATTTATGTTACGCTGTATAACAGGTACTGAATCCCAATTTCAGTACAGAATACGGACTCACCAAGTCGCAGTGGTAGTTCATATAATTTTTAGCGTGAGTGAGATTCGAATTCGGAAACTCCGGATTCAAATTATTTAATATAATGAACCATCTAAACTAACCAATCCTTTACTTGGACTAATTATTTTTAAGGAGAAAGCTTCCATCGAGCCGGACTGTGAATTTGACAACTCAGGTTCGATGCCCACAACCGACCAAAATTACATTAAAATAACCTTATGCATTAGGTAGCTCAGTGGTATCAAGTTGGACTGTGGATTTGAGAATCCGGGTTCGATTTCTACGACCGACAAACAATTACCACATGAAAACTACTCTTGTGGCTCCCCGTCTACTAACATATTTGGGGGCTGAGATTTGACAGCTGCTAACTGCATTTCACGCATTACGACAAAGTACAACACCCAGTATTGGGTAAAAGGCGTGATGATATATTTATTAATTTTTTCATTAAAATAATAAAGATACAAAATTTGTTTTCCATGTTTCTCTAAACAGTAAATATGATTAATTCGGTTTATTTCTTAATGAAATAAAAAACTCGGAACCAAAAATTATGTATGAAAGTAATAGAAAAAATAGTAATAAAATTTAATGACATAATTACAAAACTTGTCGAATGAAGTATGCTATCGCAAATTTTAGTAGTTGTATGTTCACAAATCAACAAAAAAGAAAAGAATGTTCATTTGTAGAAACATCAATGTTTTATATTTCAAGGTCCGTGAAAATTATAGTGATTTGCTGAGCCTGAATGAAATGACACTGAATTATTGACGTGTCGTATTACGTACTCAGGAATGAAATTAGGTTCAGTGCCGAATGGTGCTTTATCACATCACACGCAGAACGGTACGGGAAGGTTCTAAACGCAAAGCGTGCGTGAGAACAAGAAATAGGTGGACGTGGGTGGTGTTTTTGTTATATATAAGTCTTGTAAAAATAACTAATAGCAGTCCTCGTAATTAATGAGCGAGCTGGACATTCGTTTTAAATTTCAACAGGAAATATTGCTTGGTTGATTTCTTATAACAGGTATAGTTATACAACAATATGCGCAGGTGACTAGTGTTTCAAACAAAATATTTATTTTTACAAATAGAAACTTTAGTTCGGTTGGAATTTTAACAGTCATCATTTTGATAATAAATATGAATTTTATATAGTTATTTGTTTATCGGTTTATCGGGAAATGAGGGTCCGGCGTATTGAAAAATGACGAGATAACCGAGGTAGACGGCATTCTGTGAATCACAAAATTTAATTCACTTTCAAAATATTTATTTATTTATGTTACTGTACAAGAGGAACTTAATCCTAATTACAGTACAGGGTCCGAACTCACCGAGCTGCAGTGTGATAGAGTGGGATTCGAACTGGAGTTCTCCGGATTTGTATTTCGTAATGCTATCCACACCACCGTACTGCCATATTATTTACATTTAAAAAGTACTCTTTTTAAATATGTTTCCGATCCGCAAAGTTTATTATTCCTGTCGTTATTAGCTAGTCACCTAGAAATATAGTACTAAACTGTAGGAAAAAATGATGTATATAAATGAAAAATTAATTTATTATCAGGATTCTCATAGTCGTCAAACAATTTTCCCCAGACCTATGGCTTCCTCTCCACCAACATTTTTGGGGCCGTGATTTGACGACTAGTAAGCACGCATAAATATGTCATTTACCGAGATCTGCTACTGTAGAATATCACACCCAGTAATGAGTAAAAGGCGTAATGATATATTTATTTCATTTACTTATTTATTTTAGTTTTATTAGTTTGATAAAAATAGTACGTGTAACACGAAGAAAAAGTGAACATCTTCGAACTTCTGTCGCCTTACCGCACAATTACTAACATCATCAGGGAATATATAACTTTTTCTACTAGTTATATAATATGCTATTATTCAATTACAAATTTTAATTAAAAAACTGTTTTACGACCAGTTGTACAGGCAAAAATTAAATTTTAAACTTGGTTTATTTGAATAAAATAATACCATAAATATTAATAGTTATTTACATTGCAAGACCGTTATACATAATTTTACAGGCGAGCATAGAAAGCTAACTGAGCCTGTAAATTTCAGGTTACGGTCATGCATTGTACAATGTTTTATGGGCATTTGAATCGCAATATATGTATATTTAATAAAATTAATTACAATAGTATAACGTAATAACTAAATTGTTCAATCAAGGTAGACTTTGAAAATCTGACAGATTTTGTTTAACCAAAAAATATTTAAGTGTCATTAGTCAAACGTTTCAAATAATTATGTTGTCATGATGACCAATGTCAACAGCCCGTTATAATTTTTACACGGACTAGCCCGTTAAAAGTCTCGTAACCCCTAGAGACAGAACTAAATAAACAGTTCTTTACTATTCAAATGCCCATAAAATTATAAATTATATTCAAATATTGCTTACAAAAATTTGAATATAATTTATAGTTTTAATATAACATTCAATTTTTAAAATATGCCTATACAATTTTGAGCAGTGTATAATGATAGTATGGAATACTTTCATTATTTTAATTTAGACTGTTATCTAATATAGATAATCAGAACTTAAAGAAAATAATAAAAGTTTAATTAAGCTTGTAATTTCATCATACAATTATTTTAAATAGTTTAAGTACATATTAGAAATCTTTGTATTAATAAACATGTATTACCTATATAACCTAGTAGTTATACTTGTATATAGTATTATTTATCTTACGAAAATAGAATACCGTTAAAATTGGGATGAAAATAAGCAGTCTCGATAATAGAATCCAGTGTGTGGCTCATGTATTCCATGCTACCATGTCCACCATCAGACTCCATGCACTACAGAAAAAAATAGTTAGTTTCATATTCATGCGGCAGCCTGTAACGATATCGCATTTAAATAAAATTGAATTTAATAGTTGATCGTGCAGCGTGCTTGCTTACACTTACGCTACGTTAACCTGTATAGTGTTCAGGGTACACTGTAGTGTTCAGTGCATGTTGGTGTACATTGTACCGTGTACCGTGTTCAGATATAATTTCAATTAACAATTCTTGGCGATCTCCCCCGTTATTATGGAGGTTGTTGTTGGAGCTGGTCGTTCACTTAGTCAACAGTGCCGTACGAAGGGGTGAAGAGATCAACGAATATTGTTGTGATAATTAGGATATAAAAATTCATCAATCATTATTGACTCTGTATCGGATTTTAGATCAAACTTTTATGATGTACTGGTAACGGAACTTCACGCGAAGAAGTATACTATTTACCGAGATCTGCAGCGGACGAGTGCCACACCCAGTAGTGGGTAAAAGGCGTGGCGATATATTTATTTAAGAACTAATTTCAACTAATAAAAACTTCGACTATTAAAATAACTATAAATATTTATTTATTTAGTCTAGGTTTTTCTTAGTTGAAATTAGTTCTACAATAAATAAATATTAAAATAACCTTGAAACTATATACTAAAAGTTAAACAACATATACTAAAACTATAATTAACGACAGTACAGAACTATATATGGGGTAGGTAGCTGCTCAGTGATATCGAGTCGGTCTGTGGATCTTGAGAATCCTGGTTTGATTCTCACAGAAGACAAACAATTTTCACCACATTAAATCTACCCCTGTGACTCTCCCACCTCTAACATCGTTGGGGGTCGTGATATGACGGCTGGTAATCGCACTTCACGTGAAGAAATATATGCCACACTCAGTAATGGGTAAAAATGCGTGATGATATATTTATTTATTTATTTATAGAACTATATTCTATATAAATTTTCATAACACATGCACAAGAAACACGTTCTTATTCCCTAATTTTAGAGAGAGAAACATTGCTTTTCTCCCCTAGGTAGCATGTTTCTCTCCCTAGAGACTACGATTATTATCTGTTTGCGGCGTTTCCTATGTAACTAAATACGCAATCCGTATTTGACATTTGTCTCGATAAGACAGTAATTTTTGTGCACTTGTTACAAAATTATCCCTTGTGTGAAGTTGGCAAACCTCGACTTCAGTTCGAGACTTCGGTCCTTGCTTACGTCTCGGTTTGCCAACTTCACACGCGGAAATAATGGCTTGTTTCCCTCCCTTGATGCATAACATACTATAATTAAACAACACTACTTGCAAACACAAAATAAAGGAAATACAACTTATATTAATGGTATGACCTGCTGGAAAGTGTACCTTTGTCTCAAATTTGACATATCGTGATCAACGCCATCTTTTAGTAGTTGAATATCCCAATAGCATTCATTTGAAACTAAAACTGTTTAATTCAAAAACATGCTCAACAAATAATCTCCTACGTCCACTTGACGCACGGCACTGTCATTCTATCTCCAATCAGCACTATCCGCTATACGCTATTCCACCATCTCCGAGCGCTGCGCTGTCGTCGCCGTACAGTTGCTAGGGTTGCAGTTGCACATTGCACATACGCAGCTTCTCGGAATCACAGTCCGCAGTCCAACAAGTCCGAGTCTCGCAGTCCTAATTGGCTGGAGTATTTAGCAACAAGGTTGTAAATAGGCAGTGTATAACTGTAACTGCGCGAAGAGCGAGTGAAGCAAGTACCGTGTTGATATTGTGTGAAGGTTGCAGAGATAACTGCATACTGGTTGTGGTTGTGGATGTGGTTGTAGATGGTACCGGGTTAAACACCGTGAGAAGAGGCTGTTTTAACGTTACTTGCTATTTGAAAATGTAGGTTTTTTTTGTAATTTAATGGCTTATAATTGCTTAAGATGCGACTGTTTGGTTATGAAGTTGGCATTGTTATTATAGTCATATAAATCATTACGCATTTTATTCATTACTGGGTGTGGCACTCCGCCATAGCAGATCTTGTTAAATGATATATTTATGCGCGTAAAGTGCGTCAAATCACAACCCTCAAAAGTGTTAGTGGAGGGAGAGTAACAGGGGTTATTTGAATGTGATGAAAAGTGTTTGTCGATTGTGGGAATCGAACTCGGGTTCTCAAATCCAAATTTCGACTCGATACCAGTGTTTTTATAATTAAAATATATTATATATTCAGGCTGTCTACCGTTCTCGAATTCGTGGAAATCCGAGAAAAAATCTGGAATTGAAAAATATGTCTTGAATCCTTGAATTTGTGTATAAAATAGCTGAGTTACAGTAAAAAATAAATAAATTTATTTATTTATATATGTAGTGTATTCAGGAAAATTTGTTTTTACGCAACAAATTCCTCCCAATTAATTGAACAATAAGCTATTTCTGTCAATTTATAATTCAATTTGTACAGTAATTAACCATAGTTATTTACGTAAAAAATCAGGAAAGTGTTAAATTTCAGGATAAGTAGATAGTTTTATGCCGAGCGACAGTAAGGCTTGAAACAGCTTACGAATCCTGTACGACGCTTTACTGACGTGTTACGTATAACATTTTACCAGAAACTTATAAACAAATAATACATATTTTAAATTACTTTAAATTAAAAGAAATATTTGACTTACATATTCAGTCAGTATTTTATGTTGTTAAGTAACTAGACACTCACTTTGGTTTCATTACCTGGCTAGGCAGAAAATATGTTATTTTCCTGACTAGGCATGCAAAGCAAAGCTTTCCTGAGTCTTAAAGGTCAGGCAAATGTTTATTTTCCTGTTTGTTTCGGGTAAAATAAATTTTAAATATTTAGATTTTTATTCTTTACCAAATTTTATATTTATTTATTTTCACTATTTTCACTAAAAGAATTTTGTTATATATTATAGAAAATAGAAGGACCGAATTTATTATGAATATGTTTTAATTATTTTTTTTTTAAATATGTATCTTGAAATCTTTCGACAAGGTACATATATTTGAAGTTTAAGATTGAAACCATTAAATTTATGTAGAAATAATAATGGAACATCTCTAAAGAATGTTGATTTAATTTCCCACAAAAGGTTGGAATAAAGACAATAAGTTCGTTATATTTGTAAATATAGTGGCAACTTAGCTATTTAGAGAAAAAAATAAATTTGCAAAAAAGCACATTTTTATTTTATGAGCGAGATATTATTGTTTTTATAATTGAAACAAAGCAAATTATATTTATTTTTAAGTAAAAATAAGAATAAAAAAATAACTGATATAGATTAAGCTCATAAAAGCAAAAGCATGCAATGTTAAAAGTCTCGGGTTCTATTCCACGCAATCCAGGTAGAATTTAAGTAGACAAATATAATTTCTGTTGCTCTGTAAATAATTATAAATCACAGTCGACTGTAGGTAATGTTTTTTATTGATTAATATACGGTTGCAGATCAATCAATTAAATTTAAGAAAAAATATATTACCTAAACATTAACAAAATGTACCTAAATTAAAATATTAGTTAGATCAGAGACATTGCATGATAATTAGATAATTTTGTAATAAATATAATTGGTTTATTTAAGTTATGTTATGTATAAAATATTATCAAATAAAAGTATTTATAAAAAGTACAGCATTTTTTCTATGAAATTGTGAGTGAAATACCTATAAACTACATTATATTTAAGTTTAATTGAGTGTCCTGTTCTACTCTTTCACTTTACTAAACAACTGTCAAGTGTCAAATCCATTACGAATTTCACCCTTGTCAGCACGCTCACAGTCCATGCACCCCACTCTATCCACCATGTGCTCGCTTCATATTTTACCGCTTACGTTGTCTCCACACAACACTAGCGCCAGCAGTGCCCGCCACTGTAAGCTCCCGGAACCCCGGAGTCGCACGCGCCGCCATCTAGCGGCAGTGATAGATACTACGACGCTTGCGCTCGGTGGTACAGCCGGTAAACTGGAAATAAGCGCGCGCAACGAGGGGACGGACCGTGGTGGGGACTTCAACGCTCGGCCCCTGTGCACACCCGTGGCGCGGAGAGATATACGCGGTGCACTATTTTCACCGCGAAGTCATGGAATTTGATGGGACTTGGATGTTGGGATTGGGGACAAATTGGCGTTTTTTATGATGGGGAAGTTAGGACAGTGTTTTGATATCGAATAATCAAAATATTTGAAAGTTTTTAAACAATTTTTTTTTTACAAAATAATTGAAACTAAATATTTACATATATTTAGTTGCCTTTTATTAAATAAAACAAAAATAATTATTTTTAAACAGTATCTTTGTTTTGATCAAAAAGTAATTTTAAAAAATATATAAATACGGAAAATAATTTCTCTGTTTCGAAGTTTCCATTTTGTTTTAAACAAAAATACTTTAAATACAAAAATATACATAATTATAAATATTATACATAAATGAACTTTTTTAAAATTAATTTGGATACTCACTTTAGTAACAGAATAATAATATTTTATATTTCAAATAAATAGGGTTGTTACAACTTACCACCAGGCTCTAAAGGTCCAAATTCAATCTCAATATATATATAAATATTTTAGAAAGACAGTATCATACGGTCAACGTGTTTATACAATTTGATAAAACTTTTGTATGACAAATACAATAATATTAAATCGCTCGACATAAATATAAAGGTTTATCTTTTTATAATTTGATTCAACTTTTGTAATTTTACCGGTCAAGTGACAAACTGAACAGCAGAAATAAATATTTAAATTTTAGTGAAGCAGAAACAGATTGATTGTGTATAACCAAGAAATTAAAAAAGTTATATTTATATTTGACATTCTTCGCTGTTGTTGAAAGAATAATTGTCGGGCATACGTAGTTTTCATTAGACATAATATAACAAACAAGAATGAAATAAATGTGGACAGTGTAATACCAGCTTAGATTAACATTTCCTTATATTTCATACTTCATTAAAATATGTATTAAACGTATGTCGCAGATTGACGATTGTCAGAAGAAATATGTTGTTCTCTAATGGTTGAATTATATGTCGATTATTTTTAAAAATATTTTTCTATTTCCGTTAATAAAATATAATTTAACATATTGATTTCTATGGCGTAAAATAACATTGTAATCACATGTTGACAAATTGTGGCTTCGAACGTTTTAGTCATGGCGTGAAGTTAACAACTGACACGTTAAATACGAAGTGAAGTAAGCTTCTCAAACAAGAAATAAAATTTAACATTTTTTGTTGTTGTTTTAATTTGTGATTTGTTTTATACACTTGTAACATAATATAGTATTTTAATGATGCTGAGAAATAATTAAAAATTAGTGGAGTTTAAGATCACTCGGCACACATTAAATCATCGAATGGATAATTTTAAATCATTGTGCGTGGAGGTTCTGACACCACCAGTGGCGATCGTTAATAGAAACAAACCCTAAATTAGTATTAATGACTACAACCCTAAATCACCGTCTTAGAGGTCGAGGGTAGGGCCTCAACTCGTGCCGCTCCTGTTACTTATTTACGATACAGCTTTACCTTACGGGTAAGCTGTAAACTTCATTATGCTGTAATAAATCAACGCTGGAATTGTCACCAAAAATCTTATCTCATAAATATTCAACACAAATACCAAATAAATTTCCTTATGTACTAAGAGAATTTCATTGATATTTATGCGAAGAAACCATTAAAAACATGTAAAACAAAACAGAGTCTTAACTTTAGAGAAATAAATCAGTTTCATTTGGACAGACATTTAATCATATCAAAATAAATTACAGAAATTCAAGTCGCAAAACATCGAATTGTGATGCAAAAATACCAGCGCATCCTTTACGAATCGCACAATAAGATCTGGGGTAACAAATCATTCTTTTTGACGCGAGCGCGTAGGAATTTTGGCAAGATGGTATCTGCTCACACCCCTAGCGGGCGGGTCCGACCCGGGTGTGTTTGTCTCTGTCGAGCGCACTGCTCGGGGTGCGGCTAGAGAGAGATGGTGCGAGAGTGGTACGCTGGCAAGGCGAGGCGTGTTGCTGTAATATGTCACTTTTTGACACCCGCTGCGACCCGGTACCTGTGGGTGGTGAACATGGATGCTAACCACTTGAGTAGGGCACCCTCTGTGCTCTGATGGCCAGATGTATTGCTTTCACAGGTTTTGTGTTCTTTACGGAAACAAACTCAAAGTTTGAAAAGTCAAACACTGCCATTCTACAAATTTTGATTTTAATTGAAAAGTAATAAGCAGGAATCCAGTCAGAAATTATACGTGTATTTCTTACTGAGCCAACGTTTCGTTGCCAAGCGCAACTTCATCAGGGCAGCTGTGAAACAAAATTAAAGATTTTAATGCTTTTCATTTATCTAGCAGTACGGAGCTGTGAATAGCGTTACGGAATTATAATCTGGAGATCCCAAGTTCGAATCGGTGTGCCCGGATCCTGTACTGTAATTGGGGTTAAGTTCTTGTTGTACAGAGTAACATAAATAAATAATACTTGATGTGGCAAATTTGCAGTTGCAGATCTTTGCACAAATAGAACGATAAGTATTTTACACCTTAAAAATCGAGCCGCGAAGTGTCAAATTATTGTAGACAAAAATAATTTAAATGAATAAAATAAATATATCACCACACCTTTTACCTATTATTAGGTGTGGCACTCCGCCGAAGCAGCTATCGATAAGTGATATATTTATACGATTATCTATCGTCAAATCACGACTCCCAAAGTTGTTACTAATGATGCAGGTACAGAGATAATTTTAGTAATCAAATTTTATTTTTGAAATTTTATAATTAAAATAATCCTGTTGAAAGGTTTATAAATACTGCATCATTATTATTATTTAATTTGCGTTTTCTGATTATGGTTTATTACAAAATATTAAGGATTGATATTTTATTCTTCAAATAAAGTTCCTAATAAATGAATACCTGTAACAAACAAAAAATAGCACATCCAAAAATGACAGTTATTATATTTTTTTTAGTTTAAACCTTAATTTCTATGCGATATTTTGTTTATATATGGAACAGTATTTTATATTTCCAGCTTCAATCAGATTTTTCCGATTACTTCAAAATAAAATAATAATAATAATTGTGAAATCGTGTCAGTCTCCACAATAAAATTACCCCTGTGGCTCCCCATCATTACCATTTTAGGAGCGCATAAATATATCAATATTGAGATAATATGCGGAAGAGTACTATAGTACTATATCGAGTAATGGATAAAAGACGTGATAATATATTTATATTTGAAATGTGATTTATTCGAATAAAGTCTAGAAGGAAGTATCGTATAAATATATGGAGAAAAAAAGTAGTTGGCAATGTTGCCAGTTTATTATAATTTAGTGTTTATTATTGTTGTAATTTCTCGAATTTCTACATATGTAAATATTCCAGTGCGCTAATACTTCTAAATTATGAATCTACTAAATTTCATTCCAGCGTGCTGTAGTGACACACTTTTCTTTGGCTTTCATAAAATTTTATTAGGCGCCTTTCAAATTTATGAATAAAAATAATTCCAAACTCTGTCCCATTTAAAGCGAAGACTCGTTGCCGTTGTAAACACATTCACAATTTTGAACGCCTTACACTCTTCACTCCAAATTAGCGTAGTATTTATAGCATTGTCGCATACGGGTCCATTGTTCGCGCAGCATTTTGTCAGCACCTGTACTGTCGCGGGCTGGTGACGGCCACTTCGGCGACGAGCTCGCTAATGAAGCCTACATGACATCAGGTGAAATACAGGTAGAACAGGTCTCGCCTGTACATTACTCATCCGTTTTATTTTGATTTTTAACTCGAGAAACCGTTTTTGTTTGGAATTCAAACGTGTTGCTCTGCAACTAAATACGATATTATTCCATTTTCTATTGACTGTCGGTTTTAATCATTTATGAGTTATGATTTCACGTTTTTAAATGATCTTTTATATTATATTCCCGGTCGTGGGAATGCGATGTTTCTTGCAGCGATCTGTTTTCTTCATGGAATAATTGTGCTTTTTGCAAATACCACTGATTGTGATTCTGGTTTCTGCGGGCTCGCGAGGTCATTACACAGATTAAATCACGGCACCGCTAATAAAAACATCGTCTAGACCTCTCGCGGATGAATTGTGCTCAAGTGTTTGACTTTATTGCAATGATTGATTTGTTTTTACTAACTGTAAACTCTTCCGATGAATTACCTGTAATGCTCAAGTATCTTCCATCTTGTTTTGCATTTTTTTCGATCCTCATAAATCGTTTCGTTACCATCGAGCAAGGTCTACTTCGATAGGGTGTTATTTCGATATTGAAGAAGATGTTTAACAGTTGAGAATTAAGGGAAAATAACACTTGGACAACGGATTATTACAGTAGATTTTTATAGACACTTGGAGAGCGGTGTTCCCTGCAATATGGCTTCGAGTCACGAGCAACGTTTAAGTGCAGGCATTACTCTTTCGTAAACGTGCATAAGAATATCACGCTAGCTGTATGTATTTTCTGAACGATGCTGACTAAAAATTGAAATATATGTTCTTGCAAGTACTTAATGTTTACTTGCTACATTTTCCTTACGACTTAAACTCCTACAATTCTTACAAAAATGAAATTGTATACTAACTTTTTCGCAAACAGAAAAGATGATCATATTATTTCATAGTTACACTATAATTTAATCATTCTACGAGAAAGCTCAATATTTGGAATTTGTTGATTCTATATCTAAATCAGTATATAAGAAGGATGCAAATTAAATATTGATATTAAATAAATAATACGCTTCAGAATCCAATACATTTTTTACATTTTTAATTTAAACGTTTCGTAGATCATCATCGGCACTTTAAAAAACGAAATGTATAGATAAATATTTGTAAAATATCAATAATAATAATAACAAGTTTTTTTTGGAAATTAAATTATTTAGATTGTGGTAACCTATAACCTATTTATTTTTCAGTTTATAATTCATTTAAAAGCAATAAATGACATGTTTTTACACTGGTCAAATTTGACATATTTTGTAGACATTTATTATTATTATTATTAAGTTTATTTAAACTGAAAAAAATACATGTTAAGACCCTTTTACATAATTCCATAATTTAGAAGAAATTATTACTTTAGTGCTTTACTTCCCGTTGCTGGCGCTGTATGCGTGTATTACAAGTTTTCTATGAATATAAGTATTTCCATTCAGCAGTTATTTAAACATCAGTTGTAGATTATTGTATTTCTAGTTTTGGAAAATATAAAATATGATTTGGTTCGTTTTTAGTTAATTTAGGAGTTTCTATAAAATATTCCCAGAGAGAGCTTGAACAGGATGTAAAATGAATGTGAAGTAACAGATGAAATTGATGAAAACGTCATTAGAAACAATTTGAGCAAAGTTGTCAGTTATTAAGTAAGCAATAACTATAGGTGTTGAAAGATTGAAACTCCATCTACTTAAAATTACAGTAATAGAAAAACAATTTTTCTGAAAGCCTATACTCAACTAAGTGTAAATATGTATCGTATCTTAAGATGTTCCCATAGTAACTCATTTAAAAGCAATAAATGACATGTTTTTACACTGGTCAAATTTGACATATTTTGTAGAGATTTAGAAGAAATTATTACTTTAGTGCTTTACTTCCCGTTGCTGGCGCTGTATGCGAGTATTGCAACTTTGGTATGAGAATAAGTATTTCCATTCAGCAGTTATTTAAACATCAGTTGTAGATTTTTGTATTTCTAGTTTTGGAAAATATAAAATATGATTTGGTTCGTTTTTAGTTAATTTGGGAGCTTCTATAAAATATTCCCAGAGAGAGCTTGAACAGGATGTAAAATGAATGTGAAGTAACAGATGAGAACATCATTAGAAACAATTTGAGTAAAGTTGTCAGTTATTAAGTAAGCAATAACTATAGGTGTTGAAAGGTTCAAACTCCATCTACGTAAAATTACAGTAATAGAAAAACAATTTTTCTGAAAGCCTATACTCAACTAAGTGTAAATATGTATCGTATCTTAGGATGTTCCCATAGTAAAATTACTATTTGTGTGCAGTGTACAGTAATTTAAATATTTGTTATTAATTGCGTTGTACGTCCACAACCTTCAATTTTCATAATGAATACATGTGCATATGGAGATGAGCATTGTAATAAATAATTAAATAAGTTAAACGATACACAGACATTTTGAAAATATCCCCAAGGTCTAGAGGCCCGCCCATATTTAAAATATAATGCAGTTTTCAGTGTTCTGCATCATCATTGCATTAAGTGAATAATAACGAGAACGTTTACTGTGATTGCGGCTGTTCTCATTGGCCCAGCATGCAGGTAGCAAGTCAGGTGCAACAATCCTACTACGAGTGGTGGAAGGGGGTCTGCTTGGGTGGTCTCGCTAATTAACATTCAAGGCGATTGCCAATTGTCACCAGCGGTATGGCACGCGGGCCCAAAGAAAGCCAGAGCAGGAGCAGTACTGGGAACTTCTGTAAAAAGGCATGGATCATGGCTGCATTGTATCATACCACCGCGCACTACCGGACATTGAATGTGAACCATTTCAGTTATTCTTCTTGTGAGGTCGATGAGGTCACGTGTCTGAATTTTCTTCCCCTGAACACAGGCGCGCGGTTTCGCGGTGGATGCTTGCTATCTAGAGATCGAAACACTACCAGACATTGGATGACAGTTTTTTATCTTTTCAGACATAGTTTTATGAATTTGAAGAAGCCTCATTTTGTTCAGCAATATGTTTTCATTCGTAAAAAGATTACTACAAATTTGTAAAACATTCGCTCAACATTTTGTATCTAATTCATTTTGTTATTAACCCTTAACTACGGACAACAAAACAAACATTTTGTGAATCATGTCTGTCGTCAATCGAAGATGAAATGAAAGTAAGCGACTTTAAAACATTATACTATAAGCTTTGTTTTTGTCTGTTTTAAGAACAGAGTATTTGGGTATTTTAGCTATCTCTAATGCCTATGGTACACTGGTCAATGAGCGTCGATGAGCATCGATGAGCTCTTCGATGAAACAACAGAACGCACCCTTCATTGACAAACAATAAAAGCTTCTAAAGTTGAGAAAGAAAAACTAAATTTCAAAAATATGCTAACGTGAAGTGAGACACAAAAGATACGAGTGAAATGAGATACGTTCGTTTCATCGATGAGCTCTTCGATGGAAATAGAGGAGCCTCTAATTTTCGTCGATGACGTGTGCGTTCTGTTGTTTCATCGAAGAGTTCATCGATGCTCATAGACGCTCATCGACCAGTGTGCCATAGGCATTACACGTTAAAACCGTGCTCTTAAAACACCCAAAAACAAAGCTTGTGATATCTGCCATTGAGATTGCAGGAATTGCTTATTGACGATTTCATTGCATTTATTTACGTTTTGTTTACAATTGTACGAATATAAGTTCATAACATTCATATTTACAATTTCTTTTACAAGTTTACAAGTTTATTTAGGAATGTTTTGTTTATGTTATAGCAAACTTATCTCAGTGCATAAAACCGCAATAAAACTTTTATTTACTAATGAATAAACTAGAGGTCGTTTGTTTAAATTTCGCTGACTTTAACTTATATCAAAAAAATACTATATTACTATAAGCTGTAGCCTTAAACCTTAAATTTTATAAACAATATTTATTAATGTATTTACGATTTTATACTATTTATTTAAATAATTCAACAAGAACTTAATCCCAATTACAGTACAGGCTCCAGACTCATCGAACCGCAGTGTGATCTTCGAATGTCTTTCTGTTAAACACAGCACCATACTGCCGAAGTTTATGATAAATGTATCAAGATATTTTGAAAATCGTATAGTTTCTTGATAATATTTTAAGTTTAAATAAGTAGGTTCTTTCGTTTTAATATTATGCAACTGACTGTAAAAGTATTGAGCACTTATATCGACTTTTGCCAATAATATCGAGAAAACAAATTCTGCCAGCGATGTATATTTCCCATTTGGCATCATGGTATGACAACAAGCAAAACAATTCCATTAAAGTATTCCAATGCCGATGTCATCAGTCGTCACGCCACCATCAGTCATGCAATTTATTTGTGCCTTCCTCACATTCACGCGGCTTCGCTTCTTCAAACTAGCAGTAGATAAAACAGTAGTCGTACACCGTGCGCTGAGACTGTGACCTAGAGCTCGTAGGCGGAAGTCACACATAGTTTGAATATGTAAAGCTCAGCGAGTTGAAGAGATGCAGTAGGTATTGGCAGCCAGGAAAGGTCAGGCGTCTGCTGGCGACCGACGACATTCACTGCACCAGCACGCCGAAAGGGTAACGTGCAGCGTGCATGCAGCTTCTGTCACCGATAACGAAAAGCATTTAGACCAATCCCATCTCGACTAAGACGATTTACTTTGTTTTGGTCACCGACATCTCAGTAGTTACTTGTTTATCTAGAGCAGAATATAGTCTATTGCCATGTGATGAAGATTGTTGAAACAAGGACACTCTCTGTTCGAGGTGCACACGTTATTTTTATAGAACCGTTTGAAAAACTATTTATAAATAAATTTTGACAGTTTTTCGGTTCTGAAATTCGCTTGAAAACGTTACAAGATACAATAAAAGTATATATCATCACGCCTTTTACCCATTATAGAGTGTAGCACTGTGTCGTAGTAGATTTCGGTAAATGCTATATTTACGTATATAAAGTGCGGTTACTAGCCGTTAAATCACGGCCCCCAAAGATGTTAGAGGAGGTGAAAATTGTTAGTCGGCTGCGGGAATCAAAACCGAGTTCTCAAATCGACAGTCTGATGATAATTTACTCGATCAGAAAACTTCACTTTTTATATATGTGCAGAAAATAGTACTTTCCACATATATTTTCCATGTAAAAATGCAGAAAGGACTATTTAGCATCATGTGTCAAGCGATTTTTAAAATAGAAAAATAATGTAAAATAATTTATAAATTATTATTGTTTCAAATAAATAAATAAATAAATATATCATCACGCCTTTTACCCATTACTGGGCGTGGCACTCAGCCCTAAGCAGATCTCGGTAAGTGATATATTTCTTCGCGTGAAATGCGATTACTAGCCGTTTGTTTTAAATATCGTATAAAAATTGTATGTGTAACTCGAGCAAAAATAGTATATTGAAAAATTGATCATTGTAACAGGTGTTTCATATTATTTTTACTTCTAATTTTACAACTTTCATTAAAACACTGACACAGCAATAAACATTTAAAATTTTATTTATTTTGACATTTATTAGTTAGGTTAAAGTTTAAATTCATAATTATCTAGGTTATAAAACTATATACCTCTAATTTAAATAAAGAATTATCTTGCAATTTAATGAATTTCGTTTATTGTAATAACAACTTTAAAACAATTTATAAACGCAATATAGGAAAATATTTTTCCCGCTCTTGCTACTCTTGGTACTCAAATAATGATTGAACATGTATATTTTTTTTGAAAGTATCTTAAATTCTAGCCGATTAAAATCTACTTAAATTTGAGCATTGCCTTTAATACAAATGAGAATGGATGTATTGGGAAGTGTCGTCTTCATCGTACACCAGGCCCTGTCGCTGTCACGCTAACACGACGCGCTGCCACTGTCAGCAGCCTCCTGCGACCCGCGACATCGTGCAGCTGCGCAGGAAAAATGTGTCGAGCATGCGATGCGGGGTATCGTATACTCGGCTCGGCTGTGACATTTGCGTGTCTTTGCCATGCCAACTGGACATTTTTAATACTTTTATTGTTATTAAATGCTAGAAAATGTCAGGTGTGAATTGTTTTCAATGTGCTGCGACTCCCGTTTGAGATATTGGAATTTTATTGTTGTCAACTTGGTCTCATATTAATTTTATGAAAGTGCAGACATGCAGAAGTGCATTATGTTTGTTCTTTGTCGGTTTATGCAATTATTAGTAAAATAATCATATCTCTGGATGTAATTGTAAATGCAATTACGTGATAAATTTTTATGTTGCATTTAAAATTAAATGTCACTCATTTTTTGAATGTATTCAGATACAAAAAAATGACCAGTATAATCGTAAAAAGCTACTAATCCTAGAATTGGCATTTGGGATTTGGACAATTTATAAAACAGTCGAAAACCGATTATTTATTCAATTCATAAAACTTTATATTAAGTTTAGAGTGTATGTTAGTTTATTACGCTATTTAGTAAAACTATTAAATCCCTAAATCCGCAGAATTAAAGCTGTTGGGAAATATGGTTTTATTTCAAATTACAGGATGTCTGTTTTAAAACGAACCAACTAATATTTCATTAATTCCAGAACCTACTATTTCAGAGTATAGTGTAGTATAATTAAAATTTTACTTTTTAACAGTACTGTACTTTTCAAATTTCAGTGACTTTTCGGCCATTGTTTGCCGCCATTTTCAACCAAACTAAATTAGTAGACCATTGTATCTGTCGCCTTGAGCTGCCCACCTCAAGTATGAATTCTATTTTAAACAAATAATTGTTTTCTAGTTTATAAATATGTATTTATAATTAACATCTAGCCAACTTTTTGTACTTTGCCTGAAAATAGAAAACAATGGCCGGAACGTTACTTATAAAATGATAAATTCAAGTTTTTGAAAGATTTTCGTATTACTTCAAACTTGAAATCCATTGAACAAAATTATTTAAATAAAATGTTTATTTATTTATGTTACGGTGTACAACAAGAACTTAATCCCAATTACAGTACAGGGTCCGCACTCATCGAGCCACAGTGTAGTAGTTTATATAATTTTAAACTTGAATGAGATTCGAACTCGGTATCTCCGGATTCGAATTCCGTATCGGTATCTACACCACCGTACTGACGGACAGGAATAAAAACGGGATTCAGCCTATAAATGTCTAAATAAATACGTAGTCGTAGTATAATAGGTGAGCGATTAAAAGTAAAATAATGGTAGCGAGGGACAATAAAATGCGGTGGTGTTTTGTGACGAAATTTGTCGTGGAAAGCAAGTTTACGAACTTGATGATTCAACAACTTTTTACACATAATCCACTTAAATATTTCCAGAGCTAAATTGTGCGGATTAAACCCAGTTCAGGGCACTTTACGCCAGGCAAACTAACAAATGTATTCTTTCCCTTATATATTTCTGTATTTTTTTCTTTCCGGAAGCGGTCCTTAATTCCGGAACTGTAGCTGGGGATCATGTGCGATTAACCTTTCCCCTCCGATCCCCTAATCTCCGGAGTTCATATGTGACCGTGTGGTGGCTCCACACTACGTATGTGCACAAGAAGGGAAGCTTTCGACATGTTTATAGTTTGGTGTAAAAATAGTTACGGTGCTTCGAAAATAACACGAAGTGCTACCGTACCGTTATAGACACAACACGTAGATTTATCTGAAAAATATGTCGGTAAAAGTGACTCTGCTCTCACTTGATTTATGTAAAAAACGTGCCGTCAACGTCACCTCTGATTAGCGTGTTAGTTAGTCTGATTTGTGTGCTCGACGTGTAAACTCACTGTAGGAATTTATCACAATTTTCTCAAATTAAAAGACATGCTTCATGAAATATTACGTTCATTCTTTAACCACATTTCATAAGTAAATTAAAAAACTGCTTTGAAGCTGATCGTAAATTGAAAGCAAACTTTGTATTGCCCGCATGCCATTTCCAAGTGTAAAGTCATCGGAATTAATTTCATTTTAAAATAGATACTTTTTTTATAATATTCTTTATGTACGCCAGCAATTTAATTACTTTAAATAAAGGATGGTAATTTGAATATTAGGTAATGCTTAGATTATTACGCAAAAACTAGTGGGGAATGGATTTGAATTATGAGAATTATTCACTTTTACCATTATTTATTACAACAATATTTGTTTCCTATTTATATATGACAGGCAAATCAGGTACTGCATTATTAAAAAAATATATATTTTTTATAAAACTTGAAAATAATATACAGTTCCAGAAAGTCTTAATTGATATTCATTAGGTCGTAATGATTTTTTAAAAATATTGTGACATCAGACTTAAGAAAATGTGAATCTCAAACAGCGGAGCTAACATATTATTGTAGTCACATATATGATCTACTTTATCATTTTAAAAAATATATAAATGAAGTTGAAATAACTTTCTTGGTAAATAATTAAAAATATGTATCAATTACTTCGGAAGGAAAAATAAATAAACTGTAAGATTATCTTACAAGTAACACTACCCAACTGTCACTCACCGATTTAAATGAAACTTGGCACACTAATAGAACTCTAAAAAATATTTTTTTTCTTCCGGAAGTTGCTTTTTACGGGTACACACCACCCCTGACAGATGGTAAATGAAATTAAATAATACCAAAATATTACGCGTTCAACATTGGTTACCCAGGGGTTTTTTAGATCGCCAAAATCTATTTTCGAGGTCATTTTGATCATATGCACTTTTTAAAAGGGTTAAATAGAGGACGAGGGGATGAAATTAAGAAAATTCAACTGAAATAGAGTTTTAGGTTCAAAACTAGTTACTCGGGGGTTTTTGGGGTCGCTAAATATATTTTCGAGGTTATCCAATGTTGAATGCGTAATATTTTGCTATTATTTAATTTTATTTATGGTGATTCTTGCTTTTACCATCTTTCAGGGGTGGGATGTACCTCTTGAAAGCAACTTCCGGAAGAAATAAAATAGGGGTTCAATATTTTTTAGAGTTCTATTAGTGTGTCAAGTTTCATTTAAATCGGTGAGTGACAGTTGGGTAGTGTTACTTGTAAGTCAAAGGTTTGATTACTCCCGGTATGAATTCAGAGATCTACACCATTCAGTTTGACTTTCCCTTCACTGATTTGTATAAACCTAACTAAAGTTTGGAACTAGGCAGTATTTAACAACCATTTTATTTAAATAACTTAGTAATGAATTAATATATAATATAAATATTTATTTCAAATATAGTTATAAATTCTGTATATAACGACGTAAACATAACAATAACCTTAAAATTAACTGTCAGTTAGGCGAAGATGCGAGTAGTAGTGGAAAGAGTTCTGAATAAACTTGATGTGCGAGAGAGTTGGTTAAAGAAAAATCGCAATGCTTGACGTCACAATTAATGGCATTAACAACTCAAATGTCTTAAAAACCCATAACATTTTTAAAACTTTAATTGTCTCTAGTACGATGTTTTGTGTCTTAATATAAATGACAAATTTATGAGTTTATGACTATAGTGGAGGATTATTATTATTTATTGCTTGCGTAAGGTATTATTTTTGTTGTGTTTAAAGCATCAGTTGTTGTTGGATCGGTAAAGTCACGTGACGTATTACTACACCCTCTTGCCCCGTGCAGAGGAGGGTCTAGGAGGGTCCAGAGGAGATAAGACGGTACTTTTGCGCGCTTGAAAATTGGATAGGCCGGCCCCAACTCTTGTTCTCTCCCAGATTGAATTCAACAAACTAATCTAATCAGCGGAATTGTACTTTCAACCCTGAACCAATATTGGTTCTCTCCGCGCCCAGCACCCGAAAAAATATTTCTGTTTGCACACGGCTGCCTCCGATGTTCGTATTTCTTTCTCTTAAATAAGTCTACGATGTAGATTGCGCGATGCGGACGGACACTGCATGAACGCGTGTGGAGCGATTTATTGTTATTGCTCTGCGCGAATCCATGTTTGTTCTTTTGCTTTATTAATTTATCTTTGTGTTTTCGTTCCCAGTTTTGATGATTTTAGCGGAATTTTGTATAAATTTCTTCACGAATGAATTTGCTAAATAGGAACCTTTCACGTTTAGAACAGATAGAATATAACCTTATTCAGCAATAACTGATATTTATTCATTTAGGTTTCAACATCATTCACTCCATTACATGCATTAACACACTTTTTAGATAAACTAGGAATGCAATAATACGAATATAAAAGTATATTTATATATGATGAGTAGAATAGCGTCCAGTAATTAGTAGTTAATTTAAAATAGTCGGAATTTGGACAAGGGAGTAAATAAAACCATTTCATATTTATATATATTTTTCATTCTTAATTTAACTTATGTATATAAACTCCAAATAAAAATGTTACTTTTGTCATTTAACGAATAAACAGGGCAAAGAACTGTTTGCAAGTTGACATATTTTTTTTACTTAAATTTTCTTTTCTTTATTCCAAATTGGTTGCAGTTTCTTTTTCAAGTCAGTAGTTCTCGTTAGTCATTACCAAGCATCCTCGTTGTCGTAAATTAAAAAAAATTGTTTGATAAAATCTAAACCTCGTATGATATTATTATAATTAACTTATTATAAATCATAAGTTTATAGATCCGTAAATCTGTAAATAATTAACAAATAAAATAAATGAATATATCATCACGCCTTTTAGTCATGACTGGGTGTGGTACTCTGCCGTAGCAAATCTCAGTAAGTAATATATTTATGCACGTGAATTGCGATTACCAGGCGTCAAATCACAGCCTCCAAAGATGTCAGTGGTGAGGGAGCCACAGGGGTAATATTAATGTGATCAAAACTATTTGTCGCCTGTGGGAATTAAACCCGGATTCTCAAATCCACAGTATGACTTGATACAACTCAGCCACCTACCCCATTCAACAAAATATCATCAATATTATAATTCATAAAGCCATAAGTTTCGTTGCGTTTTTTTCATCATTTACAGATTTGCGGGTGCATAAAACTTATACAATTACACAGAATTCCTCAAAATATTTGATAGTTATTTTATATTTAAAATATTTTATTCATATATTTATAAGAAGTATCACAAGTCGTGTAATCTTGATTTTTTCTCTTTTCTACTAAGGATGAGAACTTAGTTATCGAAATACGTATATAGATTTGATTCTTTTATTAAGGGTTAGAGATTAAATTCTTTGTTAGTTAATAATAAAATGTTTCATATTTATTAAAATTAAGAAGTAAATGTATCTACCTTCAAAACAGAATAGAAAAAAGTAAAAAGACAAATATGTATTTATTATAAATAGTGTTGTTTATAACTGTGCATACTTCATTTTAGTAATGTTGGTAATTGTGTAGAATCGTGTGGAACTGCTCCGTTTTCGTCGGTTTAGGTTTGTCCACATTTGCATGATTTGTTCTGGTGGTAGCGCAATATTTCAGCGGTGGTGTAAAGCATAGCGAATATCCTGAACCTCTCTTTTGTTAATGACGCTGAGTTTACATAATAAACTCACAGTGAAGTTGTAGGTGCAAATGAGATAAACCATTTTACCCGCAAAGTCCCTTGAGGATGAGAACTTTAATTAATACAGTGTTTATTTTATTTAAAATGTTACATGCGTTCCGAATTAAGAGTCTGTGCGTACCTGAACCGACAAAAATTTACATGCACTCTACTCTAAACAACAACATGCGAGTGAGAAACAGGATGATGCTTTAAGTATATTAAAAATTCTCTGTGACTGCAATGCTTCATTTTACTGTTTTCACACCAGAAAGAAAATTGTACAAGAATTAAACGAAACTGAAGGACATGTCAAAAGCTTGACAAATATGTGAAAATATATGAATAAATTATATTTTAAATTCCCTCCCTTGATGTATAACGTACTATATTTTTATAACTAGTGAGGGAAACGGTTACTATCACAACCAAATGAAGTGAGGGAAATGTCTTTCTCACAAGAAGGGAGGGAAATATGTGAGGAAAGTCGAGGTTTGCCAACCTCACACAAGGGATACTCGCGCCCTCCCGTGAAGCATATCATATTTATTGTAACAAGTGCACAAAAATTACCGTCTTATCGGGACAAATGGCAAATATGGGTTGCGTAACTAATTCATTGTCCGCTCAGCTAGATGGCGCGTTCGACGCCGAAAACAGGGAATAATCGTTGTCTCTAGGGAGAGAAACATTCTCACTAGGGACAGAAACATCCTACCTAGGGAGAGAAACATAATATTTCTATCCCTAGGGGAGAAAAGCAGTGTTTCTCTCTCTAACATTAGGGAATAAGAACGTGTTTCTTGTGCACGTGTTACGAAAAATAACTTTACTAGTGAGGGAAACGGTTACTATCACAACTAAATTGAGTGAGGGAAGTGTTATTTGACATGGTGACCAAAGAAACGTGATGTGCATTTGGAAATACAGCGCCTTTGATTTATATACAATAATTATTAAATTTAATTAAATGTAATTTTCACGTTTAATGTTCAAAAAAATAATACGTAACACATGTAGGAAAGGGTCATTGCAAAACTCATACTTTTAGAACACTTGCTGTTGCTCGAACTCCAACTTTTATACTTGCTTTACAATTAAATCCTTTCCTCACTAGTATTACAATTTACTCTTTTTGATTTTAATCTTTGGTTGTGAAAAAAATAGTATATACAACATGGGAGAAATGCTATTTTACCCTCAGTTATTTGTAGCCTCATGAAAAGTCATGCATTTCTCTCCCTAGATGTATAATATACTATTATATATATATATATATATATATATATATATATATATATATATATATATATATATATAAATATAAATATATTAAACCTAGGTTGCGGTTGGATGGCATTTACGTTCGCCACTTTAGCGAGAGGTTCTCACTTACTGCAACGTACAATTGCATTCGAGTGGTTTACCTTTAAGTAAAAGTTTGTACGAGTAATAAGGGTTACTGTTGTATTATGTAGTGTACAAATATAGTTGTTAAGATGTATTACAATGATGATTAATTTTTGTATTTCTTTTTCAGGTGAGTGTCGAACAAATAACCATTTGAAACAATTTCGTCGTAAGTAAAAATTTTGTTTATTTTGCTAATTATTTCAATTCTCACAACAAGTACATGTCTAAGCTTAATTAAGCGAAATATTATGCTCATAAATAATATTTAAGACAACAATGTAATTGTTCATTTGTTTAAATACGCTCAATTAATTTTTGCATCTATTTAAATGAAGTTGAATTACATATCGTGATTAATTTGAATACAAAAGTAAAGGAAAGAAGTTGTACGTTAGAATCTATGAATGCAAAAGTGGATAAAGTTATTACTAGATGTCTATACACGACATATAATAAATGAGCCTACGCTGCACAGCTATATTAGCATTCATTCATAAAGTACTGTCGCAGTACCTAATCAGACTCAGACGCTGCGAAACCGGTACTACGCCATCATCGCAGTGGGCGGAGGTAATCAACCAGGTATAAATAATTACTCTGTTCAAATATACGTTCGCGGATTCTGCTCACAGCTCTGTTTACTTCAATTACATATTTAGTACTCACTTCGCCACGTTCAACAGTTCTTGGAACCGATCGCCATTTCGCTAAAAAATCAAACATAACTGGAATATTATTAGGTGTTTCGTATACTTCATAAAATAACAGTTTTAATTTAATATTTTAGCCAATACAACCCATATCATTATTTGAGAAAATGACATTTCCCTCACTCAATTTAGTTGTGATAGTAACCGTTTCCCTCACTAGTGATGAAAGTAAATAACTTTCCTCACTAGCGAGGGTAACGATTACTATCACAACTAAATTGAGTGAGGGAAATTTCATTTGGCATGGTGATTAGGAAAACGTGATGTGCATTTGCAAATACAACTCCTTTGTTTTATATAAAATAATTATTAAATTTCTTGTATCGCAAAAGTAAACATGTAATTTTCATGTTTAATGTTGAAAAAAATAGTATGTAACACACGTGGGAAAGGGTCATTGCAAATCCCTTCTCACTAGTATTAAAATATACTATTTTCTATAACTGTCAAATTTTTTTCGCTTTTTTCACTAATATCAATACGCGAAGTACGTGATTTTTCACAATTTACATTACCATAACAACACGTATTTTGCGGACTATTTTGCACCCTAGTGCGCAAAATGAGTATCTCGAGCACGCTCCCAAATTATTTTTTGTTACATTTAATTGCTTACAACACATCAGTATTTTTCCTTCAATTTACTTGAATAAATCAATAATTATTGTATTGTTCTTTTTTGACAGTTGTACAAAAAATTTGCTTATATTTCGTGGACAAAATTCTTGTTTTTTGGCGCGTTCAAATGACGCGGTTTCGACTAAAATTGACATTCTCACGTGTAACATAAAAATACTCATATTGGGTACTTAATACAAAAATAACTATTATTGATCGAAGCATGTCTATTTTATGAAGTGACGTTTCAGTATTTCCAATAAAATTCATAAATAATAGATTACTTTTAATAGAATTGAAATATTATTTTAAAATACTTAAATGTTTAGTTCTGATGAGAACAATGAACAAAAAGAAATCGTTACACCGAATGTAATTGAACAATACATGAAGAAGTACTCGAAAAACAAATCTTTCATAGCTCCAGCAGAAAACATTACAAGCATCTTTATTAATATGCGTCGAATGTTCCAGTCGTTTCTTGTATTCTGCTCTTGGGTAAAACGTTTCATAAAATAAACAACACATTTATAAATGCCGTCGCCATTTTCTAACCGAGATAATAAATATTTTACCTTGTATAACAGTGTCGTCATAACGCGTGTTAGTTTTTTATTTTGCCGCTGTACGGCGCTCGCATCGGATCTGATCGGCGGCTCGCGCCATATAAGACTTGGAATCGTATGAATTTGGACCTGTTTTTCATGAAACTGATGGAATGTGGCATTATGGATGTCCAGTGACAGACGACGATCTTGCTTGATACTCGATTGAATAGACATGTCTCGGGATATTTTTAATAAAGACGTCTTTTCCACTTTTTACCATTTCTCAATCGGACACAAATATTTTTCACAAATTTATTAATTATGTCGTTAAATTTATTTATTGAAAAATATTTAAATTTATAGTTTATAGCCGTAAGACCGCTAGCTTAAATGCCGATTTAAAAGCGATTAACTTTATTTCAAACATTCCTTAATCATATTGAAACATAAAATAACTTGTTTCGACAATCGCTAAAAATAGTAGATTTTTCGAATGTCATTACATTTTTGTTTTATTTGTATTGTTTTCTTTGTTACAAATATTCACAATTTTTATTAATTACAATTAATAATTGATAAATATGTTGTAATACTAGCGAAGAAAGGAAATATGAAAGTTGGAGCACGAGCGACAACGATTCTATTTTTTTAACATTAAACGTGAAAATTATAGTTTGCAATACAAGAAATTTAATAATTATTTTATTTAAATCAAAGGAGTAGTATTTGCAAATGCTCATCACGTTTCCTTGGTCACCATGTTAAATAACATTTTTCTCACTCAATTTAGTTGTGATAGTAACTATAACAGGCGCGGTGGCCGAGCGTGTTAAGGCACATCTCTTAACATACTGTGATGTCACCCGAGCCAAGGTTCGTCAGTTCGAATCCGCCTGTCGACAATGTGTGATTTGTCGTAAAATATAAAAAATACAGTTACATGTATTTCTCACACTCGGGCGCTATAAACTAGTCACTTATATATACGCCTAAAATAATGTAGCATTCGACTACGAAAACCGGCAGTACGGCAGTATAAAAACTGCGGCTCGGTGTGCCCGGTAGGCCCAGGTCCGATTTGGGCTGTAGCGCCACAGATGATAATGATGAGTAACTATTTATCGATATTTACTTTCATCACTTGTAAGGAAAACGGTTACTATCACAACTAAATTAAGTGAAGGTAATGTCATTTTCACATGTTGAAAAACACTTAATTTCCATCATCAAAAATATTGTGTACACCTCTAGTTGAAACTATCTTTGCAGACCTCGACTAACTGTAACCCTCGTTACGCTTGTGCTATACTCTCTAGCCCTGGTCCGCAAACAACTACTTTCAACCCTTTGTATATATATATGTAAGAGATTCTTATATTTTAGTTTGTTAATTAATATAATTCATCAAATGAAAATGATAAAATATTTAGTACGTATAACTGTTATTTGAAGTATTTTTCGAAGTTTGAAATACGACATCTGGTGATAAAGTTTGATTGTAAATATTGTTATCTTTCTGCTATCAAATGTATAAAATGTTGCATTTTTTATTGTTATTATTACAGTTTATATAAAAATTTTAGTTGGTAATGGAAGAAGCATGATTTATATCAGATCTGACTACCAATCTTCCGCCATGTTTCGCTGTCAAAATACTAGCTCCGCCCTTGTGTCACTCGCGAATAGAAGAATATATTTCGTTCTTTTTAATACGAATATATTATTATTATTCTGGTAATAATTTATAATTGTATTAAATGCGTTGAAAGGCATTTGAGTTCACAAAAAAATAAAACTTCATTATTCAAATGAAATTGGACTGATTATGAATTGAAATCGCCTGGTTATGATACGAGGAGTGTAAATTTTTCTGCGAAACGTCAGACATCAAAAGGCTCGCAGGTCGTTTCGTTCAGCCGGTGCAGTGCACGCGTGCATACTCGTAACTCACCGCTTGCACGCACGAATCTAAAGTTTGTGCACGCAACCACAGAGTTGGCTTGGCCGTGCAACCCTTTATATCATGAAAAAACTTTGTCAGTATTAGATTATTAATTAAAATTGCCAATTCGAACAAAAAATTAAACAAAATGTGATCATAAAAAGTAAATTGCTTTAAAATATCATTTTATAATTCAATTATTTTATTTGTTATTCTGCACAACAGGAATTCAAACCCAATTACAGCACTGGAAGCTTACAGGATTGTGAATCTAAATCTCTCAGACAAAAAACATATCTTTTTATATAAGTTGATGTTAGAGAGATTTGAATGCATGATCTTTTGCTTGAGACTCAATTTTTTTTCCACTTGACAACAATTCCGATATTACGGAATAGATGGCTCAGTGGTATCGAGTCGGCCTGTGGATCTTGAGAATCCTGATTCGATCTCTACAGCCGACAAACAATTTTCACCAATTTAAATCTATCCCTGTGGCTCTTCCTCCACGAACATCTTTGGGAGCCGTGATTTGACGGCTGGTAACCGCACTTCACGCGAAGAAATATATCACTTACCGAGATTTGCTATAGCAGAGTGCCACGCCCAGTAATGGGTAAAAGGCGTGATGATATTTTTATTTATTTGAAAACAATTTTTCTTTGCTTCTGCTCAGAAAATGAGTTCTTTTTGATTATTTTTAGACCGGTGAATCTAAATTTATTTTCCGTAAATATTTTTTATTCGTGTGTCAAATCATAATTAATTTTTCCTGACAAATTGATACTTTTCTAGGTGAACAAGCATATTCTCGAGTAATCCGTAAACGAGCTTTGGAAGCTTGAAAGTTACGATACGACCATGATGAAAAGTAGACTTTTCTGCTTTTATTTCTTGTATGGAAAGTAGACATTTGCCGCTTACTCATGTAGAAAATATTAATTTTAAGCTTTTTTGATCGAGTAGATCATCGTATTTTATATATGAAAACTGTTACCATTTTTAAGCGAATTTCAAAATAGAAAGACTGTTAGAAATATTTTTTTTCAAGCGTCTTTAAATGGTTGTTTAAAAATAGTGTCTGCACCTCGTGCAGAAAGTATCCTTGCCTGCTTTCGGTATTCAAATAACTATTATTACGGTTATTCAATAGTAAATACTGGTTCGATAGTTCTGAATCTAGTGTAACTGAGAAGTTGTATTACGAGTATTGAGTCCAAATTCTATTCGTTGAACTATGAACGTTCGGAAATAGTAGACTAGAAGGATGAAGTCATTAAGTAAAGTTTCGTTTAGAAAGAAGCCGGTTCTGGCGAATATAGATGACCGGAACAATCGCATACGTTACGTCTCGTACATTGCGTTACGTGCAGCAAAGGTGCACGTTGCCCGTTGCACCGGCGCGACGCCGCGAACGTTTTTCTAATGGTTTTAATATGCACCGCGTAATTAGCATGTTCTCCTTAACGTAATTATTGTGTTCTAAATCACTTTGAAGGGATAAGATCGTAATCACGCGGTTTACCTACACCTGACGCGTTTGTTTTACGAGTGTGATAACACTTTATTTTAATAATAATTAAAACCGGCTTTATAAATAAAGCTTAATGTGCATATTGTGTGCAGCGGAACGCTGACTCGTTGAAAACCCTCGGAATTTATTGGCGATTTAGCGATCTACCTCACGATAATTGCTTGTATTAAAATTCGCTCTTTACTTCCGGTGAGCGACCGGATGCTCTCTACAGACTTGTGACACTTGTTATAACTGCTTCCATAAGCAATGTTCACGAGTTAATCATCCTTGTTAAGGATGAATAAATACTATCTTTCAATTTATTTTCAACCTGCGATCAAAACAAATTATCAAAGAATAATGTAGGTATATCAACTGAGCTTGATTAACTCACTTTTATCATCAAAGATTTTAAAGAACTTTCTAATTATGTCATAAAAAATGTGTACATATTTTTCGCAGTTCCTTAAATTATTTCAGGAAAAATTCTTTAATAATAAAATCTTTTCGGCACTTTTTAACCAATGTCTTACATCATTTATTCTTCTAATTCTATTTTACTTTTATGTGAAGCTATCAATACCAAAATATTAATTTTAATCACACTTATTTCGAAGCTGTAATTATAATGACAGCTAGGTAAAATGTAAAAACATAAAAATCCCAGCGTAAATTATTCTAATCACAGATAACATAAATTATGATAATCTTATTTAATTTTTATTTATTTATTTATTACTGTGGAGGCTGATAACCGCACTTCAAGCGAAGAAATATATCACTTACCGAGATTTGCTACGGCAGAGTGTCACGCCCAGTAATGGGTAAAAGGCGTGATGATATATTTATTTATTTCCACCTTCTATGTAAATGACACTTTACAGGTATTTACGGTAACTAAGTAAATGAATAATTACAGCGCTTAACCCTGTAAAATTTTACAGGCTCATAGAAGAGACTTGTAAAATTTTACAAAGCTCATAAGAAAATATATCATATAAAATAATTAAAAGTTATTACTTGCAGCATCTGCAACATTTTGTATATTTTCTTGGACTGCAAGAAAATCGTCTTCGAAGTCTTTGTCGGGCATTAAATCCATTATTTCAAATTATTTACTTGTAGAGTTCATGAAACTGTTAACACCGACAGTAGTTGTTTGTTCATCACAACAATTACAACACCATTACAACGTCTAGCTATAAATTGTCCTACCGCCAACAACCTTTGATTACAAAATATTAATTTTTTTTTATAAAACTAATAAAAAAA
Organism: Pterostichus niger; assembly: GCA_947425015.1. Taxonomy (NCBI): domain Eukaryota; kingdom Metazoa; phylum Arthropoda; class Insecta; order Coleoptera; family Carabidae; genus Pterostichus; species Pterostichus niger. The sequence continues at coordinate 31,599,369 of OX380341.1, forward strand.
TTTTGATTTAAATTGAAGTCGGTGAGATTTAAAGACACGTTCTCTTGCTTGTTAATTAAGAAACGCTTTTATCCATTGGTTTACGATTACTTGTAAAGTAATAATAAAATACAAAAGATGTCTTGAACATATCTATTGATTAGAGATAATGATCTATTTACAGAATAGGGAAGATTCTTGATACAAATAAAGAGTACTATACAGATTTACTTGATTTACTGTGATCAATTTGAAACTTTTCATACGATTGATTGAACTTTGAGCATTGTTGTAGTTTTATTTAGACAATATTATCCTTGTTTGGTGTATATGAGATAAAGGACAGAAATGTTGTTGAATGTGGGTGAGTTAGAGTGAAATGCTTGGGATTGTTTTTAATAGAAATAAATACATCGTTTGTCAGAGATCAATCAGTGGAGACATATCCACGTCCACGCCTTTGCATTTACCTTGAGTAGCTGACTGCATGTCGAAGTGACATTTACCATGTGACTCACATTTGCACAAATGCACAAAAGATCGATTCTGCTATCTGCAACTGTCGACAACGGCGCGCATATTTTTTATTCTTTATTCCTTCCTTTTCCCTTAAATATTTATTGCAATAAAGTTTTTAAACTGGAAGTAACCGCATTGTTGCATGACCGCTCTGTTTACTTTTATAGACGTGCATTCCGTACTGCTGCTTTTTATTCCGTAGGAAAATAGTTTGATTGCGTGGCAACGACTATTTGCAAACAACATGGCGGAAACGAGCATGCGTGCGACGCTAGAATGAGAATACGCATGCGTGCGATTCGTATCACGGCCGTTACGCGCCTCTCACGTACTCACCACTTCACTCGGTTTCCTTCTGCTTCCAAATGTTTTTATTAATTAATGGTTCGTTAAGTTTTTATTATTGTGAAATCATTGTTACTTTATCTTGCCATTTGATGAATTATTAATGTTTGTTTTGCACGTAATGAGAATTGTTCTGAGTCAAACTGTCGGAGAAAATTATACGAAATATTGCTGTTTCATGTATGCGTGGAATTAAAAACAAAACCAACTTTTTATATTGTATTTCGTTTATCTTAACTGTAATTGTTAATATATACGAGTGCATATATTACATTTGTAAAACATTAAGGTTTATTCAGAGCCATCAAATCTAAGTGAACAGCACTTAAATGAAATGAAAGCGAATAGGTTGTATAGGCAAATATTGCCGGCCGCAAACACTAAACATAGCAATTTATTTACCACCTTGTTACTCTTCCATTCAATCACACACGCGGTGGAACGCGTGGTTTTGGTGTAACGCGCGAGGCAATTCTAGAAATGTTTTGGGAGATTGAACGCCGTTACATTTCACCGGTGGAGGGCGAAGGAAGCGACTGCATGCTGTGTAAGCTTACGCCCACTTCTTCAGCCAATTTCAGTTTATTTCCTCTTACAATCAGTTATCTACTGGCAATTTCCGTTCGCTGACGTATCGCGCTAGAGTTATTGTTTTACATTCACTGGATTTCGTATGCCGTTGCGCATTTTGACACAATAAAACTTTTGCGAATAGAGTAGTGGTATACGTTATAATCAGAAATAAAAATGTAGGCAGCATTGCCCGCTGTTTTTAAGCCCAACACGAGCTGGCAACTAATTTAAAATTACTCTTGTTTTATTCGCTAATTATGATTCCATCGCGTGGGGAGAAGAAAAACGCTGGCCGAGACTCACTTTGCCTCGCTCCGTCTTTTTCTCCTTCGTTTCCAGAGGATGCGCACTCATCTTCTTTGTTCCTCTCCTTTGTTTATCATAGTTATCCAATTACTTGCATCGCGATTTACGAGCGGCGGTTTCGGAATTCACGACGTGCGTCCGTATTTTATCGAAAGAACAGGGGCGCAGGCGACGTCGCTGCACGCACTCTGGGGCCTGGGGAGAAGCACCCGGAAGGGGTTTGGTTTCCAGCGGAAACCAGCAACGGATTACAACGCAATCAGCTCTATCCCTGCAAATGCTAAATCTAACCATTAGGCAATTCGAAGCTCTTGTGCTGTCATTTATCTTCATACAGGCATTCGTTATCCAACCAAAATTTCACATGAAATGCAAATAAACAACTGTTTATCGTCCAAACATTCTGAGGCATCAGAGTTATTTCAATCTCCTACTATCTATCCACTAGTATTCGATTAAACCTTAGAAGTGATCAATTCTAAACAAATCAAGAGAATGACTTGAATGAATTTTAATTGTTTGCGATTTATGTCTTCACATATGGCACTAAATCATTCGAAATTTAACACCGATTAGCTACTAATATTAATTCTACAATTTTATAAAAATAATATGTAACTGTCATGTCTATTTTACAATAGAAATTACCAAGTATAGCAATTGCTAACATCATCTTTTGATAGTAATCTTCCTAACAATTATTTCTATACACAGTAATTTGTGTTACAGAATTAGTCTGTTAAAGGTATCAAGTATTTATTCGCTAAAAATATAATTTATATGACATTTGAAGTTCCATATTTATGACCAACCTTATTCTGATTTGTAAATAACACTTCGCTTTCAATTCGGAATAAAAATGGAGGTAGTCAACTCCAATTCAATCATTTTTATGAATTTTTTAGAAGCAAATATTTGTGGATTAGTTTAGAGATATATACTTTAAATATATGAACTACCACACACTATGGCTCGGTGAGTCCAGATCCTATACTGAAATTTAGATAAAGTTCCTGTTGTCCGGAGTAACATAAATAAATAAATAAATAAAAGAGGTAGAAATATTGTTTCTTGCATTAATGAGAAACGATTACTTCTGAAACTATTAATGCCAGTAAGAAGAAAGTAAAATAAAATAAATAAATATATATATATATCATCACTCCTTTTACCCATTACTGGGTGTGGCACTCTGCCTAAGCAGATCTCGGTAAGTGATATATTTGAAGAAAGTAAGCAATAAATATTGACTGGTAAAATGAAAAACTACTAAGTATCTTTGAAGGATGACTTTTAGGTGTTAAAATATTCCTGTTTACGTTAACAAAAAAATAATAAACGATTCTAGTGAAGTTTTTGCGTGGTGTGTAAGTGCGGGCCTGCGTAGGCCCTGGAAACAGTCGACGTCGACCGAGGCACATCTGCCACTTATCCGGCGAGCACCCGTTCTTCCTGCGCTCCACAGCCGCCGCCACCACCGCCGCCGCCACTCCGCGCCACGCCGAGTCTCCAGACTTATTACATTCATTTGCGATGTAGACAGCTAATTTCCATAAAAACGGCACGCTCGACAAAAACTAAGAAATTTAGATGCCGAGTCTGCACATGCATAGATAGCAGCCCCTCGCTGATATATGAATTGGAATTATAAATAGATGGAAACGAAATTAATAAAACTGGAGATCGATAATTTTGTAATTATATTGAGCGCGGTTTTAATCTATACACTTTCAGCGTTGCAGCACCTGACTTTATTTGTCCATTTTATTTTGTACGATGTTTAAAGATGTAATCTTCTATTGTAAATTTTATATTCAAACTTCTTTTTGAAACGACAGTGGAAAGAATCTTAACAAAGCAACACACAAAAACTATGTTCATTTACTAAATTATTTTAGAGCAAACTTCTCGAAAAGATTCGTCTTCATTCTTCTATTTGAAGCATTTTTTTTGTAAAACTTTAGAAATGTTTGACAGCATATACGATGTAGAAAATTTATTCATTATTAAATTTATTTATTGTATGGGGTAGGTGGCACAGTGGTATCGAGTCGGCCTGTGGATCTTGAGAACCCTGGTACGATCCCCACAGCCGACAAACAATTTTCACCAATTTAAATCTACACCTGTGGCTTCCCCTCTACTAACATCTTTAGGGGCTGTGTTTTGACGGCTGGTAACCGCTCTTCATCCGAGGAAATATATCACTTACCGAGATCTGCCACGCGAGAGTACCACACTAAGTAATGGGTATAAGGCGTGATGATCGTTATTTCGTTTCGATAATTTTAATAAAGTTTGTTGACTGTCTATAAACATTTTCTTTTTTTTGTATGAAAGTTCTGATAAAATGCTTTTACCAAGTTGTTATTTATTTTAGACTAGGGGTAGACCCGATGAAAGTTGTGAATTATATGTTTGGCGCCTTCCGTAGGTTGTTAGTTAATATTGCGAAAACGTGTGGGAGTAAATTACTGCGCAATTACAAGATTTATAATTGGTATTCATGAAATAAGACGCTTCCCCATGCATTTGTAAGGGGAATGATTTAATATTTACTTTCCCCTTAGCATAGGGGGACCCATGGTAGCCCTTTATTTACGTTCCTTCCTAAGATGTACCACAATATGCATTTAAACACTTAAGTAAGGAAAGACGGTTCACCAAAAATAACAAGAGGAGAGAAGAAATTAACTAGGTTCTTGAAAAAGTAAACAATGATAATGGAAACTTAAATCTATCCATGAATCCTTGTAGTAGGTAACATTTTGTTCTGATTTATTTATTCATTTGCTATTCTGCATAACAGAAACTTAGTCCCAATTGAAGCATTGGATGAAAGAAGAACTCAAGTACATTGTACATTACTTCAAAATGATATTACATCTGTACTTGTTTTTTCTGTCGATAAAGTAGAAACAGAATTTGTACAATTTTCAACAGAATTGACCTATGCTTTTCATCCACCCCATGATACAATTACAGTTCTTTAAAGTAGAATCCGAACCAATAAGATACATTTGTAATTTTTTGAAATAAATTGAAAGAATTGAGATCTGAATGCGCGAATTCTTCCTCGACAGAAGCAAGGTTATAATTATTAATTGTGGTTGTAGTGATTGACGCGACACAAGACAAGACGAAAAATTGCAAATACTCGACTCGTCCCAAGGTTTGAGATCTTTATCGTTATTTTTTTTCTCCTCCTAGGCTCAATTCCTCAATTTTCTTATACTGTTTTATCAATATATTGATATATTTTTGTTGGTATCATAATTAGTGATGTGGTAAAATCCCGAGTTCGAATCCGATTCAAGCTAAAAATATATGAACTAACATACTGCAGCTCTGTGAGTCCGAACACTGTATTTGTAATTGAGATTAATGGTGGAATTCTGCCTAAATCCTAAAATCCGCAAATATATAAATAATAAACAAAATCTCAACAAAATTTACGATTTTGTGAAATATTTTCTACTTATCAACAAATATTGATATGATTTTGTTCATTATTTACAGATTTACGGATCTATAAATTTATAGATTTGTCTATTTGTCACAAAATTCTACCATGAAATCCTGTTGTACAGGGTAGCATAAATAAATAAATAAATAAATAGTAATTAGATAAAAATTAGAGATATCAAATATAAAATCATGAATATTGCGTGAGACAGTTATAATAAATAAATACATCATCACGCCTTTTACTCATTACTGGGTGTGACACTCTGCCGTAGCAGATCGCGGAAAGTGATATATTTCTTCGCGAGAAGTGCGGTTACTAGCCGTCAAATTAATTAATTATTAGTTAATTAACGTTTTATCGTCAGTTAATAATATTCGATAATTTCTCATTTCGTTCTTGCGAATTATCGTCTTGAATGTGTGTAGAAAGTTCTTTTTTTTAATAGCATCGTAGACTTTACTTGCTGACCGCACAAGATTATTAGATAATTAGCACTTTTTCTAGATTTACTGTAGAAACTTTTTTGAAAATGTGTGTTTCTGATAAGGTCTATTATAAATCCTTAACGAAACAAAGGTAAAGTGAATCAATACCCGATGGGTCTTTATCTCAGAGCAGCAGCTTGGCCACCACCTCCAAGTAAACACAGGGTGCGTCGGAAATCTGTGCTCTAATGATGACGAATACACGCGTAGCGTAATACACCTAGCGAGATTTACTGCTCACCCCTGCTCCGGCCCTGAATCATCAGGCCCAGCGGTGTGTAATAGCATTAACTACGATGACATTGCGTTAGCGAGAATAGTGCGAGGAGTGAGACAACGTTATGGACACAATCGTGCGTGGGATAGAGAGGGAAGTGAGGAGGGCGCGGGGGGCGTTCCTGCGGCGGCTGATACCATCGGGGGCGGGGTTCGATTCCCGGCAATTTCACGCCGATGCGCCAAGCGGCGTAAACACTGTTTAAATCAGTTTATTATCTGCATATACGTGAAATAATGCGTGATGTACGTGGAGCCGCTATAGTTGAGTTAGTGTTTTGCATAATTTTCCGAATTTAGGACAACGCTGTTGTCCTCGGTCGTATTTTTCAAAATAATATTTTTATTTTATCTGTATATATTTAAAAAGCAACTCAACACATATTAATATCAATTACAATTTATTTATTTTTTCCGCTTAGTTTTCTTCTCGCGAAATAATGAAGAAAATTAGTTTTCCTTCTCTAAAGACAAAAAAATAGCAGTATTTCAAGGACGTTATTTAAAAAAAAAAACAAAAATTATAAAAATTATAAATAAGTCAATTATTTTATTGGAATTAAATAGTAATATATTTAAATCTTTACCAATATATTTTATTACATTTTTATTTATGATTTTAATTTATTTACACAAATTTGATGTTTACCTAACAAGTAACACTACCCAACTCACCACTCACTCACCGATTTATATGAAACTTGGCACACTAACAGAACTCTAAAAAATATTGAACCCCTATTTTTTCTTCCGAAAGTTGATTTTTAGGGGTACAAACCACCTCTGAAAGGTGGTAAAAGCAAAAATCGCCATAAATGAAATTAAATATTACGCGTTCAACATTGGTTACCACGGGTTTTTGAGATCGTCAAAATCTATTTTCGGGGTCACTTTGACCATCTGCACTTTTTTTAGGAGTTAAAAAGGTGTTAGGAGGAGGTGAAATTACGATATTCAACTGAAATAGAGTTTTAGGTTCAAAACTAGTTACTCGGGGGGGTTTGGGGTCGCTGAATCTATTTTCGTTGAACGCGTAATATTTTGGTATTATTTAATTTCATTTATGGCGATTCTTGCTTTTACCACCTTTCAGGGGCAACTTCCGGAAAAAAGAAGGGAGTTCAATATTTTGTAGAGTTCTATTAGTGTGCCAAGTTTCATTTAAATCAGTGAGTGACAGGTGGGTAGTGTTACTTGTAAGTTAATTGAATATGATCAAATTAATAGATAGCTCAATAGTAACAAGTCGAAATGTGGGTATCAGAATCCTGGTTCAATTTCTGCTGTTGTTAAGTTTTTCAACCCTATCTTTCACCCAACGCTAACATCTTTGAGGGGTGTGATTGAACTTTTGAAGAATAGCGAATAATATACTTAAGATTGTTTGTACCAACTTCTATTATACCAATAGTAAATTAACAGTAAGTTAAATTTATTCTACAGATTGTATTAATTAGATTTAGGGGATAGATAATCCAGTGGAAACGCGTCGATTTTGTAGATTTGAAATCAAGAGTTTGATTCTCGCAGCTGACATATTTATTCTCTTGTGGCTTCCTTCCACTAACATATTTGGAGATCCCAATTTGACGGCTAGTAACTACAATACACGCACATAAATATTTTATCGAGATTTGCTTTGGTCGAGTGCCACACTCAGAAATTGGTAAAAGGCGTGATGCTATATTTATTTTTTCTTATCTACTGAAATTCTAAAAATATTCTTACGTATATAAATTATATATTTAAAGTGTGTTAAAAAAGGGATGTGTGGTTATTTTATCGTAAGGTCATTTTATATGAGTCATGTGAGACATGTTTCATGAATATAAAATGCGTGTTTAATATTCGACAATACAAATTTTTTTCTCGTTAAAACTGAAAATGAAATCAGGTGACAAGGGAACTTCCGGTAATTTTCTGCATCGAGTAGAGTAATTAACCACCCAACGCGATCCTAATAACACATCCTTATAAACCCGTTTCACACTAGCGAAATTTATAATGTTAAAAAACAGATCGACGCAAGTTCGATGAGATTAAATTACACACCTATATCCGAGCGCTTATTCGCGTGAATTGTGGAAGTTCGAACGTGGCGCCGTGCAGCGGCGTCCGTCGGATTTACGGGCCGTTCATTTGCGCCTCGGTGTTTAATCTCGCGGCGTGGAGGCGGTGGTGGAGGCGGCTGCGGTCCGCATTGTACGCCCCGGGCCGGCACAAACACCGTGCCCAAAGCCCTCCGTGATCCAGGACACTGCAGGGAATTGGCCGAACTCGTCGTGAACTATGGTAGAGCTGCGTCGCACGCTGAGGTTGCTGCTGCTGCCGCCGCCGCCGTGTGGTTGCAGATACCAGATATCGTGGTTTGACTTATCGTTGTTTCGAATTATATCCGGTTATGCTATTCACCGTATTAGCTTAGTTATAACTACTTCTTTTATTTTTAACCAATATTACCATGTATTTATAATATATCTCACAACCATTGAACCAGCAATCAGATTTGCATAGTTTTACTAAAATAAAACTCTATTGTGGTTAGCGCACGATTTTACTAAAGTAAAGAAATAAATTGAATACGTCATCACGCCTTTTACCCACTACTCGGTGTGGCACCCCCCGTATCAAATCTCGGTAAGTGATACATTTCTTCGCGTGAAGTGCAGTTACCAGCCGTTAAATCATGGATTCCAAAGATTTTAGGGAGAGCCACAGGGATAGATTTAATTTGGTGAAAATTGTTTGTCAGCTGTGGAATCGAACCAGGGTTCTCAAGATCCACAGGTCGATTCGATACCACTGAGCTACCTATCCCATATAATTTATTAAAGTAAATATTTCTAAATTTATTACAATACTTTTATACCTCGATTTTCAATTGTTTGTAGCTAACCCAGAATTTTAGATTAGTTCGATTTAAAAAAAAATCCTAATCAATATTCGAAAAAAATTAAGTTGGCCACAAATTTTTGTATTATATATTTTCAAAAGAACACTTGATGTTGTATATTTATTTAATCAGATTTTCATAGCTTTACTAAAATAAAACTATATTGTGGTTAGCACACGATTTTACTAAAGTAAATTAATAAATTAAATACATCATCACGCCTTTTACCCATTACTGGGTCTGGCACTCTATCGCAACAGATGTCGGTAAACGATACCGTCAAATCACGGCTTCCAAAGATGTTAGGGAGAACCAGAGGGATAGATTTAATTTGGTGAAAATTGTTTGTCAGCTGTGGAATCGAACCAGGGTTTTCAATATCCACAGGCCGACTCGATACCACTGAGCCATCTACCACATATGATTAATTAATGTAAATATTTCTAAATTTATTACAATACTTTTATACCTCGATTCTAATTTCTAAATTAGGATTTTAGGTTAGTTAGTCTTATTCTAGTATGATTAAAAAATAATAATAACCCTAATTAATATTCGAAAAAATTAAAAAATTAAAGTTTGCGACAAATTTTTGTATTATATATTTTCAATACAACTTGACACTTGACGTTGTATATTTACCGCTGTGAAACGTTTCAAATTATTTGTTTAAGGAAAAAAATTAAATAATAAATAGAAAATGTTAAGAATCTTTCTCTAATTTAATTTTAAAATATTTTAGCTGAGAATATATAATGCCTTTTCTTCTTTTAAAAATATCTAATACACAAATTTAATTGGAAACTCAAACCAAATACATTAAAATCTTTTAATATTTTTCCTTTTAAATTTGGCGTGTACAAAAGCATAAATTGTTTATTACATATTTGAAATACGAGCTACCTATATACCTATAGATACATGCACCAGACGCGCTAATCACTTGCCAGTTTGTTTAAACTTGTCGATTCATTGATTCGTTCAGTATTTGACAAAACTTCTTATGGCATAAGTTTAGTAGTGAATTGTTTGTTAAAGTGTAAAGATGTATTTGTGATTAGAAGACAAAAATAATTTAAAATTATTATATTAAAAGGTAAATCATAGTAATATCAAAAGTATGAGCCGTTGGCACTTGGTAAAATATTATGAATAAGAATAAAGAACGTCGACACTGTAGTTCCACAAAAATAATTTATTAACAATAAGTTGATCGATATAAACTGTGTGTAATTTGTATTTTATTCAGTCAACGTTCTGAAGATGGCCTAATAAGCCGAAATCAATCAACTTATTGTTAATAAATAATTTTTGTGAAACTACATCAAGTGTCTACGTTCATTATTTTTATTGTAAATCATAGTTGTTAGTATTTATTTTTGTGTTTGAATTAATTTTAAAACATTATATTTTTATTAACGCATATATTTTCCGTCTTGTTAAGCCTTAAATGGAATTTATTAAAACTTTTACGCAACCAGTTATTTAAATCTTGGAATTAGAACATTAAGAATATTATCTGTTAATTTATTGTCTCTATAAATTAAAGTATAATATTCAGGGAGTGTATAATATATGTGTTTACATTACTGATTTCGTTGTTTCTGACTCTATTTGTTTTTTCCAGGTTAGTACTATACTTCATTTACAAACCGGCTCAAGTTTGCAAGCGGTGCCCGTAAGTCCAATTTATTTCACAAACATCACGAGGAAAACTTTTGAAACTTTACAAAATATTTACAGTAACTCTATTTAAATTCAAACAGCCGTAAAATCGTTTGACTTTCAAAAGGTTTTCTAGTGACTGCATGCATCTCACCTGGCAAAAATGTGCTCCTCGCTGTAACAAAGAAATCTGAAATCCTTCGCGAAGAGACGTTGGTTTCGTGATAGCAACGCTGCTGTGGTTCTCTCGTTAAATAATAGCTATCTGCAAATATAAACACGGTTAATTAAAGACGCGGTTAGCCGTTAAGTACACAACATCGAGCTACTTGTCGAGCGCCGATCTGCCTTTGCCACTGATGTATAAAATAGAGGGAATGATGCCTGAAATCCTCTTAGTATTCAAGTTAATTACCAGATTTCCGAAACGTAATTTGTATTAATATAAATTTTCAACATATTATATCTCTTTGAAACTATAAAGTTTATGATAATGTAAAAACCAAACAAACAATTTAAATAGTTTTGGATTATGACTGAAGTTGACATCTGTACCTGGTCTGACAATTTTTTTTTTATATAACATTTTTACCAACGAAACATGTTTTGTATTGTATATATTTTTGAAGTTAAGAGTTGAAAGTATTTTAATAAATTTTGAAACTTTTGTTTGTTTTTGTCGAAAATATTTATAAATAAACCATTTTTGAAATATGGAATCATTTTCCGTTATTATTTTCACATTAATTTCAAATTTCAAATTTACGACAATTCAATCTTTAATTCGAAAAATATACATATACCATACATAATATGTTCCATAACCAGTGCGTTTCAATATTGTATAAAAAAATAAAATGACAAATACTACATAATATACTGATCTCGGAATAAAAAGAATTTTTTAAAAATTACAAAATTATTTGCACTTCTTATGAAGTACACAATTTTAGTGTCACTGGTTTTACTAATTAATTAATATATTAACAACTTTAATATTGAAATAGTATATTATGGAACAAGATTATAATAGCTATTATACACGAGTTGCATATAATATTTTTTTCTTCGACCAAATCCAACAACCAAAATTATTCAAATAAATGTCGCGCTTGAATGTCAAAAATAAAACAAAAAAAGCAACTCATGGAAACCATGGAAACCGTCAATACTGTGCGGTTATTGGTCAATAACCTGTATCATAATGAAAATCTGTGTGGTAATAAAAATCTTTGTCATAATGAGTGTCATTAAAGTACTGATAAAATATATTAATTATTGAATTAAAGTATAGGAGTAGAAAAATTGTATTATGTAATGTTTCATTAATAAATAAATATTATTTAATTATTTAGATCGAAATTTATAACAATAATAATTGAAATCAGTGGCACTAAAAATGTGTGCTTCGTATAAAATGTATATAATTTTGCAATTAAAAAAAATCTTTTTAATTTAGGCTTAAATGTCATATGTAGTTTCAGCCATTTTTTTCCTGAAATATTGGAACAACCTATATAATATAAATAACATCTTGATTCAAAAAGATAAGATGTGAACAGCCTGCTGACATTTCTTTATACCTATCACAAATATGCACCAATTAAGAAAATCTACCCCTGTGGCTCCTCCGCCACTAATATCTTTGGAGGCCGTGATTTGACGGCTGGTAACCGCACTTCACGCGAAAAAATATATCACTTACCGAGATCTGCTTAGGCAGAGTGCCACACCCAGTGATGAGTAAAAGGCGTGATGATATATTTATTTATTTATAAATATGCAACGTTAACCAATATCAATCAAGTTACAATATTTTCTATTTTAAATCAATATTCCCGCTATTTTATACTTCAGTGGCATTAGGCAGTACGTGAATAATCTCCATCTTATAATTTATAATGATTGGTTTGATGTGGATATTGAATATTGACGTTTAACGAACCTAACGCGGCTATCTAATAACATAATTGCTGAACTGATAATGCAGGTTATAGAAAAAATTCGTATGCTAATACGGTAAGGTCGATATATTGCAAAACACGCAATTTGTAAGTGTTAAAGTACACTCATTACATGTGCGATAATGATTAATAATATACTAGAAATTGATTTTCTTCCTGAGTTATTAATATCAATTTAACTATTTATAGTTTATAATTTGAAAGTGATATTTGCATTCAATTTGTCGTTAATATTTATTGCGTTTGTTTTAGTAATTAAAAATTATTCACACTACATGATACATAGTAAATATTTATTCAATTTATGTTATATAATAATTTACGGACACAAATATTAGTTAGCTATAATACTACTATAAATTTATTTCGATTAAATTGATCGTGTTGGAATTAGTTCATAAAATAATAGATTAATTATTTGTACAATATTTCGATATATATATATATATATATATACCGAGTGTCTACTTTTTTTCTGAACATAGGAAATTTAATGTTAAAATTTTGATTTAGCGATATCTCTTTACCTATTAATTTTAGAACAAAAAATAAAATAATAGTTGCTATAATTAATTTTATTATTAAATGCTCGAATAAATAAATAAATAAATAAATTAGAGTAAGCTTCCAATTCTTGTCCAATATGTCAAATAATGTCAGACGCATCAAACAAATTATTGTTTTATTTCTCATGGGACTCTAATAATTGCTTTAAAGCGTGTATTTTATTTTGCTTCTAACTCGGACATAAAAAACAATTGAACAACAAACTTATACTGTATGGATGCAGTTTTTCACTCTGAACATTTTTCTTCAGTACAATTTTGTTATAAAATGAATAGGTAAAGAGATATCGCTAAATCAAAATTTTAAGATTGAATTTTCTGTTCGAAAAAAAAAAGTAGACACCCGGTTTATATATATATATATATATATATATATTTGACAATAACTATGGTAGCCATTCTTAAACTATTTACATAGGGCCAGAAATAAAATAAATAATTTAACGTCAGTACGGTAGTGTGGATAGCGATATGGAATTCGAATCTCACTCAAGCTAAAAATTATATGAACTACCACACTGCGGCTCGGTGAGTGCGGACCCTGTACTGTAATTGGGATTAAGTTCCTGTTATACAGTGTAACATAAATACATAAATATAGTTTTCAATACAAAAATTTAAATTATTCTTTTTCTTTTCCATGTAGTCTGTAAACAGATTAAAGATGGCAATTTTAATTTATGTCTATCTCGTAACAGAAAGATACTATATTAATAAAGTTGTACTTATTGAAAGCAGTTTTTAATTCTGAACATGTTTTGTATTTACACTTTTGTTTTAAAATTAATGAGGAAAAAACTATTACCAAATAAAATGTTAATATTGTATTTCCTATGTATCAAAAAAAAAGTAGACACTCGCGTATATTATGTATGATATTGTAAATGACTTAAATGATTTGTGTAGAGCTGTATTTCCGAAATATGGATGTGGCAGTAAGATTAAGATTGGATATAATGTATAATAATGATACCATACAATATTGTGCCCCATTGATACTGATACACTCCAAGTGTAACCCTACATGTATAGGTGGCCGCGTTATCGCAATAATACAATTCGCCGGACAAATAATAACGCATAAACAAGAGTCCCAAGCGGTGTAAATTCGTAAGCGGAAATTAGCCGAATACAGCGATCGTAAAACGAAGATCCGGTTGCGGCTCGACGCGGCGGTGGTAGGGGTAGAGTCGCGACCAGCGGGCGGGGCCGACGCTACCGCCACTACCACCGCCCAACGCGACATATGGAGATAAAGGATCCGTAATGAACTTTCTTTCTTTGCGTCGTTCGCTGAATTTAAGACACGCGGCGTCTCATTCTGTCGTACGGCCGTCGTGGGAACGCACGCCCTGCGGCCGCCACCGCCAAGGGCGGCGAAGATGGTGCTTCCTGTAGGGACACCAAATCGGAGACTCTGTTTTTATGTCTTCACTATCTTCACTTCTATCGTGGTAGGACAGTTGGCAATCGTATATTATTTATTTTTTATGACAAATTTTTAATAACCCGTTTTTGAATAACTGTTATTCCAAGAATCTTATGTTAATTGTCTTAAAAAATTAACAAAACAAAGTATAAACTGGTTAACGAAATGCATGTTTGTTGTCTGTCTCAGTTTCAAACGTTCCTAAATTATTTGAGACATAAATGCATTTCTGTTTGAAATATTTTTCTTTGAAATAATTTAGATAGGTAAGTTTGATAATGAAAATAAACAAAAAATTAAATACCGAAAGTATTTTATTCTGTAGATTTAATTTAACCGTAGAATATCGATTTACGATTTGGCCTGTCGATTTGAGAACTCGGGTTTGATTCCCACAGCCGACAAACAATTAAAAATTACCCCTGTGCCTCCCGCTTTACTAACATCTTTCATCTTTCGTGATTTGACGGCTGATAATTGCACTTTACGCTAAGAAATATATCACTTACCGAGATCTGTTACGGAAGAGTGCCATAACCACTAATGGGTTAAAGGCATGATGATATATTTATTTATTACAGCAAACCTTGGTTAACGTTAACCGCCAATAAATTTAACTCATTACTAGTTCGCAGTTATTTTAATACAAGTTGGTGAAAACGACGTTAGTGGCCAGTTTCACCAAGAAAACTTAATGTTTCAATTTAGTTTAAATAAATAAAAGCATAACGAATGTTTGACAGCCATATTAATTTAAACCAAATTTAAAATTTAAGTTTTGGTGGAGCAACCTATTAAACGTTTCTGCATTATTTTGGATGAATGCTCAAGTTTTATAAAAAAATAAAAAATATATCATTACGCCTTTTACCCATTATTGGATGTGGCACTCTACCGTAAGCAGATCTCGGTAAGTGATATATTTCTTCGCGTGAAGTGCGGTAACCAGCCGTCAAATCACGGCCTCCAAAGATGTTAGTGGAGGAGGAGCCATAGGGGTAGATTTGAATTGGTGAAAATTGTTTGTCGGCTGTGGGGATCGAACCAGGGGTCTCAAGATCTGCAGGCAGAATCGATACCACTGAGCCACCTACCCCACCTCAAGTTTTATTGAAAGCATATTTGTAAAAAATAATTTAGCAACTTGTAGGTTATGTGGATCCAAAAGAATTCTTGATAATAGGTAATAAGGCCTTAGTAATCCTTGGATAGTGGAATAAATTAACAAATCTGATTCATTTAAACTTTATTGGACGTTTCGAACATTAAAATACGTTCATCTTCAGCAGTAATACAAGTTGCTACGTAAAAAACTGAGGCGAAAAAATATAAACACTTTTTCTTTTCGCCTCAGATGAACGTGTTTTAACGTTCTAAACGTCCAATAAAGTTTAAATGAATCAAATTTGTTAATTTCTTCCACTATCCAAGGATTACTAAGGCCTAATTACATATTATCAAGAATTTAGCAACCTTTGAAAGTAGAAAAATAAAATAATTCTAGTGCTAGTTAGTCTATCATGCTAGCGGTTATAGTATTCTTGGAATGGTGCCTTTTTGGCCATTAACATTGACAACCTCGTTGCACAAATAATATGTAGCGAGTGATAAATAACTAGAAGTAGATGGTGTAAGTTGGTTATGATACATAATCCAGGAGCATGATTCATACGATTGACGGTACGAAGGTACACACGTATGGCACCCCGCTTCGACGCCCATGGGGCTGGCTGCCGCCGTCGCCGCCACCGCCTTCCTTCCTCTATATAATACCCTGTCTCCTCAGTCTAGCACGTCCTGGTCTGGAGATATATTGCTCCCAATGCCTCGTTCATAATTTCTCTCGCAGAGCAGCTCTTATACCGTGTATTCCACCGTTCTTGCGCGTCCCTTCGCACCTCCCTCTGGCTTACTTCACCCTACCGCCGCCGGTGCCACCCCCTACAGCTGTCTCGCTCGAATGGCCTCTCCCTCGCCCTCGAAAGCATCTTGTTCTTGCTCAGGTAGAGTACATTACCACTGCCCAAGACTTCAATATGCATTCATATTGCTTTTTGCTTTTTTTGCTTTGTTTCTACTTTTCAACTGTCACAATCCTCCCTCTTCCTCTCTGTTCTGTTACTCGATTATTATCTATTGATGATCGATAAGTTATTGATACCCCTTCTTGATTAGTACAATAATGGACATTTAGTCAACATATTTTTTTACAATTATCATTTTTCAACTATCTTTAAAAGTCGTGAAAAGTAAATATATATATAACAACAAAGACAAAATTAATTGTCATCCAACACTTGGTGAAACAAGGTTTAATAAAAGTATAAAGTAAACAC
The DNA here is from genome assembly GCA_947425015.1 of Pterostichus niger. Lineage (NCBI taxonomy): Eukaryota > Metazoa > Arthropoda > Insecta > Coleoptera > Carabidae > Pterostichus > Pterostichus niger. The sequence continues at coordinate 31,616,174 of OX380341.1, forward strand.
TTGGCTATGTTTTACAAAATTCAGCCTCCAAGTCACCTTATGAGGGCATCGTCAGAGGCTGGCCAGCACAGTTCAGTTTGTCAGTTAGTCAGTTGGAGGCTGAATTTTGTGAAACATAGCCAAGTGTTTACTTTATACTTTTATTAAACCTTGTTTCACCAAGTGTTGGATGACAATTAATTTTGTCTTTGTTGTTATTTAAATTGCTATTGCGTAGATTTCCCTTTTTTTCGGTAGATGGCATGACTAGTTCCACAAAACTTCTCATGTCATCTTACTAGTTTGTTAGAGATCTTATTCTCTGCTGGCACAGTTCTTCGTCACCAGCTTCTTCACATGAACTTTGTTCTAGGTGAAGAAGTGAGTTATACCATACTGATGAGCTCTAATAAGAGCGAAACGCGTCTATGGTTACTAACTAAACTGTGCTGCCCAGCCTCTGACGATGCCCTCATAAGGTGACTTGGAGGCTGAATTTTGTGAAACATAGCCAAGTGTTTACTTTATACTTTTATTAAATATATATATATATATATATATATTAATGTAATTTATTTTTTTACTTCTTCTACTTATATATCTTAATCAGCGTACTTAAGTATCATTAAAAAAAATGAACAGTATGTTAACCAAATTTTACATCAATGTGTTAAAAAAACATTGAAAAATACTATTCATAGAAATAGGTGACAAACTATAACAAAAATTCATAGGATATTGTAATACTAGTGAGGAAAGGGAGTATGAAAGTGAAACTATTTTTTCAACATTACATTTTTAAGTTTGCATTCTTCTTCTGATGACACTACAGCCCAAATCGGGCCCGGGTCTACCGGACACACCGAGCCGCAGTTTTTACACTGCCGTACTGCCGGTTTTCGTAGTCGAATGCTACACTATTTAAGGCGTATAAGTGACTAGCTTATAGCGCTCGAGTGTGGTAAATACATGTAACTGTATTTTATATTTTACGACAAATCACACATTGTCGACAGGAGGATTCGAACTAATGAACCTTGGTTCGGGTGACGTTACAGTATGTGCCACCGCGCTTGTACGTTTACATTAATCAACACAAAAATTTAATAATTATTTTATATAAATCAAAAGTTATATTTGCAAATGCACATCACGTTTTCTTAGTCACCACAAACAAAAATAATAAGGTACATATTAAATGACATTTCCTTCACTCAATTTAGTGAGGAAATTAATTTACTTTCATCACTAGTGAAGAAAATGGTTACTATCACAACTAAATAGAGTTAGGAAATCTCAAATACTAATTAAATTTTCTTCAAGAACAAAACATTGAAATAATGAAAACGGTCAATGTAAACAGAATGTGAAGTTTTCAAAAATAATGTGTGCAAATTAAAAGTTTTATCGGTCTTAATAAATTCATGAGGCATTGCTTGGCCCTCCCCGCAATAATTCTTTCGACATATATCTCCTATTTTGAATAGGGAATATATGGAAGCCCGGGAAGCGAAATGTGCGGCAGATAAAACTTATTCTTGCTCGGAGTTTAAAAAGAAAACGAACAGCGCGAAGCCCCTGTCGGGAAAGAGAAATTTCGATCTAAAATGGAAATTGGGGTGTCACATCTTTTTGTCTTCCCTTTGCATTAAAGTTTTTATACACTGCGCATGCGTGAAGCGTGAACCATGCGTCTATCTGTTTGTGTGTGTGTTAGTACTTCTGTGGTTATGTGTGTGTGTGTGAGGCAGATAACCGAAGATGAATGGCGACACATACTTGAACAAGAGAAATATCCCATTGGAAAGTTTTCATCTTTGTCTGTTTTATCCTAGGCCGGTTGTTGTTATCCTGGCCACTGATACATCGTTGTGTCCGTATCGTGTAGTGTCATCTCACTCCGATTCATGCTTGCTAGTATTAATGCTCTTTCTTTGTCTAGCAGTGTCTGTAATGTAGTATGCTGCCAGTATGTATGATCTTCATTATGTGGTCAAGTATTTACTTTCAAATGGAACCCACTATTTTCTTACAATTGCTGTAAAGGACAATATACACCACAATCAGGGCCGTCTTTAACGGGGGTTCAAGGGGTGCTGGTGCACCCGGGCGCAGAGTCCTATTTGGGCTCATCTGTAGCCTCGTAATTAAAATGTCTTTTTCGGGGACGTGGACGAGCAGTTTCGGTAATTGTTAGGTGTGTAGTAACAAGAGCTATTTTAACTTGTACATTGTGAGCGGTATAACAAGTGCCGAAAGCAGTATGAGGTGTGTTTCATAAAATAATTTAATATTGGTGTCTATATTTTTATTTTCTTCACAAATAAATATTTTATAAAACTATTGGATTCTGAAGCCTTTTCTTTATTTAATATATTATATAATTGAATCCTTTTTTAAATATATATTATAAATAATAATAATCAGAACCTATTAAATAATAATAATATAAAATAAAATATTACTGATGTTTTTATTTCGGGCTTTAATATTGAAAAAAAGTGTTGATTTTTAATTTGTATAATTTATTGTTTTATTAGTATAATTTAAAATTTTGAGAAATAAATAAATGAAACATTAAAAATTACATTGCGTTTTTTTGATTACCAAGAGCTGGGGCGCAGGATGACCACCCCGCACCCCGAAGCAGAATATGCTTAAGACGACCCTGACCACAATAACTATAAGAAGTACTCGTACACAACTTGCATCTATTTAATAATAGATGTAGAACTCACTTCTAAGCTATTCATTTATTTCTGTTACTAAAGTTGTTATTATTATATAACATATTACTGTTATTAGTGTTATATTGTTATATATTATTATAAATATTATTGTCATTATTAATATTAGTTTTTTTTTTCTTTTTTATATGCCAATCAATTGGTATAAAGTTTGTAAACTTTGGGAACCAAAAATCTATGTCTATGTCTATGTTTATGTTACTAAAGTTTCATGATAACAAAATTATTACATGAGCAAGATAAAAAGGAAAATCAGAGTAATCGAATTGGAGACGGAAAACAGTAACAAATGATCAACTGACTAATATATTCAGGGCAGTAGGGTTGTGCATTTGACCAGTCAAATATTTTTCGGTCAATTGACCAAGAAACATTTAATGAAAATCACAATTAAAATTATAATTTATTTATATAGTACTGTTTACTACATCCAATATTACTGAAAATGAAAAACCAACAACAACTAATAAACAAAATCACATCAAATTCAAAATAAAGGGGAAAATAAAGTAAAAGACGTTATGAAATGAAATAATATGTATTTATTTTATTTGTAAAGTAACGTAAACAAATTCTCCAGAACCCAGAATACCAAACTAGATATATTCATGTAATAATAGTAAGTAGCTATTTCTATTGAACAACAGATGTCGTGGCGGTTCCATTTAGATTATTTGACCGTATTATTTGGCCGTCAAATATTTTTGGTCAATTCACCACGGCACAACCCTACAGGGCAGTGCAAAAGATTGATGATATCCATTAGTAAAAATATTTGAAAATAAAACATAACTATCGCTGTTGTTGTGCATTATTTTAAACAGTTTATTCAAATATACGTCCTTCTAACTAACAAATTGAAAACTTACAAATTGTTGATTGTAGAGCATAAAAATAAAACAAATTCTATTTATTAATTGTATAATAAACAAGGGTAAGTGTAAATGTAAAAGTCTTCAGTCTTCAATAAACATTTCTTCATCTGTTCCAATTAGGCTGCCTATCACTTTTTGTAATGTTCATCTAGTATGAGTTTATTTTTATGTGAAACATATGATTTGCTATATCCATGGTTACGCTGGTGACAAATAGGTATTAGAGCAATTATTTTAAAATGAAACATAAGTCGGCGAGTTAATATTTGTATTAATTAGTGTCGCATTGTTGTTAATGATTTGCTACCGGTAAATAATATATGCAGTTGAAGATAATATTCAGATATAATTTTTTTTTAAATTGAACAGTGGAGAAATAGATCTAGCACTACTGGATTTTTAAAATCCGAAGCCACATTTTATATTTAGAAAAATTTAAAATTCAGACTATTGTTTATTTATATCTCTTATAAAATTTTCCATGCATTTGTAATAATTTTTTTATAATAATACCAATCATAATTGGGGGATTTGGAAATTGATTAGTTCCTTTAATATTAGGACCCCTGATATAGCTTTTCCTCAAATAAATAAGTTTTTGATTACTTCCTCCTTCTATTATATTGATCGATTGATCAATATAATAGTTTCTTTAATATATTTTGCTTGTTATTTCATTTTAAAATGAACGCCTTGGTGGATTGCTGTCAAATTTGTAACCATGGCAAATCTCATGTTATCGTATAAAACATATATATAACTGTTGCAACAAAAATTAAATTTTGCTGATTTCAACTGTCTGATTGGTTCGATTTCGACTATAAGCTGTAGGTCCACTGTACTTAATTTCTGTTGTACAGATTAGCAGTCTAAGTCATAACATTAATAGTTTTAAATAATTTCTTGTTAGAAATGATGAAACGGGCATTAAGAGTGTTATCAAAACGACGGCAAACATTACTGTTTATATTTCCTATAAAGCCTCGCTATTACGAAAGATACATCCAGAAAAAACGAATGCGAAACCTTATCCGAAAAGAGAATCGCGTGGAAGATTTATTTGGGCTCGCTCTCCGCATTGCGAATGCACGTCTTGATAGATATAGATGGCGCGAAAAGAGGAACAATCTATCTTGTTGTTGTCTGAGTTTCTCCGAGCTGAGAGCCTGGCTCCTGCTCCGTTCCCGGAGGACTTCTCCTCCGGTGTCTTCTGCTCCTGCTCCACCTAATCTCTCATCTCGCTGCGCTGCGCGCTATCTACATTCTCCACCGCGAATCGTGTCACTCCTGGAGCGCGGCATGAACGAATGCGCTTCCAGTCGGAAAACTACTCTTATTTTTATTTATTACTCGACGTGAATTGACTGAATAAAGGAATTAGTGGAAAAGTATACAAGTTGTATAACTAACGAGGTATTTTTACCAAGTAATTTAGTGAAAGGTATTTATTACTAGATGTCAGTAATAAATACATGACTCTTACAAGTAGCTGCTAACTAAAAACAAAGTAAAAGTCAGGAGGATATTATTTATGACTCTCTTTTCTTTAATTGATTCATACAATGTGGACATGAGTAAGGAAATAACTATTGAATAAAAAAAATGTAAATATTATTTGGATGGCATATTTTGTAGATTTTTAGACAGGAACATCGATATTAATTTATTCACACGTCGGCATTTTTAAATAAGGCTAACCACAGCTAGATTTCGATTAGTTGTAGCCCTCGGTATAATGTCTAGTCTCGGTCCGCAAACAGCTACTTTTGAACCTTTGCTATACAAAAAATTATTTACTTCTTGCATATAATGATAGGAATATTTTTCTTAAGAAAATGTGACTATACAGGATATTCAAATATTTATTTTACAAATTTATACAAGTAGAGGAAACGAAATTATGTTAAACCTAAAAACCCCAGGTGACTGTTTATTAAACTCCACAAATCTAAAATGTGGATATCATTCATTTAATTTTTCCATTGTTTTTAAAATCAATTTAGTTGACAAATGTCTAAAAAATTAAAACAATGAAAAGATCAAGTGAAGGACTTATACGCGAAATAATCACCTGTAGTTTTCAGTATTTTAAAAATATTACCGATTCTATGTTGTCTAAAAAAAATTATTTTGTTTCCTCTACTCGTCTTAAAAATTAGTAAAACAAATAATCCCATTTGAAAAGTAATTTTATTCTTTATATAAACATGTCTAAATAATATCAGTTTTTGGCTAAATATCGGCAATTATTTGACTCCAAACGTACCTATATAGTAACTTAATGATAGATAAATTAATGACAGCTTTTAATCTTCATGATTACGTTTTAGATTATTATAATATCTGTATTCTGGGAATACAATAACTGACCCTGTTATCGATCAGGTATCGTATTTTGTAACTATGATTGAAACCATATCAATTATGTAAAGTTTTGACTTTTGATCAAAGATTTTAACATTGTTGCTGTGGTTTCAATCAAAATTTGTATAACAACTTGCTCGCATGAGTTCAAGAATTGAGCCCCAGTAAATAGCTAATGATCGGGTTATAGAGTAGGACGAAATATTTGCATTTTTTAGAATGAAATGGTTCTTATCATTCCTTATTTAATGTAGATCAGGAATAGGAAATAACTACAAAGACAATGCATTATTTTCTATGTATGTTTCGGGAATAATTCTTGTAGGAAGTGTTGAATAGTATCGAACAGGATGCGCTAATAAACAGGCAATGCAAAACTCTATTAGCTGCATGTATATAACATAAACACGAATAGTACGAGCGGTTAACACGCAGTAAACAATAGTCCGGGTGGAAAGGGTCACATTTTCCAGACAATGGGTGGAATTAAACTGTGCTCCGCCGCCCCCGCACGCTCGCGCTGTTCCACGCTGGCTTAGCCTGCCTAGTCGTAGCCCGTAGCCTGTAGCAGTGCTCGCGAAATTACGGCGTGCGTAATTCCGTCAGATTAGCGCAATCCTACGCCGGCCGCAGCCGCCAGCGAGCGCTTGACACATTACTACCTCATTAGATTACGCCGGCGCTCCGCGGATCTGCTTACCAGAATTCTGCTCTTTGTTTTTATTTTTTTGTGCAATGAAATGCATTCTGGAGTTTCCTTGCATTTGTTGGCAGCCGTAACGACCGTCTAAATTTCTTCCGTGATAAGATAAGAATAAGAAACACAATTTCATATTGAAGTAAATGAGAAACTGCATGAAACGCTACTGTCGATGTTCTTTTCTCGCTTTTAAGCAATGTGTGTTTTCAGTGAATTGTGGTTGTTAGTCGTATTTTGCATGGTCGGTGAACGAAGGCCTTATAGCTGGAGAGTTCGTGAATACACGTGTTTGCAGTGAGAGCGATTGTATCGCTTCCAAGTTGGCGGCGGTGGCCCTCCTCCTAATGAGATGCAGATTTCCTCAGAGGCCGCGCGAAACACCCACACACCGTTCATCGTTCACAAAGCGCGTGGATGTTGCTAGTTGCTAGGGTAACAGAACAGAACCAGTGGCGTTCACAACCACCATCAAATCAATGAGGAAATGCACCAACCGTCGCTTCAACATTTTTATTTCGACTGACCACTGATCGAACTGATAGCGATCGATGTTGATATATCAATAGAGCATAAGTCTCCTACTACACATCGTATGCCCATGCAAATGTCCGCGCACTGGACGTAAATTACCAGAGGACAACCTGTCGATGATTTCATGTGTTGACCTCGCGCTCCATGGTTTGTTTAGAGCCGGGGCGCTGGAAGATGGCAGCTGACACAAAAAGCGTGTGACGCGAAGGAATTGGGTTGGCCGAGTTAGACGGAGCCAATTATAAATGAAACGCAACGGACAACAATACGCAGAGTTCTGTCTCATTTCTTGCGCGTGACCATTTTGGGGGCCGCAAAGCAGCACATCCACAGCTGCCGGTTTTGCAAAAACTCATCGAGGCGACGAACGAAGGAGAAGAAGAAGTAGCGTAAGAGGAAAACAGTGGTGAGCACTAAGTCAAACTGCGAGGTGAACGCACGTCGGTGCTTGCTGCGGCTGTGACTGTAGAGTCCGCGCGCGCCTATATGAGATAAGAAGTGTTGCATAAATGCATTTATCATTCGCCAGTCGGGGCTTGTTCTTGTGGCGAGAGAAACGGGTTTACAGTTCCAGATACTATGGCAAGCTTTTTTCACATTTCGTCTCGAACTCTTACCGCGTCCGATAGAGACGTTTGTTAAAACGTCGCGTCGCGAGCTTCGCAACGCATGTGAACGCGGCCAGGCCACTGCGTCTGCGCCCGCGCATCATGTGTAAACTAGATGAATAAGAATAATTAAACGTGGAACAATGCAATCACGCGTGCATTCGCTAATTAGATATCAATGCGCCGACACTGCACATGCACGTATCGGTCGCTGCATCGGGATTTCATTCACCTTATGCGGCCCGCGTAATTGGATTCCAGTAATCCGATATCCCGGGCCGATAAGTGGCAGTGGCTCGGCGGGCTGTGGGAACGAACATGGCTAGCCCGCGGGCGCTGCAGTGCTCGCGGGACTGACGTGCTGGTGACGGAGACTGACGGACACGCATGTAACGTCACTGGAGGACGCGACACACGTCTTGCTGCGAGCTTCACGCCGCATTTCATTGTCTGCAGCCAAGGCTTTTGTTCACCTGACTTTATAAATTATTGCTATTATATTTCTGCAATTGAGACTTCAACCTACTCACCAGCATTATACTGTTTTATTTTTCCAATATATTATTTATTACGCTGTTTGCTTATAATTATATTATTCACACCTATAATCAAATATTTACTTTGTTACATATGTGTACAGAGTTAACCAATTAATCTAATTAACACGTCAAATTGATAGTTGAAAAAATCCTGTTCTGAAAATACTTTCTAATGCGAAACAACAACCATTTAGACAAGTCAGAACACTTGTCATGGTCAGATATTTACGTATAGACCTAGATTCAGATCAAGCTAATCATGCCCTTACTAATTAAATCTTTAAATACTAGTTAATTAGTCATTTTGGAGCAATCGTTTATGAAACAACTCGAAAGTAGAAGGTAATACGTCTGTTACGGTACGTGTCACGTTTGTGCGATCGCATTAATCGACTGGAAGTTCGCCAATTATAAACGACAGCGCCAAGCCCATAGGTGAATTTTAATTTTTATCATTCCTCTTTCTCGACTAATTGCGAAAAAATCTCACGCTATTTTAATGAAGCGAGCTCGTGTTTGCTTTCAGCGACGTGCACTCCAGTTTCTTGTAGTGATAGTCGCGTACGCGTTTCTGTCTGATTTATTATTCACATATAGCCTCCATTACATTTTTTCAACCACAACATCATACTTGTATTTATTTAATTTCCTGTTGTAATATCAAACAAATATGTCTTATTACTTATATAAGTAATAGTAACTTATCTTCAATGCACCATTGATTTTTCTTGCTAAATTAAAGACAATAATTCATTTTAATAATAAAATTGTAAATATGTTTATTGATGTAAGTATAGTGCGCGTAGCTCATTCTAAATTTTAGATAATAGATTAGAATTTAGAGGAAAAGGTGGGAAATTAATAAATTATCGTCTGTTTTAGGATCCTCGATATTTAATGGTAAGTTCGAGCCGTAGCTATGAACCAAACCTGACCGTTCCACCAAAAATCAAGGTTAATATTTGATATTTTTTAATAACACAATTAATTAAGTATACGAAACTAAACTCAACAAAATTGTGGTAATACAATCAAATAACAAATCAAATCATACACAACTACTAACTTTGTAAATACTAAATGGTAAACGCAATTTTGTTAAATTTAGCTTTCATTTCACTAGCGAGCAGCTTCTGCATTTTGTAAAGTCAAAGTGTAGATATTTAGATTTTTGGGCAATTTGCAATGGCAGTGGCGACAATAAGAGGTCGGAACTCTAGCGAATTTCGCAGCCAACTTCACGTAAAGTATTGATCCAAACGTCTGAGAAGATGAACGACCTGAATTTGATATCCAATCCGGCCAATTCTATTGTAACTTTTATAAAGAGTTATACGGCAGTTTTAAACTTCAACTTGTATTTTTATTCGAAAACTCCAATAAATTTCAAGTATCATTTCGGGAATTGTGTTTAGTGCTCCTGTAAAATTATTATTTATATAAGCTTAGGATAGGATGACGCCGGCTTTATACCGTTATGGCTGTAATTGATTGCGCTATTGCAACTTATCACGAACTGTAATTTCATCTAGTTCACTCGAATAAATAACTCTCTTCTTTTTATTCACAACTGGGCTATAGTTTTCATTCAAAACAGATCACTTTTGTAATTCTATTCATCTCCTCCGTATAATTCTGCGACAAGAAATACTTATATTTATCACTTGACAAAGTAGAAGAAAATTATATATTCACTGACACCTGTTTTATGAGCTTATGATTTCAATGAATGAATTTATGATGTATTTTGAACAGTACAGTGAAGTAATGCATGGTAGAATATAGTTTTGTAGTTGGTCGTAATTATGTACTTTAAATTATTTATTAATTTGCTGATGATACGTTACGTTGCTTCGCGAAACGTCCATTTTCTAAAAATAAAACATAATATTGGATCTCGTTAACCATTATTCTTCCACTCAACATATATTTAAAAGAATTAAAATGTATTTTAGTATTATTGGCAGTACGATTGAGTTGTATCCGTTACCGCATTCAAATCCGAAGATCCCAAAATCAAGTTAAAAAATATATGAACTACCACCTACGGTTTCGGTGATTCCAGATCCTGTACTGTAATTGGGTTTAAATTTCTGTTAATAAAGTTGATCTATACATTTCGATTGTCATTTGTTTTTTTGCAATATAGTTTTTGACAACACAAGAGATTAATCGGATTCTTTGATTGAAACGAGAGTTTTTTTTTGTAAAATGAACAAATTTGAAAGAACCTCTAAAGGTATTAAGGAACATTATAATATATAATCAATTTTTAAATTTATACCTGATTTAAAAACAACAGAAGACATGTTTTCCTAATTTAAATGACAGTTTATAGAAACAAAATCTGTTAACATTTTGCTGTGTCCAACGCTACTTAGGTTACTCCTAGCCAATTTTCAAAATAGACATATTTTGTAAAGATTTAGTTTCTATATTTTACAAACTCCAGACTTCCCGTTATATTCTATTTATTTATGCTACTCTGTACAACAGGAACTTAATCTCAATTATAGTACAGGGTCCGGCTTCACCGAGCCGTAGTATGGTAGTTTGTATCATTTTAGGGACTGTCGTTAGAACATTGGATAAAGGACAAACATATACAGGGTGTTTCACAACTTAGAGCAAAAAATTTAAGGGTATATTCTGTACGACATGCTGATCATGAAACAAAAAGATTTTTTTTTAAATCGCAAAACTATTTTCCATGTTTCCCAGTCCAAAATTTTTCGTTGCCACTGCCACTGGGTGGATGGTTGTGTTAAAGTTATTATTTAAATAAAATTCTATTCTAAATAACTGCTAATAATTGAATTGTGTAATTATTCTTTCGTAATACCTACTTCATTGTTTGTGTTTAATAGGAAAGCGAATCCAGTGCAGTACTACCAAAAATGTTTTAGGTAAACAACCCTGAATTTTTCGAATTAAAAAAAAATCTTTTTGTTTCATGATGTGCACGTCGCGTCGTACAGAATATACCCTTTAATTTTTTGCTCTAAGTTGTGAAACACTCTGTATAAATACCACACTGCAGCTGAGTGAGTTCGAACGCTGTACTGTAAGTAGAATTAAGTACTACTTAATATGTCATTTATATAGTTATAGTTCATATATTTCATTATTGTATTAATTGACTTGTTAAAATTGTTGGTAATGAGGGTAAAAAAAATGCAAAAATGTGAAAAATGCATTAGTGGAACGTGTCTTTATGGTGGCACTAAAAATTAAGTTCACGGTAAAACTTATGAAGCCATTTGAATATCCAGCGTTGAAAATATCGCTTTTCTTTCGCATTAAAGGCATTTGCGAATGGTCGTCATAAATCGAGCAACTTCCACACATAGATGAGTTATTGGCGTAATGATAGAACGGTGCGGCGCCGCCGCCGAACGTTGCGGGGATAGTTAGGGAAGTCGTTAGTAGCAACTGGCGGCGGCGCGATCTCTGCCACCCCCAGCGTCTTCGCGCACGAACTTTCCGAAGAAACGCGTAAATTCGCCTCTTCAACTTTACATCAACGGGCTCGCATATGTCCGTGATTTACTGCCACTGTTACCGTGTGCAGAAACTTTTCTTCGCTCGAAAAAATAATATTAATTTTGATGCAACATTTTGTAATAAAGGATCTCATGATTTATTACCACTATTGGATTTCATCAAATATGCAGTTTATCTATATTTACTCCTACTTGTTTAAACTATTTCTTTTTAAAATTCTCAAATATCTATCTTGCCTATTTCAATACCTAAAATATTCGCATATTCTCCACAGTCAAAACTTATTTATAAAGATGATGACTTAAATAAGAATGGGAGAAAATTTCGTTGCCTAAAATTTTAATATATGAATATATATATATATATATATATATATATATATATATATATATATATATATATATATATATATATATATATCATCATCATCATCTGTGGCGCTACAGCCCAAATCGGGCCTGGGCCTACCGGACACACCGAGCCGCAGTTTTTAGACTGCCGTACTGCCGGTTTTCGTAGTCAAATGCTACATTATTTAAGACGTATAAGTGGCTAGCTTATAGCGCCCGAGTGTGATAAATACATGTAACTGTATTTTATATTTTACGACAAATCACACATTGTCGACAGGCGGATTCGAACTGACGAACCTTGGCTTGGGTGACGTCACAGTATGTTATGAGATGTGCCTTAACACGCTCGGCCACCGCGCCTGTATATATATATATATATCAATTATATGGGGTAGGTGGCTCAGTGGTATCGAGTCGGCCTGTGAATCTTGATAACCCTGGTTCGATCCCCACAGCCGACAAACAATTTTCACCAATTTAAAAAAATGTACCCCTGTGGCTCCGCCACCACTAATATCTTTGGAGGCCGTGATTTGACGGCTGGTAACCGCATTTCACGCGAAAAAATATATCACTTACCGAGATCTGCTTAGGCAGAGTGCCACACTCAGTAATGGGTAAAAGGCGTGATGATATATTTATTTTATTTGATTTATAACAAAAATACTTATTTTAATATTATAAAAATTTTATCTGTTTATTTGTAATCATAAATTTGCATATGTTTGTACTAAAGTAACATATCTATGTTGTTATTATATTTATTATATCTTTTTTTCTTGTATCCTTACCCTTTAATCGGATTCATCCGTTGCGTATTGTAATTAAATAAATAAATAAATAAATATGAAATAAAAAACAACAAAGACAAAATTAATTGTCTTTGAATGCTCACTTGGTGAAACTAGGTTTAATAATAAAATATCAAACTAAACACTTGTTTAAGTCTGAGGAGGACCTCATAAGTTGACTTGGAGGCTGAATTTTATGAGACTTAGACAAGTGTTTAGTTAAATATGAAATAATTGACATTGCTATCAAACATTTAGTTTGCTTTTATTTATTAAAATCAAGTTTAAAGTTTTAAGTTTGTTTTTTCAACTGGCCATATATTTTTTATTTATTGCACTTAAAAAACCGAATATATCTTACAAAACGTTATCATTAATTTAAGAATTATATTTTCGACATCTCTGTCTGTCCAGTAAATATGTTAGAATTTTTGAAAAATTATGAGCATTCGCCGGGATTTGAACCCAGAACGTTTCACTCGCTAGGTGACTGCTCTACCACTTGAGTTACAAATACTCGGCGAATATTCATGATTTTTCGTGCATTATAATTTAGTTGTTAAGTAATTTGGTAGAGCAGTCACCTAGCGAGTGAAAGGTTCTGGGTTCAAATCCCGGCGAATGCTCATGATTTTTCAATAATTCTAACATATTTACTGGACAGACAGAGATGTCGAAAATATAATTCTTAAACTATTTCTTCCTTGGCTGTTGGCCGCTGCATACTACAGTTGTTGATTTGTAACGAATTGACATAGTGATGTCACTTTACAAATTACTTAACAACTAAATTATAATGCACGAAAAATCATGAATATTCGCCGAGTATTTGTAACTCAAGTGGTAGAGCAGTCACCTAGCGAGTGAAAGGTTCTGGGTTCAAATCCCGGCGAATGCTCATGATTTTTCAAAAATTCTAACATGTTATCATTAATGGCAAATTTATAATTAAGTAAAATTAAAAGCAGTTATAATGATATTGAAATACATTTATTTTGATATTAGTAGATTAGTAGTAGAATAAATATCCCGCTAGGTTACTGAGCTATTATAGGGGAATTCAAGCCCTGAGAAAGAAAATGGAGTCTTTATTGCGTCTGTTAGAAGTGCATGATATTATATTAAATTTCTTTTTATCTTTTCGAATGTTTCATTGCTACTGAAGAACAAAAAAAAATCGTCTGCAACTTCACGCTCTAAGTTGGCGCATGCGCTTGAAATGCGGTGTTATCTTCATGGCGAATTCACATAAACCAACTTCAGGATAAATTAAAATGTCTTTCGTACACCTCAGTTTCTGCAGGAGTTACTGCAGTTTCTTATGCACTGCGAGGAGAGAAAATAGATCCTCTTTCTCGTACCCATGCGCTCCACTTGAATCGTGTGTTTCATTTGGTTGTCCTTGTCTACAACATACTTCATTCTATACGTTTGCCTTTGTTGCACCAGGTCGTGCGGGATTGTAAATATTGTCTCCGGTTTGGAATTTATTCATGATTGTGCTGCGTCATTTGTTTTATTCCAAAAAGAAAAGTTAGTAATTATTTTATTTATCATTTTGGAACATCTACACCTTTTATTAATTAATTAATTATAAACTACTATATAAAATAGACTAAGATATTTTATTTTTGAAATTTAACAAAACTCGATATCAACAATTTGCTACCTAAACGTGAAATATTATCCGCTAATCTGAATTGAACCATTAAAAATGTAATTGAATCGAACATAAACTAATTCGTTGGAATCAGTAGAAAACCATTTTCTTAACATACTGTGACGTCACCCGAACCAAGGTTCGTCAATTCGAATCCGTCTGTCGACAATGTGTGATTTGTCGTTAAATATAAAATACAGTTACATGTATTTCTCACACTCGGGCGCTATAAGCTAGTCACTTATACGTCTTAAATAATATAGCATTTGACTACGAAAACCAGCAGTAAAAAACTGCGGCTCGGTGTGTCCGGTAGGCCCAGACCCAAATTGGGCTGTAGCGCCATCAGAAGAAGAAGAAAATGGTTACCTACCGAACCAAAATTCAGAATAAGTGATACATAAACTTGAACCATATTGTTTGAAAATATTAGGAAATTTAACAGACCAGAATCGTTTTCTGAAATGGTTGCCAAACCCAAGAATACTATATTTGAACGTTTGAACCAAACGATGTTAAACTTAAATTCAATTTGTCGGGTAGTACAGTGATGTGGGTATTGTTACGGAATTCGAATCCGAAGATCCCAAGTTCGAATCTCACTCAAGTTAAGAATTATATAAACTACCACATTGCAGCTCGGTGAGTCCGGACCTTGCACAGTAATTAGGATTCAGTCCCTGTTGTACAGAGTAGCATAAATAAATAAATAAATATTAAATTGTTTCCTGAATTTATTTTTAAAACAAATTTATTTGTTACTCTGCACAACAGGAACTTAATCTCAATTACAATTACAGGAGTCTTAAAGTCACTAAAAATTAGATATTTCGAGCATCATTTAATAACAGAAAGTGAATAATTGTAAACAAAGGTCATTGCAGACCACATATTTTATTTTTTTAATAATTTGGTTTTCTTTTAATTGTTTTCCTAGTTACCTATATTCATTAATTTTATTAATTACAATTTTAAATCGATTAATTTTATTTTCCGAACGTAGAAAAAAGTTTTTAACCCCTCTAGTCGAAAGTAGCTATTTGCGGATGGAAATTAAAGTATAGCAAGGGCTGCAACTAGTCTGCAAATATTTATTGTTTAGTAAGTGGTCCTCTAAATATTTTTGAATTACCGGAATTGTATTATTAGATAGTTACTATGGAGTTGGCACTTTGCAAATTTCATACTCCGATAAATCTCTAGTAACTATTAAGAATACTTAATTCCAGTGGTAGTAAATATTGACTAAAATCTTTATGCATAACCAAGCGATATTCCAGTCATGCTCAAAATTTCCTTCCTCCAAATTGGTCATTCACCGCACGCTCAATCCCATGCAAAATGTTACGCAAAGTTAATATTTTATGCGATGCATATTGATTCGGTCCGGCGTTCGCTCGGTCTTGTTACGGGTTGAGTGATGGTCGACGAGGACCACATCCACGCATGGGAATTGTCCACGAACGCTAATGAACGTCGCGATGTCCGGTGACGGCGATAGTCTGACGGGTCAATCATGAGACGGAGACGATGGGACTTCGACTGCGAATGCGATGCGAAGTCTCGATGGAGACGACTGCCAGCAAAGAATTCAAGAGTTATGCAGATTGTGCTGAGGAGCTGACAGGCAGATGTTTGATTTGTTGTTCTACTGGGGTTCGAGGTTTGCATAGGGAATCTTGTTGCGATGGTGATAGTATCGTGAGGTACAATCTATGTACTGGTTTACCCGGATATAGCGAACATTGTTGTAATGTGTCTAGTAATATTATATCTGTGTAAATTGTATTAATTTCTGTTCTGTTCATGTCTTTCGCATCACCTTCAGCATTCTTAGAACTATTATTATCTACAGATTTTTAATGATGTATGCTTCTGTAAGAATGTCTCACTCATCGAAGTTCAAAACATGAATAGAAAAGTCTGTCTGCTACTATCTTCGACTAACAAGTAACACTACCCAACTGTCACTCACCGATTTAAATGAAACTTGGCACACTAATAGAACTAGATAGAAATATTGAACGCCTATTTTTTGCCGGCTTTTTAGAGGTACAAACCACACCTGAAATATGGTAAAAGCAAGAATTGCCATAAATGAAATTAAATAATACCAAAATATTACGCGTTCAACATTGGTTACCTCGAAAATAAATTCAGCGACTAAAAAACTCCGGAGTAACTAGTTTTGAACCTAAAACTCTATTTCAGTTGAATATCGTAATTTCATCCCTCCATCCCCTTTTTAACGCCTTAAAAAAGTGCATATGATTAAAATGAGCCCGAAAATAGATTTTAGCGATCTCAAAAACCCCTGGGTAACCAATGTTGAACGCATAATATTTTGGTATTATTTAATTTCATTTATGGCTATTCTTGCTTTTACCACCTTTCAGGGGTGGTTTGTACCCCTAAAAAGTAACTTCCGGAAAAACTAATTAGGGGTTCAATATTTTGTAGAGTTCTATTAGTGTGCCAAGTTTCATTTAAATCGGTGAGTGACAGTTGGGTAGTCTTCTTCGAAAACATTTTACTCGAACCGTAAAAACTTATTTGCCGAACTTATAACATAAATAACTATTAAATATTAGAAAACGAAGTGGAGTTAAATTACATATCGCAATAATATAAACTATTAGAATAAAGTGTTTAATTTTTTGTTTGACGAAACCACTAAAAGCGGTTTATTTTGAGTGGAAAATTCGTAGCAAAATAATAGATTAATTTAAACTGAGTTTAATTTTGATTGAGAAAGAAATATGCGTCTATAAATGCGAGGAAATAATTCATGCGAAAAAGAAGCTGTCATTAATAATTAGCAATTGTTTAATTAGCATTATCTTTTAATTACAATGGTAAAAGATTTATTGTAAAATAATGAATATTAACGAATGATATTTACAAAAAGTGTTTTCATTATAAATACAGTATATGTACTGTAACGTCAGTATTGGCATAAGTTAAAAAGAAAAGAAATCCTTTGCAAATGCAGACATTGCAGAACCTCGTTATTCACCACATGCACACACACACACACACACACATACACACGCGGACTGCAAATACTCAAGAGATCAGCGTACACAGCCAACTGAGAACAGCAATAAATCAATGACCATAAGTTAATCACTTTCAGAAATAAATTATTACAAGGCCAACCTGATCTGCAACAACTGCAGTGAGGTCAGTACACATTAATCATTGCTTTCCGTGCGCGCGCAAACGCACATGCACACGGACAAACACTCGAGCATGGAACTTGTAGATGCGCACACACACACTCTTACTGTGGGCTCTGGTCCCTCGGCTTGGTGAGTTCGTTTTGTATCTTGAAACATCACATTCTCCATTCAGAGCAGTGCCGGATTCGACATTATACCCCGTTTTATAGGGCCCCATTTTTATATCAACATTATTACACACATTTTAATAAACTACAAAATACAGAAACAGATTCGTATATTTTCAACTGTCAGTTATTTCTAAATTATTTTTGAATCAAATACTTCAAATTAAAATGGTGGAAAATTTAGTTATACTTTGCGTTCACAATATGTCCATTATTATACCGGAAACTTCCGTCAGTACGGTGTTTTGGATAGCAATACGGAATTCGAATCTGGAGATCCCGAGTTCGAAACTCACTCAAGCTTAAAATAATATAAACTACTACACTGCGGCTCGATGAGTGCGGACCCTGTACTGTAATTGGGATTAAGGTCCTGTTGTACAGCGTGACATAAATAAATAAATAAATAAATAAATAAATAAATAAATAAATAAATAAATAAATAAATAAATAAACAGTTTAACAATGAAGGCTATTGTTACACTGTTTTTGGTATCTTTATTTTCACTACTACACAGCCATAAGTTAAATGTAATTCCAAAATTATAACCTCTAATATTTTAAAACTTTTATTACAACAATTCGAAAGTATTTACAACGACAGATAATAATTATTAAGAAAACTTGAGAATTTAAATTATCAAAATATCAACATCATCATTTTAAGATTTTAAATTATGAAAACATAATTTGCATGAAAATTACTATATTACTATTTATACACATTTGAAATAAACAGAAAAACTATTAAAATTGGTTGTGTATTAAAAAATTCAAATATATTCTTCTCAATTTACAGTTGAAAAATCAACCTGTCACATAAATCCCTAAATTGTAGATTGAGCTTTTTTGCAATTTTTTTCTGTGGATCTTGAAAACCCTGGTTCGATCCCCACAGCCGACAAACAATTTTCATCAATTTAAATCTACCTCTGTAGCTTCCCTTCCACTAATATCTTTGGGGGCCGTGATTTGACGACTGGTAACCGCACTTCACGCGAACCAATATATCACTTACCGAAATCTACTTAGGCAGACTGCCACACCCAGTAATGGGTAAAAGGCGTGAGGATATATTTATTTATTTATTGAAATTGTAAAATTTCTTTGAAATAAATGACGCAAAGCAAAAAAATTGTATATTATTTATTTATTTATCTATGTTCCGTTATACAACAAAAACTTAATCCCAATTACAGTACAGTATCCGGACTCAACAAGCCGCAATTTGTAGCTTAAATGAGATTCGAATTCCACTGCATATCCACACAACCGTACTGCCGAAGATTAGTCACATTTCACGCGCATAAATATATCATTTACCGAGATCTGTTACAGCAGAGTGTCACACCTAGTGGTGGGTAAAAGGCGTGATGATATATACTAAAATCTGTGAAGTATAAGGGGTTAGAATAGGCCATTTTAGTAGATAAATGCAGATCCGTCCCTGGCCGTGGCCGAGGTAACGGGGGCCCGATCCTCCGAAACATGGAGCCAGCGAACGAAAAGAAAACGAGAAAACAAAAATAAATGAGATGACTATGGCACGGCCGGAGATAAGAAAAATATAAGTAAAGATTATCGCGGCGCATAAATCAGTGACATGTTAAAATGGGTTCGAAATTAGAAGGGCTGTTTTTTTTCTCTTACTTCGTGCAGGGATGCTGGGTAAAAAGAAAAAGAATTATTGCGATAGTATAAAATTAACAAAACCACTCTCCACCATAAAAAATTTCGATTAACTACTTTGTAATTAGCCAAAAATAACAGAAACCCCTCTGCTAATTATAATGCAAAATTTTACTTGTCGAGGGGGCTTTCATTTTTATCTTGACAACGGCTCATACTTTTGATATTACATTACAATACTTGTTTGTCTTTTGTACTGTTATTGGAATTAATTTCCTGTGGTTTCAACATTGAAAATAAATAAAATTAAAGCAGTCAGTTGTAGCTCTTTGGTTAGCATGCTCGATTTATAAATGACCAATTAAATTTCAAATAAATTCAAATAGTTTAAATTACATGACTCTATATATTCTGTAAATCTGAATTAGTTTCTTGTTATGTTGTGATAAATAAAATAGTTATTTGTGTATTAAGAACGTAAAGTAATTCTTTGTTAGTATTGCAGCACCAGCCGAGGGCGAGAGCTGTAATAGTGTAAGAGGAACAAAGACACTTTACGCTCGTGATACACACATAATTTTTTCTACGATTGCATGTTAAATTATTAAATAAATGTATACGTACTGAAAAGAAATTCGTTCTGTCAATATGACAAGTTTCTGTTTTGTTTGTATCCCTGTTGAACTATTAAAGTAAGCGCGTATTCAATATATTTTTCGCCCGTTGCCATCGAAAAGTTATTTTTGTTTGTTCTACTGAAAAATTTACGATGAAAAATGAAAACATAATTATAAACTTTTCATAGCAATCAAAGGAGAAATAAATTATCTTATTCTATAGTTGTGGCACAGTAGTTAGCAAACTCGTTTTATAAAGAGCATTAGTTACAAATCATTCTGACGACACAATCAAACAAATACAATTGTATCTAAGTAGCGGGTTCGAAGATAATTATAAAATATAATTAGAAATAAATTCTTATTGTTGAATATAACACAACTATAAATATCTATAAATGAATTATAAAATATAATAATTAATAATAGTAAAAATATAACTATTTTTACTTCGCAATAATTTTATTTATGTTGGTCATATTATCTCATTTTAATTTTATTGGTAATATTGCAAAAAGATATATTGTAATGTAAATACGATCGATGGCAATAAATTGCAAATATGTCGTGTTTTATGAAACCATTTCAACTGCTGTAGAAAACGCCAGCAAAACCAACAAATCGTAAATAATTATAATATCTTTATTATTAATAAGAGACAGTGTAGCCACAACACGCAGAAAAAAAATCAAGCAAGGCGTATATATATGTTTAGAAAATATTTATATTAACCATAATTTAATTATGTGTTTGCAAGTGCGATTACTTATTCAAATACCCGCGAGAAATGCATAAATAATGTGTAAATGTGACTTTAATAGTGTATTAATTTAACATTAAAGTCTCGATTATAAGTTACTAAAAGCATTTTAGTTTGTCGATTGAAGTGAGGTAGGCATTAATTTGGACCATGTGATATTTATTTCATTGTCTGATCAGACACTTATTATTATTTAACATATAAACACTTATAATTTTAACTGTCTATTCCACTGACTCACTAGCATAAATATTGCTTTTTCAAACTTACATTTTTTACAATCTATCTATTAATAACTTGGCGAAATATTATTTTTAGATCGATGCAAAAAATACGTATTCAATAATAAAAATTATATCTAACATTTACGATCGATTTTTATATCTACTTAAACTTTAACACCGATTTAATTTAAAAACAATCAAATATTATTGAATCATAAAATTACAATAATTATGATCATTTACTATTTGTTTAATAGCCGATTTTATAAACGACAAATTAATTTATTTCGAAAGCAAATAAAATGTATTCATTCAAATGACAATCGAAACTTTGACAGTAATGTTATATATACTATAAAATAAATAAAATTGATTCGAATTTGTTAATTTAAATACATTTCATATATAAATAAATGTCCGGGCATAATAATTTTTTTAAATACTTATCTAAAATGAAATAATATATTGTGTAGTATAAAAATCGAGTTCAATTTGCGGTTGAACCAAGCAACAAATAATCCAAAACTGCTCATAAAAATTCAACCATTGCACCTAAACCCCATATTTGCCAAAATAATAATTATTTCTTTCTTTACACTTTCGTAAATCACGTATAAGTCCACTGAAGTATAATGTCCGCCGCTTCACGAAATGGCCGGCGCAGGTTCTAAGCGGCGGGCTGGATGTCGGCCGACGGTGCATCACTTGCCGGGAGAGCGAAGCGGCCCGCCCCGAACCCGCATGGCGGACGCGCGCGCTCTACTGGACTCCACAAGTTTTTACTTACTTTTAATTGGTTATTGTTTACTTTTAATTATTGTTTAGTGCAGAGATATTTTGTCAATTATTTTCGGTTATAGTTTAATTTTATTGGGTAGGTTGTTGATACATTAACGCTGTTAAATCGATGATAAAACAAAGTTATTTTTGTTTACCTTATGTTAAAATTTGTATTATCTTTTAAAAACTACTTATTAATTAGTAATTACCTAATGAAATAATTAGTTATATATTTATTTAAGAGTCGAACTGCTAAAACAAAATATTTCATAATTCATCTCGTATTTAGTTTTGTGTATCTTTTATTTGAAAAATTTGTCTTGGACATCGATAAACACATTTAGATAACCATCCTACTAGCGGTAACTTTTTCTAAAACTGTTTATTTGGTGTTTAAATAATTTTTAAATTGACATCTGGCGATATAAATTTGATAAATAAATATTATGATTTTGTAATACTTAGAAATTTATGCCTAGCAGCTAAAGGTAGATTTAATGTTTGTTATTCTTATTTACCAATTAAATTATTGCGATAATCGATTTGATACACTTGTTGATATATCTAAATTACATATTAACGACTATAATTATTTACCGTTTAAGAGTAAAATTAATTGATCTAAATCAAAACAAACATGTCTAATATACTATCGCATATGTCAGTCAATGTACCGTGAAAATGGTTACATTTAGTTTTTTTATAATTGTTCATTGCTGTTGTTAACATGTTAATTAAATATTGTTATCATAATTTTTAAATTTATTTAATACGTTTGCCATATGTTTTGTTTAACATTCTATACTTTGAGTTCTCATTAAAATTAAATCTATAGGTAGGCGGTTTAGTGGTATCGCGTCGGACTTTGAATTTGAGAACTCGGATTCAATTTACACAGCTAAAAAACAATTTTCACTACATTAAAACTACTTCTACATCTTTGGGGGAGGGGTGATTTGACGGCTGATAACTTAACTTCAAACGCATAAATATATCTACTTTAGTAGAGTGCCACACCCAGTAATGGGTAAAAGGTGTGGTGATATGTATTTCTATACCTCTGCACGAAACTTTAATGACATATATAAATTGATATACTTATTATAGAACAAAAAGATTTTTTTGTAATTCGCAAAAATTAGGGTATTTCGTTCCTATCGAACATTTTTAGTGTCACTGGTTTAATAGTACATTTAATTATTTATAATTATGTTATTAATTAAATAAAAGTATAAACACTGCCTACAAATAATAAGTTATTATGTAGGTACCTGGTGTAATGCCTTATTTTAATTTGAGTACCTAGTCTGATTTCGTATACGGTATTGAAAGGGTAAGTTGTTGTGGGAGAAATTTGAGAAAAATGTATAGCAACAGTGAATTAGTGGATATGCTGTTAGTTTATGGAGAAGTGACACTAAAAATGCAATACCTTTTAATTATTGCGAATTAAAAAAAATCGTTTTGTTCTATAATCAGTATATCAAATTATATATGTCATTAAAGTTTCGTGCAAAGGTATAGAAACACTCTGTATATATATTTTTTTCATAATCTTAAGAAGATAAATATGTCTATCTAAAAAATATTTAGAGTGTACATACCCTGTAAAATTAATGTAAATAACTAAACACTGTGAACCAATTTTCACCTACAAATTTTCACCCGCACTGAACAAGATTCTTTCAAAAACTAAAAACACCTAAAAAATATTTGTAAAAAATTTCACGACAAAAACTTTCTTTTTTACAACCCCCTTTGTGCCCTGAAACTTTCTAAAATCGTCGGTAACGGTAACAAAAACGTAAAAAATAACAAACCGTTAGAAAAAAGAAAGTTTCTATTTTGAGAGTAGTGTACCGTTGAAGGGACCCACACTGTCATAAAATAAGCTGAAATATTTTTAAACAGCTGCTTTGCTCGGCTTTTAGCTTCAGATAGTTTCTTTAGATTTAAAATTTACTTGTTTGCACATCTGTACATTCTTTTAATCTCAACAATAATATCTCACAAAAATAATAAAATAAATAAATAAATATATCATCACACCTTTTACCCATTACTGGGTGTGGCACTCTGCCTAAGCAAATCTCGGTAAGTGGTATATTTCTTCGCGTGAAGTGCGGTTACCAGTCGTCAAATCACGCCCCTCAAAGATGTTTATTTATCTACATTTAACTTAATTATTACTACTCAAAATCGCAGATTTATTAGTGTTGTAACATACAGGGTGCTTCAAATATAAAAATATAACATTTCTGTATACAGGGGGGTGAATCGAAAGATGCACCATAGCGTTTTCAATGCTTGAAATATTCAATTATTGGCTTCCCTGATTATTTTAAATCAAAAAACTTAAATAGTTTATTGTAGAGAAAAATTTATGCATGTTTTATACTAATATTTATAATTCTACTCTACCTGGAACCAAAATTTTTAGAATTCAGGAGGTGCTGCAGAAGTTCTAGTGAGTATTGTCCGTCAGTACGGTGGTGTGAATAGCATTACGGAATTTGAATCCAGAGATCCCGAGTTCGTACCGCGCTCAAGTTAAAAAATTATATGAACTATCACACTGCGGTTTGGTGAGTGCGGACCCTGTACTGTAATTGGGATTAAATTCCTGTTGTACAGCATAGCATAAATAAATAAATAAATATAGAAAAATATGTTCATTCACAAGCTGTGCACACTAATAGAAGTATTTTTATATGTATGTGATATTAATATGATATAAAAGGCAATAAATGCATTTTTAAATAGCGTATTTTATTTATATTCTTCATCATTTTTAATTTGTAGTTGAAAATCCATTGCATAAAATACATAGGTAGAGAGAGTGGGTTGGAAGGAGGGGGTGGTTCTTGGGATGCGCTGAATAATTTTACTGTGGTAAAGGGGGCGATTCTTTCAATACGGTTAAGAAACACTGCTCTATATGAATCTGCCTATAAATGATTTATAAAGATAAGTTAAAACACTGCTGTTTGCGTACAAAGTGCAAGTAGAAAGATTGTTAAAAAAGATGCCGCGTTTAGATAACCAGCCTAATTGCTACCGTATACAGTCAAAGATGTGTTCTCTTCAACATTTCATATTCTATGCATCTGAAGCATAGCGCGTGAAAGTGCTCCACCACATTCAAAGACCTCTACTAGAAATAAATTAGCGTAGCGATTGTCAGTCTCTAGTCGCTACAATTTACTTTAAAGGTCGTACCGTTTCAACAATAGTGAAGTGCTACCGTTCACATTTGAAGTCAATCATATGGTGATACGAGAATTTAATGGCGCCATTAAAAATAATGCCATTCGGATATTACGACACGTTATCGTTGGTATTCGGCTGCTGGGTTAAACGTGCTGCTTCGTGCTGCGATATTTCCAGCCGCAGCTTATTGCTTGTGAAACAAGGGGTGACGGTGTAAACAAAGCTTTATGAATCATTATTACCAAGACTAGAATGAATACTTCGAAACAGACGCAAACACACACAGCAATACATATCAAACACTTTTTCAATCATTTTAAATTAAAACTTACTAGTAGGTATAGTTCATTTCACTTAAGATTGCTGTAATATATATGTAGTGCTCATTATTATTTTTAATTTGAAAAACAAAATAAAAAGTAGGCTTGGGAAAAGAAAAATGGTTGTTGTTGTGAGTTACTATTTAAATAAAAATAAAAAGAGCTATATTCTGTCTAATTAGATATAAGACATTGATAAGACCCATCCTACTATACGATGCTGAGACACAAACAATGACACAAAGAGAGGAAGAACAACGCAGAATAGCAGAAAGGAAAATTATAAGATCAATCCTAGGAGGAATTAAAATAGGAGATAATGAGTACAGATCAAGAATGAATACAGAAATACTGGAAGAACTAGAAGGTGAAGATATTACCAGGAAAATTAAACAACAACGAGGGAGATGGTTAGGGCATGTAATGAGAGCTGATGCAGAAACAACAATCTCTATAACATTAAAATGGGACCCAGGATATAGAAGAAGAGGGAGGCCACGGTCAACCTGGATTAAGGAAGTAGAAGAAGATCTGCACAAATTAGGAATTTATAAATGGAAGGAAGAAACGAAGAACAGGAAAAAATGGAGTGAAATTTGCAAGAAAATATAAGAGTTTAAGGAAAAGGGCTGATCCCCCTATGATTTGGATCTAGAGAGCTTCTAAGACGTGGCGCAACCCGTGCACGGGATGTTAAGCCACCATATATATATATATATATATATATATATATATATATATATATATATATATATATATATATATATATATATATATTCTGTCTAATTGTAAATGTAAATAATTGAATTCGCTCTGAACTCAAATGTCGTAATACTCCGCGTTATTATAAAATGTGGCCAGATCGTCAAAATCTTCAAATGAAAAATAAGAAACCAAGATCTAGAGACAATTTTTCCCCTCAATTTACGCTCCAATTCAATTTTTGTTTCAATCGTATTTTTTGCCCTGAATACTCATATGCCTAATTTTTAAAGAAATAAATTTTCATAAATTTTCTTTTCAAATAATGTATTAAATATATTTTCCAGAAAATGAAACTGAGCTAGATATTTTTCTGCAGTCAAAAAAAACATTATAATATAAGTTTTATTATAATCGTTAGAACCGATTAAGACACAGATACACAGACAATAATTTTTCAAAATGACGTCCTGAATAAATTTTCCGGAAAATAAGACCTAGCTAGATCGTTTTCTGAGGCCAAAAAACATTAGAATATCAAGTTGTATTAAAACCGTTAGAGCCTATTCCAAGAACATTGACACAAAGACACAAGATGCGCGTGTTAGAATAATCTGATTAGTCAATTTATAAAATGGCTGGACTAAATTTAAGGTGTTAACTTTACCATGTGTTTATATAATGTCTTGCCTATTGTACATAAAAAAAAATTCAAATTGTTTTGTTTATTCTCATGATTATCATTCATACAATACAAGAAACTGTAATATGTGTGTTATACCTCAGCACAAGCTCGAAAAATTTAAATCTGGTGCGTTATATAATTGTGTTATTTTGTATAATAAATTACCTAATGCTGTTCAAAATCTATCATTTGTTAAATATAAAGAAGTTATAAAGAAGTTTCTAATATGTCGTAGCTTCTACACTGTACAAGAATTTCTTGATTGTGATCTAACCGATTCTAATTTTTTGTAATAATGTATATTTTGTTTTTTTTTTGTTTTCGCATGTTTTAGATATTGATTTTATTTTTATAAAAGTGTCTGTGTTTAACTTATTTTTTTATTGTAATTTTTATCTGTGCAAGAATCATAATTTTATTAATATAAATTTTTGTATTAAATAAATAAGGCCTCTCCTTATTAAGAAAAAAACAAATTTGAAACATGTAATATGACACGGCTAAACTTATGTATATACTTGTATACTTGTATGCCAAATTCAATAAATAAATAAATAAATAAATAAACGACAAACAATATAAACATATTGAAGTAATGTTTAAAGAATAATAAATTTAAATAATATCAAAAGCTAAGATAGATATTTTAAAATTTCATTTACGTACCTATAGAACAAAATATAGATTTGTAGAATTGCGCTAGTTTAAAATGCAAAACAGAACTCTTAACTAAATATACAAATAGATCAAACAAATAGGTAATCATAAATAATCACTAAAGCAGATTCAGTAGTTTAAAAATGATCATGAAAAAATTAAAAAGAAATAATAATCAATTTGTATCTTTATGCGAGTAAAATGAGCGTATTTATTTATTTATTCGACACATGTGGTAATGATATAAGCGTGAAATTGGTTTACAGTGTAAATATTTTTACTGAATGAGTTTGTTCAGTTCAACTCGTGGTAAATTAGTGATTATAATTTCCAAAATGATTGGAGCATTCACTGTTTACATTTTATGTTTAATGGTGTATAAATCAGACAGAAATGGTAGACCTGGTAAATTAGTTTCATTAAACGTGATTTTATTACCAACTAAATTTATTTCGATACATTTAATATTCAATTTAATTTATTAAGCGCAAAAAAATGCGGTGAAATTTTCAGGTTAGATTTCGATTTTAATTAAGTCAAATCCGTTTCATAAAATTAATAAAAATAGAAAATATTTCAAAACGTTTCTGTTTTGTAAATTAGGTGAGAAAAAGGAAGCAGAGCGCGTGCAATAAATTCACCATTTTATATTCAATTAAAAATAAAATTTATGATTTTTTCGGGCAACAACTCAAACCACTAAAATCGTAAACATCTTGACAAAAAATTTACAAGTTCATTGAGAGAAATACGACGCGCAGCAAAAATAAAAATACAAATGGCGAAGTAGTAGCATTACACGTACTGTGCATCTATATATAGTTATCTCAATAAAATATTTCTCAAAAATATTATGGACACATTTCAATACAGTACTTGCCACGCCTTACTCGATAGTTTACTAGTAACCCGTAGGCGTATTTTACTTTACACATTTCAAAATGAAACTGTTGCG
Source organism: Pterostichus niger (assembly GCA_947425015.1). Lineage (NCBI taxonomy): Eukaryota > Metazoa > Arthropoda > Insecta > Coleoptera > Carabidae > Pterostichus > Pterostichus niger. The sequence continues at coordinate 31,644,713 of OX380341.1, forward strand.
TAAGATAAAGATCAGACTAGCTACACATATGCAAATATCTCAAAAACGATAAACAATATGCTACAAGTTTATTGACAATACTAGCTTCACTTGACACTACTACCAACAACGAAACGAAAAATAGTAAACCCAAACAAAACAAAATATAAATCATCTATTTCATTAGGTTTTTTTTTACTTACACCGTTTTTAATCCAATTTATATTTCACTGATTTTACAAAGAAACCGATTTTGCTTTTAAATCTTTCACTGGCGTGACGTCGTGTCTGCTTTGAACGCCACCGACGCCATTACAGACGGACACTGTGCGTCGATATATTTGTCGTCGGATTTACTTTGTGAGTGTTTACTTTGGTTGTGATGTAAATAAACTCTTTGCGAACCTGGATTCGTACGTGACGAGTGACGTGACTTCATTCTATTTATTTATTTATTTATTTACAAATTGCAACTATTGTAACTGTAATTGTTGCTAAAGTAAATATTTATGTGATCAGCTACATGGAAATGGGAAACATGCGAAGGTACGAATTATTATTATATTTTAGTGTTTGGTTTAATTGTTTATAGTTTTATTTAATCACACACTTGGCGAAAATATCGCAATTTTTAAAGTATTTAATTGTTTAAATGAACTAATTAATTTTGTGTTATAGTTACTGGTGTAGTCAGTAATGTTTATTGCTAAAAAATATGCATTTTTATAAGTATTAAACGTATATAAATTGTCGACATTTATTTCGAAATCAGAATAATTTAATAAGAATGAAATCCAGTATATATGGTCAGCCATTACACCACACAAAGACGCCAAGCCTCCGCTGATCAAACCACATGAAACCGGGAGTTATTCTTAATAAAAACACGCTAGGAATCATTAACATATCGCATTATCATCCACCGTGAACTAATTCACAAGTCACAAGGGTTTAATTTTGCAAAAACCAGTAAAAAACACTGCAAAACACTTGCACACAGCACAGACGGCAGCACGGTAGAAGCGATCCAACATGGCCGCCGGTCGCGTTGGTGCGCAACATCGCTCCGCGTTCGCGCTGCTGTGGAACAAGGTGGTGGGGGTAGGTCTCGAGGAAAAGGTTGAGTGTGGATCGGACGGCCCCTTGCCCCGCCAAGAGCGGTAGGACCAAGTTGTTTGATACAAAAAATACGCGCGATTTATAAGAATGAGTTTTTGGGTATTTAAATATCAACTATAACTGTATTTGATTAAATATTCACTATAACCGAGCTTAATATAATAAGCATTTAGTGGTTTTAAGATTGTTTTATATTCTGTCTATTAAATATTATTATTATTGGATAGGTATCTAGTTGGATTGTACATTTGAGAACCTGGGTTTGATTCCTACAGCTGACAAATAATTTTCACCGCATTAAAACATCTTTGGGGTCGTAATTTGCCGGCTGGTAATCGCACTTCACCCAAAGAAATATATCACTTATTGAGATCTGCTACGATAGAGTGCCACTCTCAGTAATAAAAGGCGTGATGATATATTTATTTTTGCGTTATTATCGATACATCAATTTTTATTTTGCAATAATTTTTTACGTGAGATTTTTCGTTTTACACTTGAAATAAAGTTAGTGAGAAGAATGATGAAAATTATAAATATAGTAATGGCACATTTAAAATTAACTAATATTTAGTAAGTTACAGAAGTTTCGAGGATCCGTTGATAGATCCTTAAACATCGGCTATTCTAAATAAACGCGACATATCTGTTTTCAAATGGATCTAAATTATTTTAGATAAATAAATTAAAAATTATTCCCGAGATCTAAATTTATATATTATATTTATAACTATAATAATAAATTAAGATTGTTAAATAGTTAAACTATTATATTCCTTAGCGATGTTCATTGTAGCTGTCATTAAAATTAAATTAAATTTATATTTTTAATATTTTAGCATATGATAAAAGTTTTACCTGTCTTTTAAAAATATTTTTTTTTGTTTTTCTTTAAGTAATGGAGCTTAAATGGAATAAAAATTAACTACCATCCGTTTTTTGAGAAATTCAGTTTAAATTTTGAAGTGCATATAAGTTTAGTGTTCCAGTTTATTAAAATACTTTAAACCTTAAATTAAAAAAATATATACAGTACATAATAATGTTTCATTTACTTATAAATAAAAGATTATTATTAAACAATAGTATTTTGTTATAAAAAGATGTCACCTTCAAACCTAATTAAACGTACGTTTCATCTTAAAGCTGTTTCCATTTTTCAAAAGGAGATAAATTGATTTAAGATGGTTAGTTATTTTATTTGCAAATACAATTATTAATATTTAAGAGCTATGCGAGTAGAAACAAATACCAATAAAATGGTGAATACCAAAGATGATGACATTTCCATCTATATAAAAATATCTTGTTTGAATCATCATAATCTACCGTTGCTGCACAAAGGTAAACCATAGACATTGGCTCTGTCTTCATCCCACATATGAGCGATTTATTCGACAGGTAGACGAAGAATTGCTTCTTGCAGAATGCTGAGAGAAACACAGATGCTAGTGGGGCTCGAGAACGCTGCCGTTTTCTTGCACACGCTATTTAAATGATCTTATTAGGCTGAGGTTTGTTCCTTGCGGCCGTTCGCCTCGATTATTTGCATTTACACCGTATTTTACTTAGTGTTGTTTCACTTTCCTACGTACGGGCTCCCAGAGTTCTGAGGAGACGCGTCTACTGCGCATGTCAACGGCCAACACGCAACATTAAACCCTACAAATTTACAACAAATTTAAGCGAAGTGTTTTGTTAAACATTTTTAAAAAGTTATTATTATTTGTTATTATTCGAAACACATAGGAACAATCGGATTATTTTATATAAGCTGAAGTTAGCGAGTTTTAATGTGTAGGCTCTTGCTTGATTTTACAGTTTTTAAGCGTTTCCAAATAAATTATGCGAATTGTTTACTACTTTTTTACTTTTATTCGAAGTACCTAATAATTAGTTATTTGGGTACCTAGAGACGAAAGTGATCTATTGCCGTTTAGGAATGGCGATTGTTAATCGAGGCACAGCCGAAAGCAATAAATAAAATAAATATAAATATATCATCACGCCTTTTACCCATTACTGGGCGTGGCACTTTGCCTAAGCAGATCTCGGTAAGTGGTAGATTTAAATTGGTAAAAAGTGTTTGTCGGCTGTAGGGTTCGAACCAAAGTTCTCAAGATCCACAGGACGACTCGATACCACCGAGCCACCTACCCCGAAAGGAATAATCATGCAAAATCGACAGGGACAGTTTATGCTCGTGATACACACATTATTTTTGCTACTACCATTTAGAATTGCTTGAAATAGATTTTTTGACAGTTTTTCTATTCTGAAATTCGTTTGAAAATGTTGATAATTTTCGTGTATTTATAGATACAATGATATACTTTTACTTTACCGCTCGGCGAGCGGCAAACGTAAATTTTCTGCTCTCAATTGACCGTTGGAAATATCTATTTTCTTCTCGGTCGTAGAAAATAGCTATTTGTGTATTAAGAGCGCAAAATGGTATATTGTTTCTCGTAATCGACAATCTACATTATATTTGAAACACACTCACAAGATTCTTTTCTAAAGTCGCCACAATATTTTTTTTTTCATTTTATGAAATTAATTTTACAAGTTTTCAGCGTTACAGGACATCAAAAATAAAAATTGTTTATTCGCTGTCATTGGTTGTTGAATGTTGCGTTCAATGAACGTTTGATTTCGAGTTAAAAATTCGGAGAACGAGCGTTTATTCTATTCAACATAAGCGTTGAGAAATATAAGCACAAATGCCTACTTTGTATATCGATCGTAGAAAAAATAATTTGAAAACGAACCGCCAAAAGTAAAGAAAGTTTTGAAATAGTTTCAATATAACTATTGTGACAAGAAGCATGAAGTAACTTTCTTTCTGTTTTTGTCTTCTTGAAGAAACTTTTTTCTTATGAATTTGACGTTACTTTTCGGTTCTTAAATGACTGTTATTTAAACAATTGCTGCTTATGATTTCGATTATTAAATTTAAAAAAAACATCATCACGTCCTTTACCCATGACTAGGTGTGGCACTCTGCCATAGCAGATCTCGCTAATAGATATATTTTGTGTGTGATCGTCTAGCACCCGAAAGATATTACTGGGGTAAGGAGCAAATTGTTTATCGACTATGGAAACTTATTGAATTAGTTTTATAATAATTTGGCTAAAAGTAATATTATCTAAAGAAAATATGTTGGTGTGTTGTGGTTGTCAGGTAGGTGGTATATGCTATCCGGAGTCAATGTTTTCAGGCCGAGGTATATCGGGGGCACTATATATAAGATAATAGTGAGGTTCGCGTCAAAGGCCAGTGCGATGGGAGCCGAGATTCATCTCAAGGGCTCTCTAACAACCAACCAACCCGGCACACACACTCACACACATACAGACCGTACTTCCCAGAAGCCATGCGACCATACCCCTATATGATATTCTTACACAATCTACCTTTAGCTTTAGACCTGGACTAGTCCGAGAAGGAAACTCGTTCAAAACGGTTGCTTTCGTACAACGCGCGCAATTTCTTCCAAGAGAAACGTGTTTTTTTACCTTTAAAAAGTGCTAAAAAAGAGAAAGTTTAGTTGGCACAGTTGCATTGCGATTGAGGGTGGCGGCGACGCGGTTTGTGGCGAAGTCGTTGCTGTTTGATTCTCGGTTGTTTGTGTCGAAACTGGGTCGCTGACTTCGGACGGGGTGCGGAACATGGCCGACGTACGTTACCTTTGTGCAAGGTAAATATTTCTCTTTTTCCTACACCAACATCCGCTATATTTTTTACATTCTCAAATTATTACTGTTACTCATAAAATACTAAACTTTTCACAATTGTAATAGTCAATATAGTTTTAGGATTTTCTCATAAGATTACAGACTGAAAAATATATCACAAATTATCAATAATTATTTTAAATTGTGGTTAATCTACATAAAACTGTGTTTTAAAAAATAACTTGCTTTAAATAAATAAAAGCAAGTCCTACTTTGTATAAATATATTTCAACCAAATTAAATTAATAAATATATCATCACGCCTTTTACTCATTACTGGGTATGACACTCTATCGTAGCAGATCTTTGTAAATGATGTATTTATACCAGCCGTTAAATCACGGCTTCTGAAGATCTCATTGGAGAGGAAGCCAAAGGGGATTATTTTAATGTTTTGAATATTGTTTGTCAGTTTTGGGAATCGCACCCGGGTTCTCATATCCACTGAGCCACCTACTCCAAATTAGTCATGAATTTAATATAATAATAATAATAACTTTATTGGGTGCTTATAAAATACATCAAAGTACAGAAACATTTTTTTCCAAATTATTAAAACATAGAAATTATGTAAAGACCTGAAAAAATACATAAAAAACTACAGTCTTATATTATTCTTTACATATTCATTACATCATTTCCTAAATTTCTTAAAGTTGTTTTCTGTAGTTACATAATTTATAGTTTTTTTGCAACTAATATTAAAAGTGCCACTTTATTGCACGAGTGAGAAGCTTTTCGAGTCGTACGCGACTGTTGCAAATTCATGAGTGCAATAAAGGCACTTGGAACTCAAGTTATATTCACTATTTTTTCTACGATCGGGTTTTTAATAATTATAGTAATTTTGCAATCAGATATAAAAAATCTAAAACCTTTAATATATAGGTTATGTAATTTTGTTTATTTCGTACAAACTAATTTTTATTGTACGTTGTACGATAAACAACCTCTTTCTGCACTAAAAATAAAAAGTTTACACGGTCGTAGAAAGAAATGTGTTTACCTTTTCTAAACTTACATATTTAATTCTACTATTATTTTAGACACATCTGAAACTAAAAATAAAAATGAAAATGTTGTGTGTGGAAATAGGTGTTCAGAGTGAGTAAAGTGTAAAATGTGTAGTAGGCCGGTCGTAGAGCATTTTCGCATTCGAGTCAAATGTGTGGAATCACGTTGCGCCCGTATTGATTTTGGTCAGAGCTAGAGAAAAATAAGTCTACGAGTACAATAAAGCATGGCGCGCGCAGTTTAAGATTCTCTTCGTGGCAAACTTCATCAACTTAGACAATGAGAAATTCTTTACTGACATTGCATTGCTTTCTCAGATTTAGTATTCCTTCATTGCCGAAGAATTATTAAAATTTATGTTATAAACGTGGAATAATATTATGCACCAGATACACTTAAATGTTTCAGCATTCACAGCATTCCAAATAAATAAACTGTTTACCTATACAATATTCTAATCATTTCGAAAGAAACTTTTTTAAAATTATACCTAACTCAGAAAAATGTTATTGTTGATTTTTCAATGTTTTCTGAATTTACTTATTAGAATTGGAAATAAGTTTGAATGATAATTCTTCTCGTAGACGGTTGTGTTTTTCTAGAAAATTTACAGTTTTTAGCATTTCGTGATGAACGGCGTTGTTAGTTTTTTAAATTTTATTTCGGAATATAAACTAGAGTGTTTGCGCAAAAGTCTGATTTATTTTCGCGTCTGTTTGAACTGGAAATTATGATTTGTACGAATAAAACTCTTTTGTTGCATTTTAAAATATTATTTTGGCACTCGATGTTCATTTGATATACGATTTTGTTCTTCCTGCTGCGTTCGACATTTTGTTTTAAAATAGTCTGATGAATTTTATTCAATGATGTGAACACGAAAATAGTTGCGATTTATTGTACGAACACATCGTTTTTAATAAATATATTTTATTTGTCAAAGTTTTATGAGCAAAACAGACGGTTTTCAATTTTTTTTCATATAATCCTGTCGTGATTTACGACCACAATAATAAATAATAATTATAATATTGCACAATACCACACACAGTTTTTTACATTTTACCGTAATTATGTTTCCTGTACTTCTGATTATAATTATACAATTATTGCATGCATTATAAAACACTTAATTGTCAGTATGATTTATGATCTTGAATTGATGAATGGCGTAGAAGAATTATTGTGTTCTTTATCAAATAAAGTCACATGGCAAAAGATTCTTATGCCTACATGATGTCACAAAAAATATTTATGTATTTTATAATTACATTATACTCTCGTATATCGAATCTCAAGATTAAAAGTTCCATGCCGGCTCTTTAGTTAAGTTTTAATTTTTTCTAGTCTAAACATATGGGAATTTCTTTATTCACATGATCCGAATTGAACCTAAACGAGTGTTTGGTGCAAGGCTCCAATTTCGGCCGTATTCAAAAGTCGTGTAGAATAAATCAAGCGGCGTGTACAACATGGCCACTTGACACGGCAGAAGCAGTGTCCCTCGCATCTGTGTGGAATAGAAAAAGAACACGCACGGCCGTGTCATAACGGACGCAAATGTTCGACAAACAACTGAATGGCACTCTCAATTGTTTCCACAAGCGCTGTTTCATTTTTTTACTGCTTATTTGCCAAATTTATTTTATTTATGAATATACATATGATTTAATATTATTCCTGGTAAAATTAATTTTACGGAACTTGAATTTTGCGGAATTCAACTCGCTGAATTAGTACATTTTTTTTAAATTCATTTTGCGGGGCCCCTATTTGACGGGGGCCTCTAGCTAATTGACTAGTACTGCCTATTGGTTAATCCAACACTGGCTGGAGCTTGTAGCTTTTTCGACAATTTTTATCTAAACAAAATATTTGACGAAATATAAAATGATTATATTTAGAATATTTTATCAAATTATATGTAACGGTGATACGATTTTGTTTGTCCTATTAAAGTTTTATCAAATAGTGAAAACATTGACCATATGACACAAGTTTAAAATAATTTAGAATCTTTTCATTTTTTGCAAATAATATCTTCATTCGATTACAGGATGTTTCTATACCTCTGCACGAAACTTTAATGACATATATAATTTGATATACTGGTTATATGGGGTAGGTGGCTCAGTGGTATCGAGTCTACCTGTGGATCTTGAGAACCCTGGTTCGATTCCCACAGCCGAAAAACAATTTTCGCCAATTTAAAATCTACCCTTGTGGCTTCTCCTCCACTAATATCTTTGGGGCCGTGATATGACTGCTGGTAATCGCATTTCACGCGAAAAAATATATAACTTACCGATATCTGCTTAGGCAGAGTGCCACACCCACTAATGGGTAAAAGGCGTGATGATATATTTATTTATTTATAGAACAATTTTTTTTTTTTGAAATTCGCACAAATTAGTGTACTTCATTCCTAGCGAACATTTTTAATGTCACTGGTTTAATAGTACATTTAATTTAAAATAAAAATATGGCATTACACTAGGTACCTACATAATAATTAATTAATAAATGATTATTTGTAGGCAGTGTTTATACATTATTATAAATAATTAATACCCTAATTTTTGCGAATTTCAATAAAATTCATTTTGTTCTATAATCAGTAAGTATATCAAATTATATATGTCATTAAAGTTTCGTACAGAGATATAGAAACTCCCTGTATAGTTGGTCCATTTCAATGTATGTTTATACCAAGCAAACCCAGATGCAATTCAAGATCAATAAATAAATAAATTTGTATGTTGTCTATTTTCATAGAAACATTAAATATTTTTTTCTGTGCATGTATGAATTGATTTTATTTATTATAATAACAAATAATAATTCTATATAAATATTCGATACATTATCAGCATATTCCGCCATAAATAAACCACCTAATTAACACTTACTTAAACTGGTCAAAACATAAACATTCCAGCAAAATTCAAATCACTTATCTCCATTCCAAAAAACTAACCCTGACCTTAATTGGTCTAATAACCAATCTATAAATAATACTCAGCCCATTCTCGTCAGTCATGCGAGCTCGAACATTCTATCAACTGATAACATATCTCTACAGATATTAATATTATCCGGGAAGCAATGAACGATCGATGTGACTTGGTATTGTGCGTCGATTGTCAAATGTTGAATGTCTCCGACATAATCTCAAGAAACTGAGCAATGAACTGTGAAATTATAATTTAGCGGCTATAAATTATAACGCTATATTTAGATAAGTGAGATCACTGAAATCATTTGTTAGCTGGTAGCTCGTTCCTAATATATGAAAGTGAATGCTTTGTAATAATAGAATTATGTTTGTGAATGACTGGTTACTATGGTTACGATAATTTGTTGCAAAAAATGTGTGTAGGTTGACTCTAAATATATAGTTAGTCTATTTATGAAATAATTGATGTATAGCCTTCTGTCGATATTTCATAGAAATAAATACCTATTTTATAAATAAATAAAATAAATATATCATCACCTGTTTATTCATTACTGGGTGTGTCACTCTGCCGTAGCAGATTTCGGTAAATTACCAGCCGTATAATCACGGACACCAAAGATGTTAGGTGAGAGAGAGCCACAGAGGTAGATTTAAATTGGTGAAAATTGTTTGTCGGTTGTGGGGATCGAACCTATTTTGAATTTATAATTTATTACGAGTAAATGTGGTGCTTTATGGTTGCGCTGTCGTTTCACGAGCGATTAAAACCTCGCTGACTTCAACTTATTGGGATATTCAACTACTAAGAGATGGCGTTCATCACAATATGTCAAATTTGAGACATTCTCAGTTGGTCTTCATTAGTTTACTATTGCTGTCACTTGTATTTCTTTGTGTTTTGTTTTATTTTGCTTTTGCTACCAGTTTTATTTTTATTAATTTATATAGAATATAGTTCTGTTTTGGTGTTAGTTTTAGTTTTAGTATTACTTTCTTTTTAAATTAAAATCAGTATAAATATACGATAGACATTCATTTTCAAATAAAATTCTTATTGAAATGTGTAGGTTTATAACAGCTTTCATTAGAAAATAAAAACCTTAACTACTTAGATAATTAAAAGAAAATTATAGCTATGAAACTGTCATTAAAAATATAAATCATAGTGTAATTAAACACTTAACACAATTTACATAATTTTCTTTATTATTTTAAATAAACTCGCGCGTAAAATATATTCATGTATGATATTTATTACATAATTGTTATCAGGTGTTTTAGATTTAATAAAAATATTTATATCATAAATTGAATCACTGTTTACATAATAATAAACATGATTATGTAGCACACTTATACAACAATGGAGTTTGTGAGCATAGTGGCAATTAAAGAAATAAATTAATAAATTAAACATAATAATAATATAAATTGTTGTTTTAATAAGGAAAAAAATAATTGCTTTCAAGTTTGAATTTCATGGTTTTAATAGTATTTTTTTATTAAACGATGAATTAACAACGTTTCGAATCTTGGAACGATTCATTTCCAAGTCTGCAATAAACTCACAAAAGTCATAAAAAATAAATAAATAGAGTAACAAACTTATCAGAATACAAAATTGTTTTATGGAATAAAAGTTACACTTAAAGATTAATGCCTATGACACTGACACTGGTCGATGAGCGTCGATGAGCATCGATGAGCTCTTCGATGAAACAACAGAACGCACCCGTCATCGACGAAAATTAGAGGCTCCTCTATTTCCATCGAAGAGCTCATCGATGAAACGAACGTATCTTATTTCACTCGTATCTTTTGTGTCTCACTTCACGTTAGCGTATTTTTGAAATTTAGTTTTTCTTTCTCAACTTTAGAAGCTTTTATTGTTTGTCAATGAAGGGTGCGTTCTGTTGTTTCATCGAAGAGCTCATCGATGCTCATCGACGCTTTCGACCAGTGTGCCATAGGCATAATAAAAATCAGTAGGAAGAAATTCCTGGAGACTAAACGTGAATATTGGTTTGTTTTAACTCAATAACCATTGCTGTTAAAAAAATTACCATGAGAACATTTAGTGACAAAACCAAAATAACCAAATTTACATAATATCATCTTATAATTACATTGAATTTTGAATTTGAAATTAAATTATGCATTTCTCGTGACGTAGGAATGGTTCATTATAAATTAAGGTAGATCAAATTATACTATAAAACTTCTTTTCGTAAAACATGCACAAGATACACGTTCTTATTCCCTAATTTTAGAGAGAGAAACACTGCTTTTCTCCCCTAGGGAGAGAAACATGATGTTTCTCTTCCTATGTAGGATGTTTCTCTTCCTAGGTAGCATGTTTCTCTCCCTAGATAAATGTTTCTCTCCCTAGAGACTACGATTATTTGCTGTTTGCGGTGTTTCCTAGGTAACTAGTTACGCAACCCATATTTGACATTTGTCCCGATAAGACAGTAATTTTTGTGCACTTGTTACGAAAAGTATAATATGCTTCACGGGAGGGCGCGATTATCCCTTGATGCATAACATAATATTTCTTGTTCTTCTTCTATTTATCTCAATCTGTGTTTCTCTTTCAATAATTATAGCATAATTTGAGGTTAGTTACTAAAACAAAACTTTCTGTCTCTTTATGCCTGTCTTTCTCTAACCACTTGCCAGTAGTATGCCACAGTGACGTCATATATCCCTTTTTCAAATTTTAAATATATCTTTTTGTAAACTGTGACAGAAAGTTCCAATTTCTCAATAACAAACTGAAATGTAATGAAGTGAATAATTAGAAATGAGAATAAAGTAAATTAAAATTAGTTTGTTATGTACTGATTTATTTTTCTGAATTAATACACCACCTACTACAAAAGACCTGATAAAATTAGCATAAATAATTGATTATTCATAACCAAAGTGCAAAAATGAGTTTGTGCTTTCATGAAGATGTAAACTTATCTCGTAGATAATTTCTTCGGATAAGAATATCACCGACGACGCCTTCTACAGCGACAGGAGCGATAGCCAAGCAAGGCGCAAGCGTCTACTGCATTAATGAGAAAAGATTTATACATCGAGCATGTTAAGGTTCCATAAGTCATTACAAGACGTGCCCGCGCTAGAGCGGGTAAGACAGAGGGGGACTCAGTGTATTTGTGTGACGAGATATCAACGGGGAATGCTGGCAGGATTGCATGCTGCGTTTTGTCTTTTTTCTACTAATTTTTTGTTTGGAAAATAAATCGAATAACTTGATGCAACAAGCTATTTTTAATGAACGGACGTAATTGAGTTTTTACCGCACGAAAGTAGAGCTTTTTCTTCTAGAATTTATCTTCTCATTTGCATAGGTATCTATAAATGCGGACCCGCCATGGCTACCTACTTACCTACAAATTTAGATACATTTTACGCAGGTCATTAAATTTATAAGTGGCTTTTTAAACAAATTAAATAAACTTACGTTAAATAACAACAAAGACAAAATTAATTGTCATCCATACACTTGGTGAAACTAAGTTTAATAAATTTTGTGAGACTTTGCCAAGTGTTTATTTAATATTTTTTATTAAACTTACGTTATTCATTTTGTTTTTAATTAATTTCCAATTTATCTAAACATCAACAAAGTTGATATTTCATTTTACAAATTTTCATAATTTTAAATTTGCCGTAATGGACAATATTTCTTCTAATTACATATCCTGTAATTATATTTTATGAGTTACGAACAAGAAAATAGAATATTACTTTTTTGTACTCTCTTGTATTGATCAATAATGTACATACATACAAAACATTTCAAATATTAGTGTTTCTGAATCTTAAAAAAAATGGGGTAGGTGAGAACCCTGGTTCGATCGCCACAGCCGACAAACAATTTTCACCAAAATTAAATCTATTCCTGTGGCTCCCCCTCCACTAATATCTTTGGGAGCCGTGATTTGACGGCTAGTAACTGTACTCCACGCGACAAAATATAACACTTATCGAGATCTACTACGGCAGAGTGCCACACCCAGTAATGTGTAAAAGGCGTGATGATATATTTATTTTTATTTATATTTATTTATATACTGAATCTTAAATCTTTTGAAAAATTTCACTCAGATGCACAATTACACCTACATTTGTATGAACTTTGTTCAGCTAATAAAAAATTAGACGAAAAAGCACGCGAATTATTAATATTTTATTTCTGATTTGGAAAAGCGAACGGCTTATAAAGTTTGTAAACGCCAATATATTTTTAATTGTGAATCATTTATTTTACAATGAATTGTGAATGATAATTTCGTTATCTTTAGTGCCCTAATTAATTGTACATAAACTTAATAATCAGTAGTTATAAAACAAGAGCTTCGAAAATAACTGAATATACAGTTAAGAGAACGAAATGTGCTACCTACGATATATAACGACTCCGCAGGTGAAGTTATGTTTTTTGATAACAAAATGAATCAAACAGCTACATTTTCATAAAATTTTCACTAAATGTCATTAAAATTACTTGTTTGTTTGTTGATATCTATGGATACAATTCATTTGTTTGTTACTGACATATGTAAAGGTTTGTGTATCGCGAAACATCTAAAATTGAGTTATCAGATTGGTCTATTTTCTGCTGAATTATATAATCGACATGAGGGCTTCAGGTTCGTATAAAACCGCTGCCATTTTAGAAATATTTTGTGTTTAGTTCGCCAGGATACAAGCAGCGCTTCTAGTGGAAATACCTAAACTAAAGGACACGTATTCAGGAAACCAATTTAGCGCAAGTGTATAAGCCTGTCTATTATAAATCGTGGCTGATAGTAAGTCTGATCAGTTATAATTAAATCAAGAATATTGATCAATATCAATATGGAACATTGTGCTGGAGCGCGTTGCGATTGTTCCGTACACATTTGTGGTCACGGTGGGTCAGTAACGGAACAAACCCAACAAACAAATTCTCAAGCGTTTACAATGCAAAATATTCATACGTGTAATTAACGCGTCGGTGATAAACGACGTAGTGACGTCACTTAATCTAGGAGCATAGTTCAAAGGCTTTGCGCTTGGTGCAGCACCGTCCAATGGTTCCCAACCTCCCCCGACCCTTGCGCAGGTCCTAGCGTCACCGGATAGCGACCAACTCATTACTGCATTAATAAAGTCGGACTTAAGGGCTGAGTTGCGCCCGCGCAGAATGTAAAGCCCGGCTTTGAATGTAGCGCCTTTATTTATAGCGCTTGCAAATTCCGGCAAAGTGCACCGTTCACATAGACACTACACTGCGGATGCCCCTGCCAGTGCTAGTGAATGAGCTTGAAGCTTATACTGTTTTACATCCCACTAAGTCCGGACTTACACAAAAAATTAGGAAGGCACTGTCTTATTTTACAAATATACCATAAAAATTACTCCAAAAAAGATATGAAAAACAACAAATACACCCATACCTCGCTATACGGCCGCTCTTTATACGGCATTTCGCTATAACGGCCCTTTTCAATTAAGGCACGTTTTCGATTTACGGCCTAAAATGTTTCGCTATAACGACAAAAAAACTTTTTTTCCCATTGAATTTGTATTAGAATAATTGAATTCCTTATACGGCTTTTCGCTTTGCGGTCAAGTTTCGTGGAACGTATCTAGGCCGTAAAGCGAGGTATGGGTTTACAATTATTTATTTATTTACGTCACATCAAATACATAATTGAACTTAAAATTCAAATAAATAATAGCTAGTTTTTATTATTACTATGAGACAACATAATATTGAATTTATTTATTTCATAATTTTGACTATTTCACTACATTAAAACTGCCCCTGTGGCCCTCTCTACTAACATCTTTGGGGGCCATGATTTGACGGCCGATATACACATAAATATATCACTTACCGAGAACTACTATGACAGAGTGCCAAACCTAGTAATAGATAAGAGACGTGATGATATATGATTCTTTTCTTTTGGTGTTGTCTCAATTAGAAGACATTTTATATTTATTTAGTTATGAAAACACCTAAGCTTCAAATGACTTAGTTTCTTAATCGAGTTCTCTCCCATTCCGCGTTGTAATGCTTGTGGCTTTGATCTGACTTTCTGGCAGCATATTATGAAAACACCCGTAGATTTTATGGAGTTCAAAAGCTCCATAACATCTCCTGATTCAACAAACGTCGCTGAAAAACTTGCCAAGCAAGATCACAAACTCGCTCTGCAATTTCAAAATGGCAGCTCCCTTCAAATGGCTTCCGATTTCGTACCGATAATGCGATGTCGCTGTCATTCAGCTGTCAGCTCGCGGGAAGTGCCGCTATCCTCCCACAGAGTTTCATCTCGTTTATGAAAAATTCATACATGACTCACGCGTTGCTGATTCAAACTGATGCTCATGTACTCACAAACACTTTAAACTCAATTTACATTTTATTGGATATTTTTTGACCTATGAATCACATCTACTATTGGAGATTTTTACTTCCCAACAATATTATTCACACATTTGTTTAAAAGTTGTAGACAATGATAGATTATTAATAACAGATCAATTTCGAACTTTCATTGTCTTTATTTTTATAGAAATATATAACACAACGTTTTGATTGATATAATCTTTAATCGTTATCACTGAATACTGAATAATAATCATTAAGGCTACTGCTACATATTCCTTCATATTTTTTTATGAACTATTTACTTTACTTGTATCACTGATTAATTTACTCAAATGATATCAAAATAAATTTTTGTGGATGTTAATAAACAATTAAGTATTTATGTCAAAAGATTTATGTTATTAACAACATAAAAATCGTTCAATAGAATTTAAATACTATTTGTGAAAAAAATATGCACTTTTCTTATTTGGTGTATAATGTACTATTTCTTAACATTGTTTTATTATCTGACGGTTCAATTGAGATTTTTGTAATAGTGTTTAGTGAAAGTGATTGGGAAAATTGTACTCCTACAGAAACTAAAGAAGACATGCAAAATGTGTAGTACGGAAATACACATAAAGTAAACTGGGGTTTAAGTTTCTTTAAAAGGTGACATTTTACATTATTTTGTAATTTTTAAATCTTAATTTATTTTCTCAAAAAATATCCAAGGTTGTTTTGGATTCTCACTGTTATTTTTATGTTTATGACAACTGAAAATAATGTTATTCTGTTGATACTTGAGTGCAGAAAATAATAACTTTCCGTACTGTCATAAGAAATAATGTTTACTAGATTTGTAGTAAAAAAAATATATTCCCGTACTGTTATTTTCTGTTGTCTAGCAACGACTATAACATACTGGAATAATGAATTTTGTTGTTTGAAAACACATTGAAAAGTATTATTTTTCAACCGATCAGATCAAAAAAATTCATATTTTCGAATAGAAATTATACCTACTTCTGACTTCTAAATCTAATGCTCATGGCACACTGGTCGATGAGCATCGATGAGTTCTTCGAGGAAACAACAGAACGCACACGTCATTGACGAAAAATAAAAGCTTCTAAAGTTGACAAAGAAAAACTAAATTTCAAAAATATGCTAACGTGAAATGAGACACAAAAGATACGAGTGAAATGAGATACGTTCGTTTCATCGATGAGCTCTTCGATGCAAATAGAGGAGCCTCTATTTTTCGTCGATGACGGGTGCGTTCTGTTGTTTCATCGAAGAGCTCATCGATGCTCATCGACCAGTGTGCCATAGGCATAATAAATGTGGTTAAATGTATCAAAACCATTGTAAAATGTAGGCTTTGTACTACAATTGGGATTAATTTAGTCGGACGAAAATTGCGATTAACAGAAATTTAAATCCATTAATTTAGGGAAAGATGAAACTTTTGGCTGCTTTTCTAAAATATTTAAACACATAACTTTCCATAAATTTGATGTTTTTAATTGGGAACTGGTCGTGGATTTTCCCTATGCGAGAGTTCATTTTCAGTGTATTGATCATTCAAACAAACTATATATTTTGTAGCAAAACTTAGGTCAAATTTCATGGATTGCAAGTCTTCAGATAAAGCTCTCCTATTCATTAGCTTAATAGTAGAATAAGTCCCCCATTCAACAAATAACACATCGTCATCTTGGCCATATCAGACACCATTCGTTGTACTCATGTGCCATCTTCCATCGGCGGTGGCGACGTCGGTTCCGCTCGACTCCAAGAACCGGTTCCTCGAGCGTGCGTGTGTGTGTGTGTGTGTGTGTTGATGCAGGTATGCGCCGAGAGCCTACTAGGCGGAGCCGTTGTACCACATGTTGCTGGAATGTTCCTCGGTTCCCTCTCCGTGCGGACCGATGCCGATGTCTTCATACGATCGGTTCGCAGGCTGGCTCGTGATCGCTGATCGGCGAGGGACGGACAAGACGGTTTGCGAATCTTCGCACTGTGGTTAGTGGTTAGTAACGAGGTTGGAGAAACGTGGAGAATCTAAATAGAAATTATCATATTATGTCTAATTAAATGTTTGTCGACTTCATTCTATAATCTTGGTGTTTGGAATGAAGTGATAATAAAACGATTGGATTGTTATGAAACTTTGCAACCACAGCAAACATTCATATTACACTGAAAAGTAGAAACTACAATTTTTAAAACAAAATAAAAGGAGAGTTTTTTTTAACATATGACTTCGACTGAACGTACAGTAATGAAGATAATTTTAAAGTTAAATTTTTATGACAGAAAAATTCGGATGACGCCTGGATTTAAACCAGGGACCCTCCGCTTGCCGGGCAGAGATGCTAACCGCAACACCACGTCACCTGTGTCCGACGTATGGCATCAACCGAATTCTTCTGTCATAGTGTCTAACGTAGCATCGATCCCAAAGACTCCTATATCTATGATAGGCATTGACAACGGGTTTCGTCTACAGCGACACAGTTCTGATTTATAGGGAATCATTCCACGAACTGATTTTTTCATCCGAATTTTTCTGTCATAAAAATTTAACTTTAAAATTATCTTCATTACTGTACGTTCAGTCGAAGTCATATGTTAAAAAAATCAGTTCGTGGAATGATTCCCTATAAATCAGAACTGTGTCGCTGTAGACGAAACCCGTTGTCAATGCCTATCATAGATATAGGAGTCTTTGGGATCGATGCTACGTTAGACACTATGACAGAAGAATTCGGTTGATGCCATACGTCGGACACAGGTGACGTGGTGTAGCGGTTAGCATCTCTGCCCGGCAAGCGGAGGGTTCCTGGTTCGAATCCAGGCGTCATCCGAATTTTTCTGTCATAAAAATTTAACTTTAAAAGGAGAGTGTTCACCATTTCTTAACGATGAACTATAGAACTCTAAAAAGCATGTTTATTTATTCGATTATATTGTTATTTCAATTTAGAAGTTGTCAATTTAAACAACTACCTAGCATTGGCATGTAGATAATATATTAAGATATCATGCATCTCGAGAAAGACCTGGCAGACAGATGTCTCAAGTCACCTGTCTTCTAAATCAAATGTATCTTGAAGTGACAAACAGATGAAACGTCTCCGACTGCCTTTGTCGATCTTTTGATATGTTAGAAATTCTTCTGTCCATATGGATTCAAGAAAAAATTCTCTATTTTAAATTCAAGTAGAGTAAACCTAGCATAAAATTGATTTGAAACTTTTATTAGACAAGAAAGACTTACTTAAATTGAATGTAAGAAATGCAATAAAAGAGTAATAAAAAGTAGAGTATGTGGGGTTGATTCAGGGCAGATATTCGTGGTCAATATGACGAGCATCGTTGGTGGCATCAGCGACAAGCCATTAAGTGACTTACGTCGAGCAATTTAAAAGTGTTCAGCATGCAGGAGCCGTTCTCCGCGCGTCGGCTCGATCTAAATCTAATTTAAAATATCGATATAAAATGCTGGGGGCGCGCTCGCGAATCCCTCGCAGCGGAGGACATCTATACGGCCGCTTTACGAGTTTCTAAAGTATGGGATTTTTAGAAATATTGGCCTTTATAGACAAAGCTTTATTGCGGGAACGTCCTGGCCTGGGGTTGGAAGTATATCACGCTGGCCAGATCCCCAAATGGTGACAAACTACGACCAATACGTCCTCGTATCACGTGTCTGACCGGAAAGGTACGCGCAACCATCCCCACAGACGGCTTCTTTCATTTCAACGACATTCAAACCTGAACTCATAGTTATTTAACATTCATAATTCATTATTATGCACCGAAACAAATTAATACAACTATAAATAAATGTATCACGCCTTTTGCCCATTACTGGATGTGGCACCGAATTAAACCAGTGATACTAAAAATGAAATACCCTAATTTTTGCGAATTTCAAATAAAAATCTTTTTCTACGATTGCTATGAAAAGTTGACAATTACGCTCTCATTTGTCATCGTAAAGTTGACGTTTTCTGTGGAACAATCGAAAAATAAATTTTTGCGCGTCTCCAATGGCAACGCGCGAAAAAGACGTTAAATACGCGCGTTTCCAATGGCAACACGCGAAAAAGATTTTAAATGCGCGCTTATTTCAATAGTTACCAGGGATACAAACAAAATAGAAACTTGTCATATTGCCAGTTGACAGAACGAATTTATTTTCAGTACGCATACGTTTTTTAATAATTTGAAGATGCAATCGTAGAAAAAATTATGTATGTATCACGAGCGTAAAGTGTCTTTGTTCCTCTTATACTATTGCAGCTCGCGCTGTAATTACCGTGTTCGAGTAACAAAGAATCACTTTACGCTCTTAATACACAAATAACTATTTTGTTCTATAATCAGTATATCTAATTATATATGTCATTAAGGTTTCGTGTAAAGGTATAGAAACACTCTGTATATTTGAATAGTCTGGTAGTACTATAGTGTAGGTAGTTAGTTCGAACCCCATTCAAGCTAAAAATAAATGAACTAGCATGCTGCAGCACGGTTAGTCCAGGCCCTGTTCTGTAATTGTAATTAAGTTCCTGTTGTCCAGATTAGTATAAATTCACAACGTTATTCTCAATTAATAAACGTGCTTCTTTTTTTTGTCGGTACGGTTCTGTGTGGGTCCACACCCCAATGCCACCGTCTTGCTACTTTTCCGTCCGATCACGTCCCGTGTATTCTTCTCTTTTTCTCTTCCCTGAATTTCGTCACGTGTTCCTTCTCACTCTCCTTCTGCTTGTTCGTCCATGGGGCGAGAAATTGCTCAATAGCGCGATTCCGCAATATACAATCATACAGAATCGTCTTGTTTTTATTTTATTTTCTTACAATTCTTTCACCTCAACACACATAAATACACATGGAGAAAACTTTATTATGTTTGAAGATGCAACTTTTACTTGACTCTGTCTCAAATTAATTACACATATCTTGTGAAAGGAATTAGTATTGTGAGTTGGTATAAAAGATATCATCTGGGTTGACAATTATTTCCATGACAACGCAACAATAAATAAAATACATTGTTTTCTTGCAAATATTAGGCTTATTGGGCTGTTTGAAACAGACCAACAAATGTTTTGTTAGCGGTTGATACTAAATTATTTTGTAGTCGTGATCTAGTAGGTAAATAGTTGTGAATGTAATTCATCATTCTTCTTGAGAGTTAAAGCCATCTCACTTTTGTGGTGGTAATAGTGAAACTTGTGAGTAAATAGTTATAACGTAGGGGTGAAATGCGGTGGAGTACATCCCTGTGTTTCTCGGAAAACAACGTGAAACTTCCGACGCATCCCTTGTGACGGTGGCGGCGGGTGGTTAGTTTCACCCTCGCATTACCCGAGCCGTGCGAGCACGTACCGTACGAGGGATGTCGACTGTCGGCCTCGACTTGTCTCGAACTCCAAACGTGAAGAATTCGCCAAGTTTGCGGCAGGCTAGGGTGGTCACGTGATACCATGCACCCCTGTAACTAATACCATGTCTGAAATGCCGGACGGATGTGTTATATTGACTTGATGGGCGATTGAGGGCCAACAGGCTATTTGAAAGATTCAAAAACTATAATTGCATTTATTTTTCAATTTATTTATTACAATGAAAAACAGAAAATTTACGAGTAGAATATATATTATTCTTAGTTTTATTAGATGACCAAAACGTCAACTTGAAGACATGGATACAAAATTGTGACTGTGTCAGCGCTGTACTAATTTTATTCATTCATATTTTTATAAATAAATAAATATAAATATATCATTTATCTTTTACCCATTACTGGGTGTGGCTCTCTGCTGTAGCAGATCTCGTTAAATTACATATTTCTTTGCGAAAAGTGTGGTTACCAGCTGTCAAACATAGTCCCAAGATGATAATGATGGGGAAGCCACAGGGGTAGTTTTAACGTGGTGAAAATTGTTTGTCGGTTGTTGAAATCGAACCCACAGGCCGACTCAATACCATAAATTAACTCTATGATATAGCGCATTTTAGAATATCTTTTTAACCAAATTGTACAAATTAATAAACTTCAAATTATAACAGACAACAGCAACATCAAATCCATTCAGTGAGAGATTACAGTGCTGTTGCATATCGTATTCTGATTTTGATTGGCCGGCTAAAATGTTAAAATGACAGCATATTTACAAAAAATTGTGACAGTAAGAGTGCAAATTGTTCTCCAAATAAACATGTCCTACTATTTGGTTAGTTGTTCTAAAATGCAAGTTTTATAAAACTTTTAAATATTATATTTAATATTTATAAAAATGTGACATAATAAAATTGGTACAGCGCAATCGCTGTTACAAGTTTTTATGTTACATAAACTTGTCTTCATTTTGATGTTTTGAACAGCCAATCAGAATCGAAGTAAAATATGTCTTATAAAACTACACTGTAATCTCTACCCGAACTGACTTTCGTTATAAATTGTGTGGAAGATGAGCGTAGGACCAGTACTGCATTTATATAAAATGGTAAAAAAGTCATATCCTTTTGACATTTCTATAGTTTATAATTCGGTTGTAGTTATCACATCACTGGTATAATTCTTTTTGTAGTTTGACATAAGCGCTTTTTTTAAATAAATATGAACCTGCGACCTACGTTTATGAAAAGACAAGATACTATAATTACTAGTAAACAAAATAAAGTCATAATGATGTTTTATCAGGTATACATTTATTCTTTGAAGGGTTTTATAATACCAATATTTACGAATTTAAATAGAAAACATTTTATTGCGGAAATAAAATGTTACTTATCGTGTAGTATAGTGTAGAGTAACTAGTACACTAATAGGATTGGTGGAAGGATTTGAAAAGAGCGTAAATAATCAATGAATGCGGTAATAATTGAGAGTTTAAGATTGTTGGTTTGATGTAGCTGGTCTGTCTATTCTTCGTCTATCAGTTTATGAAAGCTCCGCAGGTAGAATCGCGGTCCCTTTGCGGTTACGGTGGATAAACACGACAAGCAGAGTCCAACCAATAATATCCTGTTCGCTGTTCGTTACGTTTATAAATAGACGCAAAAGATCATTAAAATAATTGCATTGTAATTTACACACGGTGCAAACAGAGCAGGTTGCGGGTTCAACCGCTTGACGAAGAGATAATATTAGTGCGCACATTGCCAGCAGTCATTGTTTCTTCTTCTGCTGCATTCAAGCGCTGCGGACAGCGAAGAGCAAAGAACGAAGCCAATAGGCAACCGGTTCTATATATGGCCGCTGCATCGGACATTTTCTTCACTAATGAGATGGAATTGGACGGACAAGCGTTTGCTGTTTAGAAATTTTTCTCGGCTTCGATGAAACAAAAAGCGAATGGAAACAAAAACACCAACAAATGACAAAAAGAAGCAACTATTTTAACAATTGCCTCTTGGTACTACTATTCATTTTATAATATTCCGATCACAGACTACTCGCTGTTTATACAAAGTTTTAAAATAGCATAATGTTGCTCTTACACTCATGTAGGGGAAGGCTCAATGATAATGAGCGTGAAAAGTTTATTACCCGTCCAAGGGATACAAACCCACGTTTCCCTTAAAACTTAAATCCCTAAACCTGCGTTACATTTGTTTAATGTGCGTAAAATAATTGATTATAATGAAGAGGAATTAGCAACACCAAAGTAACTTTAGAAAATTTCCTCTGGCGTATCTCGTAGGTTTACCTACTTAGAGTTGTTAGTTATAAACACATATATCTTCGGTTCTTTTCACTTTTGGAAAGGCGTAGCTACAAATTAGAAGATTAATTTAGAAAATAAAAGAGCCGAAGTCAGTCCAGGTAATTTTATTACCTGGCATGACCTCATAAGGCTTGGCTTTGTCACAATAGAAAGGACGAGCCAGCACCACGCGCGTCTTTTGTCGGTGCGATATGCGACAATCAGATCAAGCTAGACCATGATGCTTTAAGACGTCAGGCCGCACCCCTTTCAGAACAAAAGACGCACGACATCATTCTCCGTCAAGGCACGAGCCCCAATCAACGAAACTGTTTCATATTTTTTACGTTGTTTCGCGGTATAAAAAGCTCTGCGGCTGATTTCCGATTCAGTCTGTTCGTCTGTACGGGATAATGAACACGGGCAACAAGGCGATAACATAGTTGGCGCTGGAGAACAAACGCGGCCGCGCGCTCGAGAAAAACCCGCGCGCTTCCAAGCCATTGTCTCTCGCTCTGCTTCTTGTTCTTATGAACGGTGTTGATTTTAATGAAGTGAATGTTTCATAAAGATGATTTCTCGAGAACAAGACGCGCCAGAAAAACCACTACAACAACCTTCATTTAGCAACCTTAAACTTTTTACTTCGTCTTATATCTTTCATTGAATTGCGGTATCATTTCATTGTTACGATGTTTAATTACTACGAGATGGCATTGCTCGCACCACATACTTTACATAAAACTCATTAGAATTTAATGTTCTTGATTCTTCCAATTCTAGTTGTGACCAACCATTTTATGCTAGTCTGTACTATAAGGAACTGAATCCCAATTAAAGTATTTATTCATATATTTTTAACTTACGTAGGATTCGAGCTCGAGATCTCCGAATTGGAATGCCATAACGCTAACCACATCACTATACTGCCAGTTAGTTTAAATTGAAAAACAAATAAGTAATCTACAAGTTACTTGGTATATTACATGACAATTTTAACATTTTAAAAATAATATATATTATATAATATATGGGGTAGGTGGTTCAGTGGTATTGAGTCGGCCTGTGGTAACCCTGGTTCAATTCCAATTTAAATCTACCCCTGTGACATCCCCTCCACTAACATCTTTGGGAGCCGCGATTTTACCACTGATAACCACACTTCTCGCGTAGAAATATATCACTTACCGAGATCTGCTACGACAGAGTACCACACCCAGTAATGGATAAAAGGCGTGATGATATATTTATATTTATTTATTTAAAAATAATATTACGTTTAATTAAAATTAGTAAATTAAATCATGATGAACATAATTATGGGGTGGGTGGCTCAGTAGTATCGAGTCAGCATGTGGATTTGAGAACCCAGGTTCGATTCCCACAGCCAACAAACAATTTTCACTACAGTAAAATTACTGCTGTTGCATCCTTCCACTAAAATTGTGATTTGACAGTTGTTAACCGCACTCCACGCGCATAAATGTATCACTTACCGAGATCTACTATAGCAGAATGTCGCACCCACTAGCCATGGGTAAATGACATGATGATATATACTTCATAACAGTCAAGTAGCAATTAATTTGTGCTTCTACCTCAAGATAAAATAAAAAAATAATAAAATAAATATATCATCACGCCTTTTACCCATTGCTGGGTGTGGCACTCTGCCTAAGCAGATTTCGGTAAGTGATATATTTTGTCGCGTGAAATGCGGTTACCAGCCGTCAAATCACGGCCCTCAAAGATATTAGTGGAGAGGGAGCCACAGGGGTAGATTTGAATTGGTGAAAATTGTTTGTCGGCTGTGGGGATCGAACCAGGGTTCTCAAGATCCACAGGCCGACTCGATACTACTGAGCCATCTACCCCATAGATAAAATGCCTGCTACAATATATTTTTAATGTATTAATGTCCACATCATTAGTTTTAGAATCCGGAAATTACAAGGAAATGTTATCATTCTTTATCACGTATATGTTTTGTTTGTATAACGTCTTCTCCCACCTCTACTTCATTTTGTTTTAACTGTACGAATTTCAGTAATGACGTGAATATCATAAATAAATTAATTTGTCAAACAAATCTGACAACATATTTTTTTAAATATGTGCAATATTTACTTATCTGACAGATGGTAATCTGGAACTTTTTAAAGTAAACATCTTTATTGCATAGTTAGAAAATTGTATTTATTGTAGCTACAAATGCAAATTTTGTAGTCTGCTAATCAGACTATCTGTGTTTGTATTCGTAGTTTCTAATGTAAGTTCAACAAGAATAATTATAGAAATAGGTTCGATGGGCCCGCTAAAATTGAGCCCCGTGGGGTGTCCGTTGTCACTAATATGTGAGTTTGTTTCGTGTTAACGTACGAGCGGTCCGGTACCTCATAAACCGTGCGACAGTCATCGACCAGTTATAAACTGCCAATTACAGTCCATAACTATCGGACCTTCCGTTGGCGGCGGTGGCGGTAGTGGCGGCAGTGGCGATGGCGGTGTGTATCGCGAGCGACCCCTGCCGCTTCGGCGACACAATAGCAGTGCGTGACCACCATACACCCCCACACCCCTCGCTCTGATGCTGGTGATCTAGCCAGCGGGATGCTCTATTGCCGATTCGTATTTGTCACAACGCCGGTGTGTGATGTTTATGGCTGGCCTGGCGAGCGAAATTGCCAGATCATCGAGATGTATTGAGATTGCTTTCAAATAGTTTTCTAGGTTTTTTATTCATGGAGTTTCAAATCATATTTACCTGTGGTTTAGCTTGAAACTGGTAGGGATATATTCATTTAAAGACAATACAAATTCATTCTTCTTTTATTCATTAGGACATGTGTCGTAGCCATACTGGAAAATCCGACTTGCTATAAAATGTCTAATCATTTTATAAAACACGGTTAGATCATTAAAATCTTTGTTGTCTTTGCAGTGTTTTACAACCTGGCTAGTTATCTTATAAAACGACGAACAGAATATCATATTATGACTAGCCATGTCATAAACTGATTAACTTGATTGTCAAATTTATTAATTTATGCTACAACACAGGGTTCGGGCTCACCGAGCCGCAATGTGGTACTTCTTATATTGTTAGCTTGACTGAGAATCGAATGCCGTAAAGCTAACCGACGCTAAACACACCATCGTTTCCGTTATATCGCTAGCTGCTTACAGTAAAAATGTTAAAATTAAAGTTGTAAGTAAATACTTTTTATGTTCGACTGCATCATATTACTTTATTTTACGACACTGTTTACTGTCCATAATCGGGTACTTTATTGGACTAGTACGATAAAAATGCAAAATTGGACTGCTGTCAATGTCACATTAAAACAAAATTCAAAAGAAATTTTTAAACACCATTTTCTGTATGTATTATATGTGTCTTCATACAATTGTTAGATATTCTCTTGCATTATATGCAAGATCTTTTATTTCTTTTGGAACGTCTTCAATGTCTTCATCCATCTCAACACTTTTTTCACTTTGACAATTTGATAAATAAAGCAACAAATGCATAACAACGAAGCACACTTTGAGATGCAATTAAATGTTTTAAATATAGGTATTGACATAATCATATTTTAAGAGAAAATATTCTTCACGCAGTCGAACATAAAACGTTGTATGCAACTCGTACATAATCGGACTTTATAGACTCGCCTTATTTATTAGCCTCGCTCGCTGCGCTCGCTCTGCCATAAAATTCGGCTCGTCCAATAAAGACCTAAATTATGTACTTGTTACATAAACTACTATTATTTATAAAAATTTGGAAACAATGATCGATAAAAACATTTGAAATTAAAATTATTTTGACATTTATAAGGTAGGTTAGAGTGTAATAATATGAACAATATCATTCTAAAAATAAATACCTTTAAATTTAATTAGAAAGAAAAGTGTCTATTGTTTGTTGTTCTTATTTTATTATAAAAATGATACTTATATGAGCATTGACAGCTAAAATATGTGTCTGTTTGTCAGTACGACAACTTTACAAATAAAAAAGTTCCTAAAAAGTTGTAGAAAATCGAATTTTGTGCCATAATTTTTGATAAAAACAGTGTCACAAAATTGGTTTTATATATGCATTATAGGACAATAATTTAAAGTATAGAATGGCATGCAGAAATTAATCCTCACCAACTTTTATTTGAAACTTTATTTGCAAAGTAATCAAGGGAGCAAACTTGTTTCCCATGTTAATCGTCTTTGACAGTTCTTCCTGTAGCATAATTTTAATCTGATGTTGAGACAAATATATTCACCCCTCAACTGTTATTGTTAGGGAAAATTAAATGAATTTAGATTGCTTTTAATACACAAGATAATATTTAAGTCCTTCCTTATAGTACTTTATTTTATCGGTACGTAGAATGATTAGAGATCACGTACACAGTAAAGTATAAATCAAAGTATTTTCTGATAAATTGGTAAATTTTGAAAATAGTTGAAGAGCGATATTCATTTTATATCCTGCTGAGAGACTGACCTCTCATCGCTGTGTGATGTACGATGAAAAATATACAAGTTGGATCGTAAATAAACATAGTAGATCAAATAATTCACAGCCATTGCAATATCGACATGATGTTGTATACACGACGCTATATTGCAGCGGTTCTCAAACAATAAGCAAATTTCTATAACCTGAATTTAAACTTTGTTGTACCATTATACTCATTCCCGCTCTAAAAAATCATGATATCAACTATACTCATATTTTTTGCGTAAAGTTTCGACTTTTAGTGACTATACAATTCGTCGAAAAATATACCAATCAGATAACTCAATTTTCTTAAGTTACGCTGTATAACATTGCATTGCGTTACTAAACGTGTTTTGGAAAACAAATCTTTGCGTATTTCAGTCACAGACAAATGAATCGTTTCCATGGATATAAATAAATAAACAAGTAATTTTATATTTTTGACACTTCCTCCAGTAATATACTTCTATTGCCAACATTTTATCTATAACAATTGTACATTTAATATTTCTTACAATAAATAATTGGTTTAATGTAGCTTTTTGATTCATTGTATAGACTTAATATATACAACTCGAGCATCGGAAATCTCCTGAATGGACATTAATTATTCCAAATTACAGTACAGAGAACCTACAATTTATAGTGAAACTACTTATATGCAATTGTTTTTCAACGTATGTTTGATTTCTAAAAGCAAAATATTTTTCTAAACACACAGTAAATTTTTTCACCATTTGCTAATACTTTTATATAAAAAACGCCTATATATCATTTCATATAATTTGAATAGAAATCTCTTATTATTCTAACCTCAGTTCTATTGCGTCGGCCTTTTGATTTGAGAAACCGGGTTCGATTCCCGCAGCTGACAAACAATTTTCACCACATTAAAACTATCTTTGTGGCTTCCCCATCTTTGAGGCCCGTGATTTGATGACTGGTAATCGCATTTCTCGTAAAGAAATATATCCCTTACCGTTCATTAAACTTTTGTATCTTTGAAAGACCAAAAGACGACAACATTATTAGAATTACAATTAACACAAAAATAATTTTAAGTGGTAATCTAGGTTAAGTTTAGATTTGGTAGTTTTAACTTTAGTGAAAAGAATGATCGTCTGACAGCCGTGGCATATCTAGTTTTCGGTATACATCAAATTGAATAATTTACAAATTTTGACGATCAAAAATGATGTAAACATTGACCATGCTTCACTGTCTTAAGATGTTAACAAGACGAAGCGATAGGAGTAAATACATTTTTATGTTTAAACAATATCTAGCTAGACAAATTATTATCACAAAATGTTTCAAATATAAGTGTTATGCACTTGATATTATTGTAATTTTATCCTTATGCTATGACAGTAATTACTAATTATACTAATTAATACTAATTAAATTGTGGGCAGTTTCGCGTTTAAAAGTCAGTTGTACCAACAAAACTTAAATTTTAAACTTGGTTTAAAATAATAAAAGCAAATCAAAGTTATATGTCATATAGAATAATAATTGACATGGATATGAAATATTTGATATGCTTTTGATTATTGAAATCAAGCTTGAAAGTCTTAAGTCATAAACAGAACTGACTTCAAATAGCTAAAAAATGCAATTGTATCTAAGTGGTTAAGTTGTAGTCTTTCTGTATTGCAATTGGGATATAGTCCTGTTGTGCAGAGCAACCAAATAGTAATAATAATAAACCACTGTTAATGAAAGGACTCGCTTGCATTTCAGGTAAAAAAAAAGTTTTGTCCGTTGGGTATAAGTATGTTTGTTTGACGTTTACGATACAATTAAAAACCTGATGAAAATTTGCACGGTAGAGTTTGAGCATCGCTTTCTTAGTGTGCACCAGGGGCACTCCGTGGGAGTCAAGCGATCGAACTTCATCTTCAAGGATGGCTTAGGCCAGCCTCAGGAGCGGGTAGTTGATGAGCTGCATACGCCTGCGCCGCTCCGCGCGTACCGTGCGTACTTTATAACATAATCCCATCGCAGCTGGATACGATGCCGTAAACCATCTATACAGATCAATTGATTACACGGTTGCATGTTCTCCGAACAAAAAGTATTTTGATGTTATAATTTCTCTGTAGCCTATGCCTACGTGCACGCTGATCATTTCTCTCCATCTCTCCTCGTTGACATGCTATTAAATGTTTCGTTATTGATGTGTGTATGATCGAAGAATACTTCTTTTGCATAATCACACTTTGGACGAGTTTTCATATTAAGAAGAAGTTTTACACCATCGTCGATTAAAGATTGTCTCAAGATAACATTAATATATAAGGTGGTAATGATAAATTATCAAGACCTATCAAACATCGACCAGTAAATCTGGAGAGCCAGGCAGTTATGGTGACAAGGCCTGAATATTTAATCATCGCGTATACTTGCACTATTTGTTGCTACCATCATTTACTAGCTCGACCATTCTTAAATCACTTTTTTCATGATATTATTAGATATAACGAGGCTTATAATGAGAATCTGGTTTAGCTTTGCGTAAACAACAATTTCTTGCGAACGTTTAGATGAAATATTAGTAGATAATTAAATCAAATATGATACGCATCGATCAAGCCCTGTAATTTTCTTATTTCTATGGTAGCATAAAACTAGTTGATGAAAAATGGCAATGTATGTGACCACGTGACGCGTAGCATGTCCCAAGAAACTACGCTATAGACGAATAACAAGTTTTTCGTTAACTTCCCTTTCCTAATTAAATAAAGTAAATAAATAAATATCTCATCACGCCTTTTACCCATTACTGGGTGTGGCACTCAGCCTAAGCAGATCTCGGTAAGTGATATATTTTTTTCGTGTGAAGTGCGGTTACCAGCCGTCAAATCACGGTCCCCAAAGATATTAGTGGAGGGGGTGCCACAGGGGTAGATTTAAATTGGTGAAAATTGTTTGTCGGTTGTGGGGATCAAACAAGAGTTCTCAAGATCCACAGGCCTACTTGATACCACTGAGCCACCTACCCTAATTACTTTACAGATAAAACATTCCAATGATAATAAAATAGTTAATTAATAAGTTTACATATTTCATTTAATTTAATTCATTATGAATAGTTATCTGCTTGTTGTAAAGTCTACAGCTTCTTCTATTCATAGCCAGCCTTTTCATTTCAACATATCTTGTTCCTTCTTTCAAGTCTTTACCATCTTCCTTTGCATTTAATTTCGTTTCACGACTAACTTTACAATAATATAGCAGAAATAAAATTAAATAAAAAATATGTGTTAATTAATTTATATTCAGAAATTAATATCCGACAGCTATTATTTGAAATATTTTTTTACAAAATAAGCAGGGAAGCGATAGTATATTATGCATCAAGGGAGGGAAACAAGCGATTATTCCCGCGTTTAAAGTTGACAAACCGAGACGTAAGCGAGGGCCGAAGGCTCGAGCGGAAGTCGAGGTTTTCCAACTTCACACAAGGGATAATCGCGCCCTCCCGTGAAGCCTATTATACTTTTCGTAACAAGTGCACAAAAATTACTGTCTTATCGGGACAAATGTCAAATATGGGTTGCGTAACTAGTTACCTAGGAAACGCCACAGACAGCTAATAATCGTAGTCTCTAGGGAGAGTAACATGTCCGTAGGGAGAGAAACATGCTACCTAGGAGAGAAACATCCTACTTAGGGAGAGAAACATAATGTTTCTCTCCCTAGGGTAGAAAAGCAGTGTTTCGCTCTCTAAAATTAGGGAATAAGAACGTGTTTCTTTTACATGTGTTACGAAAAATATTTTTTTATTTTGCGTTCATAAGGAAGTGATTTTTTTATTAAAAATTAAAAGTATATAGTTTTACAACATAACCTAGTTAATTATGAACTAATAAATGTCAAAATTAATTAATTTCAAATGTTTATTGATCTGCCGCGCGGTGGCCGAGCGTGTTAAGGCACATCTTTTAGCATACTGTGACGTCACCGGAGCCAAGGTTCGTCAGTTCGAATCAGTCTGCCAACAATGTGTGATTTGTCGTAAAATATAAAAATACAGTTACATGTATTTATTACACTCGGGCGCTATAAGCTAGTCACTTATACGCCTTAAATAATCTGACTAAAGAAACCGGCAGTACGGCAGTGTAAAAACTGCGGCTCGCTGAGCCCGGCCCCTATGTTCCGAAACGGAATGATGGGACTCATCATTGATCTGCCAGTGGTACCACTGTGAAATTTTATTATTATTTTTAAAATAAAAGTAAATGAACGCGATATAGGAAACATAGTATGAAAAGCACGTGTTACAAAGATCAATTTAAACTTTACGGCGCAGTTTTCGTACGACAGTCATGAGATTCCAATGATTCCAGTAGTTTATTTTCACTAGCTATAATATTTAAAGTTATGTTAGTTAAAATTCTGAATGCACTATCTGCAAGAATGTTTCTGTGTTTCAGTTGTCATCATTATAAACGTTCCCATTGAATGTATTGTGTTGATAAAAGCGTCTTGTTAAATTGAACGTTTGCGTTGTGCAGTAATCTCTATTAAAAAGTGTCGGCAAATGCGCACAAAGTATCATTTATCGAAATATTTAATAATTCCCATCTGGAATTTTATCGAAATTATACCAATTAGCGTGGAGTCTGCGCGGCCGACCAGAATGCCTCGCATAAGTGGATGTCTGCTCAATGTTTCTACTTCTTATTGGCTCAAGAAGCCTACATGAACAAGATGATATTCGACTTGAAATATAAAATGGCACTGATAACAAAAACTCCAACACAGTTTACACTTTATTTCACAAATAGATTTATCTAATTGAACGTTAACTTCGTACCTGCTCTACTGGCTTAGCTTCTCACTTAAATATCTAACTACTATCGGAAAGTTGAATTACTTCTTTAAAATTCAACACATAATTTTTAAATAAAATGTAGTAATAATTTTAAAACATTGCGAAGTTTTCGTTTTAAAATTAACTGCAACTTAAATAAATATTTTGTCCAATAATTTATATTTGCCTCAAACTCTTTCATTTATTTTATTTTAAATTTTCTTTCTTTAAAATTTATCTAAATTTTATGAGTCAATATACAAAAGAAAATTACAAATTGTTAATAATTATAATAACATTTATTGCATTTGTAATAAGAAAACAAAGCCTTTTTTTATATTGTCCACTGACAAATATTTAGATACAGAAATAAAGAGAAAAGTAATGTGGATTTAAGTATGTTTTGTTATATTGGTAAATTTTTATTTTGAATATATTTCAAGAACTAAGGGTAGTTTTACAAATCTAAAATGGTTTGAATTAAGCTGACAGCCACTTGAGAATTACGTTCATTCTTTGTGGTATCTATCGGCCTGGATTTCCTGGATATCCTGGAAAAAACCTGTAATTCAAAAACCTGACTTGAAATCCTTTAAAATCCTTGAGTTTTTTATAACAAAATTATCAAAATTAATCTAGTAATATATAGATACTGAATTTGATTATTTCCAACTTTAATTTGTGGGGTAGGTGACTCAGAGGTATCGAGTCGGCCTTTGAATCTTGAGAACCCTAGTTCGATCGCCACAGCCGACAAACAATCTACTCCTGTGGCTTCCTCTCCACTAACATCTTTGGAGGCTGTGATTTGACGGCTGGCAACCGTATTTTAGGTTAAGAAATATGTCACACTCAGTAATGAGTAAAAGATGTGATGATATATTTATTTATTTAAATCCTTAAATGTCCCGGAAATTTATATTTTGAAACTGATACACACCACTTTTTGGAATATTTTCTTTTCTTTGATGGGGTACACTCGTACGGCTGTAGAACAACAGTAGCGCTATTTTTTCATAATACCGTTTCGGAATTTGAATCCAGAGATCTCGACTTCGAATCCCACTTAAATTAAAATTATATGTACTACTAAATTGCGGTTCGATGAGTCCAGACCCTGTACTATAATTGGGATTAAGTTCTTGTTGTACAGAGTATCATAAATAAATAAAAGAATTAAAATTACATCTGCAACCCAGTGGTTCAAATTCCACTATAAGCTGTAGGTCTACTATATTTTCAAAGCATTGATGTTACAAGTATATTAAGGATAAAACTTGAAGTGATTCGATGAAGCAAACACGAAACCGGATACCTCGTCGCCGTAGACAGACGACAGAAACAGCAGGCAAACGACAATGAATAAATAAAGCACATGTTTCCGTCGCTCGCTTCTACCGGGAAATCTGTTACACATCCATATCAATCAGCTTTCACGGTTGTGTAAATGCGTCCAGAGCTAACTAGATCCGCTATTCCGAGGCACGTTGCACGCGCTCGCAGCCAATAACGTTAACGGACTGCCGCACAAACGCACGTTCGTCAACGACTCAACCCTAGAGCTAAATTATTGTTTATTACGCTTGCGTTATGTTCTGATGTATTGCCATGGTTTTGAGGATGAGCAAATTGGGTGATTTATTACTAGGGATATGTGACAACTGATCGATTGATATGAAGAAGGACAATGTACTACATGCCAGCTTAATTTACTACACACAATAGTTTCCAAACCACGCTGTAGTTAGTTCATTTCACTGGTGTATGTACTCCCTGGATACCGATATACAAGGATATCTTACGTACATAGTCATTGCAAATTATTTTCAATATTTGGCTTCGTATGTTATCGACTGTCACCCGTTTCTAAATCACTTTAGGGGAAAATACTTTCTAAAATTTGTATTTGTATAAAAAAATAAAAAATATATCATCACGCCTTTTACCCATTACTGGGTGTGGCACTCTGTCTAAGCAGATTTCGGTAAGTGATATATTTTTCGCGTGAAGTGCGGTTACCAGCCGTCAATCACGCCCCCCAAAGATATTAGTATTTATTTATTTATGTTACGCTATACAACAGGAACTTAATCCCAATTACAGTACAGGGTCCGCACTCACCGAGCCGCAGTGTGGTAGTTTATATAATTTTTAGCTTGAGTGAGAATCGAACTCGAGATCTCCGGATTCGAATTCCGTATCGCTATCCACACCAGCGTACTGAAGTATTTGTAACAAATTAAATACAAGCGCTACCGTCCTTTCTTATCTTTTTAGATTCGTTGTTGGAGGAGTGAGCGTGAATTATTTGAGATATGAAACGTCGAATGAAATATTAATGAAAAATTTGTATAGGAGCGAATGTAAGGATGTAATAGAAGGTTTATTGCGTGATGAATAAATGAGTTATATTGAGGAAACTATGAATGTGATTGAAGCGAGGATGATGTGTTAGGATGAGAATGTTTGACGAGGACTGATTATTTGATTAATCTGATGAGTGAATGTTCTGTGAATGTTTTTAGGGTTAGTGCTACCACATTTAATGAGATATAGTGTAATTTTCCTCTTAAATAATTTATTTCTACTATCAGCAAAATAAAGTTGACTCATTTGGTGACAGAAAGTGAAAAATTTCCGACTAAGACTCTTTGCAGTACCTAGTATTAAAAATGGTCCTGGCGATATATATTTGTACGTCATATACACTTTGCTTTACAACAGATAGTTATTTGAAAATAATAACATCAGAATTATTAATTTTACTAGTAAACAAGTAAACTGTTTAATTTTATAAGAGTAGTTTTTTAGAGAAATATAAATATGTCATAAATTTTCGTGTATCCTGTATGAAATTTTAAAATATATGTCTTCGGCGTCACGGATGTCAAAACGCAACAAAAAATATTTTGCTCAAAGAAGACAAATATCTGAAAGTAGATTTGTAAAAATTGTTAGAAAAGTTGGGATGTCAGGTAAAAAGCCGTAGTGAAAGTTATGAATTATGACAAGTTTTTAAAACCCTTGGAAGAAGAGAAATCGGTAAAAAATAGAAAGACTCGGTAACATGAATAGCTACTTCGTGTAGCGGACAGGACACCCTTAAACAAGAGAAATCGACACATTTTTTTTAGGGCAATAAAAGGGTAGTAAAACCAGTCGTAAAAACTACCGCTGGGAGAAAGCTTAAACCTCTGTGTTGTAACTGTTTCCTTACTAAAAAAGAAACTTCTAACTAAATTTCTCTTTCGAAACTTAAAAACCGTTAAACTTGTAACGTAATCCATAAAGGAGAATTTTTAGTAGGTTAGATGTTAAAATATTTTCTATCTACTTAAATCTAGTTTATAGTTGATTATGAAATTATACATGAAATATAAAGATCAAATAAGAAACCCATTTCGTAAATTGAAAGTTCGCTGGTATCTAGAAGCATTATCGTCAGTTCGTTATCAGAGTCGTTTTATCTAAAGAAGGAGCATTAGTGGGTGGTTCACATTATCCTTACACATAAGATGATATCTGAGACATCGGTAGAGCTGGAGCAAGCAGGGGCTCGGCTGCACGGCTCATATAGAATGCTCCATTACTCGAGAGCATGGCTCCCGTTATTCTGTAGATATTATTAAACCAGCAGTTACTCACGTTGCGGCTAGACGTATGTCGTGATTTATGCGTAGAACATCCGTGTTATACTGCAAAACCTACGTACGGTGTGTAAAACCCAAATTTCTACGCTGTTATTAACATTTATTCATATGTAAATTATACTATGCCGTATTAAGCACACATAAGAGATTTGTTTATCTTTGTTCAACAATATAAACTTACCGTCTACGATATTTATTTCTTTATTGAAACCGTGAAACAAGAGAATGCCAAAGACATTATACAATTTTTTTTCTGGAACTAAATGGAAAGTAGACATTTCCAATAATTGTCAACTGAACGCGGAAAGTTGACGTTTGGTGCTTGCCAAGCGGTAAAATAAGAATATATTATTTTCAAGCGAATTTCAAAACAAACTGTCAAAAATTAGTCTTTTCAACATTATTTTTAAAAACGACTTGTCGTTTTCTTTGTCACCATATCAAATGACATTTTCCTTACTCATTTTAGTTGTGATAGTAAACGTTTTCCTCAATAATGATGAAAGTAAATATCTTTCCTCACTAGTGAACTGAACGGTTATTATCTCAACTAAATTAAGTAAGGAAATTTTCATTTGACATGGTGACCAAGGAAACGTGGTATATATTTGCAAATACAACTCCTTTGATTTATATAAAATAATTATTAAATTTCTTGTATTATTAATGTTGAAAAAAATAATATATAATATACGTAGAAAAGTGCTATTTCAAAACTCTTTTCTCACTAGTATTACAATATACTATCACATGTTTTTCAAGCCTTTTATAAAGTGAGCGGCAATATACTACTTTCTTCTCTAGATACACAAATAACTATTATGCAATTGTACTTTGTACTTACTGCAAAATTTATTACAAATTTTAATTTAAAACTATTAGTAAAAACAAAAACAAATATTTTAATTTTTAGAAGTTTTAATAGATATTGATAATAACAGCGGCAAGTAAAAATGTTTTAACAGCCATTGCTAATAGCAACGTAAAATACAGTACTACTGAAAAAAAAACTGTGGACCGAATCACACAAATGTAAGTGATAACTTTTATTAACAGTTGCTTAAACAAAATAGTTATTTGTTTAATTAGACAAAAAATTATCAAGTTTACTGCCACTATTATGATAAACCTAATGAAGGTAATAAAACCTAGTTTTTAATCGATTGTTAATTAATTTTGTAATTATTTTTAATATCTTTGACGTTATTGCGATTATTGAAACCATTGTATTGTTCATAAGTAATATAGCTACTATTTATTATTGTTTGGGTTATAAAAGTGACACTTTACGATTTATAAAATATCTATAAAATGTACGGTAAAATTCTGTACAATATTCAATATTTGTTGATAAGTAAAAACAGATTTCATAAAGACATAAGTTCCGTTGCGATTTTGTTCATTATTTACAGATTTACGGAACTTTATAACTTATGGATTTACAAATGTCAAATTTTAAAGACATGGAAAATAAAAATTATAAATGATAACTAAGTAAAATTTGATAATTAAGCTCGGCTATGACTTTTCGATAAGGAAACAAATAAAATTTGAAAAGTTAGTAATTGTGTAAAGTTTGGTTTCCAGATGTGAGTTTAGTAATTAAGGTTTTGACATCGTTCCAAAAAGCAATTATTTACAAAAATAATGTTTAGCAGTGTAGCATCTAGAGTCTGCACCTAGCCGTGGCAACATGTGGCCATATAACACCCAGACTGTGAAGATTAATCTAGCGAATGTGAAGCAAGCAGCAAGATGAACTACCGGAGCCTCACAGTCTGTTGAAGCAAACAAGTAAACAGTGTGCCAGACCGACCTGACTTACTATCTTAATATATCAACGCAATATCGTGCAAGTTTAAATTGCGCATTTGGAACTGCAGTTCGCGGCAAATAAAAAATCTAATTTATTTTTATGATTGGGGTGCGTCGACCGACAATTCGTCATGTGTATGGTGGTTATCTCGTGCGTACTGCGCATTCTTCTTGAGTTATTTCCCACAAGACGGGGGTCTTAAGAGTGCGTTAGCGCCAGTGTGGCAGCCATGATGAAAAAAGCTTTTAAAACGACACCACGGCTGCGTCTGGGACCCGATATAATGCCCCATTGATACGTGTTGACGTCAAGATTAACTCTGAAGACTCTACAAATTTATTTTTCATACTTCATTTTTAATGGAGAGAAATGTCACACGCTCCATTTTGTTTCACTACATCATATCGGATATACAATATTCAGAAATAATGGACGCTCAAATCTCACTAAACTAAACATTGAACTGCATTTGTGGGACAAACACAGAATTGTGTCGTCAATTTAAACAAATCCTCTAATTATTTATTTATTTTTTTATTTAGAAGAATTTATTCCCAATTACAGTACAGGGCCCGCACTCACCGAGCCGCAGTGTGATAGTTTATATAATTTTTAGCTTGAGTGCGATTCGAACTCAGGATCTGCGGATTCGAATTCCGTATCGCTATCCAC
This sequence comes from Pterostichus niger, assembly GCA_947425015.1. Lineage (NCBI taxonomy): Eukaryota > Metazoa > Arthropoda > Insecta > Coleoptera > Carabidae > Pterostichus > Pterostichus niger. Next base: position 31,683,097 of record OX380341.1, read on the forward strand.
ACCATCGTACTGACGGACAATATACATAGAAACGTTTCTTATTCTGTCATACATTTATATTCGACTTTCTATGACAGATTCTATATGATGGCCTTAGGTTATTAATTCTGTAAAAATCTAAATAAAAATAAATATATCATCACGCCTTTTACCTATTACTGGGTACTGGTTGCGGCATTCTGCCATAGCAGATCTCGGTAAGTGATATATTTAATTGCGTGAAATTCGGTTACCAGTCGGCAAATCACAGCCCTCAAAGCTGTTAATGGAAGGGAAGTCACAGGGGTAGTTTTAATGTGATGAAAATTGTTTGTCGGTTATGGGAAGCGAACATGGGAAGAAGAGAAAAATATATATATAAATGAATAAGTTTCGTTGCGATTTTGTTCATCATTTACAGATTTACGGATCTACAAAACTTATGGATTTATTACAGAAATTCACTGTTAGTTCTGTAGTTATAGGTTCCAGGTTCAAATCCTGGTGGTATCTCAATTTCTGTCTTTATAAATTATTTTGATTTAATCTATTGTTAAGTATTTATTTACGAGTGACATTGCTAGTTTTTCCAAAAAAAATGAACAAAATGAGATCCTGAGTTCGAATCGCACTCAAGCTAAAAATTATATGAACTACCACACTGCGGCTGGATGTGTCCGAACCTTGTACTGTAATTAGAATTAAGTTCCTGTTGTATAGTGTAACCATAAATCAAATTGAGTTTGACAAACAGAATGGCTGGTAGCACAAGCTCTGTTTTTGCAGTGTATTTAGGTGTTTTAACTATCTTTAACATGTTAAAACCGTGCTCTTAGAAAACCCAGAAACAGAGCTTATACTACCAGTCTTTGATTCTAGGAAATGTTTTATTATTTGAGAGAAGAATATAAATTACACTTTACATTTAATAAAATTTTGTTAGAGTCATATATAAAATAATAAAATTTATGTGTTTTTCCAACTTTCAATTTCAGAATAAAATAATATTTTTGTTTTTCATCAGTCATAAAATTTGTCATCAAGTAAATCCTACATGATTTGCAATTTATCTAGTATAGCAATAACCATGTATAAAAGTGTGAAATATCCGATGTAACATACGAGCATTTATCAATCTAGTAATCAACAACAAAATAACCATCGCAGCAAGTAAACAACAGCGCATCGCTAACAATGGCGCCGGATGTGGTGCAGGCTCGTTCCTCCGACGCCGCGACTCCAGCATCGGGTGCGCCGCGCTCCGCCTGCTTTACGAGGCTGGCATCGGTGACGGATGGCTCTGTGGTTGGCGCTTGCGCATCGCGACGCTAATTAACACTGGACGCGCAGTGCATCCACCGACGCTGCTGGTGTCCCGCCGATAGAGTTTACCGTTCCCTGATTGATTGATTTATTTATTGGGTGGATGTGTCGTGAATTTTCGGGAAAATGTGCTCGGTTTATTGGATTTCACGGCGAATTTTGTTACGTTGTTTGATTGTTTATGGTGGTGTGTGAATTTTTTTTAAATAGAAAATGTCCATCGGCAATCTGGATCCTGAAACGTGACGATTTATCGAACATTAACATAATATGCATATGTAATTCACTTGGTTAGATCTTGGGTCCTTTAGTTCTTGTAAAATTATTTCATTATTGAATAGAATTTATTTGTGTAATTTAATTTAACGTTAGTCTTTTTTGTTTCTTGCATTTACATCTACACATCTAAAAAACAACAAATATTTATATTTATGACAAAACTGTTTTCCATAATTAAATGAACTTAATAATGTCGCTAAAAATTTATATAATCTACACTATTTTTTAGCATGGACACAAAACGTAAAACAAAGGAGTTTAACACAGATTAAAAAAATGCGGCAATTGGCTTTCCTGTACATTTTAGAGCAAAAATACAACAATAAAAATTTATTTAAAACTAAATTTTACACTTAAAAAGCTTAAATTTGTTATACTAATATGGCTGTAGTATTAGACATTTGAACTATAATACATAACACTTTTGTCAGGGAAATAAAAAAAAACAAAACAAAATCTCATTCTAACAGTTCAATCAAGAATTACTGATCTTAATAGGGTAGACGGCTCAGTGGTATCGAATCGACCTGTAAATTTGAGAACCCGGGTTTGATTCCTACAGTCGACAAACGATTTTCACCACATTAAAACTACCCCTGTGGCTCTTCTTCCAATAACATCTTTCGGTGATTTGACTGCTGGTCAAGCGAATAAATATATCACTTCTCGAGATTTGCTACGGCAGAATACTACACCCAGTAATGTTTAAAAGGCGGGATGCTATATTTATTTTATTTTAATTATTGAGCTGAGCTGATTTTGTTACGCGCTTATGCGTCAATCTCACTCGCAAATAATAACTTATTTCACTCACTTATAATATAATGTACTATTATAATATTCAAGCATTGATATTTATGTCAATAATTAGATAAAATATTGTACGATACACGTACATAAAACATCTTTAGTCACTCATGGGACATTTCACGCGCATTTTTCCTCAGACTGGTTCGTGGGTAAAGACTATCTTTACGTACTAGTATCGTAAATAAGTTTTAGGAACGTTTGACAGCTGGGTAGCCTTGATGTTAGTTGCATCAAGATCATTTGAAAATACTTTAAGAAAACCACTCTTATCTTATTATTTAAATGAAATTGAAGACGTCTCAAGTAAATTTATTTCCCCTGTAGCTATAAAAGAAATGCAAGCGTAAATATTTACGCGAAAACCTAATTTACTTTCTCTGTTGCAGGTATGTAAATCCATCGACTGCATCCACTTTGATTTCCATGGCAAATGCGATCACTTTGTGAGTACATTCACGCAAACATTTATACATTATTGGCTTAGGAGATACTGGTCCCCCAAGTAGTTACTCCTTCCACAAGCCCCTTACCCTATGTTCGGGGTGCGTTCTACCCCTTGTAATATTGTAATTCGCAAGGGTATTGGGACGTGTAATAGACTGATGTAGGGTCGAGCGCTCAGAGCTGTACCGCCGGAATTGTAGGATGAAATACGGATCAGCCAATGTGTTTAATTGATCTGAAAATTAACAGTTACATCAGGATAATTTATTTATTGGCAGGCACGTTATATGTTACAAACAATATACTTCTATTGGTATAGTACGAAAATAATTATTTATTATTATATATTAGGTGGTTAAGGGTAGAACTGTTGCTTAAAGGGCGAGAGTTCGCAAGCTTAAACCTTGCAGTCTGCATACAAGTTATTTTAAAATTATTGCAAAAATATAAAAAAATTAAAGTTAAATTTTTATGACAGAAAAATTCGGATGACGCCTGGATTCGAACCAGGGACCCTCCGCTTGCCGGGCAGAGATGCTAACCGCTACACCACGTCACCTGTGTCCGACGTATGGCATCAACCGAATTCTTCTGTCATAGTATCTAACGTAGCATCGATCCCAAAGACTCCTATATCTATGATAGGCATTGACAACGGGTTTCGTCTACAGCGACACAGTTCTGATTTATAGGGAATCATTCCACGAACTAATATATATAATAAATAAAATTAAAATTTAACTTTAAAATTATCTTCATTACTGTACGTTCAGTCGAAGTCATATGTTAAAAATATAAAAAATTTATTTGATGCATCGATAATAACACAATAATATTTAATTGTACATTCCTAAAAACTAACATTTTTTGTGCCACTGTACCGGTAGGTGACAACAAGTTACAATAATGAATAAAAAAACATTAATAGTATATTGAAATACTAGTGAGGAAAGGGTTTAATTGCATAACGAAGAAGACAGTTGGAGCCCGAGCGATAGCTAATGTTCCAATAGTACGAGTTTTGCAATGGCCCTTTCCCACGTGTGTTACTATTTTTTTTCAACATTAAATGTGAAAATGGTATTTTTATGTTTGCGATACAAGAAATTTAATAATTATTTTATATAAATCAATGTCAAATGACATTTTCCTCACTGTTTAGTTGTGATAGTAACCATTCCCTCACTAGTGATGAAAATAAATAACTTTCCTCACTAGTGAGAGAAACGGTTACTATCACAACTAAATTGAGTGAGGGAAATGTCATTTTCACAAGTAATTTAATTTAATAAAAGTTGTGAAACAATTCTCTTAATTGATTGAAACGTATCTTTTTAGACTTACTAATTCAGTGGCAAAAAAAAAATTAGTTCTAACCTACGGAATGTAGAAATTTACGAATTTCGGGGAAATTAGTTTTGCCTTATTGTCGATACATCAAATAAAAATATATAGGTACATTTTATTTTTAATTTGCAATAATTTTCAAAAATTCCTTGTATGCATCGAAGTAGAGATATTTTCATTTCACACATTACAATAATACACCTGGTGGTCAAATATAGTACTTTAAATTGGTATTTTTGGCTGTCAAGTATATACATTTTATTTTGTTTGAGGTCATTTTTTATTTTATTATGTTTGTTTTGTGATTCATTATTTAACTTTTAAAATATTAGTTATGAAACTGGAGTAGCTAGATTTTATTTTAACAAGGACTACCAATATGCCACCATATTTAAATGTCAAACTATAACTAATAATATTCGTATTTATGAGGGAAAATGTATCCACTTACCGATAAACCTTCTGGTTGAAAACATAGATTTCGATTGGCGTCGATGAACCGTGATAAATTCGGTTTTACCGTTTCCGGACAAACGCGTTCAAATCAGACAAGTTTCTTTTCGGCTACCAAAGATGTCGTCCATTCTTATTTCATAGCTGTGGAACTCCGGCGCCGTCCCTGTTTATATATCCGGTATTTCTGCACAGTAAAGTACACACATTATTTACTTTTCGTCATTATTAGTATATAACAGTGATTTTGACGTTAAAAAGTTGGCACCACTCAAATTTAATTTAAATGCATGGAGCCGAATTCAGCACTATACTCTAACTATAAAAGTTTCACTAAAATTAAGAATAAATTAATAAGAAAAGAAGCGAGATGTTTCCATGGTTACTAGAAATGGTCTTTAAACTAAAGACGAGTGCTAAATTCAACTAAAAGTGTTGTATGTTGTGATTAAAATATATATGTGTCTGAATGCAAATAAACAGGGTGTTTCACAACTTAGAGCAAAAAAGTAAAGGGTATATTCTGTACGACGTGCTGATCATGAAACAAAATGAATTTTTTTTAAATTCGAAAAATTAAGGGTTGTTTACCTAAAACATTTTTTGTAGTACTGCACTGGATTCGCTTTCCTATTAAACACAAACAATGAAGTAGGTATCAACTACGAAAGAATAATTACACAATTCAATTATTAGTAGTTATTTATAATTAATAACTTTAACATAATCATCCACCCAGTGGCAGTGGCAACGAAAAATTTTGGACTGGGAAACATGGAAAATAGTTTTGCGATTTAAAAAAAAAATCTTTTTGTTTCACGATCAGCACGTCGTACATAATATACCCTTTAATTTTTTGCTCTTAAGTTGTGAAACACCCTGTATAAGATTTTATAATTTAGTTTAGTTTTAATGTTGAAGATGTAGATGTAGTAGAAGGAAAACTTTTAATTTGGAGCAATCTCGCCAAAACAAAATAATCAGATTCTTTTCCGTATGTTTATTTCACAAAGTTGCCCGCATAAATACACAGTAACAGTAGATTTTTCACAGTCCATATCTCAGAGCGTTTTCCGTGTTTCTGTTTGCAGTAAGTAAGCGGTAAGGAACCCGCACCTACTCACAGTCTAACCCTTTGGACGGGAAAACTTCATTCTCTATTCGCGTCGGTGTTTGCTTCGGTCTGAATAAATTTGAATCGGGAAAAAAGCAAAAAAGAATAAATACGGAGTCGGTGCATAGTAAGGCATGGAGCACGCACTAACTCTCGCTAGGCTAACGGAGGCGAACGAGGAATGAAACTTGAGCAGCACAAGGACTCGATGACGTGCAACGCTGCAAGCGGAAAAACATTTAGATATTTTATTCACTTCCTTCGACGCCGTATTCTACTATATTCACACTATATAACTAATCTTTAAAACGACTGTTATTTTAATCATTCTTTCATTTTGGGTTACCAAATTTTGTTGACACTCTGTTGAATAGAGAAATGGGGTCCTCCACAATTAAAATTTTATTAAACTTCATCTAATTTGAAAACAATGTACAATTCTAGAAATTCTTAATTGTTATTTGTTTAATCGTAATGATTTTAAAGATTTTTAGGTGACTCAGTGCTATCGAGTCGGTCTGTGGATCTTGAGAATCCTCATTCGATCCCCACAGCCGACAAACAATTTTCACCAATTTAAATCTATCCCTGTGGCTCCCCCTCCACTAATATCTTGGTGGGCCGTGATTTGACGGCTGGTAACCGCATTTCACGCGAAGAAATATATCACTTCTGAGTTCTGCTTAGGCATAGTGTCACACCCAATAATGAGCAAAAGGCGTGATGATATATTTATTTATTTTTTTACTTAAAGTTCCTTTGAGAATTGAAGTGTTAAAGTTTTTCCTTACTAAGTTGTTGAAGCATTTTCCGGAAAAAGTGAATGTTCAGATTTGTGTTCAAAAGGAGTAGGTGGCTTAAAAAAATGTAATTGTGTTTATATTATTATGTAAAGCGTTGCGTTGTATGCAATAAAATAGAGACGTAAGAGAAATAGTGCAGCAAGTAGGAGGACGTTAGAATTGTATTGTACTGTTAAACAATATCGTATCTGCTTAGTGGTGTTGTCGAGTAAGGAAAATGCAGAATAGGCATAAATAGGTATAAGGCTCGCTGCATATTTCATTAGGCCACCGCAAACCAAGTCCCGGTGCCATTCTCTACAAGAATTAATTACATCACATTTCCATTGAATTAAAAATGGTTCCAGCACGAAATTATTTGCATTATTGCTGTCTCATTTTTCTTTACAATAGCAACTACAACTTTTAAAGCTAATAACAAAAAAATATTAGAATCCTTTTAACAAAATTAAAACCTCGGAAACTTCTATTTACAACCAAAATATAACTGCGTTTAGATTTCACTATGAAGCTGAAGATTCCCTTTTGCGTTTACTGTTAAAATTCATAAAGAAGATTAAATCTGGATTTTTAACATATGACTTCGACTGAATGTACAGTAATGAAGATAATTTTAAAATTAAATTTTTATGACAGAAAAATTCGGATGACGCTTGGATTCGAACCAGGGACCCTCCGCTTGCCGGGCAGAAGAATTCGGTTGATGCCATACGTCGGACACAGGTGACGTGGTGTAGCGGTTAGCATCTCTGCCCGGCAAGCGAAGGGTCCCTGGTTCGAATCCAGGCGTCATCCGAATTTTTCTGTCATAAAAATTTAACTTTAAAATTAAATCTAGAGTTAACCAAATTTAACCCAATACCCGCCGCAATTCAATGATCAATAAAATAATACCTTTTCAGTAAAAATATCTTTATTTGAGTTCTAAAAAACAAGTTTTTGATAATAAAAGTTAGACATACTAAGTGTTAAAAGATATCTGACCTTGAAATATAATTGTTAAAAACACCGAAATTAAGTAACTTTGAATATTTTTAAAATTATTGGTTTTACAAATATGTATTTGAAAATTGGATGTGACTGGCTGTCATAACATAACTAATTAATATATTCATTAAAAAAATATACATTTTAAATGTGAAAAAAATGATTACAGCCAAATATTTAAGCGTCCCAAAAATGGGACGTTGGCGGTTAATGGGTTAATTTTATTCCGGATGAAATTTTTGGTCTTATTAGAATAAAATTGTTCATGAATTTGGATATCCGGTGCTTCATATTGTACTGGACTGTTCGGTAATATAATGGTGTGGCATTGGAATCCAAAGATCCCGAGTTTGAATTCCACTCAAGCTAAAGTTACAACATTGCGACTAACAAGTAATACTACCCAACTGTCACTCACCGATTTAAACGAAACTTGGCACACTAATAGAACTCTAAATAATATTAAACTCGTAGTTTTTTTTTTCTTCCGGAAGTTTCTTTTTAGGGGTACAAACCACCTTTGAAAGGTGGTAAAAGCAAGAATCACCATAAATGAAATTAAATAATACCAAAATATTACGTGTTTAACTTTGGTTACCCAGGGATTTTTGAGATTGCCAAAATCTAGTTTCGGGGTCATTTTGATTATATGCACATTTTTAAGGGGTTAAAAAGGGGATGGGGGATGAAATAACGATATTCAACAGAAATAGAGTTTTAGGTTCAAAACTAGTTACTCGGGGGTCTTTGGAGTCGCTGAATCTATTTTCGAAGTTACCCCTGAGTAACCAATGTTGAACGCGCAATATTTTGGTATTATTTAATTTCATTTATGGTGATTCTTGCTTTTATCACCTTCCTGGGGTGGTTTGTACCCCTAAAAAGAAACTTCCGGAGGAAAAAAAATAGGGGTTCAATATTTTTTAGAATTCTATTAGTGTGCCAAGTTTCATTTAAATCGGTGAGTCTGGATCTTTACTTATTTTTGTGAATTGGAAAAGGAGTTAAAATAGAAATAAATTTGAAATATCTTCAGCTTCGCCGGGATTTGAACTAAAAATTGTTCGAATAAAATCATAAAAACTTCGTCGATTATTTGTAGCACAAGTGGTAAAACAGTTACCTAGCGTGTGAAAGGTTCTGGGTTCAAATTTTTCAAATATATTTCTATATAAAAATGATATTAGCGAAAGTTTAAACCTCGCTCACTTGTGCTTTAGATTTTCTGTACTCTAATTAGGATTATTTTAGAACAGAATAGTAAATAAATTTGTTCACCACGTTTCTATAAATTAGTTAAAATCGTAGAATGTAATAATAAAGCAATCAAGAAGTTAATTTGGAAAATTTCACCCTTTGATGACATTTAAAAAATCCAGTTCCGTTTTGTGCTTTAACGAGCAAATATACAATAAACGCATCATGAAGAGTAATTTGGCATGGTCCATGCGTCGGCGGTGACGCATGGACGGCAGACAGACGCTGAGGGCAGCGGCGGTGGCGGTGTTGGTGGCAGCATAGAGCGCCGCGGCGACCATGCGTCAGCTCCGTGTGACAATGGTGCCGCCCATCGCGCCGCGCGATCAGACGCGCAAAAAATAACAACACAAATTTTAACGTTTCGAGCTGCGATAATACCGCGCCCGTGCCGTTGCACTCCAACACATAATTTATTCGATGCGATTTATTGTCGGATGTGCAATTCCGAAATAAAACCTTACTACTAATGTTATTGTTGCTTCATTGCGCTGACTTTTTGCATCCTACTGACATAAAACTTTCGCAAACCTTTTCCCGTTTCATTTTCATAATTCACTTCAAACTATATTTCACAAGAAATACATTGCATAGTATATTCCCCTCTTAAAACAACATCAAATTCAATCAAATATTTTGTAAAGTTAAAGAACAATAATTAAAAGTATATAAATAAATATATCATCACGCCTTTCACCCATTGCTGAATGTGGCACTCTGCCTAAGCAGATCTCGGTAAGTGATATATTTTTTCGCGTGAAGTACGGTTACCAGCCGTTAAATCACGGGCCCCAAAGATATTAGTGGAGGGGGAGCCACAGGGGTAGATTTAAATTGGTGAAAATTGTTTGTCGGCTGTGGGATCGAACCAGGATTCTCATGATCCACAGGCCGACTCGATACCACTGAGCCACCTACCCCATAATTAAAAGTATACTACTATATTGGAGATTTATTTTAAAATAAAAAGTTGGTTATTCATTTATCTATTACATTTGATAATAAGAAGTCTACATTGCAAATAATATTCTACATATTTGAATCATCAGTGCAATGTATTTTTCTTAACTGACTTGCTACAAATGTATACATTATATTCATAATGTGGTTGAATTTCCACATTGCACATTAGTATACATAGCATTAAATAAATATTGTTTTGTAATACTGTGTTGTCATGGGAATATACATATTTCTCTTTTTCAAAAAGGCTAATAACTTAAAAAATGGGGTGAGCCTGTAGCAAAAATGAAATTGTTTTTACACAATATATCTTTAGGAACGATGGTATATATTTCTTTTGTCTGAATTTGTCAGAAGCGGGCGCAAAATCTCGCTTTTTATTCAAGAAAGTAGGTACAATATTTCATGCGCTGCCACCAAATTTACATAGCATAAAATATTCGAAAAGTGAACTCGCACAAGCTTATGCAAAAAACTTTGGTGGTGCGATCTCCCAAAGTTTCCCGCAAGCACGAAAAGCTCAAGCTTAGTTCAGAATCTCTTGACTGCGAACTTTGGCACCGAGCGATCCTCGGTCGCCGCCAGCGAAGATCCCGGAGACTAGGAAACAGACTCCAGTTTATATTACGCGGATTCAGGCGTTACCGTGCTCTCCTCTACACTTGCCTAGGAATGTATTTAAGATTCAGGGATTCTGCTGCATTCGACTTAAACTTTGATTGTGCTTTCTGCACTCGCGAAAGTCTTCATAAGCTCACTCTAATCGAAAGCGTCTTTACTTACATTACGTTACTTCCTATCAAAGATTCCCAACTACCCAACTTTGATTAAGTTAATTATACTTCGGTAAACATACAGATTTGTAAACGTAGGTAACTACACCACAGTTTTTGTTTCCAATAACTATTGGAGGGATAAATGACAAAACAATATTCATTAAATTTATCCTACCGATAGTTATCGCGAACTTTATCCGGAGGTAGAAAGTTTACTATTCAGTTGCACCGCGATTCCTTACATTTTACTTGGCTTATCTTAACAAACACTTAAATTTTTAGACAGTTTCATGTAAAAATTGTGATGATGAAGTAAATATCATTTTTCCACGATCGTTTTGATCGATTCCATGATACAAAAAACGGGACTGAAGTGAAATAATGTGCACATTATTCCTCTAATAGTCAGTTGCACCTGCAAAATTTGATTTACATTAATAGAAGCAAATATCAAATGGAGAACTTGTTGTCAAATATTCGATTTGCTTTTATTTATTTAAACCAAGTTGAAAATTTAAGTTTAGTTGGCGCATCTGGGCATAAGGAGATTAGATTAAATGGACAGTTCAGTTCTAATATATGTAAAATACAATAGAGTACAATGAAACAAATAAAAACCTAAGAACAAGTGCAAAGGCTACATTAACAATTTCTTTCTTTCGAGGGTTCTTTACTGTATTCTTGGCATTCCAATTTAGAAATATAATGCAATTTGACATAAACAAACTTATGAACATAAATTTTCGCCCAACTTTTTAATTAAGCCGTTAAAAATGGAGCCTGACTTTTAACCTTGTTTAAAAGATTTAAGTTTTATTTATAAATAAGTATTGTTTAACTGGGCTTAAATATAATTGACAGAAACATCGATTTTAAAATAAAATAAAATAAATATATCATCACGCCTTTTACCTATTACTGGGTGTGGCACTCTGTCTAAGCAGATCTTGGTAAGTGATATATTTTTATGCGTGAAGTGCGGTTACCAGCCGTCAAATCACGCCCCCCAAAGATGTTAGTGGAGGGGGAGCCACAGGGGTAGATTTAAATTGGTGAAAATTGTTTGTCGGCTGTGGGGATCGAACCAGGGTTCTCAAGATCCACAGGCCGACCCGATACCACTGAGCCATCTACCCCATATCGGTTTTGTTTCACTGGTAAATTCGTTAAAATGAAATTTAATTAGTATTTTGTTAAGTAAATACTCAATACTTAATGACATCAAAGTGAATTTTAGAGACGCAGCTCAGTTAGTTAAGAGGTCCCAAGTTTAAATCCTGGCAGTTCTTAATTATGTCTCTATAATTCAAATTAATATTTCCAGGTGATGAACTCTGTTGCAATTTAAAATTTTGCGAAATTGCTTCAAAATTTTGCTTTGACCGAACCAAAAACCAATTTGTGTTGTATTCGTTCAATGACCTCATCTTAAATTTCCAAAATTACAGTTTACAAAAACTCCATTTTGAAAATTACTTTTGCTGAACATAACAACTTAAGTTGAGCAAAATTACGCGTAAGATTTCGCGTTGAATTGCGGAGGCAATAGACAGGTAGTGTCGTTATTACGTCGCGTTACGTAGCGTTGCAGCGTCAGCGCAATGAAGTTAATTAAATAACGTATCACGCAATTCAATAAAATAACACTGGCGAGCGCAGGTAATTACGCTCAAGTGATGGGCGTGGATGGATGGTTAGTACTTTGCGCTGGATGCTCGACGCTCCTGTTTCTAGTTCGGACTAATACGTTCAACGAAATTGCGGAAATCTGATAGCGAGATTAAATACACTAACAAGTATATTTTTTGTTTGTAAATTATATGCATTTTGAGGAACATAAATATTAAGATAAATCGATTTATCTAAATTATCCAGCACCATCAACAATTTCAGCTCCAAGCTAAAATTTAATTTAAATTTTAATTTCGCCGTTATATCTACAACAATTATTTGTGTATCTAGACCGTAAAATAATTGTTTGTGAACATCAAAGAAAAAATTTAGTAACCGATGCAGACTATTTTATTATCATGTCCGTCAGTACGGCGGTGTGGGATAGCAATATGGAATTCGAATCCGGAGATCCCAAGTTCGAATCTTACTCAAGCTAAAAATTATATAAAAACTACCACACTGCGGCTCGATGAGTGCGGACCCTGTACTGTAATTGGGATTAAGTTCCTGTTGTACAATTTTTGCATTAGGCTTATTAAAAAACTTCCAAACTTGTTACAAATTTAATTTCGAAGTGATGGTAATTATAAATATTTATTTATTTATTTAATTTACAACCACTTTACAGGATACAAAGTATGCCAATAACAGAGGATCGGAAATACAAAATATTAAATTTACAAGAAGTACAAAATTATAAGACAGAGATTTACGCAACAGAAATATAAATAGTTAAAAAAAAATCTAGATAGAACAAGTTTAAGGTGATTATATGACTGGCTGAAAATATCAAGATCTATTTCACATTTGCAGTTGTTAAAGATGAAACATAATCGTCTAATAGGGGCTCTAAGTTCATAGTTGGTTTTCATAAAAGTGGTATTAAAAGTAACCTTATGTTTACAAGATCTGTAGGGTCTAGAAACATTAATGGAAATTCTGGCTAGGCTTGAAAATATGAATGTGTAACCAAGGAGACGTTTTCAGAAAAATAACAATTTGTTTGTTTATGAGCAGTATTTTACCTGATTGATTTAAAATAGCCCGCCAAGGGTTTTAAGGTTAGGTGGAAAAACAGCCCTGGGCTGAACCTCGCCTTTGACTTATTAGTTAATAAAGATTTATTTATTATTATTATTATTTAAGGTAACTGACAGCCCAGAATTGCATTTTTGTCGAGCTGTTTTTTAAGTTTTTACTCCTCTCCCCAATAATTCATTCAAGTTGACATCTGTAAGACTACGGTTTATTCTTTTTTTCTTACTACATTCGTAATTATACCTACACGTATTTCATTCAACAGCCTGAAATTATTATTTTTTTTAATATTTTGTGTAAAATAAATAATAAAAATTAGTTTGTATTCAAACAGTTGCATCAGACAAAACGTTGAGCAAATTTAATTAAAACAAATGCAAAAAACCGCATTCGTAATGTAGCGTAATCAAATGCACATTAATTAAAAAAATAAAAGGAATAAAAATACGGTTGTATAATTCCGCGAGCCACGCAATGGTATTAAATCTCCTGTCCAGCAAAGCGAGTTAAAAATCCATCAAGGCTGATTCGCAATCAACTCCACGGACGTAAATTACAGCAGCGGGTAAACGATATGCGCGGGACGATCAGTCGGTTCCGACTTTTATCTTCGTTCTACGGCCCGTTGTGTCTGTTACAAAGCAAAGCACTATTGTTGTTACACTTTGTGTTCTTTTGTTACAAGCTAGCTAGCGCTCGGCGACTTTGTTTTATGCAAATAAGACGTATTTCTATATTAAATTGACTGTGACCGAAAACGTATGAACAATTTACACTCGATTACCGTATTTAACGCGCGTTCGCCGCGCATTACAACTACATGCCATGTTTTCTGTTCTGTGAAATGTTAGACATTAAATGGGAAATTACGTGTCGTATAGTTTCGCATGAGCACAAAAATGTTGCACATTTTAACTCCTAATTTAACGCAAGCAGCGATGTGATCGCAAAGTTTGCCAAAACTAACTAAGACATCTTAGAACTGTCGTAAGTCACTAAATAAAATTATAAACTTACTACTCTCCTACAAACTAAATTTGCAATTTTAGTCCAATATTAATGAAAATATCTAATACTTTTACGGAATTCATTTAACTTTTATTGATCTTTAAATAAGTTTCTTGCTACCGTTATTATTCGCAGTACTTAAGAAGAGATAAACGATTCAATATTGCATCTAAATTAGTATATACGCTTCATTTTGAAGTTTAGTTTTTGACACAACACGATAGACAATCGTAATCTACTGAATACAAACTACTCCATGCGTTCAAAACATATTAAATTCAACATTTAATAAATCGTCTTGGTCTGAGTGGTTCGGATTCTACTAAAATATGTATGGTCCCTGTGCTGTAATGGGCTCATCAACTATAAACAGTATATGACAAATTTGTATCAAAAATGCAAAGTACCTATTTAGAAATTACTACTAATAAAAGAAAAATTATTAAAAATTTAGCACTAAATTAAGATTTATAGATAACGTTATCTGTACATATTTTGAATTGAAACATCTCAATGATTGAACGTTTTTATGCCGCCTTAAGCGGTACCAAAATATTTATACAGCGGTTGAGCTAACTAGCGCCACATAATTATCAAAATGTTTAGAAATGTGCAAACAATTTTTATTTACATTACTTGTAAAAATAATATTTCTCTTACTGAATTTAGTTGTGATATTAACCGTTTCCCGAAAGTTATTTACTTTCAGCACTAGTGAGGTACACGGTTACTATCACAACTAAATTAACTGAGGGAAATGTCATTTAACAGGGTGACCAAGAAAATGTGATTTGCAAATTCAAATACATTAATATATATATAATAATTATTATTATTAAATATCTTGTATCGTAGACGTAAAAATGTTATTTCTATGTTTAATGTTGAAAGACTCATTGTAAAACTCGCTCGTGTGTCATTTTTTGTACTCGTTTTGCAATTAAACCCTTCCCTCTCCACAACTACAATATTCTATTCGAATATCGCGTTTACAAAGTGAATTTTGTGCAACTATTTTTGTCAAAAGCTGTACTACAAAGTTCCATTTTGTACAACTCTTTCTGGGGATATTTTTTTGTGAATTTGTCATGTTGTTTAGTTGTAAAAATGTCTAACATAAATCTATTAGCTTAGCTGCCATTAAAAAATATATATATTCAATTGCAAAATATTTCTTTATTAAAAATTAAAGGTATTTAGTTTTATATCATAACTTATATAATTATGCATTTGAACTCTACCCTAACTTAAATTAAATTAATTTACTGATCGATATAGTATTTTGTTATGAGGAGTTATAATACAAAAATGAGATGGGATTAAGTTCCTGTTGTGTTTAGTAGCAAAATCAATCAAGCATTTTATTATATTATTTACATTTTTAATAACTGATATTTACTCTAAATCTACTCATTAAATTAGTTCATTAGTAACTAATATGCAAAATTTCGGAATTAGTTCTGATTTCAATATAATTTGTCCTAATTTTAGTATCATTTGGTGCAAGATTATGACATTAGCATAAATTATCCCTGTCCCAGTCTGAGACGAGGTTGCAAATTGTGTATTTGAAAACCACAGACACTACTGATTAAAATAAAGCGAAAAGGAAACCTACGCTCGTGTGAAACATGAAAGAACAAAAACCATAATTTACTCGTAATTATACTGAAATACATCGTTCAGAAATATCGATGCGAAAAATTGTTAATGACGTAGTTTAAAAACATCTCTTCTCCAGTGAAATTCAACACGCGAAAATTTTATGACTTTATTATTATGTAGCGAAAAACCGGACATTGCCGGTAATTGCGCGATGGTATGAATTTGCTTTAATATTCAAGATGAATCCGCGATTGGAGGAGAACGATGAACGGAACATTTCAGCAGCTACCGTACCAATAATATCATCATGGTGCAGATTGGCGAAACCGGAGCAGTGCAAAGACCCGGGCCAGAACTGGTTTGAGGGGTTTGGGTGCATCGTGTGCAGATATTACTCATGATGGCCGTGCTTGACCACGGCCCCGATGGCGATCGGATGGGATGCAATTAGCTCCATTGCCTGCTTGCAATCATTCTAAACATATTTTGTGGTGGGGTGGTCTTGATATTTTAATATTTCGCGATCCTGACAAAATTACCGGTAATGACGTGTTAACGTGCTATAGCAAATATATCTCTACTACTATTTGAATAAGTTTAGATAATTGATGCTTTAGCATAACTCTATGAAAATAATGGGTGATTAAAAAAATGGCATCAAATCGTGTCATAAAAACAAAACATATCTGTCATATTTGACAACGAAAAATGTCATCGATTGTTCTTTTTAAATGAAAGATATTTGTTTCCAATATAATTAATTTGGTGGTTGGTGAAGGTCGTACCGTTTAAATGTTCCAGTAATCAATAAGATTCAAAATCTTAAAATTGAAATTAATTATCTGTTACAATTAACAAATTATTTGTTACTAAAAATGTGGTGGGGACATTCCCTCTAGATTTATCTTTGTTTTCCATGGCACTATTTGATGCCATTTTTTGCATCATCCAATATCTATAATAAATTATTTATATATTTTTCATTATTACTCTTGGGCGTATTTTGCAACTGACTCTATTTATTTATTTATGTTAATCTATACAACAGCAACTTAATAAGAACTGTTTTAAAGAGAAACAAAAGATCTTTAGAATTTTAAAAAATATATTGGTTTTCCATTTTTAAATATAAAGTTGAATATCATTGCAGATATGTGGGCATTTTAATTTAAAATAATCTTTGTTTAAAAAATGTGATAATCTTTAAAATAATAATGAAATCGCTTATTTGTCTTTTCATTCTTCCATATCAATAATTCAAAAATACCACATTTAGAGTTGTGGCATTTTTGTTCTAAATGAGCAAAATATAAAACTTGTCATAAATTTTCGGAAAGAATTAGTTAAAGACTTTAAAAATGTATTTCAATATTAATATTAATAAGGGGTAGATAGCTCTGTGGAAGCATTCCGCCCATGAATTTGAGAAGCCGAGTTTGATTCCAGCACTCTTCATTAAAATTGCCCATTGCACTAATATCTTTGGAGAGGCTGATAACACACATATCACTTACCAAAATCTACTGCGATAGAGTGCCACACCCAGTAATGGGTAAAAGGCATGATAACATATATATTTTAATACTTTCGTTGAAGTAAAACATGCAGTATAAATTTATGAAAACGTTTTAGTTTCGATATAAGGTGATAAGGGTCTATTTTGAGAAATAGTGAAAAATAATCAAGGGCAATATATAATTCGATACACGTCTCCATCCATCGAGCGCCAACATTTGCGATAGATATAAGAAACGCAAAGTCAACCAACACGTGCATCACGCTAACACGCACGCTCCACGCTCGCAACGCATTTGTGTTTAATATAACACATTGTAGATTGTGACTGAGCCACATTCACACGCTATTGATATAGATAACTAATTAAATATGTAAACGCGGTTTATATAAAATAAATTAGAAATGATAATAAATGTCAGATTGGCATCAGCACTCCTCATCCAGACCAGACAGATAATCGGATGTTCTCCCTGCACTAACAACGGTGTGAACGTTTTATCGTTACGACGATATCTGTTTATTTCTATTCATCTGTTCTGGAAGAAAATCATTTTGACAAATTTTGCGATAAAATACTGACTATTATTTATATATAAATAAATAAATGTATCATCACGCCTTTTACTCATTACTGGGTGTGGCTCTCTGCCGTAAGCAGATCTTGATAAGTGATATATTTATTCGCGTGAAATGCAGTTACCAGCCGTCAAATCACGGCCACCAAAGATGTTAGTGTAGGGGGAGCCACATGGGTAGATTTAAATTGGTGAAAATTGTTTGTCGGCTGTGGGGATCAAACCAGGGTTCCCAAGATCCACAGGCCGATTCGATAACACCGAGCCACCTACCTCATTATATATAAATAAATAAATATATCATCACGCCTTTTACCCATTACTGAATGTGGCACTCTGCCGTAATAGATCTCGGTAAGTGATATATTTCTTCGCGTGAAATGCGGTTATCAGCCGTCAAATCACGGCCACCAAAGATGTTAGTATAGGGGGAGCCACAGGGATAGATTTAATTTGTAACCAGGGTTCTCAAGATACCACTGAGCGACCTATCCCATACAATAACAACATTTTTTGAAGCTTTTTTCTTTAAAATAATAAGGTATAAAAATATGATTTTACATGTTAAAGTCCTATGTATTTTTCTACCTGCTTTTCTCAAAATAGGACACACAGTATATTCATTGCAAATAAGAAAATTGAGTCCCGTATTGTGGGAATCACTGGTAGAAACACGTTCTTATTCCCTAATTTTAGAGAGAGAAACACTGCTTTTCTCCCCTAGGGAGAGAAACATTATGTTTCCATAGGTACCATGTTTCTCTCCCTAGAGCGATGTTTCTCTCCCTAGAGAGATTAGCTGTTTGCGGCGTTTCCTAGGTAACTAGTTACGCAACCCATATTTGACATTTGTCCCGATAAGACAGTAATTTTTGTGCACTTGTTACGAAAAGTATAATATGCTTCACGGGAGGGCGCGATTATCCCTTGTGTGAAGTTGGCAAACCTCGACTTCGGCTCGAGCCTTCGACCTTCGCTTACCTCTCGGTTTCTCAACTTCACACGCGGGAATAATCGCTTGTTTCCCTCCCTTGATGCATAACATACTATTTTATTCATTGTAATTCACTTGTAAAATATGAATTTAACCAACCTCGTAACTTGAAAAACCCTGTATACCTTGAAATCCTAGAATTGGTCGACATCATAATTTAGTGTTCTGTTTAAATATAAAATTATGTATTTTATTGATTCATTCATCCCGTATATATTCACTTATTAAACTTCGATAACAGTTGAAATCCTTAATGCAACTTTACAACAATTACATTGAATCTAATGGATAGTAAAAGTCTATAAGAATGCTTGAACAATTAATGACGCTAAGCCGGAGTCTCACTCTCGCATATACAGTTTAATAACAGGTAACAGAGATATGATTTTTACTGCACGTATAGCAAAGACATGCACATCTGCACGATGGGCGGTTTTCTTTAATTGCTAATTAACATGTTGTATAAATACCTCATACCTCTGTGTTAAGTTCCATTCCGACTGAGGATTGTTCCATCATCCAATAAGGACGAAGCATTTGCGATGCTCAACGTGTTCACTGTGTTTCAATCTGGTGTTAGGTTCGTTTCAACCATTGGCGTAACCAGCGCATTCTTACGATGATACAGTTCAGCAGTCCATTAGTCAGCATTTGTTTCATTGCTACAGAGAACTGATAGATGTTTTATACATTCAAATCGTAAATATAATGAGGTAGATGGCTCAGTGGTATTGAGTCGGCATGTGGATCTTGAAAACCCTGGTTTGATCCCCACAGTCGACAAACAATTTTCACCAATTTAAATCTGCCCCTGTGGCTCCCCCTCCACTAATATCTTTGGGGGCACCATAAGGGTAGATTTAATGTCATGAAATCGAACTCGGGTTCCCAAATATACAATTCGACCAGATTCCACCATAATTTCGAAAAAGTTTTATCAAAAGTTGTTTTAAATCAAATTAGGGTACATTTAAATTTTCACCTAATTAAATCTATATCTTTGGGAGCCGTGATTCGACGACTGGTAACCGCACTTCACGCGAAGAAATATATCAGTTACCGAGATCTGCTTCGGCAGTGTGCCACACTCAATAATGGGTAAAAGGCGTGATGATATATTTATATTATTTTATTTTAATCGTAAATATCTTTAAAGATTTTATTCAATTTTGAATAACAGTTTAGTAAAAAAAATATATCACTTACACCCAGTAATGGGTAAAAGACATGATGATATATTTAATATATCATCATGTCTTTTACCCATTACTGGGTGTGGCACTCTACCGTAGCAGATCTCGGTGATATGTTTAGCGATTACCAGTCGTAAATTCACGGCTCCTCAAGATGTAAGTTGCGGCAGAGTTAGAGGGTGAAAACTTTTAATTGAAAATCTTACTCTCCGCCAATGCAATCCTTGTTGGCAACAAACATCGACTGTACCACGTGCAGATCAACGCATTGTTTCTGCAAATGCCTGGACCCACGTCACCTCCATGGTATCCCCCGCGCGTCTTGAACCCCACAACCGCCTCGCATATCATCTGCATCCACACGTTCGCGGTTCGCGCATTCATCCAATGCAGATTGAGACGTAAACCGACCCGCCGCCCGCCGCCTGCCGCCGCCGCCTCGCCGGTATTACTTATGCATGCTAAACATGCACCTTACAACCTATAATGGGATGCAATTATGATAATAACTATCTGTTCCGAAAACATTTCGACTGGTTTTCATCTTGTCTACGATTTGCGGATGTACCATCTTGTTGATGGGGATGTCTGCGTTCTGGTATTGTTTGCTGCACCTGGTTTTTCTTTCAAGTTTTCGTTTGATTTACTTTTGCGTGATGACCTGTAGTTTCAACTGTTTTATATAATTAATACCAATAAAAATTAAATGTAGCTTTATTTACATAATCGTTCAAAATTGCTCAATTTTAAATAATTCAACAATTATTTGAGTAACTCTATACTCACTTTTAAATTACAACTTTGCCTTCAAGAAAGTATTTAAAACTTGTTTTATTCAATTAATTTCTTAATTATTTCAAAATGGAAATTTAAATACCAGTATTCTGAAATAAAAAATCTGATGTGTACGCGTATTAAACTATAAATATTTTTTATTGCATATATTTGACGTAATTTGACATTGACATTAAATTTCTTATTTTTTTGTTCTAATCCATAGCAAAATATAATTTTTAAATAGACATATCTCGATTATACAAAAGGCTAATTTAATAATTCTTAATGTGCTAGACGCATAATTTAATTCTCTAAAACTTTTATTTGCAGCATTTATTTCTAAAATCAAAATAATACAATGTTTTCAAGATAAACTGTTAGCAGCTTCATGTAATGTATCACTTCCGGTTAGTCCATTTTAACCAAAATCTATTATGTTATTTCCATTGATATAAGTAGTGTTATATACCAAATTTGAAAAGTTTTGGATTATATTTTAATATAGTTTTTTTATTAAATTATATTATAAGCTTCAAGGTGCACAACTAGATGTTATAACAGTCCTAAATTCAAAATTTCAACTTTCTACGGTTTACCGTTTTTGAGTTATGCGAGATACATATGTACGTACATACGTACGTGCAGACGTCACGACGAAATTAGTCAAAATGGATTCAGAGATGGTCAAAATGGATATTTCCGCTGAAATCTGAAAACCGAAAATTTTCGCGATTACAATACTTCCTTTACTTCGTACAAGGAAGTAAAGATACTGCTAAGCTCATTTGGTCTCGGTGAGTGATATTTCTTCGCGTGAAGTGCAGTTCCCGGCTGTCAAATCACGATCCCCAAAGATGTTAGTAGAGTCATAGGAGTAGTTTTAATGTAGTGAAAATTGTTTGTCGCCTGTGAAATTCGAACTCGGGTTCTCAGTTCCACAGGCCGACTAGAAACCACTGAGCCATCTATCCCATTTGGGAAAGTAACATTGTATGTAAATGTAGTTGACATAAAAGAACTAATCTCCATTCGAGTACAGAAATGAAGAAATTAAATATTGAAAAAAACGAGCACACGTGTCATCCAACTGCCCCTAAAATCATAACAAACCACTTAAAATTTCACAACAACCAGGGCCAGCTGTCGTTCTCCATCACACATACAATATGGCCACTTACTGGAGCAAACTTATGACAAACAGTGTCTGCAAAACGTTCAAACCTTCATCAAAACACAAAGAGTTAGGGGCGCATCGCATCTGTCCCCAATAACCAATCAATGGTTCGCCGCCCCTCGGCATCAATAACTAATAAATGTCACGCGGGCACGACTGAGTCACGAGTCACGGCCAATCACGAGTCAGGCAGCATCTTCGCAAGCAACTCTTAAATGAAGTGGTTCTACTCGGCTATGGAATTTTCATGCAAATACTCACTGACAGCAGGGTAATTTCAATGCGATTGATATATGTTTATGTATAGGGAT
The DNA here is from genome assembly GCA_947425015.1 of Pterostichus niger. Lineage (NCBI taxonomy): Eukaryota > Metazoa > Arthropoda > Insecta > Coleoptera > Carabidae > Pterostichus > Pterostichus niger. The sequence continues at coordinate 31,705,499 of OX380341.1, forward strand.
TTGATTATTGGTTATCGGTATGATGAATGGTTTGAGCTCTACGCCGATCACGACGGATACGCCAGCTATTGTGAATTGGATTGTTCCGATGCAACGAGCTAGTCAGGTTTTACATTTAAATGTGTAGCTACTTGACAAAAGAATTTTAATTTACGAACTTTGAAGGTTGATTTGTTGTGTACAATACTTTAAACGGCTGTTCTGATTAACAAATGCTTGACTACTCCAATTAGATAAATATGTAAATGAGGATTTATTGATGATATATATTCTGCATTCAATAATCTGAACAAAATCGCAGTTATAAAATGTCCCAGATTTAAACGGCCTAACTTAAAGTAACTAGTTCATTTTTATTTTTCTAATTGAAGCAGCACTACTTTAAAATACCAACTTTATAATGAAATAAAATAAATAAATATATCATCGCGCCTTTTACCCATTACTGAGTGTAGCACTTTGCCGTTGCAGATCTCGATAGGTGATATATTTATACGCGTTAAGTGCGGTTAGCCGTAATCTAATCACAGCCCTTAAATATGTTAATAGTTTTAATGTGGTGAAAATTGTTTGTCGATCTGGAGAACCCTGATTCGATCCCCACAGCATACAAACAATTTTCACCAAATTAAATCTATCCCTATGGCTCCCCCTCCACTAAAATCTTCGGGGCCGTGATTTGACGGCTGATCGACTTCACGCGAAGTAATATATCACTTACCAAGATTTGCTGCTGCAGAGTGCCACACCCAGTAATGGGTAAAAGGCGTGATGATATATTTATTTATTTACTTTATAATTACCCATCTTCAAATACATAAATATATTACTTTTCGAAATCTGCTACGGTGAAGTGCCACACCGAGTAATGAGTAAAGGCATTATATTATATATGTTCATTTGTTTTAACTAGTAATATATTGATAATTTTGAAATTCAGTATGTAGTAAAACATGTGAAAAACGAAATAAAAAACGTATAAAATTGAGTCATCCCTTCTTATAATTAAGTATTAAATATGACATTTAAGTGTTCGTCAATTATTTTTTCAAAAGTTATTCAAAAATATGTTGAGTTTAATATCAACTTAAATCTCTTAATGTTCGATTCGATATTTTTCATTTAAATAATTCTTAAAATTCGTGTCAACTAGCTATAAACTTCAGTAAATGAATCAAAAATAATATTCAAGCGATTGTCAGTTGTTTTTCCAAAATTGGTTCAAATTTAGTCGTGGGATATCTCTCGAGCAAAAAATTCTAGGAAAATATAAAATATGACATTTAATTGACAGTCAATTATTTTTTCAAGAGTTATACAAATTATATCAAGTCGGGAAAGTACTGTGATGGACACAGCATATTTTTTACTTCTGCATTCGCTCGTATGATCGTATCTTTCAATGTTTACAAAAACTGCTTGAATATGAAAAAAAAGTAGGATTTCAGATTTTTACTTATAAGGGGTGTAATGAGGGTGCGACATCAGTAGCAACCTGATACCGTGGAGCTGCCATTGTGCGACGCAGCAGGCGTGAGAATACCCCTCACCCTTGTGCCACCCTCGATGGCAGCCATGTTCAACGAAATGTGAAATACCTCTAGGCGAAGAGTCCATTGCGCCAACTGTCAAAAATGTTGATTTACGTTTCGCATACCGCTGCCATTGCGAGATGAATTTCTCCAACTTTCTAGTTTTTCGCTTTTTTCTTTCTTTTTAATTTCACGCTTTGGAAGTTTCTTCGGAATCCCATCTGTCTCGCAAAGGACTTGGGAGTTTGGAACCAATGACAATGGCGCCGCCAAGGAAGTTGTGATCGGATTTCTAACTCTGTAACATCTGCCGCTTGTTAAAATTAAAAATAAGCCCTAGGCCCATTTTAAATAACGATGAAGCCTAATAGGCTCACGCCCTTTCCTTGTGATTTATAACAAATCTTTACGGAAACTTCTCATATTATTATTTCCAAATTTTTGCACAGATATTGTAAGAGAATTGGTACCGTGAGATGAGATGATATTTATAGTCAAATCCTTATTAGGACTGTCTCTCCAATACATCTTTCGTAAATCACAATGGATTATTATATATTCACTATGTAGAATGAATTTGTAATGTTTAAAAAGTCATGTTTTTAGAAGAAATTAAAAGAGGAATGAAAATATTTTAAATTCATGGTTTATATAAGTCAAAATCCATGAATCAAAAACAAATATGTTTTATTTGTCTAAAGATATAAATACAACGAATATTATTCTTATTTTGAATGGTTGTTCTGTCTTGTAATTTCAAGATAAAAAATCTGATGTGGACACCACATGACTTCCTTATACGCGCATTAAACTATAGATATTTTTTCAATTGCACATATCTGACATTAAATTTTTATTGTTTTTCGTATTTTTTGTTCTAATCCATAGCAAACTTAATTAAAAAAAAAATATATATATATAATTTTTAAATTTACATATCTCGCTTATACAAAAAGCTAATTAAATAATTCTTAATGTGCTAGACGCAGAATTTAATTCTCTAAAACTTTTATTTGCAGCATTTATTACTAAAATCAGAATAATTCCATTTCTTTCAAGAAAAACTGTTAGCAGCTTCATGTATTGTATCACTTCCGGTTAGACCCTTTTAACCAAAATCTATTATGTTATTTCCATTGATAAGGTAGTCTTATTACCAAATTTGAAAAGTTTTGGATTATATTTTGATATAGTTTTTCATTAAAATATATTCTAGGCTTCAAGTGAAGTACCACTTTCGGGAGTTATATAATGACCAAAAAGGGAGATGCACAACTAGTTGTTGTAAAAGTCCTAAATACAAAATTTTAACTTTCTACGACTTATCGTTTTTAAATTATGCGAGATACATACGTACGTACATACGTACATACAGACGGCACGACGAAATTAGTCAAAATCGATTCAGGGATAGCCAAAATGCGTATTTCCGCTGAAATCTGAGAACCGAAAATTTTCGCGATTACAATACTTCCTTTACTTCGTACAAGGAAGTAAAAATCATTTGTTTTTCTGTCTGGGTTCATTTTAAATAAATAAATAAATATATCATTTACCCATTACTGACCGTAGCAGATTTCGGTAAGTGATATATTTCTTCGCTTTCATTTTGACAGCACTATTTTTTTAATAATTCGCATAGTTTTGTAGAATGCCTTATATTGTTGTTGTCTAGTTTTTGCGTTGTTATCGTATCTAAGGTAATACCTAGATACAGTCATGTATGCTACTTTTAAATAGTCATTAGTGGAGTGTAGCCATGCATTTCTAATTTTATTTACTGCGCCAATAAAAGAATTACTGGAATATTTACGGCCATGTTCAGTTTTATCGGTCGGGCTGATCGACGGGCAAGTCCTTGATCACATCCATCAGCTCGCGTATGAGAGGGCAGCTTGTATCTCGCAATGCAATACGCACGTGTTTAGAGTTGATTGGCAGAAACGTGGCGTGACAGTCCTGGAAAAAATTTACTGCCTTGTTACGCGGCCTAATATAGCCAGGTCCAGTAGCAGTTACTGACACGTTCACCTGTCCCTCGCGAACTGCGCCCCACCGTTTTACAGCCACTGCTGGATGGGGCAGCTCCAAATAAAGTGGCATTACCATTTCATTTAGGAGATCCTACCGCTCTAAATTCAATACATACTTTTTACAATATACAATACTCCCCAATATTAGAAACAACTTTATTAATTTAACAACTAGGTGGCTGTTAATTCCATGGAGAACATAAATTGTTGACAGTTCGTATAATTAACACTTATTCCTTAGAAATATGTCATATTGCCAAATAAGTAGCCGCAATGTCAGCCAATTAAATATCTCGATGAAATCCCGATTAGGAATTCTGAAAACGTATCGAACAAAAGTCTATCAGTAGTAAGCGGACGTATGGACGATCGCAGCCAATTACAAGCCGCAGCGCCTCTGCCGGCAGGAAAGACAAACACCACGACGACAATCGGCAAACAACAAAACAAAACTTGTTGTTTACGTGGGATTACAAAAAATCACCAGCCATTCTCTCGACTAAGTAGGAGGGTACACAATTTTTGTTATTTACTCATGTTTATACATTATTCAAAAAGAGGAACAGCGAATAGCCAGTACTTCTTCATGTTGCTATCAGAATAAAACATACATTTAGATAAACTTTATTATGAAGATTAGAAAAATCCTGGCATTACCGATTCTTAATTTTACTTGTTTATAAGCCTACCAAGAAACAGTGTTATGAGTGATTATAAAAATTTAAACAGATGAATCAGAGGCGCTAACTTTATACAAATTTGTGTTCTTTCATTCTTAAATTTTATATATTTAAGAAAAACTTTTACACAATAACATTAAAAGGTAAAATCAATTATATCAATACGCCTTACGTAAGTTGAAACCTTTCTAGACACACTAATAATACTGTAACAACAATGAAAAATGACAACAATCATAATAAACAAACACAACAATTAAACAGAACAACAATTAAAGATCACAACAATGAAAGAGAACAACAAAGAAAGATTGTGATTTCAACAATCAAATAATCAGACATATTAAATACGAATTTTCATTATTGTACGAATTGAATTCAGCAATACTACACTCTATTATGCTTAGTTTAAATAGTAACATTTTACTACAATGACAGCTATAAATATTACAAAATTAAAATTTCAACTTAAAATAAAATAAATAAATATATCATCACGCCTTTTATCCATCACTGGGTGTGGCACTCTGCCTAAGCAGATCTCGGTAAGTGATATATTTTTTCGCGTGAAGTGCGGTTACCAGCCGTCAAATCACGGCCTCCAAAAATATTAGTGGAGGAGGAGCCACAGGGGTAGATTTTTTAAATTGGTGAAAATTGTTTGTCGGCTGTGGGGATCGAACCAGGGTTCATCACGCCTTTTACCCATTATTGGATGTGGCACTGTGTCGATGCAGATCTCGGTAAGTGATATATTTCTTGGCGTGAAGTGCGGTTACCAGTCGTCAAATCACGCCCCCAAAGATGTTAGTGAAAATTGTTTTTGTGTTTATTTATTGGATCTAATTATAAAGGTTTACTTTCGCCCCCATAAAAGAAAAATTATCGGCGCCTATGAAATGAACTCGAACATTATTCTTAATCTTGAGTTCAGCGAGAATAGTGCATATGAATTTGAATAAAGTTTATAACGGAGATTAGAAAAGTCATCGAAAAAATCTAAACAAAGCGTCTCTCAATTTCACGTATTGAAGTCGGTTATTGGAAAGCAAATAAACAAACGAACTCGAGCTTTCCATATGGAAGAAAAATTGCTTTTTCCGAGCATTAATTTTCAGCGGATAAAGCGTGAAAAATGATATATACGAATAATAAATCACAAATGAACGAACATGCGAATTGCAAGGTTTGAAAGTTAAAAGAAGAAAGAGAAGCAAATAAAACGCGGGTCGCTTTGAAATTCGGGCGCGCGGTGTCCAGCCGCACTTTTCAAGCACGTAACGTTATTCAATTCGCGCTTCCGGGTCCAGTGTTGGAGTTGGTCCGCCTCCACCCGCCGCCGACGACCCCGGATGCTGCGTGGATTTAGCGGTGGCGGCGGGACCGAGGGCTCTACGATCGATTTACCCGAACTGCTGCAATGCGATAGCGGACGATGCATTTTAAAATCAGCGACGGAATAAAATATATTACCTCTACCGTTATTACATCCTCTTGTGCTCATCTGATACTAACTTATACCACTTCACACAAGTCAAACAACTCTCATTCAACACCCTATGCGTCATATTTCACACTATTTAATGAACTTAATGCAAACTCAACATCATTAGAATTTAGGGGAATATATCACATCGTAATCGTAACATATTAATGACCAACATAAAACGGCTTGTCAATTCAATACTTCTTCATACTATATCTAATTAAATTGCAATCAGTTTCTAAACATTTAAAAAAATATAAAAAAAAAAAAAAATATATATCATCACGCCTTTTACCCATCACTGGGTGTGGCACTCTGCCTAAGCAGATCTCGGTAAGTGATATATTTTGTCGCGTGAAGTGCGGTTACCAGCCGTCAAATCACGGCCTCCAAGGATATTAGTGGTGGAGGTGCCACAGGGGTAGATTTTTTAAATTGGTGAAAATTGTTTGTCGGCTGTGGGGATCGAACCAGGGTTCTCAAGATCCACAGGCCGACTCGATACCACTGAGCCACCTACCCCATTTAAAAAAATGATACATTAAATTAATTTAATACTAATTTAATTGGTTTATAACAAAATAATGGAGCAGGTATCTAAGTAATTCCGAAAAATACATTTTACCACAATAATACTACCCCTCTACTAACATCTATGGGGGCCGTGATTGACGGCTGGAAACCGCATGTCACGAGAAGAAATATACAACTTACCAAGATCTGTTACGGTACCATACTCAGTGATAGATAAAAGGCGTGATGATATATTTATTTATAATTTCCTTTGACATGTTTCTAACTAATCATAATGCAAAACATTTGAAAATTCAACCAATAAGCCTAGTTTTATACTAATCCCGGGGTTACTAGGGTAAAATTCCATCACCAAGCAAATGTGTTTAACTGCTGTCAAATTTACACAAAATTATTTTATTTTTGTTTTATGCTGTCAGTTTGACATAATATTGTGTTATTTTATTTGTAACAAAAGGCACGCGACCCTTCAGTTTTTCTCTAAGCAATCAATATTTTACTTGTAATAAAATCCATCTGTCCCGCGTGTTGGCCGCGCGGGTTGAGGGCCTGAGTCACAACCATAAGGTCGTGGGTTCGGGTCCCGTCCGTGGCGGTCATTGACCTGAGTAGTTGGTCCGATATATAAATTTTAAAAAAATCCATACATACAAACATAACATCACGCTATGTCCCATAAAATGGGATAGCACGATCCCTAGAAACATTCACTGAATATTCCCTCTTCAGATTCATCAAATAAGCAATCCTCCTCAAACATTCTCATCGTAACACACCGTCCTCGCTTCAATCATTCAATTCATAGTTTCCTCCATACACGCAACAAACATGCATCCATTCCCTCATATACACTTTTTCATTAATCTTTCGACATTTGTTTCAAATGCTCAAATTATTTTAACAACAAAATCGCTCAAGCAAACTGACATTATTTTGGTAAAATTCCTCGTCTTACAGACACAGGATTTTATCATGTAGTTTACTCTCGTGCTTGTTGCAAGCAAAGAAAAAATTGTACAAAACAAAAATTTATCAATAAAATCGAAAGGTTTTGTGAAAATACATATTTGACAGAAATATAAAATTAGATCACGTTTTGACTACTGTGTATTTAGTCGCGCTTTTTAAATTATTGTTGTTATTTGTGCGACATTTTTCAATTATCTAACATGAATTATCTATTAGTTTATCCCAGACTTGAGATTATGTACTGTAGTCTAAAGTTTCATTAAATACAATAACTGAAATTTATTTTTTACAAAGCACGCAATAATTTATTTTTTCTAATATTTTACACTGTTTTTATCAAAAACAATGACACAGAATTCGATTTTATACAACTGTTTATAAGATAATTTATAATTGGGAAGCATATTTTGTCGGCTAGTGATAAAATCTAAATCAATTTGAAATGCATTATTACTAAAATATTAACTTAGAGAAGAGTGCATGGGAATGTTGAGCGTTACAGGAGATGCGTATTAAACAAAAGTATATTTATTTAACAATTTTGCATTTATAATCAGTAAAAGAAAGAAATCATGCACTTGTCTGTCGTTCAAACGATGTTGAACGAATGAAAACACTATCAATAAGCTATAATCTTTGTTAAACGTTTGCGAAGCGAATAATGAACAAATTATTCAGAATGCATCGTTAAAATGCAAAAACCAATGGCGTACTTTATTAAATAAATGATCCATTTCAAGCCGACTTATCTGGATTGACGGGCTTGTTGAAATTAAAAAAGAGAAAAAAACTGCAGTTAATTAAATAATGCTGCAGCCATTGCGCACCAATGGCAACACAGAATGCGATGTGAGCACATTGACGTGAAGGTAACGTGCAGAGTGCAGTCCAAGCATCAAGCGCACCTGCTACTGCTCTCGGTGACATGCTTTTTATATCATGGACTCGGAGGAAATATTAAATAAATGTGCTTATTAGCAGAGAAGTGACGGTATGTTACAATTGCTTCGAATTGGATTATCTACATTCTACAATTTCAATATTCTGAAAGCATTCATTCATTTACTCTCTGTAATTGTTTCTAGTACTATAACATTTCTAATAGTTTCTTTGTCGTTGTTTATAAAGCTTCTGTATTTGTAATAACTGCTAATTGTGTACATTCTAATCGTTAACCAAATTTAATTGCCATTAATCGCTTATTTATTAATGTATTTTATAATCTGCACAATAAGAATTTAATCCCAATGGGAGATGTTGGCAAGCTCAAATTGTTCGTCTCAGCCCAATTTTTCATTTGAGGGTTTTGTTATCTGTGTCTTATCTTAGTGGACAGTACTGGAATACAATTTAGAAAGATTAAAATGTATGAAATTATACAGGGTGTAACAGCGAAACCAACCACCGCCTATATTTTCTTTATTATTATAGTTACAAAAAAATATTATAAAGCAAAGTTGTAGAAGACCAAGGGGGACTTTTGCTTAAAGAATAAAATAATTTTTAAACCAGTGATTCTCAAGTTACACCACAAAGTTATATTTTTTCAAATGGGATTATTGAAAATCACTGGTTAAAAAAATTATTTTATTCTTTAAGCAGATGTCCCTCTTGCTCTTCTACAACTTTGCCTTATAATATTTTTTGTAACTATAATAATAAAGAAAATATAGGCGGTGGTTGGTTTCGCTGTTACACCCTGTATATTGAATAAAAGAAGAAACATTAGAAGGAACTAATTTTTATTTTTTATTTTTACTAATGGTAATTAATTTAGAAATTTTAAATTAGTAAAATTTATGTAAAATGTGCGATAAGCCAATTTTTTTAATTATTATTATTTCGGATTTAGTTGTTATTTATGTATCTAGTCGGCGAAATGATTGTTCTGCGCGTCGAAGAAAAAGTTCGGCGGCCGAGGTAGACTACTTTCTGAGCACACCAAATTATTTCGCTGAAGCGGTGCACACAGAATCTTAAATTAAACTGCATTATTTTCATGACAAAACTTATTACAAATTTAATTTCAAAATTATGGTTATTTTAAATATGAATGTGTAACCAGAAAGACGTTTTCAGAAAAAAATACAATTTGTTTATTTATCGGCGCCATTTTGTAATCGTGTTTTTGATTGGTTTAGAACAGCCTACCAAAGTAATTGACAAAACTTCATTACTGAACAGTAATGAAGTTTTGTTGGGCTGTTTACGAAAAAGTAGAATTTCGCGGGCTGAATTGTGCGTGTATATATGTCAACTTTATTTGACAGTTTTATATACTACAAATTAATTTACATTTCAAGTAAATAAAATTTATTCATTCAAATGACCCTCCAAATTTGACAGTAATTAATAGTAACATTGATTCGAATTAGGGAATTTAAGTACCTTTACTATGGAAGTAAATTTATTGTTTTCCTTTTAAAACTGGGCAGTGATATATTAAATATATATATATATATATATATATTTGGAGCAGAAATACTATTATACTTTTTCAAATTCTAGTCTTAATTCCAATTACAGAAGCTTTCATTAGAATCCAAATCACTCAAATACAATCATATTTTTAGGAAATAAGTTGAAGTCAGTGACTTTTGTCCATCAGTACGGTGGTGTGGATAGGATTACGGAATTCGAATCCGGAGATCCCGAGTTCAAATCGCACTCGAGCTAAAAAATATATGAACTATCACACTGTGGCTCGGTGAGTCCAGGCCCTGTTCTGTAATTGGGATTAAGTTCCTGTTGTACAGAATAACATAAATAAATAAATTTAAATACTGGAACTCTTAGTAGCCGACTGATTCAATTAGTTTACAAAACTAGTTGACTATACTAACGAATTTGTGATTAACCATTAAAATGTTAGACAAATAAAATATTCATTCTAAATAAATTGTAATGCTATGTCGGGTAGCCAAAGTCGTTGCAAGTCAACAAGTAGATAATAGCCAGTCAGGAGAGTGTTCTCCCAGCTCGGCTTCTATTTCCGAGGCGTCAGTAGCCCGACCAGCCCCAACGCATACCCGCTAATTACAAGGTGTCTTCCTACTCTGCCGCTTAATGAGACATGTTGGCAATTCATTACCCGCCTCGTAAAAATACACAGCGCAAACCGATCGTTAGAAAGTCGACACCGCTGAGATCAAACGCTGCTTTCCACGCATTTTCATTTAAAGTATATCGTTTTCCATTACCCTCTATTTAATTCCGAACGTAAAAGGAGATACGTTTACTAAACTAAATGATTTGTAAGCCAATGACATTTGTTTCAGGCGCGCCGTACAAATTGGAAGCTAGTTATTGTAATTATCTCCAAGTAAATTTTAGTGCAAGTGGATATATGCGCTGTCAGCACTTGATGGATATTGACTATAGTTTGAAAAGGAAACTAGACTGCTTTATCGCACGGTGAATAATAAATTGCTTTGGATCTAATTAGATTTTTAGACTGGATAGACAACTTATAATTAAGACGGTGACGTGGACAATATGCACCTGATGTTGTATGTGAATTCGTTAAATCCAATTTCATTTAACGACAGCAGATTGTCCCAAGCACAAAAGATAAGAATGCATGTTTCATTAAGGCATATGTCCGATAAAAATAATTCAGAAATATTTCATTTGGAAATACCGATATTATCACACTTCCTTTTTCTACTTGCATAGACGTCGATAACAAGATATTTATTTGCTACTGCACAACAGGAACTGAATCCCAATTACAGTGCAACAGATCTACAGCTTACGAGTATAACGAAATTCGAATCACCGAAGTTTGATTAATGGATATTTGCACCGATAAAAGTAAAATTTTAAACTTGGTTTAAATAAATAAAAGTAAAGCGAAGTTATATATCATTTGGGTTGTTTTTATTTATTTAAACTAAGTTTCAGTTTAAGCTTTAAGCGATACAAAAGCCTATTACTCTAATTTTATATTAAAAGTTTTAGTTTTTGTTGAATAATAGTAGAATTTAATTAAGTTATGATGGTTGTTTGTTAAGGAAAATAAAAATAATGCTTGGATCGTTCAAAATTTATTTAATGAAAGGATAAGAAGGTTTCAGGACTCCTTTAATATAGGGATTATATTCTGTCAATGTAAGACGTTTAGATTTGATAACACAAGTCATCTTCAGCTTGTACATGGGTATGAGAATAAACATAGAGAATGGGTAGTTCCGAGTTGTCATTAAATAGAATTTTGAGGTTAGTAGCCATTTAATGACAACTCGGAACTACTCATTCTCTATGTCTATTCTCATACCCATGTACAAGCTGAAGATGACTTGTGTTATCAAGACGTAACGTCCTACATTCACATAGAATATACTGTCTATATTAAAGGAGTCCTGAAGCCTTCTTACCCTTTCATTAAATACATAGGATCCCACAACTATTTACTCTGCAAAATGTATTTCATAATTTTGAGTTTCAACAGAATTGTTATTTTCCTTACTTTCAAACGAAAGCTTTCTTATAACGCATATTTCGAATATCGTATAAATAAAATTTCATCACGCCTTTTACTCATTACTGGGTGTGACACTATGCCGTAGCAGATCTCAGTACGTGATCGATTTTTTCACGCCGTCAAATCATGGTCTCCAAAGATGTTAGGGACCCACAGAGGTAGATATAATTTGGTGAAAATTGTTTGTCGGCTGTGAGAATCAAACCTGAGTTTTAAAATCAGCAAGCTAACTTGATACCACTGAGCCACCTACTCGTTTTTATCGCATAAAATCTGTTAGAATAATAAACAATTTGTGTTTAAGTAATTAATATTTGTAATGAGAAAAACTAATGATAAAGTACTTATAACAGTTCGGTATCTACCGCTATTATTTCTAAATTAATGGAGGTACTTCAGGGTACAATTAGTCTCCCTTAAAGAAACCTAGAAAATAATTACTTCAATTAGTCTTTAACACGTCTGATCTTCCGCATGCCGCTTAATGCCAAAGGAGTGAAAAAATCCTTGCTTTGAGGTTGTAAGATGTGATTCTCCGGGAATGATCGAAAAAACTATAATGAATCTTCTGCCATTTTTAGCGCGGCGGCAATGCTCACCTGACTAATTGCTTTGTAATTTCTTCTTTGTGAAAAAATTACCTCGAACGTTAACATTCTTGTACATGGGAAACGCATATACGCGTTTCATGCAACGATTTATTTGTATAAAGCTTTTAACTTGTTTAACGACGTGTTGTTGAATAGGAACTTTTATTTATTTATTATTGTAATTAATGTGAAAATGTGTATATTGTGCGTTAAACATTATTTGCAAATTATACACGTACTTATGTAGAAGAGAAAACAGAGAACTTTATAGTTTTTATCATTTTGTCTAAATTGCCTTTATGTTTTAAACAATGGACTGTGACTTATAATAGAATATTTAATTTTCTTCAAAGTTTTTTGCAATTTAATACATTTGTATAAATAAATAAAAATATCATCACGCCTTTTGTGTTTTCTTTCTGTTTTTCCCACAGTCAAAAAACAATTTTCACCACATTAAAATTATTCCTGTAACTCTACAATCATCTTTGGGAGCCGTGATTCAATGACTGATAACCGCACTTCACGCGCATAAATATATCGTTTACTAAGATCTGCTACAGTCGAGTGCCACATCCAGTAATAGATAAAGGACGTGATAATATATTTGCCTGACCTTTAAGACTCAGGAAAGCTTTGCTTTGCATGCCTAGTCAGGAAAGTAACATATTGCTTGCCTAGGCAGGTAATGAAACAAACGTAGAGTGTCTAGTTACTTAGCATAAAATACTGACTGAATATATGTAGTCAAATATTTCTTTTAATTTCAATTAATTTTATATATGTATTATTTGTTTATAAGTTTCAGGTAAAATGTTATACGTAACACGTCAGTAAGGCGTCGTACAGGATTCGTAAGCTGTTTCAAGCCTAGCTGTCGCTCGGCATGAAACTATCTACTCATCCTGTAACTGAACGCTTTCCTGACTTTTTACGTAAATAACTATTATATTAATTAAATACAGTAATAAAAAGCATTTCAAATTTACACTATTAAAATTGATTTGACGGCTGGTAACCGCACTTAACGCAAAAAAATATATCACTTACCGAGATCTGCTTAGGCAGAGTGCCACACCCAGCAATGTGTAAAAGGCGGGATGATGTATTTATTTTATTTATTTTAAAATTTGTTACACCCACATCTAAACACTGTCACTCGAACTCGTCACAAATCGGGTTTATTCGTTTATCGTCGGCAATTACCAGACAGCCAAGAAATCTGTACAAATTGTATTTAATATATTTTAAAATAATTGTTAAGGCTACCAAAACAAGTTAGAACTTAGCTCACCTCACTTTGCATCTTGGAAAAAGTTGGTCCGCGCTGAGCCAGGCTAGTCCAGTAGAGTGCGCGTGTTTACAGTGAAAACAGTGTTTTGGACATTTTGTGAGAATTGAGTGAATATTTGAACATGTAAAATTATTTAAATTGTGTGATATTATCTGTATTTAAGTTTGAAGTGTCATATTTAAAAGAAACATTAATATATAAATAATAATGAAGTGGAACAGACTGCATGGATCACCGAGGCTTCGTTCAAGCCAACTGTAAGACAATGTGGAACGTGGTCGCTAGCTAATTCCTGCTCAAAGTAAGGAATAATAATATTATTATTATTAGCAATCTATGGTCTTCTAAAATAATTGTATAAGAAACAATCATTCCCTATCGCTCTAAATTCCTGTTTGCTACGAGTATAAGATATGGCACATGTCAATCAAATATCAACTTTAAAATTATTTAAATTATTTTCTTATTTCTTTTAATTTGACTTAGTCATAATACCTTTTTATTTAGCTTAGAAACTGGTTTCGCGGATTTACAAAATATTATTTTTGTTTATAACTCGCAAAGTCTCGTTTGTAAAATATGATATTTAATTTTATTTCTTTCTTTTTAATTGAATACAGTAATACAAAGGTCCGATATTTAAATCTTATAACAAACTTCCTAATAAATTTATTTATCTAACAAATAAAAAATATTACATAGAAATCAAGCTCAATACATGAAAATGGTTGTTATTTTTTAATGTAATATTTTTTCATATTAATTATTTGTGTGGTTGGCACTTGGTGAAACATTTTAAAATTATTTAAAATAATATTTTTTGTTTGTTAGACAAATAATTTTATTAGGAACTTTATTATAAATAAGAATAAAGAACGTAGACACTTGATGTAGTTTCACAAAATTATTTATTAACAAGTTGATCGATTTCGGCTTATTAGGCCATCTTCAGAACGTTGACTGAAGATGGCCTAATAAGCCGAAATCGATCAACTTATTAATAAATAATTTTGTGAAACTACATCAACTGTCTACGTTCTTTATTCTTATTCATAATGTTTCACCAAGTGCCAACGGCTCATACTTTTGATAATACTTTATTATAAGATTGAAATAAAATATTTTACGTACGCACTTATTCAGCATTCAGAACCCAAATGAAAAATGTATGCCTTTGATTGTGGTTCTGTGATTGGAACAATCAGGTACAATCTCTCGAGTTAAAATCTCGCGGACTTCAAACTTATATCGAAAAATACAAGTTCAAGTGTTTTAAAGTTTGATATAAGCTCTAACTTCAGTCGATGGGATTAAGTTCCTGTTGCGTAAAGTAGCAAATAAAACAGTATATATTTTCATAATTTTTAAGGCTCCATGAGTGCTCGTATTTATTGTGTCATATAAAAAACTATAAAAATAGTGGTACAACAATTATTTAATTGCATTGCAATGAAATTGGGAATTCCCATATAAATAAATAAATAAATATATCATCACGCCTTTTACCCATTACTGGGTGTGGCACTCTGCCTAAGCAGATCTCGGTAAGTGATATATTTCTATGCGTGAAGTGCGGTTACCAACCGTCAAATCACAGCTCTCAAAGATGTAGATGTTAGTGTAGGGAGAGCCACAAGGGTAGATTTAATTTGGTGAAAATTGTTTGTTGGCTGTGGGGATCGAACCAGGGTTCTCAAGATCCTCAGGCCGACTCGATACCGCTGAGCGACCTACCCCATTAATTATATTGTATTACTCCAAATTTAACCTGCCTCTCGGTAAGTGATATATTTTTTCGCGTGAAGTACGGTTACCAGCCGTCAAATCACGGCCTCCAAAGATGTTATTCTCATATGATTTAAGCGTTTATTAATTAATTATTTCTCTGTTTAAGTTACTTGTATATTTTCTTATATTTCTGTCTATTTCTTTTGTGACAACTCATTCTTTTATTTTTTGTTTTCTTTATAATCGTCCTGTAATTGGGATCTTGTATCCTGTTGGATCGATTAATAAAATAAATAAATAAATAAATAAATAATATATTTTATTGTATGACTGTCGAATAACATCTCATGTCATATGACAAAAAATCAGTTCGTGGTATGATTTCCTTTAAATCAGACTCGTGTCGCTGTAGACAAAATCCGTTGTCATATAGGAGTCTTGAGATCGAAGCTACGTTAGACACTATGACAGAAGAATTCGGTTAACATCATACCTCGGACACAGGTGACGTGGTGTAGCGGTTAGCATCTCTGCTCGCAAGCGAAGGATCCCTGGTTCGAATCCAGGCGTCACCCGAAATTTAACATCATACAGATCTAGCATCAATTTTAGGTAGTATAATCAGACTTCAAGCATATGAAGACAAATGATTATAAGTATAGACAGTACGAAGAGAAAAGGAAATTCTTTATGAAGCATTTTAGAGTTCGATTCATTTTGAAGCTCTAAAATCGTAATTCCTTCACACATAATCTTGCAGTAATTAACAAACTATTTAATCGTATTTATTCGTCCACAAATCCCGCGTAGTAAATCGCGCATGTTCACCTAACTGATAAGACAATCAAACTGGATGATCCTCCCGTAAATTTTCCCCATCATCGGCGCCACGCACCGCCGATGCGATAATCAAGAGACATGACGATCAGGCGCGCGCGGGGTGGGAAGCAGAGGGAGAAATCTCGACTTGGGAGGTCCGCGCTTCGTAGCACTCTTTTAAAACGTCATAGTTTTGTTGTGTCGGTTTTTTTCTTCCCTGGGCTTCGTGTGTACATCATAGATTGAGCATACCTGTCATGGAAATAACTCGGCATGGCTTTTTGTAATGGCTCGCGGACCGACAGTCAACCAATCAAAGCGCTGGATGCGAGCTTATTGCACGCATACAAACAGGGACGGATTTTCGAATGGGTGCGATGTGATATCTGCGATTCGTGAATGGGTGCATAGTATTTGTCTCTTTACTACCTTATGAGATTATTATAGTTTTTATGGCGAATGAGATACTCCAAAATTTCATTAGAATAGATAACTTATAATTCAGATTTTTAAATATATAATCTTAATTCATTATGAACATATTAATGGGGTGGATAGCTCAGTGGTATCGAATCGGACTGTGGATCTTTAGAACCCTGGTTCAATCCCCACAGCTGACAAACAATTTTCACCAAATTAAATATACTCCTGTGGATCTCCCTCCACTAACATCTTTAGGGACTGTGATTTGTCGGCTGGTAACCGCACTTCACGCGAAAAAATATATCACTTACCTAAATCTGCTACTCCTGTGTGCCACACCCAGCAATGGATAAAAGGCGTGATGATATATTTATTTTATTTATGAAGACATTGATGTACTATTATTATTTTTTTATGTCATTTATTTAGAAATTATTCCCAATTTACTACTCTGCCCGATTTGTACCTACATATTTTGTATTATTTACCAATGAGAAATTAAAATAAGCATGATAATAAATTTTATTTATTTCGTATTAAATGGTGTACATAGGCCGTATCGGTCTGTGACTGCAGTCGAATTTAAAGAAACAAATAATAAAATACATTATCTTGTTTCATAATTAAAAATTATATATAATCTTATAATTCGAATCTAAAAATCCTGAGTTCGAATCGCATTCAAGCTAAAAATATATGAACTACTAAACTGCGACTCGGTGAGTCCGGACCCTGTACTGTAACTAAGATTAAGTTCCTGTTGTACAGAGTTGCACAAATAAATAAATAATTAAATGGTATTTTGAAACTGAAAGTCAGTTATGCATTTTATGTGACGTAAGAATGGCCCAGCATAAATTAAGGTAGGTCAAGTCACAGTGTAATAACTTCTTTCATGGTTTTTCTTGTATATTTGCAATCTGAGTTTCTCTCTCAAGTGTTGAAACTAACGGATGACAGGGTATCACGTTGTATAATTTTAGGTTAGTTGTGAAAACAAAATTTGCAAATTCAACTTTGACTAATACGTCATAGTGACGTCACATATTCCTTCCACAATTGTTTTTCTTGTAAACTATAAATAATTATTCGATTTAAAAAATAGGGCGCCACAATAATTGTTTTCTATTTCAAGAATATAATTTTACAAGATTTATTGTTACAGGACATCAAAAATTAAAATTGTTTATTTGCTGTTACTGGTTGTTATTGCAACGTTCAATGAACCTTTAATTTAAATTTAAAAATTCGGAGAGCGATCGTTATTTCTATTCTGTCGCACAAATGCCTACTTTGTATATCGACTATAAAAAAATTGTGTAAATAAATCGTATTAAATTATTTATACAATAATTACAATTTCCGCGAAGAAATACGCTCATACGATGTTTAGTATGTTGAGGTAAACACTTGTATATCATAATTATATTTATGTACTTTTTGTAATAAAACTTAATGGCTATATTTTATGAAAATATCATCAGATATTTTGATATAATTACGTATAATTACATTAAATTGATAAAAGCGACGGTCATATATTATTTAGTAAGTTATTATAATGGTGTAGACGAGGAATAAGAACATGAAATTTATAAATAATTGCACTGGGCTAATCCGTGCCTGGCCAACCATAAGTATTATATGAACCGTTGAATTAAGCGCATGTTCATACTAACGTATTTATTATTGGTTGCGGCGAGGGCACAACAACCCGCATGCGCAGAGGATTTATGGCCAACTTCGCGTTGGTTTTAATTGTGAGTGAAAGCATCGTGCATCGCCCAGCCATGTTTGATTTAGCGCAAATAATTAATCCTGCATATGCATAATGCGCGCCACTCATATTTTCATTCGGGATAATCAAGTACGTCCCTGTCGGTGGATAATTACGGGCCTGGCCACAATTGCGACAACTTTAATTGCAATTTGGTCTCGTGTGCATATAGTAATTATCCAGCTTTATTATATACCACGGGGTATAAAACACTTAATAGAGATGCTTTTTCGATCGTCGCACTTTGCCTCTACTTTGTTTATTTACTCTTCTTTTAATGGTACCAATTTTTAACATTATTAAACAACTTTTATGTCTCATCATCCTTTATGACCTTCTCTACACTCATTATAATCATTTTAATTTAGTATTTTTCAGCTAATTTTTATTTACGAAAACGTGGTTGCTTTAAACAACTTATGAGAGCAATTGAGATTAAACAGATATCGAAGTCTATTCGCGTTTGACACATTCTGGCGGCGAAATTTGGTACTAATCGCATGCCAAATTGAATTGCGCTAATCTTATTATTTCCGTTTCATGTATCATTAAAGTTACTAGTCAACTAGCACCTTTAACGAGATATGTCTAAAATCAAATACAAATAAAATATTTTTTCTACGATTGCTATGAAAAGTTGACAATTGCGCTCTCATTTGTCATCGTAGAGTTGACGTTTTCTGTGGAACAATCGAAAAATATTTTTTTGCGCGTCTCCAATGGCAACGCGCGAAAAAGACGTTAAATGCGCGCGTTGCCATCAAAAAGATATTACATGCGCGCTTATTTCAATAGTTACCAGGGATACAAACAAAACAGAAACTTGTCATATTGACAGTTGACAGAATGAATTTATTTTCAGTACGTATACGTTTTTTAATAATTTGAAGATGCAATCGTAGAAAAAATTATGTGTGTATCACGAGCGTAAAGTGTCTTTGTTCCTCTTACACTATTGCAGCTCTCGCCTTCGGCTCGCGCTGCAATTACCGTGCTCGAGTAACAAATAATCACTTTACGCTCTTAATACACAAATAACTATTTATCATATAAACTGCAATTTTCAACTATTTTAAGATAGTTATACTTTAATTTTGAAATATTTTTAGGTTGTTTTTATAACTTGTCATTGTGTTAACTTTCATTTATTTAAAATAAAAATTATTGAAAGCTCATTTCGTACAGAATTATTAAAAATTATATTCATTGATCCGCGTTTTCATGAAAAGCAGTCTGAAGAAAAGACAGAATAAATAAATTAAATAATTTGTGATTTATTCGTCGACTTCAACCAGCAAAATGTGATGTTTGTATATAAAATTTGTATATATAAATTAATAAAATTATCTAAATTAAAAAAATAATTTTCATTTAATATTTATAAGAGAAATAAGTTCATTAATTAATTTAATTATTCATTTATGAATAAAATATTTTGCGTGTATAAAATCACGCACACATATTTCATTTTTCCGTATAAATTATAAAATTTTGTTTCTCTTGCTATAACATAAATATATTTATCTATAAATCTTTCTGAAATAAAGTATATTTGCAAATAAAGTAAAACAAATATTGTAGGAGTTTTAAAAGTTCTTGTGATAAGTTTTATGATGTATGAAAGGAAATTTGTAGAAGAACAAGGAAAAGAATGCGACAAATATGCATGATAATGAGAATTCAAACAAAAGAGAACCCATCAAACGTATATCAAGAGAATTCCGGAAAACAGAGAACACACGGCCAACCATGATGAATGCCGAGAACAATTCGGTACCGCGCACAGCCATAACTCACACACACACGTTTTATTTACGATCTTTGTCCAACTGTCAGGTCTAGTTAAAAGTATAGGTACAAGTATGGAATATCCTCACAGTCCATTCTCATCCTTATGTCGTACTACATAAGGAAAAACTTCGGGTAAATAATTTCGATATTTTCTTTTGTGTCTCTGATAGGATGATGCATTTTGTTTCCTTGTGACTGTTGTTGGTGGCCACACGATTTATTGTTGTCATTTGTTTGTTTTATCAGCAAACTCTGATCTCCTTTCTCTCAGGTAACGTGTTCGTCCTGCTCGCGTGACATATCGAGATACGATTGTTTTTTCAATTGGGTGTTGACTTTCTCAGTAGGCTGGCACTCGCTGGGTGATAGTGTTAGGGGATGGTTTTTGTCAGCACGGAAATTAATGTTTTCTTCTCCTAATATGACATTAGGACAGAGAGGGTCCTGCTTTAGAAAAATATGCTAGTGTTTTCTTACCTGCGTTTAAATTATTGTTTGGTACTAGTGTTCATGGAAGCTGGGCTTTTTTAAATATTTTCACGATTTTGTCTGAAACTAAATACTTTATCCGTAGGGTAGAAATATTTACTATTCTACTTCTTACTGTATTCAAATTTACTATTTATTTATTTATGGACGGACTATATTCATATACAGGATGGTGTATCGAAAGACGCACCATTGTATTTTCAATGCCTTTTTTGAAATGTTCAATTATTGGTTTCACTAATTATTTTACATCAAAAAAGTTAAATAGTTTATTGTAGAGGAAACCTACCTGAATTTTTGGATACTAATTTTTATAATTTTACTCTACCTAGAACCGCAGGAATGACTGATATTAAATTTTGAATTTCTTTTAATCATCCGGACCATGAAATAACAAATCAAATATGATATTAACTAAGATTTTATTTTATTTAAGACATGAAAAAGTTATTGGCATATTTATTTTGTTATTTCATGGCACTGACGATTTTTCCGAAGAGGAAACTATGAATGTTTGAAGCAAGAATGGTATGATAGAATGAGAATATTTGATTATTTGATGAATCTAATGAGTGAATGTTTCTAGGGTTCGTGCTACCTCATTTGATTGGATTAGCGTGATGTTTATTTATTTATTTATGTTACGCTGTACAACAGGAACTTAATCCCAATTACAGTACAGGGTCCGCACTCACCGAACCGCAGTGTTGTAGTTCATTTTTAGCTTGAGTGAGATTCGAACTCGGGATCTCCGGATTCGAATTCCGTATTGCTATCCACACCACCGTACTGACGGACAATGTTATATATGTATGTATGTTTGTAACTAAGAAAATAAAAGCATAATTTGATATTAGTGACATCTAGATAATATATGTCACAAGAAAAATAAATCTAAATTTCTAATTTATTTCTAAAAATTATATTTTGTGATATATATAAAAGTATACGTATACTAGTGAAGAAAGTGTCACTTTTTTGTTCTGTTTTATATCTGTCGTCTTCGGGCTAGACAATGAAACGGTATCTTCCAGAAAAAATGTTTCACTTTCTTTCTTTAATATAGAAGTACAAATAACTCATCTGGTTCGATACGCACAGCCGACAAACTATTTTAGCCAATTAAAATCTACCCCTGTAGCTCCCCCTTCACTTCTTTGGAGACCGTAATTTGACGGCAGGTAACCGCACCTTATGCGACGAAATATATCACTTACCGAGATCTGCTACGGTAGAGTGCCACACCTAGTAATGAGTGAAAGGCGTAATGATATATTTTTATTTATTTATTTATTTAAATAACTCATATTCTGAGTTACAAAAAACAAATTTCATTTACAGTACAGAGAATCTATAGCTTATAAAAGAATCCGAATTACTTGGACTTAGACGTGTTGCTTGGTAACAATTGTTGAGAGCAATTGCAATAAGAACAAAACAAAAATCATAGAAACAGTGACAAAACAAAGCATAGCAGCAAAATATGTATGATGCATCACTCATTGTTAACGATATATTATATTTCTCGGCAAATGAGACTTCATAGGATGGCGGCGGCGGCGGTGGCGGTAGCAGCGGCGGTATTTACGTGCAGCGCATAACTTAACAACTTCGCCTAATTCCTTGCGACTGTAAACATGTCCAAGACGCGCCGCGACGCTAAGCCCAGCGCCGCGTCTTCCCGCGAAATTAGTAACTCGAAGGTGTTACCGACCGTGCCTCGTGTATTTATTATTCGCAGTGCAACATATCGCTGTTGGCTGACATCGCGCCGCGTATGTCATGCCGCGGGAACTTCGCTACAAAGGAACTAATTCCGCTCTAGATACAAAACAAATACAGTCTGGGTATTTGTATGTGCACCGGCTTCAAAGCAAACTGTTCTCATTATGACTTGATCGTCACCAGAAACGTTCTAAATTCATTCATATTTTCCTGCTTTGACAGTTCATTAGAACATAACATCATAATTAATTGCGCTATGATGATGATTAATCATTCTAAGCTTCCTTAAGTACCAAGTTATACTCCGCCTTCAAGAATTTAAACATTCTAGGTGCAGGAGTGGGTTATACCATACTGATGAGCTTTAAGTTACTAACTGTGCCGGCAGGCCTCTGATGGTGACCTAATAAGTTGACTCGGAGGCTGAAAGATTTTGTGAAACTTTGACAAGTGTTGACAACATTATTTCCTACGGTTTCTTTAAAAAGTTGACAATTACGCTTTTATTTATCATCGTAAATTTGAAGTTTTCTGTGGACCGATCGAAAAATAACTTTGTCGCGCGTTGCCCTTGTAAACGATATTAAATGTGCGCTTATTTCAGTAGTTACCAGGGATACAAACAAAACAAAAACTTGTCAAATTGATAATTGACGAATTTATTTTCAGTACATATACTTTTTATAATAATTTCAGATGTAATCGTAGAGAAAATTATGTGTACCTTCGGCTCGCGCTTCAATTGCCGTGCTCGACTAACAAAGAATCACATTTCGCTCTTAATACACATATAACTATTCCATAATTGTGTATCCACCAATAATAATGGATATTTGTGGAATAATGGTTAACATTATTGCTTTTCCAGTTAGAGATTGCAATCCTTCCTTATTTGAACATCTAACTAAATCTGTTTTATCAATTTGATTATTTTTTAGTTCTTATAATAGAGTTTTCAACTACAATTACCTGGAATTTACTTTCAAAATGGTACGATGACGCTCTCTTCCTTTTTTTACTTTTTAGATTAATTGTTAGAGGAGTGGGTGTTGAGTAAGCATTAAATTATGAAGAAGGCTATAGTCTTCCACATTACAAGAACATTTGAAAACTAGAGAAAATTAAGTTGATACATTTTGGTGTTATTAATCAAAGATTCTAATGTTGTTTAGTTTAATGCGTGTAAATAATTTTTACCGGTATCAGGATATGAAACCTATGTTTACATGCATAAAAGTAGGCTGATAAGTAAGTAATAACTGTATTCTGTACCATACTGACATGTCAAAACAGTCAAGAAAATGAAAATATAACACAATGATAATATAACACTATTAATACAAACGGAACTCAAAACAACAATAATACAAAGATTATTTCTCCTGCTTATCATAATATATATATTAATTGTACAGTCTTTCAAATTAGAGATGACCACGTTATGACGTTTAAATAAAAAATATATTTATATATATGATACAAAACAATTGTAACCATGGCGCTAAATAAAAACATACAGACCACAGACTTACTTGATCACCTTCTAAAATGATGACAATGACGTTATTCATAAAAGAATTTCAAAAAAGAATAATAACGTTAACGTGTTTATATTCTGAAACCGGTAAACTATTGAACAAACCACGGATGTTATAAGTGATAACAGGCCTTAGATGTCTATGAGCTCAGATTTCAAACTGACATCTGCGGCTGTAATGATACTCATAACATTCCTAGGTATGTTAATAGCTATAAATTATAAAGAAACAAGTGTGTCCTCTTCCTTGTTAAAATCACAACCGCCTTCGTGTAGCAGTCATGTAAATCTCCGACTGTAACTAAAGTAGACAGAACACAAAGCTTACACACATAAACCTGAAACTAATTTACCGCATTTGAAGAACTACATACAACACCACATAGAGTACAGGGTAATGGGTATGCTTTCACGTTGTCAGCCATTTTGAGTTAGTTAGCGTATTGTAAAGTATCTTCCTTCTCTCTTCACAGCGACGCGAGCGCCGACGGGCGGTTCCAACTCGTACTTCATCCATCGATGTCTAATTAGTTCCTTAAGGAACTAATACATCGTGGAAAGTAATTTATGCGAGACTTGGTTTGCGTTGGCGAATATAAACAAATTGTTCGGTTCGAACCCCTAATTGCCCTTCATATAATATTTAGTATAGCTTTCGTACTTTTTCGAAAAGTAAGATGTAATGAAAACATAAATAGCAAAGGTTGTTATGAAGCAATAACTTATTAGTAGATACCAATGTCTAATGGTCTGTGAACATAATTAAGAAATGTTAATCTTGATTGAAAGTTTTTTTCAATCATCAATATATTTACATGTCATTATCGATCTCCCATTTTAAAGTTTAATTCCACATGTTTGGACCGTTGACACCATGTCTCACACAGCTATAAAATTCTTCCCTCTTTGGATTAGATAATCCGAAGAAACTAAAAAAAACCAGCAAGTCAAGTTGATTTATCCTTGCGTTCAAATCTGTTAATCTTGTAAGTGTTGTCCGCGGCGGGCGTAATAAATCTCCGTGGCAGGGCGGGATTTGAACCCTGCCCCGCCCCGGTCAGTGCTGGTCACTGTGTTAATTAGACGTGCTTGTATACGAGCTCAAAACGTTCTTGCTAAGGCTGAGGAAGAAACTCTGGGATGTGGGTTCTGTCATATGTGCATGCGCGGTTTACCGTGTTTACCAAGTGGTTTTTGTTCCACGAGGTTTCGTTGTTCGCGGTTAGTTGTTGATGTTGTTTTTGCTAACATAAATTTAGACCGAAACCTTCACTAAAACTATTTTTATTAGGATAAATTAAAGTATGAATTTACGAGAGAGGTTATTACTGTGTCTTCATTTTTAATATATAAATATAAATATATCATCACGTCTTTTACCCATTACTAGATGTGGCATTATATCATAGTAGATCTCAGTAAATGATATATATCTTCGCGTGAAGTACGGTTACCAACCGTCAAATCACGGCATTCAAAGATGGGGCCACAGGGGTAGTTTTAACAAGGTGAAAATTGTTTATTGGTTGCGGGAATTGAACCCGGAGTGTCAAATCCACATGCCGACTCGATACCTATGAGTCACCTAAACTAAATTACAAATCTAGGGGAGAGGTTATCACTGAGATCATTTTAATATTTTGATAAATAATTAAAACGTTTTTTAATATATTACAAAATTATTACATTCTTAATTGAAACGAGAGATAATAAGTAATATAATAGCAGCAGTTATATTTGTTTTTCTACTTCCGTTAGGAAATAGACGTTTTATTTCACTTATTTGAGTTAGGCAATGAACTGCATTATTTATCTAGTGAAATAATGAGGTAACATAGCAATACACAAAAATTAAGATATATTGGTAGACGAATTCTGATGTGGTATTATTTTATTTTTTGAATTTATAACTGTCATTAATATGTCAAAATTTCATAATTTCAAAACCGCTGTTTCGTATTTATTAGAACGGAAGTAGAAAAAATATGATACTAGTAAGGAAATAAGGTTATTACCTTACTTATATGTTTACATAACTCGGCTACGCCTCGTTCTGCAAATTTCACATGCGTAAGGTAATAACTTTCATTTCCTTACTAGTTTCATAAATAGCTATTACGTCCCTGTATAACATAATAGTATATTACATAACGAGAATTGTAACAAGCACATTACGTGCGAAAGAAAAAGTTGCTCTAGAGCCTTGGCGTAACTAGTGCAGTAAACCCTTAGCAACCGTAAACAAGCATTTACTGTTCTTGCAAATTGTTTTTAATGGCCTCCTTACATATATATGGTCGTAGATACAATTAATTACATTTATAGTAGTATTTTTATTATGAGTTTATACGATTTGAATTCGGGAATGCTTGTCGGTCAAGTAAGCGTGATACTGCTGTGTGACAATTGAAAATCACAATATGAAAAGTGAAAAAATAATGAGGAAATGTGTTATGAAGTAGAAACAAAGCAAGTTTTAGTTGGAAAGCTAATTATAAAAGTAAAGTTGTACAAAAAATAAACTTTAAACCAGTTAAAATTCCGTATTTTGGCCGTATTCGCTTTCATTTCTCCCAGATGTCACCCTACTCTTATATCTCATAATTACAGCTCGCGCTTTAGACGAAATTAATTAATTAGGGCAATTATAACAACGCGGCTGCAATAAGGGATGATTTTAATGGAAGCGCTTCGTAAATAAAATGAGGCAGCCCCCTCTGTCCCCGTCGGGCGGAAATAAACAAAAACGCAAATAAAGAACCCGGAAAGACACGAGTAGGTAATATTCTTTAATTTATTTTTTCTTGTACTTCTCTTTTTACTTCTCCCTTACCACCTATCACAAGTTTTTCTCTTTATTTTATTTTTATATCACCATCGAGGTTTTTGCCAATTAAAAAAGGGTCCCCAGGAAATGAAATGTCCCTGGAGTCTTTGCAGGGACAATATAAATGCATTGTACTTCCCCTTCAATAAAAAACTTTCGGGAAATAACTCAATCTTATATCGGTTTCCACATACAAATCACTCCATTATATCCAGTGATACATGTTTTTTTGTCACAAAAGATAGCATGGGATATCCCGATATCGACAGAAACAAACAGAGATTTGATAAGAATTTGTCATTTTGGGAATAACTACATTTTCGAAAAAGATTGTAACTAAATAACAATTCCATCATTCTTGATTTTTATAAGACAATCTTATCAAACTATATTAAACATTATTGTATTTGTCGTCTTGAAAACTATAATATCTTTCTCCCTATCAAACGGTTTCAAAATAATTACTTCAATTAAACAGTCGTAGTACATCTACAAAGATAAAGTCTACGTGTTCAAATCTCACTGATTTACATACATATACAGGTGAGTTTTTTTAAAGCAACTTATCAGTTTTGTTCGTTAACTAATAATATTAGAGAAAAAATAAATACAAAGATTTATACAGCAAAGAGGAGGACATAATCGTAATGGCAGGGGTGAATTAAACTTATATTTTCTTAAATGGAAAGGCGTACTTTTTTACTGGAATGTTCCCCTACATCAAATTTAAATTAAGGTCATCAAGTTCAAAAATATTAACATTAAAACTTCAGAAAGGCTGTAAAACAAAAAAAAAGTTATTGTTTGTTTTATTGATATTCTTGATTTTTCCATATTAAAGATGTTAATATTTTTTTAACTTCATTTTAATTTTAGGTAAAGGGAATATCTATTTCAATAAAAAAGTATCCCTTTTCATTACTGAAAATATAATTTTATTTCCCCCCGCCACTTCACCCTAATGATTTTATTTCACCAACCATGTAATTATGTCCCACTACTTTCTGTATAAGCATGTGTATTTATTTTCCTCTAAAGTTAATAGTTAGAAAACGGATTGGTTGCTTTAAACAATTCACTCTGTATTAATATGACTTTATATAAATGATTCGAATTCCACTATAAATCGCAGGTTCACTGTACTGTAATTTAGTTTATGTTCCTTTTGTGCAAAGTAACAAAATAAAATAAATAAACTAGTTTAAACAAATTTGTTCCTTAGTTGCGGTCATAATCTTGTTAGGTCATTGGTTACGAAATTATTTGAACTAAATTTAAATTTAAACCTGCTTTATACTAGCTTTATACTAAGTATAAGTATATTTGATATCGGAAAGGATTCTGCACATTAAAATTCGTCAATGTATTTATTTTTAGTAGTATGACAGGTCCTCATTTTGTTTTTGTTATTTACATTTTCAATATATTTCAAGTTTTAAGAAAATAACAACGTGTTTTGTTTTTCAATTATTTAAACTGTGCTTTAGAATAGTTGTTTATGATTGATTGAAGAATTAGACTAATTGAACTGACGAAATCTGAGGTAAAATGTAGAACTGATGTGTTCCTAGATTTGTAGTTATGAAAAATGAATGTGTGTAGTCTATTTTCGAGAGTATATAGTTTCCTGATAAATTTTTTCGTTGAATATTTATGTAACGTGTGGAACCTGCAGCCATAACAAGTAACTTCCCACCCTATTACAACCACAGACACCCTTCGTATAACAGACAAAAAAACAACATTTCGGTCAAAAAGTCATTCATTGGAGCAGTTCGGCGTGCATGGAACATGACATATCTGTGTCACATGTGCGTGTGCCGCTTGTAGGGAACGTGTGAACTGTGTCGGGGGCGGCCCGCGGCGACCGCCCCCGCCGGTTTCCCGATTTCCTGCCGGCCCCATCGACACATCTGCGCGCCGTCGAATCGTTTGCGGTTTCTGGACGCATATGAAAACGGCAAATTTACCACCGTTGCTGCTGCTGCTGCTGCTGCTGCTGCTGCGTACGTGTGCGTGAACGTTAACGTTGCTTGGTCTCGCGGTGTTGTTGTTGTTGTTTGGTAATTCGACCTCGTGCACCTCCCCACCCCCATCCTCGTGGCAGATGCGACGATGTACTTTATTGGGGCGTCGATGCGCACCACTTCGACTGTAAATTCCTGCTGAATTATTAGCTGCGGTTGGGTGAAATGTGAGCTCGTTATGTACAATTGTTGGTAATTAATCTTGTTTTAATGAAAAATTATTAACGGAATTGTAATTATACGAGTTATTCGCGAATCTAATGGGGATGCATTGGAAATTATATCGTCATTATTATCAGCCAAACACGATTTATTTTACGATATTCACATTTAAAAATTTTGAATATATAGGTAATAGCGAATTTTCCCGATTTTTAATATGAATATATACAATATTTACAACAAAGAATTATCAAACTTTTTACTAAAAATAGTCATCCGTAAGTAGGAAAACAATACCAATTATTTTGCGCTATTCTCAAATTAAAAGTAACCGGAAAATATGTTAAATTTTTTATTATCTTCTTTCGAACCATTTCTGAGAAATTAAATCATTTTTTACTATTATTTAATAATAAAGTTGATATTTTCATCGTTATTTGTATAAAACTAATACTGAAGCTATTTTTTTTCATGAATTTCAAGTTTGCTGTACTACAGTGGAGCCGTACTGTAACAATAAACTGATTAAAAAAAACGTGCGTAATTCTTTTGCATATTGTTATTAGATTGATTTTATGGATATACAAATAAAAAATTACTTTGACAAATGTCAAAATTTTTATGGCATATTGTTAAATTTCAAATGATCTGCAAGGTGATAGATGAACAAAAATAGCGAAAAAAATTAAAATGAAAGCAATGGCAATAAAAAAACAACAAAGACAAAATTAATTGTCTTTAAATGCTCACTTGGTGAAACTAGGTTTAATAATAAAATATAAAATAATATAAAAATAAACACTTGTTTAAGTCTCACAAATGGTAATATATTATTTACCTTTTTGATAATTTATTAAATAGATGAAAAATGTGTTACTTTCTGCACAATCTTTTGTCAATCAGTATGCAAAAATAGTTATTTACGTTATACGAGTAAGTCCAGCAAATAAGTTTTTACGGTACGAGTAAGATGTTATTAAACATTATTTTCATATTCTAACCTTAAAAGTGACATTTTGAAATAATTATAATTAAATGTCAAAAACTGTTTGTTATCTAGCAAATTCACGATAACAGTACCATAATTTTTATTACAGTACTAGTACTGTAAAGTTGCAGTTTCCGGACTGAAATCACTACTGCAAATACAGTACAGTATGAGATACAAATTATTACAATAATAGTTTGTAAAAGATCAATACTATGGTGACAAATTCAAACCTAATTGGCCTTAATCTTTCAGTTAATTTGACAGAAAATTTATTCAACCTTATTAATTGTAATTAGTTGTAAAAAGCATAAATAGGTTCCTTATTTTAGTAGTTGCCCATATAATAAAGTTCCAAAATATTCGTAAACATCCAGGGAACATTATTACAGTCCCTCTTTCCTTGCGTCATTCAAATCCCACTTAAATAAAAAAATACTTCCCGGGTCTAATTCCAGTTCGGGCGCATTCTAACCGTCCGGACCGAGCTCAACTCGCCGGGCCTCGACATTAGATTGTACGATACGTGGCCGGGCCATTTATCAGTCAGTGTCGCGGGGCTGAGACCACGTGATGTATGGGGGCCCGGCGGCCGGGCTGCGGCGGCGGTGGCGCTGTGACGCTGAGTAATGGGGCCTCGCAAGACACCGGCGCACGGCGTCCCGACGCAACATGGCCGCAAAGGAAGCTAGATAGTGGCTTTGACTACACTATATGTATTCATACAGTTAACATTATTGTTTATATGTGACCGACGCTACCTCTCTCTACGGCTTTCGGATTTCATATTCATTGTGTAATAAATTGTTCAAATTACCGCTGCTTTATGACTATTCATGATTTAGATTTACAATACATTATTCTATTTTCAATTCTATATAACTACATTCATTCCAGCTTACCTCCAAAAGGTATACATAATTTACATCAGAAAGACTATTTGGAACTAGATTTTTTTCTCTTCAATGCTCGATCTAATTAGGTTCCTTAACATTTTGTAATGTTCATCTTGTATGCTTTTATATGAAACATAATTTTTCAAATAAGAATGAGTTTCTTAGATTCTTACAAATATTTTTTTCTAAGATCAGTAAAATAATAGGCTTTTTGAACGTCATTTAATGTCGGAAAGTAAATAATTGCACATAACAAATGCCAATTTTTTTATAGTTTTGTTTTATTGTTTTTCTACTTATGTACATTCAAAATTGTAAAAAAGAACTTATAATAACAATAAAAAAAGAAACAATATCAACTATTTTTTTTACTTTTTAAAAGCTAACTTATAGGTAGGTAATAATATAATAACATGATGTATTTAAGTTCATCATAACTTGATATATCGCATTTTAAAGACAAAATTAACAAAGCAATAAGACGTTGTTGGTTCATGTTCGATCTTATATTGTTTTTAATCTTTGACGATTTTGAAAATGATCTTTCAAATAACTGAAATTAGGAAATGTTTCTTTAAATCCGGTTTCTCTCAAATACTTGTAAATTTTCAGTGGAAATTCAATTTTGTTATCTAAAATGCACTTTTAAATAAATGTATTTATAAATGAACAAAGCATCTGTATCTTTTCTGTAAATATATATTAGTTCTTGCGCTTTTAAAATTATTGTTTCATTAAAATTAATTATTACTTTTTGCTGAACCCTAAAAGACTGCCGCCCTAGGCAGCTGCCTTTCTTGCCTAATGGAATAAGTTTACTGGCCTAGGCTTCGAAAAAGTGACGTTAAGAAATGACAAATATAATTCAATCGGATTATAAACAGTATTAACACGTAGGAAAAGTGTATTGCGTGAATGTATCACTTTAGATATTAGTTACATAATATATAGTATTGCTTGGGTCGTTTCAATGAAAAAAGTGAATAAAAAAGAGCATTCTAAATTGTAGGAAAGATTCAGGAATGGATAATTAACGACATAGATAAAGTGCATCTTAAAATCCGTTGTTAGAATGTACACCTATAGCTACAAGGCGAACACCCTCGAAAGTTATTGTTCCGACTGTGCGATTAACCCCACGTAGTTTTTAATGATAAGAGGGTGTCGCGCCAGTAATTATCTCCCTAGTTGCTTTATTGGCGCTCCCCATCTCATTTACACCAGCGTCAGGAGGATTCTTCATTTCTCTCGCACCCATTGCTCTGTTATAAGCGACGTTTTGGTAGTTTACGCGAGATATTCGAGAAGCACCTCCTAACAAAGTATTCCGACATTCTTATATGCACTAACTGTTATTTTAACGCGCTAGAATTTGTATAGTGTTAAATTTAGTTTTCTACGAGTTTCGAATGAGTGCATAGTTTCATTCATTCCTTGCATTGTTTAGCTTTTATTAAAGATTGTCAAGTTTTGTTTCATTGTTTCTTCTAGAGATTTCCTGTACTTTATTTGAGATTAAATAAATAAATAGGAATCTACAATATATGTTCTGTCTCATCATAACTTGCGTTGCGCAGCACAGGAAATATATTATCGCGTCGGTGATTGGTTGATCATCGGAGCTCATTTACAATATAACAAAAAGTACAGTAGTGACTACAAGTGACATTTATTTGTATTTTATTTTGTCAGTTCACTGTCCTTCAATTCATAATTTTCACAGTTATAAACAATTCTGTATTTCGAAGAGTGTTAATATTTTCGCTGTGTAAATTAATTTATTATGCAGTTACAACGAGACAGATTATAAATAAAAGAATAGTAAGTAAATTATCCGGAGTGTCCTAAATAAATAAATTTTATTGGCATTTTAATTTTAAAAATATTTTTCTGTAATTAAAATATATCAAGTTTGTATTATTCTTAACTGTTTTCAGTACAATTTTCAAGAAAGAGTAATAAATTTTGTTTAATTTTATTTTGTCCTGAAGAAGGCTGAAGTACTTGCCGTAACATCGACAAAATAAAAAATTTAAATTCGATGAAATCTGTTTTATATTTATTTAAAATAACAGTCGAACTAAAATTTATATCATGTTGGCCAAATTGCACTTAATAATACTATTCTTGTCGTGTCATACTTCATACAAATGACTTTATTATTGGGATTTTAAAATAAGAATAATAAAACTATAATTAACTAATATTATACTAAAACTAACTTTTACTAAGAAAATCCACTATTATTAAAAGAACCTACGAACTATATTCTTAAATTTGTATCTAAAAGTTGAAAGCTAAATTAAACTAATACTAAAACTAGGACTAATGACAATACTATATTTTATATAAATTAATATCGCTAGTAAAAAAGACAAATAAAAAGCAAAACAAAGAAATAAATGTGACAGCAAAGTTGGTAGAGACCAACTGAAAGTATACATTTGTCTCAACGGCATCCCTTCGGATTTGAGTTCCTAAATACATCCTAAATTGGAGAAATAAATTGAAATAGTTCTAATATGTGTAACAAATTCATAATTAACAACAAAGACAAAATTAATTGTCATCCATACACTTGGTGAAACTGGGTTTAATCAAATATTAACTAAACACTTGGCTAAGTTTCACAAAATTCAGCTTCCAAGTCACCTTATGAGGGCATCGTCAGAGGCTGGCCAGCACAGTTAGTAACCATAGGCGCGTTTCGCTCTTATTAGAGCTCATCAGTATGGTATAACTCACTTCTTCACCTAGAACAAAGTTCACGTGAAGAAGCTGGTGACGAAACGCGTCTATGGTTACTAACTGTGCTGGCCGGCCTCTGACGATGACCTCATAAGGTGACTTGGAGGCTGAATTTTGTGAGACTTAGCCAAGTGTTTAGTTTATAAATTGATAGTTGTTGATTTTATAGCATAGTTGTTACATTTATGGCGTATAAATCAAGTAATTTTTAATAAACAAAGTGAATCAAAAACTAAAAATTGTAAATATTTTTAAAAGTAAAACTGCAATTAGCATGCATATATGTTTGGCATTGTCAGTGAAATGAAGAACTATATCGTTGAAAATTAGTTTTAGA
This sequence comes from Pterostichus niger, assembly GCA_947425015.1. Classification (NCBI taxonomy): domain Eukaryota; kingdom Metazoa; phylum Arthropoda; class Insecta; order Coleoptera; family Carabidae; genus Pterostichus; species Pterostichus niger. The sequence goes on from OX380341.1 coordinate 31,739,374, forward strand.
GCTAATCATTAAGTAATTTAGTTTGATTAAAATAGTTGAAGCGTTGTTAATTCAAATGAATAAAATAATTAAAGTCTGTATAAACCTTGTGTAATTGTGCTAGAAGTGGGCAAATACACCCCTTTATTTTTCGGTTATAAATACCCGAATTCGATACGGATTGCACAAGTGCGCCCTTTAGATTTATAGAGTCACTTTAATTGGTTGGTCCGCCGCCACTGCCGCCCCCGGCCAAGAGCCCTCTTCCCAGTCCCCGCAGCTCTCGACCTGAACCAGCAAGAATTCGCATACAGACGCAAAAATAGGGTGACAAATCATCCCGCCGGGCGGGACGCACCAGCACCAAGACGGGGAAGAAACCCCGCCTCCAGTAAGGTGAAAGTAATATCGTTCTGTCTGCGTGAGTTATTTAAACGATAAGTAGATGGTACAACTTTTTTCGTTTTAACTAAATTGGATGTCATATGCTATTAAGAAATATTCCAATCTATTTTCTTTTGAGCGGGGATGCTTTTTCGGTAGTATTTTTTGTCTCCGTTTTGTTTGTCGATAAATGGAGGTTCAAATTGGCTGTGAGTAATGCTTTTCCACTCACTATTAAATCGAGGAAGTTACTTGTAATCGAATTGTTCTTGTATTGTGAGGCTAATTTAGTTTATGTAATTGACTTGTAATGTTGTTTATTATCGAAAATTGTTTCCAAATTAGATTAATCGGCGCTGCTCACCGCACGCACGAAATATATGATCCACAACGCGTATATCACAATAATACATTGCTTTTTCCAAATTACAAATCCTACAGCGGAGAGCAGAAGAATTTCTGTTATCAAAACTTTTCGACCTCGGGTTAAATTATCTGGTAAATGCACGATTGTCTTAGTTATTTATTTATTTATTGGATTTGATACATGTGTGTGCTGAACGGAAAGAACTGCCTTTATACCAAACAAAAACAATGAGGTGGAAAATAAGTTTCGGCCTACTGGGATATATTGGATCAGAATTGCAGTTCTGAGTTTATGTTTGGCATTATTGGATCTACGACAAAAAGTCATTTATCTAAGTGGAAAACTCCAACCATGTGGATTACTTTACATCTTTCTATCTTCATGATTACATTTTTAAAATAGCTATGATTGACATAAACTATCAAAATTATATAATTATTTAAGTTAAAGAATGGAATAGGTAGTTCAGTGGTATCGAGTCGGACTGTGGATCTTGAGAACCCTGGTTCGATCCTCACAGCCGACAAACAATTAAATCTACGCCTGTGGCTTTCCCTTCACTAACATCTTTGGAGGCAGTGTTTTGACGGCTGTAACCGCACTTCACGTGAAGTAATTTATCACTTACCGAGATCTGTTAATGCAGAGTGCCAACCTAATTCCTGTAAGAATACGGTGCCAGGTTTTTCAAAAATATTTAGTAATTTTACTTAGTGTAAATATAAATATCAATAAATAAGTGAATCAGGTTTAGTGAGGCAACAAATTTGTAATTTCCTTGCTGTTAGTAGAGGGAAAGAGAAGCCTTTTGAACGTCGCGAATCGGCAGTTTCCCGAACATCCAGAAACCATTGGACGCGTCGCCGCCGGGACGGTCCGATGGGCCCCCGGAGGGCACTGACGCCTTCCTACCTCCCCCTCCGCCTCGCGCATCCGCCTCCAGTCGCCGGGGGCTCTTACCGAAGTGCCACGATTGCCGTAAAAACCTCTATATCGCCCGCAACTTGATTGCACTTTTGCGGTTTACCTAGAAAAATAACAGCCGTGAATATATTGGAAATTATGATACAACTAACTTGCACCTTGTTTCATTCAATTTCGCCTGATTTGCAGTTTGTTTACCACTGAATACTTGAGTGATTATGTTGAGTTATTGCTGCTGGTAAACACAGCCAGAACACCAATGACAACTTGCGTAATAAGCAACTGCAGACGTGAGAAAATTATACGTTGTTGTATATTTCCTTAATAGAATGTTATTACATCATGAACACGATGAATATCTCACTGAATCTTTAAAGCTTAACAGCTTTCTATTACTTCATTTTGCAGGTAATCATCCATTTAAAATTATGAGCTTGCTGCTGCATGATTGTGTTGTTAGCGTTATGTCATTTCAATATGAAGAATCCAAATTCGAATCCCACCTAAACTATAAATGACTCAATGACTCCGGATCTTTTATTTTGGGATTAAGTTCCTGTTGTACAGAGTAACATAGATAAAAAAAATAAAACAATTTACAGTAATGACGTCTATTCAAAAATATAAAATAAATGAGGCACTCCTCGAAGCAGATCTCAGTAAGTGATATCTTTATGCTCTTCCCCTCCTCTAACATCTTTGGGGCTGTAATTTGTCGACTGGTATTTGCAACATTATTTGTATGCACAAAAATATATATATCATCACTCCTTTTACCCATCACTGGGTGTTGCACTACCCTAGCAGAAGTGCAGTTACCAGCCGTCAAATCACGCTCTAAAGATGTTAGTGGAAAGGGAGCCACAAGAGTAGTTTTAACGTGGTAAAAATTGTATGTCTCCTGTGAAAATCGAACCCGGATTCTCAATTCCACAAGCCGATTCGATACCACTGAGCTACCCACCACATTGTGTGCACAACAGGAAAGTAAAATCCGAACCATTTCGACGCAGTTATATTTATTTATTTATTTATGTTACGCTGTACAACAGTAACAGTACAAGGTCCGCACTCACCGAGCCGCAGTGTAGTAGTTCATATATTTTTTTTTGCTGAATTTTGTTTGTATGTTGAAGCTAACGAGGTTTAAAATATTGCTTGTGAATTGCAAGTATTTCCATGAATAATAAATTTTGATACTTGTTGAAAAGTCGATGAACAATCATCTATATATAAAAATATTGAACGAAAATTCAGTTTACTCGAGAATAAAAATGTTATTATAACCTTTCAACAACAGCCAGCTGAACAAATGAAATGTAAACGTTTACGATAGCTTTTGTTGTCATACAAATGCAAAGTGGAATAATAAGCGTACTTGATGTGACACACACGAAGTGCAAATGGTTGCGCATCTCGTTTGTTTGCGCGCAAAAAGTTCTGTTCACAATGGAAAGATTCGCGAATAAACACCATTTCTTCTGTTGTTCAAATTATTCTGTTAACAATATCAACAAGTATATTTGTTTATATTTACAGACTATTGTACCTAGTTCATTTATTTATTTGCTACTCTGTACAACTTGAATTTTACAGCTAACGAATCCTGTACGACGCTTTACTGACGTGTTACTTATTACATTTTACCTGAAACTTATAAACAAATAATAAATATTTCAAATTAAATTATATTAAAATAAATATTCTGCTTACATATTCAGTCAGTATTTTATGTTGCTAAGTAATTAGACACTCACGTTTCTTTCATTACCTGCCTAGGCAGGTAATGTGTTATTTTTCTACTTTCGTTAGGAAATAGACGTTTTATTTCACTTATTTGAGTTAGGTAATGAACTGCATTATTTAACTAGTGAAATAATGAGGTAACATAGCAACACAAAAAAATTAAGATATCTTGGTAGACGAATTCTGATGTGTTATTCTTTTATTTTTTGAATTTATAACTGTCATTAATATGTCAAAATTTCATAATTTCATAAACGCTCTTTCGTATTTATTAGAACGGAAGTAGAAAAAATATTGTATGAAACTAGTAAGGAAATAAAGTTATTACCTTACTTATGTGTTTACATAATAGTTATTTATGTAAAAAGTCAGGAAAGCGTTCAATTAGAGGATGAATAGATTTTAGTTTTACGAATCCTGTACGAAGCTTTACTGACGTGTTACGTATAACATTTTACCTGAAACTTATAAACAAATAATACATATTTTAAATTAATTTAAATTAGAAGATATATTTGTCTCACATATTCAGTCAGTATTTTATGTTACTAAGTAACTAGACACTCACGTTTCTTTTATTACCTGCCTAGACAGGCAATATGTTATTTTCCTGACTAGGCATGCAAAGCAAAGCTTTCCTGAGTCTTAACGGACAGGTAAATGTTTATTGTCCTGTCAGTTTCAAGTAAATATATTTATAACCGTATGCCACTTCCTTAATCTTTAATGGGGTTAACATTCCTTCGTCATTTTTCATTATATATTGTAAATTTAATTAATAATCACAAGAAACAGAATGATATTTATGAAATTATAAACGTAAAATTTGTTTTTAAGAAGCCCCACAGATGATAACAAATTAAAATAACATAATGTCTACGATGACCCCGATAACATTAAAATTATTAAAAATAATCACAAAACTAATATAAATATTTTAAAATATGCAAAAAATTATGTGTTCAGTACAGCAAAGTAGTAGATTTACTGCCTTGACTAGATCAAACTTTAGCCGCGGCAGTCAATTGATTACTTTTTTGCATAGTTAAACAAAGAACTATTATTGATATTTCTATGACAGGTTTTATATAAATTGGAGTCAGTGATGTTGAATTCCCGAATTTTTGCTTCCAAGACGAAAGTTATGTTAACTGGACTTAACTTGCCTGTTATACTAAAATAAAGGGAGTGAAAATTTTGGACGCCATTTTGATCAATTAGTGAACAATCAAATTAGATGAAGAATTTTTATATACGCTAATAAGAGTAGTTTATGCTATGGCTATATAATTACTTATGCTTCAGTTCCTTGATACCTACCTAACATACATATAATTAAAGTAATATTATTCATAGTAAAATATGAATGAGGATATTATTATTAATTGTAGTAAGGAGCTTTTACAATAATATTTTGATGTAGATCCTCGTATTCTCACATCTGCTGGCAATAATAAGGTTCAAGTTTATTAAGCAATTAAGAATTTTAGAATCTGATAGTGAGGTAAAAATTCCAATGTAGTACGTAATAGATAATATTGAACAAGACGGTGTAATATTCCTGCGTATCAGCCTATCTCGTGCCGAGTGAATTGAGTCATTCTGCAAACGCGCTACCCGTTGCATTTTGCACCGCCGTCTAGGATAAAATATTTTTGCCAACGGCGTAAATTACCAGTTTCCGATCGTCGGTCGTGCAACTTCGTGTGCAATTGGCCGCGTATACGGTTAATGAAGACACCTATCGGCCAAGGGGCGAAATCGGCGTACCACAATTGAGATAATTATCAAACGTATTTATAAAACGTTCGCAGAGATAGCTTATTTGATTTAAACGCTATTCGTGTCTCAATGTAAATTATCGGAGAGCAGTTATTAGACCCTTGGGACTCCAGTTGCTTCAACTAGCGCCAACCACAGTTTTACATATAAATTACAATATTTTACAGGTGGGATAGTTTCATTACATCACATATATTATACTTAAAATACCAAACTTTTCTTCCACAATTTATTATTATTATTTAAATTAATTTGTACAGCGACTAGGTGGTAATAATTTTATCTCACCAATCTTTATTTGCTGACAATTCATTCAAAAACATTAAATAAATTTAACAGAAGATTTTAGTACCTGGCTTATATTGTCATCTTTGTCAGATGCTTGGCTTCTTGTATCTACCTGCTCACTTTGTTTCGCGTACTGAGGAAGATGAACCCAGGTGCCTAAAACCCGTCCTCCAATAGCACAACAGTTTCACTAATGGAATGTATTTGTCGACTTATTTTCTTCTATTTGTGCTCGTAGATTTCTTCGAAATGGCTTCTGAATTTACAGACACTGACTTGAAAAGCTGAAAATGAAAGCATAATTTCATCATTTTTCTTAGTTAACAAAGAGTATAAGAGCGATAGTTATTTATTATTATGATTGCTTATTTTCTTCTATTTATGCCCGTATATTTCTTCGAAATGGCTTCTGAATTTACAGACAATGAGTTGAAAAGCTGAAAATGAAAGCATAATTTCATAATTTTTCTTAGTTAACAAAGAGTATAAGAGCGATAGTTTTTTTATTATTATTATTGCTTGTTTGATTATTTTAAAAGAAAAAGTTTTAAATCAAAGTAGTAATACATCCGATATAACCGTGTTAAAATCTCCTTGACTTTAACTTAGATCCAAAAAATATATTCAAATAAGCTTGTAGGACTTCTTGTATTCTAATTGGGATTATATTCCTGTTGCGCAGAATAGCAAATAATAACAATAAACAGCCATATACAGGTGTTTCACAACTTAGAGCAAAAAATTAAAGGGTATATTTTGTACGACGTGCTGATCATGAAACAAAAATATTTTTTTTTAATTCGAAAAATTAAGGGTTGTTAATCTAAAACATTTTTTGCAGTACTGCACTGGATTCACTTTCCTATTAAACACAAACAATGAAGTAGGTATCAACTACGAAAGAATAATTACACAATTCAATTATTAGCAGTTATTTACAATAGAATTTTATTTAATTAATAACTTTAACATAATCATCCACCCAATGGCAGTGACAACGAAAAATTTTGGACTGGGAAACATGGAAAATAGTTTTGCAATTTAAAAAAATTCTTTTTGTTTCATGATCAGCACGTCGTACAGAATATATCTTTTAATTTTTTGCTCTAAGTTGAGAAACACCCTGTATATTATTATCCTATATCCCATCAAATAAGGTAGCACGAAGCCCTGAAACATTCAAAGAACATTCACTCATCATATTTATCAAAGAAACAATCATCGTCAAACATTCTAATCGGAACACACCATTCTTGTTTCAAACACATTCACATTGCCTTCATTCAAGCTTATTTATATCTCACACACTGAATCTTTCATCCCGCAACAAACCTTTTAATCACATCCATTCATTCGTCCTTATACACCTGTTTTATTAATCTTACATTAGACGTATGCTCAAATCATCTTAACTCCTCTAACAACGAATCTTAAAAGATGAGAAACGAGGCAAGCATCGCTTGTGCTAGATTTAAAGAAATTATAATTTCTATATTTATTTATTTCTGTTACTCTGTACAACAGGAATTTAATCCCAATTACAATTCAGGGTCCTCACTCACCGAGCCTCAGTGTTGTAGTTCATATAATTTTTAGCTTGAGTGCGATTCGAACTCGGGATCTCCGGATTAGAATTCCATATTGCTATCCACACCACCGTACTGACGGACTACTTTACTTAATTCGATTTACATCTTGGTTCTGGTAAATTTGGTTTTAATAAAAGAAAATTTACAACATATGGAAAAACTTTTCAGAACAATTTTTTAAATATGTTTGTAACTAAGGAAAAAATGGATGGATGTAACTGAAGGTTTGTTGTCCGAACGAAAGATTCCAAATGGGAAAAATAAACGAGATTGTATGAAAAGAATTATGGGTATGGATGAAATGAAAATATATTTATATGATGAATTATACCATAATGTATGTATGCACTTTTCTTAGGATATTAGGTATTCGTTTCGTAACGAGTTGCAAAATCAGTTTCTTCGCCGTACACGGAACGAAAGAATATATCATATCTTGGTATTCTGGCAGTTATCCATGACGAGCTTAGCACCTCCAGGTGCACGAAGGGATAGCGTATCGCCTTTTAATACCTTATTAGAATCTACTTACGCATGCATTAGAAACATCGTTTATCACGCTTGTTCGAAACGATGATAACTTGACTGCTATAGGATTTAAATTATGACCGCTATTTACGGTTCTGGAACTAGGATTGGTATTCTACTGATGTTTAATTTTGTCTTATAGATCATAATCTTTTTTGTGTAACGTATACCTGCTCCTATAGAGATGATGGATGATGTATTTTCATGTTACGGTATAAGATGATATTACATTAAGTGCTATTAGAAGGCATTCTCCTTTAGTTTCGTCATCGATGTTATGGAATTTTCAAAGCATGGAAAATTTCTTATTATTGGTTTCACGACGTGAAGCATCCAGTTTAATTTTCCAGGTTGGTGCCTGAAACAAAAATATGAAATTTGCACCATTGTTATTTCTCTTTTTAATTCAAGAAACAATATATTTTTTCGTAACATATGCACAAGAAACACGTTCTTATTCGATAATTTTAGAGAGAGAAACACTGCTTATATTATGTTTCTCGTTTCTCTCCCTAGAGACTACGGTTATTAGCTGTTTGCGGCGTTTCCTAGGTAACTAGTTACGCAACCCATATTTGACATTTCTCCCGATAAGACAGTAATTTTTGTGCACTTGTTACGAAAAGTATAATATGCTTCACGGAAGGGCGCAATTATCCCTTGTGTGAAGTTGGCAAACCTCGACTTCAGTTCGAGCCTTCGGCCCTCGCTTACGTCTCGGTTTGCCAATTTCACACGCGGGAATAATCGCTTGTTTCCCTCCCTTGATGCATAACATACTATAACAGTGCTATTATTCTAGTCTTTCTTTACAATAACTAATTTAAACCTTTATTGCCTGGTTTTATAAAGGACAGAATAAATTTACTTAGATAGAAAATGTATTGTAATTAACAAATTAAAATAGTATATTGTGTGGCAAGGGGTGAAACAAGACGATTTCTGACGAGGGCGAGAGTTGACTGCCCGAGCGAAGCGAGGGCTGTCATCGCCCTGGTCTGAAATCGTATTTGTTTCATCCCGTACCACACACTATATTTTTCATATCACATAACTCAACAACACATCCTCTGACCACGATGTAGCTTCTTCTGCTTCTTTCCATTTCACAAATTTATCGTAACAAGATCAATATTTTTCCTTAGATTTTGTGGGCAATAAATCAAGGGAAGCTGCTAGGGCTTTTTCGGTAAGATGTTTTGGGGTACTCATTTTATTTGTAATTTATTAAAATCTTTGACAACGATTTGACGACAGCTGTCAGACGATTATGATTTTATTCGCTTTTATTTATTACAAATGCGATTCTGACAGACTTGAAATCAAGATATAAATAATAAATAAATGAATGTGCCGGGCAGAAACAACGTTGTTTCTGACTGACACAGTCGCATTGGTCTGAAATTGTCTTATTTCGACTGGCAAAACAGAGATCAAAACTCGCTGTTTCAATGCATGTGATATGAAAAATTAATTTTATTTATTTTATGGCATATATAACATTATTGTCAAAATTAGTTATTTGAATGAATAAATTTTATTAATTTGGGGAAAAATTATTTGTCGTTTATAAAACCGGACATTAGTGAAATATAGACTTTATGGATACTGAAGAAAAATTTATTATGTTTATCTTATTATTTGATAAACAAAACATTTGCCTGTTCACTCATTTATCTGTTGAATATTATTATCATTTACTTTCTCTCTTTAAAGCCTTTGGTACTCAAAACGAGAGATTTAGATCAAGTAATTGATAATTAATCTGTCAAAAATTTTGCCAATTCTACTTGACATTTCATTAAAATTTCTAGTTTAATACTAAACTTAATATATTTCTAATGACTTAAAAGAAAAAAAACTGGCAATCAGTCTGTTACATAAATAAAATAAAATAAATATGTTGAAAAGTAATATACTTATGCTCGTGAAAGCGGTTAACACTTGTCAAATCATAGCCCTCCCATAGATGTTAGTGGGTGAGGAGCCACAGGGGTAATTGTAATGTGTGTCGGTTGTGGTTCTCAAATCCACAGCATCACAAGGTTCCACTACGCCATATTTAATTTGGTGCCAGACATAATAGATTTCCTATAGGATATATAGGTAGGAAACACAAATGACCATCAATCTGTTACAATTCTTGAGTATTCTGCTCGACATATTTCTAATGGCTGTTATAAAAAGCAATTGAAAATTACTTTATCGCAATATTATAAATTGTCTTCGGATCATTTTCAATAGATGATACTTATGAATGCATATTTGTATGATTCCAGGTGCCAACGGCCTCCGACGACGAGGCAGACAAACATACACAAGGTACCAGACGCTGGAGCTAGAGAAGGAGTTCCACACGAACCACTACCTCACCAGGCGGCGAAGAATCGAGATGGCGCATGCCTTGTGTCTCACAGAGCGCCAGATCAAGATCTGGTTCCAGAACCGACGCATGAAGCTGAAGAAGGAGATCCAGGCAATCAAGGAACTAAACGAACAGGAGAAGCAGGCGCAGGCGCAGAAAGCAGCGGCCGCGGCGGCAGCAGCGGCGGCCGCTCAGGGACACCAGCAGGACCAGAACTAGTGGATGGCACTGCCTCTGGAGTCTGACGGCGCGTGCGTGCCACCGGACGTCACCTACTAAGGTAGGACTCTAACAGCCATTCTTTACACATCATTTACATTCATACTTTCTTATAGTACTTAATAGTCTTATTCGTTTCATTTACAAAAATGTTTAACACTCAAAATAAATAAAAAATATCATTAATTATCTTACTTTTTAACATTATTAAAACGTAAACATTAAATGCTGAAACGAATAATTCTATTATCTTCATTCATGAAAATATGTAAATATTATTTGTAACTACTTTTGTCCCGTATACGAATACTGTTTTTACAATTATTATTAGTACTAGTATAATGTTATATTTGTTTTTAATTGTTAATAATAATAACTGCAAAGTTATCCTTTTATACGTAATTAAATGATTAAATAAAGCATCGTAATTATCATAATCTGTAGCCGTTTCAATTTAACATTCTTTGCTCCATTTACTCGTAAATAATTTTAGAAATAAATATTATCCTTAACTCGATTATTTTTACTTTTCCGGTCTATGTGATAGGGAAAGAGTTATAGTGGTAATTTTTTCGGTCTTGAGAGTTTGATGAATTTTCACGGTTTAGACTTTACAGAATCCAAGAAATAATGTCTCCAAATGTTGAAGTTTTACATTGAACGATTATAAGAAATACAAATCAATAATAATAATTATAATAAATTTTTAAATCACGTTGCTGTTGACTCTTAAGCTCTAAAACGCAGGATAATGGCGACATGTAACCTTTGCAGTTGGTTCGCCAGGAAGTCAGAATAAAAATTCAAAAATCTCTTCCATTCCCGACCAAATAATGTCCTAGTCTATTTTAAAACCTATTTATAACATTAGATATTTAGGCAAACAAGTTTTGAATCTCAATTTGTAATTCTTCTAATTTTAAAATATTGCCAGTGTATACTTTAGATTTTTAAAATTTCCAGTAAAATAAAAATGAAATGGTGATAAATCGGGGAACCTAGAAAACCATTCTATTTATTTGTCCACCGATTTAAAAAAAGATATATTTGAATGTATATTTCAACTGCACATAGAAAATTGTTAATAATAATACGACACTAATTAATACAAATACTAACATGACAAATTTTCCACTCTTTTGGATATGTTTACAACTAGTCTTGAACACATAAGGGAAAACTTTCCGCATCATGCTTATATACTAGGAGGAGATTTTAATACCAGGGTGGGAGACTTAAACCAGGGAGAAGATTCCCTCTTCATAAACTCAAATCTCAGTTCCCAACGGTCAGTTCTAGATAATAAAATTAACAAGAAAGGAAGAAACCTTACAGAGTTAATGGAAGACGAGAATCTCTATCTTCTAAACGGTAGATCAGTTTCTGATTCACCTGCAAACTATACTTATATAGGAACCCAAGGGAAAAGTACTATTGACCTTGTTTGGATAAATATCAACGCATTAAATCTCATTACAAATTTCGAAATTCGAAATGAGATTACTATCTCAGATCACTTAATATGCGAGGTAACCTTAACTAAGATATTAGGAACTCAAAGAAACAACACCAGTATAAGAAATAATTCTGCAACCATCGAAAAAACAACTTGGGAACTAGCCAAAGCAACAGACTACGCAAACGAAATAGAAGGTAAAATATCTAATCTTATCACCCTAGAAAAGGAAGAACTCACATATAATAACTTTGCGTCAGTAATAGATTTGGTTACCAAAAACCTCGGTATGAAAAAACAAATAAAAATAGGCAATAAAGACAACTCCCGTAACAAACCATGGTACACTCTAAAATGCAGAGAGTTAAAGCGAAGTATGAGAAAGAGTCTGAGAGAATGCAAAAAACACAGTTATGAAAGTGAATATGTTAACAAATTCTTGCTAGATAAAAAAAACTATAAAGCTCAAATAAATTTCGAGAAGAAAATTGCTAAAGATAAAATAAAAGAAAAACTACTAAACATAAGGGATCAAAGGGAATTTTGGAATACTTTTAAGTCACTGCATCCAAGAAAATTTACACCCTCGGAAATAAATTTAGATGCGTGGACCCAACATTTCAAAGCGTGGTATGTACCGAAAATTAGCAGTGATGCAAATTTTATTGACGCTCGTCATCCGTTCCTTGATTGCGATATTACAATGACAGAAATAAATTTCACCTTAAATAAATTAAAAGCCGGTAAATCGCCGGGCCCCGATGGAATCTTAAACGAACAACTAAGTAACCTTCCAGAGACTGGGAGAATATATTTGAAAGATCTGCTGAATAAATACCTTAACAGCGAAATGCTACCTAAATCACTTACCAATATAAAACTAAGAATGATACACAAGAAAGGAAGCCTGACCGACCCAAACAACTATAGAGGAATTGCACTTGTAAACACTATTACAAAAGTGTTTACATTCATCATAAATCAAAGACTCCAACTTTGGTCAGAAAACCATGAAATACTTCCAGAGGCTCAATCAGGCTTCAGAAGGAACAGATCGTGCATTGACAACTTGTTCGTATTCACATCAGTAATAAATTACCGCTTCCTTACAACAAAAGAAGGCACATACGCTATTTTCGTCGACTTTAGAAAGGCTTTTGACACGGTACCGCATGACAAACTATGGGAAAAAATTTATAACATAGGCGTCAGTGGGCGTGTAACTAGATTACTAAGAAATGTTTATCTCCAAGCCACCCTACAAGTTTCCGTGGACAACCTTCTTTCCTGCGAATTAGACATAACAAAAGGCGTCCTCCAGGGGGAGTGCACAAGTCCACTTTTATTCGCATTATATATATCGGATATGGAGGCAAAATTAAGAGAAGAGAACTTAGAAGGCATCTTCATAAACCATAGAACGGATATATTATCCTTACAATACGCTGACGACCTAGTTATCTTTGCCACTTCTCCTGCGGACGTCCAAAAGAAGCTACATGCTTTAGAAACTTACTGCAACAATTTAAATTTACAAATAAATGCAAATAAAACCCAAATAATACACTTCCATCTTGGAAGACCAAGCAAAAATAAAAGAATATATACATGCCAAAGTAACGAAATAGAAACTACCACATCATACACATATTTAGGACTATTATTCAAAACATCAGGTCTTTTCAACTGTCATCTACAAAGCACACTAAATAAGGCAAACAAAATAACTGGAAGTATAAAACAAACCTTGATGAAAACAAAAATCTTTAACTGGAACATCATCATCACCCTGTACAAGACAACGGTGGTACCCGCGATTTTATATGCTTCAGAAATTTGGGCCAACAACCACCACGATGCGGTGGAGAAAGGTCAAGCTACATTTCTAAAAAGCGTATTGGGTTGGCAAAAATGCACCCCTAATTACATAATAAGGAGAGAAACTGGTTCAGATAAATTGGAACTCAAGATCGTCAAGCAAACACTAAATTGGTGGCTTAAAATATTAATGATGCCCGATACACGCTACGTAAAAATATGCTACAATAAATTATTAAATCTACATGAACAAACCCGTTTACAAGATGAGAAACAACACAAATATAACTGGACCAGACAAATACAAGCAATTTTACAAAAAGCTAACTTTAGTCACATCTGGGAACAACAAAACCCTATTATCCTAAAACAAGAAATGTCAAACATTCTACTATCCTATAACAACATCCTATACAACATAGACACCCTGAGAATTTCGAACTCTTCCCATAATCCGCTTTACAAGTTATATAATCATAATTTCAATCTCCCTACACTAGACATCCCCTATAAAATCATTAGAATTTTAGGTCAATTACGCACAGCCAATACGAGAACCTGCCGCTTCTACCACAACGGATCTCTCTTCTCCCTCGATCAGGAAGCTACATGCACCTTATGCAACAAACACGAAGAAGAAAACCTGCAGCACTTCCTGTTCAATTGCCCCATCTACGATGCCCCAAGAAGAGAATTTCTTGAAGATTTCATGAAAGGCACTCACACCCAGAATTATGTCCAAAATTTATTAGCAGAACCACCCCTGAATTTAATTTATAATATTTACAATTATGTTAACACTTCTCTTAAACTTAGAGCATTCATTCTTAATGTATAGATACGAATATCAAACACAAAAACCTGATTTTAACATAAAATAAAATAACATGTACCAATCCATTTGTAAGAGTAAATCTCGCTAACAAATAAATGTTTATTATTATTATTATTATTATATTTGAATGTATATTTCAACTGCACATAGAAAATTGTTAATAATAATACGACACTAATTAATACAAATACTAACATGACAATTTGTGTTTCGTTATAAAAATATATTGGTGTTAGTTCATGTAAAAATAATCTATTTGTATTTAATAGATAATAATAATTCTGCAAAATAATAAAATAATGCATCGTAGTTAGTGTAATCGGTAGCCGTTTCAATTGAGTGTAGCTAAAGTTAGCCCCAATGAAATGATTTGAATAAAATGAGGAGTAAAAATAAGAGCCGTCACATCTTTATTACGATGATTACACAGCCGATAAAGCTGTTCAAACGCCAGTCGTTGCGTATTCAAATGCACCTGTAATTTTACGTCGGCGTTGCAAATCGCAATATTAGTTTTTACATCTTCCTGGCCGTTGCGGCAAATCAGTAATAACACGTTGATCGAACCGAAGGATTATTCTCGGATGTCTTTATAACTTGGAGATCACGCCGCTGTAGCGCTGCAATCGTCTCGCTCCCACCGCGGCGAGCCTCTCTCGCTCCCGCGCCATCTCGTGCGTTTCGTTCGTTTTATTTCAAAGAATAAATAATCCCATGGCGTATAAGCTATGGGTATAAGTCCGTGGCGATGGTTTATGGCGTTTACCATGGCCGTGCGTTCATATACCTGCCATTTGCTCGCAATCAGATCTCAATTATCGACGATATTTGAGGTTACGTTGTGTATCTCCATCTTGCTTTTTTTCTGTCGCCACGCTACGCTATTGTGTTGTTTTTGTTTGTTGCTCTCATTCTCGTTGGGACCGCCTGATTGAGCCGTTGAGCGTAATTTGGGATTTATTGACGACTTTTAAATTGAACATTATGCTGCTTGTAACTAACGACCGGTATTAAATTGCTAAACTCATGGTCTGTAGTGACTCTATGAACAATGTATCTTATTGTATTTCTCCAAACATACGGGTACAGTGTTAATAAAGATACAAGAACAACCATTACAACTTGTAACTTACAAGAAAATTGCAAACATACGTTTATGTCTTCACTAAGACTATAAAAATAACTACAACGAACATAGTGACTACTCTATTCATATCAATAAAAAATATCACAATCTATTTGAAAATGAAACTAGCTCATTTAGAATTTCGAAATCGAATTGAGGTGATGACGAAATCACTTGCAATAGAATTCTCAAAGGAGTTTTAGCAAATTCAGAATATAATATTCTGAAAAAATAAACTTTAGTACAACTTTGTTATCATGTGATTTAAATTAACTTTTTAAAATCGAACTACTTGTAGAATAAGATTAGCTAATAAAATTCAGGGTTAGTTAAAACTCTTTTGAAAATTTGGTTGTATACGTCTTGTTTTTAGATTTGTGTTTCGAATAAATATTATTACTGAAATTGAGGGTAAGAGATTGTCTAGGAACAAATGGATGGATATGATTGAAGGGTTATTAAGTGAACAGGGTTAGAAATGTATCGGAGTAAACCGGAACGATGCTTCAGTTCGCGAAATGTTGGTAAATATTGTTCTAATTCCTGAAATTATATTAAATATTGTTCCGGTTCATGCAATTATAGTTAATAATGTTCCATTTATTAAAATTATTGTTTGGATTCTTATTTACAGGGTGTTTTTAATCTGGATGATTAAGGGTATAAATTACATGATGTATTGATAACGGAACAAGAATAATTTTTATAAAATTTGCAAAATTAAGTGCAGTTTACCAGAAATAAACATTTTTAGTACCACTGGTTGGAGAGTTATTTTTAATTTATTAATAATTAAAGTATAATTGTAAATATTACAATAGTCATTTTAATCATTACACAACATCAGATGAATTATTATTAGTTGTGTTTACAATTACAATTTAATTAATTGTATATTAGAAATTACTATCAAGTTAATTGTACTATAATAAAAGATATATCTAGTCCTAATTTTGCGAAACATTTTTTTTTTGTTTCTTTAGCAGTAAGCCATGTAATACACACCCTTAAATTTGATCATTAAATGCAGTAACAGCCTATATACTCTATATTCTCTACTTTTATATTATAATATATATTAATCTATTTTGTCCTATTATTATTTTCGATCGCTGTTCGTGAATAAAAATGTTCAAGTATGAGAGAAAAATGAGCTTGTCAGAAAAAAATTATGGGTGCGAAATTGGCGTCAGAGAAGCATTGGTTTAAGGGTTCGTGTTACTCCATTTGCAGGGATATAGCATGATGTAATGTATGTAGGTTTCTTCTTTAATGCACTTACAAGATTTTCGTTAAATATTTTATTTCGTTTGTAAAAGAATGATAGCAATTTAGACGTCGATATGGGGTACTCGGGGCCAATTCCAATAATTCGATCGTATGTAACAATAAGTCACCGATGTGCAGTTCCCTACGGGCGCCGACTTGGCCCCAGGCACCGGGTCCTGCTGCACAATGCTCTCTCGTTAGTCCAGCCATTGTGTAAGACACGCGTGAAACAAAATGGCTCTCTGCGGAAATTTTACGGGATTTTATGGTCGTGTAACACAATCGGCCGGAATCATTTCGAATAGAGCTGGGCGTGATTTACCTGTCACCCGGTGTAGTTTTATTGGGTTTCAATCATCCCCGTGTTGGCGGAACTCACGACGCGGGCTCCGCTCGACGCTCTCGCCACATTTGAACCGGTTCCAATGTTTGCACAATGACTAGTAGAATGAGTCTATGCAACGAGTGCAACGAGCACGGGTACCGATCGTTGATAGACCCGCCAGCCAATACACTGCAGCCAACCTCAATTCGTAAAACTGACAAATTTGGCAGCTGAATCGGGTTTACTGCGTGCGAAATTGTTTGAATTTTAGAATTTACTTCTGACGGGTTTATTACGACAAATTGATTAAAAATCGTCAATCACCTGCCCTGTACACCAAAACATTGACAAGTGGTGTTTCAATAACTCTTTTGGAAATTGTAAATATGTAAAGGTTTTATTACTAGAAATATATCCAAATAGTTCTATATGCTTGAAGACCGAAAAAAAAAACTAATGGGGTAAGTGACTCAGTGCTATCGAGACGGCCTGTGGATTTGAGATCCCAGGTTTGACTCCCACAGGCCACAAACAATTTTCACCACGTTAAAACTACCCCTGTGGATACTCCTTCACTAACATCTTTAGGGGTCGTAATTTGATGTCTGATAACCGCAATTCACGCACATAAATATATCACTTACCGAGATCTGCCTTGACAGAATGCCACACCCCGTGAAGGGTAAAATTCGTGATGATATATTTATTTATTTATTTGTAAATTACTTTAATTATATTGTAAAATAAATAAATAAATATATCATCACGCCTTTTATCCATTACTGGGTGTGGTACTCTGCCGAAGCAGATCTCAGTAAGTGATATATTTCTACGCGTGAAGTGCGGTTACCAACCGTCAAACCATAGCCCTCAAAGATATTAGTGGAGGGGGAGCCACAAGGGTAGATTTAATTTGGTGAAAATTGTTTGTCGGCTGTGGGGATCGAACCAGGGTTCTCAAGATCCACTGAGCCACCTACCCCATTACTCTAAATTTAATCTGCCACTTTAATAGCATTTATTTTAATATAAAGCAAACATTATTTTATAATGGGTAGGTGGCTCAGTGGTATCGAGTCGGACTGTGGATTTGAAAATCCGGGTTCGATTCCCACAACCGATAAACAATTTTCACCACATTAAAACTATCCCTGTGTTTCCCTATCCTCTAGCATCTATAGGGGTTTTGACGACTGGTAACCGAAATTCACGTGAATAAATATATCACTTACCGAGATTTGCTACTGCAGAATGCCACACCTTGTAATGGGTAAAAGGCGTCATGATATATTTATATATTTAATATAGAATTTTATTTGTTGTTGAATGTTTCTCTATAAATTTATTTATATATTGCTTAATCCGCATCAAAATTTCAAAGAAGACTTGAATACACAACTGGCAGTTTATTTTAAAATAAAAATAATTTAGTACCACGAACATTACATTAAATACAATAATTTTTTCATTTTGATTTATATCGCATTGTGTATGATTGTGCTTAATGACAGAGAATGCAAGAATTTTTTTTTTTAAAGCGCAGTAAAATGCATAATTGCGTCTTTACATTTTTTATTCAGTACATAAAGTTGCAAGTAATTCGCATAATTACAGTAAGTACATTTAATAGTCGTTACGTGCAATTCATACAAAAATAGTGTTGATCCATAAGGCACTATTAAAATGCCCTCATGTACTTGGAAATGTTCCATGATTCACACGTAAATTTCTCAAAAGACTGTACATATAGTAAAGCATCTCTGATATACAAAAAATAAACGAGCGAACGAAAATAACAACAACGCCAACAAAACAACGTCGAAAAAAGAGGCTCGCAACCACGGCAACGGCGGCGTCTGCGAAGTCGTGCGAGTGTGAGAGAGAGGGGGGCGTGCAAGCGAGACGCCGCGATAGGCATGCTAATAAAGTAATAAATCTTCGGGTGCACCAAACGCAATTATGGACGCGGCCGCGGTTTCGTCCGAGCCTTGTTCAGGGAGCCGAGACGATGAAAAATGCACGGCTCAGGTTGTTTATTTATGCCTTAACTTTCAAACCTGATACACATACCCGAGGTGGTGTGTCGTGTCGCCCCATTTCACCCGTTCCCGGCTCAGACACTCGTGATATTTGCTCCCACTTTGGTCATCGAAATGGAGGTCGTGCACCCTCAAAATATATAAAATTTTCCTTAATGATAATTAAATTCTAGACGAAATACTACCTAAGAGATTTTTATATTTTATAAATAAAATAAATAAATATATCATCACGCCGTTTACCCATTACTGGGTGTGGCACTCGACCGTAGCAGATCTCGGTAAGTGATATATTTATTCGCGTGAAGTGCGATTACCAGACGTCAAATCACGGCCACCAAAGAGATTAGTGGAGGAGGAGGGATAGGTTTAATTTGGTGAAAATTGTTTGTTTTCTGTGGATATCGAATCAGGGTTCTCAAGATCCACAGACCGTCTCGATACCACTGAGCCACCTACCCCAAAAATTTAATTAAAATGTATGACAAAGGAAGAAATGTGAAATGTTGTTTTTTGTCATTTGTCAATTTAATCCAGAAATACAACTATAAACGAATGAGTTTTAAAATGCCAAATGATGTGCCTGGTCAAGATGGGAGAGGTCTGAGTACATCTACCACTGTGTTTTCATTCTCCGTTCCTCCACTAGCTAGTACCGAAGCTAAAAAGAACCCCTCTTCGTATCTTCACTTCACCTGGTGATTATCGATAAAACTGTGCAATTTTGAGATAAGCGAAAATGTTTCGTTTAAACAAAATTTTAGTTTTAGTAATTGGGGGATAATGAGTGCGGTATAATTTTTGTATAAAATTATACTTTATGACAGCGATATTTTTAAAAGTTTAATGTCATTATTAGTAATTATTTGCTTGGTCAGTTCAGAATTTTGATATTGTTCATAATCTTCATACATTATCTACTACCACCAAAATACAAAATTTAATTTTCATATGAAATTTACTAATTTCTTTCTTAAATCATTTTTCCAGGTACCATATTATAAATAGCAAATTTGTACACATAAATTATTATTATTTAAAGTTTTGGGGATAATTTTCTTATTGCGTGAAGATTGTAATAATTCAAAGTCAACAATTGAAAATACAAATTTCCATTTTCGTATGAATATATAAAAAGGAAATTTGTTTACATAAATTATTATTCTTTAAATTTTTGGTTTACCCTGGTTCTATTCCCACAGCCGACAAACAATTTTCATCAATTTAAATCTACCCCTGTGGCTCCCTCTCCACTAATATATTTGGAGACCGTGATTTCACGGCGGGTAACAGCATTTCACGCGAAGAAATATATCACTTACCGAAATCTGCATAGGTAGGGTGTTACACCCAGTAATGGGTAAAAGGCGTGATGATATATTTATTTATTTATTTTATTTTAATTTTTGGGGCTGATTTTCTAATTGCGTGAAGTTTGTAGTAAGTTAAGTAAAATTTCTGTTCTAGGAAAATATTTGTATGATAAAACTACAAAAATCTGAGTCGTTTAAAGTTAATTTCTGTCTGACGCACAATTTTCAATTGTTTTAGTTCGTAGTTGCCGAGTCAACGAAAGAACAGTTGACGACAAGACATATTTGCTTCATGCATCATACTGCAATTGCAATTTCCTGTTTTCAGTCTGTTCTTCTTAATCTACCATAATTAAAACACAACTAATGTCATAGCAATAAATTATTCCCATTATTGAAACCACAATAATCTTTCCATAGAAACTTCTCTCACAACTCAAAGCTAAGAGACTCCGGTTTACGACCGCCATTAAATGTCCGATCGGTCGCTGCCGAAGTTTGGCGAAAGTACACGAGCCCCGCGTGTGTTGTGATAACAGTTATAGCATTGTTGATATGGGAGTTGTATATTAATTCGTTCCTTGTTACGTCTTGTGTATCTTTATGTTCGGTTCTAGTTTACAGCCGGAATTAATTTCTAGAAGTGGGGCAGTAGATAATAATACGGAGATCGGAGATCGAGTGATTAATCATATTGGAGCAATAGAAGCTTTTATGACACCTAATAATTTTGTGTGGGTTGAAAGTTGAGACGGTAAGGCCCTGTAGATACTTTTGAAGATTTACGAGAAGATGGATTAAGTACTTCTGTTTGAAGAGATCAGTGTTTGTGATCACGCGATCGAGTTTAATATTTTTTTTTGTTTAAGACCAACCAATATTTTTTATTAAAACTTTAAAATAGTATTGCTAACATTGAGATCTCGAAAACTGTAAAAGCTATTATTTCAACTAATGTTATCACTTTAAGACTAGTAAAACAATTTATTACAAATTTATTTTCGAAATGATGATTATTATAAATAAGAAGAAATAACAATTTGTGTATTTATCAGCAGCATTTTGTAATCGTTGATTGATTTAAAACAGCCAGTAAAAGTAGCTGTCAGGGAAATGAATTTTTGTCGAGCGGTTTATAAAAAGTATAATTTTGCGGGCTGCTTTGTGTGCGTACTTTGTTTGACAGTTGACAGTTGCGTAAAAACAATTTTTCATAACTGAAATCCAGTACTTTTTTCCTGTTTCGTTCAAAACGTCAAGTCAAAAGCTACTTTATCATTGATAAGGTTATTTTTTGAAATTAATAAATAATAATTTTTCATTGTAATTACATTTCCTTGGTTGTCAAATACCAATAATATCAATAAATATATCATCACGTCTTTTACCCATTATTGAATGTGGCACACTGCCGAAGCAGATCTCAGTAAATGATATATTTATGCATGTGAAGCAATCAAGTCACGGCTATTAAAGATGTTAAGCTGACTCGATACAACTGAGCCACCTACCCCATAAACGTCAATTGAAATATATATATGTCGAAATGGTATATTATCGATGGGGAGCTGCTTCAATACAAAAATTTTTCTTGTTAAATTCTCAAGCAAAATATAACTTGTAATATGATAATTATTGGATAATATTTTGACATTAATTTAAATTCCTTAGTACAGAAATAGGAAATACAGCTCGTGCTGCGCACTCGCTATTTCTAACATATCACTTGTTATATTAGGTTATGATTAATCATTAATAAGAACCATTTTTTAAAAATTTCGTATAACTCTTTCTCCAGTTCATAAAACAAATGTATTTAAATTGGGTTAACAAGAATACTAATCAAATTTGAATCATTTTACGAGTATATGCTTTATTTTTAACAGAATTTATGTATTTATTAATTTATGTTACTTTGTACAACAGGAACTTAATCCCAATAACAGTAATGTGTATATATTCTTAGCTTGAGTGGTATTCGAACTCCATAATGGTATGCACAAATTATTATTATTCTGCCTGTTAAAATTTGGATATATGATATTTTAATAAGGTATTAAGTTCAATAAGAAATGAAGTTAGTTGAGCATTAAAGACATAATCGCGAAACAGTTAGAATCCGAAGTATGTGACTGGAGTGTTTAGAAAGTGCTACTTTAACACTCTGCGCCAACAGTGCAAATATTTGGAACAATGTGTAATTCAGAGCGACAGTCGTTTTTTTGTGGCGACGCAAACTTCGATCATTTTGGCTCATGCGGTGTCTCCGTTGGCTGCGGATGTAAGTTTATGTCGGGCGGGCGCTGTATAAAATTGGCCAGCGAGTCTTCTCTGTCGCCATCTCTTTCTCAGTCGTGGCCGCGGCAAGAATGTGTCGTCTCGCGCCAGCAGTGCCACCGAAACGCCATCATTCACACCGACTATAATTACAGAAGGGGATTTTCTGCGCTCAAAGATTAAACACTAAAATTCCGTACATAAATTTCACAAGTGCAGCCGAACAAATGCCGCCTCGCGCCCAGCCCCCGAATGGAAACACAATTATCTTAATTTTCTTTTCGCCCGATCTTCTTTGTAGGGTAGATAATTTTTAAAATATTTATCGTACTCCTACCCTTTACCGCCAGTTCTCATTGGGAACTTTTTCTGAGGGAAATTAGTGTCCAAATTGTTCGTTTTATTGGCGCGTAGCTTTGCATGGAGACGGAGATACTCGTTTGGTAATTGTTGGTTATTTCTTGCGGTGGCACTCTACACATTATATCTTGCGTTTATAAGTCAGCCTGCTTGTTAGAATAATATTTGTACGAATAGTTCAGCTTCTACTTGTTTAATATGCCAGGTTATTATTCTACTATTCTACTCATTATTTCTAATAAATTAAATACAAAATAAAGGTTAACAGCTAAACTTATACATACATATATCACGCTAAGAACAAATTGGAAGTAATTTAAGAAAACAAATTTATAGCTATTAACATTCCTAAGAATGTTATAAATATCATTACAGCCGCAGATATCAGTTTGAAATCCGAGCTCGTAGAGCGAGGATTTTAAGACATCTAAGGCCTGTTATGACTCATAACATCCGTGGTTTGTTCAATAGTTTACCGGTTTCAGAATATAAACACGTTAACGTCATTAATAAATATTACTTTTTGAAATTCTTTTATGAATAACGTCACTGTCATCATTTTAGAAGGTGGTCAAGTAAATCTGTGATCTGTATGTTTTTATTTAACGTCATGGTTACAATTGTTTTGTATCATATTTATAAATAATTTTTTTATTTAAACGTCATAACCTGGTCATCTCTAATTTGAAAGACTGTACAATTAATATATATTATGATAAGCAGGAGAAGTAATCTTTGTATTATTGTTGTTTTGAGTTCCGTTTGTATTAATAGTGTTTTATTTTCATTTTCTTGATTGTTTTGACAAGTCAGTATAGTAATATTACCGTACAGAACACAGTTATTACTTACTTACCAGCCTACTTTTGTGCATATAAACATAGGTTTAATATCTTGAAACTGGTAAAATAGATTTAAACCTCAAATTTAAAATAAATATTAACCCGGTAATTTTCCTTATTAACAAGATGACAAATCGCAAACACATATTTCTTGATTCCTAAGCCGTATTGTGATAGCAATATTGTATAAATGTGTAAATATGTGTTTGTAAAAGCTATAAAATTTTACTGTCACCACTGTGTGAATACGAATCAGAATAATCACAAAAATATGTGTAAAATAACATTTGTTTAACATTATATTGAATTCTAATTTGTTATGTAGCGAATAAACAATGGCATAAAATGAAAATTACGGTTACCCGATTTTATTGTTTCAGAATGTTTTATTATTGTAGTATTTTCCGAAAGATTAATTCCAACACCACAAATCAGAAAAATGTGGTTTTTATGAAATCTGAAATTTACAATTATAAGCGAATTAAAATATAATAAATTATTCTATAAAATCAATCAACAGACAACAACGAACCGCTAAGTGAAATAACAGGCTGGCACGCGCATTGTATTATCATATGCGTTGGCTTATAAATAACAATTAAAACGTAATTTATCAAAATTTACGATCGTGCTACCCATATTGCATTGCGTCAAAACCTGCTCAGGTAATGACGCATTAATTATACGGCATGTATTGATTCCGGTCGAGCACGCCCCCCCAATATCGTCGCCAGCTACTCTCGAATATCCACGTGAGTTCGTCAAGCTATTGTCCGTCCGTCGAGCGGTACTTCTTACCGGTGAGACCGCAGCGCGGTAGTTTATTGCCATCTAGTAGCCATATCTCAAAGCGCGCGGTAGCGGTGCACATTAGTTCACCACTCCCATCACTTTGGTTGGGAGTGGCGCGCAGATCGACGCAACACAAGCGCCTCTACACCGTGAGCTGTGCGCGCCAAAATACGCTTTACGGCCGTTTATGTACTAGATCCTTTACGACCACAGAAAGATGGAATAGGGTAGCGGTGGAGATTGTAAATTTTTTATTTCATCTTTTTTTATTGTAACATCGCCGGCTGTTTTTTGTAGGTTTAATCTGTGCCTGATCTCACAGTTAGTACGATGAAATATTTATTATTTTACATTATTAATAGTATACTAAATTAATTAATTATTAAAACAATTTGTTTTGATTAATGGCACGTATTAACAAAAACAAAGTATAAATAAAGTATTTGTTTATGTTATGTGTATTTGTAGAATATTTTTAGTGTTTTAAAATAAAAGTGGAGTCCCGCGAGACTGCCAGTGGTTGTTGTACGAGCTAAAATGAAGCGCAGTTAGTTTATAGTTCAGCCTCTAACTGCTAGGTGGCGGAGAGGTAGTTAGCGTGCTCGTAACGCTCTCCCAACGCGGTGGGCTTATTGAGAACTACGGTTTAGCGCGGCCATTAGGATTTCTCCCTCCTCTCTAACTCGATAAAGTGTCTTTATATATCCATCTCGCTTTCACTTACGTTTACCCGTATCGTTGTTTCTTTAGAGCCCGAAGGGATTTTTTTTTGCTCTTTTCTATCTCACCAGGGGTGCAATATACCCATCTCTTTTCCTCTTTAGCCCATCGTTTGGCTTTCTCTCTCTTACGAAGTTTAATTTGAGTGTTTCACTCACAGGTTACGGTATTTTCCATTTCTTTCTGGCTTATCTGTAGCGATATTTGTAGCACTCACTCTCCTGTTATCCTTTTCTGTCTTATTGTAAGACTCTGCTTGATCCTTGTCGCACCCCAGGGCATTGTCTATCCTTGTCGTAACCTTTTGAGCAAGTGTGAGGGTTTCTCTGTCGCACTTGAAGCTAAGTGCGGGCGTCAATGCAACACCTACTATTACAGTTCATTATTAGAAGGGGTATGAGATTGTAATGGCTACACCTTTTATGGCTGGACTTGATGTTTATGGTTTGTTTTGATATTTCCTGGCTTCGGCACTGGGTCATGGGGTCTTTGCCTTCCCCATTGACATAACATTTTATTACCCAGTTCTGCGTATTGCTTCTTTTATTTTCAGTGGCATCTTTGATCTTCTGTTGATAGTACTATTTATGCACATGTTGAGCAACTCGAACCAAAACTGGATTTGTTAATTTATTACTACTACAATAGTGTTATTTTGATTTAAATTAGATAAGTGTTAAATAAATTAAAAATTATCTGGTTTTTTTTAATCTATGAATTAAGGATTTGGTTCGTTACATATGTATTTTTTGAGTTGCTCTTCCCACATTATGTTAATTACAAGTGACTGGAGTGATCTGAAGCTTCCGTTTAGATATCAACACCCACTTCCTGTTGGCTACACACTACCTCAAACTCCTAATAGCTTCATTAAATTGGGCAGCGCGTTGATACTTTTATTTAAATTTTCACACTTGCTTATTAGATGGTGTTAAATACAAAATTAAATATTTATCGCATTTACATATCAACTAAAACTTAATGAAATTCTGTACTGATAAAACTGATTGATTTGAAGGTATGAAATGAGTTTACTGAAGCGGAATTAATTATTGAAGAGCGTAGCGTAGACGATGGGCTATATCGATAGAGTGTGTTGACATGCTTAGCACGGACTCGAACCACATGGGGACCTATACGAAAACCCAAAGCGGCCATTTTGACTATTGGATGTTTACTCTCTGTTCTCGGTCGGCAGTTTCGTTCGTAAATCCCATCGAAGTGCTCCCAACTGCTACCAGAGGGAATCTCTGCATGCTTGCTCTCTCCCTTTTATACGTTTCTGATTTTTGTTTATTGTTTTCACTGCCAATATCTTTATTTTTCACTTTATCTTACGTTACTAACCAAAACGTGATTTAAACATTTATAAATATTACTCCATTATAAAAGCTATTAATTATTTTATTTAATTTAAACTTATAGTTATTTTTGGAATAATTACATCATTTCTCTGAATGGTTTACTTATCAACGAGATTTATATATCAACTTTTTCTATTAAGCATTAAACAGTAATTTTAAATATAAAACCTCAATCGGTTTGTATAGTTTTATATTTATGTTTATTGTATAATTGAAGAAATAAAACCAAAATTGTAGCTTGAAACAGCAACAAAATAAAGACAAAAACTTTAAATTTTCAAACTTTTATGTTTGTGTTTTTGTTTATGCACAAGATGAAAACTAAAACTGTAGTTGGAAATTGGAAAGATTATGACAAATAGTGACTATGTTAAGAGCTGTGAATCAAGCATTAATAAGTTAAATAACTATGCCAATTTGAACATTAAACAAGACATATTTTCTTCTGTTAAACGTTTTTAATTTGTAAAAAAATATGCGATAAAAACAACTATTTTTATTTGAAACATTTTATCTAAAATATGTAATTTAGACAAATTTGACAATACAAAATATCCAGCGCCAAATATTCAAATATTTTTTCCAATAACGCATATAGAAAGTCAATTTTGTGACACTGTTTTTGTCAAAAATGATGGTATAATATTTAATTTTGTACAACTGTTTCTAGAAACTTTTTATTTGTAAAGTTGTCGTACTATCAAACAGACACATCTTTCAGCTATCATTGTTCATATAAGTATCATTACAATTTATTAATAAAACACTTTTCATTGTACTTAAATTTAAAGGTATTTATTTTTAGAATGATATTGATAATATTATGAAACTCTAACCTACCTTATAAATATAAAAATAATTTGAATTTCAAATGTTTTTTCATCTATCAGTATTTTTAAACATTAAACAATTTTATTTCTTTTTTAATAATAAAGTTATAGGAAAAATGGTAGGAAAGACACGTATTACAATGTCCAATTATAATACTAATACTTTGCATAGAGCTGCATGTATTTATCACACTCGAGCGCTATTAGCTAGTCACTAGTACGCCTTCAATAATGTAGCATTCGACTATGAAAACCGGCAGTACGGCAGTGTAAAAACTGCGGCTCGGTGTGTCCGGTGGGCCCAAATCTTTAATAGATTATAGCGCCAGAAATGAAGATGATGATACTTTGCTTAACTTGCCTGCGGCTCATATACGCAAACTGTATTCGTATTACAATTAGGGTCATTGTAAAGCAAGTTTTTCAATGTATTTAAATGTTCAATGGGGTAGGTGGCTCAGTGGTATCGAGTCGACCTGTGGATCTTGAGAACCATGGTTTGATTCCCACAGCCGACAAACAATTTTCACCAAATTAAATCTATCCCTGTGGCTCCGCCTCCACTAACATCTTTGGAGGCCGTGATTTGATGGCTAGTAACCACACTTCACGCGAAGAAATATATCACTTACCGAGATCTGTTTCACCTGAGTGCCACACCCAGTAATAGGTAAAAGGCGTGATGATATATTTATTTAAATGTTCAACGTATTTATCCGAATGTCTCAAATGTATATTTTTGTGAAAAGTTATATTTTGTGTAACTATTTTGTTTTCTACGATTCAAGATACTGCTGTCATAAATATGGTTGGAATTTTTCCAAATATGGCTGTTTATCTTATTTACAAAATTATGCATATATTTCTAAAGAATTTCCAAGTTTAAATGTAAAATATTTCGAATATCAAAGACTATTTTGTTCTGTATATAAACGAATAAAAATTCTAAGGGACTTATTCATAACTTCCTGGAATTTTTAACAGTTTAACATACGCGTGTTAAAATTAAAAACTTTAATAAATAAATCAAGCAATTTACGATCGACAGTTTAAAAATCGACAGTTGAAATTATCTATCCCGTTCATCGAATGCAAAACAATCACGTATGATAACCACTGACGCATTATAATTAATTTTCCAAAAATATATTACTACACAATTCAGTCACGCTGTCTACAAACGGACACGAATAAATTCATAATTTATATATCGCATGAGTTGGGAGCTACTAGCATAGGTGTACACAAAAACAAAACAAAAGAACACGGTGAAAAATGGTGATAAATTAAATCAAAGTATGGAAAAATACCAACGCGGCTTCGTGACATTCACCGGCAGCGGACTTGTTTGCGGCGACATTTGTACGAATATTTATACAGTCGTACAACACTCGCCAGGTTTATAGATTTCATGATTTGCTTCCCGAGTGACCTTTTGTGGATGTAGAAGTTTGTATTTGTAACCAATATTCATTAATATGCACCATTTTGTCGTTATGGTGATTTATTTTCCTTGTTTGCTAATACAGATATGATCCGAGATTATTAAATTATTATTGGCGATAGATTGTCAGTAGGTTCCATTTGATGTTTGATATCATGGGCGCCGTGAAGGGGCTGCGCACACACCCCCTTGGGTTTTAGACTAAATATCTAGCTAGATTATATACGTAAGACTATATAATAGAAAACAAATCAGTAGTAAATAAAACAAAGAATTGATGCTTTAGCTAAAAAACAATACTCAGTCAATGTTATTCATTGTGTACAGTAAAGTTATTTTTTTCACTTTTGGAATAAAAATATGATTCGTCTGTTTCGGTGCACACGCTGGGTGCAACTGCCATAAACGACAAGCATAAAATATCTTCATTTTACATTTAAATCTTATAGAATTACTTTTACCTATTAATATGCAAAGATTAAATACACTTGCAAATAATACATGAGTGACGTTATATAAAACAGACGAAAATTGTCTAATTCAGACAATTGATTGTCTAAAACAGATATATTCTCCTTTTTAATGTGAACGTTTTATTTTATTAAATATTAAACGCAACAATTACATTTGTTGGCAAATTTAACTTTTAATTTCTAGCCCTGCTTGTCCGATTTTTGTTGCTCCCCTCTGAAAAACATTCTGCCGGCACCTATGTTTCATATATTAATTTAAAAAATGAATGCTTCAAATGTTACTGATTTTTTTTTGTTACTTTTCTCGTAATCTTTTTTGAGAAATTAAATTATCTTGGAGCCGTGATTTTTACTTTTATTTTACTAAATGTTTACGTACTGTAACACTTCATTACATCATTTGTTGATTAATTTAACTTTTAATCGTAACCCCCTCCCTTGTCCGATTGGTTTACACCCCCTTGAAAAACATTCTACCTGCGTCTATGTAAAATAAACGCATGCTTCAAATGCTACTGATTTTTTTCTACTTTCCGTGCAATCATTTTTGAGAAATTATATTTACTTGCAAAAATTGAGATCTGCAACAACAAAAGTCACACTTAAAAATGAATAAGATAGAATATATTTTATTTGTAATAGACAATTTAATTATACGAATATATTTAAAAAGCAATAAACAGTAGAATGTGAATGTAATTTGTATAAATGTAAATGTTTATTTTTATTGACTGTCGAAATAGCTAAACACCTGTCTGAAGCACGCGGCATATCAAAAGGTCTGTTAGTTGAAAGATTAAAAGAGCCATAAAAGTCTAATAGGTCTTAAAAATAATTTTACGAGCAATAAAATTATCCAAATTACCTAAAACATGGCAATAAGACAAAAAACGGTCTTCCTTCATTCCACGGTTCCATTCACAACTAACCAGTGATAAATCAGCCAGCTACTCGTAAACTTACAAGTCAGTTTTAGGAAGAAGTCATCAAAATCAAGTAGGTCCCATAAAAACAATCACACTCTGAGTGATGACCAATAAAAATGCAGACATTTGTTGACACGCGTCCGCCGCAGAAGTGGCGTGCAGTGTATGAGTAGGAGAGAGATAGAACGTTGTAACCGGGTTGTAATATGAGGGACATTACGAGTTTTACGAGCGACGGTTAACAGCTCATAAAAATCACTTTAACTACCTATGTAGCTGTGCGTTTTATAAGTTACTGTTATGTTACTTCTTCATTCATGGTTGGGCCTGGCGCGTTTATGGCACCTCGCAGCACTTTTAACAGCTGTTTTACGGTCTTTTAAGTGGCACCTTTTAGATAACACCAGACTTATTGATATTTAACTTACCGCCACTTGATTTCGATACACATGTTTCTACTTCTCATTATTTGTTTTCATTTTTTATTTACAAATGGCTAATGTGTGTTTTCACATTTTTAGTCCGTCGGCTCTCATAGAAGCTAAACGTGAATCACACGGCTATTAGTAGTTAGTAATTGTATTAGAATTTAAACACTGATCTGACTGAAGCAACATGTTATTATTTATTTATGCTACTCTGTACAACAGGAACTTAATTCCAATTACAGTACAAGGTACAGGCTCACCTAGCCGCGGTGTGGTAGTTCATTTGAGCTTGAGTGGGATTCGAACTCGGGTATTGCATATATACATATATATATATATATATATATATATATATATATATATATATATATATATATATATATATATATATATATATATATTTGAAGTTAAAGGTTAAAAGTATATATTATAATTAAATTTATGTGTAAATTATTTAAAAATTTTGATTGAACTTGTCAAAAACGGTAGAGAAGAAGGTAATAAAAAATCAGTATGTTTATAAAATAGTACATTTTGGTTCCATTTGAACTTGATATTTATTGAGGCCAAGCAGGTATATTTGGTCAGTTAAAGGGTATACATTGAATTAATTAATTCACTTCATAAATACAATATTTCACTAAACACAATGACCTCATGTTGCAATAAGTTTACATGATTGTTTATTTCATACTGTATCGTATTTCTTTGTTCATAGTAGTGATTTCAGTCTGACTTTATAGTACTAGTATTGTTCTAAATATTACGGCACTGTTATCGTGAAGTTACTAGGTAACAAACAATGTTTGACATTTAATTTTAATTATTTTAAGATATCACTTTCAAGGTTAGGATAATATTTTTTTTTTCAACATTACTTCTGACGTTGACATTTCCCTCACTCAATTTATTTGTGACTGTAAATAAAGTAAATAACTTTCCTAACAAGTTAAGGAAACAGTTACTAACACAAGTAAATTGAGTGAAGGAAATGTCATTTGACATGGTGACCAAGGAAACGTGATGTGTATTAACAAATACAACTCCTTTGATTTATATAAAATAATTATTAAATTCTTATATCGCAAACGTTAAAATGTAATTTTCACGTTTAATGTTGAAAAAAGTATGTAATACACGTGAGAAAGGGCCATTTGCAAAACTCGTACTATTCGTTTTGCAAGTAAAGTCTTTCCTCACTAGTATTACAATATATTATTAATAATTAACATAAATTGTTTGATTTGATTGATGCCTTTTACCTTATGTTAATTAATAACTTTGTTATTTGCTATATATTGGTAAGAATCGCTTCTTTAAAATGTAGTATATGAATAATTAATTAATTAAATAAATTCGAAGTCGTTTGCTCAAATTTTAATGTTGCTGTCAATGTCTATTCTTTGTAGAAAGGCATAAAATGGTTGAATTCTTGATACAAAATTTAAATAACTTTTTTGGCACATAAAAATTACCTTTGTGGCACCCCCTCCATGAACATCTTTGGAAGGCACATATAAATATATAATTTACCAAGATTTATTTTTTATTTATTTAATAAAAAAAATAATTGTAGTAATTAAAAAAATAAAATATGTCTAAAAATTTTAGTCGCCTTTGGCGCCATACTTTATAGTTCATCTTTCATTCAAAATTCTTCGTACAACCCTTCACTCATTATAATATTAATCACGATGCATCTTGCGTCCGGCCTCTCCGCACAGTAGTTCTATTGTGGTCCGCTGGCGGCGCCGGTGTCGGGTTCGAATCCTGGCTGCGCGTTGCCGGGGTGAGTTATGCCCCTAAACATGTCACGTGATGCGCGCGGGGGCGGCCGGGGGCAGTGGATCTCGCATCTGCGCGGCTCGGGGGTGCGGGGCGGGGAACTGATCAATAAACTACACACCCTCTTGTAGCGCCCACTGAACGAGAGCGAGGGGGAAGAGACAGCGGCGCCGAATTTGGGGTGGGGTGGTCGTGACTGGGAATATTGTTCCAGTTAATAAATTTAGACGTGACTGCAGGATGAAAATTTTAATATTGTATGTTGGTTCTTTTATTGGACTTAAACTGAATTTATTACGTTAATTTGAATTATCATTGAACATATTTTAACTTGCTCTGTACTAACGTACTATCAAATATTTTATATTACTTTCAACATATCTTGACACTTCTGGCATACTAATAAAATAAATATAAATAAATATATCATCACGCCTTTTACCCATCACTGGGTGTGGCACTCTGCCTAAGCAGATCTCGGTAAGTGATATATTTTTTCGCATGAAGTGCGGTTACCAGCCGTCAATTCACGGCCTCCAAAGATATTAGTGGAGGAGGAGCCACAGGGGTAGATTTTTTAAATTGGTGAAAATTGTTTGTCGGCTGTGGGGATCGAACCAAGGTTCTCAAGATCCACAGGCCGACTCGATACCACTGAGCCACCTACTAATATTTGTACATTTTTCATAATTAAACAGTCCTAAATTATTTTGCAGAAAATATACAGAAAACTAAATTTTCAAACTCCTTTATTTAAAGCAGTTTACTTTAAAACAATAAACGTTAGACACTGAAAAATATATAATCTTATCTTTAGTACTAATTTTCGTTGCAGTTTATTGAAAGAAAAAACAATAGGTTTCTTATAAAACTATAAAAAAAAATTCCGTTGGCTGTTCTGTGCATACAGTTAATCTTTTTTGTAAAATACTAATTTATTTTAGGTTGCAATTGGCGGCAATCGTTAAAATGGTATTATTGACAACGTCTATTAAAATTGCTAAAATGTCATAATTGTTGTTGAATCATATTTCACAGTACAAAATAGATTAAATTCTTTTTAAAAAGAAATATACGTAATGCAGCTGCATTATAGTATATTATGTAACAAGAATATAAAACGATTCACATACTATACTCTTTTTGCGACCGCAAATTAAAGCAACAAAAACATGTAGTTTTATGAACTATTTAAAAATGTAAGGTTAAGTTACAATTACAGATCCCTTAAGCTAACTTCATCCCGTGCTTATTATCACAAGCCGTGACTAAAACATTCAATGCCACGGCTTGTCAACATGTGATTAAAATGTTATTTAGCGCCATGGAAACCAGTACGTTAAATGATATTTTAATAATGGGAATAGAAAAAATATATTTGTGAAATGTTATTTAAAAAGTAGAGCAAAAATAGAAGAAAATTAAATTATTGCATTTTATTCTATTTTGGTTATAATAATTCAAATACTATTGCAGATATTGCTAGATAATATAGATGTTCTATACTATAATGATGAAATGTAACTGTCAAATGATAGTATCCATAAATATAAAAATGTATAATAAGTTACAAAAATGATTTTAATTGTTGATACATTTTTGAGAAGTATATTAGGAGATGGAATTGAACCGAGAACTTATAGAGCTGTAAGCCACCACACAACTTTATAAGCTATTCTGCATATTATAATTTAATATTTATTCATGTTTATATGTGTTTATAAATAATATTAGAAATATGGGTTAATAATTTATTTGTTGTTTGTAATAATATTTTTAGAAATTCAAGAACAGATATTACATGATTAATTGTTTTTGTATTAAAAATTAATAAATGATAATATATTTATTTGAAGAGAAAAAAATAATGACTACGCCAATGGTGGCGCCCGAGGGGTGCGGGGTCCAAAGAAAATCGTTATACCCAGACAACAAACGGCCATAAAGAATGCAATACATACAAACTTATAATGTGAGAAAATTTTATACGTGTACAAAATACGATGTATTTTTTCGTTGGTTTGGAGAGTTTTCTGGAGTCTTTCGCGTTCGAATGCTGCCGCATTCAAATGGTTTAATGATGGACATTACATGGGGATGCGCCAGGAATGGCTTATCGTGCGATTGATTAATTGTTTATGGGTTTTTGATTGTTTCGTTTTTGCTGAATTTTGAATTGCTGTGGAACACCACTCGACTCCTAATACACTCACATTATTACACCAATTTTCCCAAACAAAACACTGCTTCATTTGATTTATTTCCCAACCACAAATTGCCTCATTTTACACCAAATTTACTAAAACATTTTAAAACTTGTTTACTTCAATTTTCTACAACCACTACGCACAAAAATATATTTAAACTCATTTTTAACTTGAATTTTAATAGTATATTATACATCTATGGAGAGAAATGCATGACTTTCCAAGAGGATTAATTTGTAACTAAAAGGTTACAAAACACTGAGGAAAAAATAGCATTCTCTCCCGAGATGGGTATACAATTTTTCACGACCTAAGAAAAACAGGAGAAGTTATTTTAAAATATAATTTATTCATATTTCTTTAGCATTTATTAAAAATAAAATTGTTAGTAGTCTTTGACAAAAATTATGTCAAATACTTGTAACATTAGATTTCTAAATTGGAATACCAAGAATACAGCGAAGAACCCTCAGAAGAATTGTAAAAAGTGGTTGATGCAATGGTTCTTAGTTTTTTATTTGTTCCATTACATTCTATTGCAGCTGTACTTAACTTTTTTGTCATCGCTGACCCTTAAATTTGCCAAATATTTTTCGTTGTCATTTAGTTTTTTACTAAAATGTGGAATATTATATTGATTTTTAATTAAGAACTGATTTAATAAAGACCTCAAATATGTAAACTTTTTGGCTGGTAGTACAAGCTCTGTTTTTGACTGTTTTAAGAGCAATGTTTTTGGGTGTATTAGCTATCTCTAACATGTTAAAACGGTGCTGTTAAAACACCCAATAACAGAGCTAGTGCTACCAGCCATTATGTTTAAGTGTTTACGTTTTGAAAATATCTCTATTTTTAAAGGAAAAAATGTAAATATCGTTTTTTACTCTGATAATGGAAAATATGATACTTGCAATATTTCAAATTTCTAGCTTTGAAAACGACTATAAAAACACAAAATAAAATATATATATATATATAAAAATATATTTACAGACAAAAATACTAATAAGGTAGAGTTACAGTTCAAATTTAAGATAACTTTTCCTTTTCGCGGACTATTTGAGATCCTTTCACGGCCCTAGGGTTACGTGGAACCTCGGTTACGAATCACTGCTTTACTGTATTTTACATATATTTGCCAGCTGAACTGTCAAAATAATATAAATTCTTGAAAGGAATAATGTATACATTATTTTCCTAGCGACAAAATGTTTAATTCTGTACCGATTTTTATATTATAAATTTAAAAGGCGTTATAGCTATTGTAATATTTCACTAATTAAAAAAAAAACAAATCTTTTTGGCGTATTAAACAATCTATATTTTTATAAGATATTTATAAATTATTAATATCAAGGCGTGTGTTATCTTAGTCAAATAATATACAAATTAAATTCTGTTGATATTTAACCTATGTTGGTTCAAAATTTAGCCGCTAGATGTCATGTTCATGTCACTTCACCAACGAGTACCTTGGACGCAAGTCTCAAGACTCTTACGGAACACAATTGTAATTGAATTAAAGATATTATGTACACAACTCGTTTATTATAATGACGCTATTTATGGACTGTATATTATTGATTATTATTTGTTATTCCAGTAGTATAATAGTGTGAATCTATGAATATTTTGTTTAGTTGTGTAGTGATAGATACCGGGTGTCTTTGCTTAAATTTTCTAGGAGATACACAATGGTATTTTTTTATTTTGCTATAATTGCTTCCATATTAATTTTAGAACAAAGGTGTAAATTCAAAATTGTATCCAAATTCAGCGATATAATACTCCTTATCATGAGATAAAGAAGTGAATTACATTTGCCATTTTAGACTGTTGGTAAAATCGCAATTGACGAACATCTTTAAAGTTCATTGCAAGACAAAATCACGTCTAATGTGTGTGTGTGTGTGGTGGGGGGCGTGGATGTTTATTGACTGTTTCTTTATAACTGAACAATATGAATATATGTTGGCCACATAAATGCGTTTCTGGCAGAAAAAAACACCCTTAACCATGCCTGATCTAGTTCAGAACGCATTTTTATGGTAAAAGTAACTAAGTGTGATATCAAGGTATTGGTGATATTAAATTGGCAACGACAAAACCTACCCAAGTCGCTGCGGTTCTACCACCAACTTCTACAGTTTAGCCAAGCTATTTACAGATTGTTATGGAAAAAAAGGAAATAATTTGAGAAATTAGTCAGAACAAAAATTAAAATTATTTGTTTTTTATTTGCGACTACCTGGGAAATTATTTCTTTCTGATCACTTTTTAAACCGAAAAATTCTCCTTTACTGATTAGAATTAAAAATTTACCTATTCATAAATTGCAAAAAGAGATTAGAAATTGAATGTTTCAATTATGATCAGTTTATTTATTTTGCACAAATATTTTTTATTCATGTGTAAAATTATATATAATTTATCAATTATGGCCGCCAAAAATATTGTACGCCATACATGTTCACTTTCAGGGCTTGTTAAGTAAACAATTATTATTTCTAATAGCAATCTCAAAACATCTTAAAAATAATAATTTTCACATCAAATTGTTTTGTATTTACACTTTTCTTCTATGGTTAATAAAGAAAAAACTATCGCTAAATGAAAGTTTTAAAAATATATTTCTTATATAACAAATAAAAGTAGACACCCGGTATATATTATAATTTTTATTTGTGATCCTGTGACTTGATTCGAATAGCTGTTAGGTTTGCAGTACTTATGGTAAGATTATTTATCAAACAATGCAAGCATTTTTAAAATATTGTTTACAGTACTAACATAAACATGAAATCTTTTTTAACATCTGATTTTTTGTTGTAATTTTGGCCTAAGTCTATTC
Source organism: Pterostichus niger (assembly GCA_947425015.1). Taxonomy (NCBI): domain Eukaryota; kingdom Metazoa; phylum Arthropoda; class Insecta; order Coleoptera; family Carabidae; genus Pterostichus; species Pterostichus niger. The sequence continues at coordinate 31,777,025 of OX380341.1, forward strand.
ATTGTAGGACTAAATTAGATTCTGTTAATTCAATTAAAATATCAAATCAAATATGAAAATTGTATAAGCCGAAAATGTTAATAAAATTAGACTCTTGGACTGGTTCAAAACTCCAATCATCATGTTATTCCAAGACTTAGAATATTAATAAAGAACGTAGACACTTGATGTAGTTTCACAAAATTATTTATTAACAAAGTTGATCGATTTCGGCTTAGTAGGCCATCTTCAGTCAACGGTCTGAAGATGGCCTAATAAGCCGAAATCGATCAACTTTGTTAATAAATAATTTTGTGAAACTACATCAAGTGTCTACGTTCTTTATTCTTATTCATAATGTTTCACCAAGTGCCAACGGCTCATACTTTTGATATTATTACTTAGAATATTAGTTGTACATTAATTTATATTATAAATTGACTTTTAAAATATAATTTAAAAAAAAAGTCGCTGTTAGACTCTTAGAGTGGGTCTAAACTTCAGTCATCAGGTGTTAAAACTTTGGTTGTACATGAAATTGTTATTAGAATTTAACTTTTAAAATGTAATTTAAAAAGAAATTGTATGTATAATATGTGACTTATCTACCAATGCTTAGAAAATCTGCAATAAAATTTATTGAAACAAAAGAGCCTTTAGAATCTATTTAACAAGTTTTTAAAATATCAAATATTAGTAGTAATTTAGGCTTTAATTATTTGACACCTTATTTTTAAGTTTATTTTATTTTACCAATTTCTTGTACGAAATCACGTCTACTTTGTCGTGTTAAATTTCTTCATACTGTTGTTCAACTTCTTACGAAGTTGCTGGTGACCAGCGTTGACTTTGTACAGTCACAAATCAAGATAGTCTGATTGTCAAATCTATGATTTATTAGCATATATTTACATAACCTATCTCCGGACTAATCTTCAAACCCGCATTCACTTATTTCTAAACAACCTAAAAATAAGAACGGCAACTTAGCAACATATTTTCTTAGAAAAAATACAAAAAAACGAGTAGACCTTCACCGAGCCGATGAGGAGCTATGTATATTCGACAGTTGTGTCCTGTAATGGTCCAAGTCTCCAAGGTTACCCTCGGTTCTAGCCTAGCGCGAGAATGCATCCGTTATCACGTGCATCTGGTTGTTGGGGCGAGGGGTGCAGAGTGTGGGGTGTGGGACAATGAGCGCGCATTGCCAGGTAGATGGGCCTTAGTCCCCGCGGTATTCGAGACTCGTCCGCGCTCCACAAAAAATGGACGACGCACGCCCAACGTTGCCAAATTTATCACCTATGGATTTTTCCGGGTGTTTTTGAAGTGTTTTATCACGTACCTACTAGTTTACCCATGATTTAATGTGATGCTGCTGCAATGAAAGTGTTTCTGGGTATGATTGATGAAGCGACAAATACGTACTTGAATTTTATAGGAAATTCATATTTTGTTACTACTTGAACTTAGAATTAGAATATTAAATCAATCGTTAATATATCATCACGCCTTTTACCCATTACTGGGTGTGGCACTCTGGCGAAGCAGATCTAAATGATATAATTATATAATTGGAGGGATATAAATGGAGTAAATAGCTTTGTAGAACTGTTTAAAACTTTAATTTGATTCCCGGAACCGATAAACTTTGTCCCTGTGGCTCTCGTTCTACTAACATCTTAGGGACTGTAACTTGACGTCTAGTAACCGCACTTGTAAAATATATCAACGAGATCTGCTATGGTAGAGTGCCATACCCAGTAATGGTTAAAAGGCGTGATGAAATATTTATTTTTATTTTGGAATTAACTTATATTGAAGTACAATAAGCTAAAGTGGATTCAATCGTGATTAAATAAGTTGTTCTTTAAAAATAAATGCTTGAAGGAATAGTTCATAGATAGTCGTGTGAACAAGGTGCTCATAATAGTACCTATATTAGTTGTCATTTAACATTAGATAAACAGAGAAAAGAACTATTTACAAGTGGATAAACTTTTGTTTGTCTCTTTGTTACCTTGGAAATGTTGAATATAAATGTCATCATTTTAATAAATTATTCCATTCGTGGACAGTTGTACCGCCAAAAATTAAATTACAAAGTTTAAATAAATAAAGCAAGGCATAGTTTCAAACAGCATTCGTATCCGCAAATTTAACTCAAACTAAAAATATATGAATTACCACATTGTGGCTCGGTGAATCCACACCCTGTACTGTAAAATTCAGCACAACATGGAGCTCGAATCTACGACTATGAGATTAAGAGTCTTTTTTGTTTGTTGAGTAAGTAATTATACAATTATTATCATCTTGTTTGTATATATGACAATATTGTTGTTTGTTTAGATTTGATATTTTATTTTAGTTATAATAAATAATACAGTATATGTATTATTCTAAAGTTCTACATTCATATATGTATATAGTCAATTCTTCTTAGCTGTTACAAAGATATCTCGCTCTATTTTTCTTAATCCTAATCAAGTTTAATGCTTATGTGTATGCTTTTATTTGATGTATTTTTCTGGAAAATAATGTATAATACTTACAATCACATGAGGGCAGAAAATATACATTCATTTTTGTTGTCGAAATCATTTAAAAATATTTGGCATTCAATAAGAATCTTAAAAGTACCTAAATTTAGTTCTTCGGATATTTTAGAATGTTACTTTTAACATAACAATTAATTGTGTGAATATTTACTGCAAAATTTTTCAGGTAAAAATATTATTGAAATATTACATAACCTCGAATTATGTTAAAATATGTAACAATTGCATACCTCCGTCAGATTATATTCTTTTGTACTTAAAAGCAATAAGCAATAATGTTCACAGTTAGACCTAAACATTTTACAATGCAATCAAATTTGATGATTGTAAAGATACAGGTACAAAAATTCTGTTTTAATAACATACACTTTTACTTTTATGGGGTAGGTAACTCAGTGGTATCGTATTCGCCTGTGGATTTCCAAAGCTCCACATTAAAATTACTCTTGTGGTTCCCCTACCACTAATATCTTTGGAGCCATGACTTGATAGCTGGTAACATGCGCATAAATATATCACCTATCAAGATCTACTTTAACGGAATACCACAACCTAGATATTTTCAATATTACTGTTTATTGGGTAGGTGGCTCAGTGGTATTGAGTCAGCTTGTAGATTTGAGAACCCGAGTTCGATGCTTATAGGCGACAAATTCACCACGTTAAAACTACCCCTGTGGCTCCCTCTGCACTAACATCTTTGAGGGCTGTGATTTGACGGCTGGTAACTACACTTCACAAGAAGAAATAGGCAAAATACTGGATAAAAGGCGTGATGATATATATTTTTTATACATATTGGAATAACTTGTCTTTTATATATTCATGTAATCTGTGTCAAATGTAAAGTTTTAAAATGAGAATGTGGAATTTTGGAATAAGTATGTTAAGATGACATTGCATCAGGCAACAGTAAGATCTAATTCAGGAAGAATACATAGAAACTCAAGTCACGGCAGCGAGATAAATAGTCAATTAAAAATTTGTATCCGCAGGAGACTCCGAAACAAATACCAAGCTAACAAAAACAATTCCCCTGAACGGCAATCGAGTTATGTGACATGTGCCGAGGTGGCGCGGAGAACTAGAGAAATTGTGTTTTCAAAAAGTATTCTTCTGGAGAACCATAGAGAGATAGGCCTAATATCTGATCGCCGGCTCAGACTGTGCTTAGTATAGGCCACAGGCACTGATTTCCCGCGTAACGGTCACCGTCTCAGCGCGCCGCGAAGTTTGGTCACGGGTAATGCCTTTACGAGTGTCATGGGTAATATAAAGAAAATGAAAAACACTATACTAGTAGTCTCACGTTGCCTCCGTGTCTTTGGCGCGAAGCGAATAGGACAGACCCGGCCTGCCATATTTCACCGGCACGACAAATTCCCTCCATCACTCAACTAACTCTTAATAAGTGGTAATTTATTTATATTTAAATACTACACCCACTATTAACAGTTCATTTATTCTTTCTCATCATCTACATAATTATACCTATTTAAAGCTTCTCTTTGTAACCACTAATCTTTTCACACTCTTATAAAACCACAATGTCATTTTTATCTAATTATATGTTATTATAAATAATAAGAACATAAAAAGAAACACAGTTAGGTACAAAAAAAAACTAGCTTCTAATATTCTATTGGATTACATACTAGATCAGCCTTTCCCAAACTTTTTTTTGTCAAGGACTCGCAAAAATTAGTGAGGATACATTTTGTTCACGTGATACTTTATAGGTTATACCTACATTTTCCGAATTTATTAGAAACTAAAAATGAGAAACTTTGAAATATTTATTTCCTCGTTCATTTCCATTTTATCGTTCAAATTATTTTACCGAATTAACAGTGGTCATTATGGCAACAATGCAAAATAACAAAACAAGTCTTTTATGATTTATTTATGACTATAGTTTTGACATTTTGTGATTATTTTCGTTTTTGTTACAATATTTTCCAAACAGTCAATAGCTCAAAAATCTTATGTAACAGTGAATGATTGAGATAACAAGCTATAATTATTTTTATAACCTTTTTTTGCAATATGTTATATTGAGTATCATTTTCATTTCTTAAAATTAATTTGTTGATTTTAAAGCTAGTTCCTTTTAAAATATTTAAAATTTGCTACTTACGTAGTTTGATTTTTCACTTGAACATTATTTATTATTTATTGTTATGATACAAAGTAAATAAACAACTTCTATCAACCGGGGTATTATGATTCATAACGCCGTTCTGCCCACGCAATGATACAATTGATTAATAGTTTTATACGCTTTACTATAATTATAGTTATTATAAATTAAAATTAATTCTACATACTCTAATTAAAAATTAAACTATGTTTGTAACACAGACGTTACTAGATAATAATGACATCGAGCAGAATACCGTCGCCCTCCGTGCATTATCATCTATCCTTGCTGCATAAATTACTAAGTACTAAAAAAAAACAATAATTATTAATTTATTCAACAAAATTGAAGGAAAATAATATGAATTTGGTACTATTTGATGTGTTGTAACAAATGGAACGTAAAAAAAATTAAAAGCGTGCGCGAAATACTTTTTGTTATGAGAATGTAAATGATGAAAAAGTCACGTACTTCGCATATTATATTAGTGTAAAAAGTTAACATTTTTTGACATTTATAGAAAAGTATTTATTACTCGTATAGCCCTATCTATGTAAATAACTATTAATTTATCGTTCGTCAATGCTAAAATGACAGAAAAAAAAAACAATTGATTATTCTTAGCCGAAATATGAAATTTGAAACTGTAAAACAATATTTAATTTTCTGTAGTGTTATGTAAATTATGAAATAATATTGTTCTTACTGTAATTTAATTACAAATTAAATACATAATGCCATTATAAAATAATTATTTGGCGATATGAGCTCTTAGATATAAGTTTCAGTCATCAGTAACAGCAAACCCGGCTCTGCCCTGGGCCTGATAAGTGCGACAGGACCCAGGGTCCGCAGTGCGACGCCGCGGGGGATCAGCAAACTTCCGCATCCGGACTCAAGTCTGACTTGATCTGCGATTGACTCGCGACGCGAGGGCACACGTAATGTGTTTGTTATTTCACTTGAATAATACATGTGCTTGCCGTGCCGACAGCCACGGGGAATCTCAATTGATTTCTCCCACGCCGCTGTGATCTGTGATGTTTGATAGGTAATACTTTTCTTTATTTGAAAGAAGAAAATAGATGGTTTGTTCTGCAAGTATAAATTAAATGATAAATTATTGACGTAAAATTGATATATCAAAGTAATAGTCAAGGTATGTTGTAGTTAATGCTATTATTAGGTAAATGCAAACTGAACATTCATATACAGGTGTTTCAATATTTCAGGAACAAAATTGAAAGTTGATTTCAAATTACTTGAAATTTGAGAGGGTTTGAGAGTTATTTCTAAAATAAAAAATAAATATATCATCACACCTTTTACTCATTACTGGGTGTGCAATCAACCGTAGCAGATCTCGATAAGAGATATATTTATGCGCGTGAAGTGCGGGTACCAGCCGAAAATATTAACAATGACACTCTCAAAGTAATTACATATTTCTTAAAGCTAACATTTTTCTGCCACTGGACGACTGGTGGGTGACAACAATGAAAAAATAGTTATTTACGTAGCCAGTTATGAAAAGGTTGATATTGTTTGACGAACATAAATTATGTGAGTCAAACAATTTCACTTTTTCATAACGTATTACGTACAAAATTTTATCTAATTCCGATTAATAATTTTAAAAATACATACAATTCTAGGTTTATGATAGTTCAGTATATTTCAAAAACAATAAATCAATTTACCAAAGCGTTGCCGTGAAAATAAATGAATAAAATGTTTAAATTTAAAATGAGTACTGAATTCGAGACAGACCTTCCTTCTGATATCGAAGAATCTGCTAAATTGCCCGTGAACTGTTTAATACCAGAAAAATTATTAAATGTATATAAATCCTAAAAATTTTAATAAATAGTGTTTCCGTTATTTACAACATTTTTGAGAAAGTTCAAACTGTCAACATTTATTACGTAACTAGTTATGTAAATAATTCTTTACATAACGTCGAAAATTGGTGTAAAACAGGACTTTTCATAACGGAATTAGGTAAAATTAATTTAATTGAAGTTGCGTAAAACTGTTCCATAAGTGTACTTTTCCCTAGTTCGTAACTTAATCAAACGCGACAAACAAATATTTTTTAACACAAAATATCCTTAAGAAAGTATGAAATATGGCCCCGCAGAGATGTCGAATATATCTCGAATTTCATTTTCCATCTTGAAGTGTTTGAAATTCGGCGTGACACAGAAGGCAAGGGAGCACTCAACCCGTGGTCGTGTGCGTGCAGCGATGTGACACCTGACTTACCGACACGGCTCCGCAAATTGAAAAACGTCATTATAAACCAGCCTGGCAATAAAAATGTTAAACGCACGACCATTTTTCATACTAATGCGCCCGATGTGCACACCCCCTCCAGCGATTAGCATTTTAAAACAAAATGCCGACACCACGCGGAATATTTTTGGTCTTCGTATTTTTTACGGAACTTTACACACAATTTTACAAAACGTGAACGATCGCTAGGTAACCTTTATAAATGAAATACATCGTATTAACTCTTTGTAATTGTTCTGCAATTGCTAGTCTCAGTATATGACAATAATAATGTACCCGATACGACGAGAATAGTATACTCTGAAACAAGTTTGGAATGAGGCATATTCAGCACGAGTGGAAAGTTTGTCTCACGAACTGTGTGTTCCACGATAGCGAAATAACCATTCTAAACATGTTGCAGAGTTTACTTTAATTAATTTAATATTAATTTTATTAAATTTAATGAAAATTTTTTAGTTGGATTGCAGACTTTAATAACAAGTAAAAACGTGTTATATATTCATATATAATATAACAAGTAGTATGAAAATTGCTGAAAATATTTTGACATAAATTATGAAACACAAGTCGTGCTTCGCACTCGTTATGTTTCCATTTCCATAACAACGAATGTATATTTATGTCAAAATATTATCTGTCAATTTTCATACTACGAGTTGTATTCGGCTTGAGAATTTACCAAACAAGAGTTAATTAACAAGAATAGTTAGGTATTTATTTGCACAGTGATGAAAATTCTACATTTTTTCAGTTTACATTTAATATTCAGAATTGACGTTTATGAAAATATTGAAAATATCATTTATTTTATTCGTAACCAAGGATATTAATAACAGTGGTATTTCCGATGAAATTTCACTAGTGATGAATTTTCGACGAAATTTACATTTCATTGGTTCATTTTCAAACAAATTCGTGATCCTATTGATTGACAGTGACGTGTGGTGAATTCTCAATTTAATTTCTGTTTTATGTATATATATTATCGATGAAGGTGACGTTACGGCACAAATATTTAGGGAATTATCAAGCAAAATTAATGTAAATTAACAATGAAACAATTAAAAAATTTACGATAAAAATTTTTTTTCTGACCAATTTTACTTGAAAATGGTCTAAATATTTGTGCCGAAACGTCGCCTTCATCGATAATATATATACATTAAAAAAATGAATTAAAAGAATATATAAATTTACTTTTTTACTTGTTATTAAAGCTTAAAATCCAACTAAAAATTTTCTTAAAATTATACCATTCGTCTTACTAAAAAGAACTAAAATCTTTTTGATTTTAAAATTTTCGACTATAAATTTAGTTCAAATTAAAAAATTATAACAAAAAAAACCTTTAAATAAAGTTATATTTATATTATACAGAAATTAAATCATTACTAAATTTAAACATATTATAAAACTACCTAACTTAACTCAGCGTAATAAGTAACAAAACCTAATATAACTAACATCTTCGGGGACCGTGATTTGACGGTTGGTAACCGCACTTCACGTGAAGAAATATATCACTTACCAAGATCTGCTACGGAGGAATGCCACGCCCAGTAATGAATAAAAGGCGTGATGCTATATTTATATTTATTTATTTATAATCTCATTTTACTTTGTTGTCACTTAAATCAGTAAAATGTTATCATATTGATCTAATTTTGCGGGAACTTTAATTGCAATAACAAATAAAATATGAATTAACGAATGTAATGCGCACTCAGAGACATAGCTACTGTCGTACTTGTATTCTATAGTTTAATTCATTCATTCGCTTTACCGTTTGTGCATTCGAGCTGAGAAGTGCCGAGCGATTCAGACTGTACTGCTGCACTGACGAATATCAGAAAGATCTATAAAGTGTCCTGGGTCTCGAAGAGTGAGTCGGATCTTTTTTGTGATCGAGATCTACTGATCCGGTTCAGTTAAAAGATACGTTATGCCCATCTCTATTCTGGTGCAGTGCAGGTATTTAAAATAATTCAAATACCCATTACATTTTGAAATATTGTCTTTTGATGTGTATCGCAACATCAAAGTGTTACAAAATTGAATAATATAGTCGTACAGCATTGATATTTCGCTTGTGCGAGTATATACATCAGCAGTGAAAAGAATCGGCAAAGCAACCATACAATTCAAATGTTTCAAAGTCAGTCTAACATATGAAGGCACGTGAACAAAGGGCTGGAGACAGCACCGATAAATAACATCAGCGCTTGTATGAGAAAGTATGTTGTATAAATTATAAAAGTACGCATACACGACGTGGTACATGGGGATGTCGTTCCTCTAGATTATCTTGTTCAGTTGAAGTCTGCGCGGCGGTTTCCCCGCCCCCGCGGACATGAAAGCTTGTAGCGCGCGCCGAGACATCGCACTCGACTGTTTCAGAAATGCAAATGTTCTGCTCTAACTTCGAGCTCATCGAGTTGTTGGCAGCTGTTTTGGTTTTAGACGATATCTACGCGAATTGCAACTGCTGGAAACAGTTTTATTTATTTGTGTGATTAAATTAAGATGTATGTTGAAGACTTGCGAGTATAGCGGTTCAAAACTATGCTGAAATATTTGTGTTTGCGTACGCAGAATTTAACTTACAATCTATGCACTGTTTCATCAGCAAAGCTTCAATTTTAAACTTGGTTCAAATAAATAAAAGAACATTCAAACTTACATGAAATACTTTACCGACATCGGCTACGGCAGACCACCACACCCAATAATGGGTAAAAGGAGTGGTGATACATATATATTTTATTTATTTTAATGTAAGCAAAATTGTAATTAAATAACAAAAACGCCAGGGTCAATTATTCTCATCAAAAAATATTAACAATTTGATGTATTACAAGTAATGATTAACTATAATTTAGCTACTATTCATATGAGAAATAATTTTTGCAAAATCGATACTTTTTAAAATTTCTAAATAATTTTTACTTACAAAACAATCTAAACTAAATCTTTTTGAAGTATCAACATGGCAGCACCAGCTAAAGTTGTATTTAAACCTAAGCAGAGAAAGTATGGAAATGTGGACCTGTACCTGCCAAAATAAATTTTGATTTGGATATAAATCATGCTTGAAATATCTCTACAAAATGGCAATTATCACGTACGATGTTCTGTAATCCGAAGATTATAGCTATAAATTTACTAATTCAGTGCGTTAAGTAGTAAATATATGCGTGTATATTTCATACGATCTGATGACAGGGTTGGCTTTTTATAAAATGTTTATTAAATGTTGAATATTCAAAGCTACTCGTTATACACAATCAAAATGAATGATTGCGATCCCAAATTACTATGAAATTATTTTATAGGTTACCACGTTGTTACACTAATAGTTCAGTTGATAAAACTTTAATTTCAAGCAAGAGGTCGTGACTTCAACTTATATAAAAATGCAAATATCTGAAGGGTTAGGTTTCCACAACAAGCTAGCTCCCCCTCTACTGTACTTAGAATTAAATACCAGTTGTGGAAAGTAACAAATAAATAAATAAACTAATATTAGATCTTTTAAATATAATATAATAGTTATTTCTGTAACAAGACACGAAAATGATACTTGACTGGGTGAGCCAGCTTTGAAGCTTAAAAGTCCATTGGAAACGCTTTCAGGGTGTATTACGTAGGTACATTTTTTTTGTATTTAATAACAAATTTATTCATGATTTGGCACATGAATAATACATATTAGCACAAAATAAATAAACTGATCAATATAGAAAGAGGAAATATTTTTTTTGCAATTCAAGTGTACGTACAATTTTACTGATCCTACTGGTCATATTTTTCGATCTAGATCGGTAAAGATGAATTTTTCAGTTTAAAAAGTAATCGGAAAAGGTTAATTTTCTGCATGTTTTCGAAAACAGTTATTTGTTCAACAAATAATATATATCATCACGCCTTTTACCTACTGCTGGGTGTGGCATTCTGCCATAGCTGATTTTGGTAAGTGATATATTTCTTCGCGTGAAGTATGGTTACAAATCGTCAAAGATATTAGTGGAGGGAGAAGCACAGAGGTAGTTTTAATGTGATGAAAATTGTTTGTCGGCTGTGAAAATCGAACCCGGGTTTTCAAATCCACAAACCGAATTGATACCACTGAGCCATCTACATCTAAAATAAAAATTATTTTGACAGTTTGAATATTATATGAAAATTTTAATTGATCTCCAAGGACATAAAGAAATAAAAATAGTAAAAAAAAGTAAAATTGGACCAATTAAATTATAGTATTTAGTTTTTTACAAGATTTAAAAATTGATTGATGAATTTAACATTTTCTGAACGATTTTTCTTTAAAAGTAGACCAATAAAATTTAAATAATATTTTTTTAAAGATAATTGAAAAATTGTAACACTTTCTAAACGATATTTCGGTTAAAATGACGACACAGAATCATCTTTAATCATTAATTAAATTTCCAAACAGAAAAGTAAAACATAAGTGGTTTAAAGTCAAAGAATATAGGCGAGACTAGCTATAGGTTTTATATCGTCCTTTAATTTGACCTCGAGATTCATCTGTTTTCTAAAGATTCCAAGATGAGACGAGATCAGAAGAGATCTCAATTCTCGCCGCAACACTAAACTCGAGTTTTATACAATCCAATATATTTTTATTAAACCATTTACCGTTAGAACTTCTTATAGTATTATAATTTGTACCTATAATCTGTGAATAGTACCGGGCATCAGCCTCTCGTGTCTGGTACCACTGTCGAGATCTAATCTCACTCGCTGGTCCCCGCACATCACGCATAACTCGGATATCTCCGCACATATCCCACAATCCACCGTGCTCCAACATTGATGCATGGGCTGCCATACTTGTGCCTGAGTAACCATGCTAGCACGGCGGGATTAAGTCATTTCATGGATCTGCCTACCTCAATCTGTCTCGCTCACGCGTGCACACCCTGCATTGCTTGTTGTCTCTATCTCACGCAGCGGGAAGGATGAGGTGAAATCTTCCATCTTGGGAAGCGCGCGACTGTCAAAAGTTTGTTTGTTATGCGTTACTTGATACGTAATTCGAGGACGAGATGGTTTACTGGAAGTATGTTCTAGAGTAGTTTGTTTAGGTTTTTTTGTGTTTCTGGGAATTATGTTTACTGGAATTTGTTCTACTGATGAAATCATCTGGTTTCTTGATTTGAGGCTGTAGCCGCGTTGAATAAGACCAAAGACTTATTACAGTGGATATACTTGAATATAAATTGTAACTGCTTTGAACAAATCTGCTACTGCTCGTTAAATAGTTATTTGTATATCAATAGAAGAAAATGTAACATTTCCCGAGACGAAGGCGAGGCATATAAAGACTCTTTTATCACGAGTTGCGAATATTATTTTTTACGATCTAATTTATACTAATTTAGGTTAAATACTTAAGTTTGTTTCAAACTAAATATTTTATAGTATAGTATAGTATATTATGAATAAAGGGAGAGAAGTGTATACATATACTATTTTTTCCACGGCTCCGGTATTTGAAACTAAAACTTATTCTTATGAATAATATTAAAATTGAATATAATATTGATTGAAATTTGTTTTATTATTCCCGCCCTTAGCAACGGGATTAATATAAACCTTTTTCTACAATTGTCAACAAAATTATTTTTTTTACTAATATCAATACGCGAAGTACGTGATTTTTTTATCATTCACATTACCATGACAACGCGTATTTTGCGCATTATTTTGCACCCTAGTGCACAAAATGAGTATTTTGCGCACTGTTTCGTATTCGCAGAATGAGTATCTCGCGCAAGCTCCCAAATTATTTGTTGTCAGGTTTCATTAGTTAAAACACATCAATAGTATCAAATTAATATTATTGTTGGTTATTTTCCTTCAATTTACTTAAATAAATCAATAATTATTTAATTACTTTTTATTTACAGTTGTAGAAAAAATTGTTGTTTGTATTTCGTGGACAAAATTCTTGTTTTTTGGCGCGTTCGAATGACTTTTATTGTTTCGACCTGCGGTCTCGACTAAAAGTAACATTCTCACACGCAACAAAAAATCACTCATTTTGCGCACTTAATACAAAAATAACTATTTTCAGAAAAACATTGCTTATGAAAATTATATTTACCTTACTCAATTTAATTGTAGTAGTAACCGTTTCGCTCAATAATGATGAAAGTAAATAACTTTTCGCACTAGTGAAGGAAACGGTTCCTATCACAACTAAATTGAGTTACGAAATGTAGTTTGACATGGTGACCAAGGAAACGTTATGTGCATTTGCAAATATAACTCTTTTGATTTATATAAAATAATTATTAAATTTCTGGTGTCGCAAACGTAAAAATGTAATTTTCATGTTTAATGTTGAAAAAAGTATGTAACACACTTGAGAATGGACCATTGCAAATTAAACCCATTAATAATTAACATAAATTGTTTGATTTGATTCATACCTTATACCTTATATTAATTAATAACTTTAATATTTGCTATATTTTGGTAAAAATCACTTCTTTAAAATGTAGTATATGAATAATTAATTAATTAAACAAATTCGAAGTCATACGCTCAAATTTTAATAGTGCTGTCAATATCTGTTCTTTGTAGAAAGGCAAAAAATGATTGAATTTTTGATAAACACGTGGGAAAGGGCTATTGTAAAACTCCTACTATTGGAACATTCGCTATCGCTCGTGCTCCAACTTTCGTACACCCTTTCCTCACTAGTATTACAAATATACTATTGTTAAATATAACTTGAAATTAAAGAGATTTGAACGCACGAACTATACTTGTAAGTACTTATAACAATTTGAGAAGTAAAGCATTTGTTTGGGTACTGCAGCCTCGCTCTAGATCTCGTCTCACGGCTCACGCACACGCACGAGCGACACACTGAGTGAGTGATTGCCATGTCCTCACTCCGGTTGCCGGTTGCTGTTGCATCTGGGCCCGGTTGCACGGTACACGCAACTCACCGGTCGCTATGCAGGCATATAGGACACTGTGTACCTTGGGGTATGAGCCTGTTACGTCCGACAGATGCCAGCTGTCCTTGTGGACAGTTACAGGAAAGAGAAGAGTCAGTATGAATTTGTTGCTGTGATTAAATGTGGCAGAAAAACTGATATGATGTAGAGTGTTTTACGTGTGTGTATAAAACAACAGAAACCCAGATTTCAAGTGTTGCACGCTACCTCGCATGTCAATATAGGTATATTTAATTATAATATTGTTGGCAATTGCAACGCAAGAAATAATGTGAAGGCAAGATTTAAGTTAAATTATCATCGCTTTAGGTTGCTGTCGGTCAATGGTTTTATTATTTGATAAAATATATGTATATTCCATAAACAAAAATGTTACATCACTTTCACATTTAAAGTGAGGATGGCGTGTCAGGATGACAATATTGGACGAAGACATATTCTTTTATAAATCTGATGAGCAGGGCCGGATTTAGACTGGGGCCCCGAAGAAAGTGGAAGCCCTAAGTTAAAGCTTGTGCAGCTTATACGTAAATCTTGCACTGCCGGTGAGTGAATGTTCTGTGAAAGTATCAGGTGTTTGCGCTACCCTATTTTGTGAGATATATGAACCATTTGTTCAAATACTTTTCACATTTCTTCCTTTGTCACACAGAGGGATACTCCCTTCCTTCCTCATCTTTTTTTTCTTCATTTTCAGTTTTTACTATACAGTGTCTAATTGCAATTGTATTAAATGTATTTTTAAACAAGCGCAGGCGATGCTGCCTTCATTTCTTATAGATTCGTTGTTAGAGAAGCGGGCGTAAGTGAAGATTTACGAAATAGGTGTACAGGAGCGAATGGGTGGATGTTTGTTGCGTGATGATGGATTTTGGTTGTGAGGAAAGAAAGAGTTCGTATGGAGGAAGTGTTAATGTGGTCGAAACGAGTTTCGTGTGTCAGGATGATAATGTTGACGGGTTCGTGCTACCCCATTTAATGGGATATAGCGTGATGTTATGTATGTATGTATGTATGTCACAAATTTTAATTAAATTTTTGGGGTAGGTGGCTCAGTGGTATCGAGTCGGTCTGTGGATCTTGAGAACCCTGATTCGATCCCCACAGCCAACAAATAATTTTCACTAAATTAAATCTTCCTCTGTGGCTCCCCCTCTACTAACAGCTTTGAGGCCGTGAATTGACGACTAGTAATCGCACTTCACGCGAAAAAATATATCACTTACCGAGATTTGCTTAGGCAGAGTAATGAGTAAAAGGCGTGATGATATATTTATTTATTTATTTTCTAATGATTAGAACTGTGCCGTGGCATAATCTCAATGTATGCATGAGCAATGTTCAGCAACTCTGTTATTTATTTCCGGAATAAAACTAGAAAAAATTAACAATAATTTAGTTGTGTTTATGTAGTGAATAATTCAGCAAATATTTCCACCGATTAAAACTAAATTATCTTCCCGAATTTCCGGCGAACTGACGAACGATGTTCCCACAGGAAGAAAATATAAAATCAGATTTACAGTTAAAACTTTCTTACACGAGCCATTATTTTTATTGCAATTTCCTTCACGGTATATTTACTATAGACATCAATTTAAAAAGTGCGCTCAGCAGATTTCATTGCACTGCTTACGCGTAGGTGGCCATATGCAAGATTCTCCAAAATGCTCTGTCGACATCTGTATAAGTTACAGTTTGCAGAGCAATCTTGCAATCGCAAAGTTCCTTAAGTAATCTGGTTAGGTTGGCCAGGTATGCCCTGCATAAAACCAATATAAATACAGTGTCCGGAACGCCGGAAACGACGCTAGGAGAAATGCGACCGTGTAAATCGTCACCGCTGATTCGTCTTCCGTTGCTAACGGATTTCGAGTTTTATGGCGAGTCTACGCCGCTATTTGCAATGGAAGGACGATGGATTGAAACGATAGTTTAGATAAAAGGATAGCGCACGTTGAATCTGCTGTACTCCAAATATATGTGAATTTTATTTACTGCTATTGAGACATTTTTTTAAGTGGTTACAGAGAAACTTGAGAAACTGGAAAGGACAATTGAACATTTTTATGTTGAAAATATAAAATATTAGAATATATTATCATGCCTTTTTCTCATTACTCTGGATGTGGCACTCTGCTGCAGTAGATCTTAGTAAGTGATATATTTATGTGCATAATATGAGGTTACCAGCCGTCAAATCTTGCCTCCGAATATGATGAAAAGTTTGTCGACTGCGGAAATTAAATTTGAGTACTCAAATATTAGTTTCATATTATTTTTCTACTTGCAAATGTTTTTAATTTTTGTGGTTGTTGAGAAAAACATTTTTTTACGAGCTAAACT
Source organism: Pterostichus niger (assembly GCA_947425015.1). NCBI lineage: Eukaryota > Metazoa > Arthropoda > Insecta > Coleoptera > Carabidae > Pterostichus > Pterostichus niger. Next base: position 31,793,344 of record OX380341.1, read on the forward strand.
AAAAGTAAGGTTTTTTTACCTTATATACGGTCGAAACTCAGCGGGAGAATATAATATTTTCTTTTCTAGAACGGAAAGATATTGTTTTCTTTCTTATTTAAGATTGGTTTTATAGCATCAGTCAGTAAATATTTATTTATTTATGTATCATAACTATTTAAAAAAAATTCTAGTTCCGTTATTAAAATGTCATTTAACGTACTGGTTTTCATGGCGCTAAATAACATTTTACTCACATGTTGACAAGCTGTGACTTCAAACGTTTTAATCACGGCTTGAGATATTAAGCACGGGGTGAAGTTAGCTTCAAGTACCTGTCATTATAACTTACATTTTAAATAATTCATAAAACATTAAATTTTGTTGTCTTAATTTGCGATCGTAGAAAAGTATAGTAAGGAACTCGTTTTATAATCTCTTTAGATATCTCTTTTATAAAACTTGTTACATAATATACTATTATTTGATATGAAATAATGATAGTAGAGAAAATCATATGTATAAATCTGGAGTAACGTATCATTTCCTACCACATTATACAAATAGTTATATTATATTAAATAAAAGAAAGATATTATTCTACTTTTATTTCAAATATTGTTGGTAGCCAAATGTATCAAAATCTTTTGAAAATACTATACATGTAAGTTCCTTGTTTTATTAATTTTATCGATTAAAAAGTACACAGCAATAAATATAGGTATATAATCTTCGAGTTAAAATGAAATTAGTTTCGTTTAAACACGTTTAGTCCATACATACGATGTCTTGAATACCGTTCTTGACTCAGTTCGCTTGCAGAATTTGTACAGGCGAGACATCAAGATATTAATACCATTTTATTGAAATACATTTAAATTCAGTGTTAGTATATTTGTGTTATTTGTGTAAATATGACAACTGTGTCACTGGGAGCTGTCAAACTAGATAACACCAAATATCAGGTAAACAATTGTTTATATATTCGTAGTAACAAATGAAAAAATAACCTATTTATTAAAACGTATAAGATACTGTTCTATATAATATACTACAATGCGGCTCTGTGAGATCAGGACTTGTTTTGTAACTTGGATAAAGCAGCATAAATAAATAAATAAAAACATATAAATAAGTAAATATATCATCACGTCTTTTGCCCATTACTGGGTGTGGTGCTCTGCCGTAGCACATATCGGTAAGTTTTTCACATGAAGTGCGGTTACCAGCCGTCAAATCATGGTGAAGGGGAAACCACAGGGATAGATTTAATTTGGTAAAAATTGTTTGTCGGCTGTGGGGATCGAACCAGGGTTCTTAAAATCCACAGGCCGACTTGATACCACTGAGCCACCTACCCCACAAATAAATAAAAACATAAAAGCAAATATTTAGAGATTCAAATTTGAGGCGGTTGTAATTTGTTTCTACATATTAAAAAATATGGTTTACTAATTACGTCAAATAGTAGTAATGGACATGTGTATGACAAAGACAGTAGATATAGCACTTGTTTTTTTTTTGTTCGGATGATAAGGACGTGAACCTTATCAGAAGAAAAATAGACTATACTGATCAAGAAGAATTTTTTATAAATTCGCAAAAAAAAATTGAATCGTATTTAAAGGCAACATTTTGTTAGCTACTGGTTGATAGATATTTTTAATAATTTTATTTAAATCTTCTTACAAGTAAGTAGTTAAATGTAGCAGGTCAAGTAAAAAAGTAACGCTAATCCAGTGGCCCTAAAAATGTACATTTCAAGTAAACCATCCTTAATTTAGCGAATTTAGAATAAATTCTTTTTGTTCCATGATCAGTATGTCTTATAATATATGCCTTTTCATTTTTTTCCCCGAAGTACACCCTGTATAATATATTTATTTGTATATAATATTACAATATGAATTGTAAAATAAATATTAAAACCAAACATGAATATTATATAATGGTGTATGTTATTTTGAGCTAGAAATTAGAATAATATGTAGTGTGCTGTAGAAAGAAAAATATTAGTTATAGCTATAAAATATTTCAATTTTAACCCTTGCGCGCTATTTAATTCAATTGAATAATAATATTAAAGAGTGTTTGAAATCCAGTAAAAACTAAAACAGATATTTTTGTCGTCGATCTATTTCAGTCGTTGGTAATATATGTGCGCTAGAAACGATTTCTATTGAGTGGTAACAATACCCGACACGATAATTTACGGCTGGCAAGGCTTTACGGCTTAGTGCTAACGTATTGACTACCAGACTATTTCTTATAATTATTGCGGGATGTTGAACCCCAGATGTTTATCAAGACGACTGCGACACGGACAAAGGTGCTGGTGCTGGCTCCGTCATCCACCAACACCGTAATGTCTTCTTCAACGAATTGCCAGAAAATTAATTGGGAAATCAGTGAAATATTATTCGCATTTTTCTTTTTCAATGCCAATAACTCTTTGAGCTTTTGTCCATGCTTTCAGCTGATGTCAGTAATTTATTTTACTTGACATTCTTATCTATCTGCTACTTTTTAAATTGATTGAGCTACAGTGACATATTGATCGATATTAGTAATCTATAATAAAATATTTAATTAAGATAATGGTAACTATTATTATTTAATAACAATTTATTTAAATGTATGTATTTTTAAACAAGCGCAGGAGATGCTGCCTTCATTTCTTATAGATTCGTTGTTAGAGAATTGGGCGTAAGTGAAAATTTACGAAACAGGTGTACAGGAACGAATGGATGAATGTTTGTTGCGAGATGATGGATTTTGGTTGTGAGAAAAGAAAGAGTTCGTATGGAGGAAGTGTTAATGTGGTCGAAACGAGTATCGTGTGTCAGGATGAGAATGTTGACGGGTTCGTGCTATCCCATTTAATTGGATATAACGTGATGTTATGTATGTATGTTATTTAAATGAAAACGATTTTACCCATTACTTAGTGTGGCATTCTGCCATAGCTAATCTCGGTAAGTGACATATTTATGCATGCGAAGTTTGATTACCAACCGTCAAATCATGGCTCTCAAAGATGTTAGTGGAGGGGAAGCCATTGAGGTAATTTTAATGTAGTGAAAATTGTTTGTCGATTAAGGGAATTGAACTCTTGTTCTTAAATCTCAAGTCGGACTCGATAGAACTGAGCTATCTGATACATATTAAATCGTTGAAAAAATAATATTTCAGGTTATCTATTCTAATAAAACAGTATCACTTTATCGCCGTAATAGCCATACAATTATTTATTTATTTATTTATGTTACGCTGTACAACAGGAATTTAATCCGAATTACAGTACGGGGTCCGCATTCACCGAACCGCAGTGCGATTTTTAGCTTGAATGCGATTCGAACTCCGGATTTCCGGATTCGAATTCCGTATCGCTATCCACACCACCGTACTGACAACTTAGCCTGTAAAACTGATTGGTTGCTTTCAAAAACTTACCCTGTATATATATTTTAATAGAATTAGATGAAATTTCATTAAAAAAATTGTACAGCCAGTGTCTTAAAAATGTTATAGCTAATATTGAATTTTGGTTTAATCCAATGAAGCTAAACTATATTTTAAAATTAAAATAATATCATCACATCTTCAACCTATTAATGGGTGTGGCAATCTGGCGTAGCAGATCTCGGTAAGTGATATATAGTGCAATTACCAGCAGTCAGAACACGGCCCCCAAAGATGTTATTGGAGGGAAAGCCACAGGGGTAGTTTTTATGAATCCACAGGCCGACTCAAAACCAAATCCTAATATAATGTTGCTTCCATTTGATTTTCGGAACCTGTTTGGTGTTAATTTTGCAATATCGATTAGAATAAAGTTAGCTAATCAAAAATTCAAGATTAGAGATTTTTGTTTGAGAATCAGGGGCTGTTATTAATTAGTTTGTGAATGTAATAATGTGAAAGTGTGCATCAGCAGCTGTCGCGTTTCTTCGATTGCAGGCGCGGCGTCGTCTTCGCGCTGTGCGAAATCTCTCGTTCCTGCAGAAATTACATCCAATTAGAATTTTAATGGTGTTGATTATGCCCGCGTGAAATATCACTGTTAGCGCAAGCCGAAAATACGCCGGCGCTTATGCGCGCAGTCGCGCGACCTAACACTCTTCAAATATTTACGCACGGCGTAATTTTAATATTTAAACGGAACGCTGTTTGTTTTTCTCGGCACGTTCGCTATCTCGTTTTATTTATCATCCGTTTATTTATTGCTCCGAGAAGAGAATGAAATTTATTTAATTGCCTGACCCTACGTACGTACAGATTCGGATAATGCAAGGATGGATGTTTGCACGAGGCATTTGTTGATATTTCTTGCTTACACTCATCTTTCAATTAAATCGACGATATATTGCTCTACCTACAAATAAACACATTTTAAATAAGAACACACACATCGCGTTGTAAATGAAAAATTAAACAGACAATAGACTTCTAATTCTACAAATGAGCAATTTGGTTAAATATGTTGTTGACAAGCAGTGGCTTCGAACGTTTTAGTCACGGCTGAGATATCAAGCACGGATTGAAGTTAACTTCAGATGACTGTTACCTTACTTTTCAAATAATTCATAAAACTTTACATTTTGTTGTTGTCTTAATTTGCAATCGTAGAAAAAGTATAGTATATGACTCGTTTTATAAACTCTTTATATACTCGTTTTTTATACACTCGTAACTAAAGAGATGTTTATAAAACTTGTTAACTAATATAATAATAAATAATATGTGAATATTAAATAAACGATAAATACAACGAGACTACAATTCCAAATTAAGGGAAAAAGTATACAAATATTTTTTGTATATTTTCCCCTTAAGTTCTAATAATAATCAGATTTGATACCACTGAGCCTCCTACCCAACATGGGGTATGTTTTTTTTTAAAAAGTACTAATTAAATTTAAATTATTTTATAAAACAATTTATAGGTTTGTTTAAACTAATTAAAACTGTAATTTTTACGTCACAATAATACTATCTTGAAATGAACTTTTATTCGTATTATGACATTTCTTTACAAAAATTTCATGTTTTTTATTTATTTTCATTGATTTAAAATAAATATGTGTATTCGGGTATCTGTAAATTTGATAATTGTAAAAATAACCATTTATCTATATGTATTTAATTCAAAATAAAATCAGTTAATGGCGCGCAGAATATCTGCTTCTACATAAGCTTTTCGATTTCAGTTATTTAAATTGTTATAAATTAAAATTAGTAATGCGTTAAATGAACAAAATAAAACATAAAAGATTCTAGGTAGATCCTAGAGAAATAAAAAAAATATATTAAAAAATGACCCCAGCCATAAGATATTATTCATTACATTTGTAGAGATCATGATATGACAGTTGAAAACCACATTTTATGGGTAAAATAAAATTGTAAATTAGATTTATAACTAGCGTGATTAAAATTGAATTATACGTAGGTATTGTTAAACATAATTTCCGGAATAATTGTAACTTTCAAAAATAGAACAAATAAATATGAATTTAGACTGAACAAACAAAATTTATCTTGAAATCACATAAATGTACGCCCTGCTTCCGTTAATTTTTCCGCCAACATTCTCCACGTATCCGTCGGTATCCAACCTCCAACTGGCACATTCGCACAACAGGAGAAGATCAATCTAGTGGGCCATGGTAGGGGTGTTATAATCGCGCAATATCCGGCGCGAGTTTCGTGTGTTCCGCCGTGTTTAGCATGGGGCCACTTCCGGCCAGTGCGGGACCACGGGCCGCTGGGAACCACAGGTTGCCAATAAACCTATTGCTAACTACCCCCGGTCTCGGCCGACGCTGTGCAATTACGATATGAATGTGGAGAGCTAAATGAAGGGGACCTACGCACTTTTCGATTGAGTACGACTTTATTCATCTGTATCTGATGATAGACATTATTTGATTTTTATTAATTCAACAAAGAAACTGGAGATTTTTCAGAAAACGTTTAAATATATAATAAAAAATGAGTATCTAAAGAGTTTATAAAACGAGTCACATACTAGACTTTTTCTACTATCGCAAATTAAGAGAAATAATTTAAGTTTTATGAATTAATTAATAAGTAAGTTTAAAGTTAAATTTATGACAGAAAAATTCGGGCGACGCCTGGATACCATAGATCGGACACAGGCGACGTGGTGTAACGGTTAGCATCTCTGCCCGGCAAGCGGAGGGTCTCTGGTTCGGATTCAGGCATCACCCGAATTTTTCTGTTATAAATTTATCATCATCACTGTACTTTCAGTCATGTCTTATGACAAAAAAAAATTAGCTAAAAAGTAAGGTAAAGTTACAATGAGAGATACTTGAAGCTAACTTCACCACGTGACTAAAAACATTAGAAGCCACGGCTTGTCAACATGTGATTAAGATGTTATCTAGCACCATGGAAACCAGTAAGATAAATATCATTTTAATAACGAGAGTAGAGAACTATATTTTTAGGAGTAGGTGGCTCAGTAGATTTAAAAAGCAAGGTTTGATTCCCGCAACCGATAAATAATTTTCACTACATTAAAATTACTCCTGTGTCTTTCCTCTACTAACATCTTTGGAGGCTGTGTTTTGACGGCTATAACGTATAAATATATCGTCGCTGCTTTGGCAAAACCACGTATGAGAAAAAAAACAAAAATTGGGTTTTTTGTGTATTTATGTAGCGAAATCTCGTATCTACCACTAGATAAAATCACGTTTCGGGAAATGTAGTACAAAATTAGTTTTTGCCAGTTTGTTAAAACCTCGTATACTAACTGTACTTGTAAAAACACGTATGAGCTTAGTTCAATACGCAGATACTGTGGTGTGTATAGCTGGATGTCCGTTGTCACGTAAGTTCATTTATTTCATTAGTTCTGTTTAAAATTAAGCAAAAATCACATTTAGAATATATATTACATGGATGAATCTGTACAATTTTATAAATTTATTGGTTTTTTAATCACTGATAATTCCTCAGAGAGCTTTTAAACTATTCGTCTCTGATACGTGTATTTGATTTTACCTTAAATACTGATACGTGTTTTTACACTTACAGAATATTATTATAACAAACAGTTTTTTTCACTTGCCGTAAAATCAACTTTTTTCTGATACGTGTATTTGCCAAAGCAGCGACGATATAACTGCTATGGCAGAGTGCCACACCCACAAACAGACTTGTTACATAATATATTATTAAGTAATGCATGTTTCAAGAGAGGAAAGGAAGCGCAATTTGTAATTCAATTTACATATCTGAAATTATAATAATTGTTTTTCGATATTTTTTCACTTATCTGTCAAATGACTTATTTATCTTCGTATTCCTGTATTGATAAGTGGGATCTTAATAAGGTTAGGAACTAGATCGGAGGAATGTTGACGTTTATTCTAAGTTGTCAATGAAGCAAAATAAAATAACAAATTTAAGTTGTACTGAATATATTAAATAAAAAATAAATAATATAGTATAGTATGGTGGCAGTGGTTTAAAATCAGGGAGGAGTGAGAGTGGGAGAAGCTCACAGCAGAATAATTCTGTCTTTATTCATCTGAAATTAAAGTTAAAGTTGCGGCTCACATTAAGTAAAATGCGGGGTAGGTATATTAGCAGCATTTCGCCAGGCTTTTAACTAAACTGAAGTAAACTAATTATGAAATTCCGGATGGAATTTTCCCCAAAATTTGTCACGAAACGTTGTTCCTTTCGCACAGCCATAAGAAAAGTTTTAACAGCTGTGCAATATTTTCTCAAGGGTGGCTTGCGTACACAAACGAAACGACTTTGGTGCGTGGCTTTGGCGCGGAAATCTTGACGAATGTTCTCTGTTCAGCGCTCCTCGCGACAACGCGCGTAACTAACTGAACGTTTTGTCGCCTGCCTAAACCCCCAAACCTCCCACACCCTCTTTAGCTCTGTGACTCATTCCGCCCTCTGCCCACGGAAGCGTCAACTAAGCCGACAAATTCTTCCACGTGTTTTATGGCGTTCAATACATCCCATCTAAACACGAACTACCCTAGCTGAAAACCCTTTACGATTTCTATTCTAAAATTGGTACATTTTTAACCTAACAAAATATTCTTCACAAACAATATTTTTCACAACCTATATAAAAAAATTCTGACTAGTATTTAATTTATATTTCTCAGCAAATAGTGAACATATTACATAAATTTGAATAAACTTTTTTTATTTTATTGAAAATCGTACGACATTAATTAACAGCCAATAGTATTGTATTAACCATGGTTACCATGAAAATACAAAAATGTCATGGAATTTAAGAACTGGAATTTTTTCCGTGTGTTTGATATCGTTTTTACTTCCTTGTACGAAGTAAAGGAAGTATTGTAATCGCGAAAATTTTCGGTTCTCAGATTTCAACGGAAATAGGTGTTTTGGCCCTCCCTGAATCCATTTTGACTAATTTCGTCATGCCGTCTGTACGTACGTATCTCGCATAACTCAAAAACGATAAGCCGTAGAAAATTGAAACTTTATATTTAGGACTGTTATAACATCTAGTTGTGCACCTCCCTTTTTGGTCATTATACAACTACCGGAAGTGGTACTTTACTTGAAGCCTATAATAGATTTTCATGAAAAACTATATTCAAATATAATTTACAACTTCCCAAATTTGGTATATAAGACTACTATATCAATGGAAATAACATAATAGATTTTGGTTAAAATAGACTAACCGGAAGTGGCACATTACATGAAGCTGCTAACAGTTTTCCTTGAAAAAAATGGTATTATTTTAATTTTAGAAATGAATGCTGCAAATAAAAGTTTTAGAGAATTAAATTCTGCGTCTAGCACATTAAGAATTTTTAAATTAGCTTTTTGCATAAACGAGATATCTAAATTAAAATATTATATATTTTTTGATTTTAAAAAAAATTAAGTTTGCTATGGATTAGAACAAAAAATAAAAGATTTAATGTCAAATATGTGTAATTAAAAAATATCTATAGTTTAATACGTGTACAAGGAAGTCATGTGGTGTTCACATCAGATATTTTATTGTCAATTTTATTTACTTTATACAAGTTGCTATGGATATTTTATTCTGTTATAATTTGATTATTTTAAGCAAAATATAAAACCTAAATTATTTTTTTCTTTTTGTGTTTGTGTCGTTAGGATTTTCTTACCGAACCTACCCTCGAGCATTAATTCATATCCGAACGTAATCCGCACTAGTGTTCTACTCGTGCAGATTTATACATTATATCAATGGGGTAGATGGCTCAGCTGTATCGAGTCGGCCTGCATGTGGATCTTGAGAACCCTGGTTCGATCCCCACAGCCGATAAACAATTTTCACCAATTTAAATCTACCCCTGTGGCTCCCCTTTAACTAATATATTTGGGGGCCGTGATTTGACGGCTGGTAACCGCACTTCACGCGAAAAATTAATCACTTACCGAGATCTGCTTAGGCAGAGTGCCACATCCAGTAATGGGTAAAAGGCGTGACGATATATTTATTTTATTTTTATTTATCAATGCTCTAGTGAAAATTATTATTTAATAGCAATATGCTTTGAATTTTTAAAATGTCTTACAATTTTGATTTAAATAAATAAAATATTACTATTATTGTCGGTAAGTTTTTTTTTCTGAATGTATTAAAACTCGAATATATTTTCTTTCAAGCATGTCGTCAACAAAAATTTATATATTATTATTATTTTTACAAATTTTTAGGGGTAGGTGACTCGATGGCAGGGTTCGTAAATATCATGATATTTATAATAAATATCAAAATATCTGATATATAGGATATATATCAGATAAATATCACTTTTTGGATATTTATTTTTTAATTTTAGTTTTTGTACACATTTAGAAAAACTGAAAAATTAGAAAAATTTCACTTTTCCGGAGGCTATATCTCAAAAACTAAACAAGATATGGAAATGCGCTCAACGGCGTTGAATTCCCCGTGTCCGAATTGACTTATAAGCAAATTTTCATACAATTTTATGCAATTTAATATTTTTAATTATTTCCTAAGGGGTACCCCTTTGGTTTTTTCAGATTTTAATTCAATTTTCCCAAAAATCCTTAATTGTAGGATTATTAAAACGAAAATTTACATACATATGTATCTTGACCCACTGAATCCAGTGGTGCAATCTTCAAATGCATATGACTTCTGGTTTTCGAGAAAATGTAAAAAACCACTTTTTGCGATTTTTTTGGCGGAAAATTGAAAAAAAATAAAAATCGCTGAAACTATGTTTATAAGTTAACTGAAGCACGAGAAAATTAATGCCGTTGAGCGCGTTTTCATATCACATTTAGTTTTTGAGATATAGCCTCGGAAAAGTAGAAAAACTAAAAAATTCGAAAAATTTCATTTTTCCGGAGGCTATATCTCAAAAAGTAAACATGATATGGATATGCGCTCAACGGCGTTGAATTCCCCGTGTCCGAATTGACTTATAAGCAAATTTTCATACAATTTTATGCAATTTAATATTTTTAATTATTTCCTAAGTGTCCGAATTGACTTATAAGCAAATTTTCATACAATTTTATGCAATTTAATATTTTTAATTATTTTCTAAGGGGCACCCCTTTGGTTTTTTCAGATTTTAATTCAATTTTAACAAAAATCCTTAATCGTAGGATTATTAAAACGAAAATTTACATACATATGTATTTTGACCCACTGAATCCAGTGGTGCAATTTTCAAATGCATATGACTTCTGGTTTTCGAGAAAATGTTAAAAAACCGCTTTTTGCGATTTTTTTGGCGGAAAATAGAAAAAAAATTAAAATCGCTGAAACTATGTTTATAAGTTAACTGAAGCACGAGAAAATTAATGCCGTTGAGCGCGTTTTCATATCACATTTGGTTTTCGAGATATAGCCTCGGCAAAATAGAAAAACTGAAAAATTCGAAAAATTTCACTTCTCCGGAGGCTATATCTCAAAAACTATTTGATATTTTTATATAATGGATATATATCATTGCAAAAATATGACGATATATATCAAAATAAATATCATGATATCCTCACAGCCGACAAACAATTTTCACATTAAAACTACTTCTTTGGCCTCCCTTCATTTATACCTTTGTCGGGCGTGATTTAACGGCTGGTAACTGCATTTCACGCAAGAAATATATCGTAGCCAAAAAAGTGAAGTAAACCATAACTCACTTCCTATCTGATTCGTTAGTGGGAAATGCACAAATTACTAACTGATTGTGAATAATAGTACATTACATAACGAGAATTGTAACAAGCACATTACGTGCGAATGAAAAAGTTGCGCACGAGCCTTGGCAAGCATTTACTGTTCTTGCAAATTGTTTTTAATTGCCTACTTACATATATGGTCGTAAATTAAATAATTTACGAACGTTTGAAACCTAAAAATATCAGTATTTAAATTGCTCATATATGATTGATTTATAATCAATAATTATAATATAAGGTTGTCATCCGCCATTAATAAAAATTAATTAAATTTAACACTTGACAAAAATTAATTAAATTTAATTTAAAATTGACATATTTTAAAATTTACTTCACGTCGTTGAGTTTTTCACAAAAAAATAAAATTTAGTTCTACCATCATCAAAAAGGAATATTTTATAGTAATTATGTAATTATAAGATTGTCATTGTAAAATACAATAAATTTCACAACTATATTTTTTTTGATAGTTTTGTTTATTTTCAGCTGTTAGCTCACCTGTCCCCTATGATGTTTATAAATGTTATGTATTTGATTGAAATGGTTTTAAGTTTAACTTCATTACTTCTGGGAAGAGGGACATAATTTTCTTTTATTATTGGAATGCTGTTTATTTGTTACAAGTCCATTTTGGTGATGGTGGTTGGCGGTATACATTGTATACAGTTTTATGTTAGTGTCTTTAGCGGCACTGCCTACTATTCTACTCAGGTGCAAATATTTTTGTGTTTGTGGCATCTGCTTGCTTCTTTCATTTTTCTGGTATGTAGAGGATAATACATTTTTTTAGAAACACTGAATGACATATTTTTTGGTATTTACATTTGACTGTAAATACATTTTAAAGTTGAAAACAAATTTGTATATATATATATATATATATATATATATATTACTCGTACATTTTTATAATAATTCCCTGATTACATAACAGTTATTTTTGTATTACGTGCGCGAAATGAATGTTACTTTTAGACAAGATCGCAGGTCGAGACAAAAAAGTCATTCAAACGTGCCAAAAAAACAAGAATATCGCCCGCCAAATGTAAACAACATTTTTTCTGCAAGTGTCGAAAAATAATATTGCAATAATTATTGATTTAGTCGAGTTAATTGAAGGAAAATAATAAAAAAATAATATGAATTTGATGTGTTGTAACCAATGGAACGTGAAAAATAACTACACGAAATACTCATTTTACGTACTAGGGTGTAAAACAGTGCGCGTTGTCATGGTAATGTAAATGATGAAAAAATAACGTACTTCGCATACTGATATTAGTGAAACAAAGTGAACATTTTTTGACAGTTGTAGAAAAAATCTTTGTTGTTAACTACGCAAAATATGAGTTAAACTAAATAAAAACACATCTAAGATGTTAATTTAAATAATGATTTGTTACTAATATTATTTCCCTATTGCTATTTAACCAACATATTAATTAATTATAACTCATGACGTAAAAATCTAAAAATGTGTAGTGGTAAGTGATATATTTATATATTTACCAGACGTTAAATCATGGCCTCGAAAGATATTGGTGGAGAGAGAGCCACAGAGGTATGTAATTTTAATGTGATGAAAATTGTTTGTCGGATGTGGGAATCGAACCCTGGTTCTAATTATGGCATACAATAATATCTGAAATACGGTTAATAACGTGAATGACCTAAAAATATTTATTTATTACTTTCATTTATTTTAAAACCAAGTAAAAGGATTAAATTTTGTTAGGCATTACGAATCAAATTACATTATTGTCCGGGAAATGACGTGAAAGATTTCCCAAAAAAGATACATTCAGTATATATTAAATATGTTATTTCTTATCAATATACATTTTTTGTGATCAAGTTCATGATCAGGATCGATAAGCCGATCTCTAAAAATAGTTTTACATTCGTACATTTTTAATAACTAATATTATCTGCAAAAGCTTTCTTCTTGAAAGCAAAATTACAGTATAATCACGAATACCAACTGAAAAGTCACGCAACGAAATTTTTCATCGATTGCACACAAACCATCAGATATTACCCGCGTCGTGCAGCGTGCAAAAACAATCCCGCGTACGCGTTAATGAAACACGTTCCATTATGACAACAACAATTATACGTTTCTTGCAAAAATCGGTTGTAAAACTCACCTCGGAGGCAGGCGGCGGTGTCTCCTTAATGCGTTCGTAATTTATTGGCTCAGTTTGCAAATGCAAATTCCACTCCCGCACCCTGTGATTAATGGCAATAAATCAAATACTCTCTCTCTAGCTACTTTTAATTTCAGAACTAAAACTAGCTTTGGCGCAATTTTACACTCGGTTGCCGGCAAGCGTGAAGACTGCGGATTCTACCGCATTCGTGCTCTCACTGTCCAAACTGCTTTTTGCTGTTTTTGCTTTAGAAAGTTAAGGGTTGATTTTTTGAATTCCGTTACTAGGCCACCGTAAAAAATTAGAAAGTTTTAGTTAGTTAACATTTCAACAGAATTTTGCTATAGACATTCTGTTACTAAAGCAAAATCATATAATGTTAAGCACTCGGGAATTGTTATTAATATTTAATTCTTTTTTATTCTTACACTACTAGTATCGAGTCAGACTGTGAATTTGAGAATCCGGGTTCAAATCCCCTAGTCCTCAATAATATTATCCCTGTGGTTCTCCCTCCAAATTAGGGTATTTCATTCCTAGCGAACAGTTTTAGTGGCACTGTACATTTAATTATAAAAAAAATTAAAATGAGGCATTACACCAGTTACCTACATAATAACTAATTAATAAATGATTATTTGTAGGCAGTCTTTATACTTTTATTTATAAATAATTAAATTTTTGCGAATTTCAAAAACATTCTTTTTGTTCTATATCAGTATATCAAATTATATATGTCATTAAAGTTCGTGCAGAGGTATAGAAACATCCTGTATATTGAATAACTGAATTTTCTTTTAAATGACGTACTTACTAAATGTATTTTCCGGAGAATGAGACTAAGCTAGATCGTTTAATAAGGTAAAAATAAAACAACATTAGAATATGAAGTTTAATCAAAATTGTTGAAACCTTTTCTGATTCATGATACACAAGAAAGAATTGTTTAAATATTAAAGTAAAAAAATTAATTACAAATATCGTATTTATGAAGTAGGTAACTACATGCGAAAATGCTTTTTTACACTGAATATGCAAATATATCTTATTCTGTTTGGATTAAATTCACTAATGAATCTATTTCTCATTGCAAAATAGGCCTCAATAACTTCACAATTAACTCATTTTTCTACCGCAGTCCAATTCACTCAATTTTTCTGTACCTTCTTTTAACATTTCCGTTTTTGTAGCTAAAAATAATAATTAATAATATTATAATTAGCTAATTATTTACCTAAAATGGAAGCAATTAATTTAGATTTGTCATATTGAAAAGAAATTGTGCCAATTAATTATAAATGTAAACAAGGCAATTATCGTAATTTGTCAATATTAGAAACAAAATCTGCACCTACTTACCTACTTAATAATAATTAATTTAAACAAATTACCCATTGCCTAACAACCAACATTTTTCAAACATATATAACTGGTCTAATTTCAAGATATTTTCTCACACATATCAGTAAAAAGTTATAAAATGATTAAATAATGATTAACTGATTTTGTTTATTGAAAACAACCCAAGTAGATGATTGATTTTTCATTTCCCTGCTATATTTTTGCATAATTTTCCATCTGGAAGTCTTGCCCGATTCGTTTTGATGCAGAGGGTGAGGGGTTCAAGCCCCTTGATCTTGTACAATGTCCCCGCTGCTGGCCGGTCACCGCGTGTTGTATTTCTTGTTTTAAAATATGTCCCATGTTATCTGTCAGAAGCACGCTTAGATTTACTTCTTAACTTTTTCTTGAATACATTAAAATATTAAATATTTCTTTACCAGATAACATAAATCATGTGTTTGCCGCATCTTTGCCCTCTGTAGGCTGCTTGTTGTTTGCCAAAGATTCTAGAAATTGTTTTTGAAACAAAAAGTGCAGGGATGGAATAACAAATGTCACTTTGAAAATACAAAAGAAACAAGCATATTAGAATTGTTTAATGTTCGTTTACACCAACGAAACTTGAATTGTATGTGTGTAAAAGGAAATAAAATTTATCCATTCAATCAAACTTATGACAGTAATGTTATATTTGCTATAAAATAAATGAAATTGATTTAAATTTACTATGAAAGTACCTTATTAAATAAATAAAAGCAAATGAGAGTGACATGTTATATAAATGCATATGCCTGCATTATAAGCACATGTTGCCAGGGCCGTCTTAAGCATATTCTGCGCTGGGGTGGTCAGCCTGCGCCCCGGCTCTTGTCAACCAAAAAAACGCAATGTAGTTTTTAATGTTTCATTTATTTATTTCTCAAAATTCTTAAATTATACACATAAAACAATAAATTATACAAACTAAAAATCAACACATTTTTTTTCAATTTAAAAGATCGGAAAAAATACATCAGTAATGTTTCATTTTATATTATTATTTAATAGGTACCAATTTATTCTGATTATTATTATTATTATTCTGATCCATTAGCAACTTGAATCTCTCATTTAATTTAGAGATAGCCTTGTCAAGTAAATAAAATAAAATTTTATTTTAAATTTTTTCATTGGGTCTAAAATGGGCTCATCTGTAGCCTCGTAATTAAAATGTCTTTTTCGGGGACGTGGACGAGCAGTTTCGGTAATTGTTAGGTGTGTAGTAATAAGAGCTATTTTAACTTGTACATTGTGAGCGGTGTAACAAGTGCCGAAAGCGGTATGAGGTGTGTTTAATAAAATAATTTAATATTGGTGCCTATATTTTTATTTTGTGCATGCATTTGACCTAA
Organism: Pterostichus niger; assembly: GCA_947425015.1. Classification (NCBI taxonomy): domain Eukaryota; kingdom Metazoa; phylum Arthropoda; class Insecta; order Coleoptera; family Carabidae; genus Pterostichus; species Pterostichus niger. The sequence continues at coordinate 31,809,446 of OX380341.1, forward strand.
CAAAGTGTACGAAACGGTGCAATGACGTTGATATTGAATGAGTCAGGGTTTAATGAAATATCGAAATTTCTAGCGCTCGGCTTGTGTGCGCCCCCTAGGACTATGCGCCCGGGTGCACTCGCACCCCTTGAACCCCCGGGTAAAGACAGCCCTGCATGTTGTTAATTAGTTCATACAATACAAGGTGTGGCAAAAGTTTGGAAATGGTCAAATATCTCGAAAATGACTCAACCAATTGCCAAACAAAAAAATACGTCCAAAAAGTTTTCAAAAACTCTACTCAAAAATACCAAAAAATGTCCCCCACCCACCTCCTAGGGGCCGGAGGGGGGGCAATTCGAAAGTTTTAAGTGGAAACGTACACTTTTCATTGCAGATTCGAATTCTGCATAAAATTATGTGTTCATTTTGTCTGGGTCATTTTTTTAAATTCGCGATAGATGGCGCTGTAATTGCAAAAATAACATACATATTTGGTGTAGTATCCGAATCTGCAATAAAAATGTAGGTTACCGTCAAAGATATCGAATAATTCCGTTTTTGCGACTACAGCACCATCTACCTCGAATTAAAAAAAATAGACTCACACGAAATAAACACATTTTCAGCGTATAATCCGAGTCTGTAAATAAAAATGTAGGTTGTCATTTAAGATTTTAAATGTTATTTTTGCGATTACAGCGCCATCTATCGCGAATTTAAAAAAATGACTCAGACAAAATGAACACATAATTTTATGCAGAATCCGAATCTGCAATGAAAAGTGTATGTTTCCATTTAAAATTTTCGAGTTGCCCCCCCTCCGGCCCCACAGGGGGTGGGTGGGGGACATTTTTTGGTATTTTTTAGTAGAGTTTTTGAAAACTTTTTGGACGTATTTTTTTGTTTGGCAATTGGTTGATTAGTTTTCGAGATATTTGACCGTTTTCAAACTTTTGCCACATCCTGTATAATGATTGTAATTTCCTTTTTAGGATTAGGATTCTTTTGTCGCGAGACCAAAAAATACATTCGAGAAAATGAAAGCCAAATGTGCATTCTGCAGCCGTTACACTTTTATGTATTATTAAAAATTAATAATTATGTAATATTATTTGTAAAAATAATTGATTTACAATTAGAAACATAGATCGCTATAATTATAAACCGATTAAGGGTGATTAACTTGTGAGTAATTAATTTAATATCTTGCTGTCAGTCTTCAAGTTGTTTTAAACATAAATACTTCAAATAAAATTGAAACTAATTAAAACTCTGTTTCGCCATAAATTCATAGAATTGACCAACAGAGGGAATAAATTTCCCCGTCGGTGATTGGCTGATCGTCGCAGCGGACAGTACCACAAATAACAGTCATTTACATTTTTCACAATTTTTTGTAACTGGTGATATTTTGAACATTTAAAAAATGTATTTATAATATTTTTTCGTTGGGTAAATCTACTATGAATTTACTGTGAGACAGATTATGATTAGCAATTGAAATATGAAGTTAGTTAACTGCTAGTTAACGTCCTAAATCGACACAAAATAAAAACAATTGTTTTGAGAAAATGAGATGCAAGGTAACACGGAGGGTGTATGTTTTGTATTTTGCTGTTTTGTTTGAAATATAATTCAATATGTTACCGTACGTAAGAGTTTTTGCTCATTTGCAGTGCATTTAACCATATATAATATCCAGTAAATCATAATGTTTGAAACCAATTCTCATTTAAGTTAGAAAATTAATAAGTTAAAGATATAAGCAACATGTTCAGAGAAATTAATTATAGTTTTTGTGTTACAGGTGAGTGGAAACCGAGTTTATCAACTTGCTGCGTTTTTTCTCTGCTCTTTTGTTTCGTAATGCTTCTGTTCTTTGGTGAGTGAGCGCCCTGCATACCTAACTGATTTATATAGCTTTAATAACTAGTTCGTATATTATATAGTAATTAAATCCTCGTGTATATTGCTACCAACGCCTAGACGGCAGCACTACTGCCGCCTGCCGCTGAGGCGATGAATTACTCCTTGACCTTGAGCAGATTTATTACAAGGGTTTACTGTAAGCCTGTGCATCATCTGAGATATCATCATTGATTATTTATAAAGATTTTGTTGGCTTAATCCGATTTAAGTCTAGATGCTTTTTTACGCGAAATTTTTGTTGTTTTTGTGTTCATTAGCGAAAGTTCGGTTTGATTTATCACATTTGCTCTTTGTTCGTGTTAATTTATTAAAAATATTCTCTCACCTTGAATTATTAACTTGAAAGACTAAGTCACGTGGTATGAGTTATGATATTTGAATAATTTGTGGGGCCCGGGTATGACACTGTGGGAATTCGGTTCGGGGATTTGAAATTCGAGTAACACTGGTCAGTTTCGGGTAATTTTTTCCACCAAAAAAATTAGATATATGATATTTATTAATTGTAACCATATATTTATTTATTACTAAATTATTTTAGATATGTACACGACGTTTTGTAGGTACTTGATTTATTAGATTTTGATTTTTAAAAGCGTCAATAAATCTTCGATAATAATTGTTAACATTTAGTAAAACTGGTTACTTGGCTAAACTTCTAAACTCTGTGATAAAGAAATAATTCCAATTTTTCTATAGTCCATTAGGGGCCAGTCAAATAATACGTTACGCGTTTTTGAACCCTTCCACCCTTGTTACACTATGTCGCACATCGTTGACCCTCATCTCCTCGTGTACAATTTTCAAAGCTCATAATGTTAAAAAAATCACGTTTTATTTTGAAGTCCTGACTGATTAAAATGCACATGAACTACGGTAACAACATATATTCAGGGTGGCGACTAACCTGAAAAACCGGGAAAACCGGGAAATGTCAGGGAATTATATATTTCTGGAAAAGTCAGGGAATTTTATTCCATGTCAGGGAAAACAGTTTTTGTTCTTTAAATTTTTTAATTTAATTTTAGAAAAATAACTACAAACTTTTATTTCAAAATGTATTTAATTATTTTTAGATTTTATTGGCAGAATACCCTTTATTAGATAGATAGTATACCTTTATTGGCAACAAATACCCTTTATTGCTTCTTAAGAGTGAGAACCGCCATCTATGAAAATATAACCGAAGGATGTTTACTAATTGAAAACTGTTTTGTTTTGTCTAACGTTTCTACCGCGCTATGTTTTTTTCTGTATGCAATATTTAAGGTTGTGTCTTTGCCTGTTTAGAAACACAAATTGATTTTGCTTTTACTACAAATTTAATTAAAAAAAACAATTATATTACAATATATGATATAATATATGAAATGTAACCATAAATTCATAAATAAGTCAATATTCTAGAAGTCAGGGAATTTTTTTACTTAATCAGGGAAAAGTCAGGGAATTTATTAATGTTACTTGAATCGCCACCCTGATATTGTATGACAAAAGTTGCCATAGCAAAAAATAGAATTATAATTTTTGTGACGTAACGTATAATGGATGGAAGGAGGATATATTAGAGGATATCAGAGTAATGAAGCTCAAGAATTGAAAGGATTTGACCCTAGATTGAAAGACGTGGCACAACTTAGCAGAGCAAGCCAAAACCCACCAAGGGTTGTAGATCTACAGGAAGTCTCTATTCTCCAAGTCACATTTCGTCACACTTCCTAAATTCTTCTTTCCAAATTTCGTGTGCTCAATGTCAGGGTTTAAAACCGTATTTTAATAGCTATTTTATTTTTAAAAATATATTAGAAGTTCTGCAATTGCAGATCTATGTTTCATAGATTTAAAAACACATTTTAATAGTTATTTTAATTATTTTAAATCGTAGGTTCATGAACCTAATAGATACTTTAGAATTGTCCTTATTATTTTGCGTTGAATCTAAAAAATCGACAATAGAAATTGAGGATGACATTTTAAGAAATCTGTAGCTAATCTTCCTCCGCAATTGCGCGCACCTCATACAAAGAAATGCTGTTGGATGTTAGAGCGGTAGAGCCGCGCGAACAGCAGGGTGTTTCCCGGTATCGAGGCCGCAAGAAATACGATACGCGTCATCGCACGCGTTCATATTAAGATATTGCCATGTAGTGCACGTCCGTCTGTGCACTGAGTTATAGCGCAGCGGCTCCCGGCTACCTCAACGGCGCGATATATCATACACACGTACACCTATACATACATTCCCAACGACGAGAGCTAAAGCATTGGCACCGGGAGATCGCGAGACGGCAACAACTGACCAAGAGGTTAGGCTACTGCTGAGAAAATGCTAACTTTCTATTGAAACGAATACAGAAATTGTTAAGTAGGAAACTGATATCAGAATTTGGAAAATTAGGCTTCAATAATGAAACTAAATATATGGAAAATACAGTAACAGGGTGACTGCGTAGGTCACGTTGTAGCTAATAATTTGATGAATGAAAATGAGAAACAAACACAAAATATTGCATCAAAATCTGAGTTCAAATTATTTATTTATTTATTTATTTATGTTACGCTGTACAACAGGAACTTAATCCCAATTACAGTACAGGGTCCGCGCTCACCGCGCCGCAGTGGAGAGTTTATATAATTTTTTTAGCTTGAGTGAGATTCGAACTCGGGATCTCCGGATTCGAATTCCGTATCGCTATCCACACCACCGTACTGACGGACAATTATATTAATTTATGAGGAAGATGGCTCAGTGGTATCGAGTCGAACTGTGGATTTGAGAACCCACGTTCAATTCCAAAAGCCAACAAACAATTTTCATCATGACGGCTAGTAACCGCAATTCACGCAAAGAAATAAGTCACTTACCAGCGCGTGTCATTAGATCTACCAAGTTCGATTCCCACTGTCGACAAACAATTTTTACAACATTAATATTACCCCTGTGGATTCTCCTAAACTAACATTTTTGAGGTGCGTGATTTGCCGGCTGGAAATCACACTTCACGCGTATAAATATATCAATGACCAAGATCGGCTATAGCAGTATGTCCCTCCCAGTCATTAGATAAAAGGTATAATGATATATTTATTTAATAATACTATCTTGAAATGAACTTTCATTTATATTATGACATCACTTATATAGTACGTCCAGGGATCATTTGAAAAAATGGCTTTTAAATTCCTTCATTTGCACTCATCGATGCTACTGTAAAAAGTTCTTGTGTCCAGGTAAATGTATGCTCTACGTAGATCTAGGAAAAAATAAAAATTGCTTAAATACAGGTAGGGTATATCGGGTTTGGTGCGATCGCAGTTAATCAGAAAAATACTTATCCCGTGATGCTATTTTTGTCTTAGCAAGTCGGCTGGTAACCGCATTTCACGCGTATAAATATATCACTTAACTAGATCTGCAATGGCGGAGTATCACATCCAGTAATGAGTAAAAGTCGTGGTGATATATTTATGTTTTATATTTTGCAAGATTTTAAGTATGCATTATCTTTAAGGTTATCAATAGCAAAACAAGCTGAAATTTCGTCCTGTCCGTGTTTAAATTTAAAATAATTCCGTTTTGAATATAAATATTTAGATTTTATATTATGCATATTCATGAATCCGAACATATTTTTCCCAAAGTATTTCATAGTTTATTAGCTACAATTAAATTTAAAAGTTAAATTCTTTATTTAACGCTAGTGTTGCAATGAAAAATGACCTGCTCCCGTATTCATATGTACGCTACATTTATATCAGCATGAAATAACGTTAATTACTTTCTCAACATGTGCTAACATTGCTTGATAATTACCAGGTATGCATTGGTTACTCGTTAATCAATTTATATATTGAGACAGTTATCTTGTAAAATCAAACAGTTTTGATATACTGAAACACCTGTTTACATAAATACCTATGTACTCGTAAGTTGAAAATAAAATATTGACAAAAAGATACACTCTGATTTATTTTATTGCTGCCATTTTATACAAGCAGTTATTAACTTCACTATTAAATCATTCAATGTAATAAAACTTTCGGTTCTTATTTCTAGTAATTAAAGAACATTCAATATATACGCGATTACATAATTATTAGCCATTTCATTTTATAAGATATTTAAATATACTTAGATAAATAAAGCTGGCATTTATGACAACAAATTTCTGTCGACTAAAGTCAATTAACTACTATAGGCCATGACAAATTAGAAAATAATTATGTCATTATTTAAACCCTGATGATCATCAACGAACGAAATACGTATGTTGATGTTTCCAGAGATATATTGACAATGCAAATGAGAGACTTATGTCTTGTACCATGCAATTGCGAACCACAACAGACATAGAATGTTTCCCAGTCCAAAATTTTTCGTTGCCAGTGCCACTGGGTGGATGATTATGTTAAAAGTTATTAATTAAATAAAATTCTATTATAAATAACTGCTAATAATTGAATTGTGTAATTATTCTTTCGTAGTTTATACCTACTTCATTGTTTGTGTTTAATAGAGAAGCTAATCAAGTGCAGTACTACAAAAAATGTTTTAGGTTAACAACCCTTAATTTTTCAAATTTAAAAAAAATTCTTTTTGTTTCATGATCAGCACGTCGTACAGAATATACCCTTTCATTTTTTTCTCTAAGTTGTGAAACACCCTGTATATATATATATATATATATATATATATATATATATATATATATATATATATATATATATATATATATATATATATATATATATATATATATATACAGGGTGTTATATTTTAATAGATCCAGTAAATATCTCGCTTATTTATCAACTTAGCAATTTCTTTCATATAGCATGATTTATACAGCAACATGCAAGCTAGTTGATGACGGATGTACATTCATGATATCATTTCCGGTTTATTAGTAATTAATGTCAACTTTGAAATTTCAAATAGAACATACTATATTTTTTTACAAATTTGAAAAGTGCATCAAATTTGCTTTACAATTATGTAAAATAATCTATATGTTACATTATTAAAAAGTAAAATGGCGGGCACTTTAATATACACCAAATAACTGGCTTGAAATAAAACAATTAACTAAAACAATTGTAACTATTATTATTAAATGAAATAATATTTTAAGGAACACTTAATAACAACAAAATGATTTTATAACAAATATTCAAAATGACTCCCAGCCTCTTCAATGCATTTTATTTTTTTATCTCGATATGACCACTTGATTTTTGTATGGAGCTACGTGAAATATTTTGTTTGTAATGAACAAGTAAACACATTAAACGGACTGAAGAATAAAAATGAACCAGCAATTGAATCTTTATCTGCTAACCAAATATAAAGGGCTACTTATTCTGTTTCAACACGTTGTGCAAAATGTATTAAAGAGGAGCCATTTTGAATATTAGTTATAAAATCATTTTGTTGTTATTAATTGTTTCTTATTCTTATTTTCTGTATTATTATGACAAAAATATATTATTTCGTTTAATAATAATAATTACAATTGTTTTAGTTAATTGTTTTATTTCAAGCCACAGTCATGGCTCACTATTCCCTTTCCGATTTGGTGTATATTAAAGTGCCCGCCATTTTACTTTTTAATAATGTAACATATGGACTATTTTACATGATTGTAAAGCAAATTTGATGCACTTTTCAAATTTGTATAAAAATATAGTATGTTCCATTTGAAATTTCAAAGTTGATATTAATTACTAATAAACCGGAAATGATATCATGAATGTACATCCGTCATCAAGTAGCCTTCATGTTGCTGTATAAATCATGTTATATGAAAGAAATTGCTAAGTTGATAAATAAGCGAGATATTTACTGGGTCTATTAAAATATAACACCCTGTATATATATATATATATATATATATATATATATATATATATATATATATATATATATATATATATATATAATCACGCCTTTTGCTTATTATTGGGTGTGGCACTTGCCGTAGCAGATCTTGGTAAGTGATATATTTATGTGTGTGAAGAGCGGTTACCGGCCGTCCAAGCATGCACCCTAAAGATGTTAGTGGTGGGAGAACGACAGGGATAATATTAATGTGGTGAAAATTGTTTGTCGGCTGTGGAAATCGAACCCGTGTTTTCAAATCCACACAGACTCGATACCACCGATTTATAATAAAGAGTATGGAAATATGATACTGTGTATATTTTACAAATACTTTTTTATTTGAGTTAATCTAAAATCAGCTGAATCTAATTATCGATAGTAGAAGCTGAGTTCTAATTTGCATCGAAGCTTTGTTTGCAAATGATGAATAAATTCTTTTCGTATCTAGTCTCGTATCAATCTTGGAATAAATTATCGAAACTCAAACACGCGTAAATCATGGTGTTTTTGTCGGTCGCGGGGCGTTATCTCGTGAAATTAGGCGACAGTGGTGGCGGTGGCGGAGGCGGCACCCTATTGAACTCGGTCTGTTCGGCTCCTTTATCAGTTTCCTTCTGCTGTGCGTTCCCAGTCGCTCATATCTGCATCATCTGCTAACTAACGGCCCAGCAATTATTAGCACACCCTGTACCAATTTGATCTCTGTTCAGACGAAGACGACGCAAATGGAGCAGGGAAGACCAAGACGCTAATCTTGTGAATCTTTATCTGCAAGAATTAAAATTGTTTTGTAGTGTTATTCCATTCTGTATGCAATTACTTGAAATACATGTCGTCGCGGTTGTAATTAATATCATCAGTAGATATTTTTCATTTATATTATTTAAATTTTTATGAGCATTTGAATAGTAATGAACTGTTTATTTAGTTCTGTCTCTAGGGGTTACAAGACTTTTAACGGGCTAGTCCGTGCAAAAATTATAACGGGCTGTTGACATTCTTCTTATACGTGTGCCGACATTGTTGCCGGCGCAACCGACAACAATAGTCTGAACAAGTTACCTCATCAGCAGAACAAAAAAACGAAAAAAAAAAAGAATACATTCAATAATTGTTGTCACATCAACATCAACAGGAATACATTGACAGCATTTTCATAATTATGTGTATATATTAAAATACAAGTGTAAATAATAATAAAGTGTAAGTGCGGCTGCTAACCGCACTTCACGCGAAAAAATATATCACTTACCGAGATCTGCTTAGGCAGAGTGCCACACCCAGTGATGGGTAAAAGGCGTGATGATATATTTATTTATATTTATTTATATTTGTATTGTAAATATTGATAAATAAAATAAAATACCATCTGGTAAATACGTGATAAAAAATATATCATCACGCCTTTTACCCATTAGTGGGTGTGGCATTCCACCGATGTAGGTCTCAGTAAGTAATATATTTATGTCGTCAAAATACGGCCTCCAAAGATGTTAGTGGAGGGGAAGCCACAGGGGTAGTTTTAATGTGTTGGAAATTGTTGCTCGGCTGTGGGAAACGAACCCGAGTTCTCAAATCCACAGGCCGACTCGATACCACTGAGCCACCTACCCCATCCATATTTATATTTATTTATATATGTTACACTGTACAACAGGAATTTAATCCCAATTACAGTATAGTATCCGGACTCACTGAGCCGCAGTGTAGTAGATCATATAATTTTTAGCTTGAGTGCGATTCTGAAATCCGCACGATACACAAACATAATCACAATAATTGGCAAATATAAATATGGATTTTTAAATTATTTTAGTATGTAGTTTGCGCTAACTCAAACTGTCAAAGCTATGTTAAATAGACGTAGACTATAACATAATTTTGGAAAAGTGCTTTAATCTTATAGCATCAAAGTTACTACATCTTCCATTTGTGTAGTATATTTGGAACACCAAATATGCAGATGAATGCAGTTAACTTTAAAAAGATTTGCAATGATTAAGACTGTTGAAATAGAACATCTGAATGATTAAATACCGGAATATATTTATCTTTTATAAACTGTAAGAATTAAGAATTAGAAATGAGAAGACATGAAATATGTTTAATGTTTTCGAGAAAGATTATTGATTAAATAAGTAATGGAGCAAAGTCTCGAAGTGGTCCTGAGTTGAAATGAGTGTTCATGTTCACACATCTCCGCCGAGCACTTCCGTTCCTCGCGGAATCAGATCCCGGCGCTTTCCCGCTTTCTCAATATGGCGGACGTAGCATAATTAACGTAACTAATACTGCAGCGAAGAGATTAATATGCAATAATTTACTGCTCGCGTTGCAGTTGGTAACACTGCTCCAAGCCGGCGGATCTCTCTCACCAGCAGCATCTCACTTACTCTCATTTGCCTCCTGATAGTGCCGTTTCGCTTCCTCAGCTGTAGCTTTGTCTGCAGCGTCGACTTGCGGAGAGATGATTAAGTGACTTCATTTAGAACACAAATTCCACCAAATGCAAATTTAATAAGTGGTTTTTTTCTACCCTGGGTGTCTGCCGAGTGTTTTTTTGTGCTTGCTTCCAGACTTGTACGCAGTTGGTATGGAAATGATCCTATTCCAGGGTTTTCGGTTCGGATATGTAGAAGACTTTTTTGTTACACGTAATTTTATGCCGCATTTTCGCTGGGTGGTCTTACTATTCTCAATAAAAATTTGCGTAACATCCATAAAATTTGTAAATTTGTTATACGACCTAATTCACTAAATTCATATATTCATTTTCATTTATAATGAACTTCATTCATAATTTTTCAAATTAGAAATTAGCCTGGATTTGATTTATTAGCGGAAATAAACAATAAATTTTCTACTTACGAATCAACGAAGTAGATTTTCATTGGAAAGAAGATAAGAAATAAATTATTAAAAAATGGTTCTAACATTTAGTTCGCTGTATCTTTTATGTTTCTCTAAAATTCTTTAGAAATATTTGACAGCGGGAAAAATACAAACATATATTGCATGTTATAACTCCAAATTAATGAACCAATACAATTTCAATCCGGAATAAATTTGGAGTTAGTTAACTTCAAACTTAACCCTTTTTGAGTTGGTTGTATAAACATTGTTAATTGCCGTCAGTATAGTGGTGTGAATAGCATTACAGAATTCGAATCCGGAGATCCCAAGTTCGAATCGCGCTTTAACCAACAATTGTATGAACTACCACACTGCGGCTCGGTACGTGTGAGCCATGTACTGTATTTCTGATTAAGTTCCTCTCGTACAGAGTAGCATAAATAAATAAATAAACTAGTTGTTGAGATACATAGATTCTTATAATTATAATAAGTGCTTTGAACTGACTTCTGGAAATAACATTTCATGATACAAATATGTCATGTTTCAAGATTTTTACAGTAAAGATGATAACCTCAGATTTGTGGGAAATACTTGATATCATATTATTTTTTGATAATAATATTTAATGATTCTAGGTTTCTAGGAGTTTCTAGATTTATTTTAGTTTGTTTCATGAAAAACGGGCAGTTCTTTCTTGCTTCATAGTAGAACTTTCGATATTTTTAGGCGAGAAATCGCGGCTTCAAAGTCGACTGACTTCAATTTATAACTAAAAATAAATCTTTTCCAACTAGTTAGCAAGTCTTTATATGCTGAAGTTACTTTGTTGTTTCATTTGGCATTTGTACAACGTAAATAAATAGATCAACTGTTTATATCATAGGTTATATAACATTTCCTTTCAAGTCAGTCAATTTTAGTTCAATTTAAAAGGGAACCTAGTGTCCATTTTTGCAATTATTTGACAAATCTTAAATATAAAAAAAATGCATTTCAAAATTTATATACAACAGGAAAGTAAATTTGTAAAAATCAGTTTTATATCTCAGAAACTAAGGAATATATGAAGATGGCATTGAATTCCATGTGCACAAATTTACTTATAAGCAAATTTTTAGCACATTTTAAGCAATTTATTTTTTTGGAAATTTCTTTAAGGGGTGAATTTGTTTTAAAACTATTTCTCGCACGAATATTGTAACATATGTATTTTGACCTGCTGAATCCTATGGTGTAATCCCCAAGTCCATAAGTCTTGTAGTTTTTGAGATAAGGCTCAAAAACTGATTTAAAAAAAAATTTGGAGAAAATTTTAGAAATATTAAAACTTGTTGAAAATTTATTTATAAGTTAATTTGAATACGAGAAATTTAAAGCTATTGAGCATACCTCAATAGCTTGCTTAATTTTTTAAATATAGCCTCGGGAAAGTCGAAAATCTGATGTTGAAAAATGTTTGGAAAGTTCAAAACTTCCGGAGGAAATATCTCAAAAACTAAGGAATGTATAAAAATGTGCTCAACGGCATTGAATTTACCGTGCCCGAATTGACTTATAAGCAAATTTTAGGCTATTTAATTTTTTGAAATTTGAAGTAGGTGATTTTACGATTTTCAAACTATTTGCTCTAAAACTATTTCCCGTTCGAATATTAGAACGAAAATTTACATACAAATATATTTTAATAGTGTAATCAAATTTTTAGCTTATTTTAAGAGATTTATTATTTTTTTGAAATTTTCTAATGTAAAATAGACTTAAGGTCATCTCTTTGTAAAAAATAGACTCGTAAGAATAGTTCTCGTATGAATGTAAATAGCATGTAATAAAATAAACGGGTAGAGGTTAGAGTATAATACACAGGTATTGCATTACACATTGAAGTACTAAAGTTCGCGAAGTCTCAGGCAATGTCTTCTCTCTTCTCATCGATAAACGATACAGCGACACCGGCTGCGCGGAAAGAACTCGACTCCGTAGCGACGTAATGCGCCCAGCGCCCTCCACAACAGTGATTTGTGGACCAGCCTTAAAGTACAATAAAAGAGATAGAACACAAATTTAGATAATGCATATTTTACAGACGTATAAATCAGTAGATGTATGTTCAGAAGCAGAATAACTTCGCATACAAATCATGTAAATGGCTTTGGCATATCGCAATGATACATTTATTTACTAATGTGGAAAAAAGTGCGCTCGTGCCAACGTTTTAATATCTTGCTTGCTCCTCGTTGTGTAATGTATGTCCGCTTGTGACTGAGTTGCAGCTTATGTTGTTCGTTGTTGCGTTACTTGCGCTGTGCTGTAATTGCCTGCGCTGCATTGTGGAATATTGGCAACGGGTTTTGGAGCATTCATCGTTTTTAGCAAATTAGCGTTTCTGGTTTCTGTCAACAATAAAACAAAAGATTATATGCTATATTCACGATTTATGATTGTTTGTCTTTATAACTTCTGCGACTCTGTTTAACTACCATCTTTGTAAATCAACGCGGACGCGAACTTCTCTCAACCACAATTATTGCGTTTTCACATTACTTTTCCTGGTTTGTTTATATTGCAGATAAATTATTATAAAAACTTGTAGTTATAATTTTATTTTAAATTATTTTCAACAAATTGTTGTATTTATAACTGATCAAAATAGAAGAGGTATAACTATTTAATTATTTTATGGAGGAAACGGTATCGATTTTAATACTTTCTAAAACTACTTCACAAAATACTGTAAATCTGTCACACTTTTTACTAGATTTTTAATATTGATAAAATAGATCAGAGTTATTGTTAATAAAACAAAACAGTAGCAACTTTTAACTAAGTGAAATAACTATGTTTTCAAATAAATAAAAAATCCCAATGAACAAAAAATTAAGCATAGGAAATTTTTGAATGAAAATGTAACTTCGTTTAAGTTTCTACAAAATATATATGTCAAATTTGACAAATGTAAATAAATAATATATCATCACACCTTTTACTCTTTACTGTCACTCACCGATTTAAATGAAACTTGGCACACTAATAGAACTCTAAAAAATATTGGACGCCCTATTTTTTTTTCTTCCGGAAGTTGCTTTTTAGGGGTACAAACCACCCCTGAAAGGTGGTAAAAGCAAGAATTGCCATAAATGAAATTAAATAATACTAAAATATTATGCGTTCAACTTTGCTTACCTAGGGGTTTTTGAGATCGCCAAAATCTATTTTCGGAGTCATTTTGATTATATGCACTTTTTTTTAAGGAATTAAAAAGGGGATTGGGGTATGAAATGACTATATTCAACTGAAATAGAGTTTAGGTTCAAAACTAGTTACTCGGGGGGTTTTGGGGTCGCAGAATCTATTTCGAGGAAATAAAAATTTATCGATAAAATCAGAGAGGCTTTGTGCTATTATTTGTGATAAAAATGCCATTTGGAGCCAGTAGTCTAAAGAAGATTTCAACTTAAATGTAGTTTAAATAGTTTTGTTATCCTAACATAATAAGATTATGAATTATGCGAATTTCTTAAACTATATTCAAAATATGAACTGCGTTTGTTAGTATGAGCCGATAATGTTTGTCTTAATTTTGACATTTTGTTACCCGATTAAAATTTTATAATATTTCTACTAGAGATGGGCGAATATCTCGAATTCGAATATCGAATACGAATATTAATCAGATCTCGAATATTCGAGTACCTCCTAAAAGTTAATTTATTTATTATTAATAATTATTTAATTATGTCCTTTTCATTCATCATCATCTGTGGCGCTACAGCCCAAATCGGGCCTGGGCCTACCGGACACACCGAGCCGCAGTTTTTACACTGCCGTACTGCCGGTTTTCGTAGTCGAATGCTACATTATTTAAGTATAAGTGACTAGCTAATAGCGCCCGAGTGCGATAAATACATGTAGCTGTATTTTATATTTTACGACAAATCACACATTGTCGACAGGCGGATTCGAACTGACGAACCTTGTCTCGGATGACGTCACAGTATGTTAAGAGTAACACGCTCGGCCACCGCGCCTGTTTGTCCTTTTCATTATTTGAATGAAATTGTTAAGATAAAATTAAATTAAAACAAAAAGTACAAACAAAAAAGAAAAAGACGAAAACTTCAAATTTAAGGTGAAACGTACGGGCTGATGTCGAAAAACAAATTTGAAATATGGTACGTCTTCATGGTTTTAAAACAAAATATCTTTGTTATTAATAACTTCAAAGTATTGTAATAGCTTTAAGTTTATGTACAAATGATAAAGAAAAACATAGTCAAAAATTGAGGTCAACATATAGCGCGATATTCGAGGTATTCGAGTGTTCGCTATACTGACGTTAATATTCGAAAATCTCGAATATCGAATAATGTCAATATTCGCGGCATTCGACTATTCGCGGATGATATTCGCCCATCTCTAATTTCTACTAGTATATAAGACGCATACTTATTAGATTTATAAACAGGCTTTCGTCAAGTAAAACCTAAAATAAAAGTAATCCAAACGGAGATATCTTATTTAGTTCTTCACCTTTGTTAAAATTCCCTGTGCTATTTTTAGTTGAAAGTGTGAAACATAATTTCATCAACGATCCGCACTTGCATGGTAATGCAGATCCGCAGAAAGACTTACGAGTCGCTGCAGCGGATACAAATGTCTTTAACTGTTTTCGGCGTAAATCCATCTGCAATGAGTGCAGTGTGCTGGATCGTGCAGACCGCCATCCACTCCTCCGAGTGCTCCTAGTGCTGGTTGCTCCGCGTTGCGGTTTCGCTAATCGAGTGTTACAAGCTTTACAGCCGATCGGAAGACGCTGTAAATCGTTAAAGCGCTACGAGAAGTTGTAAATATCGCCCGCCTCTTTATACAAACCATTAATATTCTTAACGGTATATCTTGTCTTGTTTAATGGTTTTATATCAATTTCGTTATCTCGACAAGTTAATACTGAATAGTGACTATAAATTTTGATAGTTTTGTATTTTTCGGGCCGTGTAAATAAATCGCCTTTATATCGGGAATGATTAGTGGACACTGTCTTGCTATATTCAGTAGGAGATTTATTGGGACGCACAGGAAATATTGTTCCTATGGCAATCTTTTTTATCAAGTAGGACCAGGTATTTGAATGAATCACATTTTGTTTTTTAAATTTTCTACTTGTGGTATAGAGAAGCCACATAAATTTAAATATTATTATTTTAATTTATTAAAGATTGCAATCAAATTTGGTGAATCATTACTATTATTTCACAATTTTAAAATATTTATAAACTTTTTTAAACATTGCGCAACTAGATATAATCAGATTTCCATAAGATGAGTATTCCAATCAGTATATTGCATGACGTAAGTAAAGTCATGGGCATAATATGCCTAATATTGTAGCGAATAGCTTGTGTGAATACATATTTATTTATGTCATTTCTTCAGTCGGTTGGTTTTTATTTAATTCATGGATAGTAATCAATGGAATTCTCTTCTTACTGAACTCTGATTGAAGATTTTGTGAGTCTTAAGATAATATAAATATAAACAAACATAACTAAAATAAATATATCATCTCGTCTCCTACTCATTACTGGGTGTTGCATTCTGCCATAGCAGATCTCAGTAATATATATATATATATATATATATATATATATATAGATATACGCGTGAAATGCGATTACCAACCGTTAGATAATGGCCCTTAAAGATGTTAGATATTAGGAAAATTTTAATGTAGTGAAATTAGTTTGTCGGTTGTGGGAAACGAATCCGGGTTCTGAAAATGTGCCACTGGTAACAAAATGAGAAAACTGGTTTCACTAAGCAGATGGACAATTAATTTTGTCTTTGATTGTATTTAAATTGCTATTTTATAGCTTTTGCTTTATTCGGTAGATGCCACTTTCGGTTCGATAGAACTTGTTATGTCATTCTACTGAGTGGTTAGGAATCTTAACCTCTGCTGGCACAGGAGCCTGATTCTGTATCTTGCGTGACTACTTGCGGCACCCATACTAACACAGATATGTCACATGCATATAGTAAACCATCTATCGGACATTTAAAGAACTAATGGGTATGACGTCACTTCTTGCGAGACACGCAAATATAGATGCGTGACCTCCGTAGGTCCTGTTTCTTACTTGCGACACTACCTGTCTCATTCTAACATTATGTTTGTCTTTTACTTTCTTGTCATTTTGCGTATGACAAACAATGACATGTGATTGCAACTGACAGTTCTAGTTTCAAAACTATTACCAACACGAAACTTGGCGCGAAAACGTAAAGCACGGAATTCCCTATGCTCGACACCAGAAAAGAATCGGTGACGTCATACATTGTACTAACGCAAATTTAATCACGCAACTGCTCACGCAAGATACAGAATCAACCTCCAGTTCTTCGTCACACAGCTCCTTCACGTGAACTTGTTTTAGGTGCAGGAGTGGGTTATACCATACTGATGAGCTCTAATAAAAACGAAACTAATTGTGCTGGCCGGACTCTGATGATGACCTAGTACGTTGACACGAAGGCTGAAATAATATTGTGAAACTTTGACAAGTGTGTTTTTTTTTTAAATGAGAAATGTATGTGTTGTATCACAAGCAAATTCAATGAGGCATTTGACAAGCGATGTTCAATAACTTGATTGTTCATGAATCATAAAACACTGCAGTTAGCAATGAATCTACTGCATCTAAAGTTGTAGTTTTATTGTGGCTTACCTCCACATAGTTCACGCGATAAAAAATAATAAAATAGAAAATCTCCGCGATGGTTTTGGTGTATGGGCGAGAGACAAACTCACGTATAACGGACCTGGGCCAAGGATTGCTTCGATCCCCACCAACCGAAGCCCGGAAACGATCCCACGTGATATATCGCCACGTAATGGTTCAATTTTTCCCGCCATTATCCATGATCCATAACGTATACACAGAGACAATGTGGCCGTTTCGCCGCATCGAACTCTCGTAATCCAATAAAAATCGCGAGACACATTTTTATATAAAAATGTAGCGTAGAAAAGTAAAGCCTTCCGTTGCACGCTGGACGTGCTAGGACTTAGTCACATCCTTTATCGCGTTGACTTCCACGTTGGAGCGAAAGAGATGCAGTGGTAGAGATACTTCGTTGATTGAGATGGAAAGTTGATATGTATCATTTTGCGCTTAACCCTTTCTCGTGGTTTCTTTTTATTTTGAAATTGATGTTGTGTACTTGCTGTAGATACAAGAAATGTCGTTAACATTTCATAACAACAAAATATATTTTTGAATTTTATGAAATCAAAATATATTAGTTCTTTTTTAATAAGCCGAATGGTAGATTTTTAAATTTTTATATTAGTTGGATTTCAGGCTTTCCATGATAATAAAAAAGTTATAAATCAATTATACATTTTTTTATTAATTGAATTTAATAAGGCGACGTTTCGGCCGAAATTTGTGCCATTTTCAAGCAATAATGAAATAACAATTAAATTAACCCTTTTTTACTTTAATTGTGTTAATTTAATTGTTATTTCACTATTGCTTGAAAATAGCCCAATTTTCAGTCGAAACGTCGCCTTATTAAATTCAATTCATACAAAATGTATAATTAATTTATAACTTTTTTATTATCATGGAAAGCCTGAAATCCAACTAATATAAACAAAAAAATATATTTTTGTTTCAACTGAAATAATTCATACCTAATTGAAGAACCATATAATTTTACAAAAGAAAAACATGTTTTCAATTTTGACATATTAATTTAAATTGTTGGGTTCTCAGAAGAACATGACATGGATACATAATAGAAATGACTGGAAATACTCTCTAGAACAGTGTCGCGAACAATTTTTGAAGAATTTTGTTAATTTCGAGGACATTGTTTACAAAGTTTTTACATGTCATATTCCTAGAATAATTGAACGTTTTCGTAACTCTGGAAGTGTATGTAAAGACAAATCAACAGGGAGACACACTGTTCTCACACAAGTTAGTTTTGATAATGTACGGGATCGTTTAAAAACAAGTCCAAGTAAATTATTAAGATCAAAAACATCCAGAATAGCCTCAAATTTATTCTTTCTATAAATTCACTGTATGCCAATACGAGCTGTTAGTCGTAGTTCTCTATATAAATAATTAAATAAATAAATATATCATCACGCCTTTTACTCATTACTGGGTGTGGCACCCTGCCTAAGCAGATCTTGTAAGTGATACATTTTTTCGCGTGAAGTGCGGTTACCAGCCGTCAAATCACGGCTCACAAAGATATTATTGAAGGGGGAACACAGGGGTACATTTAAATTGGTGAAAGTTGTTTTTCGGCTGTGGGGATCGAACCAAGGTTCTCAAGATCCACAGACCGACTCGATACCACCGAGCCACCTACCCCATTTCACTATCACAACAATAAATCAGAACGAGGTGGCGCGGTCAATTATTTTGAATCACTACATACAGTTGTAGACCAGTAGTTACAATTTACGTTTAATAAGCAAGAGGTCTTGAGTTCAAATCTCAATGACTTTAATTTATTCAAAAAAACACGTTTGTGTCATGATGCTAATTTCACTATAAACTGTAAGGGTTCTTGTGCAGAATAGTAAATAAATACTAGTAAAAAGTAAATTTGGTGTAAAGAAAATAAATTTCAGTTGTCTGCTGTGAAATTGAAACTAGAATGTTTAATGAATTAAGATTCGAACTCGGTTCACAGCCCGTCTGGTAATGAATATTGTATTTAGCATAATCTTATGTATGTTTTAAGTGAAGCTGATAAATTATATGTAAGTAATTATTGTAGTTGAAACAAGACACAAGAAGTTCAACTACTTGAATCTGTCATATTATTTATTAAAAATAACTAACAAGCCATAAGCCCCCACTTGAAATGTCCCACGTTTTTAAAGCCATCAACTTGTTAGAAACCAATATCCCTAACCAATCAAGTCAGGCATGGAAATAGAACATAAAACATACGGCTGCCATATTTCCATGGCTAACTAGATAAACGTCAACACTTCATAAACACGGCCGTTTGGAGCAAAGATCGATTAGAGCGGTGTCACCAGACGCGGTCCGCGGCCGCATTAGCCGGGGGCGGCGGAAGTGGCAGCGGGGGTGTGTCCCTGCTGTCAGGGCGGAGGCGGCGGCTGCCAGAAAGGGGAATTTTAAGTGGATTATGTTTGGCTGAATGAAGAAAAAACACTTTTCTCAAGTGTGCCGTATACGCAGGGTTTGGAGATGATAACCAAAGTGAGGCTGCGGTGGAAACTACCCTGTTTTATCGACAGGGACGGATTTGATCATAATTTTATACTATGCTTGTTTATTACCATGCATGGAATAACATCGAAACATATAGCAATTATTAATAATATATAAATAAATATGTCATTAAACCTTTAAAAAATAAAACAATTTTCACCAATTTAAATCTATCCCTGTGACTCCCCTTCCACTAACATCTTTGGGGGCCGTGATTTGACGACTAGTAACCGCACTTCACGCGAAGAAATATATCACTTACCGAGATCTTCTATTGCAGAGTGCCACACCCAGTAATGGGTAAAAGGCGGGATGATACATTTTTTATATTAAACCTTTGGATTTATTCAAATGCTTAGTGGAATCGCGTCGGTACGGCAGTCTGTTGATCTGAAGAACCTGAGTTCGATTTCCGCAGTTGACAAACTCTCAAGCCATGACTAAAAACGTTATAAACCACGGCTTGTCAGGTTTTTTAATTATTTGAAAAGTAAGGTTACATTACAATGACAGATACAGAAAGCTAATTTCACCTCGTATTTATCAGTTGTTATCTTCACGTCGTGACTAAAACATTAGAAACCACAATTTGTCTACATGTGATTAAGATGTTATTTAGCGCCATGGAATGACATTTTAATAACGAGTACAGAAAATAATTATTCATGTTTCAATTACTATAAATTTAAGTTTAAGTGTAAGTAATTTAGATTATCACTCTGATGAAATGAATGATCGTCTGTCACATCTAGTTTTCATTGTAGATAACAAAAAACAAGCGCAGGCAGATGCTCCCTTTCTTTCTTATCTTTTTGATTCATTTTCTGTTTTTACTATAGAGTGTCCAACTGCAATTGTGTGGAATTCAGTTTCAAAAACAAGCGCGGGGAGATACTCCCTTCCTTCCTCATCTTTTTTTACTTCATTTTCAGTTTTTACTATACAGTGTGTAACTGCAATTGTGTTAAATGTATTTTTAAACAAGCGCAGACGATGCTGCCTTCATTTCTTATAGATTCTTTGTTAGAGAAGTGAAGATTTACGAAACAGGTGTACAGGAGCGAATGGATGAATGTTTGTTGCGTGATGATGGATTTTAGTTGTGAGAAAAGAAAGAGTTCGTTTGGAGGAAGTGTTAATGTGGTCGAAACGAGTATCGTGTGTCAGGATGAGAATGTTGACGGGTTCGTGCTACCCCATTCAATGGGATATAGTGTGATGTTATGTATGTATAATTTGCCAAACAATAATGTGACACATTGCATTAAAATGATGTCTTTCTGTTTAAAGTTCTTCATTTCTCGAGTAAGCTAAATGTTTGAAAATCTGTCTAGTCCTACCCTGGTGTCATGTAACCGCGCCGCGCGGTTGTACCGCCCCGACGCTTCAAGGTGTAATCGTCTGTAATTGAAATTTATGATTGCACTACCTGACCACGCCGTTCGCGTTTTAAAGTTGCGAGCAGCCCCCTGTGCCCCGCTCGCGCGCCACTGCTGCACGCAACGCCCGACTTTTATTATCACATCAAGCACGTGTGTGTGTGAACGTGTGAGCATATTATGTTCGTAGCGTAACACACATTAACCCCTTCGTACTCGGCTAAATTAAAATTAGTGGTGAGAAGTTATTTTTATGAGGGGAGTAATATGCTGTCATGACGTTTATTAGTTCTGATTTTTCTTGTAATTACTTCCAAGGAAATAGATTTCGCGCTAAAGACGCCCTTAGTTCGATCCCAGACCACAGTTTAATTATAATCATGCTGGTGAGCTTATGCATCCTATATTTTTTTTATTTTAAGCTATTGTGGCATGATTTGACGACTGGTAATTTTATTTTATTTGTTCTCGGAACTTTGCGCAACAGCAGAAATGATATGCTATATTTGTTGGTCTCTTGATTATCTGCAATTTTGATTTAAAATGGCAAATACAGATCATATCTAGGCGTGTCATTGATATTTCTAATAGGTAAATTCATAAAATAGATTTTTTCTACGATTGCTATGAAAAGATGACACTATTGCAGCTCTCGCCTTCGGCTCGCGCTGCAATTACCGTGCTCGAGTAACAAAGAATCACTTTACGCTCTTAATACACAAATAACTATAGTGATTCCATTATTTATTGTTTGTAATAACAAAAAAGTAATTAATTCTTTCGTTTGCAGTTGATCAACATTTTATTGTGATAATTGGGAAAAATCACTTAAAATAAAAATAATACAAAATTGTGTTTATCTGATAAAGATCTGGTTGTAATCCATATAGATTAATTACTATTTTTGTTAATTATAACAACAGTTGATGAATGATAAAAAGTAATTGTGATTCTGAACAAAAAAAGTTTCTAAAATCTAGTTCAAGTTTCTGGCCAAAAATAGTTATTTGTGTAGTAAGAGTGTACAGTGATTCTTTGTTACTCAAGCACGGTAATTGCAGCGCGAGCAGAAGGCAAGAGGAATAAAGACACTTTACGCTCGTGATACACACATCATTTTTTCTAAGATTGCATTTTAAATTATTAAAAAATGTATATGAACTGAAAATAAATTCATTCTGTCAATTTTAAAGTTAAATTTTATGACAGAAAAATTCGGATGACGCCTGGATCCTCCGCTTGCCGGGCAGAGATGCTAACCGCTACACCACGTCACCTGTGTCCGACGTATGGCATCAACCGAATTCTTCTGTCATAGTGTCTAACGTAGCATCGATCCCTAAGACTCCTATATCTATGATAGGCATTGACAACGGGTTTCGTCTACAGCGACACAGTTCTGATTTATAGGGAATCATTCCACGAACTAATTTTTAACATATGACTTCGACTGAACGTACAGTAATGAAGATAATTTTGAAGTTAAATTTTATGACAGAAAAATTAACTTTAAAATTATCTTCATTACTGTACGTTCAGTCGAAGTCATATGTTAAAAATTAGTTCTATCAATTGTCAATATGACAAGTTTCTGTTTTATTTGTATCCCTGGTAACTATTGAAATAAGCGCGCATTTAATATCTTTTTCACGCGTTACCATTGGAAACGCGCAACAAAATTATTTTTCGATTGTTCCACAGAAAACATCAACTTTACGTTGACAAATGAGAGCGTAATTTTTAATTTTTCGTAGCAATTGTAGAAAAAGTATAATGTAAAACAAGCTTTGTACAGAGTAACATAAATAAATAAATAATGAATTGTAAAATTATATGTTAACAATTATGACGAAATGGGGTTTTGTTTAACAAATAAAAAGAAAAACAAATAAAAATTATCGGCGACATGCAAATATAGTTTTTTAATTGTCAGAATTTTTTTCTTCTTATGATTAATAAATGACAGAAGTACAGAGAATATGCGGCAGTGTTTCGAATAGTAAGTGAAATAACATATTGTTGGTCAGCGGACGCTGGTTATTGGTGACTGGTCACTGGCCAATGTAGTTATTTGTAAATTTCGCAGAACATCGCGCATCATACAAAGACACATTTATTATAATAAGTGTGGTGTACCGCATTGTTCTGATACGTAGAGCACAATCATAATTTAATTCGGCAATAATAGATTTGAATGCGTTGAAATATAAATCGTTGTCGGTACATGACGTCGCGGCACGGGAAGCACGCGGGACGCGGTCATCACGCTTTTGCCGGTGTTTTCATGCGCGCCCGCACGCGTGACCGGTCTGTAAATATTATTTTGATAAACTATAAACCGTCCCGTACGGGCAGCGAGCTTGTAAATCACGACATTGCATTACCCACAAAAGCATCGGAACATTTAATTAACCGCATAAATAATTTATAGTTTGGGCTATTTTTTCCGCACCCTATACGTCACTGGATGGGTGACGGGTGCGCAGATGAACTCGGAACAGTGACACACAAAATGTTTCCGAATAGGGACAACAGATCTAATCTTTTTGCAAGATTTTTGTTCTGCTCACTTGATAAATGATTTGAGATACAATGGCTGGTAGCACAAACTCTATTTTTGGGTGTCTTAAGAACACGGTTTTAACATGTTAGATATAGCTAAAACACCCAAGTACACTAAAATGCATTCAAAATGAACAACATATAGAATGTGTAAAAAGATATGTGATAAAGCCCAATGCCAATATCTTCAAATTTGTCAGTTTTTAATTCATTTCTAAAATCGGTTGAAAGGAAGGTGAAAAAAAAAAAAATTCTTATTTCATTTAAACACTATATATTAAAAAAATAAATAAATAAATAAAAATTGTGTATTGTTACATATTTTATAATTACTATTTTAATCAAGAAATGATAAATAAATATATTCATTGTCATATATACAGACTTAAATATTTTTCTAGAATGACGTATTTCTCAGTCCTATAATATTTCATTTAAATCATATACGAATATAAGTAATGACGTAAACATCACTACATATAAAATAACCTGTACATTTTTCATTTACATATCAATATTTTCCAAGAAAACAACTACCCAAGTACTTACTTTATTTGTTCTTTCGTTATCAGGTTTTAAATGATAACATAATTGTCATCATTTTTACTTTTTAAAATGTGAATGTTTGTGATAATATGTAATAAATTTTATAAATGTCTTTTTAGTTACGAATATATAAAAAAGCGACTCACATGTTATACTTTTTCTACGACTACAAAGTAAGACAACAAAAACTTTATTAATTATTTGAGAAGTAAGGTTAGTTATAATGACAGATACAGGAAGGTAACTTCACTCCGTATTAAATATGTCAGTTGTTACCTTCACGCCGTGACTAAAACGTTAGAAACCACAATTTGTCAACATGTGATAAAGTTAAGTTTTATAAACGTCTATTTACTTATGAGTTTTTTAGATAAGAGCTGAGCGAAGGTAAGCAAATATATAAAAAATGAGTATCTGAAGAGTTTATAAAACGAGTCATATACGATACTTTTTCTACAATGACAAATTAAGGCAACAAACAAATGTAAAGTAAGGTTAAGCTACAATGACTGAAGCTAATTTCAGAACATGTTATTTTGCGTCATGGAAACCAGTACGCTAAATGACTAAAGTATAAAAAAGATTTTAAACATTTTGAGATGCGTCCACCTTCAACGATGACCATCCATTCTTTAACCACCCCTGTCGAGAATTCAATTAACCCCTGCTAGCCACCTCACCGGAGCATCTGCTCTGACCACTGCCATCCCGCTCACACCCCCGATCAGCCCTTCAATCTGCCGCCGCTACCACCGCTCACTGCGCGTCGACATGCCACGCCGCCATTTTGTTAATTTAATATATCGTCCTTATAATGGAACATCCGTCCGACGGACATATTGTGTACATCACAAAGACTTCCAAATTGGGTTATAATTCTTGCGGTTTTTGTTGGAGGACGCCGAGACGCGATATTGGACTCCGTGCAGTTTCTGTTATTTGTTGTATCTGGCTATCGCGTGCTGCCTGACTCAATGGATATAACTGATGGTTCTCTGCAAACGCTCGTTCTTTTTTTCTTGCTGCTAATATTATCGTGGTTCATCTTGACCAGCATTACTTTTTCCGAAATTCTGTTTGTCCGGAAACGCCTACCTTCTCTTGTTATTTAGATCGCAATCACTTTCTTTTATATCCTCTCCTATTCATATTTTTATTAATTACATTGAAGAAAGGAAAATAGTTTTATTTTTGTTGTACATTATATTCTTATTTCATACAAATTTCATAAAATTACATACGTGCGATATAGTACAACAAGACATCTAGTGGAATACTTTAATACTATAGTTTGGGATTTCAGTTTATTATGTTTTAGTTCAATGTATGTAAACCGGTAGAATATTTATTTTATTATCTTATATTTAGAAATTATGTGTGTCCAAATATTCATTTTTTTTTCCTTCTGGCTTCCTGGCGGACCAACTGCTAAGGTCATATGCCGCCATTACGGCCTGATCCTGCGTTTTAGATCTTAGAGTCAACAGCAACGCGGGTTTCTCGGGACGGTCACCCATCCAAATACTCCCCGCGCGCAACGTTGCTTAACTCGCGTTATCGCATAGATCAGTTCCAACGAATTCATATTTATTTATTTATTTATTTATGTTACGCTGTACAACAGGATCTTAATCCCAATTACAGTACAGGGTCCGCACTCACCGAGCCGCAGTGTAGTAGTTCATATAATTTTTACCTTGAGTACGATTTGGACTCGAGATCTCCGGATTCGAATTTCGTACCGCTATCCAGACCACCGTACTGACGGATATAATACAACACGTGTGTACAGAATTATCGAATATATTGTGTTGCCAAGAAACGTATTATTTTAGAAAATTGCGAGGCCGTAGGACGAGAAGTATTTTTAATTAATTTGTTGAGTAGATCAATATGATATATTCAGATAATTTTGAACACCTGTGTTGTATTCGTTATGACTATATAACGAATAAAAATTGAACAGAAATCAGAAAATAACATTACAATTGAAATAATTTTTTTGACTTTAGCAATGACTAGTTTTGTTGAATAAAAACGTAATTACGACTTTCTTACTATGATGATGCTTCTTGATGTATTTGTGGGTGCAAGATTTCATATTTTTTTGTTATTTCGATCACGCTAGATCTTAATTTTACATTTTTGACCAGGTGCATATATGAAAGTGATTATACCATGTCGTCAAATATATATTCTTTTATCTATATGTAGCAACCAAAGAAAATTCTTAAATATGATTGGTTAAATTATATAATTATCTAATATAGCAAGTGATATATTTTGGCATTCTGCACACTCGTTATATTTCCATTTCCATAATAACGAATGTAAAATTCTTGAGAACCCTGGTTTGATCCCCGGAGCCGACAAACAATTTTCACCAAATTAAATCAACCCCTGTGGCTCCCCCTTTACTAACATCTTTGGGGGCCGTGATTTGAAGGCTGGTAACCGCACTTCACGCAAAGAAATATATTACTTACCGAGATTTGCTACGGCAGAGTGCCACAACCTGTAACGGGTAAAAGGCGTGATGATATATTTAATTATTTATTTTACATACAAAATATTATCTGATAATTATCATATTACAGGTTATATTTTGTGTGAGAAATTAATAAGCAAACATTTTTTCTGTAGAAGCTGTTAATTATCAACAATTTGCTATTTCTATATATATTTGTTTCAATTGAATAGAATTTATTTTATTGGCAACCAAGTACAGTGAAAAATTATCACTTATTAATTTCACTAGTGGAAAATTGTCAAACTAGCTTTCATTTGATTGGTACATTTTCATATATAATATAACAAGTAGTATGAAAATTGCTGAAAATATTTTGATATAAATTATGAGTTGTTATGGAAATGGAAACATAACGAGTGCGAAGCACGAGTTGTGTTTCCTATTTCCGTAACAACGAATGTATATTTATGTCAAAATATTATTTGTCAATTTTCATACTACGAGTTGTATTCGGCTTGAGAATTAACCAAACAAGAGTTAATTAGCAATAATAGTTAGGTATTTATTTGCACATTATTAATTAGGTATTACAGTGATGAAAATTCTACATTTTTTCAGTGTACATTTAATATTCAAAAGTGACATTAATGAAAATATTGAAAATATCATTTATTTTATTCGTAACCAAGGATATTATTAACAGTGGTATTTTCGATATCAATTTCACTAGTGATGAATTTCCGACGAAATGTACATTTCATTGGTTCATTTTCAAACAAATTCGTGACCATATTGGTTGACAGTGACGTGTGGTGAATTCTCAAACAAATTCGTGATTCTATTGGCTCCCACATATACATGGTAAATTCTGTCAAATATTTTATTCTTTTAGAATGGATTCAATAGAAATGAGTATAAGTGTAGATACATTGTTAATCAGTTTTAAATTTAGTTATAAATTATGTATTATCTAAGCCTCGTTAAAATTTTAATTTGTAGCAAGCCATTTGAATCATAGATCATGTATAATTAACCTACCTATCAATGTTTCTCCCTACAGCTATACCAATCTGCATCTGTATCTCTTTATTAGATGCTGAATCAAGATATAACCACATCATTACCATGTTACTAATAGAGTCAATAATTAGATGATATTTTTTCCGAGCGCGATAAAAACGATTCGATGTCGTATCAAAATTAAATTTCTCGTGCGTAAGCTTGAATCTTCGTTTTTGCCTATCTGTAAAAAGCGCGATTCGTGTGTCAGGCTGAGATACGAGTTGCGCGACGCGATGTGAGTTATCGGTGCCGCATATTGTGCGTGAGAGGGTGCGTGAGGGTGCGTGCTTGCCATGCGATACCCATTTCTAAATGTGCTGAGAACAGCGATCTTTGCGTATCGCGTATCGGAGTTCGGAGCTTGAGGACCGGACTCGTCTCCACCTTACACATGCGATTTTTTTTGCTTATCTTCTTTCAAATGCCGAAATTTATTACTAGCGTAACTCAAATACAAGAATACCTATATTAATACTATGTTTTTTATGTATCTACCTACTAAATTGCTATGAGTACACCTGCCAGTGGATACGAGGTACAAATATTTCGAATTTATTTAATGCTAGGTATAAGAGTTTATTTTAAATTTTTATAAGTATATCTCGCAAGAAATATTTATGTTTTCTTGTTCAATTGCAACGAAAGTTTCTTTTATTTATATTCTTTCAATAATTTGCTGTTAAATAACAACTAAAAAAAGATATAAATTGTATATACAAATAAAATAAAATAAATATATCATCACGCCTTTTACCCATCACTGGGTGTGGCACACTGCCTAAGCAGATCTCGGTAAGTGATATATTTTTTCGCGTGAAGTGCGGTTACCAGCCGTCAAATCACGGCCTCCAAAGATATTAGTGGAGGAGGAGCCACAGGGGTAGATTTTTTTAATTGGTGAAAATTGTTTGTCGGCTGTGGGGATTGAACCATAAAAAAATATTTTCTGATTTTGTAATTCTACCCCAACCCCCTCCACTCTCCCAACCCCATGAGGGTGTAAAAACGGAAAGTTGTATGTTACACTTAATCTGCACTTCAAATATTATTCCAGCTATAATTCAATTTCCCTAAGAATTATTGTGATTGTCCCGATTAAACATCAAAATCAAGTCAGGTTTAAATGCTAGAAATATTTTGAAATTTGTCTACGTTGTCAGTGTCAAAAATTGACACGGAAGCGCAATCTTTTCGTACAAATAATAATGTAATTTAAAAACAAAAGTGAATAACCTCTCATATAATCTTGGATTTTTTCAAATATGTAGTATTAGATCAGATATCAGTTTTTACAAATCCAGGAATTTAATGTTAACATTTTCTCAACATTAATGGGCTACGAACGATTGTAGAGCCATCTGCTGGCAATGGTATTTTTATTGTAATCGAAGTATAGTAATTCAAATTCTAACAATTATCAGAAACTTGACAACTTGAATTACGATGACCAGAGTTTAATTTTCTTCACTCATTCTGCAAAACTGCAAAAGTACGACAGTAAAATGGATAGCGTTACGACATTCGAATCCGGAGATCCCAAGTTTAAATCTCACTCAAGCTAAATATGTACAGGATGTTTCACAACTTAGAGCAAAAAATTAAAAGTTATATTCTGTACGACGTGCTGATCATGAAACAATTTTTTTTTTTAATTCAAAAAATTAAGGGTTGTTAACCTAAAACATTTTTTGTGGTACTGCACTAGATTCGCTTTCCTATTAAACACAAACAATGAAGTAGGTATCAACTACGAAAGAATAATTACACAATTCAATTATTAGCAGTTATTTATAATAGAATTTTATTTAATTAATAACTTTAACATAATCATCCACCCAGTGGCAGTGGCAACGAAAAATTTGGACTGGGTAACATGGAAAATAGTTTTGCGATTTAAAAAAAATTCTTTTTGTTTCATGATCAGCACATCGTACAGAATATACCCTTTAATTTTTTGCTCTAAGTTGTCAAACACCCTGTATATGAACACTACGGCTAGGTGAGTCCAGGTCCTACAGTTATATGGTAATTGGGATTAAGTTCCTGATGTACAGAGTAAAATAAATAAATAGAATGTATGACTAAATAGGAAATGTTTCTGTTTAGACTATTTCATCAAAATTGTGCAAAGAGATGACACATTTGTGTGTTTATCATACAAAAGTTTTATCATTTAACATTGACCATATGACATCAGTTTAAAACAATAACTATTACTTGTATTTCTTTTGGTAGGTACTACATGCATTTGCATTTTTTGTTTCTTTAAATCTAGCGGGACAACAACTAAAACAACTTTGTGCGATTAGATCGATTCTTATGTTTTATAATTGAGGTTAATAAATAAATTTCTAGCGGTAGATTTAGTAGTATTTTCGTATTATAATGAAAGTAATGAATGTGCGAAAATCTGTGTCAGTGGAAGCAGTTGTGAGTAGCATGAGTATTTGTGTGTAACGGTGTGCTCACCCGCACAAGTTATGTTCATACGGGGGCATAATAATACGTCAAATCTTAGCGGATATATAGCCGGCGAATAAATCCAGAATTAAATATGGCGGGCGCGGGCTCGCACGCTAGCTTGCGGAATCTCCTGCTAAATATATCGGGTTGCAAATGCCGCCTGACAAGGCATTACTCTGAGCGGTAATCCAAGAACAATCCCTCCAATTTATACGGGAGCTGAGCTGAGTGGCTGAGGTACGAGGCGAGCCTCTGGTCCCCACTACACCCTCACCACCCCCGCATCCTCATTGCTATTTGATGAAACGCCCCCCCACCCTGGCGCCGCACACGTACGGATGTATCTTGGCGGTAAGTTATCACTTGAGCCGGCGGAGCCTGCTTTTGTCCGTATTTGCTAATTTACGGCAAAACGAATTGCTAATTTGAATATGGATCGCGGGCTTTGAATATTAACGCGGATTTCTACTATGTTTGAATGATTGTCTCTACCTACTGAAGACATATTGCTCAACGTATTTAATGCTGATTCACTCAGATTACTCGCATATTAAGTCTTAGAAAATGCATACCACATCTTCAAATAAAAATCTATTAGAAAATAGAAGAGTAAGATAAAAAAGGTTATTGTTGAACTGTTTTTGGTAACTTTTTATTTTGTAAGATTTCAAATATTTTTTAATGTTCTTTTACAACAATTTGAAAGTATTTCCAACGACAGATAATTATTTTATTTAGAAAACTGTCATATAAAGTTAAAATTTACATGAAAACTATCAACACGCGAAATGAGTGTTTTTTGTCTACAGAATCCTGCAATTTTTTGATAGAAGAAAGGCTCACAATTTAATAAAATTTGTCACTTTATTTTTTTGATTAGAAACAATACTTCTATTCTTTAATAAAATTTATATTTAATGTTCCAATTGAGCAATTATTCATATTTATCCCGCTTGAGGAAGCTAACTGGTGTACTGGATTAGTTTCTTGAGAAATGCAATGCGAATCCAAATAAATCGCAGAAAAAAATTAGAACGTTTGTTTGGTTTCTATTGCCAACCAGCTGTCAATTGTTGGTCAGAGAATACCAGATTTGATAGCAATTATATTACATACATTGTTGTCATGGAGACATTAGATGTCACATTAATTAATCCTTAACGTCAAAATTTTCTCATTACATTATTACTAATTTTGGGACATAGTTTTCGAAAAAACGTTGTTTGATACTCGATTGCGAAATGCTTTTGCATTCTCGAATGCAAAAGTAACATTTCGCAATATAGCATCAAAAATAACTATATAATGTTATTATTAAGAAAGCTCAATAAAAAGGTGAATGTAAAGCGATATTATAATTTGGTAAGCAATAATATAACCTGAGAATTTAAATAATCAAAAAATTAATATTTTCAGATTTTGTATTAAATCTACATAATTTGCATTACTAAATATCTATCTATACACATGTGAGGAAAACAGGAAAGTGTGAATTTTTTTGGTTCTTGTGTGCATGTACTAAAAATATTTATAGTTTAAATATTATTATCTTGGGTACATTTTAATGTTGAGAGAGAGAGAGAGTATTCTTGCAATTTATGTATCCAGATCCTCGAGAAGGGTTGCGTCGATGTATGCGTCGCGACGCTGTCCGATCTATAGATCGCAAATTTCTATTTTTCTTCTCGTTGCTCTGGCAGACTGGAAAACCGGATGTTGATTGCGACAAACG
Organism: Pterostichus niger; assembly: GCA_947425015.1. Classification (NCBI taxonomy): domain Eukaryota; kingdom Metazoa; phylum Arthropoda; class Insecta; order Coleoptera; family Carabidae; genus Pterostichus; species Pterostichus niger. The sequence goes on from OX380341.1 coordinate 31,841,571, forward strand.
GAGGGAAATATACGAGAAATGATATCGCGCTGGCGTAACAAATAGGTTTTTGAAAAGAAAAGAGGGATAAATGGAGAATGAAATAAAGAAAAGAAGATGGCATAATGTAGGGAAGAACCGGTCGCGCTCTAACGCGCTGGCTTAGACTGTGACGTAACGTGTTTCGATACTGTTTTACTAAGTAGATTCTAATGTCCACAACCTGCTTGCTTTTCGGTCTGTATTTCTAGATCTGGACGCACATATAGAAAAAGAGAACTCTATCTGTTCACTTCAGCAAAGACATGAAAATTTTTTACCGGTTGACAAACACGATTTATATTTTCCAGGCAGTTTTTTATTGGACCTGAATTTATTTTATTTCTTCTGTAAATTATGAATACCTTTTCTATTATAGTAGCTATTTCTCTAGATGCAATCTCTTGCCGAGTACAATAAAAAATACATGTAGTGCTATTGCAGTATAAAACTCGTTTCGGAGAGTTGGATAGTCAATCTATCTATGCACAAGCTGCTCAAATCCCGTAGTGAATTGTTCAGTGCACTTTGCGGGCACAAAACTGCTTTATAGAAACTATTTATTTCTTTCAAAGTCCACTATTTTCTCCTCTCTTATTTCGAAAAGACTTCAATTACCGATGCTTTATATTTTCGTCTATAAATGAATTGATCCGATACGATAACTGATAAATTTTGACATGTATTTGTTTAATAAAAATTAAATTTTTAAAAAATCAAATAATATTCTGTTTCGTCCAGTGAGGTATATTAGTCTTTAGGTCAAAGTGCATAGTTTTGTTGTAAGTGTTTCAAATGGTTCTGTTGGTTACGAAATGAGAATGTTAACAATTCACACTTTCTGGTTTTATTATTTGAATAACTATTACATTTGGCAGAAAATGCCGGGGTTTCAATAGTTTTTGCAAATTAAAATTGTTATATCATGAAATAACAATTTTAATTATCAATGCCATGGCATTCACACCTTTTACCCATTACTGGGTATGGCACTCTGCCTCAGCAGATCTCGGTAAGTGATATATTTCTTCGCGTGAAGTGCGGTTACCAGTCTTCAAATCACGGCCCCCAAAGATGTTAGTGGAGGAGGAGCCACATGGGTGAAAATTGTTTGTCGGCTGTGGGGATCGAACCAGGGTTCTCAAAATCCACAGGCCGACTCGTTACCACTGAGCCACCTACCCCATAAACTTTTTTGATGTCAAATAATTGAACATTTCAAAAATAGCATTAAAAACGTTATGGTGCGTCTTTCGATTTACGATCGTGTGTTTTATATTCTCCATATCAAATTCTTTAAAAAAAATGAGCTATAAATAAGCAGAATGAATAATAAGAAGATAGGAGCAAACGTGTTATCTAAAGAGTAAATAAAGTAGTATTTTAGGGTGAATTTAAAAGTTTTTAGGCGAGTCACGTAAGCTTGCATCGGCATCGCCTGGGTAAAATACGTGAAATTGTTTTAACAGACGCGCAAATAAAGTTAAAGTAAACAAAATTTACGGTAGTGCATAAAGTAACCGTCGTCGTATCGCTCCGATCACGTAGCGAATTAAATCCCGCCGTCGTGATACAGTGGCGCTGTAAGGGCAGAGGGTAAGAGGCACCGAACGCAAGACGTCTGCTACCGGCGGAGGTAAACACATCACAGCCTTATCTTAATTTGTTGAGATAGTATGTTGGACATTAATTACATTAAGAGGATGTAGCAAGTAGGTATGTTTAAAAGTTGCGCGAGTTTAACGGTGTGACGTCAGCAGCGTGTCGCCGGCCACCGGCTAAATGGCCGCTAAATATATTAGGTTGGGTTATCGGACAGCTATCGCTGGCGACGCTGATCGCTATTAAGACGTTGGTGGTGGCACGACGCCGTGGTGCCGAGTGCGTGGTGCACTGCAGCTGTGGCACGAACTCGTTAATTACTTGCGCCCACGATGGCTCTGGATTCTCCTTCTTCTACTTACATGTTACATGTTAGCTGATGTGAAAGTGATCCTTGCTCATTCATTATACACGCTGATTATCGATAGCCGCGATATATTGCGTGCTAATAGACATTTTTCACTGTTGTAAATACTAGATCATTATTTTTAATTACTATAGAATTAAATCATTTAACATAAAAGAAAAAATTATATTGATTTTAAGTTGAGCTTTTATGTTACACGTTTTTAATCACCTCTATTATATCAAATAGTTTCTATTTCGAATACTAACACGAATTGAAATTGTAGGAAATTAATTTAAATGGGCCGTTGTAGCATAGCGGTTACGCACTTGTTTAACAAACTATAGTATTTACGAATTAAAACCTCTGAGATTTAATGATAAAGATACATCCGTTTTTGGTTTATAAATAGTATTAGAAAACAGTTTATTATTCAACGAACGTGTTACTCAAAAACTGTAGTTTGCGACGCAAGCTGTAGACGAGTGACGAAATTTATCCGAATGAATAATAGCCATTACACATGGGTTCAATACTATAATTTTTAAGATTATTTAACTAAAAATTACACTTTTAAGTTTTAGATAAGTTTGATGAAAATAATAACAATTTTAGGTTGTAAACGTAAATGTCAAACTTTAGTTGCATTGTATTTGTCGATAATAAATTATTACTCACGACCGTCGTTGCATTATCATAGAAACCTAGATGTGATTGGCCACAACTCCTAAGTAACAAGTTATTGTTTACGGCTGTGAGTAATAAAGTATATTATCTATCATGAAACGCTCATATAATGAATGTATTACTTAATGGTCATAGAAAAATATTAATTTTCGATACCAGTTATTTGTTATTCAATTGTCATGTCAATAATTAAGTTGAGTCCCAGTTTCGCACATATTTATACAATACTCAAGCTAAAAATAAATAAATAAATATATCATCACGCCTTTTACCCATTAATAGGTTTGGCACTCTCGGGATGTGATATATTTCTTCGCGTGAAGTACGGTTACCAGCTGTCCAATCACGGTCCCCAAAAATGTTAGTGGAAGGGGTGCCACAGGGGTAGATTTAATTTGGTGAAAATTGTTTGTCGGTTGTGCTAAAAATATATAAACTAGTATATTGCGGCTCGGTGAATCCAGACCCTGTATTGTAATTGGGATTAAGTTCCTGTTGTACGGAGTAGGCATAAATACATATATAAATAAGTGGTGTATTTATGTATACACACATAACATCATATTATTTATGGAATATTTTTAAACATTCACTGAACATTTATTCATTATAATCATTTAGCAATTTATATTCCCATCCTTATACATCACTTTAGCTTCACCCAAATTCATAATTCCTTTCAAACAAGCTCATTTCGTTTTCCCACTCAGAATCTTTCATTCATGTAATAAATCTTAAATTATATTCATTCATTTATTCCTAATATACTAATACACCTTTAATTTAACAATTATTTTTGAAAATTCTCACCTTATTCTTTTTATGCCTGATAGTATTTTCTAATTGTTCTAAAAAAAATGAAATAATTTAAGGTCATTAGCAATCTTAAATATTACAAAACAGAAGCAAATATAAAAAGTGTGCTAGTTTATCTCTGTGAGAGAAAGCGCTTGTTTCTCACACACATACACACACGTATCCCGACATGAAGACAGAACAAAATGAAGAGGTCTCTATCCATGGACGTGGATGGGTGCATCGTGGCATCGTCATTTACATGTATCTCTAACGAGACACTCATTACATGATTGCATTAGCATTGATATCGATCGGAGCTTGTATCGCGTCACGCCGCTCTCAGCGCGCCCAATCACAAATTTCATCCGAACGTGAACGTGAACGTGATCGCGGACGCGGGATGAACTGCATGGCAAGAGTATCGGTTACCCACGTTTCTTGAACGTGTACTCGCACAACATGATTTTCAGTTTGTTTCTCATTATTTTAGCCTCTTCACTTAATAATACATTTTTTTTGTGTATTTTTTAATCTACTCATTTTGAAATAATGATTTCTAATTATTTTAAAGAATCACTTTGTATCTTGGGATTATGGAAAAAAATAGTATAAACATCGGTGAGTGACGTGTATTTTTCCCTTAGTATACAATATACCTTTATCTATAACCATTAAATAATAACTTTTTTCTACGATTGCTATAAAAAGTTGACAATTACGCTCTCATTTGTCATCGTAAAGTTGACGTTTTCTGTGGAATAATCGAAAAACATCTTGGTCGCGCGTTTTCAATGGCAACGCGCGACAAAGATGTTAAAAACGCGCTTATTTCAATAGTTACCAGGGATACAAACAAAACAGAAACTTGTCATATTGATAGTTAACAGAATGAATTTTTTATCAATACATATGCGTATAGGTTTTTAAATAATTTTAAGATGCAATCGTAGAAAAAATTATGTGTGTATTACGAGTATAAAGTGTCTTTGTTACTCGCTCACGCTGCAATAGTGCAAGAGGAATAAATAATCATTTCCAACCAATAGCAAATATTTTCTCATGTTTCAAGCACGTGGTTCGTTGTTTGTTGATCCTTGACAGATATATTTAAGGTTATATTTTGCTATTTTGTTCCATGTACTTAAATATACTGCTCAAAATTGTACAGGGGTATTTTAAAAATTGAATGTAATATTAAAACTATAAATTATATTACAAATATGTATGTACGAAGGACCAAATATAAAAATTAATATAAATTATATTCAAATATTTCTAAGAAAAATAACACCTTAGGTATTCTTACAAATGAATATAATTTATAGTTTTTATTTAACATTTAAATATCCCTATAGAATTTTGAGCAGTGTAGTTAAATATGGTATATGACTATACTACACATCATTATAAACTATATGCTTATTAAATAATATATTATTACTAGTTGCAACTGTTCAAGAATCCATTCGTTTCGTAAATATTTATTGTGATTCAAAATTCAGATAGTTTCCATTGATGAATCTGTTCTCCTGATCAACAGTTCCTGTTGGTGATAGTTCTGCATTAGAAAGAGATTTTTGTTGCACTTTAGTGTAATGAATTTATCGTAGTAGTTGGCTCACACCTCCTCTAAATAACAGTGCAATCAGCGTAGTGGCGTTCAGACGTTCTCTCCTCCCAGTTCTCGGTGTTCCCAGTCCCAGTAACCGCTTTCCATCTGCAGCCACAGCCACAATAATCTCGTGAAGGCTAATTGAGAATTTGTATTTGCGCCGCGCCGCGGTTCGAGTAGTGCGCGAGCACCCGGTCTGAAATTTATGTACGCGCTGCTTTGCTTTATGGCTTTTCTGTAGAACTTGTTCCGCGATGTCTTTATCCGTCCCGAGTCCCGACAACTGCAATTAGTCGAATGTTATAATTCCGCGTTTTTGCTTCCAAGACGCACCAGATGTTACTTATTGTCCGCTCTTCGTTATTTAATCTAATATACGATTTCTCTGCACCAGCCGCCTTCCTATATATCTAAGTGGCGATGTTGGATGTTTGCGGTTTATAAGTAAATGCGAGATTCGCTTTGCCGCCGCAAGGAGCTCTATTGGTTTGTGGGGTGTAATATGTTGGGACTTTTTGTGATGAATGTTGGTAACGTGATGCCAGACGGTGGCGATGCGTTAGCGGTAGGAATCACGATATTGTTGCGGGTATATGAAGCAAATCGTGACAGGGTTTTCAAAGTAAACGTGAAATAACAACGCCATTTCAACACAATCTACACAATCCATGTTAACTATAAGTAAATTTAACAGATCTCGATAGCTATGTATTTAAAAATATTTTTTTTGATACATAAAATAAAATTAGGATTGCAGCCAGAGTACTTCGACAAAAAATTAATTAAAATTGAAGATACTCATGAACATAATACTAGAAATAAGAATAAGTTTCATATTTCACATAAAAACACTGTACAAAGGCAAAATACATTACTTTGGAAAGGAGTACAAGCTACCTGATAATTTTAAGAATTTAGATTAAAAAAAATTTAGATTAAAAATAAAAGACTATTATATAAATAGAATATAGTTATTAAAACAAATTACAAACAATTTTCACCAATTTAAAAAAATATATCCCTGTGGCTCCTCCACCACTAATATCTTTGGAGGCCGTGATTTGACGGCTGGTAACCGCACTTCACGCGAAAAAAATATATCACTTACCGAGATCTGCTTAGGCAGAGTGCCACACCCAGTGATGGGTAAAAGGCGTGATGATATATTTATTTATTTTATTTACATGTATTATCGTTTTATTATAGTGTTATTGTATAGCTTAAGCTAAATAAAGTTTTTCTTATTATTATTATATCAATGATAACGCATAAATAATCGCAAAATTCTAATGGACAGTTGTACCCCCAGAAGTTATATTTCAAACTTGGTAAAAACAAATAAAAACAAATTGAAAACTTTACAGCACTGCCAATTATTTCATACAACAATTAATTTCGCTTTGCTTTTTTAAATTTCATCTCATTCATCCGTTCGCTTCTTTGTACCTGTTTTATAGTTTTTCATTTAAGGCAGTGGTTTCCAAACTTTTCTATCAGCGCCCCCTTTCTTTCGTAAAAAAAATATCGCGCCCCTCCCCCTCATTTTTTGCAACAGCCTAACTTTAAAAATCGTAAATCATGTATATTATAGAATACAAAAAAATAATTACTATAAACAAATATTGTTATTATATAAGATATTTATTATAACAAATCTTTTTCTTAAAATCATGTTTATTACAGCATAATAATAGAACAAAATAATGTAATAATATTTAACAGAACATAAAATTGTAATAAGATTGGAAACAATATTTAATTTAAATTAGACATATTTAATACAATATAATCATAATTTTTGAGTGTGCTGAATGAGCGCTTGTGTTTCAGTTTCTCGAACCGGGAAGTCATTGAAGATATCGCCACTCGCAATTCTTTTTCAACGAATAATCAAGTTCGATATTTTGTCTTTAAAACTGTTACAGCGGAAAAGCCTGTTTCACACAAATAAGATGTTACGAAAGGTAATCAAATTTCTAAGGCTTTGTTTGTTAAACTAGGGAAATTTTACTGCGAGCGCGAGTTAGAAACACGTGTGTGCTATGATGTGGATGGAGAATGTGTTCATAAGCCTCAATTATTTTTTTATATTGCGCGCCTAGAGAGGCGCGACCCACAGTTTGGGAACCACTGATTTAAGGGATGAAATTAGATAATTACATTTACAAAATTAGAATAAAAAATATAAATATATCATCAAGCTTTATACCCATTACTGGCTGTGGCACTCTGCCAGAGCAGATCTTGGTAAATGATATATTTTCACGCGTGATGTGATCGAATCTCGGTTCTCAAATCCACAGGCCGACTCGAAACTACTGAATCACGTAACAAAATTAAAATTGATTTGTAAATTTTAAATTACCTATTCTAGTGAGTTCGGCGATTGTAAGAATAGGTAATTCATTTTGGAAATTGAGCGTTCAAGGTTTTTTTACCTGCAATTTTTATGATAAAATTCTGTCACGCCACAAATTTGCCGTAACAAATACGATATAGTGAAAAATACATATTTCTTTATCTGTGGCTTCAACGACCTTGCATTGTTGCAGGAAGTGTCAGCCAGGGTACCTGTCATAAATTTAAAAAATCGCATTGTGAAGAGAAACAACGCAATAACGGTACTTTTTTTGAAATTCCAACAAAATAACATACCTTTGCGTTTTACCTTGAAGCAACTGCAAACATCAAACAAAACTTCTTTTGGATAATTTGGCGCAAACCATTTGAGGTTGTTGACATTATCTTGGAAATCTGCAAGGACGGAAATTGTTTCTTGCAGGCATATTTTAACAATTAATTTATTGACATCTGAACTAAATTTATAGTCTTTGTCAACTAATTGGTTGTTAAAATAGTTTAAATTAAAAAACGTTGTTAGTAATTTCAGCTATTACAGCACCGGAGAGCTACTTGCTTTACGTTTTATAAATTGATCTCAAAACAACTTTAGATAAAGAAGTCGGCGACTACTTCGTTAAATATTTTAAGTAGTTACGTAGGAAATAAAATAAGAAGATTTGAAATTGTAGTTTTCTCATTAGTTATTTCTATTTCCGCTTGATATCTTCTAGTTCATTTAGTAGGTAATACAAGTTAATTTATATTACAAGCAGTTGTAGCATCATTGTAAATGCTCTTGCTTTACATGCGAGAGTTTGTCAATTCAAACCTTGCTGACTTCAACTAAAAACACAACTGCGTTCATATTATTCCTAGTCAATTATAAGTTGAATGTTTCCTGTCTTGTAATTCGAACTAATTTCGAATTGTTTAGCTTAGTAAAAAAATACGTATCATTTTGTCTTGACCCAAAAATCAAACCTGCATGAATTCTGGAAAGATATACTGAACATTTTATTTAATTTAACCAGTAACTTATGGAGTAGGTAGCTCAGTGGTATCGAGTCGGACTGTGGATTTGAAAACCCGGGTTGGATTCCTACAGCTGACAAACAATTTTCATCATATTAAAATTACCCCTGTGGCTCTTCCTTCACTAATATATTTAGGATCGTGATTTGATGGCTGGTAACGGCACTTCACGCGCATAGATCTGCTACTTTTTTTCGCGTGAAGTGCGGTTACCATTCGTCAAATCACGGCCTCCAAAAATGTTAGTGACGGGGGAACCACAAGGGTAGATGAATGTGGTGAAAATTGTTTGTCGGCTATGGGGATCGAACGCGGGATCTCAAATCCACAGGCTGACTCGATACCACTGAGCCACCTACCCCCATTATTCTTACATAGATGGTAAGGTGGATATTGTATAATGTCGATTGTCTTTAGGTACTGTAATATGATAATTCCATGGTTCAGTAAGGTAATCATAACCCAGTGGATAAAAGCGAGATAAAACTTGTGTTTATTAATTAATAAACAAGAGGTCGTGCGTTCAAATCTCTCTGATTTGATTTTGTATTAAAACAAAATACAACTGTATCTGTAATCTCTAATTTGGATTGAGTTAATTTCTGAATTACTACGTAAAAACTGTGTGGATAGTAAAAAAATTATACTTATTTGTTTCTGTTGAGTTTCATGTCGCATAAATATTAAATTAGTTAGTCCCTAGCGTGTATTATAAAGAAAGTGCAGCAATCACCATTCAACCTTGTATTTGCAGTTTGATTCAATTATTCTTCAACTATTCAATATCCAATTATAGAGATAACAAATGCCTTTAGAAAACGCAAGAAAGTTGCGTGTCCCAACGCAATTCCATCAAGAGAGCGCGTGGCTGCGTGTAACTGTCACGCTTCCCACGAAAACAAATCGTGTGCGTGCGCATGCGTCACGCGCAGCCATCTTCCCGCTTCGCGGAAATAAATCCTTCACAGCGTTCACTTGTCCAGCGCTGTGTAATTGCTCGTGTTGCTGCGAACGGTAAGGATCAATTTAAAAACGATGCGTGTATGTTCGCCAATAGAGTATGTTCTGTACAGGCAGCAGCACCACTATAGCGAGATGAATTGGTTTGTAGGGAAATTGAGACATGACGTTTCGTCCGCCATCAATCTTAGCGCGCTTGTTTCTGCTATTAGCTTTGCGCAGGGGCGCGCCGGTCTGCGCCAATTCATCTTTAGTCCCCTCCTGGAACCGAAAAACCTGTGCGGTCACCTCCGACTAACCGGCATTTGTTTCATTCTTGCATACAAATCAACTTGTGGACCACCACTTCGGTGTATGGTATCCACTTTTACCCGACGCGGAATGCTTCATTCCAAACTTTTCTATTTTTAACACTCGATTTTTGCATACTATATACACTTCAAATTAAACTATTTCTTGTCAATAATATAATTAATTTTTATTTGAATACTAGCTGATCGTAAATAGAACCTAATTTATGTATGACTAAAAGGAACAATTGCCCAGAGCCCGTAATAAGAAAGGACCTGTATATTTTATAATTACTTATAAATAATTTTTATTAAATATTTCTACGGCAAGCGGTGGGAGTTTTTGTATCACATTGAAAAGAGACCGAATTAAATTTTAAAGATTATTTTCTTCATTACATTATAAGCCAATCAGAATGCTTAATTTTGTTGGTATTCGTACCCGAAGTCTAAGTGCAACTGTTAATTTTAATTACTAATCGTAATTGATAATTTGTTGCTTGTGAGCGCAGTTTAATAACAATTCAATTAGGAAAAAAAATTAGCAATAAATGTGTTTCTGTTATTTGAAAAAAATCCCAGTAAAAATAAATAAATAAATATATCATGACGCCTTTTACTCATTACTGGGTGTGGCACTGTGCTGTAGCAGATCCCGGTAATATATTTATACGCGTGAAGTGCGGTTACTAGCCGTCAAATCACGCCCTCCAAAGATTTAGTAGAAGGGAGTCACAGGGGATAATTTTAATGTGGTGAAAATTGTTTGTCGGTTGTGGAAATCGAACTTGAATTATTAAATTCATACTGAGCCACTTCACTTCTTGAGTAAATATATTTTCCGATAATTTAATTTTAATTAATTAAAATATTTAGTTTTTGTTGTAATGTATAATTAACTAAATGAATGTTTGAAAAATTGCGCATGTATCTAATAAGCTGTACCATGCAGAAGCAACGGGAATGAAAGTTGGCTGGATGAAGTATATGAAGCGAAATAACAAATGCTCCAATTTCGCGTACATTTGGCATGTGACCCAGTCTAATTAGCACCCCATTGCGCCGGGGGCGGTGGCGGCGATGGCAGCGGCAGTGAGGATGAAGTGCGTGCTCGCCGGGACCGAGCAGCCGCCGCTTTTTGTCTCGCAACCTCTCATTATTATTTCAATTTGGGGTGTTTTTATTGTGGTTGGTAACACTGCGCCTGCGACACAACTCGCGGATGAGTTATGGGCTAGTGCCGGACCTACTGCCTAGGGTCATAGGTCAAATGACTGCTGGGCAGCCCGTGTTCATATTTTATTTGACCGATGAGTAATTTTAGGAAGTTTTGATCAAAATGTAATTTTTTATTACTATTCGTATATTCTGACACATTTACCAGGATGTTTCAACTATAAATCACTCTTTATTCATATCATATTTCATTCTCTTTTGAATCAAATAATTTTTCAAATAGTTCCCTCTATATTAATATAAAAATATATTTATTTATTTATGCAACATACTTCTCATATTTTAAATATATATTTGATTTATTAATATTTATATTTATAATATCTCATATATTAGAATTTTAGACATATTACTATTCCATTCCTTTTAAGTTTACATGTTTATTAATTTTTTGCATTTAACATACAATTATGTTTCATTAAAAATATAGAAGATCTAGAGTTATTTTTTTTTAATAATGTTTAAATAGATTTCAGACATTAGTGGAAAAAGAAATTTAAGCAATTTAAATATTTTTTTTATTATTAATTGACGACGTTTCGGCACAATACTTTGGACATTTTAAAGCTATAAAATAAATAATTATTTTAGCTTTGTAATATTAATTTAGTCGAATCCATGTTATTATCGGTGGTTGAGTATCAGGTGATAAATATATTTAATAAATTAATTTGGTATTGTATTAAAAAATGCGTGGAAGGAAAAGGCAAAAAGAAAAATAGTATCATAAATCTACATTTCTCCGAATTTCGGTCGTTCGAGCGTCGCCCTTATCGAATCTCGATCTATCTCTTCTGGGGGACACACGTTCGCATCCCGGCCACCCCCGCCCCAAGACTACACTGCGAGGGCAGAAGCGGCGGCGGCGGTGGCGGGCACAGCAATCCCTCACCGCCAGACAGCCGGCCCGTTGCTATGGAGATAAATCTCACTTGCCACATCTAATTGGCTCCCTTCGAGCAGCCGCCCCCGCTCCGCCGCCCTCGGCCTCTGCCGCGGGTGCTACATACGTCTTCGGACGACGTCCACTTCGATACACGTCACACGTCACTCGCCGTAATTGGAGAGAACTCTTACGTCATGTGTGTGCTTCTTAACTTTTGAAACATGCAATGGAGCAGCTTGTCTGAGGTGGTCTCTTGTCTAATAAACGAGAACTACTAGTCATTTATTTAAATTAAACACTGTTCATTTTTACGAATTGTCGCTTACTTTTAAATTGGACAGTTTTACCTTTCTCATAAATAACTAAAAATAATGTGACTATTATTGATGGTTTCGAATGAATAGAAGCAAACAAAATAAAGAGAAGTATCTGTATCTAAAAGTATTGATCGTAAATCTGAAATAGGATAGGAAAATGAATTTACAAAACATTTTTCACCGAGTAAATTTACGGAGTTTAGGGGCATGGACAACTTTTGCGTCATCCGCTGCAGGTGAATTATAATAAAAATTCAATCCGACGAAATATATTTCTAATATATGATAGTTTGAATTTCTCATAACAACATTATTTATTGATGACGTATTGTGTGTACAGAGGTGGCCAAATAAAATAATGCCATGGCATCATAGTCCACTTGATTTACAGCAGTTTTTCACAACTTTTTTTATATTTTTTGCTCATCTGATACAGAAATGGAGCCAGTGTAGTATGTACAAAGTCGTGCTCGTGTGTTTGTGTGGCGAGTTAGACTGTGACAGTGCTTGCGCAGTGGCCATGTTTCGCCGGGGTGTTTACGCTCCGGTTCGGTCCATGCTAACGGCGACGACTGTATGTCGTCAGAACGGAAGTAAGTCTGCTCGCCAAGCAAAGAGAAGACCGAACTCGTGGCTGAATATAATCCGACGTTCCATGTTTTGAAGCTAAAAATATAATCAGCAACCAGTGGCGCAGAAACAGGGGCAACGGACCCTTGCTATTGCTGCACGAGTGCATGTTCTCACGCTGCCTTGCACATTATTTTTATCGCACTTTCTTTTATAAAACAAATACATTGCAACAAAACTTTATCCACAAACACAACATCTTTCTTCTTTTCTTTCAATGAAATCATTGCAAATAGACAGACAATTTAATTTCTTTCTGTCATAACATTTTCATTGTAAATTTGTTAAATAAAACAAGAACTCACATAATTACATATTACTGAGTTGACAGCGTATTCATATTGCACTATATTGCACTTATTATGGCCGTTTTATTAAAATTTCTAGTTTCAAATTTAAAGGCCGTGCATGTCAATTAGCATCTCTGACGAGATATGTCGTAACTAATATTACCTAACCTAATTCAACTTAAATTTTCAAATATTTTAAGGTTGTTTTTGTAACTTAACAGTGTGGTCACTTTCATTTAATTGAAATAAAAATCACTAGATGGCATTACTGTGTGTATTTACTAAATCTGTACACAACTCACGACATACTTTCATGTGGCAAAACGATGGAATGAAACGCATTTTATAAATATATTGTTGATATGATTAAAAAATAAGGAAATGACATTTTTCTACTTCCGTTAGGAAATAGACGTTTTATTTCACTTATTTGAGTTAGGTAATGAACTGCATTATTTATCTAGTGAAATAAAGAGGTAACATAGCAACACAAAAAAATTAAGATATCTTGGTAGACGAATTCTGATGTATTATTCTTTTATTTTTTGAATTTATAACTGTCATTAATATGTCAAAATTACAAAATTTCAAAAAGGCTCTTTCGTATTTATTAGAACGGAAGTAGAAAACATATTGTATGAAACTAGTAAGGAAATAGGTTATTACCTTACTTATGTGTTTACATAACTCGGCTACGACTCGTTCTGCAAACTTCACATACGTAAGGTCATTTCCTTACTAGTTTCATAAATAGCTATTATTTCACTGGTAGTCAAGGAGATTTAATTACAGGGAAAAATTGTCATTTATTAAGTTTATTAGTAGAAAACTATAAAAATAGTTTTTATTTCATTGGTAATCAAGGAGATTTAATTACAGGGAAAAATGGTCATTTATTAATTTTACTAGTGAAAAATTATCAAAATAGTTTTTATTTCATTGATTCATATTTAAACAAATTCGTGATTCTATTGGTTCAAACATATACGTGGTCAATTCTTAAAGTAATAGTTAATAGAATCAAATTAAATAAATGTTTGTTTTATAATATTCTCATCAATTTTCTTTTCGCTTCTACGCCATTGGCGAAACAACAAAGACAGAAACTCATCGAAGCGAGATAGAACTGATATCCATGTATGTGTATCAAAACTTGTATACACACAACACATCGGTTGAATGCGTTCAAAATTCTGCGTCAGTTTTGCCAAAAAGTTTTCGCCATGTTCGTAAAAAACTCTCATAGTTGGTAGCAATGTTGTCCGCACCGCGGCGCCAGCGTCGCACTTCTGACTCGGTGGCGCCGCGCGCGGCGACCGCACGAATCAAAACACGACTTCCTCGCAACACATCCTGTTTATATTGTTCTCTGTCTCAGCTGTTCACATATGTGACAGCATTCGCAAATGTAATAAAATATTTGAATATTATTACGCGGGATGCATGAACACAATCGCTGCAAGTGAATACACATTACGCCGACAAAGCTACCACAAAGGGAGTTAGCAATTATTCTTCTCATTCGGTCGACGATATTTATGAACTGAGTATTTGTCTTTCTCTTTCTCACACTGAGAGTTGTGATTCTGATTTGTGTTTGGGAATTTCATACTGATTGTATCCAAATGATACGAATAATTTTATTTTCTAGATTAATCATGTGAATTAAAATTATAATTTATGTTCTGAATTTATTTCATATTTGGTGAGTGTGACATGAGTTATTGCAACCATTGGCCTCAATTCTTTAACTCTATACACTCCGCATATATCAATGATACAGCTCATATAGACATTCATAAATTATTATATTCACTATGTATGTACGTACCTAATTATGCTAAACTTCATAACATATTTTTGTCAAGCTGAAAAATGTTTCACAAAGTCTTACTTTAGTTTTAAATCAATATTAACTTATTCTAAAGGCAATTATTATAGGTATTTATTGATATCTGCAATTTAAGGCTATTTTTAAAACTAGGTAATAGCTATTAACATACCTAAGAATGTTATGAGTATCATTACATCCGCAGATGTCCGAGCTCGTAGAGCGAGGATTTTAAGACATCTAAGGCCTGTTGTGACTCATAACATCCGTAGTTTATTCAATAGTTTACCGGTTTCATAATATAAACACGTTAACGTCATTAATAAATATTATTTTTCGAAATTCTTTTATCAAAAACGTCATTGTCATCATTTTAGATGATGTTCATGTAAGTCTGTGGTCTGTATGTTTTTATTTAACGCCATGGTTACAATTGTTTTGTATCATATTTATAAATATTTTTTTTTATTTAAACGTCATAACGTGGTCATCTCTAATTTGAAAGACTACAATTAATATACAGGGTGTTTCACAACTTAGAGCAAAAAATTAAAGGGTATATTCTGTACGACGCGACGTGCTGATCATGTAACAAAATAGTTATTTGTGTATTAAGAGCGTAAAGTGATTCTTTGTTACTCGAGCACGGTAATTTCAGCGCGAGCCGAAGGCGAGAGCTGCAATAGTGTAAGAGGAACAAAGACACTTTACGCTCGTGATACACACTTAATTTTTTCTAGGACTGCATCTTAAAATGATTAAAAAACTGAAAATAAATTCATTCTGTCAACTGTCAATATGACAAATATCTGTTTTATTTGTATCCCTGGTAAGTATTGAAATAAGCGCGCATTTAATATCTTTTTAGCGCGTTGCCATTGGATATTGTCAACTTTTCATAGCAATCGCAGAAAAAATGTATTATTAAATATTTTTGCTCTTTTACAAACATCTGTTTCGTAACAAAGAATCAGCAATAGTGCAAGAGGAACAAAGACACTTTACGCTCGTGATACACACATAATTTTTTCTACGATTGCATCTTAAAGTTATTAAAAAACGTAGGTATACGTCTAAAACTAAATTCGTTTTGTTAACTGTCAATATGAGAAGTTTCTGTTTTGTTTGTATCCCTGGTAACTATTGAAATATTCTTTTTCGCGCGTTGCCATTGGAAACGCGCGAATTTAACGTCTTTTTCGCGCGTTGCCATTGGAGACGCGCAAAAAAGATATTTTTCGATTGTTCCACAGAAAACGTCAACTTTACGATGACAAATGAGAGCGTAATTGTCATCTTTTCATAGCAATCGTAGAAAAAGAATTTTTTTTAAATCGAAAAACTGTTTTCCATGTTTCCCAGTCCAAAATTTTTCGTTGCCACTGCCACTGGGTGGATGATTATGTTAAAGTTATTAATTAAATAAAATTCTATTATAAATAACTGCTAATAATTGAATTGTGTAATTATTCTTTCGTAGTTGATACCTACTTCATTGTTTGTGTTTAATAGGAAAGCGAATCCAGTGCAGTACTACAAAAAATGTTTTAGGTTAACAACCCTTAATTTTTCGAATTTAAAAAAAATTCTTTTTGTTTCATGATCAGCACGTCGTACAGAATATACCCTTTAATTTTTTGCTCTAAGTTGTGAAACACCCTGTATATTATGATAAGCATTAGAAGTAATCTTTATATTATTGTTGTTTAGATTTTTGTCTTCTGTAAGCTTATATTGTGTGACGTATGAATCATCATCATCAAATATATCATCACGCCTTGTACCCATTATTGGGTGTGGCACTCTGGATAAGCAGATGTCGATAAGTGATATATTTTTTCGTATGAATCAATGGTTCAAATTAAACTAATTTTAACTTGTTGTCAACTAATTCGCCTAATTGGTTAAAAGTAATTTCTAATTAATTTAATTTTGTGCAGCATTTAGTAAAGAAATGAAATGTAGGTAAAATTAGGGCATTGCATCAAATTACCCGTGCATTTAATTGTTCGCGTAAAAATGTAGAAATGATTAGTTTGAGTAATGAGTTAGTCTAACTGTCAAATAAAATTGTGCAACAACATTTCGACAACAACGTGCAGTGTCCAGCATGTCATAAATCTTCGAGGACAAAAAAAACAAAGCTAACCTGTCGGCGTCATGCTCTCGCGGTGGTACGTTTTGTCGTAAGCATGTATTTTTCAGAACAGACCTGGTTTATTTTAATCCATTTTAAATGCGGCCATATTTTAAGCGCTGGATGCCGCGTGACGTATATGCACGTGTTGTTTTATGTAGCCGGGTTGCTGTGTAGTTCCAGACGGCTCCGGTGGAGGCGCGCGCCGCGCCATCATTGCGCTCTCGTCACTTCATGAAGATATACAGGGAACTGGGATCCCATGTAAAGATAAACCACAATTAACGCTGTGTCATTTACACTTGTTATTTGAATTTTAAATGCCTGTGTGCGTAAACTGGCGTAAAGCGTGCAGAGGACATCCTTTTTTATTCGCGGTTTTTTTGCAGCGCGACGGCGTCAAGTTTTTTTATCTGTTGTACAGCTGAATTAACAGATACTTTTAATTCAAAGTTATTCTTTCATAAAAAATTAGATAACAGCTTACATTAAGTGGACCGAGTTGTTTTTTATTTTAATGAAGAACTGGCTACACTTGATTTATGTTTGTTGATATATAAATGATTAACTTTCATTGGTGCTGATAATTAGCTATTTGGAACACTTAATCATACAAAGAAATTTAAATTTTATTTTTATTTATAATAGTATATTATTGAACTAGTTTTACACATGGTTTTTTGCAAGTTTAGAAAACGAGCCGCAGGCGATACAAGTCTTATACTATTTTTTTATATTTTACGTCTTTTATAAATTAAAGTTTAAAAAAATCTGCGATATTTTAAAGCGAGTCCATTTAGGGCAATTTGTATTTAGCAACTATTATTGTTTTGAATTTGAGATTATATTGAAATTTTGATACTCTCAGTTTGATAGGTTCAGTATGTCATCCGCTACTACCAACCGTCTAAAACAAAATGTTGCGTGTCGTAATGAACGCTCTTTCGATACGCAATTGAATTTCGTACTGATTTTCTAATGAATGCAAAATAGAAAAAAAAATTAGTTTATTTAATTTTGAAATAAAAGCCTTAAATTATTTTTCATTCATTTGAAAGTCACGTAATTTAACAGCTTTACTATCTAAACACTTAATTCTAGAATTCGTCTGTTCGAATCTCAAGCCTAGTTAATAAATTTCGTCTTATCTCTGACTCATAGAATGAAGAAAGAACGTATCTATAATTGATCAGATGGAACATTGTATATTTACGTCTCTAATAAAGAATGCTGTGACTGGGACTGTACTAGTTAGCAAGTTACTGAGAGATTAAAATTACTATTATATAATTTTGGTTAATTTCTCAAAAAGATTGAGAGAATTGTAACAAAAAAAATGCCGTAAATATATAAACACAGGGTATATCTAAACTTAATAATAACTTGAAAATCTTAAATTATTGATGACGCAGTAAAAAGATATTATTAGTTAAAGTAAACTATTGATTTAATAGTTATTCCTAATATATTATTAATAACTAAATTTAATAAAAATAAATATATCTTCACGCCTTTTAGTTATTACTGGGTGTGGCATTCTACTGTAGCAGATATTAATTTAAAAAAAGATAATTTATGCACATACAGTGCGGTTATCTATGGCTTCTAAAGAAATTAGTGGATGGGAGCCACAGGGGTAATTTTAATGTGGTAAAAATTAGTTTGTCGGTTGCAGAAATCGAACTCGGATTCTCATACTTGCTCCATAAATTATATAATATATGTTAAAAATTAAATTATAATTCTAAACACTACAATAGTCTATTTATTCATTATACAAAATAAATGACTATTTGTAGTGTTTATGATTATAACTACCAACACAACAGGGATTTATATTCGAAACTTTTTTCCCTACAATTACTGTTTTGAATTAAAATTATTCGAAAAAATACACCTTATAACTAAGTACTTGAAAATTAAATAAAAATTAATTTTAATAGAACTAATATTTAATATGGGGTAGGTGGCTCAGTGGTATCGAATCGGCCTGTGGATCTTGAGAACCCTGGTTCGATCCCTACAGTCGACAAACAATTTTCACCAATTTATATATACTCCTGTGACTCCCCCTCCACTAACATCTTTGGGGCCGTGATTTGACGGCTGGTAACCGCACTTCACGCGAAGAAATATATCACTTACCGAGATCTGCTTAAGCAGAGTGCCACACCCAGTAATGGGTAAATGGCGTGATGATATATTTATTTTTTATGTATTTATATTTACATGAAAAAAGGTAATAAAACTATAATTAATTAATTTTATACTAAAACACCTAATTTCTATTAAGAAAAACTTACCTTACCTGTGACCTATAAACTTAATTTTGTATCTAAAAGTTAAAAGATAAATGAAACTAATACTAAAACTACAACTAAGGACAACAGAACTATATTCTATATAAATTAATTAAAAAACAGTACTAACAAACACAAAATAAAGAAATATAAGTAACAACAATGCTAAGCTTATGGGGACCAACTGAAAGTGTGTCTCAAATTTCACACACGTGATCAACGCCATTTCATAGTAGTTGAATATCGCAATACCCTTAATATTTGATCAAGTTTAGTCCATTTCAAGTTGGTAAAAAAGTATTTGCTTAATCTATTCAGAAAAATACGTGGCATTGAATCTTTTTTTTAACTTAAACTAGGTATTTGTGTTTGTAACAAATGTACTTTTATTTTAAATTTTGGAATGTTAAACTAACATAAATACATTACAAACTACACCACAAACATTCTAAACAACCTTCCACAAAACTTGTAAAATATGACACACAGAGTTTTGCAACTTTCATTTCTCATTTCGCCATGATGTTTCGTCAACTATCCCACTAGTATCCCGGGACTCCATTACCCAGCACTCAACTCTCCTAACTATGAAATACGCGCACGCGCCTCCACATTCACGCTCACGCTCTCCAGTGTCGCGGAGTGGAAACGCATGTTCCCGCGGACAACTTGTCGCCCGATGCGCATATTCACCTCCGCGACAATGTGGCACGTTCCGGCTATGTAAACATACGTGGATTTATTTTTATTACCTCGTGGTGTTGATGAAGCAAGACAAGGAGGATTCGTTGCCCGGAAGACAAAGACACTCTTATGACAGTGTCAGTAGATGGAAAGAGTTGGCGATGTGGGAAGGGGAGGGACAGGGTAGCGTTAGAAATCATTTGCGACTATTCGCATGCAGAAGGACAATGGTGCAGTGACACACTTACAAATTAGTTTCTTGATATTCTAATCGTAACCTCGACCTAGCCTAACTTGGTACTTCGATGCCTCATACTCTTACATACATAAATAGCACCTTGCTGTGTTCCACCAGATGGGGTAGTAAGAACCCTCAAATATAATCAAAAAATCACAATAATGACTTCAAATAAATATTTGAAAGTTTTGACTTTTGTTCTATAGTTGATAATTTCTTTCAAATATTGTAAATATATTTATAATATTTTGGAGTCCATTGAATGTTTTACAATCGTAATGTTATAATATTTTATATTTTGATAAAAGTAGAGTGAGAAACGATGAAATATTTTAAGTAAGTATTATATATTTGTGCAATTTTATAAATAAATAAATATATCATCACGCCTTTTACCCATTACTGGGTGTGGCACTCTGCCTAAGCAGATTTCGATAAATGATATATTTTTCGCATGAAGTGCAGTTACCAGACGTCAAATCACGGCTCTCAAAGATATTAGTGGTGGGGGAGCCACAGGGGTAGATATAACTTGGTGAAATTTGTTTGTCGCCTGTGGGAATCGAACCAGGGTTCTCAAGATTCACAGGCCGTCTCGATACCACTGAGCCACTTACCCCATTTTATTTATTATAAAGTTTTGTATCATGCGGAGATATTAAAAAAAAGGTTATGTATCACGGCTCTCAAAGATATTAGTGGAAGGGGAGCCACAAGGGTAGATATAACTTGGTGAAATTTGTTTGTCGCCTGTGGGAATCGAACCAGGGTTCTCAAGATTTACAGGCCGTCTCGATACCACTGAGCCACTTACCCCATTTTATTTATTATAAAGTTTTGTATCACGCGGAGATATTAAAAAAAAGGTTATGTATTATGTTTTTAACAGAAGTAAGACAGAAGATAATATCACTCATTTACAACTAGAGTAATACAACAAAAAAATAGGCATTTTTGAGTTATTGGTATAAAAGAAATATTAAAAATGGTCCTTAAATATAAGCAGAATATGGTTCTACTTACACCAACTGACATTGTATATTTACATAATTGTAGAATTCACATGCAAACACAATTATTTTAGTACAAATAAATGCATAGCTCAATAATATCAAATTTTGAGTTGTCACTCACTTGTCGCAAATTAGCGTGAATTCACGTAAAGTGTGGTTACCAGCCGTCAAATCATGGCCCTCAAAGTTATTGTGAGGGGGTAGCTACAGAGGTAGTTTTAATGGCACAGATCCCAGGTTATTTTTATATTTTACACATGTTTAAAATGATTTAATGTATAAACAAAGAATCATTAAAAATTAAAACCAACAACGTTCGTTGTAACAATGTCTTATACCTATTGGGTTCATCACGATATGTCAAAGTCGACACAAAGATACATATTCAATTGCCCTCCAGAAACTTAGCATTGCTGTCACTTCTTTGTTTTTCCTTTTATTTTGTGTTTACTACTAGTAGTTTTTATTAATTTATATAGAATCAGGGTTCGTAAATATCATGATATTTATAATAAATATCAAAATATCTGATATATAGGATACATATCAGATAAATATCACTTTTTGGATATTTATTTTTTAATTTTAGTTTTTGTACACATTTATTATCAAAATAGGAAATACAAAATAAATTATTACTCCTAAATAAAAAATTAACATAGGTAATGAAAAAAAGTAAATATACATTGAATGGATACACAAATATTATATAGTACTAAGAATAGTAAGAATATTTAAAAAATCCTATATTCTAGATAGGGGCAAATCATCATCTTCTGATGAACTTCCTGAACATAGCGTTGCAGATAGAGACTCACTTGGCCAAATCCAATCTAAATTAGTTTTTTTTGTAGTTTCTTTTTGGTTTAAATATTTAAACATAAAAACTAATTTAGCGGCTTTGTCGTTACCGAGACGATTACGTAATTGAGATTGGACAATGCCAAAAGTGGAGAAATATTGTTCCAGCCCTGCTGTGGTTGCTACAGCAGTGTGTAACTGTTCACATAGTTCAATAAATGTACTTTTATTTGGCCACTCTGACTTATTGATAGTTACACTTTTCCACCATATTAAAGGATTTGTATTTCTAAAATGAATACCAAATAAAAATTAGTCAAAAGCTAGTAAAATAACAATTATCTTTAGAATATAATTTTAACAGAATTAATGAAAGTAATAATGAGAGATATACTGTATTTATTACACACTATTTGAAATTTTTATATAATGGATATATATCATTGCAAAAATATGACGATATATATCAAAATAAATATCATGATATATATCGATCGATATATATCTTCGAACCCTGTATAGAATATAGTTGTCTATTGTCCTGAGTTGTAGTTTTAGTATTAGTTCCATTTATATTTTCACTTTTAGGTATAAATTTAAGTATATAGGTCACAGGTTTATATAATAAGATAGTTTTTTCTTAGTAGAAATTAGTTCTTTAAATATAATATTAGTTATTATTAGTTTTATTACCTTCTTTATTGTAAATATTAGTTCTATTATCATTCATATTTTTTTCAAGTACTTTGTTATTAAGTTAATAACAAAGTGTACTGTTGTTGTAGTTCCAATTTTCGCCATTATGAGCACATTCTTAATTTAAAATCCCAATACAGTCCATTTAAAAATATATTGGATTGATACATTACTGCCTGCCATTTAGGAAAGTTTAGCGTGAAAGTTTTTATTACCATAATTTTTTCATGAAAAAGACATAAAACTGTTAAAATGTATGTTTAACTCTTCTTTACTACTAGATTACCATGAATGGTAAATTTCTTTGATGTAGAAACCGCTATCGTTTGTTATTTGAAGTGTAGGCACGTGAATGATATATTAACAAGTAAATTATAGCTTTGCCAGCTACTGTGTGAACAAATTCATGTAAATACACGATGGTACATTAAGGCCTGTAAGTTATCTAGATTAATTTTTAATTTATTACATTAAAGTAACATCTTTTCCAAATTTGGTATAAATTATTTGCGATATAAATCTTCTGATATCTATTATTACCTATAAAACTTATAATTATTGGGTCATAATTGTACCGCGATGGAATATATCATTGCGGCATGTGGCCTTTCTTAAGAGAAAGAGAAAGAGATAACATGGAATTATATTAATTAGATATATTATTAAAGCACTAATGAGACTGGACAGATGCATACTGTTGTACAAGTACATTCATTTTAAAAGTTATAAATTAAATCGGTTGCACCCTTTTTAAACTAATGAAGCTTTACCTTGTACTTACACTGTTTTTATCAAAACGGTTTGGTCAAGAAAAAACTTAATTAATATTAGTGTGTAATTAATTTTGTTACAAAGTAACCGTTATGATTACATAGGTAGCACGAACCCCTGAAACATTCACAGAACATTCTCATCCTGACACACGATACTCGTTTCAACCACATTAACACTTACTCCATACGAGCTCTTTCCTTCCTCACAACCAAAATTCATCATCACGCAACAAACCTTCATTCAAATCCATCCATTCACTCCTGTACACCTGTTTCGTAAATCTTCACTTACGTCCACTTCTCTAACAACGAATCTATAAAGATATGAAAGCAGCATCGCCTGCGCTTGTTTAAAAATACATTTAACACAATTACAGTTAGACACTGTATAGTAAAAACTGAAAATGAAGAAAAAAGATGAGGAAGGAAGGGAGCATCTCCCTGTGTTTGTTTTTGAAACTGAATTCCACACAATTGCAGTTGGACACTGTATAGTAAAAACTGAAAATGAAGAAAAAGAGATGAGAAAAGAAGGGAGTATCCGCCTGCGTTTGTTTTTAAAACTGAATTCCACATAATTGCAGTTGGATACTCTATAGTAAAAACAGAAAATGAATCAAAAAGATAAGAAAGGAAGGAAGCATCTCCCTGTATTCATTCCATCACGCTATATTCCAGAAAATGGAGTAGCATGATTTCTTCAAACATTCATCTACATTCATTATTGTTTTTATAACTAGCTCGTTTATTCCGATGATGAAGTGCGATTACCAGCTGTCAAATCACGGCTCTAAAGATGTTAGTTGTGCAGAAGTCAGAGGGGTAATTTTAATGTGATGAAAATTGTTAGTCTACTATGAGACTCAAACTTGGATCCACAGTCCAACTCGATACCACTAATCTATATATCTATGCCTTCAAGTTATTGAAGATGCCTTGCATTATACATTAATGTAATGTAAAGATCTTACGGAAATATTGCAATAGCTAAATCTTCATAAAGAATTAGATGTAAAATTGTAGAAAGTTAAAATTATGATCTTCACTAGTTATAGTATAATGCAGTTAAAGTAATTTCAATTTGTCGAAAAATAAAATTTAGAATCACGTAGGCTAATGGATGTGTATGCTTATGCCTACACATAGCGAGGGTATATAGATTCATGGTCTAATGCAAATCAGGGATAGCAACGTATGCATACGTAAATCAATTATGTCCTTGCAATTAAGATAAATGAAGGTGGTAAAGGTAGCCATGATATACTGCTATTTAATGAAGAGCGGAATTGTGCGAGATATGCGAAAACAGTACACTGTACACAAAATTTGTTATATTTTATGCATTGTACAATGATTCATTTAGTTATTTTAACACATTTCAATAAGATAAATTGTATCATTTAAATGGTACTTCTTTTATTCAATTAAAATATTTTAACTACTTAGTTATTTATTTTTAATATGTTGATAATTCATCGGATTAAGATTACTAGAATTTAGTTTAAATAAACTTAAGACTAGAGAGCGGGGTAAAAAGATATACAAAATACGATAAAATGCACAAAAATTTACCCAAAAATGTATTAAAAACAAAAAATTATCAAATGTTGCTCTAATGGCCGGTTTCATCAACAAAAGTTAAATTTTAAACTTGGTTTAAATAAATATGGAGTTGGTGGTCTAGTGGGTATGCAGCTTGCGGTTCTTGAGGACCCGAGTTCAATTCCCGCCACCGACAAACTGGCTTTCACCAATTTAATATCAACTCCTGTGGCTTCCCCTCCACTAACAACTTTGGGGGCCGTGATTTGACGGTTGGTAATCGAACTTCACGCGTAAAAATATATCACTTACCAAGATCTGGGGGCAGCGATTTGACGTTTGGGAACCGCACTTCCCTCGAATAAATATATCATTTACCGAGGTCTGCTACAGCAGAGTGCCACGCCTAGTAATGGGTAAAATGCATTATTGATATATTTATTTATTTTATTTGAAAAGGGTATTATAAGCCCGCTAGGTTAGATTTCTTTACCAGTTTCATTTCGCAGTCAACTCTTGCTACATCCACAATATTTGGAGAATAATAGGTACAAGGATAACGGCGATTTACAAAAGGAATTAAATTAGAAAACAATAAGAATAAATAAATAAATATATCATCACGCCTTTTATTCAATTACTGGGTGTGGCACTCTGCCTAAGCAGATCTCGGTAAATGATATATTTTGTCGCGTGAAGTGCGGTTACCAGTCATCAAAGATGTTAGTATAGGGGGAGACACAGGGGTAGATTTAAATTGGTGAAAATTGTTTGTCGGCTGTGGGGATCGAACCAGGGTTCTCAAGATCCACAGGCCGACTCGATACCAATGACCCACCTACCCCATTTAAAACAATAAGAATACACTTAAAACGAAGAAAATCTCAATCTCAAAACTATGGTAATATTACATACGACCTTTTAGGGTGACGAAATGAAGTCAGTGAAATTGTAGCACACCATCTTTTTTTTATTAATTAATATTTCCAAATTTTACGGTGTAAGTAACAACGTATAACATGACAGTATTCCAAATATTCTTATAGTACTCGTAATATAAAATCTAAAAATTCACATGATTCCAACGAGAACCTGCACAGTCTACAACTTCCCAAAATTATATACTGTTCCAAGATACTTCATACCTCATAGGTGCATGAAGCCATCCATTACATTTATTCCTCATGCATTTTAACGCATTTTCTCAAGCATCAACTACAATATCTTGTAAAGCACGACACAGAGTTAATCGAGCGACAAATATTTTCAGTGCACACACTCCCATACGCAAGTGGACAGTCTCTTGCATCGCACAATACACGGAGTGAATCTGGATTTACAACTCGCGTAAGTTAAGGCGAACACTAAATTACATGTTTAGTTTGGATTGCAATGATTTAAAAACTACCCTCATTGACAATGAAGCGACATGGAACAATATTGAGACTATGAACTCGTATCTTAAGACGTGAGTTAGCTAGTCGTTGAGGATAGTTCGACATGAACTTTCAGGGGCGGGTCAAAGACATTTTTAAAATGTGGACAGGAATTCTGTCTTAAAGTTAAAGTAACTATGAATTTATATCATATTTATGAACATAAACACTTTTTTCTACGATTGCTATGAAAAGTTGACAATTACGCTCTCATTTGTCATCGTAAAGTTGACGTTTTCTATGGAACAATCGAAAAATACCTTTTTCTACAACCATTAAAAAAAGTAGGCGTTTTTGAACTTATTTTTATTATGAAAGTAGCAGATTTTTGCACTAGTGCAAAAAATGTGAATTATTTCTGTACTAGTGCATAAAAGTAATTTAATATAAATAAACTCTATACAGTATACTTTCTTGAGTTTGTTTGTCATTGTCAGTTGTCATGGATACATTAAACCAGGTATCTTTCTAAAGTTTCTAAATTAATAAAAAATTTCAGAGATGTTACAATTACTGAAATTTGTTTTATTATTTTTATCAAAATTTGGTTTATGGTTGTAGAAAAAATAGTGTACGCAACTCGTGCAGAAAGGGGTTTTTTTGAACTCGCGGTCTTGCAGCATTCGCTTCGCTCAAGCAGCAACGGACCACTCATTCGAAAAAACCTATCTTTCTGCACTTGATACGTAAATAACTATTTTTGCGCGTCTCCAATGGCAACGCGCAAAACAGACGTTAAATGTGCACGTTTCCAATGGCAACGCACGAAAAATATATTAAATGCGCGTTTATTTCAATAGTTACCAGGGATACAAAGAAAACAGAAACTTGTCATATTGTCAGTTAACAGAACAAATTTAATTTCAGTACGCATACGTTTTTTAATAATTTTAAAATGCAATCGTAGAAAAAATGATGTGTGTATCACGAGCGTAAAGTGTCTTTGTTCCTCTTACACTATTGCAGCTCTCGCCTTCGGCTCGCGCTGCAATTACCGTGTTCGAGTAACAAAGAATCACTTTACGCTCTTAATACACAAATAAATATTTCAAACGGTGTGGATGAAGCTAAAGTGGTTTATCAGAATAGGATAGATTACTTGCAGAATTAAATCTAATTCTAATAAATGTTGACTAAAAGATTCAAGACTTCGTGCTACCCCATTTGATGGAATATAGCATGATGTACTAAAAGATGTAAACTATCACGTTTCTGTATTCGGATTGTGAAATCTTTGCCAGTGCGGCCCTGTACAGTTGCGACAGCAAGTCCTCTGATTTGTGGTGTTTGTATTGAGACGTGTCCAAGAATCTGACTGAGTGCTCGCCGGTCTCCTCAATGACTCTTGCTCCGTAAAACTTGATCGTGGATGTCACAAACATAAATAAGAACAGTTTTTTACTCCGCGTTGTTGTTTCAATCGAGCGACTGTAGCGCCATCTTCCGCCGTCGGATTTATGTGAAATTCCGTTAAAATTCATCAGTTTTTTATTCCATCTCCTTCCGTCCGGAGCATCTGTTTTCACAGAAGTTTTTATGTCCAACATTAAATATTAATTTCTGATTGTTGTGCACTGAATTTTATAAATTTATTTCGGTTTTATGGCCAAAGTTTTCGTGTTCTTTTAGATATCTTACCAACTCATATGTTCAACTTTTGAGTTAGGGTTCTTCTACTTACCATTTCAATGAATATGTTTAGAAAGTAAATAGAACTCCCATAGAAATACATCTTATTTTCATAAATGATTGCTATTACAAAAGAATATACAGTTACATACTTCTTAGGTTACTACTTTCTTATCTGAAGAAATAGTAAAATGATTGTCCGGTAGTATGATGGTGCGGTTAGCGTTATGGTATTTGAATATGAAGATCCCGAATTCGAATCATTCTCAAGCTAAAATGCACTGCGCAAAACAATTAACGGGACACCTACAATTTTCGAAATTTCTATTTCCATTCAAATGAGCGTAACTCGAATCCAAAAATTCGTTGGAAATCTAAAAAACAGCATTTTGAAGCTGACAAAGTTTCCTAACTTTTCTTCCATTTCAATTTTCTGGCAAAAATTCTCCTCACTCCATGCAAATTGATAAAGAAAACATTTTTTTGGTAATTTTTTTTTTCTGTTCCAAGGCGCGCCATTTGCCGTAGAAAGTACAAAATGGAATGTGATAAAAGCCATCATAAAATAGACAGTTGTATGAACATTTTGAAGTCTCGAGGGTTCAAAACGTCAAAATTTCGTCCAAGATATAGGCATTTGAAAAAGAGACCTTTTTTCGAAAATTTTAGGTGTCCCTTTAATTGTTTTGCGCAGTGTATATGAACATTGCGACTCGGTGAGACAGGACCCTTGTACTGTAATTGAGATTAAGTTTATGTTGTACAAAGTAGCATAAATAAATAAACAGCTTACATAAAATTTAACAATTTTTCACTTGTTTAAAAAGCATAACAGGCGAATATCAAATACTTGTGTGATAAAAAAGACTAACATTGTGTTAAGACGTCAAGAAACAACTCTCCTTCCATATTTGAAATAATAAACAGCTCGTGTAGATTGCAACCGACGGGAAGCGAAATTCGGCAAAGATGAGAGCTGGATTTCTACAAAATATGTCAAATTTGACGTAGTTGGTTTAGTGGTATCAAATCAATTTTCACCATGTTAAAAAAACTACCTATGTGGCTCATTCGCCATTAATATCTTTGAGGGCTGTGATTCGATGACTGGCAACCGCACTTTACGCGATGAAATATATCACTTACCGAGATCTGCTAAGGCAGAGTGCCACACCCAGTAATTGGTAAAATCCTGAAAATAAAATATATATGATTTCCTAGCATTTGACAACTATTATCTAAATATGAAAATAGTTACGAGTAACACAAAAGCAAATAGCTCACTAGCGAACCTAGCGGTAAGAAATGTGTGAAAAGAGTTTAATATTGGCGGTTATTATAATATAGTACAAGGACGATCAATTACTTAATATAAAAATAGGAGGAAGAGTCTTATTCAATGCTCTTAAACCCTTTATTTATTTAATAATAAATTTTGTGTTAAAAGTTTGTATCATGAAAGCTAGCGCTCGTACGGCCACAAGTTCAATTCAGTAATATTTCTCTTCGTTATAGTGCAGTATCCAGGTCACTTCTGTATATAATACACTCGATAAACGTATCCGCTCCATTTATATTTCAAACTTTATTTAGAAAATATATCTCGGAGCAACTTGTCACAGGAACCGACCGGCCCGTATACAAATAAAACAAAAGTCCGTACATTATGGATGTCCGAATGGTCGAATATACGCTGTCCTCCCAGCAAAACAAAGGATATAAGAATGCGGGTGGCGAGGGGTGCTGAAGCACGCAAGAAAAACAACGACGCGCTATATATTTTGATAAAGTATAAATATTTGCGCGGATGAAGTGGCGACTTCTTCGGAAATTGTGTTTTTGTTTGACAGTTTTCTGTCCAAACTGAACGCTTCTGAAATTCGCGTTCATCACTTATTGGAGTGGAGATAACGTGGGTGTATTATGTCCAAAACAAATTAATCGCTTTCATGATTTATATTATTTACTTTCAATAACTCTTTATCCAATCTACTCGTATGAATACTATTACAACATTTCTAGTATTGTTTTATAATAATAATAATAATATAGTTATTTGTGTATTAAGAGCGTAAAGTGATTCTTTGTTACTCGAGCACGGTAATTGCAGCGCCAGCCAAAGGCGAGAGCTGCAATAGTGCAAGATTCTACGATTGCATTTTAAAATTATTCAAAAACTGAAAATAAAACATCGCCATCCTTCACACTGAGGCCAACCTCAGCAAGAGACTTCTTCTTGAAATGCTTTCGATCCAGGACAACAAGGATAGCATTAACTTCAGAACTGATATCGACGACCTCAGCAACATCTACTGCCACATCTTGAACCTCTGCAAATAAGAGGAAGAATACTCCAAGTTTTTCCGTTACTTTCCGTGTTATTCCTTCTCGAGCCCATTTGCTCGTTACCTAACGTGTTTGTAGGACATATTTAAAAGAACTTGTTCACCGTTTTTCAACTGTTTAATGAGGTTTTTGGCGTTATTTTGTTTGTTTTTTACTTTTGACTACATCTTTTTGGATGTTCTGTTTTTTATTTTTATTTTTTATCCTATAACTATTTACACATATTTTTTTGCTGTAAGTAATTTTATTTTGTTATTGTATTCTTTAGTATCTGGTTGTACTGCATTTTGCTATGTTTCACCTGTAATTTGTTTTCCTGTTGTTCTAGATGCCCTGATGATGTTGCGTTTGGCAACGAAACGTTGGCTCAGTAAATAAACTGTATAATATCTGACTGGATTCCTGCGTACTTTCATTACTTTCAATTCCTACCCACAGTCGCTTATTTACAAACCTTCCATTATTTAAAATAATCATAATATTCAATCAAATTATAAAAATATTTTAAAACAAGAAAGTGTTTTAAGATAATTTTTTAAACATTTATAGTATTTCACACATTTTATTTCTTGTGCAAGCAGATTTTAAATGTGCAACCCAAGAAAATTCGGAGACATTTTCCCAATTTTAGTTTTAGTTGACAGTGGTCAAGCTCATTAGTATAAATTATTCAATGAAGACAACATTTTGTTAGAATCTAATAGTTTCTGTAGCGATCGTCGTAGGTATAGTGTGTCGCTTTTGCACGTGGAGACGATTCTTTTCCGTAACCTGCCTCAACAGTACCATCGTTAATTTCAGCAGCGCTTCATAATAACAGCGGAGCGCGGGCCATTACCCGGAGCGCCAGATACGTCACTAGTCACAAAATAATTATCGCATTCTGATGGCTCCAGCGAAATAACTACATAATTAAAACTTTTCAGTCGGCAAAACATGCGATAAATCAGCATAACAAACGGCCGGCGTGTTTACGCGCATGCGCAGCGATAGTGCAGCCGCTGGTTCGCGCTCACTCGAGCAAACTTAACCCGATGACGTACGATCCGCGGCGG
This sequence comes from Pterostichus niger, assembly GCA_947425015.1. Taxonomy (NCBI): domain Eukaryota; kingdom Metazoa; phylum Arthropoda; class Insecta; order Coleoptera; family Carabidae; genus Pterostichus; species Pterostichus niger. Next base: position 31,873,099 of record OX380341.1, read on the forward strand.
CGCTAGTGTCGCTATTAATTTTGGCGGGCTTTAATTATTGCGCCAGAAAGGTGTAAATGAATTATTGATGTTAATTCGCTACTTTTTTGCTTTCATTAGATTTTGCGCGCATAATAACAGTTTTTCCAGTTAGTTTATAAATTTTAACTTGCGTTGCGGACAGTGCTGACATTCCAGCTTTATTCAAAAATCGAACCACCAGTAAAATCACGTTAATTGAATCACCAAATGATATGTTCGTTGTTCACTACATTAATTTAGTTTCATCTATTGTTTTTTTCACGCAACTACATAATATTCATTAAGTAATAGGTGACTCAGTGGTATCGAGTCGGCCTGTGGATCTTTAGAACCCTGGTTCGATCCCCGCAGCAAACAAACAATTTTCACCAATTTAAATCTACATCTTTGGAGGCAGTGATTTGACGGCCGGTAACCGCACTTCACGCGAAGAAATATATCACATACCGAAATCTGCTATGGCAAAGTGCCACACTCAGTAATGGGTAAAAGGCGTAATGATATATTTATTTATTTATTAATTTAAAAAATTCATTACAAATTTAATAATGAAATGATGGTTATTATAAATATGAATGTGTAACCAAGGAGATGTTTCTGAAAAAGTCCGCAAAAGTAGCTGACAGCGCAGTAATGAATTTTTGTCGGACTGTTTATAAAAGAGTTGAATTTAGCAGGCTGAATTGTGTATGTAAATATAAACTATGTTTAACAGTTTCGTGAAAAAATGTAGATGATTAAACAATTTAGCAAATATAAGAATTAATTATTGTTTAACGAAAAGGAAATATTGGTGATGATAAATTTATATTCTAAACAAAATAAGCTACTTTTTGTTGCTTAACCTACGTTTTGATGCAGTTTCAATCCACGCAAGGCTCTAACATATTAACAGAAAAAACTAGCTACCAAATTTTACAGTTACTTTCATATTATGTTTTAGTTTCGCTATTTTTATTACAAAATATAGTTAGTAGCTGTAACTTTGCGAATTATTTTAAGGGTAGCGGTTACTTGCCCAGCGCTGGTAATAGTACAAAAATCGTGGGTCCCCGAAACGTCTAGGCCCGGCCATTGATTGGTTGTTATTTCATCCATATTTCTATTTTTGTTCATTAGCACAGTTTCGTATCAAATATGCACCGTTTATCTATGAGACAATGCTTCCTATTCTTACTAACATCTGTAAATACAAACCTATTATAACCTATAAAAAAAGCTTGCATGAATATTTGCTTTCATTGGCATGTGTTATATATTTTTTTGTTAATTTCGTAGGTAGGTAAATTACATGTTTTATTATTTTTAAAATTGTATAGTCAATAATTTAAATTTCGTTTATAAATAGTGTACACTAACATCAAATCTAATAGCTTTTTGTAATTGGCTTCTAAATAAAATTGCATGTGTGTAAACTAACGAATAACGTATATTGACGAAGATTGAAATCTTTGCAGAAACTGGACGCATCGTCTCAGAGTTTCCGGTGCCCGGAACACTCTCTGTTTCATCTGTTAACTGAACTGGACCACCGCCGACTGAAGTTCGTACTATCCGTTAACCAGGAACCCGCTGCCCTAGCAGTAGTCCGTTGGTTAATTGTGAAAATGTGTATACCGTTTAATATAAGTGTATAAAGATAAATTAATTTATAAGTACATATAAGAACTATAGACAAACTACCCAGAATAATCCTAATATACGTAATTTACACGTCAAATTCAAATTTATTTTTTGAATTACGTTCCAATGTTTATAAATAAATAAATAATTATATTACTATACGAGTGAGAGTGCAAACGAAAAGTTACTTGTAATTTATATACGTAAAATTTGTGAAAGATTAACTATTATGTGCCATAATAAAGAAATTCGTAGCACTTTGTGCTCTATTGTTGGTGATTTCAAATCCGCAAAATACGTAATTATTCACCTTATTGTGCAGATGTACATATTTCAACACGGAACGTGTTTGTAAAATACATTGTGTATATGAATCTATTTGTAATGTAATGTGCGATCTCTTCACAGAGAATGTAACAGTGCAATCTAAAAACAAGTGAAGAATTTGGTGCGAAAAGAGAGAGATAGAGACAATTGGAAACAAAGAAAGAAATTATATGAATTATACACGGCAATGTACATATTATTAATAAAGACAGGAAACTAGAACTAATAAGGCCTGGGCCTCCATTTTGAAACTAGCAATCATGAACAAATACGAAACCAACATGGCGGCACACTCAATAAAAACAAACATTTATGCTGCCAGTTGCTCACTCAAAACTTACATTTTAAACTTATTTTCCATAAATTATTGCACAAATGGCAATAAATAAATAAAATCAAATACGTTTCTTCACTTTTCGCTTTTCTATTAGTTATTTAAAACAAGTTTAAAATTTATCTTTTGGTGGTACAATTGGCTATTATATAACAATTGATAAATACAAATAAAATAACAAATCACTTGGTAACAAGTAATTATTTTTGTAGTGGAATATGCCTCTTATTCAATACTGAATATCATAGTCATAAACAGGAGACGAGCAGAATAAGCCTCATAGTTGGGAAAGAGCTGTCTTTTCAGTGTGAATTGTATTCTATTTCTAGTTGCAAAATAGGGGCCCTGATGAGCAAAGTGAGGTTAGTATAATTCGAAGTAACCAAAATTCTACAAAATCCAGCCATACATATACGTAATAATATTATGAACAAATATTGAAATATTGATTTAGTGACATTTCGAATTAGACTGACTTCAGTTGTATGTTCCAAAATGCCAAGTGTATATTAAAGTGCGATTGTATGATCTCTGGTTGTATTGAAGTTTTTGAAACTGATCCTTGCCCCGTGTCTTGCCGCCCTTTCTTGTATGTAAAAATCGTAGGTTACAGGGCACGCCCAACATATACCACAATACTTATTTTTTTAATTGTGTCATTTTTTATTCGAAGCAGGTGCAACAAAAATATAAATTATTTTTATATTCAGTTGACTATAAATTCTTTGTAAGAAACAGTAGTTCAATTAAAAAATAGTAAAAATTTTAATTGTCTTTGTGTTTCGAAAAATGAAATAAAATCTTGTACATTTTATGACTTTTTGAAATTATGACCCGGCCTTGGAAAAATATAGCTACAAAGGAAACAGGTAATTTTTATCTGGTAGTACCATCTACTCTAATAAATTTTACCTTTGTTTACAGTCAAGTGACTGAATATTTAATTATTTACAAAAGATACATACATTTCTCTTCGTACAAATACAAATATTTTATCATTGCATCACAGACCTTACACTGTTTGAAAATATTCACATTCTTATTTGATCGAAAAGAATTTCGTGATAAGGTTGGAATTATGAAAGGATACTAGTCATTTGAATTGCAAAGAAATCAAAATTGTCGGTTGGTGTATTTTTGGGCAGCCCACAATAATGTATAGACTGGAGTACTAGTAGCGTAGAATAATTCTTGAAGCTTGTAAGGCCCTTACACACTGACCCAACTTGAATTTCAGCCCTCCCTACGTCTCCGCAGAACTCACTGCACTCTGCGGAGTTCTTGTACAAAGTAACGAGTAAGTACCAAAAGTCCATTTTTACAACGTTACGAGTCCACAAATTCAAACCAATTTTATTTATTTCTCTAATATTAAAATCTCCTACATTTTATATATCGTCAAATTTTCAAATCATTACAATGCATGAACTTAGTAAAGATATGCGCATAATGCAGGCAACTTGTCTGTTTACGTAAGTTATTTCTTCATCCGAACGAACTTTCAGTTCATTCAATACAATAATTAAAAAGTACTAAATCTTAATATAAACCATATCAAATAGGAAGACAGTTACGTTGTTTTTGAAAGCATTACAACTCAACAATAAACGAAAATTGTTGTTTTTTAGAGATATATTGAAAATGTTAATGGCAGAAATAAAATGAATAACGTAGGTCTTGTACTACAAACAAATATAATAACGTAATTGTCTTTTTTGTTTTTCCTTTTTGAGCACTTTTTAAACCAGAAACTCCGTGTTTACTGATCTACATTGGAAACTACGACCAGAGGGATGAAACCTTACCAATTTATTTATCTTGTGCAAATATTCTTTATTCGTGTGTCAAATTGTCACAAAAACTAATATATTGTAATACTAGTGAGGAAAGGGTTTAATTGCAAAACGAGTACAAAAGTTCCAATAGTACGTGTTTTGCATTGACCCTTTCCCACATGTATTACATACAATTTTTTTTTAACATTATACGTGGAAATTATATTTTTATGATTGCGATACAAGAAATTTAATAACTATTTTACATAAATCAAAGAAGTTGTATTTGAAAATGCACCTCACGTTTCCTTGGTCACCATGTCAAATGATATTTCTCTCACTCAATTTTAGTTGTGATAGTAATTGTTTCTCTTACTAGTGAGAAAAGTTATTTACTTTCATCACTAGTGAGGAAAACGATTATTATCGCAACTAAATTGAGTGAAGGAAATGTAATTTTCATAAATAATGTTGAAAAAATATTGTATATAACACACCCTGAAAATACTGGACTCTCAAGGTTCCAGAGCGATCCTTAGGCCAGTAAAGTATCACTTACAGGTCTTGTTACTTAAATAACTATTTCATCTGATATATCCTATGCGCTTTGAATTATTGAATATGTAAGTAAACATCCAATAAACTAACGTCCAACAAACTGAAGCTCTTCTATTTTGTTTTGAAAAGAAATGCAAATTTTTAATATTTAATTTCGGTGTTTTTACCGTAAATCTACCCCTGTGGCTTCCCTTGTACTAACATCTGTAGGAGCCGTGATTTGACGGCTGGTAATCGCATTTTGGCAGAGTGCCACACCCAGTAATGGGTAATAATTACAACTTAAATTGTTTGAAAAATTAAAATAAAATTAAGTTCTTATTGAGATGAAGTGAAGATGCGATGGTGCTGCCGCCGTCGGTAATATGAGTTCTAAATTGGAAGATTTTAATATTAGAATAATAAAAGAATGAGAAAACTAATAAAAAATTGTGGTCTCCCACCGTTACATGTAACATGATGTCGATCTTTATTTAGTTTATGAATCGACCAATCCGGAACAAGTTCCTCTTGGCCCCTGCCCTGTTAGCCAATCCAAAGCCACGTTTTGTTACTGAATACTGGATACGTAATGTGTAGCTCTTAATTTCTAATGGAATCGAAAGTACAACAATGTATACGTAAATAATGTACTTAATGTTAACAGTAATTAATTATATTGATAAATTATATATGTATATAGCATTTAATAGTGGTCACGTGCAATATGCAATCGCACTGACTCATTTGTGAATAAATTAATTAAGACAATATTATGTTGTGCCAGCGTACGCTACGTGCTAAATAATTCTCGTTGTAACACTACATCTGACAAGTTATTGCCAATTAGTCACTTGTATACGAAATTTACCTATACTAATTTGTTTAATTTATAAAAAATATTGTGCAATGATGTGGTATAAAATTATGAAATGAGTAATACCGTAGTTATGTTGTTAGGTTAAATTATTTATGTTAAGGTTTAGGTTAGAATGAACAGATGTATGTTACAATGACAGATTTCTAGTGAGTTTGCGATTGCATGTTGCCGGCCTGAGAGTGCAGTGTGTGAGGGCTCGTAGTAGATCATTGCTGCGTTTTCGTAAGAAATGTTGCAACTCATTTTCCAACATCAATGTATACTTATTACAGATTTTGTGTAAAATTTCCATAAACGTAGATATAGTGTTTTATTATTACCTAATAGATTGTTGTTTTCATTTTGAGTTTTCCTTTTTTAAAGAAAAATAAAAATAATTACATAAATAAATGAATTCATTTTTTGTTGCTTCTGTGTTGCTCAAAATATGAGAAAGAAAATCGAAATTTTCAGTGTGTAATATAATCTTTATCTACTTATATAATATTGCCTGTCGTCTATGTGTGACTGTAATTTATTTTAATAAAAAGTCATATGTTTTAAAACCCTAAATGTTTTCTTTTCGTGATGACACAAATTTTAAAACACCTGAAAAACGTTTTTTGTGCAAACACACTGCTAAGTTATTTATTATTTGTCAAATTTCATTTATAAATCATTCGTCCCAAAATATTATTTGATTTTTCTTTAGAGTGCAGTGATAAAAGTGTGAAATCCAAAACAGAAACACGGTAGGTATATAAATTATCCATTGCAGTATCACAAATCAAACCCCGTATGGTGACTTCATAAAACAAAAATTTCCTAAAAGGTAAAATTAACAACCCCACATACGTAAACAACACAATCTGCCTGTTTTGTGTGCGATACGAAGTGTAAAAAATACTCTCGGCAAACTATTAACCTCTAAATCAACCAGTCACATTTGCATACGACTTATCATATACAGTACACGCCCGTGCTCCCATCGCACAGTTCTCACCACAACCATTCCCAAATCAAACACAGAGAATATATAAAATAGAAAATTGTGCATTATTTTTCTCTCTTTTGAACAGCTTATTTCCCTATTTATAATTTTCGGTTAATATACTACTTAGTTGAATCAGTAACACACCAGTGTGTTAATACATATTTAAATGCCGGTTTTAGATTATATTAACGTACCTTAAATGATGCCTCTACATGAATCCGTAGAATACAAACAAAAATATTTTTTTAAACTAGGCTGACTTTAATTTTCATTAGTAAAGTATATGAAGATGTCATATTTAATTATAAAACTAATTGTTAATAGGTATTTATTTTAAACAATAATAATTATATTTCAATTGGTAAATGTTAAGTCTTTCAAAAAAAGGAAGGAGTCAGGATCAAAAATGAAAAGAATCAGTAATGGAAATATCCACATCTTACGCTCCTTGAGTAGTTAATTAATTAAAACATAATTTTCGAAATCCTTTTAAAATGTTTGTAATGTAATATGTATACTTTCTCTTGTGATATAATTAAGTTACACGTGACATATGACCGGTTTCGTCAACAAATTTATATTTTAAACTTGCTTTAAATAAATAAAATCAAATCAAAATTACACGTCAAATGGAATAATTATTTATTTAAATATTTTGATCAAATTTACCAATAAGATTAATTGACATTGCTATCATATTTTCGATTTGCTTTTATTTAAACCAAGTTTGGAATTTATTTTTTTTTAAATAAAATTGGTCAATAATAATAATTAGCATTGCTGTCATAATTTCGATTGCTTTTATTTATTTAAATCAAGTTAAAATTGGGCAATTGAAAGCTATTTTATGTCTTAATGTATTATACATAAAAAATTATAGACTGTTCTTATGTAAAGAAATTTTAAATAATAATATAAATTGAGTTGAAAACCTGAAAATAATTTTAAAAACATTTTTTTACTAAAAAGTGGACATTATTTTTAAAATATTGAAATGTGTTGAACTTGAATTATAAAAAAATAGTTGAAATCATTTGAAAAGTGTAGAAAGAGTTTGAGGGACAAAAAAAGCGAGCAACCACCGACCGAATGAACATCGTACATTCATGCACCTAAACTCAGCTACGTCATTTAAGGACCCTGTCCAGGGTTTCAAAAGTTCTGAATCTTTGTCGATGATACAGACAACTGTATCGATCACTTAAACTTGTCAAGCTAAAAATTGGAATAACATCAGATTTAATTATTAAAAGCATTGGACTGAAGAGCAAATGTCCTAGGTTCAAAGCCTGGTAGTATTCTAATCCTTCTAGCTATAATAAAATTAATTAATACAAATATTTATTTATTATTATTATTATTTATTTATGGGATAGGTGGCCCAGTGGTATCGAGTCGGCCTGTGGATCTTGAGAACCCTGGTTCGATCCCCACAGCCGACAAACAATTTTCACCAATTTAAATCTACCCCTATGGTTCCCCCTCCACTAATATCTTTGGAGGCCGTGATTTGACGGCTGGTAACCGCACTTCACGCGAAAACATATATCACTTACCGAGATCAGCTCCGGCAGAGTGCCACATCCAGTAATGGGTAAAAGGCATGATGATATTTTTTTTTATATTTATTTAAGATAATTAAATAAACATTAAGTTGTAATTTGTTGAATAAAAAACACTATCAAACAAGAGTTCACTCGTTCAAATCTCACTGATTTCTTTCTACTCGTACTCGTATAAAAATAAACTATTGAGTGGTTCAGATTCTATTTTAAGTTATAGGCCAGCAATTTTAACCGGGAGTCCGCGGACTCCTAAGGGTCCGTGAAAGGATCTCAAAATATTATCTGAAAAATATTTGGTACATGCGATGACAAAAATGGTATAGACCACTTAGCGATTTGAAATAAGTTGCAAGAAATTATGAAATGTTGTTTTTCAATCACAAACATAAAACTGCTCAACTATTAATTAGTTTGCTGAAATTGTTCAAGTTGTCTAAATCTAAAACAGTGTTGAATAACATGTAAAAAATATTCAATATTTCATCATGGTTTATTAATGTTAGTGGTTGAGTTGTGAGCGACCAAAATGTGAAGATACCGTCCCAGTGGCTTTGCTGCCGTACGCGGGAGATGTAGGGAAGTTGCGGCGCGGACTGTACTTCATTGGTATGCATTGAGGATTTATTCCGGCATCCAGCCAAAAACATTCATCAAGGTGGATTTAACAGAAACTCTGATATATTGCAGTTCTAATATATGTGCGGGGTGGGGCGGGGTACGGAGCAACGCGACGGAAACCCTGCCGAGTTTTTGCCGCGTTTTGTTCCGCGAATTTTGTTGTGTTTATTTAAAACGGACGAGTTGAAATTATGTTCGCTGGACGCGAGTTCATCGCGGAAAATTCACTGTTTGTTGTTGTGTAGCTTCATGGCTTCCGCGGTTCGCGATACGTGCTTCGGATGACTGCGCGGATGGAAAATGCCCGAATGTTGGGATCATTTCAAATTTCACACATTACTAAATACTACATATTTATAGATACGATGTAAAAAAGAATAAACAAACCTCCTATGGCTTGGCAATCATTTTTAAAACATTTTCAAAACCTTAACAATTTATATTATCTATTTCAAATAAATAAAACTGAAATGAATTATTGTCCGGTTCAGTAAAATTTACTAATTAAATTCTCATATTGGTGTATGAGATATTATTTTATATTTTTGATAAGTACAAAAGTAGGTTTTTTGAATGTCATTTGGTGACAGAAAGTGAAGGTTCTTTCTAGACCATTGATATTGGCAATGGGGTTCATTGTGGACTGTTGCTATTAGAAATGGTTGTTTTTGCAGAACAAAAATGTAATTTTTACATTTTTATTTTATTTGTATTGCTTACATTGAAAAATTTTATTAATAATAATTTAAACTTGATTAAAGTTTGCAGACAATTGTTATTGGCAATTGAGTTCTTTGCGGATCGTTGCTGTTGACAACGGGGTTCGTTGTAAACAAAAAATGTTATTTATTACATTTTTGTTTTACGTATATTACCTATATTAATTTTTTTATTAATTACAATTTAAAATCGATTAAATTTCGCAGAGGATTGCTTTTGGCTATGGAGTTACTATTAGCAACGTATTCTTTTATAGATGAAAAAATCATTTCTTAAATTTTTGTTTTATTTGTATGGTTTGCCTACTTACTTACATTCAAAATTTATATTTAGTTACAATTAAAAATCCATTAACTTTAATTTCCGATCGTAGAAAAAATGTCGTGTCTATCTCAGGTTGAAAGTATCTTTGGAGATTTTGATTATTTGCAGCCCTCATTACGCTTGTGCTCTAGTCTTGGTTCGCAAACATCTACTTTCAACCCTTGCTATACATACATAATATAAAAACTAAGGGGTGATTAAAATAAAATGACATAAAATCGTGCCATAAAAATCAAAGATAGATATAATGAACATGTCTAGGTTTACCACATTGGTTGTCAATTGTGATAGATAATTAATTTCAAATTTATGAATTTGAATCTTATTGATTCTTGTAACATTTAAACGGTATGGCGCTTTCACTGACCCCGAAAATAATTATATTTCAACCAGTTACATTTATTTTATTTTAATAAGTCATTCTACATTGAACAATCGTGACATTTCTCGTTATCAAATATGACAGATAATTACCTAATTATTTTCGGACATACGTTTTTTCTTCATGGCACAAACTGATTTTTTTAATCACCCATTATAATACGAGTATCTTTCAGAATGATTAAAATTTCTGTTAATTTAATATGACATAACATACCTACTACTCGTAGCAATTTGTTTTGAGTGATGATACAACTCTCACCGATGCAAGCAAGGCTATTTGCCAGCAGTTTGTTATTTGTTTTCGTAGGGCAGTGGTCGGCAAAGTGCGGCTCCAGAGCCGCATGTGGCTCTTTGGCTCCTTAAGTGCGGCTCTGGCACAAATATCCACGGAAGGCGCAATAATATTTTCATTTAAAAAAAAAAACTCGGTAAGAAAATAATTAAAAACAACAACATACAAACCTGACTTACTCAAACTATCCAAGGAGATGCAAGCACATTGTTCGCATTAATAAATATTTACTAAGTATGAAATTTAGTTTCATTTAGTGTACTACTTATTTAGTGTAATAAAAGTTTACTAAACAAGCAGATTTGGCTCCCAATTTTTTTTAATTGTTGTAATGTTCATATTTGGCTCTTTGGCTAATAAGTTTGCCGACCACTGTCGTAGGGGAATCATCGCTGTGGCCGAATTAGTGATTTTTTAATTTGTTTCTTGTGGACAATTTAGCTTTATGTACTATTTTAAGTTCCTGGTTTGTTTAGGATTTGTCGAGGTCTTGGGACGATTATATGGCTCGGTTGCTTCTTCGTTGTTCGAATTCGTAAGTTATCTTTTGTTCTTTTATTATTTCCCTAGGTTAAAATAAGTAATTTGAAAGTTTTTACTTTTTGGCTTGTCTTTTTTGTTTGTTTTTGTATATGAACAAGAAAGATTTTTAGCTAGCGAAAACCATAACGTTAATAAATAAAAATATATTCCACATTTGTAATAATAAATCCTATAGCTTAAATATAGGTATAATTAATTATTAAATTAAACAATGGGGTTGGTGGCTCAGTGATATTGATTCGAATTCTGGATTTGAGAACACATGTTCGATTGCCACATCCAAAAAACAATTTACATAATATTGAAATTACCATTGTGGCTCTCTTTCCACTCATGTCTTTACCGCGATTTGCTATGGTGACTGGTATATTCAGTACGGTGGTGTGGATAGCGATATGGAATTCGAATCCGAAGATCCCGAGTTCGAATCTCACTCAAGCTAAAAATTATATAAACTACTACACTGCGGCTCGGTGAGTGCGGACCCTGTACTGTAATTGGGATTAAGTTCTTAAATAGTAACCCCCATTTTTTATTACATATTCGGATTCTACGTTTAAAATTAGGGAGGTTTTGTTCGAAACTTTTTTTTCGATTCGCGATAGATGGTGCTGTAATCGCAAAAAAAATATTTAACTTCCCCAACTAATTTCAATACTGTCCCTTGTCCTACTTCCGCGAGAGGGAGTGCGGGGCAATGTTTAGTAAAAAGATTCGTTAACTTTTGTCTAAATTATAAATCTCCTGGATTTTTAAATTCTATTTTAAGTTTTCGTTGGTGAGAGGAGAGGGGACTCACCTAAATCAAGCACCCCGTAGGTGAGAGGCGAAAGAATCTGAATCTGCAATGAAAGTTCTCTTTTGAAAGATAAATTTTACGCCCCCACAACCATCCCCACCCTCAGGGCAAGAGGGCTTTAAATGTAGCACCATTGGTTGTCCTTTGTCAAATCAAGGTACACGTATTTTTTATTTTCCACTTGCCAGTGTAATTTCTCGAAGTACGATAAGTCGATTTTTTTTGCGATTACAGCGCCATCTCGCATCGCGAATAAAAAAAAAGTTTCGAACAAAACCTCCCTAATTTTAAACGTGGAATCCGAATTTGTAATAAAAATGGGGGTTCCTATTTAAGATTTTAATGTTACCCCCCGCCGCACCCCCAGGGAATGGGATTGGGGGATCGACTTTGGTGTCAGTGGATAGCCCCTTTAAAAATATTTGATACGTATTTTTTTATATTTTTTATCCGATGTGTAGTTTTTGAAATATTTCCAAACGAAACTTAAAATGGACCAGCTTGTATATAATTTGACACTAAAATTGGCGAATTTCAAAAAATCTTTTTGTTCTATAATGAGTATATCAAATTAAATGTCATTAAAGTTTCGTGCAGAGGTATACTATCTTATATGAATCAAATAAAAATATAATTTCAATCATAAAACTTCATGATTTTGTGTAAAGAAAAATGGTAGTAATTAATAGAACTGAAAAAAAATCAAATAAGAAGAAACTAACTTACTATTTTGATATATCGCGCAAAATAAAAAAAAGTAATATTCCCCCCAGCATCTAGTAACATTTAGCATAAAATCTCGTCATTGTTTTTACGTTGGCACTCAGCCTGCGCCAAGCAGGTGGACTCCGCTCTCCTGCCCTCGCGCGGTCCTCCACCGTCCTGATTGCACACTAATCCAGCAGGATTAGGACGAACGTCGTCCGGCCGTGTAATCTTGTTCACTTCCGGAAGCGGACGCACAAGAACCCGGCACATGTGAGACATGGTTTCCTGTGTTTCTGGACTAATCTCCGTATGCCGTCCGCCCTCGACCTAGCTACCGGTTCTATTGTAATTTACTAATGCGCGACAAAAAAGAAAAATGTGTGGCGAAAAAGGACTTTTTTTCGACTGAAATTAAATTAATTTCTATACAATATTTGCAGATATTAGGGTAGGGTAGAGATATCAGTGGTATCAAGTCCGCTTGTAGATTTAAAAAAAACAATTTTCACCACACTTAAACTACCCCTGTGGTTCCCCCTGTACAAACATCTTTTAGGGCTGTGATTTGACGGTTGATAACCGCGCTTCTCACACATAAATATAAGCGACTGCTAGTTTCTCACTTTTAACACTAGTTACATATTATTATATGATGTTGGTGGCTCAATTGTATCGAGTCGGATTGGGAATTTGAGAACCCGGGTTAGATTCACACAGCCCAAAAACAATTTTCACCATGTTAAAACTACTCCTGTGGCTACCTTTCTACTAACGTCTTTGGGGGCCGTGATTTGACGGCTGGTAACCACAATTCTCGCACATAAATATATGCGACTGCTAGTTTCTCACTCATGCAATAAAGCGACACTTTTAACTAGAGATGGGCGAAAATCAAATTTCTCGAATTCGAATATCGAATAAGAATATTAATCAGATCTTGAATATTCGAGGTACTCTAATATTCGAATACTCCTAAAATTTAATTTATTTATTATTAATAATTATTTAATTATGTCCTTTTTATTATTTGAATAAAATTGTTAAGATAAAATAAAATTAAAACAAAAAGTACAAACAAAAAAGAAAAAGACGAAAACTTCAAATTTAAGGTGAAACCGTACGGGCTGATGTTGGCGAAAAACTAATTTGAAATATGGTACGTCTTCATGGTTTTGAATCAAAATATCTTTGTTATTAATAACTTCAAAGTATTGTAATAGCTTTAAGTTTATGTACAAATGATAAAGAAAAACATAGTCAAAAATTGAGGTCAACATATGGCGCGATATTCGAGGTATTCGAATGTTCGCTATACTGACGTTAATATTCGAAAATCTCGAATATCGAATAGTCAATATTCGCGGCATTCGACTATTCGCGGATGATATTCGCCCATCTCTACTTTTAACAGTAGTTACATATTATTATATGGTGTTGGTGGCTCAGTAGTATCGAGTCGAACTGTGAATTTGAGTACCCGGGTTCGATTCCCACAGCCGACAAACAATTTTCACCACGTTAAAATTACCCCTGTGGCTACCCTTCTACTAACGTTTTTGAGGGGCGTGATTGATGGGTGATAACTGTACTTCACGCGAAGAAATATATTACTTATTGAGATATGCTACGGCAGAGTGATACACCCAGTAATGAATGAAAGGCGTGATTATATCTATTTATTTTTATTTCTAAAATTTGAATTAATAAATTTGTTGCCTAGATTTTGAATAAAAATTTTGAATTAGCTAATCTTCTTCTAGTTTGATATTAAAAAGTTTAAATCCAATTCAAATTCTCAATTTTTATTTATTGAAGTATGAAAGGTAAATTAAAAATATTCTGTGCATATGAACAATTACATAATAGATGAACTACTCCCTCAATAAACATTTCAAATATAGAGAAAAATAAAATACTTTCAGTTGTCGTTGAATACAATGGAACAAACATCGATATATTAGAATAATTTTTGTAGGGTTGCTTCGAACAATATCGTTGAAATGGGCGTTGACAGACTCGGAAATATAAAAATATGATACTTTATGAAGACATTTAAATTGTAACTTAATCAGATAGCATCAATTTAACTGAATAGGCGTTCCTGGAGCCAGTCGTGGGGAACGTTACAACTTTATATAATAACAGAAAGAAGAATCCGCTTTGCATCGCAACGTGAGATAATAGTTCTTTACCGTTTGATGCATGACTTGATTTCAACAAACTATTCTTTGACATTACATATCTTCATCTTCTTATATTATAGTTTATCACTACTTTGTTCCAAGTAGTGCCTACATGATTGTAACATAGAAAATAACAGATAAAAATAAATAAATATATATCATTTGTTCAGTGGAATCACGTCGAGCTATGAAACCGAGAATCGAAGTTGGATTCTCACAGCCGACAAACTTTACTCCTCATTTAAATTACTCCTGTGTATAACTAACATCTTTGGGGGCATGATTTGACGGTTCGTAACCATATTGCCTATGGCACACTGGTCTTCGATGAAACAACAGAACGCACTCGTCATTGACGTATAATAAAAGTTTCTAAAGTTGAGAAAGAAAAACTAAATTTCAAAAATATGCTAACGTGAAATGAAACACAAAAGATACGAGTGAAATGAGACACGTTCGTTTCATAGATGAGCTCTTCGTTGGAAATAGAGGAGCTTCTATTTTTCGTCGATGACGGGTGCGTTCTGTTGTTTCATAGAAGAGCTCATCGATGCTCTTCGACGCTCTTCGACCAGTGTGCCATAGGCTTATTTCACGTGCATAAACCGAGATCTGCTACAGCGGAACATAGGACTTTAACATGGAAAATCATATTTTTATAATTTCCTACTTCCCTTATTATTTTAGAGAAAAAAGCTTCAAGTAAATGTTGTAGAGCATAAAATTCTACATTAAAATCAATAAACAGAATTAATTGTGCATGCTTTATAATGGCAGAAATTAAATTTTCGGTTTTCAGATTTCAGCGAAAATATCCATTTTGACATCCCTGAATCCATTTTGACTAATTTCGTCGTGACGTCTGTACGTGTGTATCTCGCATAACTCAAAAACGGTAAGTCGTTGAAAGTTGAAATGTTGTATTTAGGACTTCTATAACATCTAGTTTTTGTTCCCTTTTTGGTTATTGTATAACTTCCGGAAGTGGTACTTTACTTGTAGCCTATAATAGATTTTAATGTAAAACTATATCAAAATATAATCCTAACCTTTTCAAATTTGCTATATAAGACTACTATATCAATGCAAATAACATAATAGATTTTCATTAAAATGGACTAACCGAAAGTGATACATTACATGAAGCAGCAGTTTTTCTAGGAAAAAATTGTTTTATTTTAATTTTAGAAATAAATACTGCAAATAAAAGTTTTAGAGAATTAAATTCTGCGCTCAGCACATTAAGAATTATTAAATAAGCCTTTTGTATAAGCGAGATATGTAAATTTAAAAATTATATATTTTTGTAATTAAGTTTGCTATGGATTAAAACAAAAAATAAGGAAAAAAGTAAAATAATTAATGTCAATGTCAAATTACGTCAAATATGTGCAATAAAATATGTAGGTATAGTATAATACACGTACAATGAAGTCATGTGGTGTCGACATCAGATTTTTTCTCTAAAATAATAAGGCAAGCAGGTCACCATCGTGTATATTTTTTATAAAATAAAAAAATGAATGTAGTAAATCATTTGATTACACGCCATCTAAAACAAAAATTCACCGAGGTTGTTAAAAATTACAACGCAATTTCCCTACGCAAGAAAAACTTAACTAACCATAAATTAAAATTCCATTTCCCAATTTTAATACTTCGGGCCGAAAATTGTACATTGACTAGCAACTGCTGGTCCCCAACCCATCAATATTTAATTGGGTGTCCCGCAAACCTGGTTATAATTCCGATAACAATTACAAAGTTTGGTCGCGGCGCGGCTCCGCCATTTTTCTCAGCGTCGGGCGGGGGATGGCGGAGGCAGACGGGGGACACATGGCAATATTGCGGTTTAAATTATGCAACGCACTTCATGCATATTCACACGGGAGTGCTCGCATCTGATATTTCGGCACGGCGAAGCGTGCTGGTGGCCGCGATGAGAAGTTTTCGTGGTTTGCGGCCTCTGCAAATCATGCACGTACGAGTATGCTGGATTGTGAATTGGAATGGTGGAATATGGAATTTTAATTATTCTTATTTAGTTGGTTTATTGTTTTCTACTAAAAGGAAATACAATGTTCACATTTTTCAGTATAAATGTTTGGATTTTCTATACTATTTACATGAAGGGTAATTTATTTATAAAATAAAAAAATAAAATAGAGTAAATACGATGATCGGCTGTTTAAATAATGAAGAAAGTTAGATAATTGGAATATCAGTCTAATTTATTTTTAAAATGTTACAATTCCGACGTTTCGGTGATAACTAAAGCCCGGATATTTAGGCTCTTAAAAACACCCAAATAAGCAGGCATATAGGCCGGTAATTACTCTAAAATAGGCGGGATTTTAGGCAGCCTAAATATAAATAATTTGTTTTAAAAAAAATAAACGAATCATTTTTCTAATATTGGTACTCGTATCTACTTTTCGTTAGAAAAACATAATCATTTTAAACAAAAATTAACGCAATCTGAAAAATAATATTGTAGAGTTCTCATTTTATTAACTATTATGCAAATTCAAATTATGTAGTATACTTTAATTCACAAAATATTACGAGCAATTTCTCTATGAAATTTTCGGAAAGGGACTGTCTTCGGTCTGTCAGAACTTGCTTGTAAGTTGAAAACTTCGTTCGACATCACAAAATGTGACAGGGGCGTTCTTATATTTAGCCATATCGTCTAAAGTTACCTCAGCTCCATTGATTAATGGCAAAGACACAACTGAATTGCCACGTAAAATTTTGACTAAAAAACGTTTTTTCTTTCGACATTTTAAATTCACACACAAAAACTTGATTAAAGTAAATACTTTATATATTATAGGTTAGGTTGAAACACTTTGTCGAGTGCTGAATTAGTCAACGAAGTAGCTGATAAACCTTGTCTGCTCAATAAAAGTTAGAATAGGCAACAAAAATAGGTAAAATAGGCTGTATAAGAAAAAATAGGCCCAATAACCAAAATATAGAAAAAATAGGCTCTAAGGCACGAAAAAAAACCTTCCATTACACGTAAACATATTACCTATGTATAGAAAAACGAAATTGCCTGAAGTATATTAAAATTTGAATCTAGGCAATTGCCTAAAAATCCGGGCTTTAGTGATAACCATCGCTTCAGGAATCTACAAAGTAAATAATTTTAAAAAAAGAAACACAGAAACAAAAAACTTACATGTAGTGTCTAATAATTGACATAAACAATTGTTTAAAAGAACTTAACATAATTAGTCACAAATGAAAAGAATAAATAGTCAAAAATTTTAAAAATTACAACTCTTAACAATTAATTATAAAACACATTAAAAAGAACATTACAAAAATATCATTATCACAGTTTTAATTATTAGACGTTACATGTAAGTTTTATGTTTCTGTGTTTTTAAAAAAATAAGTCTTATTGGAATTTACTTTGTAGATCCCTGAAGAAGGCGATGCTTATCGTCAAAACGTCGGAATTGTAACATTTTTAAAATAAATTAGACTGATATTCCAATTATCTAAGTTTCTTCATTAAAAACATAAAATATATCATCACGCCTTTTACTCATTTCTGAGAGTGGCACTCTGCCTAATCAGATCTCGGTAAGTGATATATTTTTTCGTGTGAAGTGCGGTTACCAGCCGTCAAATCACGGTCCTCAAAGATATTAGTGGAGAGGGAGCCACGGGGGTAGATTTAAATTGGTGAAAATTGTTTGTCGGCTGTGGGAATCGAACCAGCCACCTACCCCATATAATTTATTTATATTTAATATTATTACAATATTTCAATTTGTGCCAGAAAAGTGACAGAAAAAACGCGTTGAATTTTAATTAATTCATTCATTAATATATATGTATTCATGTTTTCTACAACAAATTAAATTCTACTGTGGTTCCACCATTATATTTTTCCGACCATAAACTAAATATAAGTTTCCTTATTTATTTTATTCCGTATACAGGCGTCAATTTTAAATTCAGAATTAATATTTTCCTTGCATTTAATGAGTTAAATAAGTTCAGAAGCTTGAATTTCTTTGAAAAGTTACAGTTCTCATTATTTACCTAGGTCATTAATAATAAATTATTGACCGTTGTTAAGGACGCTGTAGAGAAAAACAATTTCACGAATCAAAACGAAGTCAATAATGGCATGTTGCTAGGCTAGTAGTGAAAAAAAAAAATTCTTATTTTCCCGCAAAATTAAAATTAATATATATTTTTATATTTTCTTGGGTACAATTATGAACGTTTGCACCCCGCAAAGAAAATTGAGTGAACTTACGTTTCATTACAAGCCGTCAAATCATGATCCCAAAAATATAGGCAGAAGATCTCGATATCACAGTTCGGAACTCTAATTAATTCTAGAAAAAATAATAATTAAGATCGTAAAATAATACACTTTGTTTTGTAATTAGATACATTGATCTTTGTCAGATACTAAATTAAGTTATTTGACTACCTACCCCATGTAATTTTTATCTTATTATTATTACGCAAGCTTTTAGAACCAAATATTTAATCACCTGAATATTACAAAAATTACACTATTATAAACCAGTCCAAAGTCACTCGCGCTCCTCCGTCCAGGTTCGTACATTTCCGACTCCGGTGACGCAGACTCGGTGGCGGGGGTGTATCTTGTCTCCGAGCGCGTCGCGCGTGCCGCCGCATACGGAACAGGCACGTTCGCACCCCGGCGGGACGCTCCACACTCCACCGCTCGGCCGCTGCAAAAATGTTCATTTGTTCTTCATTAATTTGAATTATTAGAATTTCAGCTCGCGCTCGTGTGAATTACGCGCGCGGGTGTCGCTCGTCCCAGACCGCCGCCGCCGCCGCTGTCCCCGCTTCGCCCCAATGCTGCTGTTTTTAATTTGTGAACAGTAAAGAGCTGTTTGTTGTACGCGAGTTACATGCTACACTTTTATTTATGTTTCAATTATGCGTATTAAAAAACATTTGTAATTTTTTTTGCGAAATTTTAAATGAGGTTTATGGAGCTAATCTTCTAGAGAGTTCATGCAACTATTATCCTGCAATATGAATAGTATCAACTTCTCAGTTTTGCCAACTGTATATCTATTTAAGACGATTGGTTACCGGAAAACACTGTTTAGTTTTCCTATTAAAATTAATTGTAACAACAAAAATATTGTTCAACAATTTAAGCTCGCCTACAACTTTTTCTAATGTCACTTTTATAATTTTTGTCCACAATTTTGTTTTTTCTTTGTTTAAAGTGTACCTAAATTCTGGATGTGTTACAATTCAAATATAAAACAAAATTTTTAAAAAGCATTAGACAAAAGAAGAGTGATCAATTTTCTTCCAGAAAATAATTAACTGTTAACAATTATCATAATATTTATTGTAATTTTAATAGCAAAACAAAAATCGTGTTTTACATAATTAATGCAAGTCGCAATGAGTTCCGCCCCATGTACATTCAGTTGCAGAAATAAGGAGCTACAGAGTGCGTATTTATGTAGTAATGTGCAATACTGGTAATACGAGATTTTAATATTGAATGTATTTCAAGAAGTTGGGGGTAAAAATGATTAACATTCATAATGTGTAGTATTTTGTATACTAAACGATTATATTAAATATATATTTTTTTAAGTTAGTTAATCAGGACAAAATTGTAGATTACTAACCCGGAGTCGGAAAAAAGTGAACCTGAAATTTCGGATCTAGTTCATTTATTTATTTAATCCCAATTACAGTACAGGGTCCACATTCATCGAGCCGTAGTGTGATAGTTTTTACTTCCTTGTAAGGAAGTATTGAAATCGCGAAAATTTTCGGTTCTCAGATTTCAACGGAAATAGGTATTTTGGCCCTCCCTGAATCCATTTTGACTAATTTCGTCATGCCGTCTGTACGTACGTATGTATCTCGCATAACTCAAAAACGGTAAGCCGTAGAAAATTGAAACTTTATATTTAGGACTGTTATAACATCTAGTTGTACACCTCCCTTTTTGGTCATTATACAACTACCGGAAGTGGTACTTTACTTGAAGCCTATAATAGATTTTCATGAAAAACTATATTCAAATATAATTTAAAACTTTCCAAATTTGGTATATAAGACTACTATATCAATGGAAATAACATAATAGATTTTGGTTAAAATAGACTAACCGGAAGTGGCACATTACATGAAGCTGCTAACAGTTTTCCTTGAAAAAAATAGAACAAAAAATAAAAGATTTAATGTCAAATATGTGCAATTAAAAAAATATCTATAGTTTAATACGTGTACAAGGAAGTCATGTGGTGTCCACATCAGATATTTTTAATATAATTTTTAGCTTGACTGCGATTCGAACTCGGGATCTCCGGATTGGAATTCCGTATCGCTATCCACACCACTGTACTGACGGATAACCAAAATTTTGTATTTATTAAAATCAGCGGTCTTAAACTTTTTGTTATCGCTGACTCCCAAATTTTTTCAAATATTTTTTCATAGCCTCTCCAGTTTCTACTGAAATTAGGAATATTATATTGATAATTAAATAAACACTGCTATAATAAAGACCTAAAAATACATAAATTTAATATCTCTATTTTTAAGGGAGAAAATGAAAAAAAGTTAATTTCTTACGCTGATAATGGTAAAATAAAATTCTTGTAATATTTAAAATGTCTAGCTTTGAAAACGATCATATAACCATAATAACTACAAATAATATTTCGCTTCTAAGTGTTAAAATATAATTGTCTGTTACTAAATCTGTATCAAACGAAAAATTTAATAAGACATAAAATGAAATTTAAAACAAAAATAATTACAGATAAAAATACTAATAGGTAGATTTAACTTTTAAGTTTCGCGGGCCCTTTGAGATCGATTCACGAACCCCTGAGTGTCTACAGATCCCCGGTTAAAAATCAATGCATCAAATGAAGCACTAATTATGTCTAGCTATATAAACTATATTTTCTAGTATTTATTTTTATTTATGTTTTAATAAAATGTATAAGTAAAGTTGAAAGTTCCGGTACGAGTACTGGTCATATTTTATAATTATAAAGTGATAATGAAAGTGCAAGATAATTAAAATAATTCGTTACTTATTCTTGTTTTCGTCTTTCTCGTATTTTTCTGCATAAATATTAGTTTATAATAATAAATTAATCTTTTTACTTTTACGTGTATTAGAAATAATTTTTGAAACTAAATGTATGGTCGTATGGCTAGCTTTAAAAGATATTTATTTAAATTCCTATAATATAAAACAGAGACCGTTGTAGCAATTTTAAACGTAGAATGTCCCGCTGGCAATATTTCTTTATCACTGTCTTAACGGAAGCTGCTGGAGAATGATCCCAATTTTTTCTTGAGAATGGCAGTGGCGTACGAGATGCGTAGCAAGAAATGAAGATGTAGTTAAAATGTAAATGACGTAACGTAATATTTTATACCACAAACAATTAGTTATTTGTCAAATTAGAGAGGAAAGCGACTAGTTTTTCCACTTCAGTTCGAAGTTTGCCTCATGAGAATAGCGATTGAGGCATACTAATGAGTGGAAACGGCGCTTTTCATTCGTGTTTTTTTTATAATTTCGTCAAAGGTAATAGAGGCAATATTTTTATATATTTGGATAAAAATTTTAAGATAATTCTCAAAATGGTTTAGCAAATCCTGAATTTTGGATTCTAAATCGATTTTTAAAAGTTAATCCAAATCACTTTCCGATAGTTAAATGGTAAATTAGGGTTTGTTTAAACTTCTTTGAGAATTTGATTTAACTTAATTTAACTTATCTAATTGGGCTGCTAAAGTATATTAAGTTTTTGTTGTTGTTGTTGTTGTTGTTATTGTTGTTGTTGTTGTTATTGTTGTTGTTATTGTTGTTGTTGTTGTTATTATTATTGTTGTTGTTGTTATTGTTAAATAACACTTACCGGGTCACCCCCCAAAAATATATATTTTTCTACGATTGCCATGAAAAGTTGAAAATTACTCTCATTTATCATCGTAAAGTTTAGGTTTTCTATGGAAAAAATATTAAAAGCGCGCGTTTCCGATGGTAAAGACAGAACAAATTTATTTTCAATGCGCATACTCGTAAGTTTTTTTTAATAATTTAAGATACAACCGTAGAAAAAAATATGTGTAAATCACGAGCGTAAAGTGTCTTTGTTCCTCTTACACTATTGCAGCACGAGCCAAAGGATCGAGTAACAACCACTTGACGCTCTTAATACACAAATAACTATTTCGACTGTTCCACAGAAAACGTCAACTTTACGTTGACAAATGAGCGTAATATTTAACTTTTGATAGCAATCGTGGAGAAAATACATTTAATAGACGAGTACATGTTTGAATTCAGAAAGTCAAGTATAACTTAAATTTTAAAATATGTATAGGGTGTTTCATTTAAAATAAGAATATTTTTACTTTTTAAATAAATAAATAAATATATCATCACACCTTTTACCCATTACTGGGTGTGGCACTCTGCCTAAGCAGATCTTGATAAGTGATATATTTTTTCGCGTGAAGTGCGGTCACTATCGTCAAATCACGGCTCCCAAAGATATTAGTGTAGGGTGAGCCACATGGGTAGATTTAAATTGGTGAAAATTGTTTGTCGGCTGTGGGGATCGAGCCAGGGTTCTCAAGATCCACAGACCGACTCGACACCACTGAGCCACCTTTTTAAGTACCTAGTTTCTAATAAATCCGTAATATGAATGAAATTGCATAAAAATAATTATTTTAGGATGTATTCTTTGCTTTCTAAAGAGGAAAAACTAATTTTCCCTAGTATTTCGAGAGAAGAAATTTGAGTTTTCTGCGCGTTGCAAAATTGTATTTCTTAATCTTCCTTTCTTACCTCGTTGTCTGTACCTCTCATGTGAATTAGTTTCCGTACGCTACTGGCGGACGCAGGGCGCAGGGCGGTAGGACGCCGCCCCACCTCTTTCCGCTCTGCTGCGGGTGTCCGGACGGCTGACGAATGGCTCATATCAGAGGACCGTGTCCCTACACCTACTTGATATTCTGCCAGCGATTTCGCTCGCCATCATTTCTCTCTCCTGAAGTTTTCCCGCTGTGAAATTTGGCTGCCGCCACCGCCTTCCTTGATATATGTAAGTTGCGCCTATTTCTTGGGAAATGCTTAACTAATTGCGGTTGCGCTCTCTGCTCTCTCACAGAACGATGTGCTAATATGCTACGCCCTCACTATTTTAATCACAGTTTGCTTCCCTGCTAATTCGTTCTATCGTGAGGAAACTATTTTCTAATTGATTTGTATATTTAGGTACCTACTCGTTTTAACTTACTTATTTTTTCATTCCAATTACAGGACGGATACAATATTGCTATGATTGCTATGAAAAGTAAATAATCGAAATATAACTTTATCGCGCATCTCCAATGGCAACGCGCGTAAAAGATATTAAATACACGCTAACTTCAATAGTTACAGGGATACAAACAATACAGAAACTTGTCATATTGACAGAATGAATTATTTTCAGTACGTATACGTTTTTTAATAATTTAAGATGCAATCGTAGAAAAAATTATGTGTGTATCCCGAGCGGAAAGAGTCTCTGCTCCTCTTACCCTACTGCAGATTTCGCCATTGACTCGCGCTGCAGTTACCGTGCGCAGGGGCGCCGAGAGCAAAAGCGGGCCCCGGGGAAACAAAATTGGGGCCCCTTTAACTTTGAATATTTATTAATTAAATATAAGATACAAAAAAATATATTTATAAACATATGTATGACAACAATAAGAATTATTAATATCTAAATAAAGTTATAACAATATAAATAAAATTAAATACAAAATTCTGAGTTAATTGGTGCAGCGATGTGTATTGTATACTCACTGTATGACTATCTAATATCTAGTTGCATATTCGATAAATGCAGGGGATACCAAAACAGCACTACGCACAAATGGATAGAGCCTTTGCCTATGTGTGTTGTATACAATGTAGTAATATAAGAAACAAAAATGCAACAATGTAATAATGTACTTTTGAATAGTGTATAAATTTATTTAAAATTTGCAACTGGGGCCCTTGATCAAGCATTTCGTCATTTAGTACTTTATACAATGTAATAAATTGTTGAAAACGTGTATCAGACATTTCGTTACACATGTTTTAGTAAAGAATATAAAAAATTGGTGAAATAGTAGAAAATTAAAAGCAATTTATAAAATAGCATCACATCCGGGCCCTTTGAATTCCACGGGCCCTGGGTATTTAACCCCCCCCCCTGCCCCCCCGTCTCGTCGAGCCTGACCGTGCGGTAGTTAATATAGAATTACTTTACGCTCTTAATACACAAATATCTATTTTGAAGTTATAACCTCAGCGAATTTTGAACTTGCGAACTGTTTCATAGGGCATTAGTTTGAATTTCGAAGGTAATATTTTAAGACAAATTTAGGTTTATAATTAGAGATGGGCGAATATCAAATTTCTTGAATTCGAATATCGAATACGAATATTCATCAGATACTCCTAAAAGTTAATTTATTTATTATTCATAATTATTTAATTATGTCCTTTTCATTATTTGAATGAAATTGTTAAGATAAAATAAAATTATAACAAAAAGTACAAACAAAAAAGAAAAAGACTAAAACTTCAAATTTAAGGTGAAACGTACGAGCTGATGTTGGCGAAAAACAAATTTGAAACAACATATCTTTGTTATTAATAACTTCAAAGTATTGTAATAGCTTTAAGTTTATGTACAAATGATAAAGAAAAACATAGTCAAAAATTGAGGTCAACATATGGCGCGATATTGGAGATATTCGAATATTCGCTATACTCACGTTAATATTCGAAAATCTCGAATATCGAATAATGTCAATATTCGCAGCATTCGACTATTCGCGGATGATTTTCGCCCATCTCTATTTATAATGTATGCAACGATTTTAATAGTACAGATTTTAATTGATATATAACCGTAGAAAGTTTATTTACCAATTGCTAAATTTCAACAATAAAGAGATCTAGATAGAGAGACTCAATCCAAAATTACTATTTTTTTTAAGTTTTACTTATTTATTTATGCTACTCTGTACAACAGAAACTTAATCCCAATTACAGTACAGAGTCCGGACTCATTGAACCGCAATTTAGTAGTTCATATACTTTTAGCTTGAGTGGGATTCGAACTAGGGATCTCCACATTCGAATTCCGTAACGCTATCTACACCACCGTACAGCTGGACCTATTATGATTGTCGACGAGCTAAAAAATAATAATTATCTAAAACCGCCTCATACCATTCTTCATTTGAATATTCTTGAATATCCTTGGATTTACTAGTAATGAAATACGAGAATAAATGCCGGCGACTTTTGTTAAAGTAACAGTTTATCAACAGTATCGCAAGTAAAAATAATTGTAAAACACATGTTCAATTTTTGAAATTCTAAACATTTACATAATTGTTAAGTACATGCTATGATGCATACTCCAAGGAATAATAAATAGCCAAATGGACATTAATTTATAGTATGCAAATTTATTTCATGTTCACAAATATTTTCTATTTAAAGAAGTTATGAAATACTGTAAATAAGCTTCCACGCCTCACAACTGGAAAATAACCCAGTATTTTTGAATGTCCGAGCTCGTAGAGCGAGGATTTTAAGACATCTAAAGCCTGTTATGACTCATAACATCCGTGGTTTGTTCAATAGGTTACCGGTTTCAGAATATAAACAAGTTAACTTCATTAATAAATATTATTTTTTGAAATTCTTTTATTAATAACGTCATTGAAATCATTTTAGAAGGTGATCAAGTAAGTCTGTGGTCTGTATGTTTTTATTTAAACGTCATAACATGGTCATCTCTAATTTGAAATACTTTACAATTAATATATATTATGATAAGCAGGAGAAGTAATCTTTGTATTATTGTTGTTTTGAGTTCCGTTTGTATTACTAGTGTTATATTATCATTGTGTTTTATTTTCATTTCCTAGACTGTTTTGACAAGTTAGTACGGTAATATTACCGTACAGAATACAGTTATTACTTACTTACCAGCCTACTTTTGTGCATGTAAACATAGGTTTCATATCCTGAAACCGGTAAAATATTTTAAAAGTTATATTAAATTAATTTACGTAGAATGTCTTTAATATCATAATATAGGTGATTTAAAATAAATGGTATCAAATCGTGCTTTGAAGCAAAGATGCAATGGGCATGTCTTTTAATTTCAAATTTATTTTTATTTTAGTTTCTTCGCATGTTTTAAAAATACATTTTCTTAGATATTGATTTTATTTATGTAAAATTGCCTGTGCTTCACTTATGATAATTATTGCAATCTCTATCTACACAAGAATCATTATCTTTTATAAATAATTATGTACTTAACATACTTATGATTCATCCTAATTTTTTTTTTAGAAGGTTTAAATATGACTTCTCCTTATTTGAAACATGTAATATGACACGGCTAAATTTATGTATATACTTGTATACTTGTATGCCAAATTCAATAAATAAATAAATAAGTAAATAAATTGTTATTTTATCTGTATAATATATCACAATAGTTTGCCTGTAATGGCAACGTGCAACAAACAATCAGTTTTTGCACTGAAAATAAGTATATAATGACACTTTTTACACAATCGTAGAAAAAGATTTTAAGCTATCATACAGATAATAAAGTTTTATTTCCACCGTCAGGGTGGTTTTTTATTAGTTTTTATAAGTTTTATAAAAAAAGATACATGTACTGAAAGGTTGTCAAGAAATTGACAATAAAACACAATGATAATATAACACTATTATTACAAACAGAACTCAAAACAACAATACAAAGATCACTTCTCCAGGTTATCATAATATATATTAATTGTACAGTCTTTCAAATTAAAGATGACCACGTTATGACGTTTAAATACAAAATTATTTATAAATATGACACAAAACATTTTTAACCATTTCAATTTTCCATGGCTTACCGTTTTTGAGTTATGCGAGATACGTACGTACGTAAGTACAGACGGCACAACGAAATTAGTCAAAATGGATTCAGGGAGGGCCAAAATACCTATTTCCGTTGAAATCTGAGAACCGAAAATTTTCGCAATTACAATACTTTCTTTACTTTGTACAAGGAAGTAAAAATTATGTATAAATATGATACAAAACAATTGTAACCATGGTGTTAAATAAAAACATACAGACCACAGACTTACTTGATCACCTTCTAAAATGATGACAATGACGTAATTCATAAAAAATTTTAAAAAATAATATTTATTATTGACGTTAACGAGTTTATATTCTGAAACCGATAAACTATTGAACAAACCACGGATGTTATGAGTCATAACAGGCCTTAGATGTCTTAAAATTCTTGCTCTGCGAGCTCGAACATCTGCGGCTGTAATTATACTCGTAACATTCCTAGGTATGTTAATAGCTATACGTTTTTTAATGAGCTTTGTAAAATTTTACAGGTCTCTAGTGTGAGCCTATAAAATTTCATAGGGCTATTTTTAATTTACTTATTTACCATAAGTATCAATAAACTAATTTGAAGGTTAATCTGGCTACTGATTCATTCAGGATACTAGTTTAAAAATTGAACAATACAACCATAGATAGATAGGCATTTAAGAACCAAATAGCCATGTAATAAATAAACAGTAAACATACAGCCAATAACGTGAAAGTTGTATTTCGTAATTTACGAGGAACATAAATACCAGCAAATACTTGCGATTTTTTCACCCTCCAGCACACGAATAAAAAAATCGTGTAAATTTAAACAGTAATACAGTATGATGCACGGTTATGGGAAGGTAGGCGCGGGCCCCTTGCCCAAATTAATGGCAAATTAGTACCGGGGTGTGTTGTATCGTCCGCACGCATTCCGGCCGCGGCTCTGAAAGATATCGCGCTGGCGTATTTGGTTTTAGTAGCTCCGGATATAAATAAAGCCGGTTTGTCGCAGCATGCGTTGAAGTTCGATAAGAATGAAGATTTAACGCCTGCATTTTTTCACCGGAGCTGCAGTTTGCCGTCGTTCCGGTGTTACACATTTTGTTTTATTCTAATTTCAAATCGCCGGATGGTTTATCTAGCTTTAGAAATATTGCGCTGCCTGCTAAATGGATGCTATTTGTGTACTGATCGTTAAACTTATATTGGTTTTATGGAACTATCAAATATATTTTTAAATAAAATAACTGCCATACTATTGACAATTTTTGTATTTAGAGAGATTAGAAAAACATAAACCAAGATGTTATAACGGGTGATTTAAAAAAAAGTATGCCTGCAATGATTTATGGAATTATCTGTTATAATTCATAACGAAAAGTGTCATATACCATTCAATTTTATTTTTTCAACAGTTATAATAGTTATTGGTGTATTAATAAGGTAAGGCCACTCTAGACAAGGAAAAAAAGGGTAATTTTCTAGATTTTTTAACTAAATCGAAACGTGCTGCTTAAGAATTGTTTTTAGATCTTTATTTAGCGCTCTTTAACATTTATTTCAAAATTTTTTTAAAGAAAATATTCAAAATTGTAGTCAGAAATTAAAAAAAATGGCGACTCCTCTCGGCGCGTAGGGCAAATCGGGCGAAAACATTCCGGGAACAGCAATGGACCTTGAACAAAAAGAGATAAGTTTTCTATATCTCTGATGTATACTCTAAAAAACTACGGGCTGGATTTTGAAAATTTTGATTTTTAACAAAATGGCGCACGTTTGAAAAAAAAGTTCATTATTTGGAACTAAATTTCTGTATAAAAACGACCATAAAAGACGAATGAAGCACTTTAAAAAAAAAGCCCCCGTAGTTTTTGAGTATTTTATATCTAGAATAAAAAATAAAAAGATTCAGCACGATCCATCAATTAGTATTTCAGATTTCTTTTCGCCCGGTTTTGAAAATATGATTTCGAGAAAAACGCGTTTAAAATTTCGAGTCATATATATATTTATATACTAGTACTAATAGATATATGCTTTTTTCCCTCAGAAATACTTCCGCGCGGCATTTAAATTAATTGTCCCTTATTCCTAAGGTTTTAAACTATAATTTAAGCAAATAAAAAAAATATTTTTTTCTTAAATTTTAGAGTGGCCTTACCTTTTAAGAGCGTAAAGTAATTCTTTGTTACTTGAGCACGGTAATTGCAGCACGAACCGAAGGCGAGAGCTACACTAGTGCAAAGGGAGCAAAGAGACTCTTGATACACTCATATTTTTTTCTACGATTGCATCTTAAAATTATTTTTTAAAGTATACGTACTGAAAATAAATTCATTCTGTCAACAGTCAATATGACAAGTTTTTGTTTTATTTGTTTGGTAACTATTGAAATAAGCGCGCATTTAATATCATTTTCGGTCGTCTCCAATAGTAATGCGCGACAAAGATATTTTTCGATTGCTCCACGAAAAAACGTCAACTTTATGATGACAAATGAAATTGTAATTCTTATCTTTTCATAGAATTTGTAGAAAAAAACCCATTTCTAACAACAATGTTTTTGGTGGTCGGTGAAAGCCATACCGTTTAAATGTTACAATAATCAATAAGATTCAAACTCATACATTTGTAATTAATTATCTGTCGCAGTTGACAAATTATCTGTCATAATTGACAAAATGTCACCGATTGTAGTAAGCTCAGGCATGCGCATTATGTCTAGCTTTGTTTTTCATAGTACGATTTTATTACATATTTTTAATCACCCATTACTTCTTTAATGAACTTAATGATCAATTAACTTTATAAAACAAATAATTCGCGATAAATCACATATTTTGTGAAAGATTGATTCAAGTTCTAAATATAGGCACATGTTTAGTATTTGAAATATAATTTTTTAGAGTTGACATCTAATTTCAAATCCTCATCGTGTGACGTCAACGAAAATGTCACTGGTTACTACGACCCTCTAGCGGTTGAACTATATATGTTTACATTTACTCAATGATTCAATAAATAAATTGTTGTTTTAAAAAGACAAGTTATCCAAACACCGCTAGCTTTATTTATCATAAACTATCATTTTAAAATAGATCACTTTTGCTTGTTTCTTTAGAAAAACAAAATGCTATAAAAAGAAATGCAGGAAAATTCATAATTACTTTAGTATGTGATCATAGTTTTCACCATATTATTTGTTTAGAATGTTTAAACCGTGAAAAATTTAGCAAATTAGCATGAATGTATAGGCACAATTTCAAACTAGCTGGTTTAGAGATGTAAATTGGCATTATTCCCAAAATCCATGTAGTCTGCAATAATTAAAATATTTTGGCTTTGGTTGAGCGTCTGCCTGCCATGACCTCTGTCTCCATCAATTCATTCATTTGCAGTCGAATAAAATATAGAATAATAAATTATATCAGCATTTATTTATGACGCATTCTTATAATTTTTGTTATTTAATCAAAATTGTTCTAAAATATAGTTTTTATTATTTTTAAGTGTGGTGTCGAATATTTTAAATTGTTTTGATTTTCTTTCAAATTAAAGTTCTTAATTTAATGATATAGTTTTTGTAGACATTAAACTCATTATAGAAGCGAATCGTTGACAAAATTGAAATGATTGAAGACAATTTTCGACACATAATTCAGCAAATAGTCTAAACGACCGACTACTTTTTATTGAATTCCAAGCAATCTGTAAAAACTGTAACATGAATCATTGTTTCTTGGTTCTCAGGACCTAATAATAAAGTATGGAATGCAGTTTTTATCAGTTTCGGAGCATATTGCTTCTGTCTCGATCAGCGATTGTTTTTAATAGTTTTTATTTTAATAGTTTTTGCTGAATATAAATATTTTATAATTTGTTCATTGTTAAGACCACACGAGAGCAACTGGGTATTTTTTATTATTTATTTAATTGTTGTAATCACAAATGTTCATTGCAGTAATCTTTCATTATTATAATTTTTCATCGTTGTAATCAAATAGAAACATTGGAGCATTGATTCTTAACCGGAGGTCTGCGAATCTTAAAAGTTATCTCAAGTTATAACAATAACTCTGCTTAGTATTTTTGTTTGTAATTATTATTTATTATGTCTTATTTAATCTTTTGTTCGAAACCGATTTGTTAGCGAAATATTATTTGTAGTTTTTTGTTTGCAATTTTTTATGATTATATAATAAAAATTATATTGTCGTTTTTAAATATTTCAGATATTGCAAGAATCGTATTTTACCATTATCAGAGTAAGAAATGAACTTTTAACATAAAATAAATAAATAAATATATCATCACGCCTTTTACCCATTACTGGGTGTGGCACTCTGCCTTAGCAGATCTCGTGATATATTTTTCGCGTGAAGGAGGAGCCACAGGAGTAGATTTAAATTGGTGAAAATTTTTGTCATTTATGAAGATCGAACCAGGGTTCTCAAGATCCACAGGCCGATTCGATACCACTGAGTCTACCCCATTAATATGATATTTAAAAAACATGAACACTTTTAAATATCATTAAATTTATATATTTGAGGTGTTTATTATATCAGTCCTTCCTTAAAAATCTATATATTTCTAATTTCAATAGAAACTGGGAGAGGGGCGTACTAAAAATATTTGTTAAATTTGGGTGTCCGTGATGATAAAAACGTTAAGAACCACTGTATTAGAGCATCATGTTACGGTATTGTCAGTATGTCTAATTAAAATTTTAAAATGAGAATTTTATCAAATCTGCGTCTCTACATCTATACTACTCTTGAAATAATATTTCTTTTAGTATTAAGAATTTTGATACCGGATTGTTATTAATCGATATAATTTCTTATGAGGTTTAATAAATTGCTGATAGTGGAACCCGAATCACTCAGACACACTTCTATTTAAAAAAAATAAAATTAGAAATATTTTTTACATCGAAAATAAATAAATGAATATAATTCGAATACAACTAATTCGTTCTGTAATTATTAAACGTAGTAATACATAATACAAGGGTACAAGTTGATATATGAAATATTAGATGAACACGCAGCAAATTACTCGTAGACCTCCACCTTCTTCATATTGAAATCGAAAGCAATTCCCGAGCTCCAGGTTAAAACAATAATTAATTCCATGTTCCCGATCCCCATCCTTCTGTTATGCGTTAGCATCTCGCGCGTTAATTCCAAACTGCGTTGTCTGTTCGCTGCGGTCTCGCGCATAATAACGCTGTCTTGTTTCATTTGGCGTGTGCGCCGCCTCCGTCACCGCCACGGCTACCGAACACCCGGAATGCCGGCCCCCGGGAGCACATTCCATCAAATATACACTTTCGTGTGTAACCGCGATCTCTCTAGGGCCTGTACACGCATATATCTGCAGAGGATGGGGTTGGTGATGGTTGATGCGTTAAGCTTAAGATGAAGGGTTGTGGTGTGACGTCATACTGACGTAGATCGGTGATGGGTATTGACCTAATCGCTATTATTATTGTATCATGTTATTTCATTTCTTCGGCGATTTGTGTTTCGACAAATTATAATAAAATTTGACACTACGCTTCGTTTGATGAGAAATTACAGCGTAATTATATAGGACATATTTGATCCTATTTCTGATTGGCTGCAAAAAAAAACAACATTTTGTTAAAGGAATAATAAAAAAGTCATTTGTGAATAAATAATTTCAAATAATATTTCATTATAAACTATTGGTATTAAATAAATTAACAACGATACGTTTTTCTTTTCTATTTTGCGATATTTTAAATTTAATCAATTTAGGACAATTTGTATATGAAATGTTATTGACATGCATGCAGTTGTTCAGATTTTGAGATCATATTCTCAGCTTAATAAGTTCAGTAGAACAAAAATCATTCCTTGTTGTCACCTATTTTGGGAGTTCTCAACCTATCCAAAACATTATTACAAATTGCTGCTGTTAAATAAACAACTTATTTTTTTCTGAAAACGTCTTCTTGGTTACTTATTCATATTTATAATAACTATCATTTCAAAATTAAAT
The DNA here is from genome assembly GCA_947425015.1 of Pterostichus niger. Classification (NCBI taxonomy): domain Eukaryota; kingdom Metazoa; phylum Arthropoda; class Insecta; order Coleoptera; family Carabidae; genus Pterostichus; species Pterostichus niger. The sequence continues at coordinate 31,906,711 of OX380341.1, forward strand.
TTATAATGAACATAATGCAGTGGCGTAAAAAATGTTGGTACATTCATAAAATAGTCTGCCTCGGGTTTAAGTCTCGTCCGCCTACTCTTTTCTTCGAAACAAACAATAATTTCGCTGCCTAGATAAACAAATAACTATTCTCATCATCATCATCATCGGACACACCGAGCCGCAGTTTTTACACTGCCGCACTGCCGGTTTTCGTAATCAAATGCTACATTATTTAAGGCGTATAAGTGACTAGTTTATAACGCCCGACTGTGATAAATACATGTAGCTGTATTTTTTATATTTTACGACAAATCACACATTGTCGACAGGCGGATTAGAACTGACGAACCTTGGATCAGGTGACGTCACAGTATGTTAAGAGATGTGCCTTAACACGTTCGGCCACCGCGCCTATTCTAATGTCTTAAATATGAAGAAAATCATATATCTGTTAAATGCGATGATTGTATTGTTTTGTCATTTTTTTATTACCGCACATATATAAACTCCATCTTTGATCAGTTTCACATGTGATAAACAAGGAGGAGAACTATTTGCAACTTTTATTTATCTTGTCATAATTTTAATAAATTTAATAAATTAATCATCAATAAGTATCTCCTAGTTGCAGATCCTACATGCTTTCTCCAACTGTTTCTATTCATAGCCAGCCTTTTCATTTCAACATAACTTATTTCAGGTCGTCTACTATCTTCCTTTTCTTCTTGCCTTTTTTATTTTCTACTTCTGCTGCCCCTTCATAAGAGTATTCCTTTACGCATGGATCAACCACATTCTTTTCCTTTTCAAAATAGTCTCATACAATCTCCTTTCCTCTCCTACTCTTTTCAACACTTGATAGCAACAATGAGCTGAAATAGACACCCTTAAATAAATTAATAGAACAAAAATGCAACATGTTAGACTCAAAATAAATATATGATCACGCCTTTTACCCCTTATTGGGTGTGGCACTCTGTCGAAGCAGATCTCGGTATGTAATATGTTTCTTCGCGTGAAGTGCTGTTACTAACCGGAAAATCACGGCTCTCAAAGATATTAGTGGAGGGGGAGACACAGGTGAAAATTGTTTTGTCGGCTGTAGGAATCGAACCAAGGTTCTCATGATCCACAGGCCGACTCGATACCATTGAGCCACCCCATGTTAGACTTAATATCGCAAATATAATTTGTCCGATAAAAACTAAACCTCTCGACAAATTTGACAAATTGAAGTTGCGTTTAGTATTCCTCATCCTTCAATACCTATTAATGATTGTAATCTTGATTGCCTTAGGTTATATGACTGTTATTTGTCTTCCTTGTTAGTTCTTTAAACACAAACATTGAGCATTCCTGCATGACGTATGGACGATCTTGATTTTCGCGCGCATAAAATCCATTCGCGAATCTTAAACACACAGCACATGTATAAATACGTTCCTTCGGGTTCACCTCGGGGAATCAACTCCGCGAACATGTAATCTCCCTGCAAACTGCACGGCGCATTAATCATAAAACGGTTCGATTCATAAATCAAATGCATCGAAATCAAATAAGCGTACAGTTAATTAAATGGCGTGAGCATGTTTTCCGTCCCGTCGGTAGGCGTTCATTATTTATTACGAATGCGGGAGAAGCACGGACGCCGCTGGCCACCTGGGCGGCAAGGGGTGAGGATGGGGGTGGAGGGTGAGGGATCCAGCGCCGTGGGTAATTAGCCTGGAGTGCTTCGTAATCAGACTAGATATCTTCATCTGGGTCGGTGGATCAAGAATGCGGACTGATCAAAATAGGTAAGAGTAAAAGTGCTATAAGTATTTATTTTTTAATAAGTATAAGGGCTCTATTTTATAAAAAAAGAATTTATGGTAACTATGTAAATGAATAATTACAGCGCGTAGCCCTATGAAATTAATATAAACTGTTTAAAAGTGATTACTTGCAACATCTGCAATATTTTGTATATTTTCTTGAACTGCAAGAAAATCGCCTTCGAAGTCTTCGTCGGGCATTAAATCCGTTATTTCTAGAATTCATGAAACTGTTGACACTGACAGTAGTTGAATTTCATTGCAACGATAACAACAACATGGCAACGTTTAGATTTAAATTGTCCTACCGCCAACAATATTTAATTACAAGATGTAAAGCATTTTTTAATAAAACTAATAAAGTAAATTAATAAAAACAAACGCTGTCAAGAAAATGAAAATAAAACACAATGATAATATAACACTATTAATACAAACGGAACTGAAAATAACAATAATACAAAGATTATTTCTCCTGCTTATCATAATATATATATATTAATTGTACAGTCTTTCAAATTACAGATGACCATGTTATGACGTTTAAATAAAATAATTATTTATAAATATGAAACAAAACAATTGTAACCATGGCATTAAATAAAAACATACAGACCACAGACTTACTTGATCACCTTCTAAAATGATGACCAATAACGTTATTCATAAAGTAATTTCAAAAAATAATATTTATTAATGTCAAGCTGACATCTGAGGCTGTAATGATACTCATAACATTCCTAGGTATGTTAATAGCTATTATTGAACTTAATGCAGGTGAGTAAAAATTGTACACTTGAACATAACCATATCTTTTTTTACAGCCTTCTGAGTATAATCTTCAACCTACTGCCATGGCAACAAAGAGATAAATAAAATTTTCTGATATAATTGATAAATGAAACGGGAACCTATAGCTTGAATATTTATTTTTTATAATCTTCATTCTCAAATTTTTACATTTATTTCTGTAAAAATAATAACAGTTTATAACAAAAATTCATTAGTTTATCCATTTTTTCAGAAAATACTCGTATGTATTTATTAAATATATAGAATGGATAATAGATAAAACAAATGACCATATTATTCATCTAGTGCTTATTTATTTAAATACCTTTCAGTGATATTTATGTGTAGTTGTTTTGTTTATTATTATTCAATTACCTTAAAAACAAAACAAGAAATATATGCAACGATAAAAATTCATAGAAACCAATATTACGAAGTATGAAATATGATGGCGTTTTATCTTTCGTGCTGACGCCATTTCTGTAATCACATGCTTACATATTTCTTTTATTGAAGAACTTTTAAAGACGTTAAACTTCCAAAATAGATTGAAATTGAAGTGCAATGTGCACATTTTTCTACACTCAAAAACAAAGCTTTAATTGGTACATTTATTTTATTATTTCAAGGCACTGATGATTTTAAGAAAATTTAATAAATATTTCCGTCAAATTTTAATGAATACATGAAGAAAATTGTGATATACAAAGCAACATAAAGTAGAGGGTAGAGAAAACAAGGAAAGAAATAAAAGAAAGCATCAGTTTGAACGCACGCGCACAAATCTCGTTGCGACTGCGGCAATATGTCCGGACGTTACGAAGCAGAAATATACCTCGGTTAAAATATAAAAACACATATACCTACATGTCGCGAACATAAATCCACACTTAAAACGAATCATCATAAAATTTTCACGACGTTTTTCTGCAAACAACGAGAAGGAAACCCTCGGCAAATCCGCCACGACGGTAACGCGACTTTAGTGTCTCATATCTGAGGCGGGGAAATTTAGATGTGCTGCCGCCGCCAACGCCGCCGTCCGCTGAAACATACGATGCGTCTTCAGCTTAATGTTCAAGTCCATGGCTTTTCAGCAAACAAGTTTTACAAGACATCTTGCAGTAAGGATAACAAGAAAATATATTTAATTATTGCAAATAAAATCATAATCACAGCTTAACTAAACTTTGGGCTTCGAGCTGAAGTTGCCAGTTAATTAATGATCTTTTATATATTATTGTTTATTACAAATGACACCTAGTATTGTACATATTTTTTTAAGTTTAAAGTTTTGAAAGTATTGCAATAAATTTGAAAATATTAAAGTTATGTTCAAATAATAATCAAAATTTTGATTTAATTTCTCAAAAATTGTTATAACAATATGATAAAAAAGGTACTTAAACATAATAAATAGGATAGGCGGTTAAACAACTCTGGTTCGAGTCCAAGAACTATAATACAATTTTCACTACATTAAAATTATTCCTGGAGAGCATGATATGACGGCTGGTAACTGCATTCCACGCTCATAAATATATCACTTACCGAGATTTGCTATGGAAAGACACTCACCCCTGTAATGGGTAAAAGGCGTGATAATATATTTATAGGTATTTTATAAATTTATAAATATAATTAAATGTATCTAAGCAAATTTTTATTTCGTTCGAACTCGACGACTTTCACAGGAAAAACTAAATAAATGCAATTTTACGAATGTTTTGTATATTTTATTGTAGAGTTCAAATTTTGTTACAATTTTTTCAGCAGCTAAAATTAAAATAATTCATTGTTTAAGTGCCAACTTCAGACCAAAAACAATATTGTATTGAAACTAGAGCACAAATTGCTGAAATTATACTATAATTTATTAATTTAAAACTTTTCATTTATTTCAAACAATAGATAAAAAAATTATCATCTCATTTCAAACTTTTTAAGCAGTTCAGTAAACAATAGATAAAAAATTATCATCTCATTTCAAACTTTTTAAGCAGTTCAGTACATTCAAAATATATTTTGTCAATTCATTTCTCTTATTAAAACCTCAATCATTGAAAAGCAATTTTCATCCCTTTACAAATATTGCAACAAAATCTTATTTCAGCTGCATCAATAGTTTTAAATCTATATATACATAACATTACGTTTTATCCCAGTAAATGAGGTAGCACGAACCCTAGAACAATTAATAGAACATTCACTCATCAGATTCATCAAATAATCATCCCTTTACAAATATTGCAACAAAATCTTATTTCAGCTGCATCAATAGTTTTAAATCTATATATACATAACATTACGTTTTATCCCAGTAAATGAGGTAGCACGAACCCTAGAACAATTAATAGAACATTCACTCATCAGATTCATCAAATAATCAGCCCTCGTCAAACATTCTCAACCTAATACACCATCCTTGCTTCAACGACATTCATATCTCCTTACATACAAGCTCATTTATTTCCCATATGCAACATACCTTCAATCACATCCATCCAATCGTTTCTATACACCTGTTTCATTAGACGCAAACTCCTCTGACAACGAATTTAAAAAGACAAAGTGATAATTTATAAATATAATTAAATGTATCTAAGCAAATTTTTATTTCGTTCGAACTCTACGACTTTCACAAGAAAAAACTAAAAATGTTTTTTTTTACGAATGTTGTGTATATTTTATTGTCGAGGTTAAATTTTGTTACAATTTTTTCAGTATTTAAAATTAAAATAATTCGTTGCTTAAGTGCCAACTTCAGACCATAAACAATATTGTATTGAAACTACAGCATAAATTGCAGAAATTATACTATCATTTATTGATTTAAAACTTTGCATTTATTTCAATCACTAGATAAAAAAAAATTATCATCACATTTCAAACTTTTTACGCGGTTTTTTACATTCAAAATATATTTTGTCAATTTATTTCTCATCTTAAAACCTCGATCCTTCGAAAGCAATTTTCATCCTTTTACAAATATTGCAACAAATTCTTATTTCAATTGCATCAATAGTTTTAAATCTATACATACATAACATTACGTTTTATCCCATAAAATGAGGTTGCACGAAACCTAGAACCTTTAACAGAACATTCACTCATCAGATTCATCAAATAATCAGCCCTCGTCAAACATTCTCAACCTAATACACCATCCTCGCTTCAACCACATTCATATCTCCTGACATACAAGCTCATTTATTTCCCACACACAACATACCGTCAATCACATCCATCCATTCGTTTATATACACCTGTTTCATTAGACGCAAACTCCTCTGACAACGAATTTAAAAAGACAAAGTGAGTGACAACCTGTGCTTGTAAGATATAATAATTTTTTTTCTAGTTTTATTTGTAATAGTAAAGTTGACGATTTCCGTGGCGTAATCGAAATATAACTTTCCAACGGCAACGCGCGATATAGATATTAAATGCGTACGTTTCCAATGGCAATGCGCGTAAAAGATATTAAATGAGGGATAATTTCAATAGTTACAAAACAGAAACTTGTCATATTGAAAGAACGAATTTATTTTTAGTATGTATGTATACGTTTTTTAATAATATAAAATGCAATCATAGACAAAATTATATGTGTATCACGAGAGTAAAATGTCTTTGTTTCTTTTGCACTGCAATTACCGTGCGCGAGTAATAAAGTATCACTTTACGCTGTTAATTCACAAGTAACTATTAAGTATTATAACTGGAGCTAATATTTTGCTTTGTCGTCGTTTTTTTGGGAGAGAACGAAGTAGCACTAAAATATTACAAATTTTGAAGCATACTTGTTGAAATTAAAGATAAATTCGTGATTTTAGGAAAATATAAGTTAATTGGTTAAATGTTTATGGTAAATAACAAATATATTTTGTTCACATTATTATTAAGAAGCAGTTAATGCAGATTAGTAATCTGATTTTACGCATGCAAGACTTCGCCACCGTGTACTTATAAAACAAAGCTTCCATTCTTCGCCGTCCACCAATCGAACAATAATTTATGAATCGACAGAATTTCGTGATTTATTTTTCTACGTGACATTTTCCAGGGCAGCGTGAGCGCCTGGCCGCCTCTACCGCCCCCACCGCCGCAGCAGAGCGCTCTGGTGTGAGGAATTGTTAGCTGCTTAGCGGGAGATTTATACGCGACGCTCCCAAGACAAATGGAAAGATTGTGTTCGAAATTTTTAACAGCACATTTTCTCCGTAGAATTTTATATTGCGTGTGCAGTTCGGGTTAGGTTTCCTTCTCGTTCTGTCTCTTTCTCATTTTCGCTTTATGTGGAACAGTATGTTCACCGCATGAAAGTTTAAGGGATGCTTTATGGCGACCGCGAGACGTTTTCCGTATACGTATTTATTAACTGAGGACTGTGTTTGCATAAGCGCGATGTGTGTGCAACTTCATTGCAACTTGGAAGAATGTGAAACCACTCTCTAGCTCTCTAACCTTACTTCAGGAACTAAACAGTTTGTACTGCCAAATTTTAAATTAAACCGACTTGACCACAAGAAAGTATAATTTTAATTAGGTGGTTTCTTAGTTATGTTAGACAGAGCCGGATTTAGGGCAAGACATAGCGCAGAGGTCCTTAACAAATGGAACCACAAGAGGTTTATTTTCAACCCGCTATTATTTTTCGATGTGTGTGCAACTTGAGAAGAATGTGAAACCACTCTAGCGTCTTGTATTTGTAGCGCTAAATATTAAATTAAACCGACTTAATAATAAAAAAAGTGTAATTTTAATTAGATGATTTTTTTTTAGTTATATTAGACAGAACTGGTATTAGAGCAAGATTTAGAGATCTCCCAACATATGGTGCCACAAGAGGTTTATTTTCGGCCCTCAATTATTTTTCAACTGATCGTTTTGTAACATTCAATTAATGCCCCAGCTAGGAACGAAAATAATTAGTTTATAATTGAAACTTTATAGCTAATATTATTAAGTTGTGTGATTATTAAAGGTAATCATACCTGTAGTTTTTGACTAAAGTTAATTTAATCATAATATAAATTAACTTTCATCAAAAACTACAGGTATGATTACCTTTAATAATCACACAACTTAATAATATTAGCTCTAAGCTTGGGTATGATTCCCTTATAATCAAAAACTGTGTCACTGTAGACGAACCCGGTTGTCAATGCATATATAGGAGTCTCTCGGAACGAAGCTACGCTTAGACACTGTGACAGAAAAATTCAGTTGATGCCATATTACGAACACAGGTGACGTGGTGTAGCGGTTAGCATCTCTGCCCGGTATGCGGAAAGTCCCTGGTTCGAATCCAGGCGTCATCAGAATTTTTCTATCATAATATAAATTAACTTGAAACTTTATAGTTACTTGAAGTGTTTTATTTAACACCCGCTGTCCAAATTCCAACTACTCCTTGACTTGTATGAATGTATTAAATAGTTATTAACATATCAAGACTAGAAAGTGATTGTTTAAATTAATGACGGAATAATTCAGGTGACACTTGAATTCGAACCAGGGATCTTCTACTTGTCGGGCAGAGATGCTAACCGCTACACCAAGACACCTAGATACGAAGTATGACATCAACTGAGTTCTTCTATCACATGACTGAAAGTACAAAAAATTATATTCATTTTTGGTTTTTCTGATCTCTTTTTGCGGTTTAGTTAAGTTTTATTAATTTATAAAATAAAATAAATAAATATATCACGTCTTTTACCCATTAGCAGATCTCGGTATGTGATATATTTCTTGGCGTGAAGTGTGGTTATCAGTTGTCAAATCCCGCCCTTCAAAGATGTTAGTGGAGAGGGAGCCACAGGGATAGTTTTAATGTGGTGAAAATTGTTTGTCGGGTGTGGGAATTGAACCCGAGTTCTCAAATCAACTAGCTGACTCGATACCACGGAGCCACCTACCCCATTTATTGATTTCTCTAGTTATATTTTCCAATCTAGATCTAGAAAATTGTTTTCAAATCATCGGGAAGTAGTCACGTGTTCTGTGTATTACTACGATTCCACGCCTACTGTAGATATTACAATAGATACCACGATAGAAACGTATGTTTCCACTTCTAACATTATCTGAGTTTAGTACTTCATCAGATGGTCACCAAATAACCGTAAGAAAATTTAAAAAATATGTATAAAATATATAAGAAAGATGGAGTGGTCCGTTGCTGCATGAGCGAAGCGAATGCTGCAAGACCACGAGTTCAAAAAATCCCCTTTCTGCACGAGTTGCGTACACTATTTTTTCTACAACCATAAACCAAATTTTGATAAAAATAATAAAACAAATTTCAGTAATTGTAACATCTCTGAAATTTTTTATTAATTTAGAAACTTTAGAAAGATACCTGGTTTAATGTATCCATGACAACTGACAATGACAAACAAACTCAAGAAAGTATACTGTATAGAGTTTATTTATATTAAATTACCTTTCTGCACTAGTGCAGAAATAAATCACATTTTTTGCACTAGTGCAAAAATCTGCTACTTTCATAATAAAAATAAGTTAAAAAACGCCTACTTTTTTAATGGTTGTAGAAAAATAATATTTACCTGAATACAATTCAATAAATCTAATTCTACTATAGCGAAAAATAGTAAAAGAATAAATAAATATATTTAAATCATATTTCGTCACACTATTGTTTTTTGTTATTGTTTTTGTTTAATTACAACTAAGATTATTTACATTTTTCTCATACAATTATTTTGAAGTTACGTTCCAGTTCGTGATATTTTCCATTCCGAACCCAGATTCAAAGTTAAAGAAAAATTATGCGGATTATCTAAATATATGCAGGCTCAATGCTGTGAACTGAATTGTTTAAAAAAATAATGGTTAATTTAAAAATCACATAAAATCGTGCCATGAAAAATCGAAAAATGTCTCCAATTGTTCAATTTAGTAGAACTTTTTTTATTGAAATAAATGTAATTGATTCAAATATAACTATTTTGGTGGTAGGTGAAAACCATATCGTTTAAATGTTACAATAATCAATAAGATTCAAAATTATAATTTTGAAATTAATTATCTGTCATAATTGACAACGAAAAATGTTACCGAATGTGATAAGCTCAGACATGCACTTTTATATACGATGATTAGAAAATGGCATCAAATCGTGCCATGAAAAGAAAACGTATGTCTGAAATTAATTAGGTATAATAGGTATTATCTGTCATAACTGACATCGAAAAATGTAACCGATTGTTCAATTTAGAAGGACTACTTTTAATAAAATAAATGTTTTTTGCTCAAATTTTAGTGGTTGGTGAAGGCCATACCGTTTAAATATTACAATAATTAATTAGATTTGAAATCATAAACTTGAAATTAATTTCAGTCACAATTGACAAATTATTTATCATAATTAACAACGAAAAATGTACCGTATATCTATCTTTGTTCTTCATGCCACGATGTGATGCCATTTAAAAATCACACGTTGAATGTAGGATTTGCGCGTTTAGGGGGATGTCACCTTGCGCTATTCACTATTGTCTTGAACCCGGTAGTTTCCTTTCATGGTCACACCGGTGTCATGAATAATAGCGTCATCGTTAGAAACGGACACTTTACGGGCATTCTTACATGCACACCCATAAAAGTTCAACTAACAATTTTATTGCTTTGCAGTTTTTTCCTCGCCACTTGGTATTCTGGCACTATGCCAGATGCACACGCATTTTCACGTCATCATCATGACGTTTTTATTGCAATTAACATAGACGTAGAAACAGGGTATCTTCAACTATTATTAGGGGCTTCCACTATTTTTGTAACAATGATATATAAATTATGTTTTTATGATTATTTCATTTATTTATGAGTTTGTTGATATATTTCATTTTGAGTAATGTTATCTAATCCGTTTTAAGTTTTTCGTAAAAACCGTTACAAAAAATAATAATTAAGTTAAAAAAAATACGTAACAAAATAATAATACATAACAGGTTATATTCATGGAATATATGGACTACAATCTAGAGCCCCTGTACATAAGGGCCCGTGAAAAGTAATTAGTATTTTATTGCCAATTGATAGCATATTTAATTTTGTTATTACACAATACTCTACTACTTAAAACAATGAATATATCATTACGCTTATTACTATTTTGGGTGTCATTTTTCATTTTTATGGGTGTGGCACTTTGTGCATTTACCAACCGTCAAATCACGGACACCAAAGATGTCTGTGAAGAGGAAGCCACAGGGGTATTTTTAATTTGTTGAAAATTGTTTGTCGGCTGTGGGAATCGAACCCATGTTCTCAAATCTACAGAACAATTCGATATCATTGAGCCATCTACCCCATATCAACAATGGAATTCTAAATCAAAAACATATTTATGATTATTCTTATTTCTCTTGTTTTGTTAATAATAAAACATAAAATACACAAAACGCATGCCTAGCGAACTTAAACCATTAAACTTATTGAATGAAAAATGTATTGGTGATTATTTTTTAACGTTTCTTAAAACTAATGATATGTTTTATCCATTGTCCACGTGTGAGCGTTTTAAGCAATCATAACATTATAATAGTAAAATAAAATTCTTGTGATTTTTCCGGAGTATAAACACTGTATCTTTTCTTTGACAAATATCAAATTAGTAGTTGTCAAATAATAATTTAAAGTTGTAATTAAATTTTGGAATCAAAAATAATCTACTTAAGTACTACTTGAGAGTTCGATAAATTAAAAATACTTCTTTTTCTCAAACTTATAGCTATTTGGCAATAATAATCACGAGACTCCACAGGGTCAAGTTTCAATTTTATCGCACTTTCTTGTTTGTTTATCCTGTAACAAAAATTTCTAACATGATCTTTTGGTTGAAACCATCTTTGATCGGAGGTCTTAGTAATTGTTATATTTAGCAATTTGTGTTATAGAATTGGCCTTATTATTAGGTACTGAAAATGTATAATTATAGAAGGTTATATTGGCTATTGACAATCAAACTAAATATAAAAAGATATATTGAAAACTTGACATACTTAGTTTTACTCAAATAAACTCATAATTCAGCCCCAAAAAATTATAGTACCTACTTCACACTTGGCATATTTGTGCTAGAAGCTCATATTTGCAATTTTCAGCATTGCTGATATAAATACATAATGAAGAAACTTTGATAATTGGAATACATAATATTTATTATTATCTTGTTGTAACTACATTTCCCGCCACTGAATTTAAAACGCACTGTTCATTGTCAAATATTTATTGATTTATACTTCAAATTAATTAGCAAACAATGTTCAAACTGGCACATACAATAAAATTGCAAATCTGTCATTTGTAGTATTGTTCAATTGTGAACAATTTTATTTACGATTCTATGTTTTCTGCAAATTGTGATTATGAGAGCGCCAGTACAACGGATTTTTCGATGAAATAGAAACAAAATATACCTATTTGTATAACATAGGAAGAAAATATTTTCTCCCGCGACCGCGAGTGACGTTTAATCGCACAAGGAGGAATGACATTTTACTCCACAAGTATAAATATGATTTTTTTTCTACAAAACATAGCTGAGGGCAATAATCGTACAAGAATGAATATAACACTTTACTCCAATTGCTATAACCATTTTTTCATATCATTTAAATAAAAATTAAAAACTAATTACGATACATAAGTAAATAAATATCTAAGAATTTTCTGATGGTTGCTATGAAACCAACCATAAATAAGATAAGAAAATGGTTACTTTCTTCCCTATGGAAGTAAATAGTAGCTTTCCTTTCTAGAAAGTGAATAGCTATGTTTCGATAAATGAAGAGATGTCTACTTTTGATTAAAATCGTTGAAAAGATAATTTTGAAAAATACTAATTAATGCGTATTTTGATTTTACGGACACGTCAGCAAAATGAACGAAATGTAATGGCCTCAGTAACTTTTGGAAAATCGTCCGACGAATAAAAGAAAGATGAAGACACAGGAAAACATGGGAACAATGTAACAAGATGTTCAAGAGGTTATGAGGGACAAAGATTAGTGGAGAAAGAATGGAAAGAAATGGAGATTAAGATACTAGAAGCAGCAGTAGCTAATATATGTATATAACTATGATTTTACTTGGATTTTGTATAGTTTTCGTAAGAACAATAACGGTATAGAAAATGATTTTCTGATGGTTGCTATGAAACCAACCATAAATAAGATAAGAAAATGGTTACTTTCTTCCCTATGGAAGTAAATAGTAGCTTTCCTTTCTAGAAAGTGAATAGCTATGTTTCGATAAATGAAGAGATGTCTACTTTTGATTAAAATCGTTGAAAAGATAATTTTGAAAAATACTAATTAATGCGTATTTTGATTTTACGGACACGTCAGCAAAATGAACGAAATGTAATGGCCTCAGTAACTTTTGGAAAATCGTCCGACGAATAAAAGAAAGATGAAGACACAGGAAAACATGGGAACAATGTAACAAGATGTTCAAGAGGTTATGAGGGACAAAGATTAGTGGAGAAAGAATGGAAAGAAATGGAGATTAAGATACTAGAAGCAGCAGTAGCTAATATATGTATATAACTATGATTTTACTTGGATTTTGTATAGTTTTCGTAAGAACAATAACGGTATAGAAAATGAGGGTTTCTTTCCGTTCTGCCAAACGTTTCAAAATTATTTTAAATACAAGTGTTAGATGTAAAATATTGTTTTTCTTATCGCAGATTTTTGTCTGTTTCAAATATTTTATAATTTAATATTAAAATGATTATTAAATTAAATCAATGTAATATGTAAGATAGAGATGTTTGATATTCTCACAGTGAACACTTTTAAAACATATTGTATTTTTACATTAAAGTCCTGTTTTTACATCTCCCGACAAAGGACTTCATTATATAAATATCGCATCAAAATTATAGCACAATTAGTAATAATTATACTAAATGACATTTAATTACCCTGCCGATAGTTATCAAGAACTTTAACCGGAAATGAAAAAACTTAACCTTGCTTAAAACTAAATAAAACTAAGGCCTTAAAACCGACACATCCATTTATCCTGCTCTGTCAAGATATGAAATATAACTTTTACTATTTATTGTAAATTTATTATTTCTTTTTTTAGAAACCGTTCTAATTTATGAACCAGTATCAATAATTTATTTCGCGAACATATTTTCCAACATTGTTCTTCCATTTTGTAATATCAAATCAATAAATTATTATAATTGTTAAGTATATAATTTATTCGTCGTCCGCCAATGGGCAGCATTTGTCCCTCACACCTTAGCGACCACAGCCAACTAATAGCATCGGTCTCACTCTCTGTTGACAGGTTGGTCAGTGCAATTGTTTTTGCGTTTTGTCGGTGTGCAGCCGCGTTGGCGGTCCTGTTTCGGTGTCGTGCGATTGTCACTTGTCACCTGCTGAAGATGTGGTTCGCATTAGTAAGTTTGTGATTGGCCCACACAAGAACAATGGCCTTGAGGTTTGTCATTGTGCGATCTGATTGATGCCTTAAATGTGGTGATTTCATTGTTATCAATGTTTATATCAGGAGTGCATGAGGTAAGAGGTTTTTAATGTTTATGTATTATTTATATCATGTCCTATGATGTTATATATTTTTATTATTTATTTACATCATTACTAAAAAGGATTACATAAAAGTCTAGGAAATAATAATAACATTTGAATAACGCATCATTGCAAACAATTGCAGGAAAACTAGAAAATATAATCCTTTTAAGCAGAACGATGTAATTATCACTTTTTATTTTTGGTTAATTAAGTTATCTGAATAATTTTCATATCTAAATGAAGTTCAAATTTAAGACTTTCGAAACAAAAAATATTGTCCAACATTTGAAGCTTGCCTCCAGATTTTTGTTTTAAATAATTTTTATCCACATTTTGCTTTTCTTCGTTTAGAGGTAAATTAAATAATATAATGAATCTGTGGTAGGTACATCCAAGTATGAGTGATATAAATAAAATAAGGGAAAGGGAAATAACAGAAATATCTCTGTCCTTTTCACACTGTTTTGCTCATGGGCCATTCACCACATAGCATATTATATAGGAAATACAATGTTCAAATTTCTTATGTCGATATTTTCTGTTGTATTAATTTTTCGACGAAATATAAAACAAAATATTTTCAGAGCTGAAAACTACACCTAATGAACTTATAATAATTATTAACAATGGAAACTAAAATGATTATCATAATACAATAATATAAAATTTACAAAAATTTATTAATATTACATTTAATTAAATTTAATGAAACGAATGACGTTGTTTGGCTTTCCTAATAATTTTTCAATCACGGGTTTCAAATTTGTTTCAGCCATTTTAAAATCGCTTCTAAATGTTCAACTGTTAACCTGGATCTTGTTGGACTTTTATTGCACTTCATGAGTGAGAAGGGGTGTTCATAAATATACAGGCTGTTATATTTTAATAGACCCAGCAAATATCTCGCTTATTTATCAACTTAGCAATTTCTTTCATATAACATGATTTATACAGCAACATGAAAGCTAGTTGATGACGGATGTACATTCATGATACCATTTCCGGTTTATTAGTAATTAATATCAACTTTGAAATTTCAAATGGAACATACTATATTTTTTTATAAATTTTAAAAGTGCATCAAATTTGCTTTACAATCATGTAAAATAATCCATATGTTACATTATTAAAAAGTAAAATGGCGGGCACTTTAATATACACCTAATCGGAAAGAGAATAGTGAGCTATGACTGGCTTGAAATAAAACAATTAACTAAAACAATTGTAACTATTATTATTAAATGAAATAATATTTTAAGGAACACTTAATAACAACAAAATGATTTTATAACAAATATTCAAAATGACTCCCAACCTCTTCAATGCATTTTATTTTTTTATCTCGATATGACCACTTGATTTTTGTATGGAGCTGCGTGAAATATTTTGTTTGTAATGAACCAGTAAACACATTAAACGGACTGAAGAATAACAATGCAGCAGCAATTGAATCTTTATCTGCTAACCAAATATAAAGGGCTACTTATTCTGTTTCAAAACGTTGTGCAAAATGTATTGAAGAGACTGGGAGCCATTTTGAATATTAGTTATAAAATCATTTTGTTGTTATTAACTGTTTCTTATTCTTATTTTCTGTATTATTATGACAGAAAAATATTATTTCGTTTAATAATAATAATTACAATTGTTTTAGTTAATTGTTTTATTTCAAGCCACAGTCATGGCTCACTATTCTCTTTCCGATTTGGTGTATATTAAAGTGCCCGCCATTTTACTTTTTAATAATGTAACATATGAACTATTTTACATGATTGTAAAGCAAATTTGATGCACTTTTCAAATTTGTAAAAAAATATAGTATGTTCCATTTGAAATTTCAAAGTTGATATTAATTATTAATAAACCGGAAATGATATCATGAATGTACATCCGTCGTCAACTAGCTTGCATGTTGCTGTATAAATCATGTTATATGAAAGAAATTGCTAAGTTGATAAATAAGCGAGATATTTGCTGGGTCTATTAAAATATAACACCCTGTATGTCGAACCAATATGACGAACATATTTATTTAAATTCCCATAAATATTGCAACTATTGTTTTCTTTACAAAAAAAAATCCGAGAAAATTTATGTCACTCTGTACAAAGCGTTTTTAATAATATCAAAAGTATGAGCCGTTGGCACTTGGTGAAACATTATGAATAAGAATAAAGAACGTAGACACTTGATGTAGTTTCACAAAAGTATTTTTAATTTAACAATCAAATCTACGATAAAAATAATTTAATAATGCTCTTAAGTAACAAATGTAGCAGTTAATTTTTCTTGAGAAACATTCGTTGACATTTTTTTCATTTAAGTTTTAGGCAAATAGGTTAAGTTTTCTTTCAAATAAATTTAAGATTTGTACTAAATCATGCGCATTTTTTTTTCTTTGCAAGATTTATTTAAAATCATCGAAACAATTTAAGATATTTGAATATCTCTTGCAGGCCGTATATAAGTATAAAGTGCGTTACTGTGGTACAACAGGAACTTAATCTCAATTACAGTGCAGAGTCCGGACTCACCGGTATTCACGGAAAAATGTAAAAAATGTTTTTGATTTCTCCAAAAAACATCACCTACTATATTCCTATCAAACTTTTCATATTCCATCCGTCCTTCTCTCTCGGATTGTATACCTAACCTATTCGCAATTCCAGTACTGCGAATCGCGACTGCCGAATGCGGTATTAGAGATATTGATCTGATGAGATACGGCGCTGGCCGACATGTTTATTTGAGATATTGGATCGGCGAGAGGCGCATTATTTATTGGAAAATGATGCACGATGTATGAGCCGCTAAGACTACTGGGTACTCGGCAGCTCATAGCTGCCGGGTAGCAAGAATATCTGAGTATCGGTTGTTGAGACGTGTGATGTTGTCCTGTCGTAAAAAACTACTGAAGAATGGATGTAATAAAATGTATTTTATCGCGGGAAAGTTGGAGTGATTCCAGTTGAAGTATATTTGATTGAAGTGGTGATGGCAATGAATTTTGCGATGGAACACCTATCGTAGTAACTCGTGTTATTGGATGCCTTTTTATATAGTTAAATATGATTTCGTCTATATTCAGTCTCACAGCGAAAATGTACAATAATAGTAATAATGATTAAAACAATTATACTGGACTTGCATTGTCTTTATTAGTTTGAACAAATTGTACAAAAAATATTTCACAACGTTTCGAGTGTTGTAATCTACACTCGTCTTCAGGTGATAATGCAAAGGAATTAATTGATTAATTAAAAAAATAAATATATTATTCCCTTTATTCATAACTGGCTGTGTGGTATTCTGCCGTAGCAGATTTCAGTGAGTGACATATTTGACTTTGTTTATTTTGCTGAGTTATGTCAAAACATTAAACAATGTAAATTGATCAGCAAGGTAATAGTAGTTTTAAAAATACAGCAGGTAACATTTTTTTGGAGTAAATAAAATATTTCGAGGAATTGTCAAGCCGAATATCATACGTGACTATGATTTTCCTTTGGTAATTTTTGCCTAGATCACTCCTGCTTGTTGCTTTAAGAAAATCTACACTCGTGCTATCGTACTCGTACAGATTTTCATCGCAACAAGCAGTCGTGATCAAGACGACAAAAATTTCCGGCAAAATCATAGCCACTAATGGTATTATATATGAGAATTCACCACACGTCACTGTCAACCAATAGGATCACGAATTTGCTTGAAAATGAACCAATGAAATGTACATTTCGTCGGCAATTCATCACTAGTGAAATTTCATCGGAAATACCACTGTTATTAATATCCTTGGTTACGAATAAAGTAAATGATATTTTCAATATTTTCATAAACGTCAATTTTGAATATTAAATGTACACTGAAAAAATGTAGAATTTTCATCATAAATACCTAACTATTCTTGTTAATTAACTCTTGTTTGGTAAATTCTCAAGCCGAATACAACTCGTAGTATGAAAATTGACAGATAATATTTTGACATAAATATACATTCGTTGTTACGGAAATAGGAAACACAACTCATAATTTATGTCAAAATATTTTCAGCAATTTTCATACTACTTGTTATATTATATATGAATATACTGTAAAGTCAGTGAGATTTTAAGAAGGCGCAATATGTTAATATACTTGAAACACAGGTTTATATCACGGATTTATCCACTGGGCTCTGATTGAAATAAATTCCTTTGTTTTAAAGTGACTAGTCTTATATTTAACCATTACAATGCATACAAAAATTCTGCAAATGAATTAAAAATAATAACATCAATACTTCTTTGTCGGAATTTATTAGAATTAGAACACTGAAATTTAAACTTTTAATGTTTTAAACTTCGATGTAATCTACCTCTGCACTTAATTCGATTCCTGTATCATTTAAATTTTTAATAAAATTAAATTAAAAAATCAACACTAGGTTTGTTTCAAATAATGTAAAGTTTATTTTCCAATACGTATTTCGGTCGACTAGACCATCATCATTAAATTTTTACTTTTCACTTTCTGATGTGTCTTATGCTCAATTTTTCTTTTAAGTGTTATGTTTCTGTAATAATTATCTGCCTGTTAAACACAGGTGCATACATATAATTTAACATTTACCTAACAGTCGATTGATAAATCAGGAATAAAACAATGAACTTTAGTAGGAAAGTATTCGATTGTAGTTCAGAAGGTCCCGAACTCAAATCCCGGTGTTGTCCAAAACAAAACTACATGTGTAATGGATATTAGCTAGTATATAGCTACTACCATACTTGGCATTTTCAGATTGTTAAAAATAATAATATATGCAGGTACCCACGCGGTGTACGTATCTATTTATCGCGAAGTATGTGTGTCTAATTGGAATTTTAATGTGTTCCGCATTCCTGTTAATTGAAATTAGTTGAAAAAATATAAAAAGTCTTTCTTAATAAGTGAGGCGTATCAATTATATTAGTAATTAGATTACAATTTATTTTCGCAGTGGATTTGTGAACCCAAGTTCGATTCACAGACAAACACTTTTCATCACATTAAAATTATCCCTTCACTAACAACTTTGTGGGGCATAATTTGACGGATCGTAACCGTATACAACTGCATAAATATGTCATAAATAAATCATTAAAAAAATTAATAGACAGATTCATAAACAGTATATCCAATAATAATACGACAGTACGGTGGCGTGGTCAGCGTTACGACATTCGAATTGAAGCTAGAAATATATGGACTAGCATACTGTTACTCGATGAATTCGGACCCTGTACTGAAATTGGGATTAAGTTCCTGTTGTACAGAGTAGCATAAATAAATAAATACTATTTTCAGTTCCAATTTTAACTTCATTTCTAATTCACAAAAATAACTGTTATTTATGAAACCTACAACTTAATATAACATATTAAGGACTAATTATAACAATTTCAAATTTAGGCACAATTTTATTTTGTTTTGTACATAAATAGTCATCAAAATAGGAGTATTTTTTTTATAAAGAATGAGCATTTATATTTAATTCCATATACATAATTACAAAATCATGTCAGCTATTCCTAATACTCGTACAGACAAAATGTAGAACTTGTATCTTTCTTTTATGTTATAATATAATAGTTTAGTTGAAAGGTACAATTTGAAAGCTCGTTATTATCGTGTAAAGCAGTTGTAGTGTAGGTAGCGTAAGTGGGGTAAATAAGATTATGCAGGTTGTCGGTGTGTAGAGCTTTTAAATCCAGCGGCGCACGATCATGCACAGGTGCAGTGTGAAGGTGGCGGCGACTGTTCGCGCAGTTCGAACAATAAAAAGCTAATCAGCGCCCAGTCGCCGCGCCGCGCTTTCCTGAAGAGAGAGAACCCTTTTACAATTCCCCATTCTCCGCGAGTCCAATTCTCGGGCGTTTTCCCCAAGATATTGCACCGGGAATGTCGGGGATAAATTCCGGCGAGCGCCGCCGAGCTCAGACTTCATTTCGTTGCGAACGTTTATCTTGAAGGCAATAACTCACGGAAACGTCGGATCTTTTTGTATTTTTTTCTTGTTCTTATTGTCTTCTCCTAGAGAGAGAATTTTCTTCCAACACACACACACAGGATGAAATAGAGGAATATATGGAAGGAATTGTAATCTTGGCCCCGTAATGAATTATTGCTGAAGAGAGCAGGCAGCAAAAGCAGAAACGGTACAATGAAAAGTGTTCCCTTTCTGCCGCTGGAATTTGCGCGATCTGGAATTTATATCTTTAATTTAAATTTATTTCGTCTTTTTGGTTAAATGCTGTAAGAGAGACGTTCAACTATTCGCGGTGACGTTTTTCTTTTGGGTGAAATAAGTGGAAAAGCGGTTGGTTTTAGTGTGCGCGATTTATTACTACAAGTAATGGAGATTCTACTTCATTTTGTCCGGCATTGCGTTACGATTATTGCTGCTTTTTAACATATGTTTGTTTGTACCACCGCTGAAATATATGCTTGCATGTCGCTACCACTGCGAACTTACATTTCATCTTGATAATTTTACCAAAAATATTGCTGCATCAACTTTTAAAGAACTTCGTAAATCTATCTTTCTGTATGATGCTTTTGCTATCTCCTATTTACCATTGTATTTACAATACAAATAAACACACACAATTTGTTCCGACTTTAATTTTCTCAATTAATATCTAAAGTTTCTTATTACTAAACTTCATTTTTATAGCAAAATAACTATTTATCTATAAAACCATTGTAAAAGAGAACAATATTTTCTATTACCAAAATTTTTTATTTATTATCAAATTGTATCCTCTAATTAATCGATATATATCCATATGAAATATTTATATTCTCAGATTAATTAAAAGTATTTTCAAATTAATGTAAATCTGTATACAATATAAAAATTTGATCACCATAATTTATTCCTTGAGTAAAAGCTTCATTCTCGAAATAATATATCTGTCCATAAATAATAACTTCGTTTTCGGAAAAGCAGATCTGTCACCAAATAAATCAACTATTGAACACTAATGTATTTTTTTAGGAGTTATATTTAATTTCTTACAGTTATCAAAACAATTATATTCGTTTCAATTCAATAGTTTTGTTTTCTAATTTATTGAAAAAAATGTTTAATAAAGATAAGGGCGCGTTGAGAAATTTAACCAATCGGCGCACAGCGTGTGGTGGGTTTAATTCACTGTCTCAAGCTTGCGAACTCTCTCTTAGAAACAAAAAAATGTACCTATTGGGCAAAAAAGAATAGGGGGCGCCCTTTTAAATCAAAACCAGCACTGTTAATCCAGTAAATTATTATTTATCCAGTATTAAGTAATATTTTTTGGTAAGATTTATTTCATTTATCTTATATGGAGCTTAGAAAATATCGGATAGCGCCACCAAATGAATCAAAATGTTGTAGTTTTAGTTTCATTTGAGGATCACAATTTGAAATCAAATCTATTTTTACTGTAGCAATTTTTGATCATAAATTAAATTTTTGGTGACATATTTACTACTTTTAAATAATTTGGTTGTAAAGTTTTGATAGCAAACCTATTATTTTAAATACTAACTTCATTATTTGTTAATTGACAATATTTCCTAATAATTTTACAATAATTTTTAACGAATCGTTTTGGTATTTTGACTACAAACTATATTAATTATGAAATTAAACAGCGATTTAATTGGTGACAGCTAAAATCATACTCATTGTAAAATACATATATCATCATGCCTTTTACCCATTACTGGATGTGGCACTCTGTCATAGTAGCTCTCGGTAAGTGATATATTTCTCCCGTGAAGTGCCGTCAAGTCACGGCCCCCAAAGACGTTAGTGGAGCGGAAGCCACAGAGATAGATTTAATTTGGTGAAAACGTGAGGATTGAACCCGGATTTACAAATCCACACCTACCACATTAAAAAGTAAATTATCCTATTTCATATAACATTTTTCTTGTGAAGTAACGTAGTAAACATTCAAACTAGTCGTAAAAGCTCACCATCTCGTAATTCCCTTCACCCAAACCAACAAAAAAAGTCAAACAATCCACAATCCCTTGCAGCGAATTACTCCAACTTCAACTGTAAAGTAATCCACATTGCAATGCTCTTTACCCTGAACGCAATGCATGCATTATGCAAGCGGGGCAAGTTCCGTAATCCGTCTTCGCGGGACGAATGACGACATCCCGGGGGCGGCGGAGAAATAGGCGGGGAAATGGCGAGACTTACGGGACTCTAGGAGGCTACCACTTCGTGCATTGTATGTATAGCTGCTTCCCGACAACTTAGTTGAGAACTCGCTGCAAGAATGCTGTACATTTTAATTATATTGTTACGTTGGATGTTTATTCGTACTAGTGAAATTGTTTGTCGCTTGTTTTATTGATTTAAATTGCGAGAATTGTAACTTACACTGCAGTATGTAAATTTGGGTTACTGAGATATTTCTAATTAATTTGAAATTGTAATTACTGCATACTATATACACTGTTTTCTGTATACAAGATGAGATCGTCTCTTAGTCTCAAATACATTTGCGAATGAGGGTTTTGAGCTTGAGAAGAATTTTGATAGAAGGGTGAGAAGTAAGGTTGCCATATTTAAAAAAGCTCAACGAAGGACAAACTAATTTTCATATATTAACCTTATACTGCGCCGTGTATATATTTATTTATATAAATGCTGCAAATAAAAGTTTTCGAGAATTAAATTCTGCGTCTAGCACGTTAAGAATTACTAAATTAGCGTTTTGTATAAGCGAGATATGTAAATTTAAAAATTATATATTTTTAGTTTTTTAATTAAGTTTACTATGAATTAGAACAAAAAAATAAGAAAATAATAAAATATGTCAATGTCAAATTACGTCAAATATGTGCAATAAAAAAATGTAGATATAGTATAATACGCGTACAAGGAAGTAATGTGGTGTTCACATCAGATTTTTAAAATATTTTATTGTCCCGCGTGATGGTCGCGCGGGTGGAGGGCCTGACTGACGACCATAAGGTCGTGGGTTCGGGTCCCGCCCGTGGTGGCCATACAAAGGACATATCGGCATATGACCTGAGTAGTTGGTCCGGTATATAAATTAAAAAAAAATTTATTGTCTCAAATTTTCAATGTCAAATAAAATAAAAATTTAAAGGATATTTGTAACTACAGATTGGAGACGGTAATGTCATATACGATATTTTATATACAAACGGAAAAATTTATTATTTAACAATAGAGATTTGGCATTGCCACTGGCCTTGAATCACTTTATTTCCCTAGGGAATAGGTACCTGTCATTTTAATTTTCCTCAATAAATAATAAAGCACATTTAATAATTTTAATAAGAATAACGTTAACATTATGTACCAGTTGTACATAAATTGTATTTTAATAAATAGCTATTTGTATAACATGAGAGGAAAATGTGTTGTTTTCCCAAGCAGGGACGTTTAATGTCCAAAATATAGCTGAGGGCAATAATCACACAAGAATTAACATAACACTTTATTCCAGTTTCTGTAATCATTATTTTATGTCATTTAAATAAAAATTTTATAATACTTATAATAATGAATAAAAAAATGTAAATATCTATGATTGTGCTAACGGTTGCTATGAAATCAATCATAAATACTAAAGAGAGAATAGTCAATTTTCTATTAAGGTCGTGGAATCAAAAATTTTAATCATTCATTTATTTATTTTAAACATTTTACATTATTCGTAAGAATATATACTATAAAAGTAACTGTAAAAATTAACAAATAAATAAGCATTTAAATGAGCAGAAATATTGACAGATTGCACACTTAAAATTTAATCGTTACGTTATTAACGTTTAATTAGTTTGAGCCTGTCAGTGCCGGCAGTTACTACAATAAAATACCATTTGCACTGTTGCACATGGTACAAGTATATTGTGGTAAGACATTGGGCTGTTTTAGTTGTGTTTTATCATTCAAAGTGAGTGGTGTTATTTTGTGAACATTGATATAATTGTGTAGATGAGTTAAATATTGAAATGGAGCTGCAATGGTTTTGGAGACATCATTGGTTAAGGTTAGTTCATTTCTAAATATATCGATACGAGTTGTTTTATGGAATAATTGTAGAGTAAATAAATATAACTATTTACTATAAAGTAATGTTAAGAATTAGGAATGAACTGTAACATTAGTTAAATAAAATAATTATTCATAAAATGTATCATCACGCATTTTACTCGATGTGGAACTTCGCTGTAGCAGATCTTAGTAAACAATACATTCATGAGTGTGAAGTACGGTTATTAGCCGTCAGATCACGACCCCTAAAGATGCTAGTAATATAGGTATTTTTAAGAAATCAAATTGAACACAATATTTATTTTTCTACTCCCGTTATTATAATTTTATTTAATGTATTGGTTTCCATGGCGCTAAATAATATCGTAATCACATGTTGACAAGCTGTGGCTTCGAACGTTTTAGTCACGGCTTGAGATATTAAATACAGAGTGAAGTTATTTGTCATTGCAACCTTACTTTTCAACTAATTCATAAAACTTTATATTTTGTTGTTGTCTTAATTTGCAATCGTAGAAAAAGTATAGTATGTGACTCGTTTTATAAACTCTTTAGATACTCGTTTTTATACACTCGTAACTAAAGAGACGTTTATAAAACTTGTTACATATTATACTGTTAACGGATAGATGTAACCATATAGTTAGCTCTGTGGCTCTCGTTTTGGAATTTAAATATAATTTTCCCCAAATAATTTGAAGTTTACTATAAACTGTAAATTTTCTTGTACAGTATTGAAAATAAATATAAATTTAAAATAAAAATAAACATATCACGCCTTTAACGTATTCGTATTACTGTGTGAGGCACTTTGTTATAGCAGATCTCAGTAAGTTATATATTTATACGCATGAAGTGCAGTTACCGGTTGTTACATCACGGTCCTCAAAGTTATTAGTGAAGGGGGAGCCACAGGGGTAATATTAAATGTAGTAAAAATTATTTTGTCGACTGTGGGAATCAACCTCGAGTTCTCGAATCCACAGTCCGCCTCAATACTAACATACTGAGCCTTCTACTAATCTTAGGTAATTACCTATAAATTATGCATTAATTATTATTTATTACAATTCCCGTAAATTAGCAAATTTAGAATTACACGTACGTACATTTGATATGCACGTATGGCTTTACAGACTTAAACGCGTATATAATAAGTACATAGTTCTTTCTTAATAACTTGCATCTGACGAGTGGAATACAGTATAATACACAGTTTAACTTACTGTTTACAATATTTTATTTACATGTTTTTATGTATATATTTAGATACATATTTGTTTAATTGCTACTTTGTACAACGGGAACAAAATCTCAGTTACAATACAGTGTATCTATAAATACAAGTTATAAGCTCTGTTCGATGACATGAACTAGGTTTAACTAGTGTTCACTTTTTTACACTGAAGCGTTCTATATGGTGTTAATCTATGCATCGATATATTTAATTGATTTTTCTTTGTATTTCTGATAATCGTTTTTATTAGACATAATTTAATTAATATAATCTATATTTGAAATAAAATAAAGATTTTGTATTTTATGTTTTTGATTCTATTATACAACACTTCTATTTCTTTTAAAATATTTTAAATCGTCTATTACTACATAAATAAAATTTCATCAAGCTGCATTTGTTTAAATTATTTCTTTAAAGTAAATTAAATATGATAGCAATGATCAAAGTTCAATCAATAATAATAACAAGGAAATATTTTGTATAAATAATTTTGAAGGTATTAAAATAAATTACTAAATCTTAAATTAAAAGTGCAACATTCCAATATTTCACATGTGTTCTACGAGTGAGAAACAGGTTGATTTTGAGTAACGTGTTCGATGAAAAATTTATGGAACTAGAACACTTTTATATCTGCACTGACACTTTAGGTAGACTAAGATGATGCAGGAGCATTGAAGTAGAGTTAAACGTCAAATTTGCACGTGGCAAACAAGGTATTTAAAACCTTACATTTAACTAACATTAGAAAGAAAATCTAATTATTTTAAATAAGGATGAAACTACATGTTATCATTATAATAGAATATGTTTATTGACGTGTTAATTTAATTTTACCATAATTTTAGCTTCAAACTTTTAATATTTCCTTCAAAATTAGACTTTTAAGTTAATGTATTGTTAAACCAGTGACACTAAAAATGTTCGCTAACAATGAAATACCCTATTTTTTGCGAATTTAAAAAAATATATTTTTGTTCTATAATCAATATATCAAATATTAAAGTTTCGTCACAGGTATAGAAACACCCTGTATACAGGTTGTTTTATTAGTCTGTTTTTTTTTACTCGATTATTTTAAATATTACCGATAATTTATTTTCAATTAAAATGGCCACATATCTACAGTATAAGTTTTTCTACCGGCTGATCTATTTTCACGCCATGATATAAATTTTATATTTTTAAATGAAACATCTATATATTTTTGCAAAATATTAATTTCATTATAGTTCTAACCTGATCAGTGCAGAAACTATTTATGTTTTTATTAATAAATAATCACACAGGAAGTATGCCAAAATTCACCAAGAATAAATACCATGTTAATTAATTCGTCGTTTGTTAAATACATAAGCAAACTAAATAAACTATAACAAAGAAAAGAGAAACAAGTAATAATTATTCAAGATCTAACAGTAACTAATCTAATTGTTTAAACAAGTAAATTCATGGTATACTTTCTGTATGTGATTATTTATTAATAAAAGATGAATAGTTTCTGTACTGATTATTTTAGTACTATAATGAATAAGAACTATTTTAAAGAGGAACAAAAGATCTTTAAAATTTAGTAAAAAAATATAGGTGTTTTATTTAAAAATATAAAGTTGCATATCATTGCGCGAAAATTGAACACCCGGTAGAAAAACTTATATTGTAGATATGTGGGCATTTTTATTTAAAATAAGCTTTGTAAAAAAAGTTTTCAGTGATATTAAAAATAATCGTGTAAAAAAATACAGACCGATGGACTATTCTGTACATATTTTAAATTAGGTTTTAACAATAGTTAAATACATAAAATGTAATGCATGTATAGGCCGATTTAGAAGCAGAATTAAATGCTCTAAATAAAACATGTATTTCAATATTTTTTTCTGTAATCAGAGAAACAATTGTAACGAAAGTCCTATTGCTCTTGTTATTCGCTTATGGCACATTTTTCGTGGGGCACTTTGTATGTAAATTACATATATGACCTAATATTAAATTTATTTAAAGAAGTTACAAAATGATTTAAAATGTGAGTTGAAATATAATCTCGATCGGTCTGAGTCTCTGTATACAAATGCATACATTCCATAGGACAGTGCTCCACACTTTCCGGACAGTTTCATTGTTGCATAATCAGTGAGAACTCGAATACAGAATTCTTGTTCTCGGTATGACCACGAGCGGGTAATGGGGAGGTCACGCAGGTATCACATGTCAGAGTTGACCTTTGACATAACGTGCGTGCTACGGGCTGTCACGCTGCGGTATGTTCTGACATGGTTATTTCTTGATTCTTGGTAATCGGACAAGGAACGTATTATTTTGAACAGTTTTAGATTTTGTTACCGAATTTAAAGGTTAGATTATAATACATAGATAGATAGATAGATACTAGGTTTGTTGTTGATAGTATACAAATTCGTTGAAGACTTCACATTTTATTTTTATTATGATATTCGGAATCAAATACTCGTATAGCTGTACTTATGAAAACATATTTTGTATTATTTTTAAAATATAAAATTACATAATTTTATATTCATTTTTAGACTTGTATTATTATTAGTAATTATTAATTAAATATTTTTATAACTTCCATAGGTATGAGTCCTTGAAACATCAATTGAACAATTATCGATTAGATTAGTGGTTTCGGAGTCATAACTCTCTTAGATGCAAAAATCACAAGTACATTCTTTTGCAATTCCATTACTTTTGTATGATTAAAATTTAAATTCCTAAATGGTTGCTTTAATTTCAAAAATTAATAAAGGAAAAACTTGTCATTAATTATAGTTTCTAAGGAATTCTAGTATGTTGATATAATAGTTTAATTAGAATTCATTGTAATTTGCTTTCTAGCTAGTAATAAATTCTTTGAATATGTCTTTTTTTTATATATATATTAGTAGCATCCGGCGACCTCCCTCTAATGTCTTTACGATTCTTCCATCCCAGGAAGAGTGGCAACCAACTATTTTAAATTAGATTTATCTTATAAATTAATTTTCGCCCAATATTCCTATTCTAGCACACCATTTCATTGCGTTAATAAAAGTGAAAAATAAATAAATATATCATCACGCCTTATATCTATTATTGGATGTGACACTCAACCGTAGCAGATCTCGATAAGTGATATATTTATGCACGTGAAGTGCGGATACTAGCTGTCATATCAAGGTCCCAAAGATGTTAGTGGAAGGGAGTCACAGGGGTAGTTTTAATGTGGTGAAAATTGTTGAATCAAATCTGGGTTATCAAATCAATAGTCCAACTCAATACAACTGAGCTACCTACCCCATAACAAAAGTAAAGTTAAAAAAATATTAATTAATATCTCATTTCGGCAGTACGGTGGTGTAGGCGTGTAGGTAGCATTTACGATACACTGAAGCTAAAAATATCTGAAGTATTAAACTGCTGCTCGATGAATCCCTGTACTGTAAATGAGATTAAGTTCCTATTGCACTAAATGACGATAACAATTCAAGAAATATATGTAATTGCATCATCATCTGTGGCGTTACAGCCCAAATCGGGCCTGGGCCTACCGGACACACCGAGCCGCAGTTTTTACACTGCCGTACTGCCGGTCTTTGTAGTCGAATACTACATTATTTAAGGCGTATAAGTGACTAGCTTATAGCGCCAAATATGTAATTGCTTTGCCGCATAATTTTAGCTTCAACCATCTTTAAAAATCAAGTAAGTACTTTTTTAAATTCTCTAAAAAGTTTGCGATCCCCAAGTAACTACACGTACATTACCACGGCTTGTAATCCCCGCGGTCTTCTCCGTCGCGAGTCGGCGTAGCGGTGTCGCAAGGCGCAGGTACAGAGCTCGAAGTACAGATGACACGCGTTATGCAAATCTCCGGATGGCCGCGTGATTTACAGCACGACGCGGTACACACACGAGCACGAAATGCTTTCCTCTTTGACTGCAGCCTCATCTGAGAGGTTCCCACCGTTCTAATCCTCATCTGGACACTTTGGCATTAGAAGATTTTTATTCATATTGTTCAAATCATATTTAATTCGGATTAAAAGAGCCGGAATTCATATTATTTTGTAATTACAATTTCTATGAAGTTTTCTGATGTGATGAATAGTATTTCCGATCTATAATTCAAAGAAAATATTTGTTTGTACAATCAGTCATAGAAGTATATGGGCTTTTCAAACTTCATTTGTTGAATAACTTTTGACGAAGGGACCTTGCAGGCCGTTACTTTTAGTGACAAAAATTACAATTAAAATCGATTAATCTTTAAATTAAATAAATAAATATATCATCACGTCTTTTACCCATTACTAGGTGTGGCACTATGCCATAGCAGATTTAGATAAGTAATATATTTCATAACCTCAGGAATAAGCTGTTAAAGTTTGTTACACTAGTCCTGAAACACCCTGTATAATTTTTAGCTTATTAATTAAATATTTTTATAACTTCGATTAGTATGAGTCCTTGAAACATCAATTAAATAATTATTCATTAGATCACTCGGGATCTCCGGATTCGAATTCCATATCGCTATCCACACCACCGTACTGACGGACAATTAGATTGATCGTATAAATTAATTTTCGCCCAATATTCCTATTCTAGCACACCATTTCATTTCGTTAATAAAAGTGAAAAATAAAGAAATATATCATCACGCCTTATATCTATTACTGGATGTGGCACTCAATCGTATCAGATCTCGGTAAGTGATATATTTGTGCACATGAAGTGCGGTTACCAGCCGTCATATCACGGTCCGCAAAGACGTTAGTGGAGGGACAGTCACAGGAGTACTTTTAATGCGGTGAAAATTGTTTGTCGTCTATGGGAATCGAATCCGAGTTCTCAAATCCATAGGCCGACTCGATGCCACTGAGCCACCTACCCTATAGTCCGTCAGTACGGTGGTGTGGATAGCAATATGGAATTCGAATCCGGAGATCCCGAGTTCGAATCTCACTCAAGCTAAAAAAATTATATGAACTACCACACTGCGGTTCGGTGAGTGCGGACCCTGTACTGTAATTGGGATTAAAGTCCTGTTGTACAGAGTAACATTAAATAAATAAATAAATAAATAATCTTTAATTCCGATTATATGTAGAAAAATCTTGTCTTCCTCGGGTTGAAAGTATCTTTGCAAACCTCAACTAGTTGCAACCATCTCTCTATTCTTTATTGATCGAGAAAAAAATTTCCTTTTTAATGTGGATTTAATCCAAAAAATTCTGTTCGTTTACCATTTAGTTTACAATATTTTTTAATTGCAGTAATTTTTTTGATTTAACTTTAAACAAATAAGTATTATCTATAATAGTTAGAGATATAAATTTAATGTCTTATTTTGTAAATAAATTCATAATATATAGTATGAATTTTTTTGTCATACGTGCACTGAAATGATAACTTTTTAATGCGTGTTTCTGGAATAAAAGTAGCTCTTTTCAGGTGGTTTGTCGCCCCGTTTTTGGCTGGTCAAAATTTTATAGCCCTAAAACTATCTGATAAAAATTTTCCATGACCATTGCAACTGAAAACAACAGTATGATTTGACATTAGTGACATTAGATGATATTTTAAATTTAAACAAGACACGCATTAAAAGGAGTTAATTCAGTGTACGTTCCTAGGCCGGCACATTTATTTTAACTTGTGTTTAACTTAAGTTGGCAACTCGTCAAAATAGAGCTCGTTCCGACATAAGAACGCGTTGAACTACTTTTATACATTGTTCCCTTCTCGTTAAAAAAATTGTAAGGGTGACCATAAACAAAAGAGGTTAAAAACTTTTCGTTAGCCTATATCTTAACACATTTAGCATTTACGAGTAGCTTTGTAGCAAATATTTTACTCGTAAGACACAGCTAACTCGGTCAAATTATCTGCAAGTAATTCAATTTGGACAAGTCCCCTCTACACAAAACACACCATCTTGTCTGGTCCAGGCCCCAGGTCTGAAGTAGATCCGGGGGCTGCTCGCATCGGGCGACAAGCGACAAGGTGCGCGTTGTTTTTACTCCGGGTGAAGCACTGAAGCACTGAAGCACTCAGATAAAATAAGGGGTCATTTTTCTGTGTCATCTTGAGCCGGGACAAGCCGGTCGCCACGGCTGGGCAGGGTGAACGCGCACTTGTTTTAATTTATGTGGGCGAGAATGTTTTTGGCACATTTTGTATAAAGATATATGGGCGGTTTGCGACGTGCAAGATAAAGATATGGTCGACGCGAAGGACTTTGCTGTTTGTAGGCACTCAGAGGGGTGCGGAACGAAGAGGAGGATGGTGACGTGTCCTGCAGAGGACAAGAGGTTAATTTTATATGCTGTTCATGATATTTAACGTTTATTTTTTATTCACAATGCTGTTCTTTGAATACAATTTATTTCGTTATTATTTGAATATTTTGCTGACGTGAATGAGGATTTAATTGTATGCGTATAATTATTATCATGATTACACAGCAAAAGGATTTAATTTAAATACGTTAATAATTATTAATAATATAGGTAATTTCGATTACCGAATTAGTGTAGGTATAAATACGATAAATCAATATGTCATCAAATTTACATTAAGTATTTGTAGCATCAGCCATCATGCCATTGTTGGAACATTAGTAAACATGTCACAATTAGATGCGATATTGTCATGTTACCTAACAGATATTAATATGAATCTCACTAATACTAATATGAAAATATATTCGTATTAAAACCTCCTACTTATTTCAATGTTACTTGAAATGATTTCAAAAATAATTGGGCCAAATTTCAAAGAAAATAATGTAGCATTTATCTAGCTCGCTATGCTTTTACTTTTCCAATATTTGACCGTTTCTATGAAATTTTTTAACATTACTTGTAAAAATGGCATTTCTCTCACTCAATTTAATCGTGATAATAACCGTTTCCCTCACTAGTAAGGAAAGTTACGGTTACTATCACAACTAAATTGAGGGGAGGAAATGTCATTTGACATGGTGACCAAGGAAACGTAATGCGTATTTGCAAATACGATTCTTCTGATTTATATAAATTAATGATTAAATTTCTTGTTTCGCAAACATAAAAATGTCATTTTCACGTTTAATGTTGAAAAAAATTTGTAATATGTAAATTGATGAAAATTGTTTGTTGGCTGTGGGTATCGAATCCGGGTTAAAATAATATAATGAGCTTAATGGGGGTTTTTAACATTTCTTGATTTGTTTATTTTAATCTATGCAAATTATTATTTTTAGTAATTAATTTGGAAAATTTAAATAAATTATTTGGCGATCATGTTATGACGTACTACACCCTGGTATGTTAGTAATGAGAAATGACATACTTTCCTATCGTGGTATATTTATGAGCCCAATAGCGCGGTAGGGGTGAAAAACACAAATATTTAATTTAATTGTAAATCATAATGCAAAATTATATCTTAATTTTCAATTAACTTCTCAAAAATATTTAAACAATAAATAATTATATCTCTAAATATTGAGTAATTAAAAACTGGCATCAAATTGCGCCATGAAAAATAAAGTTGTCTAAGTGTACCACAATCCGTGACATTTTTCATTGTCAATTTATTTATTTATTTATTTATTTATGTTACTCTGTACAACAGGAATTTAATCCCAATTACAGTACAGGGTCCGCACTCACCGAGCCGCAATGTGGTACTTCATATAATTTTTAGCTTGAGTGAGATTCGAACTCGGGATTTCCGAATTTGAATTCCATATTGCTATCCACACCACTGTACTGACGGACAATTATGGTAGATATTTTGTCAATTGTGACAGGTAATTAATTTCAAATTGTCTTTCATTTACCCCGAAAATAATTTCACCCAAATACATATAATTCATTTAAAAAAATTCTTCTGATTTGAATAATTGATAATATTTTTCATTGTCAATTATAACAGATAATTACCTAATTATTTTCAGACATACGATTTGCCTTTTCATGACATTTTTACTTCATTTTAATTCGGTAATTTTGAAGAAAATAAATAATAAAACAAAGATTAAGACGCACATTTAATTTTGTTAGTAATCCATTATTCTTAGAATTAATTAAATTAATTTTGTTGGTACATAAAATGTACTTATTCATAAATCCAAAATCGTTTTCTACATATCAAACTCTGCGTTCGATTCTACATTTACCATATGTCTGGTCCGCGGGACGAGACGTAAGTGGGTGGCGCCTCGCAAACTTCGGGCAGGATTGCAATCTTGACGTCGGCGCCCGGACGCCATATCTCCTCGTATCTTATATCGGGAAGTGCACCCTCAGCATCAGCGCGACGCCTGCCTTCATATCCCAGCCCTGCACAAAAACCCACTGCTTGTTATACATTTTCCCAGTTCTCTGCATGATAAATTGTGGATATCAGCCAGAATGCGAACGCCGGACTGCTGACGCGTTCCACCGACTTTTTCGCTTTTTCAGACTTTTTCTGCTCCGTGAAATAATGTTAACATTGTCTTTTCTTCTATCTATAGATAGATTCTTCTTGATAAGATTCTTATTTGCTTCCTTTCTGATATATTGGATCTCATATTTATTCATTTGTCAACCACATCAATTACTAAGTACATGTAGTTTTAAAAATCGTTTCAGTTTTCAGTCAAATTACGTCAAACTATGTAATTTTCAAAACGTATTTGACTAATATAAGTGATAGACCTCAACTTAAATCAGATATAATCTTATATTGAATGTTATTTGTCGTTGATAAATTTTTAGAATTGATTTAATAGTATATTATACATCTATAGACAGAAATTCTTTGATAACAGCGAAAATTTATTTAAAGAAAATTGTTGATGTCAAATTAAATAATTTTTCTAAACTAGAATACTAAGAATACAACGAAGGATTTTTGAAAGAACTTCAAGAAATTATTGATACAGCTGTTCTTAGGTTTTTATTTGTTTCAAAATAATATAAATAAATATATCATCACGGCTTTTACTCATTACTGGGTGTGGCACTCTACCGTAGCAGATCTGGGTAAGTGATATATTTCTTTGCGTGAAGTGCGGTTACCAGCTGTCAAATCACTACCTTCAAAGATATTAGTGGAAGGGGCCCACAGGAATAGATTTAATTTGGTGAAAATTGTTTGTCGGTTATGGGAATGGAATCCGGCTTTTCAAATCCACAGGCCGACTCGATACCACTCTATGAATTTTACATAAATTTAATAGCTAAACTGTCAAAATAAAATAAACTTCCTAGAAGAAAATATGCACATTATGTTTCTAGGGATAAAATGTTTAACTTCTGTCCCGATTTTTGTATTATAGAAACGATCAAATACTCTCGATCATGGCAGCTACATACGAGTGTGAAATGCATTAAAGTAAAATAGAAATAACGGAATAAATTATTATGGTAACATAATTCTGCAATAATGTTAATCGTGAAAAATAAGAATTGTTACTAATTTACGGATCGGTGATAGCTAATGATTGAGTTACAAAATAGAAGGATTATTTAATCAAATGTTTAAATGGTAATAAATAATACGGTAGCTTTTCTACGTACATGTTCTGTTTTTGTTTGTAAAATATTGCTAGTTTCTTATTGGCTGAAACGTTGTGTACTTGTTTATGTAAAGATAAGTAGAAACATTTTCTTACAATCACGTGAAACTAGTTTTTCTTTTGTGTAATGTAGGTAATAAATATAAATTTATTTATGAACTTGCAAATATGTTTTATAATCTATTTTCTATTTTATTTCAAAGCATACTAATCCTTTTAACGTTTTGCATTATTAAAATAGTTGGATCTCTTTCTACCATACATCACACTATTTATCATAAAATGGAGTTTGCGTACACTTGAAATATTCACTCAGCATTTATTTATTAGATTCATCCTGTAATTAATCTTTGCCAAACTTTCATAAGTTGGTATACTATTTTCATTTTAAACTCGAGGATCGGCATAAAAGGATTAAACGTCCCTGTCCCACATAACTACAATGAAATCCATTAGTGTGGCTACCCCATATCGCTTATCGATGGTCAAAATAGGTAAATTTTCAAGGGTCGTATTCAGCCTAAAATTATTCTTGTTTTTTTCTATGATTAACCGTACCGGCGTATGGGGCTGTACAACCCTGTGTGAACCTTGTGAAACCAGTTATGACGGATCATATTTTGAGTTCCTTTGTAAACGTAATTGCGGTGCATTTAATCGTTTTATGCCGATCCCTCGAGTTTAAAATGAAAATAGTATACACATCTTTCCTTTCATCCACATTCACTATTCCTTTCATATAAAATTGTCTAGATTGTTGGTTGGATTGAAATCTACATTTTAATGTAAAGTTGCAAATGTCGCGAAGTGGATCTTTGTTGGGGGCAGGGGGCGGTGATCGCAAGGCGATTTCCCACTGGCGGCGGTAGCGGCGGGTTGGCACGGGCACCACGGTGTTTTTCAGCGTTGCGGCAGCGCGGCGGCGACGGCGGCGGCTGACATAGACGAATGAGTTTCATTTCACGCTGGGCCGTGTGCCCTGCACCCCTCTCCACCGCTCGCCGCCCGCCGCCGCCACCACGATGATTTACCGTGCTACAATGTGGTAACCCATGATTTATCGCTGCCGAATGGCGGGCTCTGGCGGCGCGGCTCACAACTAGGGGCGTCCGAGCGGGATCGCTGCCATCGCGCATCGCGCACTCCACCATCACACATGTGAACGCACTTTATTTTTTGAGGATGTAACAGAATCGTGGAAATTATAATTCTCTTTGTACACAAATAGGTGCGGGTTCGTGCTCGCAGGCGGTCAACGCAAAACAACTCAGATGAGGTGACGAGTTTAATGGACAGCGAAATATTTCAACATGTAACACGACTTCAAACAACTGATCCAGAACTATTTTATTTATGACACATTTCAAGGATCTATTTATACAACCACACACTACTATTCTTAAAAATCAATCAAAATTTAATCATACTTGAGTATCAAAGTATCGACATTAAATGTTTCCACCGAAAGACAAATTTGTCAAATAAAAGTAATTCAAGCATTTTTTTAAATATTTTTAGGATTAGGAGTACCTACATTTTTATGTTATTTAAATGAAATTATCGTAATTTTTCCTAGTTTCTTCAACAACCATTAAATAAATATATCATCACGCCTTTTACCCATTACTGGGTGGTGCACTCCCCCAGAGCAGATCTCTGTAAGTTATATAGTTCTTCATTAATCAGACTAATATAGACCATCAAATGAGGTAGCTCGAACCCGTGAAACAATCACTGAATATTTATTCATTATTGTCATTCTTTAATATATCTTCACCAAATATTTCTATACCGGCACACCACTTTCGCTTCATCCATATTTATAATTCCTTTCATACAAGCTCGTTTATTCCTCCCACAGGTAATCTTCCATTCACTCAACAAATCTTCAATTATAAACCAAACAGCAATGCTCAGAACATTGCTGTCAGGTATTGTTTTTTATTGTAACAAAAAACTATTTTTTTTGTGTTGAGCTGAATTTTGTAGGTAGAACATAGTTTTAATACTATGTATGATATAAAATACGAGTAGCAATAAAATATTTTGTCGAATGTAATTTATGAATAGTGGATATCTATTGAAAATCAAGTGAAAATGTACGATGTTCAGGAACTGTTGTGTAGTGTCCACTGTCCAGTGAATATAAAGCACTGTAGGTGTATTTTTTGAGTTGTTTTTCGCATTGCGTTTGTTTTTTCCATGTTTGTTTCATTCCGTTTCGTTTCATTTGTTTTTTCGTTGCTTTATCGCGTCCGCATATGAATTGTGGGTTGTTAAGTGCACCGCGGACTCGTGACGCGAATGAGTTATTGTCCGGGCTTTGTTCGGCCGACGCTGAAATCACAGGTATTAAAACCGCGGGCCGTGATTGATAAATTGTGCGCGTTTAAAAATTGATACTTGACCCGCTTCACTGCATTACGTGTCACGCGCGTGATTCATGCGAGTAATTACCGAACGCTAAACAGATTTTAAACAGACTCGTTGTGGGTAAGTGTCTGTTGGTCTGTTTGCCGTGATGAGAATGACTGTCTGAGTCGTGTCGTACTAATTCCACCTCTGCGATTTCGACGCAAGTTCCAGCTCTAAAGACAAACCTTAAGATTCAAGAACAAGAAGAGATAAGACGTTCTTTAAGACAATTCTAAAATATAACTTCATTTTTCGATACAGAAACTCTTTTTGGAGTCCAATTCAATTTCTTCAAAATTAGGCACCTATTAAAGTATCGTAAAACTTGGTCGACGTGCATTAAACTTCAAATTTATGAAAAAAAGTATTGCTTTTATAACTAGTTATACAAGTAATTATTATAGCACGTTATTCGATAAGCAATCATTTTTTGCACAGAAAATAAATATATACGCTATGGTTGAAAATAGTATATTATATAACAAGTTTTATAAACGTCTCTTTAGTTACGAGTTTTTTTGACACGAGCTGAGTGAAGCGATTCTATAAAAAATGACATTCAAAAGAGTTTATGAAACGAATCTTATACTATATTTATTCTACGATTGCAAATTAAGACAACAACAAAATGTAAAGTTTAATTAATTATTTAAAAAGTAAGGTCATTTACAATGACAGATGCCTGAAGCTAATTTCAGCCTGTATTTATTAATATCTCAAGCCGTGACTTAAAGTTCGAAGCTACGGCTTGTCAACATGTGATTAAGATGTTATTTAATGTCATGGATACTAGTACTTTAAATGACATTTTAATAAAATAAAAAGAAATATATCATCACGCCTTTTACCCATTACTGGGTGTGGCACTCTGCCTAAGCAGATCTCGATAAGTGAAGTGCGGTTACCAGCCGTCAAATCACGGCCTACAAAGATATTAGTGGAGGGGGAGCCACAGTGATAGATTTAAATTGGTAAAAATTGTTTGTCGGCTGTGGGGCTGCAGGGTTCTCAAGATCCACAGGCCGACTCGATACCACTGAGCCACCTACCCCATAAAATAAAATAAAATAATAAAGGGAGTAGACAAAAATTAAGTTTTCCAACATCCTGTGTATTAAATATCAGTGGATAAGACTATCCATAAATCTCACAATAACTAGTTAATTTCAAATGTTAAACTTTTCGGCGAATGAACTCTCACGCGTTCTAAATCGCACGGTACGAATATATAAATTTCACTGTCTGTTTTTCGTGACGAGGGCTTCAACACTGAACGCTAACTTCAGCGTCCAGCTCAGCCAGCTCGCGCACTTTTCTGTTACCTTATAATTGGTATTTATTAGGCGA
This sequence comes from Pterostichus niger, assembly GCA_947425015.1. Classification (NCBI taxonomy): domain Eukaryota; kingdom Metazoa; phylum Arthropoda; class Insecta; order Coleoptera; family Carabidae; genus Pterostichus; species Pterostichus niger. The sequence continues at coordinate 31,945,493 of OX380341.1, forward strand.
TGATTTATACGCGCCACACGTTTCTTATTCTTCTCCCATGCTCCGGTCTCCGGAGCGGAGTATTGCAGTCGCCATACCGCTCCGGGGTCCATTCCGAATGATGCGAGATTGTTCTCGTACGGCTAGAGAGAGATCGAACTATTTTAATAATGCAAAACGTGAAAACGATTAAAAAGAATTGATTTTGCATGTTATAATGAGTGTAAAATATCCAGTACCTACTAGCATCTCCTGATGGCATAGAACCATAATTGCAGCTCTTTCTGATGTCATACCAGATGAGGACAATTGTGACGAGGAATTTGCTTTTAGAGCAAGACATACGGAACTCAACAAAAAATACAAACAAGGTTTTTAGTTTGTTTCATTATTGTTGTAAAATGATATAAGGCGTATTTCATTTGCCATTTGGCTCAGATCTAACTTATAGTAGATTCAGACCTGATAAATTTTCAATTCATAGATGCAGTAATTAAAGAAATACTAAAATAACTTCTGCCCTACTAACTGTTACTCTGTACTATATATAAGATTTGTTTTGTTAGCATGTATTCATGAAGAAGGCATAACAGCTAAAATTGTAGAATAAAGTTTTTTTAATTTGTGAAACAAAAGCAAACTTTTTTCATTTTTTTACTCAATTAATGGCCGGAATGAAATCATGTCTTTTCTATTGGTTTTAAAAAAGTAGATAGTTTAGCAATCTCTATTCGACCAAAGTGCCCTTTGATTTACTTCCTATAATTATTTATTTATTTTTCCTATGACAATGTTCATCTTCTGCACTCATTTGGATGTGGAAAATGATTATTTTTTGCACTCATGTGTTAAGGAGAATGACATTATTGTTTTCAGTTATGAAAAACACAAAAAAATGACAACAATAGAAACCGCAACAACCCTTGGGAAAATAAATAAAAATTTCTTGTAGTGTAAAATGCAAAATTGGCGTTGGAAATAGTATATTAAAGATAATAATAATAATAATAATATTTATTTACTAGTACGCAAATACATGCACAGTTCGTCAAAAAATACATAAGTACATATTAAAAATACATAAAATGAGACAAGAAACGCCTACAGTCAGGCAAAAATTCAGAATTGTTAAAATGTGTAAAAGTGAGAAAATACTAGATATTTGTTCAGAAGTTTGTATCTGTCATATATTCGTCAATACTGTAGTACCCTTTTTTGAGCAGTTTGTTGGTTATAACAGATTTGAATTTACTTAATTTCAAATCTCTTATTTCCTGAGGGAGTTAGTTAAAAAGATTCAAATTTAAGCTATTCATTTTACTGTTTTTATATGTCAACTTAGGAGCAATTAGGTTTATATTATTTCTCGTGTTATGTTTATGAATTTCAGCATGAGTTCTGTAATTTTGAATATTTCTCTTAAAAAATTTGTATTAGAATGACCCTAATTGTAATAGAAATATAGTTTGTGTATACGAGCCGCAGGCAAGTTACTAAAAGTATGAGTATTACAATTGGGCATTGTAATATGTATTTTTCATACTATTTTTGTTATAACGCATTGATTTGCTTTTTATTTAAAAACTATTATTAAAAAAGAAATAAAAATTTTAAAAATTAATAACACTGACAGATGAAAAGACATTTGAAATTTAAATTATTTTGGCATTTATAAGTTAAGTTAGAGTTTTATAATATTATCAATATAATTCTAAAAATAAAGAAATAAATATATCATCACGCCATTTACGCATTACTGGGTGTGGCACTCTGCCGTAGCAGATCTCGGTAAGTGATATATTTCTTCGCGTAAAGTGCGGTTTCCGGCCGTCAAATCGCAGCCCCAAAGATGGTAAATACCTTTAAATTTAAATAAAAAGAAAAATGTTTTCTTGTTTGATGATTTTATTTTATCATAAAAAAGTAAATTCTAATGATACTTATATGAGCAATGACAGCTAAATGATGTGTCTGTTTGTCAGTACGACAACTTTACAAATAAAAAAGTTCCTAAAAACAGTTGCACAAAATCGACTTTTATCCAATTATTTTTGACAAAAACAGTGTCACAAAATTTGCTTTGTATACCTATGCGTTATACAGGAAAAATAGTATATAATACACGTGCGTTCGTGTTCCATCTTCCACACACGCTTTTTAACGATACCCTTTCAACACTTGTATTACAATATACTTTATTTATTACAGAGAAAAGCAATAATTGAAATTAATGTATTATTAGAAGATACATCTCATACCAGTTTCACATGAAAGAGTAATCGCTCCCTTAATGGAATTAATGTAAATGAAATTAGCACTACATTTAAAATTGCATACTTCAGCAATTCAAACTCACGATATCTTCATACCGTAAATAACGTGGTACGTTGGTACATTTCGTGTGTATTTATAGTGTGTTCCGTAATCTTGTTATTGCTAAGTTCGATAATCCTGTTGTATTGTGATTTACGAGGCTGGCACTCACACACACACACACACGCACACAGATACAGGACGCGGGATACATGGAGTTGTGCCGCGGACCTGACCGGTTAATAATTCATACGTACTCATTGTGCTCATTCATCGGGCGCTGAACACGTGAACACCACGGCGGCGGTGGTGTTCCGTGTATGGATATGTAGCGAGACCGTGTAGCATTTGCATGTTGATTACTGGACAAGACACCTTTTATTCCTCGGAGACGGGATGACTAAAAACCGCCGGAACGATTGGAACAAACGATATTTTAAATACATAATTTACCTTGACCTGTTTCCACCAATCATTATACAACACATTTGAAAATTCAATCATTAAGCACAGTTTTATAGTGATTATTTCCTTTATACATTATTAGACAATCAGAATGCTTCATTTACACCAAGAGGACGATTTTACAGCGATAACATTTTGCTGGTGTCCACTTCACGTGTAAAAATATATCACTTATCGAGATCTGCTACGGAGGAGTGCCACACCCAGTAATGGTTAAAAAGGAATGATGATATATTTATTTAATTTATTTAAAATGTTGATAAAATATATTGAAATTTTTTTTTAAACAATATTTAAAACGTGAATTCAGGAAATAATCAACCGAATATAATTCGAACCATGAATTTATGTGGTAAAATTTCTCATAATTCCTGCGTAGAAACGGCAATTCGTGCTCTAGCTACGTTGTCAAGATCTAATTAAGTCGTTTTAATACTCGGTTGTTCGTTTTTACACAACAACTATTCGAAATTTTACCGATAAATTCTTGGCTCTCGGTATATTACTTATGATAAAATTCCATTACTAGAAATAACATTCTGTTACCAAGTAAATGTGTTATCAATTTAACTTAAAAGTACTTTATTTTTATTTTATGCTTTTGATTTGACACAATGTTATTTTAATTTTATGTTTCTGGAAATTATCTCCGTGGTATCGATTTCCACAAACGACAAACAATTTTCACAACATTTATATTACCCCTGTGGCTTCTTCTCTAATTGCATCTTTGGGGGCCGTGATTTGACAGCTGGCGTATGCATATATCACTTATCTTATTAAAAATAGTTTCGTAGATTTTTATATTTTACTCGTTACAATTTTTATTACTTCCTTGTACGAAGTAAAGGAAGTATTGTAATCGCGAAAATTTTCGGTTCTCAGATTTCAACGGAAATAGGTGTTTTGGCCCTCCCTGAATCCATTTTGACTAATTTCGTCATGCCGTCTGTACGTACGTATGTACGTACGTATCTCGCATAACTCAAAAACGGTAAGCCGTAGAAAATTGAAACTTTATATTTAGGACTGTTATAACATCTAGTTGTGCACCTCCCTTTTTGGTCATTATACAACTACCGGAAGTGGTACTTTAAATGAAGCCTATAATAGATTTTCATGAAAAACTATATTCAAATATAATTTAAAATTTTCCAAATTTGGTATATAAGACTACTATATCAATGGAAATAACATAATAGATTTTGGTTAAAATAGACTAACCGGAAGTGACACATTACATGAAGCTGCTAACAGTTTTCCTTGAAAAAAATGGTATTATTTTAATTTTAGAAATAATTGCTGCAAATAAAAGTTTTAGAAAATTAAATTCTGCGTCTAGCACATTAAGAATTTTTAAATTAGCTTTTTGCATAAACGAGATATCTAAATTTAAATATTATATATTTTTTGATTTTAAAAAAAATTAAGTTTGCTATGGATTAGAACAAAAAATAAAAGATTTAATGTCAAATATGTGCAATTAAAAAAATATCTATAGTTTAATACGGGTACAAGGAAGTCATGTGGTGTCCACATCAGATATTTTAAACTATTTAAGTTTGTAACTTATTTCTGATGTTGATTATTGTTGAATTAACAACTTAAAAATGGAATTAGTTGTTGCATGAATTGTTTTTTACTGTAATGTAAATCGAATGTGAAGGCTAGTCATGTGTGATGGTAGTAAAGAGAAACATAATCTTTATTGGAGTGGAGAGTGAATGGTCCATCAAGTTCTAAGCCCGCTCGAAGCTAGAAAAACATCGCCATATCTAGGTTCCGAGCACAACACTTTCATTTAAAGTTTTGAGTTATGTGAGTGGCCACCACCGCCGCCACCGTGCGGGAACGCCTCAGCCAGCGCACCGTTGTTGGCTAAATATTCCGATTGTGTTTCGAAAAGGCCCCATAATTCATTACTTTCCGTTCCTTCTCACATTCATCAAACGCTGCGTGAGCATGCGTGCGCGCGAGGCGTTCCCGACGCAACGATGCGCCTGGAGAATTAATTCGGATACTTAATTTATTGTTCTTTTGTGTGTTTAGTGAATGGGGATACGTGGATGCTCTAAGATGGGTTTTAAAAGGTTTGGGAAACATGTGAGTTAGTGGTTGTTCGGATGTAATGGACGTTTTGTGACAAAATTTACTTTTCACGTTCTTTACTTTATTCACTCAGATTTTACTGATTTATTACGACGCCAAAATTAATTCATCTTAAAATGAGAAATATTCAATAAATTTTACTTTCAAAATTTGTTATAGTTTAAATCCCTAAAACATTTTTAAATTCGTGCCATTTCAAATAGTTTGGATATTAAGTTAGTGAATTGAAAAAAAAAATTAAAACTGTGGTTATCTACAGGATGTTTTAAAATGATTGCAAAAAAAGGCATACTATATTATTTGATGTACTGAATACAACGCAAAAATAATTTTTCCGAAATTCGTAAAAATAATTGCATATTATTACTTGAAGCAAATATTTTTCGTGGCACTGGATTCATACGTTACAATAATGAATAAAAATTAGTGTGCTGTGCTGTGCTGTAATTGGGATTCTGTTTATGTTATGCAGAGTAAGAAATAATAGTAATAATATTGAATATTTTGGCATTTGGCTTGAGGCGGTGCAGTACTCAAATACAACGAATGTAGTTTTAATTTTAGTAGTGGGAATTTAGTGAAAGAATAAATGTAAGTCTCAAGTTGCTTCTGACAAATGTAAAGTGCCACATGGATATAATGAGTTCTACAATTCGAAGTGACACTTACTAATTACAAAAATTCCTGGTTGGCACAGAGGAGATTCCCCGTGGTCTTAACCAAGCCTCGGACGTTTTGAATGATAAATAACGCGCAGGCGCAGGGTGTCGCACGACACGTTCTTTTTGTATTTGGGGAGCGAGGTTCGATCCCCGGCGAAGGGATTAATGCTGCGCCGCGGCCGAGACGACAGCCGGAGGCGGCCATGTTTCAAGTTGAACGATGCGAAGACTTAGGAGCCCAACTTTGTTCAAGTTTCTGGGGCTCGGTGCACTCGCGAACGCCGAACGAAAAGACGATTTATGGGCTGCTTTTTTACTTGTTCTTCTCTGACGCCCTGCGCGCCTTTCCCCGCGCCGCTTCGCACCGCTTCGATTTGTCTTCTTTTTGTCGTTTAGCATTTAATAATGATTTATTTGTGCTGGTCACCTGGCTGCTTGCTGCTTGCGCCCCCATAGTGCAACACTCTGCATAACTCACCACCACCACGCACCACTCCACACCACATACCATCTACCTGGAACTCATTTTACCACCGTGACATTCACTTTGAGTGGCATTGAGTTCCAAAGTAATAAATTTTATTTATACCAAAACTAAAGTTCACTAATATATTTATTTATGCCACTCTCTACAACACGAACTTAAACCCAATTACAGTACAAGATTCGGACTCACCGAGCCGCAGTGTGCTAGGTCATATACTTCGTCAGTGGGATTTTAATTTGAGATCGTCGTATTGTGGTTACCCTTTTGTTAATATTTGACGGCTTGTAACTGCACTTCACGCTTAAATATATACCACGATCTGCTACTGAAATGTCATATGCAATAATAAATTTAAATGAAAATCGTACGACACTAATTAACGACCAATAGAAACACTTATACGAGCATGGGTTACCTAGCAACGTCAAGATTTTCTTGGAAATTTTTCATTCCTAGACCAACCTAAGTGAAATTAATAAGTGGAAATTTTTATGTCAAATTTGACAGTTGGACAATATAGTGACACGTCATATTGAATGTTTAGAAATTATAGTTTTATTTTAACGGTCAGTATAATCAAGAAAGCAGTAACTAACGCATATTAATTAATAATAATAATCTTTATTACTTAACAGGTTCGAACCCTAAACAAGTAAATGTAACAAAGTTATAGAGCATGAAACATAAAACAAAATAAACAAATATACATAACATTAAGAAAAAATATCATACATAGTACAGTTGTTATTATATAGGGTACACATAACAAAAATAGGTGACTTACTTAATGCTAAAGATTTATAGTGTTGCAAATAAAATGTATTACGTGAGCGGGACGATGTTCTGGGTACATGAAAAGCCAGTTTACCTAAAAGTTGCGGAGCGTCAATCTTATTTTTTATCAAATTACTTAAAGTATTTAGAGCTATACAATCGTGCCTAGTTTCAATTGACTTTATACTGAAATATGAAAGTAAAATATTTTGCTCTGTACCTCTTTCATTAAAATTAAAAACACAATTGTTATAAGTAATGCTTCCTTTGTAAGAAGAATCTGATAAAGTGTTAGCAGTAGAAGAACAAATGATACTACCTGATTCAGGTTTTTTTTCATTCCTCATGCTTTCTATTATATTTTTATGATGTTCTGCATCCATTTGCAAATAAGGCCGAATAGAATGCGCATTACTATGCCCTGTAACTTTGATGAGCTGTTCTTCTCCGACACCTTTATCAATATTTTGTAATGACAGGGAACCAAAACGTGACATTTTGCTCGAATTTTTCAGTAATTGTTTTTTGTTGTTAATAATTTTATTACGTTGCTATAGTTATACTTGTATTCCAACTTGATTATTTCGAATAAAATTTAAATATTAATTTATGTATTTTTGCTTTTTGTACCGGTGTCGTTACGATTTTCTTACCGAATCTACATTCGAGCATTAATTCATATCCGGGAAATTTTTTGTCGTGCATTCCAACAACGTAATCGGGCCCCCGTGTTCCACTCGGGCCGATTAATATGTTGTTGAAATGCACTCCTAAAAATTTCCGGAAAGAATTAACGCTCTTATGATATTATAAGTGAGAATTCACCACACGTCACTGTCAACCAATAGAATCACGAATTTGTTTGAAAATGAACCAATGAAATGTACATTTCGTCGGAAATACATCACTAGTGAAATTGATATCGGAAATACCAGTGTTAATAATATCCTTGTTTACGAATAAAATAAATGATATTTTCAATATTTTTATAAATGTCAATTTTGAATATTAAATGTACACTGAAAAAATATAGAATTTTCATCACTGTAATACCTAATTAATAATGTGCAAATAAATACCTAACTATTCTTGTTAATTAACTCTTGTTTGGTAAATTCTCAAGCCGAATACAACTCGTAGTATGAAAATTGACAGATAATATTTTGACATAAATATACATTCGTTGTTACGGAAATAGGAAACACAACTCGTGCTTCGCACTCGTTATGTTTCCATTTCCATAACAACTCATAATTTATGTCAAAATATTTTCAGCAATTTTCATACTACTTGTTATATTATATATGAATATATCTTATTTTATTTTGGAAATAAAAGGACGAAGAAAATGTTAAATATTAATAAATAATATCAATATATTGTCTTCAAAAATTATTGCATTGTGTGTATTTTGCAAGAAAATTAATTGAATATTCAAACCTCTTTTGTAGAATAGTCATACTAGAAACTAGGGATAACTTATGAATTGCGCGTGTTTTACAAAGAATTGAAAAAGTACCTAGAAGTTAAAAAGTAGGTATATAATAATGTACTGTTCTGTTAAGTCATGAGCGACGGTACTTTTTTTGTATGGGGTCTACGAATATTTATTTATTTATTTATGTTATTCTGTACAACAGGTACTTCAATTACAGTACTGAATTGTTCGCGTAAATGTCAACTTTCTTAGACAGTTGCTTGAAAATATATTTCAGGTTTACCAAAGATTTAAAGAGTTCAACTGCAGTGTATAAATATTAGTTTTGCAAATTAAAATTCAATGTCTCGCCTTATTTGCTTGAAATTAGCATGGAAGGAGCCAAATCGCAGCAAAACTGACTGTGCGAATCGCGAATCGCTTACAGCCCATATTGAACAATCAATAAACTCACAGATATCGGATCTTTATGAACACTTGTTCCATTTTTCATGGACCATTTGCGATCGAATAAAACGCGCCGCACGCCCCTCGCCGCGGAATTATGTTTATAGTAACTTTTATGATGCGGCAGCGGTGTAGGCGGCAGTGGTGGTGGCTCGATGCTCGGGGCTAACACACTTGTTGTTTCGCGAAGTGTATTTTAAACCCCGTTAGAGGCTATCAGTGTCTGCTTCTTCACCGTTCACGGGATTTGACTTTAGTGCTTCATAAAGTTGCACTGTCGCACGCGAACTCTGTTCTTGCTTTGCTTATTGTTTCTCCAGGGCCGCACTCGCTCAACGGCCGAATTTGTACTCCAACTTAATTTGTTTTCTTCAGATATTGAAAACGAAAATGACAGAAATTAAATTGTCGAGCTATTGAGGAACTCTATAAAAAGATTTGTAAATACACGTATATGAAATGAATCACAATATTTTTATAAATATAAATATAAAATAGATTTTAATCATTTATATTTTCTATTTTGTCGATATTTCGGCCGACACTTTAGCCTTCTGCAAGACATAATAAATTATTCAAAATATAACATTCTTTTTTTAAAATTATAAATAATATAAATAAATAAAGATATCATCACGCCTTTTACCCATTACTGAAGTGTGGTTAGCAACCGTCAAATCAGATGTTAGTGGAACGGAAGTCGCAGAGGTAATTTTAACGTGATGAAAATTGTGGAAATCGAATCCGGGTTCTCAAATTCACAGGCCGATTTGATACCACTGAGCCACTTACACATAATTAATAATTATAAATTATATAATCAGAAATGTCAACCAAACCGTCGACATAATAGAAAATATAAACGACAAATCCAATAAAAATCTGTTTTATGTTTATATGACATTACATTCGAATTAAGATTTATATCCTTTTGTCATTATAGTTATGTAAAACTTTATTAATAGAATCTACATATTTTTTTAGTAATATTCATGCGCTAACTGCATGTATTAATATAAGAATTTACCACGTATATGTGGGAACCAATAGAATCACAAATTTGATTGAAAATGAACCAGCGAAATTAAAGCTATTTTGATGGTTTTCCACTAGTGAAATTAATAATTGATAATTTTTCACTAATTAAACCTCCTTGGTTACCAATAAAATAAATGCTATTTTCAAAAAGTCAATTGAAAAAAAATTATCGAAATGGCAAATTCTCGATGGAAAATGCTTCTACAGAAGAAATTTTTGCTTGTTAAGTTCTCACGCAAAATTAAACTCGTAATATAATAATTGTCAGATAATATTTTGATTTGATTTAAAATTCATTGTTACGGATTCGCTATATTTCCATTTCCATTTACATAACAACTCACAATCCATGTCAGAATATTATCGGCAATTATTATAGTATTTGTTATACATAATAGTTATGATAGAAAATGCAAACTTGAGTCAGAAATTGTTGTTTATATATTTTCTTTTGTTCTAGGTACGTGATTGGGTCAAACCTGTAACTTCCAAACTAAGCCGTCCTCTTGACTGTACCCCAGGTTAGAATAGTACAGTAACAACCTTAAATTTTAAATAATTCATAAAACTTAAATTATTTTATTGTTTTAATTTGCAATCCTAGAAAAGGCATAGTATGTGACTCGTTATATAAACTCTTTAGATACTCGTTTTTTATACACTCGTAACTAAAGTGACATTTATAAAACTTATTAAATGATATATTATTATACAACTCGTATAATAAAGTCACACTTTTAACACTAATTTCATAAATAACTATTTTGTTTTGTAAATAATTTCAAAATTAATTTTTTTATCAGATAGGCAAAAAAATATAATATATTTTTAGTGTGCTGTTGAATTTTACTTCTTAATTTACATGTACCGTGAGACAGAATTGGTTAAATAGCTCTGAAATAGTAAATAATTTCTGAATAAAATTTCTAATGATCACTTTACCAAATGTATAAATAAAATTTGTCTTAAATTACACATTTATAATTTAGTTTAAAAAATATGAACAGCAAATAGTGTAAATAGTAATAATCTTATTCGAGTGCGGGCCTGTAGCGCTTGGTCGAACAGATCAGAAGCTGTGTGGCGCTGAATCTCGCCGGAAGAGCTTTGCCGCCCGCGAGACTCCGGTCTCAGAGCTGAGCGCAGATCGCTCCGGTGAGATTAACCCTGGAGCCGGCACCCGACGCCCGCCGCTCTTTGAATCCGATCCGAGATCGGTTTACACACTTTACTGTATTTGAGGTGACGCTACCACTGTAGACTTCGCCGTCTGCTTAAAGGGAATGTCGCTTTATTCCCCAATAACGGATTTGGTAATTGTCTGCAATGGATTGTATTCACTTAGACTTTACTGAAATTATTTCGTGCGTTGCGCTAATAGGATAATTTATTAATAGTGCTTTTACATTTTTTAGTTTAAAACAGGCAATTAAAAAGTATTGTAAATGCCATAAAAACTTTAAAAATCAACTAATAAAAATAATAGCTGACAATGAGACTAATACTTTCTTATTAATATTAGACATAAATAGATATTTTTCTCAAACTAGTTTAATTAGTTTCTTTGTTTTGCGAGATTAAAATGAGATATTTTAGATATCCAGGCGCGTATACTTATTTTATTTATTTATTGTTTTGCTATAAAGAAACTTAAAACTTATGTGTTTTTTTAAGTGAACTCAATAATCATCAATCTACAGGAAATACAACAAAAAACTAAAATTATCAGGGTTATCCTACCTATTATACTTATTTGAAAAAAAAGGTTTTATAAATATAAAAAGTGCCTATTGCGGCTAGAATATATATTTTTTTCTAGGTTTGCTATGAAAAGTTGACAAATACACTTTCATCTATCATCGTAAAATTGATATTTTCTGTGATACAATCGAAAAATAACTTTATCGCCCATTTAATAGTTATTTGTGTATTAAGAGCGTAAAGTGATTCTTTGTTACTCGAACACGGTAATTGAAACAAAGAGGAACAAAGACACTTTACGCTCGTGATACACACAGATTTTTTTCTTAAAACTATTCAAAAACGTATAGGTACTGAAAAAAATAATTTATTCTGTCAACTGTCAATATGACAAGTTTCTGTTTTGTTTGTATCCCTGGTAACTATTGAAATAAGCACGCATTTATTATCTTTTTCGCGCGTTGCCATTGGAAACGCGCGCATTTAACGTATTTTTCGCGCGTTGCCATTGGAGACGCGCAAAAAAGATATTTTTTTATTGTTCCACAGAAAACGTCAACTTTACGATGACAAATGAAAGCCGTAAGTGTCAACTTTTCATAGCAATCGTAGAAAAAAGATATTAAATGCGCGCTTATTTCAATAGATGCCAAGGATACAAACAAAACAGAAACTTGTTATATTGGCTGGCAAAAGGATTTATTTTCAGTTTTTTTAATAATCTAAGATGCAATCGTAGAAAAAAATTATGTGTGTATCACGAGCGTAAAATGTCTTTGTTCCTCTTGCACCATTGCAGCTCCTGCTTTCGGCTCGCCCTGCAATTACCGTGCTTGAGTAACAAAGAATCATTTTCCGCTTTTGATACCCAAATAACTATTTTATTTCTTAATATTCACCTAATTGGCATAGCATATAGTAGGCATGTTCTTATGAAACGTCTTACGCAATGAAAGCAAAGAACAAGATGAAATCATATGAAACTAGTTCATGTTTACCTTTACCTACACAAAAACTGATTTTGGCTTGCACCCAACATTTCTCTTGTCCACACAGACATTACTCAGCAACCAATATTATTCAATCATCAATTAGAAATGCAATAAATAAACGCACACATCGAAGAGAACAACACTCGACGCAAACATAATAGGTATGTACACAATCCTGTTGTCCGGGGGCAGACGAAGCGGGGGCAGTAGCAGCGGCGGCGGCGGTGTAGTACACTAGCCGTGTAGTGTATAGTGTACACACAGCGCACGGTGCGCATCAGTGATTGGGCAGTTTATTTCAATTTGTGTGTAAAGTGTGGCACTCGGAAATGGTCGTAAATCAGGGCGGCGGCGGCGGCGGCGGCGGGTTGAATGATGCGTCCGTGCTGACGTGACGTGGAACTGTGGGCTGGGTGCAGATGGGAAATGGGTACATTCTGAGAGCTATGAATTTCTAATTTAAAAAGAACAACTAGCAGTGAAGATAAGTATCCAATAAGGGATAGAATTATTGAAAGCTTTGCATTTATTAATGAGGTCATTCCACATTTTCTGATTTAGTTTTTTTTTTAAGCAATCCTATTATATTGTATATGGGGTAGGTGGCTCAGTGGTATCGAGTCGGCCTGTGGATCTTGAGAACCCTGGTTCGATCCCCACAGCCGACAAACAATTTTCACCCATTTAACAAATCTACCCCTGTGGCTCCTCCACTACTAATATCTTTGGAGGCCGTGATTTGACGGCTGGTAACCGCGCTCACGCGAAAAAATATATCACTTACCGAGATCTGCTTAGGCAGAGTGCCACACCCAGTGATGGGTAAAAGGCGTGATGATATATTTATTTTATTTATTTATTTATTATATTGTATGATATGCAAGTGAAGTTTTCATGTCTTAGATGATTGTTTTTTAAAAGGCTTTAATTTCATATCCGGAAGTCAGGATTAAAAGTTCGTTAAATCCAGAGATTTCCCGGGAACCAGAACATCTTATTTGAATATTAATTATAGACAATTAAATTAATATCTTTGAGGGCTGGATTTGACGGCTGGTAACCGCACTTCACGCGGAAAAATATATCACTTACCGAGATCTGCTTAGGCAGAGTGCCACATCCAGTTATGGGTAAAAGGCGTTATGATATTTTTATTTCTTTATTAAAAAAAATTAGAAAATAAAAACAGCCTTTATATTTAATAAAAAAATATACACAAATAAATTTATGTTTTAATCATATGTATTATACCGCGAGTTTAGAATTTATCGGTAAAATGTCGAACAGTCGAGTGTCAAAAATGACATAATTAGATCCCGACAACATATGTAGCTGCCGGGATTTAAGTGTCATTTTTGGCACGAGTTGCCGTTTCTACGATAGGATTTTAAGATTTTTTACGAAATAAATTCATGGCTCGAGGTTGATTCGGATGATTAACGATTTAAATTATTGTTTAAATGTTGAAATTTTCAATATCAAGAAACAGTTGTCTAGGATATGGTGCAGGGATTTTACCAAAATTGTGAAATCGTCCTTTTGGAGCAAGAAAATAAATATACTATCATGCCTTTTACCCATTACGGGGTGTGGCATTAGCAGATCTTGGTAAGTAATATATTTCTTCCCGTGAAACATGGTTACCAGCCGTCAAATCATAGCCCCAAAAGATGTTAGTGGACACTCCACAGGGGTAGTTTTAATGTGATTAAAATTGTTTGTCCGCTGTCGGAATCGAACCCACATTCTCAAATTCACAGGCCGACTCGACACTACTAAACCATCTAATCCATAAAAAAATAAATGATAATCTCTGCAATTGCAGATCGTATATGCTATTTTTGAAGCATTTTTTAAATGTAATTTTTTATAATAATCGACTCATAACTCCTGAAACTCTGTTTTTAAACTATTATTATACATCTGATTTTGTAATATCGGCCCATAAGCTCCCCAATTGCAGATCATAGGTATATTTTGTTTTGAAGGCCATTTTTTAAACTAACTTTTTAAATTTAGATCAAGCTCAAGCGATTTTCTTGCACCATTTGTGACACTGAGTTAATTCGTATTAAATAAGATGTATGTCGAGGTCTAGTAAAGTTATATACAATTTGGTACCATTCAGTACGAATCTGGAGATTCTGAGTTCGATTCTCACTCAAGCTCTAAATTATATAAACTATTACACTGCGGATCGGTGAGTGCGGATCCTGTACTGTAATTGGGATTAAGTTCCTGTTGTATAGCGTAACATAAATAAATAAATAAATAAACAATGACTTGACTTGCAAAGAAACTAGTTTTCCATGTCTCACATCTCTATTTATTTTGGATTAATATTAGTGTAAAAAGTAAAAGATAGCAGATGTATGTGTACTTCAATAATGATAGAATTACAATTTAAATTTAAGAGAAGAAATATTTTGAAACATGTATTTTATTTATTTTTCATAACACCTTTTTTTATCAACAGTCTCCATAACAACCATAGTATAACAATCAAGAAAAATAAAAAATTAAATAAATAACAGGCAACATGATACGAGTATAACATACACACAATATAAACTACAATACAGAATCGTAGACGGTACATATGTATCCAATATATCCGAGGTCTGCTATAATTGTAGACTATTGTAGAGCACAAATTGCAGCAGACATAATTGTTTCTAAATGAAACAAAAATAGTGAATAACTTGTTTAAGGAATAAACTAGCTCGTATGTAAAACCCACCATGTACGCCAATGTCAATACACAGCACACGGCGCCTGCAGTAAACCAGCGTCCGGCATCGCGCCATATGCGCTGCGAAATATACGACATGACCGATCGCGTATGCGTGCGGAAAAATATTCCCGCGTTCGATGGAGTGTCCACACACTTCCACATCCACGCAAATGTTATCACGCGCATGATTGCGATAATTCTGAATTTACGCCAACGAATGTGCGAACCGCTGACACGCTGTCCTTTCATTTTCAGCTTGAAACTATATTTTCAACGGTTGCCAGTTGCGTTTTTAATTCGGAACCCAGTGTGCCATGTTCCAGTGTTAGTGTTTCAAATGGAGACTTGTCTATGAAGGAAATTTATTTGTGACTCCCTGCGGATTTTAATTTTTAATTCTTTCGTATTTAATTTGTGTATAAATAATTTATTGCTTTTGAAAATCTGAAATGTTTTAATTAAAATCTTTGTGGGTGTTTTGACCTTGCAACCTTATTGCTTGTAATGGAATGCCAAAACAAGAATTTATTTGTGGGAGTGAATTTATTTATTTTATTTTGAGGTACCTTGCAACTCATACGTACAAGCTTGCATTTTTTTTATTATTAACGCACCTAATCATATTCGGCAGTACGGTGGTGTGGGTCGCATTACGGAATTCAAAGATCCCGTGTTCGTATCCCACTCAAGCTAAAAATTATATGAACGTTACCACATTAAGACTCGGTAATTTCGGATCCTGTTAAGATTAATTTCTGTTTTCTGTTATACTCGTATAAAGTAGGTAGCATAAATAAATAAATGTCTTTTCAAAAATTGACAACTTTTTTTACTTCCTTGTACGAAGTAAAGGAAGTATTGTAATCGCGAAAATTTTCGGTTCTCAAATTTCAACGGAAATAGGTGATTTGGCCCTCCCTGAATCCATTTTGACTAATTTCGTCATGCCGTCTGTACGTACGTATGTACGTACGTATCTCGCATAACTCAAAAACGGTAAGCCGTAGAAAATTGAAACTTTATATTTAGGACTGTTATAACATCTAGTTGTGCACCTCCCTTTTTGGTCATTATACAACTACCGAAAGTGGTACTTTACTTGAAGCCTATAATAGATTTTCATGAAAAACTATATTCAAATATAATTTAAAACTTTCCAAATTTGGTATATAAGACTACTATATCAATGGAAATAACATAATAGATTTTGGTTAAAATAGACTAACCGGAAGTGGCACATTACATGAAGCTGCTAACAGTTTTCCTTGAAAAAAATGGTATTATTTTAATTTTAGAAATGAATGCTGCAAATAAAAGTTTTAGAGAATTAAATTCTGCGTCTAGCACATTAAGAATTTTTAAATTAGCTTTTTGCATGAACGAGATATCTAAATTTAAATATTATATATTTTTTGATTTTTTTAAAAATTAAGTTTGCTATGGATTAGAACAAAAAATAAAAGATTTAATGTCAAATATGTGCAATTAAAAAAATATCTATAGTTTAATACGTGTACAAGGAAGTCATGTGATGTCCACATCAGATATTTTATAGTAATCTTTCCAGCAAATATTGTTGATTGGGAATACATAGCAATTTGTGTAGCAGAATTGGCCTCATTATCTATTTTATTTTTTATTTTAGTATGTAGAGTGTTACAAACTGACATTATTATCTATGAATTTTATTTCTATTTTCTTTAAATGTCATTATGATAAAAATGACCCCGGCAAACTACTTTTAAAAATGTCAATGAACCAATAATTGATTGATTAATAATTACAAAATTTTATATAATATATTTTCTTCTGTTATTGAACCCTATTAAAGTATTTATTTTATTAAGCTGAATTTAAATTTAGGGGTCTCCAAGTACTAGTTATATAACATTATTATGAAATACTTTATAATATTTATCTTTAATTTTTATACAGACTGTCCAAGTTAATGTGCTCACCACTAGGATCTCAATAATGCTAAGAAATACGATATAGGTTAAATTAGACAAAAATTACCCCATTTGTAGATGAACTTAGTAATGTTTTACTGTTCTTCAAAAAATATTTAGGTCACTAGTTATCGATAAAGATGTAAATTTTGTCAATTTTTAGTTTTGTACGTAAATTTTACAAAAAAATGATACAGGATTGTAGTTTGTATTTTTTAATGAAGTATTTCTTGTACTGATATCGAGAAATATGTTCCAACTAGTATTTTTCATATGAAGCTAATAGTAAACTATAACACTGTTAAATAGATTCTTTTTCGCTTTTCAGCGAAATAAAATACTTACACTTTATTATTAAAATAACTTCAAAATTTGAAGAATTATTTTTTTCGTTAGCATCCATTACAACGTCGTTGTATAATAAGTAATTAGGAACTGTTTATCATTGTTGCCATAATTAACACAATAAAGTAATAATATTGATAATATATTACGCGATACTCGTTTTAGTTCTGATTCGCGAATTTCGAAATAGTAACATATCTTGGCGATTGATTTTTAATATTTTGAAAGTTTGGAAAGAAATTTATCTTGTACCTATCAAGCCAGGGGCGTATCTGGGGTACTTGGCGCCTGGGTTCTGAAGCAGAATGTGGCGCCCCGAGGCTATATAGTTTACATTTTACAATTGCACATAATAGCACAAACAATTATACAAATAACAAAATAACATATCAATACATGTAAATTAAATTTACAATAAAACTACTTAAATACTCATAACTATACCGCGCGTTCCACGTAAAGGTTGGCATAGGGAAATAACATGTGAAAAAAGGTTTTTGTTAATAAAAAGTGTCCGGTAAAAAATTATGGTATAATATTGCACATGACCATACTTGACCTATCCACACACATTATTTCATACAGATTACTTCATTTTAATGCCACAAGTTAGAGAAATTAATGAAAATAGTTCGAGAAAATCGCCTACTAATTATGAATTTTGTGACAGCTTTGTCATAGAAACAGAAGCTGTCACTATAACCGTCAAGATTTGTTGTGAATATTCAGAAATCTTGACAGTTAACTTTATATTTAAACATTAATCACATTATTTCGCGATCTTTTGTAATTAAAGGCCTTAGTACGATAGTAGGTACCTACATTTGGTATTCATTTAATTACTTTATTTATTTTACAAATATTTATTTTAACTTTTTGCCGTCTGCCGCCCTTTTATGCTGGCGCCCGGGTTCTAGGAACCCCAAGAACCCTGGGTTGGAACGCCCCTGTATCAAGTAAGATCATGTGTAATATTCTGCTCATCTCGACTAAAAAAATACGATTTTGTTGAGTAGTACGGATTCCACTATAAACTGTACTGTAATTGGAATTAAGTTCTTGTTGTGCGAAGTAACAAATGAATTAAATAAATAAAGAGTCATTTGAGACAAGAATTATTTTCATTATTAGATTTTGTGATATTTTAGGAATATAAAAAATAAGAAAAAAAAACTCAAAATTCAATTGCTTGAAGCTCTAGAGATTCAAAGAATGAGCATTTTTATATTCCCTACAAACTATGTACTATAAGTAGTATTAACTTGATTAATACTATTATCTACAAAGAAATTAATGTATTTATTCAGGAAAATTTCTCCATTTACATAATTCACTATCAAGTCGGACGTAGTAAATAATAATATACAACATGAAATGTTTGTTTTACATATCATAAATTTACAGATTAACCTATATTTTTCCTTCGCAAAAAGTGGCATTAATAAGAAATTTAACTAAAACATTACTTCACTAACAAAAATCTAACAAATATTAGAATAAATTGGAGGAACCACAACGTATATCCCCCGGCTATTTCATCAGTCATTGGCCAAGTGAACAACAGTACTTGTTTCTCACGGTAAAAATCAATCGCTAATGATAGAAACAGAGTCGAACAAAGCGGTTCTCATCACGTGCAGGTGAATCAACAGACACAGACACAGACGGCAGCGCTACGTCGCCGCGTGCGGCCTCCATTAGAACTAAATACCGCCCTTTAATGTCCATTTGCTGTGGTCACGTCGGCCAGCTCGGCTACCATGTACGCACATTTAAATTAACTGCTTTCAGTGGCTGCTAATCGCCACTTTCTTAACGATGAAGCGAGTTTGTACTCATACGAATGAACTGAGTCACTGGAAAATGGGAATTTTCTCATCGAAATTTTAACAGCTACAGACTATTGATACTTCTTTTAAGAATATGGTATTGCTCTAGAATTAAATAAATAAAATAAATATATCATCACGCCTTTTACCCATTACTGAGCGTGGCACTCTGTCTAAACAGATCTCGGTAAGTGATATATTTTTCGCGTGAAATGCGGTTATCTGTCGTCAAATCACGCCACCCAAAGGTGTTAGTGGAGGAAGAGCCACATGGGTAGATTTAAATTGGTGAAAATTGTTTGTCGACTGTGGAAATCGAACCAGGGTTCTCAAGATCCACAGGTCGACTCGATACCACTGAGCCCCACCTACCCCATAATTAAAATTAGTAGGTAATAAATTTACGAAATATCTTTGATTTAAACTTAGGTATGTATTTATTAATCTGCGCAACAGGAAATGAAACTCAACTACTCTGACGAAACCGTATTTTTGATAGAACCTAACGCCGGAAATAAATTTACATATAATTCTTGTCAAATTTCTATAACATAATTTTTTCACGACTATTCCTATGGTATAAAAATTGGGCCATAAGTAACACATTTTAACAGTAGGGAATAAACGTACATCAAGATTTGACGGCTGGTAACCGAACTTCACGCGAAAAAATATATCACTTACCGAAATCTGCTTAGGCACAGTGCCACACCCAGTAATGGGTAAAGGGGGGGTGATATATTTATTTTATTTTATTTTCAATATATTTATTTTTTTTATGTGCGCGTTCGTATTCAACATATTTTATTTTTGATAGAGGAATTAAAAAAAAATGGCATCAAATCGTGCTGTGAAAAACAAATATAGATATAATAGGCATGTCTGAACTTACAACAATCGGTGACATTTTTTGTTGTCAATTTTTAAGCGTAACAGATAATTTTATAACTTTGAATCTTATATTAGGTACATTTTATAAAACAAATTACCAAAAATTCACATATCACATTTCTCAAACGAAATTTTGTGAATTATAGATCAAGAAAACTTTTTTAAAATTCAGAATAAGGCAATAAATATTTTTAAATTAAATAAAAAGATTATTATAGATAACTAAATAAAATTAAAAGGAATATTAAACAGTAGGAATACAGATAGATACAGAGCAAGTGTTTATTTTTTGAAACAAACTATTATAAAAGCAAAAAAATACTATTATCACTTACTTTTATGAGGAAGCAGCTACCGGCCACGTTCCATATTGCCTAGTGACATTCTAAGACGTCCAGACAGTTCTCATTATCACTTACACGACACTCCAAATACAAATACACACAATTTAAGTAATTTTACATATTAAAATATTAACTTAAATACTGATAAATCGTCCAAAACACTGTATTCACTGTAAACCATCACACTGTACTGAACTAGCTCAGCCTAGCGCGGAGCAACGTTTTTCGACGAAGCAAACTAATTGGTGAGCTATGTTGTTACTTGTCTGTTTGCGTTAAAATTGTTTCCAAATGTATTTAATGCAATGTATTTATATGAACATTGTGAATAAAACAGGAATTTTGGTTGTGGATTTATTCAATTTAAAAAATAAATATGTCATCATGCCTTTTACCCAATATTGGGTGTGGCACTCTGCCGTAGCAGATTTCGGTAAGTGATATATTTCTTCGTGTGATGTGCACTGAACATACAAGTTTGATTTTCAATTATAAACATGCTTTTAAATCTGTTTGAAAGTTATTAAAAAAATATTTTTGTGTTGAAATTTGCAAAAAAAACTATTTTTTTTTTCTACAACTGTCAAAAAATGTTAATTTTTCTCACTAATATACGTGATTTTTTATCATTACCATGACAACGTGTATTTTGCGCATTATTTTGCACCCTAGAGCGCACGCTCCCTAATTATTTTTTGTCAGGTTAACACATCAATAGTATCAAATTCATATTATTGTTGATTGTTTCCCTTCAATTAACTTAAATAAATGAACAATTATTGTATTATTCTTTATTTACAGTTATAGAAAAAATGTTTTTTTGGCGCGTTCGAATGGTTTTTTTTGTATCGACCGAATATGGCATTGGTCTAGAATTAAATAAATAAAATAAATATATTATCACGCCTTTTACCCATTACTGGGTGTGGCACTCTGCCTAAGTAGATCTCGGTAAGTGATATATTTCTTCGCGTGAAGTGCGGTTACCAGCCGTCAAATCACGGCCCCCAAAGATGTTAGTGGAGGGGAGCCACAGGGGTAGATTTAATTTGGTGAAAATATTTTATAAGTAAGAAATAATTTTATATTTTTAAAATAATTATTAGTAATATTATTGTCTTTGCCCGTTTAAATGTTAATTCAATTATATAAATTAGTCAATTGTTTTCCTATTTAACATAATCTATAGTCTAAATGCTATAGATACTTGTTTAAATGAAGATAAAATTCAATACAGTTTCATTATTAGATTGTTGCAAGTGACACATTTCATTCAAAATCATCAGACAATAATAAACCCTTAAATCTATTCGCAATCTCATCAAACCCAGTGAACTCACCTCTCCATACTCTAACCCTATCCTAATAACTCACAGTTCCTCATCGCTCATCCGAGGACCTAATTACCCTGTAATACGCACTTGCGCATGCGTGCTACTAGCAGCAGGACTTCTGGCACCCTCTACGCATCTCTATGTATGTGTCTGTGTGGATAAAACACGTGTAGAAGGCGACACGGAAACAATCGCCGGCGTATAATTACAGGTTGCGGTTGTTAACAAGATAGTCACTATGTAGGTACTCCGTTGCATTTGCGTTGGGCTTGGTGCTAGTTGGCGAGGACTATGTTACTTATTAGTTGCTTTGTGGCTAAATGAAACAATATAATTTTGTTAACTATTTTTCAAAAATAAAATCTTGTTTTCGTCGTGACCTCTTTCAGGTGACTAGCACAGCGTGTTGTATAGTTTTACAATTTATAACTGTCAAATAAGTAACAATAAAAAAATACTGAAAATACAATTTAAATGGGGTAGCTGGCTTAGTGGTATCGAGTCGGCCTGTGGATCTTAAGAACCCTGGCTCAATCCCTACAGCCGACAAATAATTTTTACCATATTAAAACTAAACCTATGGCTCCTCCATTAATATCTTTGGGGGCGTAATTTGACAGCTAGTAACCGCACTCCACGCAAAGTAATATATCACTTATCGAGATTTGTTACGGCAGAGTGCTACACCCAGTAATAGGTAAAATGCGTGATGATATGTTTATTTTATTTATTTAACAATTTAAATAATATAGGTACTTAAATTTAAATTGAAATCAATTACTTATGTATGGAGGTATTGAGCTGCGTGTATTCAAAACTTGAAACATTTTTAATTTGTAAATTACACCAAAGACGCCACGCCGCGATGCGAATATTTAAAATTCAAACAACTAAGTACTTCACCTTGATTAAAACAAAGATACAGATATATTTACGATACTGAAAATGTTATAAGGATGGACTGATGTCATCAAAAATATAACTACATCCAAATAATTATAGTTACCTCTTCGGTCTGATCTTATCTTATTTTCTTCCAACTATGGTCATAAATGTGTTTTTCCCAAACTAATTGTACTTACATCTGTTTTCAATCATGTATCTCCCACTTCTTGTGTCAGAATTCTTGTGTATACTATTTATAAGTCTTACTGTAATGTACAAATTCATTCATATCTTGTTCACCTGATGATGGTCTAGTCGACCGAAATACGTATTGTAAAATAAACTTTACATTATTTCAAACTAACCTAGTGTTTTTTAATTTAATTTTATTATAAAATGTTTCAACGAGAACCGACAGTTAAATCTATCGAATTAACTAGATGAATGACATAAGGTGCTGCTATCTTTACATGGTATATATGTATATACAGGGTGTTTCACAACTTAGAGCAAAAAATTAAAGGGTATATTCTGTACGACGTGCTGGTCATGAAACAAAAAGAATTTTTTTTAAATTCGAAAAATTAAGGGTTGTTAACCTAAAACATTATTTGTAGTACTGCACTGGATTCGCTTTCCTATTAAACACAAACAATGCAGTAGGTATTATATATTATTTATTAGCAGTTATTTATAATAGAATCTTATTTAATTAATAACTTTAACATAATCATCCACCCGGTGGCAGTGGCAACGAAAAATTTTGGACTGGGAAACATGGAAAATAGTTTTGCGATTTAAAAAAAATTCTTTTTGTTTCATGATCAGCACGTCGTACAGAATATACCCTTTAATTTTTTGCTCTAAGTTGTGAAACACCCCTATATATTTTAAATTGATAATGGAAATTAATGATACATTTACTAATTTACTCTTGTACAGTACAAGGGTAACAGCGGTCCAATATTTGTATATTCTCAAATTACCAATCATTATTCAAAATAAATTAATAAATGAAGAATCAGCAATTGACATTCCTTTGACAAATGTCTTTCCCTCGGCATTGCTATAATATAGCCTTTATAAATTATTGAAGGTCAATGTCAAAGGTGCTCCTTGGTCAAAGTCTTTAAACAGATTTTTTGATATTGGAAACAATTGCTCATGAATCTAATAGATTAATAGTAACTCGATATAGACAGAAATTATGAGTCATGTAAACGTGCAAAATATAAAATAAAAAATCATTATTTTATATTTATATGAATTGATAGTAAATATACAGGCGCGGTAGTCGAGAGTGTTAAGGCACATCTCTTAACATACTATGACGTCACCCGAACCAAGGTTCGTCAGTTCGAATCCGCCTGTCGACAATGTGTGATTTGTCGTAAAATATAAAAAATACAGTTACATGTATTTATCACACTCGGGCGCTATAAGCTAGTCACTTATACGTCTTAAATAATGTAGCATTCAACTACGAAAACCGGCAGTACGGCAATGTAAAAACTGCGGCTCGGTGTGCCCGGTAGGCCCAGGCCCGATTTGGGCTGTAGCGCCACAGATGATGATGATAGTAAATATAGGTATTATTCAATATTCTTATATAAGATTTGTGTTTAAATTTTCTTTTTTAAATTGTCATTTAAATATTGTATCAGTTCTTTATGATTTTATTAAGTTTTATCAACATTGCGGATGTCAATTCATCCATATAACATTTTCAGTATAATTAATAATTTTAGTTCTTCTTTCTTATTTCAACAGTAATATTGATACTTTCTGTAACTCGCCTGCGGCTCGTATTCAAACACTGTATTTGTAATACACTTGAAGTTATTGTAATATTAGTTTTTCATTATACTATATCACTATTTGAACTATGATTTCGATACGATATTTTTTATTTGTTTGACAGACCTTTTTCTACTTGTAATAGCATGAGTTTGTTTTAATTTTGAAAAAGATTTACTAGTTTAAAAATCACAAATAATAAGAAAAACAAATTACTTAGCTCACGTTGAAGCTTTATGTACCCCTAAAGGGTCCATGTCTTCCTGGTTCAGAACGCCTGATCTACAATAGACAGAAAAGCATCGGTAGCAAATTAATTATTTTCTATGTTAATTTTCATAGAACATCTGTACATATTTTACAACTTGATATTCGGTAGAACGCATTTTTACGCCTTGTTATATTTTTCGCCAAAATAAAAGTCAGTAGGTGGTACAGTAGTAAAAGGAAATTGTAAACCGAACCATAAACTTGTGGTGTTTTTTTATTTGTTTATAGTACGTAACTGTAGTATGAAAATAAGCAGTGTAGACACAACAGTTTTACAAGCACAGGTCCATTTAAATAGCCAGTTCTTCCCCTCAAAGTGCGGCCGCCAACAGCCCGTTAAACGTGCACTAACCGCTTTTAAAGTTATGGCTACAAGTCGAGTCCTACTGCAGCTCTTGCTCGCTGGTCACTCGACAGCCGGTCCTAGCGTTGCAAGCGCGCGTATTGAGATTATATTGAGATATCAGCGACTTAAATGATCGGGAACACAAAAAACAGAAACAAACTGGCGGAATGCGTGCGCCAAGATCAGCGCTGGTAGTTGTTTGCTGTTATTATTCGCTCGTAAAGATTAGCGTGCAACCTACTGCAATTCAATTTGTGAACGTCGATAGTTTATTGGCTTCCTTGAATGTTTATGTTGGCCGGTTCTGTAAATGGATAATTTTATTGCGATGTTTTACATGTGTCGTTAACTAACTGCCCGTGATTGTGTTTGCACTCTATTTATTTTACTTTTGTGCCAACAGTTTCTTTTTACACATTTTTATTCTCTGATTTAATTACTTCATTTCCCATTTTATTTAATAGATATCTAGGACTATTTATTTTTTATTTATAGTCTGTCAAAGCAAAGTAAATTTAAATTAATTTATTAAACCTTTATTACCAATCCCATGTGTATGTACATTTTATTTATATGTATATGTATGAATTTTTAATTGACACAGTTAAATTGAATGTATTGTATGAATATGATTACATTATTTATTGGTAAGTCTAATTATGGATGGTGGCCCTGCTGGACAAAGGTCTCCCCCAATTTAAATTAATATAACTATTATATAAATTTTTATTATTGCAAATAGCTTGAACAGTTGTATAATACATATAAATTGTTTCCGAAAAAAAGTAAAAAAATATTTTATTAATATTATTTTAAAATGTTGCTAAATATTATCCGGCAGTACGGTGATGTAGTCAGCGTTACGCTATTCGAATTTCAAGATCCAGAGTTCGAATCTCACTCAAGCTAAAAATATATGTACTATTATACTGCGGCTCAGTGAGTCCTGATCCTGTACTTTAATTGGCATTTAAATTATGTTGTACCGAATAACATAAATCAACAAATAAATATTATAGATGACCGAAATTAGAACCCGGGAATTTTTGATTCTAGCGTCTTTCCAATTATTGACTTCGTATTTTAATTTAATTTTGTTTTTTTTACACAGGGTGAATTTTTTTAAAGCAACCAATCAATTTTGTTGACTAATTAATAACTTTAAAAAAGTCCATTCCAATAAAAGAAAACACCCCATTTTATTTATGAAAATATTACTTTAATTCCCCCCGTCACAACCCTCTAATAATTTTATTTTACCAACCATACAATTATGTCCCATTTCTTGCTATTTGTAAAATAGTAATTTATTTAATCACTTTGAAAGTATATATTTATTTAAAAATTAATGACATGAAAATTGGTATTTATTTCTTGTATATTTTATTATTTTAAATAAAATATAATTCTAAATATTTCGTACAATATTCTTTAATAAAACTATTCTCTAAGATTTAAATTTAATACTAATATTTTTTATATAATAATGTAGTAGCTGATTAGTGATGTCTAAATTATTGAAATTTTTACTTCCTAAGATATAAGAAAAGATTTGTATTCTTCTAGCTAATAGATATTGAATGAAGTGTGATATAGGGGAAAGAAAAAGTCAACGATAATGTCGTGATTTGATTAGAGTGTTGACAGTTGCGTTAATAGAAAAATACTGCAAGTTTCGGCGATCATCCCTTAGAAACCGCATTCAAACCTCGAGTGCTTGGCGCTAAAATTCCGATTGGGAGTCTCGGCGCGGTCACGTGGTCGCGGGCGCGCGCCTACGTCACGGCGCGGGCCAAAGCGAGACAGCGATCCCATAAATCGAGCGTGCGAACGAGAGAGACGCACATAAAGCATGGTTTAGCGGGGGAGCGCCGTCAACCATTATCTTCGGGTCCCCGCTCGCTAGCGCACTCTCTCGCTCGCGTGTTTCGTTATAGCACAGTAGAGCAGGACGGCTGCAGTGTCGTACCGCCCATAAACTGCCGGCCGGGTCCCCCGGCGCTCCACTGTTCCCCGTGCCCTCAATCGGGCGGAGTTGCCGGACTCGTAAACCTTCCCTATACACACTTAACTCACGAATTGCCAAACGACAGGTTTGCTTCGCGCGCGCTACATATCACTATCACATGTTACTATTGCGATATTGTTCAGCGTGTGCATGCGATCATCTTGAACTCTGAAGACGCGTGAACGTGCCATGGAGGTCTCCCTGTTGCCTCGTTGCCGTCGCCACGGGCTGTGACGTGTGACATCTCATCCTCAGCGCAGGACTTTATTCCACAGGTCAGTTGCTGATGTCAATACTTAGTTATTATCCGCGGGGGGCGTAACTTCACCGTCCCATCCTGTTCATTTGCTGCAAGCAGAAGCCTTCATTTATTAGTTGGCGCCCGATCTATTTATTGTTCGCTTTATTTTCAATGTATTATGGTGCGGTTGAAATGAGCCCGGTGTGTTTCGTTTAAATTATTATTTATGACGGTTGCGTTTCGGCCGCAAAAGTGACACTTCTTCTGTTAATACAGCCGCAAACTTAAAATACGACTGGACGAATTTTATGTTTCGCACGTGCTAAATTTGCTTAATCTCTAATTTATGTAACCGTTACTTAATGCTACTAAAACGCCACTGTTTTCGTTAACTATACAATTCATTATTATTGAGTATAGCTCCTTAAATTGTAATTGTTAAAATATTCTTATTAAAAATCCAATTGGAAATTAAATCATGCCTAGCTGTCAAAATTTCTGTTGACATTTATGTAATTTTAATGATGTTTATAGCCACTAATTTTAACACATATTGCTTCATGATTTTTTAAATAGTTAATAGGCAGATTTATAACGGGTTAACCGTTAACACAGATTTTAAATGTCATCTACAACTCCGTTTGTAATTTAACCAGATTTAGGAAGTGAGTTAAATTTAAATTCAGGTTAAAATCAATTTCTTTCATGAATTGGTGTTATTAACTAATTTACTTGTAAGTTGCATTACTATCAATAATAGTTGTTATTTAAGTGACAAGTAATTTCAATTTATGTATGGAGGTATAAATTTCAACTTATCAAGTAGAACATTAATTTATGCGGGTTAAATATTCGTAGATATTTTAGTAAAAAAACGTAACTAAACATTTGTTAATACTATTTTTATCATAAATATTTGAGCTTAAATAATATCTGTTATGTCAGAAAAGAAATATGGCAAACTACAATTTTAAGGTTAGTTTAAAAACATATCAAATGAAATGTAATAGTTATTATTGCTGTCAAACATTTGATATGGTTAATTTTAAACATGCAAAATTAAACGTTTGTTACAACAGCCCAAATTATTATGTACAAAATTGTATCAAGTAGTTTTAAAACATATCAAATGATTTGAATTTATTTGTCGTATTTCTGTCAAACATTCTATATTGTCAATTTGAAATTATCTCTATTAATAATCATGTTAAACTTCATCCAAAATGGTATCGAAATATCATACTCTATAAGTATATTTCAAAAAATTTCTGCGAGTTGTAAAATGTGTCATTATCAAATGATATCTAAAATATATTTCTTTATATCTATTCAAAAGTTTTGTTAATTGTTGTATAAAAATACTCAAAGTATATACTCTTTATATAGGTAAAAAGTTCTGGCATAAAAAATAAAATACCTATTTAATACTGACATAAATTATTAAATGTATCTAATATATCTCTCTTAATATCCATTCAAAAATTTTGTTCATCATTGCATTAAAATAATCCAAGCATATACTTTGTATATGGGCAATAATTTTGGTCCTAAAATTCGCTGGTTGGTCTAACTAAAATACCTATTTCATGCGGGAATGAAATGTGGCCTATTGACAAGTAGATTCAAAATATTTCATTTAATATCATCTGAAATTTTGGTCCATTGATTTATCAAAATAATCAAAATATATGCACAAAGATTTTGGCGATTAAATTCGTTGGGTAATCTAAATAAAGTATATATTAAATGCTGCAATTAAATTTGCCTCATTAACAAATATGTCGAAAATATCTGCATTAATATCCATCTGAAAATGTCGTCCATCGTTGAATCAAAATAATCCAAGCATAAATTCAATTTATTGAGAAAAAGTTAATCCAAATAAAATACCCACTTGCTGTTGAAGTGAAATGTGCAACTAAGAAATGTCATTAAAATATGTCCATTAATATCCATTTGAAAATTTAGTCCATCATCATATGAAAATAACCGAAGCAGAAACTCAATTTATCGCTGAAAAATTCGGGTATAAAATTCGCGGGTAGTGAGAATATCTTGGTTGGTTTGAATACTCGGCTCTCTATAATTACAATATAGGCCATAACTCTGGTGAGCTAGCTGGAGCGAGCCCCGCCCGAGTTCGGCCGCTGAGCGGCGGCTCAAAATGGCTTAATTTTCTTATGAATTCAGCGCGCTAAAATTGACGCTGTTAGCATGTATTTAAATTTGGTTTGTCCGCATGACAGCGGGTAATGATAGGCGAGCGAAATGCACGTTTACCATCAGCGATATGCTAATACCCAAGTGGCGGTAAATATTCAAATTGTGTCTGTAATTGTTAGTGTCGTGTAAGGAAGCCATTGAAATTATCCGTAATTGCTGCCGAGGTGTTAGTGGACTCTTATTGGATGTGGAGTGATTTTGGTTTTTAATAAATCGCTAGGGTAATTTTGTGAACGTGTTAAATAAGCAATAAAATTATGTTCCTAGTGCGAAAAGTATTGATGCTAAATTATACCTGTAGTTATTTATGGTTATTATCGTTTAACTAAGTGTTTAGATGAGGCGGAGGAAGCGAAATTATAAAATTATGTGCCAATAAGAACACCAAGAACTTCAACAACGACCTACCATACATACAGATGAATTTAAATTAACTTATTTCAACATTTTTAACAAATTTTAATTTCTAAATTAAATATTTCCAACTAAAATTATAATGGTAACACCTAAATTCGAATACTGAAATTCGTTACGTCATAATAATAACTATATTGTCACTATTTTTAGGTACATCTCAATGTGAAATATATCACTGTTCGAGTTTGGTTATTATCACTACCATTATGTAGTTAGTCAATAATAAAACTAGTCAATTTATAATTTTAATATGTTTATAAAAAAATTACAATTTAAATTCATTTATAATATTGTTTAACTTTGAACTATGTTCATTTTTGTAATTAATTCGACTTGAAGATGAGTCCAGTCAAAGACCTGAAACATCGTCTGTGATAATGTTTAAATAATAAATAAAAATCGACAGGGATATTTTGTTTTCTTTTTGTCCAAATGAAATATGTTTTTGAAACTGTATTTGCGCCACTTTGAATAGAAATACCTAGTTCAAATTAAGAAACAAATAATTATTTTCAATTAAGTAAATATTTATAAATTTTACCGGTGATATTATGATTACATAAATATATAATATTTGATTCAAATTTTCTTCAGCTATGCATCAAGACAAATAGCAACTTTAGTAACTCATTTTGTATCTTGCATTTATAATATTTCCAATATATCTCAAAAGAACAACAAAACATATCGTTTGTTAAGGCTTTGTATTTGTTTAAAAAAAATATAAGCCATATAAGATAACATAAACTATATTTACTTATGACTATGTTTATTCTAAAATTTCTGTTATTAATCATTAATTATTTCATAGTAAGTGCAGCCTACATACCTAATTAATTGTATACCTTTCTAGAACCAAGTAATAAATATTTGAAGTACAATTTAGGTTAGATAGGATATTAAATGTTGCAGATCAATTTCTTCGCGTGAAGTGCGGTTACCAAAAGTCAAATCACGGCTCCCAAAGATATTAGTGGAGGGAGAGCCACAGGAGTAGATTTTATTTGGTGAAAATTATTATAGGGATCTAACCAGGGTTCACAAGATTCACAGGCCAACTCGATACTACTGAGCCACCTACCACATATTATATATAATTTGATATACTGCTTATAGAACATAAATGATTTTTTTTGGAAATTCGCAAAAATTAGGGTATTTCAGTCCTAACAAACATTTTTTGTGTCATTGGTTTAATAGTATTTAATTATTTATAATTATGTTACTAATAAAATAAAAGTATAAACACTGGCTACAAATAATCATTTATTAATTAGTTATTATGTAGGTACCTGGTGTAATGCATTATTTTTATTTGAGTACCTAGTCTGATTTCGTATACGGTATTGAAAGGGTAAGTTGTTGTGGGAGAAATTTGAGAAAAATGTATAGCAACAGTGAATTAGTGGATATGCTGTTAGTGTATGGAGAAGCGGCGCAAAATTCCGTATTAAACCAGTGACACTAAAAATGAAATACCCTAATTTTTGCGAATTTCAACAAAATTATTTTTGTTCTATAATTAGTATATCATATTATATATGTCATTAAAGTTTCGTGCAGAAGAATAGAAACAGCCTATATATATATATATATATATATATATATATATAAATTTGGTTGGGGTAAATGTATGTTAATTCTGGAAGATTACAAACTTCTGTAAAATAATAATAAAGTAATAATTTTGATTTAGCTTTATAATGCAATTCAATTTAATGTAATTAAAAATATGCCGGCACAAATCCAGCGACTATAAATTCCGAAAAGTTAATTAAAACCCATTCAGCTCCATCCGCCAACTATAAACCAACCACGAATCGATCAAACATCAATTAACGTATCGAGTCTTTTTAACAGTTCCCATGGCATACTGGATCCAATTCAGAATAACACAATAAAAAAATAATAAAACAGCGCATTAATCGAACAGAACAATTCATTGAATAGTGCACAGTTAACGTCGGCGGCCACGCGAGCACAATACCACGTATGTTTCTCTCTCTGGTACACACTTCGCGAATCAGCCCGTCTCGCTCATTCATAAACAGGTGGCCAATAACCATAACTGTAATAATAATGTCGAGCAGTTTCTACACAAATGAGTGAAATTACGATCTGCCGGTAGACGCTGAATGGTAAATACAGAACCCGGTTTTCACCCCTGGCTGCCGGACGCCGACGGAGCGGCGAGAATCTTCCGACTTTTGGCGATTCGCGCGATTTTACTTCGGTTATTTAAGTCTGTGATTTATTTATGCGTAAAAGATTGGCTGTATGCCTACGGTTTAATGTGATTTGGAATTTGAACTTAAGTGTAGATTTTTTAAGGATAATTTATCTTAGAGTAAGTGTTGAAAGTTTTCCAAATATTTAGAAGTAGGACGTGATTTATTCGAATTATTTAACCTAGAAAATGTTGCTACTTTTGTTGTCTATTTCGGTATGTTTTCTTTGGATGTAACTTTGTCTCTTTGAACTCAGAAGCGTAGAAATATTGTCCTTATTATTTACTAGAATAAATGCAATTTATTAATCCGTCAAGAAATAAAATAAAACTTTTAAAATAGTGCTTGGAATTTTATAAAAGATGTTTTATTTACAATGCCTTCTTTTGGCCACGTATAATTATTCTGGCATTGACTGTATGACAACTGTACAATTTCAATTTTCAAAGTAGGTAATGGTTTTATGTTTTATCGGTATTTTAAGGTTCAAATAAATATTGTCTAAAAATATAGATTTTATTAAAATTTTGCAATTATAATGGGGATTATATTTGTGTTGCTATTACGAAGGGAAAACATTAGGATTTTTTATTTGATTAGTAATTTATATTAACAACTAAATGTAAATTATTTCAAACTAATCCAAGTAATGTGCAATTTTAATTCTATATAATATAATACAAAAATGTATTCCGCTAAAATCGAATATAAAGTTTTGGGGGTTTAGAGATTAAAATGTGAGTAAAGCGAGCTAATCTAAGAATGAATTTCATATTTTATTAAAACCGCTTGAGCTTAAGCTTGAGTTTCATATTTTAGAAAAACATTATTTATGAATATTCCGCATTTTTTTGTATTCAATATATCAAAATAGATTACTTTATACTAATTTTACAAAATGTCGTTTCAAAATTATAGGAGTGGACCGTTAACCTTTGAGGTCTGTTTTCACACTGTTTGAAGAACTACCCAATTAACCCAAGTTTGAGTTAATTGTGGCGACTTTTGTTGAAATAGGAAAAATTATATAAATTTTTAATAATTTATTTGTTCTTAAATTTTTAATTTGAATTATGTTTATTTTATTGCCCATAAAGAGCGGCCTTTGATTGAACGGGGCCCTGGGTTGCAGACCGTAAAGACCATGCCTAAATACACCCCTGCAAAAACTCATAGTTATAGGAAATACTTGACTTGTATTCGATTTTAGTTGAAGTTAATTTATAAAATATAGGGTGCGTTTTTGAAAGCAAACAGACAGTTTAGCTGACTAAGTATTAACTTTAAAGAAAAAATAAATACCCGGGCTTATACAGTAAGGAGGGGGACATAATTGTATGGCTGGTAAAATTAAATTATTGTGGGTGTGGCGGGGGGAATTAAAGTTATAACCTGAAATATTCGCTTTTCAAGTATGTAATATGTTTCTATATCTAAAATTAAACTTAAGATCACAAAAAAACATTAACATCTTTAATATTAAAAAATATTCCCGTCCATTTAAAAAATATAACTTTAATGCCTCCCTCCTCGCCACATCTTTTTAATAATTATATTTTACAAAACATACAATTATGTCTCCCTCCTGGGTGTAAAGTAAAGTATTTAGTGTTTATCTAAAGTTATTATTTAGCCAGCAAAACTGACTGGTTGCTTTCAAAAACGCACCCTATATGAATAAAAGCAATGACAGTAAATTTTGACTGCTCTTGATATTTGTTGAGTAATACCGAAATTAAGACAAGTGTTGCGCCGGGGCGTTAAAGTAATAGAATTCAGATATTTCTGGTGAAACAAAAATTCGTGTAATTGTTTGGGCGTCCGTTCTATCTCTGTCAGTGTGTCAAATTACACATAAACCCAATTTCCTCTAGGAGTTAAAAAAGCAGAAAAACAGATAAATTATTTTTCCAATTGACACAATTACAAGTGTCAGCAACCCCTGCTTGGACCACCCTAGGTGCGGGAGTAATTACCCTAGTACTTCCACCACACCAGGGGTCCCACACTCCGATGACACAGTGGCTCCCAACCGCGGACGCACATGAAGGGTAGCTCAGCGGCGAACGTCCAATCTTCCCGGCAACTTCCTCTCTAAGATCCGACCTCCTTGGCTATCGCGCTCTCTGTCTGCTGCGCTGCAGGGTGTGGTGGAGTCACGTTGGTGTGTGGAGGATTGTTGAGCGTGTGTTTCGTTCAAGTTTATGTGACAAGGCCCCGTGTTACACACTTCAACGGGATTTTATGACGGTTAGTCCTGCTATTACGTTGCATTTAGATCTTCCAGATTTCCACGTGATGCTATGATGTATGGCCACGTTAAACGTCTGAGTAAACGCCAGATTCGGAGGTTTGTAACTAGACCGCACGAAATGTATTCTTTCTAATTGAATTTCGTGAGAAAAGTTACTAGATGAGCATCGTAAATATACGTGAAATTATTTACATGCTATAAGAGTAATTACAGTAATTAAAAATGTTTTTTGTTTGCAAAAAAAATATTAATGTAGTAGATTCATAAAACAGATTAGTTGCAAATACCATTTTTAGTTTCAAATTTAACTTCGATTTTAGTGCATAAAAATAAGTGATAATATTGGCATCAAGTTTATGCGAAAAAGTAATAAGGAAAATAATTTAGTGGCAATAAATTTGAGAACATGAACCACCAAACTGATTTTTTAAATTACCTCCACAAATATATCACTTACTACAATCTGCTACGGCAATAACATTTAATAATTTGTAAAAGGTGTAATAACCTAGCAACATTATTCTTGCTATTTCAATTATTTTCGCTATTCATATAGGTGGTATTTCAATTTTTTTTCTGTCTATAATAAAATTATATTTCATAAACTGTTAAAATCAAATAAATATATCATCACGCCTTTTACCCATTACTGGGTGTGACACTTTGCCGTAGCAAATCTCGGTAGGTGATATATTTCTTCGCGTGAAGTGCGGTTACCAGCAGTCAAATAACGGCCCCCAAAGATGTTAGTGAAGGGGGAGCCACAAGGGTCGATTTAATTTGGTGAAAATTGTTTGTCGACTGTAGGAATCTAACAAATGTTTTTAAGATCTACAGACCTACTCGATATTACTGAGCCATCTACTCCATTTTTAAGCAATGTAGGTATATCCTATTCTAACTAACTTATTGCTTTTGTTATAAATACTAAAAATTTAATATATATTTTTTAATCCTCCTTCTGTTATCATATTATAATTGTTTACCAGACAATTTTGATTTCCAAAATATTTCGATGAGCCTTCATCTTCATGCTTCACACTGCGTATTATTTTCTTATACGAATGTTGAAAGTGCTAAAAGAAATGAAGAACCGGTTTAGGTATATTAATTTGCTGTGGGGCATTCTTATTACATATTTTTTTATAATTTTTATTCGTTTATATAAAATAATCAACTCGTGATGTTGCAACATTGTAAACATTTAAAAACTGATTTCACCCCTCGAGAACATTATACCTGTAGTGGAGATACCCTGCGTAGATTGAGCAGGATTTCCGAATAACAGAAAACTTATAATAACACGGTGTGGCTCACCCTGCAATTACGGTATCGAAGTAAGTCATGAGTGCGTGTTTTTTATGGTAATTTCGCGTTTGTTTTGAAGCGCGGGCGCAGATCGCGTTTGCGCTCTCCGCTATCGGTTGGCCTGGGTTTCAACCCGCTGCGGCTTCGGCGCGCATGAAGAATGCGTTTATAATTATGATCGTATTTTATTTTTGCCAAGCTCTGATTTTAATCTGGACACGTTAAGTACGGCTTGCGGGATTTATGACTTTCTCTCCTCTGTGAACACTTCGTTGTGTTTGATTTGTGTCTCTGTTAAATTTTGTTAATACGCGGGCCTGAGGTTGAAAGAAATTGTTTATTTCCTATTGGTTTTCCGCGTAGATTATTTATAGACTATGTCTGCATTTACCTAACTATATTGCTTGTAATTAGCGTGATGCTAACTATATTATTGTCGTTCGGTTCAATTACCATCTCGATTTCAATTGTACAGTAATATAAAATAATTACAATATCAATGAATGCTTCAATAAATATAAAACTCTTTTAAAGAAGTAGTTGGCAGTTTAGTTAATACAATGGCGGAAAGAAACAAGTTAAACATTTGTTGTTGTCCCTGAATAATCATAAAAATTACGTATAATGTTTTAACAGACACATACAAACAAATTTCAGTATTCAATATTAAAAACACTATAAAAATGATGCACTATACATATGTTTATATTTAGTTTATGCAACAGTATGATTGAAATCTTCTTCTTACGAAGATCTGATTATAGGTATTTCAAACATTAAGACCAACATTTAATCCACCGTTTTACATAAATATGATGAACAAATTTTGGTTTTCCATTTTTCTAACAATAAAATAAAACAAATTTATTATTAAATATTGGTATTTTTCAACTGTACATAATTAATTGTGTTCTTCTTCTGATAGCACTACAGCCTAAATCGGGCCTGGGCCTACCGGACACACTGAGCTGCAGTTTTTACACTGCCGTACTGCCGGTTTTCGTAGTCAAATGCTACATTATTTAAGACGTATAAGTGACTACCTTATAGCGCCCGAGTGTGAGAAATACATGTAGCTGTATTTTTTATATTTTACGACAAATCACACATTGTCGACAGGCGGATTCGAACTGACGAACCTTGGTTCGGGTGACGTCACAGTATGTTAAGAGATCTGCCTTAACACGCTCGGCCACCGCGCCTGTTAATTAATTGTGTTTGCATTTTATTAATTTTAAATAATGTATGGTTTAAAGCAGCTTGTTTTAGCAATATTTGATGATAAAAGGTTGTATTTCTCCATGTATCAATCGTGAATTGTTAACTAGTAATTCTTTCTTTTTTTTCTATATAGATTTTTGATAATCATAACATAGAATATTTACTTTAGTATATTTTATAAAGACATCAACATATATAAACTTCACCACATTAAAAAAACAATTGTAATAATCATATATTAAGGAAAATTTATGATCCTGCTCAAAGTGAAAAGAGAAAAGGCTGTTATAACAAGGAAATAATTCATAATTCGACAATATCGTGCTCTTCCCACACCGGCATTCGATACGATATGTTTAGCATCACGATATCTATCAAACAACGTTGTTTATATTTCAATCTAGATTCTAGAGTTGTAGACTAACTCTGAGCGACCTACATTAGACTACGATTTACATTTTTGACAAGTAACCTCACTTTATATTTGGGATTTGCTTACAAATTTACCGCTTTATGAGGCTTGTGACATAGTTTGCTGTTTGCTTTTTGCCTTTTCGTAATTTCAAGGTCTGGGTTATGGATGCTTTTTAACCGAAGTACCGTTAGCATTTGGGGTATTTTTTAGACCGCCTGTGGTGTCAAAATATTCGTAATGTCCTTCAGTTTTTTGGTGATTGTTTGTGGCCTCGACTTTTGCAAAATATGTTTCCTGTATACAAAGAAAATATGAATACAAGATATGTCGACCGACTAAAGAACTAACGGTAGTTTTGCCTTGTTAGGAACATTTTTAAAATTGCAGTCATATTTGTTATCAACCGAAAATCTAGAATATTTTAAAAATATCTTTACAAAAAATATAGTATATATGTTTTACATACTACGACAATTTAGTACATTACACTACAAGAATTTTATTTAATATATTTTTTTTAATTTTATGCTTGGAATATGTTGATCCTGAGTTTCAATTTTAAATAAATATATATTAAATAAATATATCATCACGCCTTTTACCCATTACTGGGTGTGGCACTTTGCCTAAGCAGATCTCGGTAAGTGCTATATTTTTTCGCGTGAAGTGCGATTACCAGCCGTCAAATCACGGCACCCCAAGATATTAGTAGAGAGGGAGCCACAGGAGTAGATTTAAATTGGTGAAAATTGTTTGTCGGCTGTGGGAATCGAACCAAGGTTCTCAAGATCCACAGGCCGACTCGATACCACTGAGCCACCTACCCCATCAATTTTGGGAAGGAATATATGACTTTAGGATCCTTGAATACTATTATTTATTTATTGGACGTTTCGATGGTTAACCCATCATCTTCAGCATTTATTTGTATAAAAATATTTTCCAAACCTAATACATATCTGCTTTTTACATTGTTAATTTTTAAAATTATATTTGAAATTAGCTTCACGGATGACTAATTGTCATAAACGTAAGAAGTAACGTAACTTGTGAATTTAACAAGATAAACCACATGTGAAAAAACATATTTAAATCGGGGATATTTTTCACGTGTATACTGAAAAAATGTTAACTTTTTCACTAATATTAATACGCGAAGTAGATTTTTGCATCATTTACATAGTATTTTGGATCCAATTTTTTTGGTCACATTCCATTGGTTACAAACACATCACTAGTACCAACTTAATATTATTTTGTCATTCTTTCCCGTCAATTTACTTGAATTAATATATATAATTATTGTATTATTCTTTTTTGAATCTTTGTATTTCGCAGACGAAAATTTTTGGCTCGTTGGAATAACTTTTTTCTCGACTAAAAGTGACATTCTCACGCGCAACAAAAAAAACCCACTCATCTCACGCACTTAAAACAAAAATAACTATTATTATTAACATGATTTTAAAATCAGCTTTACAAATATTAGTCCTAAAAGAACAGGCATTCTTTGAATATGTATAGTGTCCTTGCCTGCATCCAGTAATTCAATAGTAGAACATTCGTGTGAATAATGATATGTATGAATGCACGGGTGCAAAGCAAAGTATAAATAAACTTCGTAAGTATAAATAGAGTCTTCTACTTCTAACACTTTTCCATATTCATGTTGTTATTATTTAAAATATTTATTAGTTAAAAATCACAATTTGCATACCTGATAATTTATCATAAATTTGTTTCACTTGTGGAGTAATTTATTAACACGCAATTTGCATTGAACACACTAGTTTTAATATATGAGAAATACTTTTGATCTGCAAATAAATTGCAATGTTATATTATATCACCGTCAAAATTTGTTCCATATTCATACATACATGTTATCACGCAATCATTCTTTTCAAGTTTCAAATATTTCTAATTCTTTGTTTTCTTTTTCGTAGCCTAATATTATAAAGTTGCGGACTTTTTCACATTAATATTAATATAAAATGAATGGTATTCTGGTCGAGATGTTATTATGTTTTGG
The DNA here is from genome assembly GCA_947425015.1 of Pterostichus niger. NCBI lineage: Eukaryota > Metazoa > Arthropoda > Insecta > Coleoptera > Carabidae > Pterostichus > Pterostichus niger. The sequence continues at coordinate 31,984,969 of OX380341.1, forward strand.
TATAAAACTAGAACTGATATAAAAACTTGCACAAAAAAAAACTTTGATAGCCTTCAAGCGTGATCACGTGATCAGTGTTGCCCAATCTCTATTGGACCAGATAGCTGGAAAAGAAACGTCTAATAAAAACGTAGTATTTGTCCGAGGTATTTGGACCTGTTATTCTACTAGAATTCTTGAATTTCATTCACTGTAGTTTTAGTGATATCAAGAAGTAGTCAAATTATATGATATAAACAATTCGACGTTTATTTTATACTTAAGTTTTTTTATATTACGTTTTATTGGAGAAAGTCACATAAAATCAAATTCGTAAATATCTAATTTTAGAACTTTCAACTGATATGTACAAAAAAATTTAAGCAGAAGAGAGACGTCATAGGTCGTTGATGAAACTCTACAAAACGAAAACTTACTTGCACCAAACTAACAGAATTATATATATATATATATACCGGGTGTCTACTTTTTTTCCGAACATAGGAAATTTAATGTTAAGATATCTCTTTACTTATTAATTTTAGAACCAAAGTGTACTGAGGAAAAATGTTCAGAATGAAAAACTGCATTCATAGAGTATAAGTTTGTTGTTCAATTGTTTCTTATGTCCGAGTTAGAAGCAAAAGAAAATACACGCTTTAAAGCAATTATCAGAGTGCCATGAGAAATAAAACAAATTAGATAACTTAATAATAGGTATTTATTTGTCTAGATTATGTAGAAAAAAGAAAATAATAGTTGCTATAATTAATTTTAGTATTAAATTAAATGCTCGAATAAATAAATTAGGGTAAGCTTTCAGTTCTGGTCCAATATGTCAAATAATGTCAGACACAACAAACAAATTATTATTTTATTTCTCATGGCACTCTGATAATTGCTTTAAAGCGTGTATTTTCTTTTGCTTCTAACTCGGACATAAGAAACAATTGATCAACAAACTTATACTCTATGGATACAGTTTTTTATTCTGAACATTTTTCTTCAGTACACTTTTGTTCTAAAATTATTAGGAAAAGACATAGCGCTATATCAAAATTTTAACATTGAATTTCCTATGTTCGAAAAAAAAGTAGACACCCGGTATATATATATATTTGTAGTTAAGTATTACTCGGGAAACATTAACTCTCCCTTGTCAAATGACTGCTAGAATAGCATACTTTTCGTTATACAAAAATATGGATGCCACATGTAGAAATTGTCATTCTCTCGTCAGGTTTTTCGACTAGGGTAATGAAACAACTCTTTCAAAAAGAAATGTCTCACTTTTTTACCTTCATATACAACTAACCATCACACATAATTTTTAAGGTAACAAACTATTGAAATGAATATTTGTTTATTAATTTCGATGAAGAAACCAAGTTTTTAGATACTTAAATCTAATGTCCACTGTTAATAAATGGGTAAAATGGACCTTTGAATAAGATGCAGAATTTAAAGTTGTATTTAAACTTTTATTTGGAATACTTTTCTCTAAAAATTTCTCGAGCTGATTTTCCATATTATGCTACTAAATACAACAGGAACTTAATCCCAATTACATTACAAGATCCGGAGTTACCGAGCCGTAACATTTAAGTTCTTATAATTTTAGCTTGAGTGGAATTCTAACTCGGAGTTTCCGGAATCGAAAACCGTAACACTATCCACACCACCGTACTGACATACTTTAATAAATAGCTGTCTACAAAATATGAAAAGAACAATAAAATCGAATTTACAACTACTTCATTCGTAAACCCGTACCCAAGCTATCAATACTCAACAACTCCTAACTGCAGGAGTCCACCTTCTCTTTCACGTTACGTCGTTTTCGTGTTCCGTGCGTATTCGAGCTACGGCAGTCAACGCCTGGCGCTAACTCGGCCACTAGCAAACAATTTCCCTATGTGATAGCGTGGCAAACCGCTATCAAAATGAGTTGGTCGACGTTTAGCGCTCAGCAGTTCAGACTCAGTGTGTTGTGTGACTGGCTAGGTGCGGGTGCGTACTTCCTCGCTCAATTATTACTGAGAAATGAGTTTTGTGGTTGTGAGGCTCTGACGTTGTTCACTGTTCAGCTGTGAGGAAAAAGCACTGGAAATTTTGTGTTTGTGGGTATTGGAACGACTGGTTTTGGTTTTGGTGAAGTAAGTGTTAATATTATTGTCTATTTTACACAAACACCTATTTAAATTATCTATTGGTCTTCTGCTATTCTGCACAACAGGAATTTAATTCAAGTGACAGTACAAAAGAGTGCAATTCAAGTCATTCTATTTTCAGAAAAGGTTTAGCTAGTCCTGAATTTTCGATTAACTAATTTTATTCTAGTCTCCAGTTTTAGAAAGATAATCCAAATCATTTTTCCAAACCCAAATGGTAACAAGATTATATTTGAATTTGTTTAAACTTTTGTGAGAATATGGTTTAGGCTAGTTTGACTAATCTAAAATTTAGGATTAGCTAAAACTTTCTTAATAATTTGTGATGTTAATTATTAACTATTAATCGTGGATTAATAGATAGAATGGTCGCATCACAAGCGAAAGTTGGTGAGATCACGCCTATAGAGTATAGCTGAGATATCAAATAAAGCTAGGTTTAGGCAATCAATTAAATTATTATTAAACTAAATAACTGTTTTTAATGTTTATTTTTATCACGGTAAACTAGAAAATAACGTTAGGGAAATTAAATTATCAACGTTTAAGTTATAAACCTATTAGTAGTTTTAAAACATATTTTAGAATTTATGTCTATATCTTATTATAAATAGTGCTATTGAGTAACATAAATTGGTAAAAAAAAATTTCTTGATAAAGTAAATATAGAAATGATGTGAGGCAAATTGAATAATTAAAATAAATATGAATTTAATTTCCTTATTTAGTTGGTTTTTGCTGCATTCGAGTGGTTACGATGGCACTATTAGCTATGAACTGTACTGTAAAATTAAAATTAAAGTGTATTTTTTAAATTAAAATATTGTAATATTATCAGTTTTCAAGTTTTGAGTTTTAGAAATACAGGTGACTGTTTCATTTGGCAATAAGAAAATGTACTTGAAGTTGATAAAACTGAATTTAATTTCTGTTGTTCACAGTGACATTTAACAATTTAGATTTGAGTACATTTACAATTATTTATTAAAATGGAAGTTACATTGAAGCATGACACTTTTATTATTAAATCTACCCCTGTGATTTGACGGTTGGTAACCGTACTTCACGCGAAGAAATATATTTCTTACCGAAATCTGTTACGACAGAGTGTCACACCCAGTAATGGGTAAAAGGCGTGATGTTATATTTATTTATAAATTAACTTTCAGTAGTTAAAAATAAGTCATAATTTATAGACGATTTACTTATAATTAAACATAATATGCAACGTATCTTGGATGTGCAAAATTGTATGGTTATGTTTTATTTAATAATAATTTACAGTACGGTGATGTGAATAGCGTTACGGAATTCGAATCCGGAGATCCAAAATTCGAATTGCACTCTTTGACATGAACTACCATATTGCGGCTTGGTGAGGCCGAACCGTGTATTGTAATAAGGATTAAGTTCCTGTTGTACAGAATAACATAAATAAATAAATATAGATAGAGTTTATGTACGAGCACTTGTCATATTTTTATGAATTCTCATGTGGGTAATTTGATATTCTAAACAAACTTAATATGTATAAAATTTTATATATTGCAACGCATAATTAATATGTGTACGTTTAAAAAATGTGAGCAGTTAATAATTATATCATGTAGGTAACTTGTAGTTTACGTTTTTACTACACCTGATTACATATTTAATATTCTATCGGAATATCGAATAGAGATGAATTACAACATTTTCGGTCACTCAATAAAATTGATTGTTACCAACATAATTATTTAGTTACGTTAACTAAAGTTTCTTTCTCTGTGTTATGCTATTAATATTTGCCAATTTAATTGTTTATAAATTCTCAGTTTTTGCCGTTTTCCGTCAGATTAAAGTCATTTCCAAACATAGAATGATTTTAAACTGCAGGTATTCCCTTACAAATAATAAAATCAATGATGAAGATATTTACGATCGACAATTAGTGCTTGAATTCAGTCGAGTTGTGGCCCAAGTTGGCTTGTTCCCATTCCCAGCGGCGGCGGGCGGCGGCTGTCTGGAGTCTCTGGGCACATGTGTACGCGCGCGGCAGCCGGCTTGATTTAATGCCGGCAAGTGACGGCGCGGAAGCCGCCAAGCGCCGGACGCGCGGCCGGACAAGCACGCACTCAGGTGTTTGCTATAACTTTACTGGGATTTCTCCCGCAGTTCCAACCGATACTTACCTACGTGCTGCATTTATTTTATTAGTTTTTTTGTTTTTATTGAATTGAAAGAGGGTTGTACGTTTTAGAAGGCTGGATTTAAATATTTATGAACGGAGCAGGTTCACCGATGCGGCGAAACTAAATGTAAAATAGGAAATACCGTATAAAATTATTTTAAAACAATTTTTAAGAAAATTTATCACAATTTAAATACTTACTCATTACTACAATTGTTACTGGAAAAAGATAGCAATAATAATTATTTCAAGAACAAGATGTACATAATATTTTTGTCTAGCTTGCATTGCTCATTTCAAAAACACTAAAAATAATATTACAAATTTTAAATGAATAGTTCGTTGCTGTTGACTCTAAGATCTAAAACGCAGGATCAGGGCGTAATGGCGGCATATGACCTTAGCAGTTGGTCCGCCAGGAAGCCAGAAAGAAAAAAAAAATGAATAGTTATTTAGGTAAAAAGTCAGGAAAGCCTTCAATTACAGGATGAGTAGATAGTTTCATGCCGAGCGAAATAGAGGCTTGAAATAGCCTACGAATCCTATACGACACTTTACTGATGTGTTACGTATAACATTTTACCTGAAACTTATAAACATTTTAAATTAAAAGAAATATATGACTTACATATTCAGTCAGTATTTTATGTTGCTAAATAACTAGACACTCACGTTTCTTTCATTACCTGCCTAGGCCGGCAATATGTTATTTTTCTGATTCTTACAGGTCAGGCAAATGTAGAAGGTCCCTAGTTTGAATCCACCCGAATTTAACTTTAAATCATCGTTACTGTATTTTCAGTCATGTCATATGACAAAAAATTAAAATAAATGATATTTTAAAGTTGAAGTGTAGGTTTAAATAAAAATGAAACTATAAAAAGTTATTATAAATAGTTTAAAACAAAATATGCAAAATAATAAAATGAAATGTAAATACAGTGAATATTTTTTGTAATTATAATTGTTGTACAACTGGCACTGGTATGTTGTTCATGTTGATATTTATGTATATCATGCTTCAAACAAATAGTACCTGCATACTGCAAGCGATCCAGAATTATTCACAATTTGTCCTTATACGGTTCATGCACAAACGGAATATTTATTACCATACAACTCAATAGTGTGCTTGTATCACTGTAAAAGAACTTATAACATGCGTGTGTTGAGAAAAGAGACATTCTTTCATTAAGGTTTTTATTTTATTTACGTGTATTGTTCATTAAAATACAAGCTAAATAATGTGTTTTTAATTAGTGCTGTTTTGTCTTGTTAATTATAAGCTTTTAAGTATTGACGAAAACAAGTTTTCGATTGTAACAATTGCGAAACGGTAAATGGATCGGGTTTCGAATGTTAGGAATTAAACATTAATTAATTAAAATATGAATAAGTTGTCGTTTAATTATTATTATAAATACAGGTAACTTACATATTAATTCTGAAGGTTGATATTTAGTAGTTTTGACATTATTGGTAATAATTTGTGTTTGATTAACCAATTTACGTTTAATGTTATGTATACTTTTTCGTTATTCAAATGTAAAATGGAATATTTGTCTTTGGTAAATATTGTTAACACACATGATGAAAGCGGAAATCATGGGTAACAAGTTTAAACATAATTTTGAACAAAAATACTGTAACTACATCAAGCAATAGATTCATTTTTACTTCCTTGTACGAAGTAAAGGAAGTATTGTAATCGCGAAAATTTTCGGTTCTCAGATTTCAGCGGAATCCATTTTGACTAATTACGTCGTGCCGTCTGTACTTACGTATGTATCTCGCATAACTCAAAAACGGTAAGCCGTAGAAATTTACAATTTTGTATTTAGGACTGTTATAACATCTAGTTGAACATCTCCCTTTTTGGTCATTATATAACTTCCGGAAGTGGTGCTTTACTTGAAGCCTTTAATATATTTTAATGAAAAACTATATCATAATATAATTCAAAACTTTTCAAATTTGGTATATAAGACTACTATATCAATGGAAATAACATAATAGACTTTGGTTAAAAGGGACTAACCGGAAGTGATACATTACATGAAGCTGCTAACAGTTTTTCTTGAAAAAGTGGAATTATTCTGATTTTAGAAATAAATGCTGCAAATAAAAGTTTAGAGAATTAAATTCTGCGCCTAGCACATTAAGAATTATTTAACTAGCGAGATATGTAAATTAAAAATTATATATTTTTTGTTTTTTTTAATTAAGTTTGCTATGGATAAAACAAAAAATAAGAAAAAAGAAAAAATTTAATGTCAGATATGTGCAATTAAAAAATATCTATAGTTTAATACGCGTACAAGGAAGTCATGTGGTGTCCACATCAGATTTTTATTTATAGAATATGGCTTTACTTTTCCAAATCTATAAAAATTTAAAAAATTAATTCTTAAACTTATGCATAAACGTTATAAGAAAAATATTAACATTTAAGTTACTAAATATCAATGATTAAATTTAAAAAAGCTTGCTTAAACTAAGCATATATTGTATAATATTGTTTCTCTGGTTAAAACGTCTATGGTCCGCTTATAATTAATAAACTGTATTCTCGTATTAATTTGCGTTTATAATTACTTAGTTATAAATTATTTTAAATGCGTAGAAAATGATAATACTTAGTTATCAATTTTTTAATTTTCTTGAACGTGCAATAATTAATTCTTAAATGTAAATATTAAGTAAATAAATATACAATTATTAAGCTTTCTAAGTGTTCAATTCATCACAAACATTGTTAATATTGCCACCTATAAATAACTAAAACTTGAACACATGTTAATTTAGACAAATAATTTAATTGCTTGCATAATTGAGTACAATAATAAACCAAGAACTAGTCTAGTGCGTAACTTCTAACATGTATTGCAAAAGGAACATTTATTTATTTAGTTAAAGTCATAGATAAAACCTAACCTAACCTTCTGTCTGACTCACGCGTGACGGTCGCGCACGCGCATTGTTTAGCATTCACGCGACGTCGCCGGTGTCATCTTGTGTACGCGTGCACGGCATTCCTGATTCTTCATCAATAGGTTAGTCGGGAAACGAAATTAATTCTTGCGGCTGAATTTATCTGCGCAAGAGAGACCCGGGAATCTGCCCCGGCCTGAATCGGTAATGCAGATCGCGTGCTTGTTGACGGTGGATAGGCAATTTGATACATTGATATGAGATTGTTGATTACTGTATCTATCTATAAACGGATCGTTGGGTATCTGTTATGTTTCTACAGGAAGAGAGGATATGTTTTGTTTATCTGATGATTTAATGACAGTACACAAGAATGCTACAACATACGTATCATAATGAGGACGCTTTCTTTCAGCTTATTCAGTTTCGTTTTATTAGATTCTATGAGAATATATATATAATGGGGTAGGTGGCTCAGTGGTATCGAGTCGGCCATTAGATCTTGAAAACTCTGATTCGATCCCTACAGGTCAACAAATTTTCACCAATTTAAATCTACCCCTGTGGCTCCCCCACCACTAACATCTTTGGGAACCGTGATTTGATGGCTGGTAACCGCACTTCACGCGAAGAAATATATCACTCACCGAGATCTGCCCCGTCAGAGTGCCACACCTAGTAATGGGTAAAAGGCGTAATGATATATTTATTTATTTATTTTATATATGTATATACATATAACAGGTACACTGAGAGAAAGGTTTATTTGCCATAAATGATACTTATTAATAGTTAATAAAAAATTATGTCAAATATAGCCCAACTTACGTAGCTTTGCAGTTATGTCAAGATAGCTTCAAAATAATTAAATGAGCATCATTTGTATCTAATTTACCAATGTTATATTTGATATTAGACATGATGTATTATTCAAATAAATTCATTAATAGTTAAAAGATCGATTCCAAAGATGAACAAGTAATATTTAGAATAATCTTACATATTATTTTCAATGCAAAATAGTTCGTTTACTGTTAAACAATATATTTAAAATTAATTTTAAATTTTTTTGTTAATCAAATACTATTATTTTCAACCTAAAATATGTTTTATTAAAAAATATAATGTTTATTTACAAATAATAAAAATTCTTTTGTTTGTAGAATATTATTTATTATTAGTTAAACAAGATCACATTAATAATAAAAAGACATGTATTTATAAAAAATTATAGTTTATTTATAATGTCATATATAATTTATTATTTTTTGGGCATAATAATAATTATTATCAAATTTTGTTTCTATTACATAGATGCTTATTTAAATAAATATTCACAAATGTTCATCTTCTACAGGATATTACAGGTTCAGGACGTGAAAAAATTTAAAGCAAAGATCCAGCACTGATGGCACTTTATATATGCAGTTGTGGACAATTATGCATATATTGTTAAGGATTGTGTTGTTCTTCACTTCCACTATCAAGCAGGGTTGCACAGTCTGTCCCAGTTTCTCAATTTTTATTTTTTCTTTTGAATAGTTTCATGTATACTAGCCAGGATCTGTAAATTAAATGTTAGAAATTTAAATAACTATATTTCATGAACTTATAAAAATTTAAGATAAAATGAACAAATTTTAAATCAAGGCACGGAACAGAAATAGAACCGACACAAAACAGCTACCAAACCGTTTCAAATTTGTACGTGCGAGTGACATACTATGAACTGTTGGAAGGTAATGTGCAAGTCACAAGAAATTTTTTCACAATAGCCCAAAAAAATAATGTTTTGAATCTTAAAAAATAAAACAACTGAGAACTTTTGCATATTTGCTTGTTACGAGCTTCTGTACAACATAGTATTAAAAGTCCCCTTAAATTAAAGTTATGATTCAACCACCATATTCAGTTTTCTCAATAAATGACTGCCATACTTAAATTTTTGAGTATATATTAAGAATGGATGGTAATGGTTAAAGATGATTTATTTAAATAAGTATGTTAGATTTTTCGACAGTTAAATAATAAACAAATGACACTCACGTTTATCAGTGTTGCCAATCGAGCTGCTTTTCACATAGTAATTTAAAGTCGTGAAAAATATATTTTTAACAAGCATTTAATTTTACACAACTCTTTGATGATTTTTTGGCATCTTTTACCATTTTTATGATATACGTAAAAAATGTTTAAAAAACGAACAAATGTAATTTATGCATAGGTTCGCAGTTGTCTTATTTTTTTTCCGATTTTTGTATAAGTTTTTCTGAGATATAGGTAATTATTTATTTTAATTAGATAATGAAATAACATACCTCCACACGACATATCACTCCTTCTCTACTCTCCTGGTGTGTAAGCTTCCACTGTTGTTTTTTTTTCCTATATGTCTTGCTTTATATGGAATTAAAGATGCTAGTAATGTTACTTCATTAAAACTATCTGCGTTAAGACAGTTTGATAATAAACTGTCTGTATCATTTCATGTGTTTTTGCGTAAAATTAATAATTTTTTAAATACGTCATACCATCTCACAAATAATATATTTATTTTTGAATTCCATATTTTTTGAAAATCTCTATCAATCTAAAATCGATAAAAATATGTACAAAATTTTTAAAAATATTCACATCTTACCAAAGTATATCCCAAACTGTTTGCCAATATTGGCCAGTCAATGTAAATATCACTGATGCTGACGTCACGTTTCAATGATGTTTGTCTAAGTGAATATGTTTTATCCCAATGTTCAGTTACATTATTCCACGGCTCAATGTTATTTTTTAACCATACAACATCCGCATTTTTAGTTATATCTGAAACTATTTAAATCACAAATCATTTTGTAAATATATTTATGCAAATGACGGAATAAGTCGGGTATATATAAACATTTTACTGAAATTGAAAATAGATGTTCTTTCAAGCCTAAACGGAAATAGGTATAATTCATGAACTTTTTTTTAACAAAAAACTTGTTTTGTTCTGCAGGAAGTTATTTATTTATAAAAATGAAATAAATATTTACTCACCAGTTTCTTCGTTAGTTGATGATAAGGAATCTTCGTCTGATTCTGCTGAACTAATACGCAGACTTGGTAATATTTTAGCTTGTCTTAAAAAAAAAATTAAATTTATTGTTTTTGTAAATATGAATAAAATAAAATAAAACATATTATAGGCCACTACGGTTAAATATGATGGAGAATTAATGAGATTTATGTCTCTTTTATAAAATCTACTAGGTACTTCTTATTTTATAAAATGTGCTTATTTATTTTGTTATTTAACTTACCTTCAAATATATTAACTAAGAAGCTAAAGCCCCAATCAGTTAAAAGAGACTTTGTTGTTTCTTCCATATTTAAATTGCACACGGACACTACGAAACGAGTACGCGTTTTATTTCTTGGACAGTACACAGCGAACAAACATCGTATATTACTTGTCCTAACTAGTCTGCAAATCTAAAGTACTAGTAAGTAGAACTAAATTTAATATAATCTCAGTTTATTTACTATTAAACAAAAAAGTGTAACATTAAATATTGAAATATTATTATTTATCACAATTTATTTCAGGAAATCTTAGTTCGTTAACTGTTAACTAATCATTTTTAAATATTAACGACCTGTGCTTTATATCTAAAGAATAACTTTAATGATAATAAACTAATCACTATTAGTACAGAAAAACAGTATTTTAATTTTAAATGTTCGTGTTTGTTATTTAAGAGGTAACATTATAATTAATTAAAATGTAATATACCAATTTGAATTTAAACTATTCAACATCGAACAAATAGTATTTTTAATATAAAAGTATAAAATTTATTAATTTATTTTTATTTAAAATATATTTTCTACATTAAAAATATATAGTTAATTTCAAAGAAATGCTGTCCAAATAAATGTATTCGTTCAATAATAGAACTTTTTTTTCTCAGTGTATACTTTGAAAACTTAATATAAACTTGATTTGAATAAAAGCGAAAAGATTTCAGCCCTGACCGTTTAACTTTTTCTTCGACGCACAAAACAAATGATTATTTCGCGATCTTAGGCCGGAACAAGCTATATTTTAACGAGTTGCCAACTTTACACGAGTTAAAATAGATGTTCTGACCTAGGAACATACTGGACTTTTTGTCACATGTACACAGAAATGATTTTTTTGTTTTGTGATGTAATTATCATTATCGCCCAGTTTTAGAGCTATAACATTTTTATCGGCTATAAAAGAGGCGACAATCAAACCACCTGAAATAGTTATTTGTCTATTAAGAGCGTAAAGTGATTATTTGTTACTCGAACACGGTAATTGCAGCGCGAGCCGAAAGCGAGAGCTACAATAGTGTAAGAGGAACAAAAACACTTTACGCCGTGATACACACATAATTTTTTCTACGATTGCATCTTAAAATTATTAAAAAACGTATGCGTCTGAAAATAAATTCGTTCTGTTAACTGTCAATATAACAAGTTTTTGTTTTGTTTGTATCCCTGGTACCTATTGAAATAAGCGCGCATTTAATATCTTTTTCGCGCGTTACCATTGGAAATGCGCGCATTTAACGTCTTTTTCGCACGTTGCCATTGGAGACGCGCAAAAAAGATATTTTCCGATTGTTCCACAGAAAACGTCAACTTTACGATGATAAATGAGATCGTAATTGTCAACTTTTCATAGTAATCGTTGAAAAAGGTTATTTTCGTTTCAGAAACTCGCATTAAAAAGGGGTCATTATATTGTTGTTTTTAGTATAGAACTGTTGAATGATTTTGTGTAGGATATTGATGAACTGTACTGTATGTATGTAGCATTTCTCATCTGGAGTGTAATGCGAGCATCTAGCAAACATGAATATTTAATAATTTAGCATCGGCCGGTAGGGCAGTGCGGCAGTGTCACCGATGTGACCATACCTGTGCCGTGCACCTAATAAAGTGCAGGCCGACAGCGGGAATATTATAATAAATCAGCCCCATAATTCACGGGGCGAAGGCGGCGGCGGCAGTGGCGGCGGTGGCAGCGGCGAGCGCGTAAAAGCATCGCCAATGAAATACTACAAGTACGCATTACTAAGCGGACCGAACAACATAATACCGCGCGGTTTCTGTTTCGGTAGTACACTGCTATACTTACTTGATTTACTGGTTTGTGTAATTATGAAATTTATTTATTGAATGTGATGTGAACGTGTGCATTATCGTTATTTATTTACCTGAGTTAATTAAATACAATGGATGAGCGCGTAATGCGTTTTAAGCCAGATCAGCCATTATGGCTTTTTCATATTATTTTTAAATTAATTAATGCGGCATTAACAATGTGGAACGATTAATTATTTGTCACTGCTCGAACGGAAATGTCCGCTTCCTATAAACTGCTACTCGAGTGCCAGGGTATGAGGATGAATCGTGTGGCGCCTTTCGTCTTTAGACTTAACTCTGCTAGTGTTTCCTGTTGTATTTCTAATGTTAAAGGAGATTTATTATAAACTGTGTTTCATTTTATTCAACTGTCAATCATGTAATATATTGACTTTCATACCGTATTAACAGATCAGCTATTATACGTACACACAAAGCTAACAGAAACTTGTCTATGACTCGTAAATTATAGATGACAAAAATACTTCAATGTACCAAGACTAAAACTTATTATACGAACTTGTATCAAGAACAAATATTATTATTAGCACACCATGTCAATGTACTCATGTTTTTATTTCATCATCATCATCTGTGGCACTACAGCCCAATCGGGCCTGGGCCTACCGGACACACCGAGCCGCAGTTTTTACATTGCCGTACTGCCGGTTTTCGTAGTCAAATGCTACATTATTTAAGGCGTATAAGTGACTAGCTTATAGCGCCCGAGTGTGATAAATATATGTAACTGTATTTTTATATTTTACGACAAATCACACATTGTCGACAGGCGGATTCGAACTGACGAACCTTAGTTCGGGTGACGTCACAGTATGTTAAGAGATGTGCCTTAACTAGGGTTGTGCCGTGGTCAATTGACCAAAAATATTTGACGACTAAATAAAACGGTCAAAAATCTAAATGGAACCGCCACGATATCTGTTGTTCAATAGAAATAGCTACATACTATTATTACATGAATATATCTAGTTTGGTATTCTGGGTTCTGGAGAATTTGCTTACTTTACCTTACAAATAAAATAAATACATATTATTTCATTTCATAACGTCTTTTACTTTATTTTCCCCTTTATTTTGAATTTGATGTGATTTCGTTTATTAGTTGTTGTTGGTTTTTCATTTTCAGTAATATTGGATGTAGTAAACAGTACTATATAAATAAATTACAATTTTAATTGTGATTTTTATTAAATGTTTCTTGGTCAATTGACCGGTTAAATAGTCGGTCAATTGACCGAAAAATATTTGACTGGTCAAATGCACAACCCTAGCCTTAACACGCTCGGCCACCGCGCATGTTTTTATTTAGGTTTGCGCATTCAGCGGAAAAGCATTTGACCAGATATCTAAACGCCTCTGATTCAAATCCTGGTGTCGTTTTAATTTGCTTACACCCAGATTCATAGACTAAATTAAACGCTAATTTCATTTAGGTTCCAATTTTAACTACTTTTCTAATAAAAAAATGTGATTACACGTTAATTAATAATAATAAACAACAAATTTTGTTTTATAATTGTGTTTGGCCCAATAGGAAACTACAATAATTTTAATTTTAATGACTACCTAGCAGATGACTTGATAATTCAAGGCACATGGCAGAGATGATTCCAAATCCAAATTATACGTCTTATTTATTTGCAGGATATCCTGACTATAAAAAATATAGTAAAAATTAGGTACCTACCTGCTTATTCGGTAAGAAGTGATTCCAATGGTAGATTGAAACAACAAGCTCTATAATTAAAACATAAGGAAAATAAGAAACAAATCTTTAAAAGACTCATATTACATATTAAAATACACTTTTAGTTTAAGTATTTATTTTAAATAAAGCGGAACTTAAGGCAAAAGTATATTGATAATTTATATGGATAAAACTCTCAGAATTTATGTTTAATAATTAATTCAGTTTACGTTACAATTATTTTAATTAATACTTTATCAAACCAGGTGTGTCACAAAAAACGGGTCATAGGTGTTTAACATGGGAAAACTATTATTCCAGGCGCGTTGCTTACATATTATTTTAAATACTTCAAATAAAAGTTGTAAAGCTTAAAATTCAATATCTAAATCAAAAACTAATTCCATTTTGTATGTTCTGTAACGCCACAAATAAAATATGAAAATTACGATTTAATATTTAATTCTGTCAACTGTTTGTTTAAAAGTAAATCAAAATATTTGATAGGAAAAGTTAATGAATTTGTTTGTCAATTTATTTTAATTCCGTTGCTAACATTATGAAATTGTAATTTCGTAAATGTTTATATTTAATTTCTGCCGTTACAAAACATATAAAATGAACTTAATTTATTGATTTTGATGCAGAATTTTAAGCTCCACAACTTGAATTTGAAGCATTTTTGTCTGAAATAAATTGAGACGCAATGCGCACGGAAAAACGCTTTTCGTTGCAGACCAAGTATATTATTTCTTCGTCCATATTCATCATTAACATTTATGAACTAAACTAACATCTAAGTTTTATTAGATAGTACATCTTTCTAATAGAAACTTAATAAAATTCAGGACATTAGGGGCCGATAGTATAAAGCAGGTTTAAATTTAACCAAATTCAAATACTTTTGTAACCAATGGCCTAACTAAATTATGAACGTAACTATAATAAAATTGTTTATCGGCTGCAATAATCAAATCCGGGTTCTTAAATCCACTGGATAACTAGATACGAGTACAAATGAGCCATATAAATTCGAGTATATTAAATTGTGTATAAATATTATTATTATTATATTAACATATATCTTTCTAATATGAACTTAAATTAAATTAAAAGTAAGTTTGGTTTAGTCTTCTGGTTGTGAAACAATTCTCCCTCCATATTCTGTTATGAATTGAATTCCTTGGAAAGCTGGCGTCAGCAGTGACTAAATGCCAGCGAAGCAAAACGCAAAATAAATTTTAGCGTAAAAACAAAATGCAGATTCTTGTTTGTTGGTCGTGGTTTCGCCGCTAGAATCGTCGGTGGTGGCGGCGGCGGCGGTGGCACTGGGTGGTGGGTGTTTATCGGCGTGAATTTATTGCGCCTCCTGAAATCACACGCACACAGAACGCGTCAGCTGTAAAGGTGAAATATTATATTCGCATCGCGGAGACAACCTGAATTCAGTAAATTATTGTACACACATGTACTCGATGTACGCGAGGGCGCTGGTGTTGCACCGCCGCACACGCGCCCAGGGGCGGAGTTGCCATGTTTCTGTGGGGTGGACGAAAAATAATCATGTATGAATCTATTTGTGTCTGGAAGGCATTCTGTAATGTAATTTTGATTTTCTACTCCCGTTATTAAAATGTCATTTAATGTTTAAATCTTACTCACACGTTGACAAGCTGTGGTTTCGAACATTTTAGTCACGGCGTAAGATAGCAACTGACATATTATATACGTTGTGAAGTTAGCTCCTGCATATACCACTGTTATTTAACCTTACTTATAACCTTACAAATGATACATAAAATTTTACTTTTTGTTGTTGTCTTAATTTGCGATTGTAGAAAAAGTATAGTATGTGACTCGTTCTATAAACTCTTTAGATACTCGTTTTTTATACATTTGTAACTAAAGAAACTTGTTACATAATACTATTATGTAATACGAGTGTTATATACTTTTTTCTACGATCCAGTTTTAACTAATTATACTTAGATTACAAATAATGATGGGGTAGGTGGCTCAGTGGTATCGAGTCGGCCTGTGAGAACCCTGGTTCGATCCCCACAGCCGACAAACAATTTTCACCAATTTATTTATTTATTTATTTTTACAAATAACATTTTGAACGTGAAAAACTTATTTTGTTGATTGCACGTTGCCATTAGCAACGTAGGATAAAATATATTTGATATGATTGTGTGAAAAATGAGTCATTATGTCTTCATTTTTAGTGCGAAAAATGATTGCTTATCGCACAGCATAATATAAAATGTTTACTTTCTGAAAAATAAACTTAATTACATAAAAAATTTATATTTTTGACTTTTGAAATATAGTTAGTAAAATTAGAATAATTTATTATAACTCGATCGTAGAAAACATAGTATATGCAACTCGTGTTCAAAGTATCATGCGTTTGCAATTCTCGTATTCGGATTTTACATACTTTCCATTCATTTAATAAAGTAACACTTTTCATACTAGTTGCATAATTATTAATACACGCTGTACTATAAACATTAATTTTTTACACTAAAAATTACTATTTACAAGATTGTATAAAAAACATATTTTTCACACTCGTAGTTCTGTAATAATGCTTTTATACCACTAGTAGCATAAACAATCATTAAGCTCTTGTTCACAGATTAGCAAATAAGTAAATAATATTCAGGATGAGAATGTTGGAAGAGGACTGATATTTTGATGAATCTGTTTTGTGAATGTTTCAGGGGTTCGTCCTACCCCATTTAATAGAATATAGCGTGATGTTATGTATGTATGTGTGCATGCAACTTTTACTAGTAAATCAAATTGTTAAATCAATTATAAAACAAATAATACAGAGTAAAATTTAAATAATGTTAGGGTTGGAATCCGAGGCCAGCGCAGTCTAGTTTTGCTAGAACAAACAAATCCCGGGTTTAAAGCTCGTTATCGGAAGAATGTTTCTCATAAAATATTCTTTTAAATATACATAATTGTGTATAAAATTAAAATTTGATTTAGATAGGTGGCTGGCTCTAAACCAATATCATTTCATGTGATCCCTCTCCCCACCCCCTTGGTTATATCCCTGTAAATACAGCAGCATGTATTTCATCACAAATCACGCGCTTGATACAATATTATGTAACGCACGTGCGTGTGTGTGTGTGGAAGGTAGTTTTAATTAAATATGCCGGCTCGTTTTCATATTTAATTAGGCATTGAGAACGATATGAGCTCGCTGTTCGCAGTTCCATGTTTGTGTTGACTTGGTGTTATTTATTCAAATTGATAATTTATTGGAGATTTTTTTACTCTGAAACAACGCGTTATTTAATTAGTTGCCTGTGTTGATTTAATGCGTGCTACTAAAATGTTGTAATATGATACTATATGACAGTATTTTGCGTTAGAAGTTTCCTTGAAGTTACTTTTAAAATTATTGATTTTCAATCTCATATTTTAGAAGTTAAATGGTAAATTTAAATGTATTGGATTTTAAACCGTTATATCTATAAATAACGAAGTATCGTAATGAATCTTTTCCGGTTTAGTCGTGGGAATTTCTTTAAATATTTTATAGATTACTGAATTGCGATAACATAAACACTATAGATGTCAAATGTTACTATAAATATCTATATCTAAAGAGCTGTTGCCAGCAATAATGGAAATATATTTGAATAATTTATTGTGTTTGTATAATTATATGCCTAATATTATTTGCTACTGCAGCTTTATTTATTATATTATCAAAATTAATTAATCAGGACAATAAATTATATACCTACCTTTATTTTAAATGACTACTACAGGTAGGCATGTTTATTAGTTACTTAAAACAAAACCGACATTATTGCCGTATTTTTTGGCACTTTTAAAATAATCCGGTATGTTATTTTTTCTGAAATCGTCAAGAAAATGCCTACTTTCCTGACGCATTTTAGTATGGAAAGTAAGTGTTTACGAAAACATTTGCAAAACAGTCAGGTAAAGTACTTTCTTGACTAGTCAGGAAAGTACTTTACCTGACTCAAGTAACAACTAAATAACTAAAAAATGTAATAAGATTTTTATTTATTTTTATGAATAACGTTAATACTAAATATACAATTGCTTAAGATACTACAATTTATGTATGACACTGGCGAATTTGAAGCTAAATTATTTGTTGCAATCGATAAATTACTTGGAGATTAAGTGAATACAATAAGCAAGTAGCACATTTTCTGACAAATTATTTACTTTATTTTGCTTTTTCCAATCCATGAAAATTTCATACTCTTTATCATATCGGTCTTTGGACTTGCTCGGTAATAAATTTTCAACAGCCGCAGTTGCTTGAATTAATATTTCAGGAGGAGTACTTGAAAATACCGCCTTATACTCATTTTCATCTATATTTTTCAACATTATAAAGAAATCTTCTCTGTCGACAATATTACTTTTGACACAAATATGTTCAATAGATTTTTCACATAAGATGTTGTTTTCAACAACTTTTGTTATTACCTTGGATATGTAGTTTGCTGCCAATATGATTCTTACCAAAAAATTAAACATTTTGAAATATTTATTATTAATTATATTGATAAAATATAAATATGAACGATTTCAGAAAAAATAGTATACATAATACGTCACGAAAGTGTTTTACTTGACTCAGCGAATTAAAATACTCGGCCTATCGGCCTCGTACTTCAAACAACCGCTTCGTCAAGTAAAGCATCAGTTTCCTGACTTATTATATAATATACTATTTATTTAATTGGTACGTGTCAAGTAACCCGGAACAGTTCCTAAACTGATCATATTGCCCCAGCTATTTTGGTGGGTTGATAGTTTCAACCCGTTTTTTATCTCTTTTTAATCAACTTGTGGTTCTTGTTATCCGTTTTGAATTGGCGACATCGCGATTTGAATTTAGTAAAAATATTTCATTCAAATTTTATATTTACTGCCAATTTTTACAATTGACACTAGATAGATCATTTACTTGAAGGTAACACGAGTTAGTTCTGGATCAATTCAAGGTTGAACCCAAAGTTCCCAAATAAATACGGCCTATATATGCCATGAAGTGACGTATTCTCTGACCAGTTAATTTCCGACGGTAGTTAAATATATGTGTCAATTGCAATTTGTATTTAGTGTCATCTGTTTTAAATAAAATAAAATATAAATATATCATCACGTCTTTTACCCATTACTGGGTGTGGCACTCTGCCTAAGCAAATTTTGGTAAGTGATATATTTTTTCGCGTGAAGTGCGGTTACCAACCGTCAAATCACGGTCCCCAAAGATATTAGTGGAGGGGGAGCCACAGGGATAGATTTTTATATTGGTGAAAATTGTTTGTCGCCTGTGGGGATCGAATCAGGGTTCTCAAGATCTACAGGCCGACTCGATACCACTATCTGTTTTAATATGTCAATAAAAAAATTAAAGGTATGTTACAAAATACACCCATAAGACGGTTACTTACTAGTCGTCCAAATAATGAAAAACCCTGTTTAGTGTTTATATTAAACATTGCTCAGTGGTATCGAGTAGAATTGAAAACCCTGGTTCGATTCCCACAGATAACAAATAATTTTCGTTTACCTAAATTGTGTGAATTCAGATATAACAACAAATAAAAAACTGTCATTAGACAAAAGAATAATGTTTAATTTTCTTCCAGACAATTTATCATAATATTTATTACAATTTTCACAAGAAAACAAATAATGCATACCACGCGCTTCAGTCGTACTGGGTTCCGCCCAAGTACACTCAGCTATAGAAGTAAGGAGCAAAATAGTATACATTGAAAAAACATGTAGCACTTGTAACAGCTTTGAAGAATGGGCATATGTTTGTTTTGGACAACCATGACATATAAAACACATTTTAAGTAACACAAATACATTTGTCACTTACGATTAAACATTTCAATGTCCTCCGTCCCCCGAATTATCCACCTCACTGTTTATCCTTATGGACATTGCTAGGCTCATCACATCCCACTCGTCGTGTTCGATGCGTGTCGCTTTGTATTCACCTCTGATTTGGTCAGAACGTGCGGAGCGTGGTGTGAGAGATCCCTATATCCGCGCGGCTAGTGCTGGTGCTGGTATAGTTGATCCACCGTTCAAGTTAACATTATGAAAAAATACTTTTTAAAAACATTTTTTATTACTCGTATATTGTCTCTTTTTTGAGAACAGATACGAATATAAGTAAACAAAACACATTAAGATAACATAAAAATATCAGGGTTACAGAACACCAAATTTGTAATAATATAAAAAATATATACAGGGTGTTTCACAACTTAGAGCAAAAAATTAAAGAGTATATTCTGTACGACGTGCTGATCATGAAACAAACATAATTTTTTTTAATCGCAAAACTATTTTCCATGTTTTTCAGTCCAACATTTTTCGTTGCCACTGCCACTGGTTGGATGATTATGTTAAAGTTATTAATTAAATAAAATTCTATTATAAATAACTGCTAATAATTGAATTGTGTAATTATTCTTTCGTAGTTGATACCTACTTCATTGTTTGTGTTTAATAGGAAAGCGAATCCAGTGCAGTACTACAAAAAATTCTTTTTGTTTCAGCACGTCGTACAGAATATACCCTTTAACTTTTTGCTCTAAGTTGTCAAACACCCTGTATATATCATTACGTATCATTACTGTGTGTGGTGGCACTCTGTAAGTGATATATTTATTCGTGTGAAGTGCGATTACCAGCCGTCAAATCACGGGCCCCCAAAGATGTTGGTGGAGAGGAAGCCACAGGGGTAGATTTAAACGGGTGAAAATTGTTTGTCGGCTGTGGGATTGAACCAGGGTTCTCAAGATCCACAGGTCGACTCGATATCACTGAGCCACCTACCTCATATTGTAACAATCTAAAATCATATAATAGTTATTTGTGTACTCGAGCACGAACCGAAGGCGAGAGTTGCAATAGTGTACGAAGAACAAAGACACTTTACGCTCGTGATACTTACATAATATTTTCTATGATTGCATATTAAATTATAAAAAAAACGTATATGTACTGAAAATAAATTCGTTCTGTCAACAGTCAATAGATAAATTTCTGTTTTGTTTGTATCCCCGGTAACTATTGAAGTAAGCGCGCATCTAATATATTTTTCGCGCGTTGTCATTGAAAACGCGCGTATTAATATCATTTTCGCGCGTTGCCATTGGAGACGCATGTTATTTTTCGATTGTTCCACAGAAAACGTTAACTTTACGATGAAATGAATTTATTTGTATCTTGATATATCTTTGGGGTAGGTGACTCAGTGGTATCGAGTCGGCCTGTGGATCTTGAGAACTATGGCTCGATTCCCACAGTCGGCAAACAATTTTCACCAATTTAAATCTACCCTTGTGGCTTCTCCTCCACTAATATCTTTGGAGACCGTGATTTGGCGGCTGGTAACCGCACTTCACGCGAAAAAATATATCACTTACCGAGATCTGCTTAGGCAGAATGCCACACCCAGTAATGGGTAAAAGGCGTGATGATATATTTATTTATTTATTTTATCTTGATAAAATTCTAGACTTTTTTAGCTTGTAACCAATCAATTGACGTAATTGTCTGCTTTTTATAACAATTGTAGAAAAATAATTAACTTACCGATCATAAATTAATAATAATTCAGTTGCAGAATATAGAACAACATTTGCAACGAAATTTTTTCATAGTAGAATCGTTTGGTGTTTATAGGGAGATTTAAAACTCATTAATTGAAATGAACACTTGATCATCTATACTGGTGTTATTGCTAGGAGTAGTGCGTCGCGCAATCGAATGCCGAAGCGCACTCACATAACTCTACCAGAGCCGTCAGTTGATGTCTTCCTACAGTCTTACACCTAGCATACACGTAGAAGAATGTGCTGAGAAAGCGAATGAGGTGGTTCCTTCCACGAAAAGTGACGAGTTTTAATGGGAATTTAATTGTTTGAAGTTGTTACTCATATCCTTGCTTCAATATATTTTAATTTTGTTATTTTATATAAAAGGAACTTAATCCCCATGATGGTATAAGCGACCTATAGCTTATAGTGAAATCACAAGCACTTCGACACCGACGTATTTTATTCATATTTAATTGGTAGACGCTGGTTG
Source organism: Pterostichus niger (assembly GCA_947425015.1). Classification (NCBI taxonomy): domain Eukaryota; kingdom Metazoa; phylum Arthropoda; class Insecta; order Coleoptera; family Carabidae; genus Pterostichus; species Pterostichus niger. The sequence goes on from OX380341.1 coordinate 32,007,218, forward strand.
TAGCCAATGGCTGACGACTACTCGAAAATAAAAATAATAATATTTGATAAAGTACACGTCATATAACAAACGACAAGATAACATTTATAAATTATGTTTTTCTACGATTGCTATGAAAAGTTGACAATAATTGTGCTCTCATTTGTCATCGTAAAGTTGACGTTTTCTGTGGAACAATCGAAAAATATATTTTTTGCGCGTCTCCAATAGCAACGCGCGAAAAAGACGTTAAATGTGCGCGTTTCTAATGGCAACGCGCGAAAAAGATATTAAATGCCTGCTTATTTCAATAGTTACCAGGGATACAAACAAAACAAAAACTTGTCATATTGACAGTTGACAGAATGATTTTATTTTCAGTACGTATACTTTTTTAAATAATTTTAAGATGCAATAGTAAAAAGAATTATGTGTGTATCATGAGCGTAAAGTGTCTTTGTTCCTTTTACACTATTGCTGCTCTTGCTTTCGGCTCGCGCTGCAATTACCGTGTTCGAGTAACAAAGAATCACTTTACGCTCTTAATACACAAATAACTAATTTTTGAGAAATTAGTAGCCACAACCGGGTTTCAATCCCGATTGAGTCTCATTGTCAAAAAATAATAATGTATCACAAGACCTCTAGATTTTACTTTTGCTCGAATTTTTTTACACGAGTCTAAAATTCAAAATCATAAATTTTATATTAATTCTCTGTTACAATTGACAAATTATCTATCACAAGTGACAACGAAAAATGTCACCAATTGTGGTAAACTCAGACAGGCTCATTATATTAATCTTTGATTTTTATAGCACGATTTTATGTATTTTTTTACTCGCCCTATATAGTTATTTATTTATTTACATATAACAGGAACTTAATCCCAATTACAATACAGGGTCCGGACTTACCGAGCCACAGTGTGGTAGTTCATATAATTTTTAGCTTGAGTGCGATTCAAACTCGGGAATTCAGAACTCCAATAGACTCTTGGAGTACTATCGACCCTATTTAAACTTCCATTGACCCCAAGACCCCATTGTTCTGGACTACAGCAACGTGATCAACAAATGAGATAAGATGCACCTACGGTATTTGGAAAAACTTTTTTCTCATGGATGCCAAAAAAATAAACCCAATAAATGTGTTTGTTATTGTTCCGCAATCTTGTATACGGTGGCCCTATATCACTAAAAAAATATTGATAATTCGAATGCATATTTTTCTTGTGGTATTTTTTATGTTTGCTATCATGAAGTTCAAACTCGAACAAGTATTTGTTTTTCTAGAGTATAGATAACATCATAACAAATAAACATAAATATATCCAGTCCTAATTATATTGTTATTTATATTGCAAACATTGTAATACAATGCCTACATTAAATGATATTGTTTTATAAACATAAACTTGTAAACGGAAATCAAAATTTGTAAAACATAAACGACAATAATTGTCATAAGGAAATCGTCAATTAATTAAATTCCTGCAGTGTACCATACAAAATATAAACAGATACGTTTACAGAGCTTTCATTCTGTGGATACGAAATCATTGTGTGATGTTTATTGTAGTGTATATCTTTGTATCAGTTGTATGAAGTTGTGAATTAACAATTTACAAGTTTGTTCTCATTGTAAGTACTATATTTAATCATTATTTTTGTATTAAGTGTGTGAAATGAATTTTTTTTTTGTTGTGTTTGAGAATGTTATTTCTAGTCGCGACTAGAATGTTATTCAAATATAAATAAATAAATATATCATCATGCCCTTTAACCATTACTGGGTGTGGCACTCTGCCGAAGCAGATTTCGGTAAGTGATATATTTCTTCGCGTGAAGTACGGTTACCAGCCATTAAATCACGGTCCCCCAAAGATGTTAGTGGAGGGAGAGCCACAGGGGTAGATTTAAATTGGTGAAAATTGTTTGTCGGCTGTGGGGATCGAACCAGGGTTCTCATTTATATACTTTTCTAAATTAGAAAGTAGATTATATATACCGGTGTCTACTTTTTTTCCGAACATAGAAAATTCAATGTTACAATTTTTATTTAGCGATATCTCTTTACTAAAGATGGGCGAATATCATCCGCGAATAGTCGAATGCCGCGAATATTGACATTATTCGATATTCGAGATTTTCGAATATTAACGTCAGTATAGCGAACATGCGAATACCTCGCGCTATATGTTGACCTCAATTTTAGACTATATTTTTCTTTATCATTTGTACATAAACTTAAAGCTATTACAATATTTTGAAGTTATTAATAACAAAGTTATTTTGTTTCAAAACCATGAAGACCTACCATATTTCAAATTTGTTTTTCGCCAACATCAGCCCGTAAGTTTCCCCTTAAATTTGAAGTTTTCGTTTTTTTTTCTTTTTTGTTTGTACTTTTTGTTTTAATTTTATTTTATCTTAACAATTTCATTCAAATAATGAAAAGGACATAATTAAATCATAATTAATAATAAATAAATTAACTTTTAGGAGTAGTCGAATATTCGAGTACCTCGAATATTCGAGATCTGATTAATATTCGTATTCGATATTCGAATTCGAGAAATTTGATATTCGCCCATCTCTACTCTTTACCTATTAATTTTAGAACAAAAGTGTACTGAAGAAAAATGTTCAGAATGAAAAACTACATCCATAGAGTATAACTTTGTTGTTCAATTGTTTCTTATGTGCGAGTTAGAAGCAAAAGAAAATACATGCTTTAAAGCAATTGTCAGAGTGCCATGAGAAATAAAACAATAATTTTTTTGTTGTGTCTGACATTATTTAACGTATTGGACCAGAATTGGGAGCTACTCTAATGTATTTATTTATTCGATCATTTAATTTAATAATAAAATTAATTATAGCAACTATTATTTTCTTTTTTCTACATAATCTAGACAAATAAATACTTATGATTAAGTTATCTAATTTGTTTTATTTCTCATGGCACTCTGATAATTGCTTTAAAGCGTGTATTTTCTTTTGCTTCTAACTCGGACATAAGAAACAATTGAACAACAAACTTATACTCTATGAATGCAGTTTTTCATTCTGAACATTTTTCCTCAGTACACTTTGGTTCTAAAATTAATAGGTAAAGAGATATCGCTAAATCAAAATTTTAACATTGAATTTCCTATGTTCGGAAAAAAAAGTAGACACCCGGTATATAACTAATATAAAAAAAATCATTACGGCTTAATGAATATCAGTTAAGAATTTCTAGAACTGTACATTGTTTTCAATTTAGATCAAGTTTCATGAATAATTTTGTTTTAAATAGTGGAAAATGTCCTTATTTACTCTCGCCATCGAGGCAGAAAATAAAAAGCATCTTCAACAAGAAATGTTTCACTTTCTTCCCTTGATATACAAATAGCTATTACTTGTAATTTCTTGATTCGAAAACTAATGACATGAGCATCATTATATAATAAAGTTTATTTGATATCCGGTGTTATAAATTCCTACAAATTCGCACAGCAAACAATGCGATGTTGATTAGATGCACTAGCAACTTGACATGAACATACTCACAACTCATTTTAATTCCCCAGCAGTAAAAATGTAGCGCAAATACCATAAACCATCAGATTAACAATCTAGATCTGCGCAGTTTTCTTCACCTCGTATATATCATGGTAGTGCGGCGCGACAAGTGCGAATAAATCAAGCAGGCTGGTCGTAATGAAATACCTATACAGCTCTGTGAGCCCGGGGTAGTTTGTTACTCGCAACTCGCTATAGTTCGCGTACTATACCGTAGTGTAATATGGTAGCGGCGGCGGAATGAGGGATGCACTCTGCTATAACAGAAACTTGAGCATAATTGCGCACTATAAATACTTATCTGATATGAGTAATTAGCGCGTCTTGGCGAAGCAGGATGCGAGGTTCGAGGCGTGTCCGGTAAGACGTCGTCGCGAAGAAACAGAATCCGAGTCTTGGTGATAATAGGGGTTGCTTTTTGTCCAAAACTAACTAATTTTATGCTGCGGTGGTTTTGTTTCTTGTTTATTTGGTGGGTTATATGTTTAATTGAAATTGCCTTTGTTTATTTGAATCATATGCCACATGGAGGCCAGTAGATAAAACTTTTCAAGCAACAGTTCGCGTGTTCAAACTTCTAATTATATCAAAAAGTTTGACTATGTTTGACTGTGGTTCGAAGTCAACTATAAACTATAGTAATTGCGATTAAGTTCTTGTTGTGTAAAGTAGTAAAAAATGTTAAATACTTTCTGTGGTTTGTGGGTTATTCGGGTTTGTTGCGAATCTGCAAAATTTTGAAATATTGTGCCGCCATTTATTTCCTTACTTGTAATTTGAAGTTTTTAATAGTATATTATGTAACAAGTTTTATAAACGTACCTTTAGTTATGAGTGTATAAAAAAACGAGACTTTAAAGAGTTTATAAATTAGGTCACATACTATATTTTTTCTGTAATCGCAAACTAAGACAACAACAAAATTTTAAGTTTTATAAATTAATTAAAAAGTAGGGTAAAGTTACAATAATAGATCTAACTTCACATCGTGCCTAATATCTCAAGCCGTGACTAAAACGTTCCAAGTCACGGCTAGTCAACATGTGATTAAAATGTTATTTAGCGCCATGGAAACCAATACGTTCAATGACATTTTAATATCGGGAGTAGAAACAATTTTTAATAAGCGGAATAATCTAATTTTTAGAGATGGGTGAATATAAAATTTCTCGAATTCGAATATCGAATACGAATATTAATCAGATCTCGAATATTCGAGGTACTCGAATATTCGAATACTCCTAAAAGTTAATTTATTTATTATTAATAATGATTTAATTATGTCCTTTTCATTATTTGAATGAAATTGTTAAGATAAAATAAAATTAAAACAAAAAGTACAAATAAAAAAGAAAAAAAACACGAAAACTTCAAATTTTAGGGGAAAATTACGGGCTGATGTTGGCGAAAAACAAATTTGAAATATGGTACGTCTTCATGGTTTTGAAACAAAATAACTTTGTTATTAATAACTTCAAAATATTGTAATAGCTTTAAGTTTATGTACAAATGATAAAGAAAAATATAGTCTAAAATTGAGGTCAATATATGTCGCGATATTCGAGGTATTCGCATGTTCGCTATACTGACGTTAATATTCGAATATCTCGAATATCGAATAATGTCAATATTCGCGGCATTCGACTATTCGCGGATGATATTCGTCCATCACTAATTTTCAACCATTCAAAACTAATAAATGAAAAAAAACAAGTTTGACACTTTATTTTTAATACCTTAAACCTAATATCCAATCAAACATAGATTTTTATCTCTAAATAAATATATTAAATTATTGCAATTACTGTACTTGTGTTAAAGCAGTTAATGAACACAAAGCACCTTTAATAAAGAATGAGAAACCAGAATTGAATGAACTCTATCACTGCATGGACATGAATAATAAAGGTGCATTTTAATTATTATTCCATAAAATATGCATTCTCGAGGGTGATTGGAATTTAAAGATTAAACAGTAGGGCGTTTTCGCTTTCATGCAATGAATTGTTGGGCAATTAACAATTTCATTGCAATTATAATTCAACATTAAAATTTTAAAAATCTCTAAAGATAATAGAGCACTAATTTGTAATAAAATTTATTTTATAAAATGTGTCGAATCGGGCAGTGGATTTGAAAACTCGAGTTCGTTTCCCACAAACAAATAATTTTCACCACATTAAAATTATTCCTCCATTACCATCTTTGGAAGCCGTGATTTGACGGCTAGTAACCGCATTTCACGCGCATAAATATATCACTTATCGAGATCTGCTACTGGAGATTACAACAACCAGTAATGAGTAAAAGGCGTGATGATATACTTATAATTTATTTAAAATGTAACAGTGATCATTTTGCCAGGAAATATAGATGTGATTTTATCAAATTTAAATTTGCAAATCTGCGCTGTTTGATGGTGTAATGTTTGCACAGTTCTACATCATAAATTAAGTACATCAACTGCACTTAAACTTTAAATAAAATACAAAAAGAAACATAAAAGCAATTTTCCGCGGCTGTTTAATTCTCAACATATTCAAATGACATTATAAACACACTAATATTCACATATATATTTTTATAAATGAGGCAAGCAACAAAATAAAAACTCCATATTCACGCATTCACATTTTAATTACATAAGCGAATGCAAATGTCGATCAGATAAGCTTACAAACATTCACGGCGCACATTTGCATCCAACTGTGGACAGCCACGTCTGCTGCCCAGCCGCCGTTTGGGTGTCTTCTCACTTCGGCCTTTTCCAACTCAGCCAGGAATAAAATTTATAAAAACCACTATAAGGAGGCCATATATGTGACTTTATTAACTCATCATTACACTGTATCTATTTATATAGTGTAGCATGAACTCTTGAAATATTATCTGAACCTTTATTTATTAGATTCATCTTGCAATTAGGTGGTATCGAGTGGGTTCAATTCCCACAACCGACAAACAATTTTTTCTACGATTGCTATGAAAAGTTGACAATTACGCTCTCATTTGTCATCGTAAAGTTGACGTTTTCTGTTGAACAATCGAAATAGTTATTTGTGTATTAAGAGCGTGAAGTGATTCTTTGTTGCCTTCGGCTCGCGCTGCAATTACCGTGTTCGAGTAACAAAGACACTTTACGCTCGTGATACACACATATTTTTTTCTACGATTGCATCTTAAAATTATTAAGAAACGTATGCGTACTGAAAATAAATTCGTTCGGTTAACTGTCAATATGACAAGTTTCTGTTTTGTTTGTATCCCTGGTAACTTTTGAAATAAGCTCGCATTTAATATCTTTTTCGCGCGTTGCCATTATAAACGCGCGCATTTAACATCTTTTACGCGCGTTGCCATCGGAGACGCGCAAAAAAGAGATTTTTCGATTGTTCCACAGAAAACGTCAACTGTACGATGACAAATGAGAGCGTCATTGTCAACTTTTCATAGCAATCGTAGAAAAAATATATTTGTCGCGCGTCTCCAATGGCAACGCGCGAAAAAGATATTAAATGCTCGCTTATTTTAATAGTTACCAGGGATACAAATAAAACAGGAACTTGTCATATTGACAGTTGACAGAACGAATTTATTTTCAGTACGTATATTTTTTTAATAATTTTAAGATGCAATCGTACAAAAAATTATGTGTGTATCACGAGCGAAAAGTATCTTTGTTCCTCTTACACTATTGCAGCTCTCGTCTTCGGCTCGCGCTGCAATTACCGTGTTCGAGTAACAAAGAACCACTTTACGCTCTTAATACACAAATAACTATTTACTACATTAAAACTATCCCTGTGGCTCTTTTAGTTTTTTGTGTTGTTTATTTATTATTTATTTAATTATTTATTACTATTACACTGCCCTAGGTATAGAACAAAAACTTAATCACAATTACACTACAGAGTGTGTGATTAAATGCAAGGAATTTCGACATTTTAACGGCGTGCACACTTACCGGCTGGTAGACTCGAACCCGAGACTGCAATCAAAAATACAACAGAATCAGAGTGATTTTTTTTTTGTCATATGACATGACTGAAAGTCCTGTAATGATGATAAATTTAAAGTTAAATTTTATGACAGAAAAATTCGGATCCAGGCGTCATCCAATTTAACTTTAGAATCAGAGTGATTCAGTTTCTAGTATAATACTGTAACTGGTATAAATTTCCTGTTAATAATAAATAAATATCGTTGGTCGAGTTGAGAATGAGCAAAGTAGAATCTCGTCGCCAGTCTTGTTAGCATCCGGTTTCGAATGGTAAGTTTTGGTTTCCGTCGCGTTGTCCGTTTCGAAATCGACTGCTGGTGCTGGGCTGTTGCTTGACTTAGTACTGGTTCTTGCGTTGTTGGTCCGGCTGCTTGGCTATGGCTGTCGAATGTCGAACCGCTTGTCGAACACTGAACGCTGTTCTGACAGCTTCTTACGAAAGTTCGGCTGGGAATGTCCAATGAGCCCCCCTGGAGATGTCTGCCTGTGGCTGCTTGGTGACAGTTGGTTAGGTTTCTAAGAATTGGTTATTTCTGGGCGATTGTAAGATCTAGTCAGTATATCTAAGTCGTGGTAGACCGCATGTTGTAACTATAAAATGTTGCTTTGGGTTTTTATTTATTTATTTATGAAGACTTTAGATTAGTTTATTTTATTGAAATTAAACGTAGAAACAATAATATAAGTCAAATATCAGGTTGATTGATTTTGATTCCACCTGGACTAGACCATATATCATATAAATAAAATAAACAAGTTCGTTAAAATTGTTCTTAATTTTTAGTACTTCTAAATCCTACGAGCAATTCTTGCCTGTCTGTCTGTTAGCTGTGTGTCACCAATTTAGAAATCGACTCTAACCATTTTGATGAAACTTGATATTCTAATGATTTTTGGCGTTAGAAAACGATCTAGTAGTTCTATAAAATAGACATGTGAATACATTAGAGAAATATAATTTAAAATCATTTCGATATTTTAAACTGCTTTTGAAGTATGTGTAAAAATTTGGTAAAAGATTAAAACATATGTTTTTTTTAACGTGTGAAAATAACATTTTCCTCACTCAATTTAGATGTGATAGTAACCGTTTTCCTCACTATTGAGGGAAACGGATACAATCACAACTAAATTGAGGGAGAGCCATTTTTTTGGATATAGTGACCAAGGAAACACGATGTGCATTTGCAAATACTACACCTCTGATTTATATAAAATAACTATTAAATTTCTTGTATCGTAAACGTAAAAATTTTCAAGTTTATTGTTGAAAAAACTAGCATCTAAGTCATGTGGGAAAGGGTCATTGCAAAACTCGTACTATTGGAACACTCACTGTCGCTTGTGCGTCAACTTTCATACTTGTTTTGCAATTAAACTAGTATTACAAACTTCTATTCTTGGTTTCATATTTTTTATCTTTCCATTTTTTATTATTTTTTGAGCAAAGCTGTGTTTTCCAAATATTGAAATTTATATCTATTATTTAGATTGTACTCTAATTTGTTTTAATATGAAAAGTACCTATATCATTGTCTATGAATTTGTGTTGATTTGAATGGAGGCGTGATTTGATGATCGGTAACAGGACTTCACGCGCGAAAATATATTAATGGGTAAAAGGCGTGATGATATATTGATTTTATTATTTACAATCTACGAATATATAAAAATGCAGTAGATAATAATCTTATGAAGATATCTCTTCTCTTATCATTTTTATCGAAACCCAATTTATCTAAATTTAGACGTTTACCCTAATTTGAACCTTTGAACTAATAACAAATTAAAATTGATGCAAATGTATGAACGTAAATTCAGATTTATAATTTCTAAACCTATTCTCATTTTTAACTGTAGATTTGAGAACAAGAATTCGATTCGCATAATACTTTTCATCACATTAAAATTACCTCTGTTGCTTCCCATCCACTAATATTTTTGTGGCGCATAATTTGACTGCACATCACGCGCATTAATATATACTTATCGAGATCTGCTACGGTAAATGCCACACCTAATATTGGGTAAAAGGCGTGGAGATATACAGGATGTTTCACAATTTAGAGCAAAAAATTAAAGGGTATATTCTGTACGACATGCTGATCATGAAACAAAAAGATTTTTTTTTTAAATCGCAAAACTATTTTCCATGTTTCCCAGTCCAAAATTTTTCGTTGCCACTGCCACTGGGTGGATGATTATGTTAAAGTTATTAATTAAATAAAATTCTATTATAAATAACTGCTAATAATTGAATTGTGTAATTATTCTTTCGTAGTTGATACCTACTTCATTGTTTGTGTTTAATAGGAAAGCGAATCCAGTGTAGTACTACAAAATCTGTTTTAGGTTAACAACACTTAATTTTTCGAATTTAAAACAAATTCTTTTTGTTTCATGATCAGCACGTCGTACAGAATATACCCTTTAATTTTTTGCTCTAAGTTGTGAAACACCCTGTATTTATATATTTTATTTCTTCTTTTAGTCAAGACTTTCTCACGTATTCCAACTATTTATTGCTGAATTCTCCGTGTACTTAATAAGATTTATAAACTTTTCAATCCCTGAAGAATTCACCTGAATGAGTGTATTTTATTGTCACATATCTGTACATTTTTTCATCGGCAGTACAAAAACCCATAATTGCCGCAAGTAGGCGACGTTTACACCATTGTCCGATAATGAGTCTCAGCGGTCATGTATCTGTGATGATATTAAGCCATTATCTTTCTATATTACTTACTGACCATGTTATGGTTTTTTGTAATTGTTTTTTATTTTATTGATTGCAGGTAAGCGCTGTGTTACATTGCCCCTGAAGATTCCCGCTGTTCTGAACTGTGGTGAGTTTTTTTCCCCAATGTTTATGGACTGAATTATTGAGTCTATTGGCTTAATGTGTTATTGAGTTTAGATTATGCTTCGGTGTTTTTTTTACCCTGCTTTTAATAAATTAAGATAGGATAATGTAATAAGAAGGAACTGAAATATAACTTTCGGGCTATTGAAACGTCAGCAATATACAGGGAGAATCTAAGAACACTTAATGCTTCTTATTCCTTTTTATCTCGGTATTATTTCATTTAAGAAGAATACTTTCAACCTACATCAGTAAAATTACACTAATTAGAGAAATAGATTAATTTCGATGACATTACTATAGCCCGTTGGGTCAGAGATTACAGCATAGGTGTTTGAACCTATTTGATCTTAATTCTGATTGGTTGATCTAAACCTCAAAATAAAGAAGTTTATAAACTTGTGAGGGCGGTAGCAGTAAAGTCCTCAAAACAAACATGGCGAACAAATTGGTTACATGTTTTAAAATTCTCTTTAGTTTCAGTTGATGAAACTTTTAAACATTATCTACTAATGTTTATCAAAATTGGTTAAGTTTTCTTATTTTTTGTTAATATGTCTTCATTTTGATATTTAACATAGTATAGTTCATAATACTCGTATGAACTACGAAATAGTGGAGCTGTAGTAAGGGTTGTTTTATGTACACTGTATCTGGCAGTTGCTAGTATTATAAATTTACATCGTCTAGGTTACGTCTTAAAGTTTTTTATAATGCAAAAGTTATAGGGTGATTCACAACTTCAGGTACTCAACGTAATAATCATGAAACAAAAACTGTAAAAAACAATTTTTCATTATTTACATTATCATGACGAGTATTTTGCGCACTGTTTTGCACCCTAGTGCGTAGAATAAGCATTTCGCGCACGCTCCTAAATTATTTTTTGTCACATACTTTTGGTTGCAATACATCAATTCAAATTCATATGATTTTTGATTGTTTTCCTTCAATTAACTTGAATAAATCAATAATTATTGTATTTTTTTTTAACAATTTTAGACAACAATTTTTGTATTTCATGTTTTTTTGGCGCATTGGAATAACTTTTTTATTTCAATTAAAAGTGACATTCTCACGCACAACAAAAAACATTCATTTTACATACTTAATACAAAAATAATTATTAAAATTTATAAAATTTAAGGTTGTTTTTATCAAAGAGTACATTTTCAGGACAATTGGATTTGCGTGTTTGTTTATAAGAAACAAATAAATTAATTTAATTAGATATGCAATTGAATAACAATATATTCGTAATGTCAATTAATTACATTTTTTATAAATTATTACTTATAAGATTTTTAAAAGTGTTTCAAATAAAGCGAAATTAAAGTTTCGAATTTTGAAAAGAATTTTTTTGTTCCGTGATCAGTAAGTAGTATCGCTACATAATATTGTGAATCACCTGTATAATCCAGCCTCAAAATTCAATCATTGAAATTAAAACTATAAACAGAAGAACCTAAATAAAAATCCAAGTATTTGAGTTCAAGTCCAAGAAAAATCGTCAATAAATAATGGATCCATGTAGCGTAGCCACTTGGCAAATCTCCTAGGATATCGACTGACAAAGTCACCATTCGACAAAACGTCTAAGCTGCATCAAGCAAGCCGTGCATGATGATGTATTGAGCTCAATTATACAACGACAAGCCATTGTTTTAGCGAGTTGACAGCGTACATTGATCGATAGCGTTATACGCTACGGCGTTATCAGGACACACGATAGAAAAGGACAGTTGCTTATGGTTTTTGCGTGTAACAATATACAAGTTGTATTGCGGATTATATACGGACACGGACTCGCTTAGCATTTGTGAGTTGGATATAGGTTTTGATGTGTTGGATATCCATATCTGATTACAACGTTTCTAACTTTATATTTTCACTTGGATTTCAGCTATTGAATTGATATTCGATGTATTAAGTATCAAATACCAGAATTAATGCTTTGAACTTTTACCTTTGATTAGCTAAACAATAATAAATGTATTGAAATACTGTAAACAATATTTATTGAAGTTTAATGTTTATTAGATGGACGACACTCTCTTCCTTTCTTTATCTTTTTACTTTCTTAGATTCATTGTTAGAGTAGTGGGCGTAAATTATAGCTTAATGAAACAAATGTAGAGGAGCGAATGAATGGATGTAATTGAAGGTTTGTTGCATGATGAAAGGTACTGCGTGTGAGGAATAAATGAGTTTGTATACCGAGAAAATGAATGTGGTTGAAGCGGAGGGTGGTGTATCATAATGAGATGTTCGATGAGAACTAATTCTTTGATAAATCTGATGAGTGGATGTTCTGCGAATGTTTCAAGGGTTCGTGCTAGCCCATTAGTAGCTTTCTTCCTTTCTTATCATTTTAGATTCGTTGTTAGAGGAGTAGGTGTAAATGAAAAATTAATGATCAGATAGGAGTGAATGGATGGATGTGATTGAAGGTTTGTTGCGTGATGAAAGATTTCGCTTGTGAGGAATAAATAAGTTTGTATGGAGAGAAAGTGTACGTGGTTGAAGCGAAGGGTGGTGTATTAGACTAATTTTTTGATAAATCTGATGAGTGAATGTTCTGTAATTGTTTTAGGGCTTCGTGCTGCCCCATTTGATGGGATATACCGTGATATTATACATAAATAGCTTTTATTAAATCAAATACATTGTTTTCTTAAATCTTATCAAAATGTAAAAGACAGGAACGATAGTAAAGCAATTCTTTCAAAAGATACTGTTTCATATATAATACTTGAGGAAAGAATGATATTTTCTTTACAAGGTATATATGAGATTTTCAATGCTATATTAGAAAGTTACATTTTCAGATATAAATTAGAAATTTAGATTTAATTATTATTCTTGTGATAGATATCACCTGGATGTCACTAACATTGTTTTCCAATATTACTTTGTTTTTCTTCCATAGGGACGATAAAATTATGTTCTTCTTTAGGAATAATGAGTATTACTTTCTTTTCTCAATTGAAGGAAGAAATTTGACTTTCTAAAATATAAAATAAATATATCATCACACCTTTTACCCATTACTGGATGTGGCACTCTGCCATAGATCTCGGTAAGTGATATATTTGACTTTCTGATGTTAAATAATAAGTTCCTCTTGTCAATATCTACCCAGTACAAATAAATTCAATGAGGTAATTACTGAGCCACTTAACATAGCCTATCTATTAAAAATATATCAATTTCACACATTTACATTATTTTAATTTGACAGTTATTGTCACTTAATGAGACCTGCTGTATTTCCTTAAATGGAAATGTAATTCAGTACTTATTTATTTTATCCTCAATTCGTAAAAATTATAAAGAATAATAAATACACCTGCTTTTGGCGAAAAGAAAGATGTTTTGAATTTTAACTAGTTATCTATACCTATAATTTTATAATTAAAAAAGTGGATAAAATAATTAGTACTCTACGACGAAAATTTTATTTTGTTTAGATTTCAATTTTCAATAAATCGTAAAAAAATAACAACCTCATAATTAAAATAATTTTTGGTTCAAATTCTGTATTTTTTTTTTAATTCGTCAAATAGTAACTCAAGAACGACGAAAGAAAAATATAAATAAAATAAATAAATAAATATATCATCACGCCTTTTACCCATCACTGGGTGTGGCACTCTGCCTAAGCAGATCTCGGTAAGTGATATATTTTTTCGCGTGAAGTGCGGTTACCAGCCGTCAAATCACGGCCTTCAAAGATATTAGTGAAGGAGGAGCCACAGGGGTAGATTTTTTAAATTGGTGAAAATTGTTTGTCAGCTGTGGGGATCGAACCAGGGTTCTCAAGATCCACAGGCCGACTCGATACCACTGAGCCATCTACCCCATAATATAATTACAGACAAAAATACTTTTCGTGATGCACGCGGTATAATTGTAGAAGAAATAAAATATAGAGTTTTAAAAGCACTGATATCCAACTAATTAATCTGAGGTTGTTTCTTGCAGAGCCATCCATGAATTAAGTCCGTTCTCTGTCATTGTTTCATTATTGAGAAATCACGTTAGAATATGTGAGTTTTTGTGCGTTGTTCATGAATTACGTATACGGCCATCTGATGATTGAAAGTCGTCTCACTGCGCGTACTCACAACGGCTCGGCTGTACCACTATCACATGTAACCAGTGTTTGGCTGTTGGCTGATTGCTCTGTATGATCGCGAGTTTTTCTTGTTCTTTGCGTTTGATGTTTCCATTAAAAATTGAAGACATATTCGTGCGGAAAAAACGCTGGATTTTTATGAATTTACCGGCGGCTGTCGAAAAACTCAACTTGTTTTACGGGTTATGGAAATTGAGTTTGGTTGGAGTTCTTGCCCGGTGCTGTTGACTTGGATTTCTATTCAGACTGAAATTGTTATTTATTAATATTGCAGCTGTTCTGCTTGATTTTTGTAATTAAATTGGCATAAATATGAACATCTATTCATTTATTATACTACTTTTAATAAATTTTATAAAAATTATCAAATACAAAAATATTAAACGTATCTATTTCATTTGCCATTTCGATCGTATTAAACTTACATTTTCTAAAACAGATCACTCTATTTAACTATTTTACTTCGCTTATTTTACCCCATTTATGATCCGTTATATAAACGACAAATTAATTTTCTGCTAATGTAAATAAAATTTATTCATTCAAATGACAGTCCAGGTTTTGACAGTAATGTTATATATGCAATAACAAATTGATTTGAATTGGTAATTTAAACACATTTACTATGGAAGCAAATTGATTCTGTCCTTAATAATTCACAAAATAAATTTCTCTTGTAATAACATAGCTACATTATTGACTTTTAAATATTATTTTGTGGGGTAGGTGGCTCACTAATATCGAGTCAGACTGTAAATTTGAGAACCCGGATACGATTTTCATAGCCGACAAACAATTTTTACCATATTAAAATTACTCCTGTTTCTCTCCCTGCACTAATATCTTTGGGGGCCGTGATTTTATGGCTGGTAATCGCACTTCACGCGTAAAATATATCACTTACCGAGATTTGCTACGACAGAGTACCATTCACAGTAATAAATGAAGGGAATGATGATATGTTTTTTTACTTATTTTATATATTATTTTTCTACTCCCGTTATTAAAACGTCATTTATCGTACTAGTTCCCATGAAATAACATCTTAATCACATGTTGAAAAACCGTGGCTTGTAACGTTTTAAATAGTCTCGGTTTGAGATATTAAGCACGGGATGAAGTTAGCTTCAAGCATTTGTCATTTTAACTTAACCTTACTTTTCAAATAATACATAAAACTACATTTTTTTGTTGTCATCATTTGCGATCGCAGAAAAAGTTCAGTAGGTGACTCGTTTTGTAAACTCTTTAGATTACTCGGTTTTTATACCTTGCTCAGTCTGTGTAAAAAAATTCGTATTTAAAAAGACGTTTATAAAACTTGTTACATAATATACTATTATGTTGTCATATATGTTCTTTGTCTTCTGTCTTGTTTGTCCCCTAATCCATTCTTCTCATTTTGTTGAACCTTCCTGTATAATTCTTCTTTCATCTATATATATTATTGCCTTTCTCATAGTTTCCACATCTGGATCTTACCATTTGTTTAATGATTCATTTTCTTCCACAAATAGATAACGTAAAAATAAATACTTGAAATGAGATTCACAAAATCCTAAAATATTTAAAGTCAATTTAGTGTGTTCCATTGCTAACAATCAGCATCGGGGTAATACAGTAAATGATTGATTGAGTTGCTGGCGTCTGAGGCGTCGGCCAACACCACTCCAACATCATGCCCGTCCCACCCCAGTCTTCCGCTTGGCAGCCGCCGCTCGCCGCATGCAACAAGTACACACCGACGCCGACGTTGCCGCCGCCGAGGCAATTGGCTGGGACATTATGACGTGTAAGGTTGGCAGCGCCACGGCGCGGCGGCAGCCACCAACTTTATGAGATGGCTTGGCCATTACCTTCACAAGTAATGGACAGTAACCGCCACTTTTGCTTATTCGCACCCTCGTGCACGCCGCTTCGTACGACGGCACACAATGATTTTACGTTTAGATAAAATGTGTATTGCTAAATGATGTCGTGGAACGTGTTCTACAGTATCACCGAATTTATTTACACCAGTGTTTTTACTTTTTAGAAATGAATGACATGGCATTACTACTAGATTCAAAAATATAACTAGTAGGGGTTAAAATTGAAAAACCTCTTTTTTTAAAAATCGTAAGTAAACAGATTACCAATTTAAACATTCTTATTTTATAATCAGAATTTTATATATTTATTTAATAAAATAACAGCAATTTATTTAATTAATGGACCGATATTTTTACATATTTTCGGTAGATTATATTTAACATGCAAAATGAATGTAAATAATTCAAATTGATTTATATTTTAGTATGTTATTTTTATCATTAGTAGGGTTTATTATGTTAAATATATCATATACATTACTTTTCATAATTTGTAGCCGTTTAGTTTTTTCGAATAGTACATAAACAATTGAAGAAAAGAAAATATGTAAAATATAATGACTTTTTTTTAATTTAAATTTTATTTGATAGAGCAATTATGGAAATAACTATTTGAGCAATAAATAAGGAAAAGTAACAATTTTTCATATTTGCCGTGAAATTTTTAATCTATTCATAGTCGAGATTAAATATTTATTGTGTACGGAAATATTTGTGTAAGAGGAACAAAGACACTTTACGCTCGTGATACACACATATTTTTTCTGCGATTGCATCTTCAATTATTAAAAAAACGTATACGTATTGAAAATAAATACGTTCTGTCAACTGTCAATGTGACAAACTTCTGTTTTGTTTGTGGCGCGTTGGCCGAGCGTGTCAAGGCACATCTCTTAACATACTGTGACGTCACCCGGACCAAGGTTCGTCAGCTCAAATCCGCCTGTCGACAATGTGTGATTTGTCGTAAAATATAAAATACAGTTACAGGTATTTATCACACTCGGACGCTATAAGCTAGTCACTTATAGGTCTTAAATAATGTAGCATTTGACTACGAAGACCGGCAGTACGGCAGTGTCAAAACTGCGGCTCGGTGTGTCCGGTAGGCCCAGGCCCGATCTCGGATTGTAGCGCCAAAGATGATGATTTCGCGCGTTACCATCGCAGACACGCGACAAAATTATTTTTCGATTTTTTCACAGAAAACGTCAAATTTACGATGACAATTGAGAGAGTAATTGTCATCTTTGCATAGCAATCGTAGAAAAAAGTAATGTTATGGCCGGTTTATAAAGAACAGATTAAAGTTACTTCAATAGTACATATATTTAAATAAGAAATTAAGGTTCGACTGTTATTTAAATGAATACATTTACTTTCTAAGTAAATTAGTTTGTCGTTTATAGAACCCGCTATTAATCTTCTTTATGTATTAATAAATAGCAAAAAAAATGTAATTTATAACTCATTTAAGTTGGCCGCTATAAGCTGTAGCCTACTCAGCCTTGTGGAAAATCCGTCTCTAAATACAACCAAAAAGCTGAATTTAAAATGGTAAAGAGAAATGAATCAAAATCAACTTTACCTTACAGATAAATCAGTTGTGTTTTATCTGTCACATGTCAGATAGCTCGGACTGTATTTAGTTAACACATTCCCAATACTCCTGTCTTAATTCTCCCGCATATTCGTCTACCATTCCTACATTGTATCAGACATGATTATCAATGAGTTATTGTCTGGAGCCGGCTAATATATTTTCCAAATCTAATCCAGTTGCCTCAGAACTATTTTGAGTGGGCTTGATACGCTACTGGTTTATCTCTTGGCTTTACTAACTAGAAACTAGAGAAGTCGACACCCGACACTAGATATTAGTTTCGTAATGTTGAGCAATATCACGTAGGTAATGGCTTTGCCTTCGAAATCATGCAGTTTTTTTTACTAAAAGTTTTTATGTAATTTAATTAAAACTTTTATTTTTTGTTTACCAATTATTTAGTACTAATAAATTAACAATTTACGAAAGCATTTTTGGCTACTTATTTAATTGAATTTATTGAGTTAAATAATAGGATTAAATATTCCAATTATAAATAATTAATGGTGCAATGTCAAATAGTATAAAGAAAATTAATTAAAAATAAATACACAGTGATAAATCGAAGGACGCACTATAGCATTTTACATCAAAAAAGTTAAATAGTTTATAGTAGAGTAAAAGTGCATTTTTTTAAACTAATATTTATAATTGTACTTTACCTGGACCCGGAAAAATGTCGGAAATGTTTTTTGTAATTTTCTTATAATCATCAGTGCCATGAAATAATAAAATAAATGCACCAATTAAAAGTTATTTTTTCTACGATTGCTATGAAAATTTGACAATTACGCTCTCATTTGTCATCGTAAAGTTAATGTTTTCTGTGGAACAATCGAAAAATATCTTTGTCGCGTAAAAATATGTGCGCTTATTTCAATAGTTACCAGGGATACAAAAAACAGAAACTTGTCATATTGATAGTTAACAGTACGAATTTATTTTCAGTAAATTTATTTTACTTTTGTTGTGTAGAAAGAAGATAAAATATATGTGATATTAAACGTTTTATGTATTTTTAAACACAAAACATCAATTATTTAAAAATAGTTGAAAAGTATTGGGTGTTATTTTAATCGAAAAATAAAAATAGTTATTCTTTTGGTTACACAACATTTTCTCATCACATTTATGAGAAAATACATCAACTCTGCACCGAATTCCATTAAATCTAAAGATGAAAACACATTTTGTTTGTTTTGCAAATAAAAAAGCGCGTTTAAAATACGGCTTGAGTTCCAGATATAACTTAAGCCTAAAATACGCACTGCTGTAATTAATGTCTACTTACGATTTAATAACTGCGTGAGTCGTAAATATCCATGTGGTGTCAAACGTCAAGATGGCGTCTGCTGCGCGCGACCACGCGTTGCTCTTGTTCTGACGGCGTGGCCCCGTGGCGTTTGTCCAAATTCCGTCGCCGCCGCCGCCGTCGACACGCTGCATGGAGTAGATGTAGAGTGCAGGACGCGCAAGGGCGGATTGAGCCAACAACAGAAATATCACAATACTGCCAACATTTTAATTTAACAGAATTTGAAATTTTGTCATTCTACTCGGATATTCAACTATTTACTAAGAGATGGAGTTGATCACGAAATGTCAAACTTGAGAGTTGAGAGAAAGGTACACTTTCAGTGGAAAATAATACGTTCTAATATATAAAATAATGCAACCCTTTATATTTAAAACTGTATACAGGCTGTTTCTATACCTCCGCACGAAACTTTAATGACATATATAATTATTTTTTTAAATTTATATATCGGACCAACTACTCAGGTCATATGCCGATATGTCCTTTGTATGGCCGCCACGGGTGGGACCCGAACCCACGACCATATGGTCGTGAGTCAAGCCCTCAACCCACGCGGCCATTACGCGAGACATATATAATTTGATGTACTAATTATAGAAAGATTTATAAAAAAAAGAATTATATAAAAAGATTTTTTTGAAATTCGTAAAAATTAGGGTATTAGGGCGAACATTTTTAGTATCACTGGTTTAATACGGAATTTTGCGCCGCTTCTCCATACACTAACAGCATATCCACTAATTCACTGTTGCTACACATTTTTCTCAAATTTCTCCCACAACAACTTATCCTTTCAATACCGTATACGAAATCAGACTAGGTACTCAAATAAAAATAAAAATAAGGCATTACACCAGGTACCTACATGATAACTAATTAATAAATGATTATTTGTAGACAATGTTTATACTTTTATTTCATTAGTAACATAATTATAAATAATTAAATGTACTATTAAACCAGTGACACTAAATGTGTTCGCTACGAATAAAATACCCTAATTTTAGCGAATTTCAAAAAAATATTTTTGTTCCATAATAAGTATATCAAATTATATGTTACTAAAGTTTCGCGTAGAAGTATATAAACACCCTGTATACTGTCTAGGACAACGATGGTAAACTCGTGATCAGCAGGTCATACAGCGACCCGCAAGACGATTTTAAGATACTACCATGAATGGTCAGAAATTCGTAACTAAAGTTATCTTTTTAAAAGCAGCAGCAAATTTCGCACTAATTTTTAAATATAATTATACTATTTAATTAGTGTGTTGATTAGATTAATTAAAGGATTAAATAGAAAATTTGTTTTTATTAGTTTATAATTACTTAATTCAAATATTTGACTGCTAAATTTTAAGTTGATTTTGATCCACAGCCAAAAAAAGTTTGCCATCGCTGGCCTAAGCACTGTATTATGCGTGGGTTTTTATACTTCTACTTTTTTTTATGGATCATAGAAAATACAATGGTGATTATTTATTTTTCACGAGATAAACGAAAATAAAATTTACAATTTAAAGCTAATTACAGAATGCTATAGAAAACATAAAAAGCTAGACGCCGTTATATATAAATAGTATGAACATAACTGATAATTACAGATTGGTATTAAATCAGTATATTAAGAAACATATCAAGTACAAATCCTCCAAACCATCTTCAGCAGCATCAGGACCTGCTCCGCCCCGCCTCCATCCTCATTCCCCTCACTTCGCTTTACTCACGGCATGCGTTGACTGGTTACTTATTCTAGGAATGATGCCCGCTGTGCTGCTGGCTGTCCCTTGCCATACTTGCCTCCAGCCTCCGCGCCGTCCATGCTCCAAAAACGAAACGCACGCCAGTCTCTTTGAACCTAATTTTGAATTATGATCGGTGGAAATGAACCACGTCTATGGATATTTATGTAGTCGTATGCGTGTGAATATTTTAAACTCTTACTGTGGTAGAGTGGTTAAGGTGTGGTTATGAATGGTGTGTGGTTGAAAGTTAGATAGGAATCGTTATGAGTTTTTTGAGGTTAAAATTAGACTTGGTGTTTCATTTCCGGATGGACTTAGGACAATGTATCTTTTCAAATTATTTACTTTTCTTTTTCTAAATACTAATGCATTTATTAGTTTTCTTTATGCTATGATGAAATTCGAAAATTATCTGATAGCAATCACTTTTTGACATCGTAAAAGAATTTATTGTTCGCTGGTATCTTATATATTATTTATTTTAATTTATAAGCAAAAATACTACTGTGTTTTGAGTGGTTCGAATTCTACTAAAAGCTGTAAGCTCCCTATTTTGTAATGGGAGTTCTCACGTCAAACTTTTCTAGATGCCTCTAACGTATGTATCATATTTTGAAATTGACATGGACATTTGAGATTTTTAAATAAGAATTTGTTCATAGTAGCGAAAATTGTACTTTACTAATAAGTAAGTACTTAAAAATAAATAAAAATGAATGACAATAGAACTAATATTTACAATAAAGAATGTAAGCAATATATAATTAAGTAATATTACACTAAATGAAATAAGGAAAACCTATACTATTAAAAGAACTTATAAAATACATTATTAAATTTGTACCTGAAAGTTATTTGGTAAATGAAACTAATACTAAAACTACAATTAGCGACCACACATAACAATATTCTACATAAATTAATAAAAAACATTGCAAAATAAAAAAATTAAGGAATACAAGTGATAGCAGTGATAAGCTTGTGGAGACCAACTGAAAATGTACCTTTGTCGTAAGTTAAACATATCGTGATCAACGTCAACTTTTAGTAGTTGATTATCCCAATAAGGAAGAAAGTTATTGTTTTAATTTTGCCGTGTTTTTGAGTTTAAACATTGCATCATTTCACAAGCCAACAAACATAAAACAAATATGAAGAGAAAAATAATTGATACTTAGTTTGGAACACTAGTGCCACACTAAAAACTCACATTAATATTAGTTTCCTGATGATGAAATTAGAACTTCAGATAAGCTGCGAAACAAAAGAAGTTATTGTTGATTTGCCATTTTAAAGATTATTTTTTTATTTTAACTTTGTGACCTTAATTTTAAATATAGATATAGAAGCATGTTACTTCGGTAAAAACATAATATTTCAGGCTATACATTCCAATAAATAAATTTATTATTATTATTATATTAATAAAAAAGTGCCCCTTTTAATTTAAGAAAATATAACATTAATTCCCCTGTCCAAATCCCCCCTAATAATATATTTTATCAAACATACAATTATGTCCCCACCTTGCTGTATAAGCCTGTGTATTTATTTTTTCTCTAAAGTTATTAATTAACCAGCAAAACTGATTGGTTGCTTTAAAAAACTCACCCGTTAGCTCTACTAATATCTTACGGGACCGTGATTTGACGGCTGGTAACTACACTTTACACCCAAAAATATTACGCTAATTGTAATCCACTACGACAGAGTGCCATACCTAGCAATGGATAAAAGGTGTGATGATATATTTACTATTTATTTATTTTATGACATACTCATTTTACAATTAGACTATAATTATTTCCTCAAGAAAATTGAAACATATTTCCTTTATTGTAAGGTGGAAGACATCATGACGTAATTATCTTCCCATGTGACAGAACGTATAGATATTAGGGTGGTCCAAATAAAAAATGTAAGCCTGAATTTTAAGTCCTTGTTCTAATACATTAAAACACACAAAATTAAAAAGGTTGTCAAACTTTTAGACCATCGATGCATATATAGAAGTCGTTCAAGTCAAAAATGTGATTATCAAGTCTCTGATAAAAAATTATTTAAGGTTTTTTTTTTTCGTTTTACAAGTGGGGCGGTGAAGGTGATTTTTTTGAACCACCGTAATAGATATACAAGTTTTGAAAAAATTATTGCAAAATAGATAAATGTGTTTAATATGGCCGAAAGTGATGACGTAATTATGGCCGGCTTTCAACAACAATATATTTAAACCTATTAATCTTATTAGATTCACACCCTCACGTTGAAATACCAAATCCATACACATTTATGTCTTAACTTGAATTTCATTTTCATAAATCATATCAAACATAATAGGTTAGTTACATTTGAACAGAACAACAGTATCTTGCAAAACTATTAATACTGTTGTCGTCCAGTGCCGAGTCATAGTTCTTTTTAAGTGCACTTTTCACACCTTGAGTCATATATCATTATTTTGAAATTCCGAAAACTATAGTGTTGGTTTAGCGATTAGGTAACGCAGGACATAGACACATAAAACATGTGTGTGAATTGTGAATCTCAAATGGCGGCCAAAAACACGCTCCTAACTCATTCCCGAGACATCCTACAAACTGCTCCAGTTGCTGATAGGTTTATGTGCGCTGAATGCCCCTGCCTTCCCCTGCATGCACCGCACTGTTTTTTGTAATTCTCTCATAGTTTTTCCTGTGCGAAAAACATTTTTGTGTTCGCACTTTATTTTTATTGATTTCCTGCCATCTTCTTTGTCCTTGCTTTTTGTTTCATAGTTTTTGTTTGTGTTATTTTTTTGGAAAATGTAGATGTTTTTGTGATTTTTTTTCTTTATTTGTTTTGTGATGTGTGAGTATATTGTGCAATATTTTTTGAAAGTATACTTTAGTTTTTATATAGAGAGAAAATAAAATATTTACAATAGGAGTATTCCATTTGCCATTTGAATCTAACTTATATGTACTGAAACAGAGAATAACAGAGAATAGATATTTGTCATTCTATTTGACAGACTTTCCTTACCTATTTAGATTTTGCTGAAAGTAGTGCATCTACCTGGCTCAGACAATTTGTTTGTTTCAGTTAGTCACGTGGTTTTATACATAATTAAATTTACTTTAAAGATTAATGTTTTAATTTAAAATACATATTAATTTTTTAAATCCAGTTGAAACTTTCGTGACTTCAGACTTAAAAAAATTCAATCATTTTTGTGACAAATAATAAAATATATGCATTGCTATCAGCAAGATGGTCCCTTCCTTCCTCATCTTTTTTCTTCATTTTCAGTTTTTACTCTACAGTGTCTAACTGCGCAGGAGATGCTGCCTTCATTTCTTTATAGATTCGTTGTTAGAGAAGTGGACGTAACTGAAGATTTATGAAACAAGTGTACAGGAGCGAATGGATGGATGTAAATGAAGGTTTGTTGCGTGATGATGGATTTTGGTTGTGAGGAATGAAAGAGCTCATATGGAGGAAGTGTTAGTGTGGTTGAAACGAGTATCGTGTGTCAGAATGAGAATGTTGACGTGAACTAATTTTTTTTATGAATCTTTTATAGAATGTTCTGTGAATGTTTCAAGGGTTTGTGCTACCCCATTTAATGGGATATAGCGTGATCTTATGTATGTATGCTATCAATTATTTCAAGAAAGAAAAACTCTAAGATTATCTTAGTCGAATATTTGATTACTACTGGTACAATTTCTTGATCTACACCATTCAGTTTGACTTTCCATTCACTGATTAGTGTAAACCTAAGCATAGTTTCGAACTAGGTAATATTTAACAACCATTTTATCTAAATAACGTAATAATTAATTAAGAAAGTTATCAATTCTGTATATAACGAGGTAAACATAACATTATCCTCGAAATTAACTGTCAAGCGAAGACAGAAAACAAGAAAAGTAGAAATATTTCTAAATAGACTAGATATGCGCGAAAATATGGTTAAAGAAATATCGCAATACTCTGACGTCAGACTTAATTGCATTAAAAACTCAAATATCTTAAAAACCCTAAACATTTTTAAACTGATTGTCTGTATTATTTGTGACTATAGTGACGGACCCCATTATATGAATCTTAATCATGTAATAATCATTATTGGGGAAGGATTAATTTGAGAAAAATATTTAAATTTTAAATAATTATATGTCAGTCCTGGCTAGCACCATCTTAAGAAATAAGTGGTGATGTTATAAGATGTGAAACGATGAATGGATGGAACTAACCCCAACCATAACTTCATTAAGAATTATATATTTATTTCAATCAAGTCAAGATCATGAGTAAAAATGTTTAATACTGTGTCTTAATATTAGATATCTGTTAGAGGTTCTCTTATATTAGATTTTTTTGCTAATAAAGGATAAAAAAAGCAATCTCTATTTGATTAAAGAATCGAAGCACTCGAAGATATAATACCAGTTGGTTTATTTATAAACAGATTATTATAACGACTAGAATATGCCGGGTTGAATTTCCTTGAACTTGGATATAAACTGTAGGCCAAGTAAGTTTTACAACAAATGAATTTTCTGCTAATATAACAATATATTTTTGTTCGTTTGTTTTCGAAATTAGCACTGTTGAAAAGTTTATAATTTATAAAGTATTTAAATAGTTGTTTTTGTCATATACCATAATAATCAATAATATTATTTCTAATAATGTTTGTATCAACAGGTAATTAATCAGTTTTATCGCTCGACTTTTCATAGAATTTAAAATAAAAACAAATATATCATCACACAATTTTCTGTTCTAAGAATCGAATTCGGGTTTTTTCACACCGTTGCATTACCATTGCGCTATTTAAAAATTAATTTTCTCGTCAAAAATTATATATCTTATGCTTATCAAACTCAGCAACCGTATAATACGTGACTAGACAGGTACATATTTCAACCCGTTAGCACAGCATACTATATTATAAGCAAAACCAATAAATAACATTTTTAATTCAGGGCAAAAATCATAAACTGCAATATATAAATTTAAAATAAGATATCAGAAACGATTTATCATCTGCTCCACTTAATTACTTTATCAATAATCCATATGTATGAATTCAAGTCTGTTTGCTTGCTGCGTCCTTTTTCATTTAATTTTCATAAATCTTGTTTGGCAGTAACAAATAGTTACACTGTGAATACATCTATTTGCTTGATTCGATACGTGTTTATGGCTAATAATAATTAGAACTTGTGTAACGCATGCATCACGATAATTTTTTTACTGGTGAGCAGTAAATTAGTTTGCAGTTATGACTTTACTAACCACATTTATCTTTCCCTTTCAATAACTACTTAATTAAGCTCGTTCATAATTTGTTTATGTCCACTACTTTTATATATTGTTGCTTTTGTAAACAAAAGCTATTCATTCATATGCACCTAAATATATTTATGGACATGATGATAAAATTTTATAATTATTATTGGATATCTTTAGTTTTTGCGGAAAAATATGCAATATCTAGACAAGAAAAAGTATTTTGGTGAATATCTTTCAAGTATCCAAATCAAATAGAATAAAAATTTAGTGGGTTATAAATCACTATTTATAAATATGCTTCTCTTAAATTCACATTTTGTAGTTATTTTTCATTATTATTTGCAAATAAATTTAATGTTTTTTTTTTAATTTATTACAATAATTTCAATCTTTACTTTCAAAAATATAGGTTGGTTCTGTAAAAATGGCATTAAATCGTGCTATGAAAAACAAAGATAAATATAATGGACATATCTGAGCTAACCACAGTCAGTGACATTTTTCGTTGTGAATTATGACAGATTGTCAATTGTGATAGATAATTAATTTCAAATTTAAGCTTTTGAATCTTATTGATTATTGTAACATTTAAACGATATGGCTTTCATCGACCACCAAAATAATTATATTTGAACCAATTACATTTATTTCTTTACAAAAATGTTCTTCTAAATTGAACAATTGGTGACTACTTCGTTTTCAATTATGACAGATAATTACGTAATTGATTTTAGACATACGGTTTTTTTTATTTCATAGTAGGATTTAAAGTCATATTTCATGAATCATCCGTTACGTATGGTATCAAATTGAATTATAGAAGAAAAATTTGGAATACTGCCACGATTTAAACCTGGAGGTTTATGAACTCTGGTCAAATATTTTTATCCATCTGAGCTATTGTCACCATGAGATTTAAAATTGATATTATTCCAATTTAGAATACAGAAAAAATTAATAGTTATTTACATAAAAAGTCAGGAAAGCGTTCAATTACAGGATGAGTAGATAGTTTCATGCCGAAGGTGGAAATAAAACTTTTTACTCGACACACTTGCAAGTAATCTTTACTGAGCCCACTGGAAGAAGGCTCACTCCATCATCCCTCGCCCAGTATTTTTCAGGTCGCCTGTAAAAATTAATTTACTATGCTGACCACGTAAATGATTATTACCGGCCAGTTTAGGGCTATAAAATTTTTACCGGCCACAAAAAGGACAACAATGAAATCACCTGAAAAGGCTACTTTTGTTCCAGAAACATGCATTAAAAACGAACCATTTCAGTACACATTATTTTGCTGTAAAATGTGTTTAAATTAATTTGGTTGTAAGGAATTACATTTTCTATCAGTTTTATTCTAACAATTTTCTTTTAAACTAATTTAAGACCGTTTGACATAATAGCCAACATTTTCAAAATGACTTTGCTAATCTGCACACCAAATTCCAATTCGCAAAATGAAGAAAAGTAATTGATGATAATAACAGGTATTTTCATTTGAAATTGTTTTTATTCACTGAATATTCATTTCAATTTATAATACAAATTGATTTTTCTTTGTCACAAAAAGATAATAACAAAGCAATCAAGGCGTGCATAAAAATAATGTATAACAGTTGCGATAGCTGTTGAGTGCCACGGGATGAATATTCCCTGGTCTCACTATACATTACAGTGTATACTGATGCTGAAACTTGTTATGCCCATACCGCGTATTTAATTAAGACGTTACGTACGTTACGTATATCTCATTACGGTTCAGTAACGTCTTGTATCTGCGCCCGCGGCAGCATAATACAACTTCTTTTTATTTATGGTTGGTTAGTCGTTATTTTACTTTGCAATTTTCACATAAATTTCCAGTAAAAATAAATCTTGATATACTCTCATATATTGTACAGCTAAAAAGTAGCGAATTTTACGCTCGGTTTATTTAGTTTTTCATGCGTAACTAAATGACTCCGACGGCAGGATATGCAGTTATAAATGCATTGCATTTTGTCTTTGGAAATATGGCAGTGATGAATTTGCACGCGAAAATAAAGGGACTCTTTATGTTTTTTCTCAACGCGACCACTATCGCCTTCTGAAATCTGAAGAGAGACGTGCATTCAATAAAAACTTTACATTCGTCTGTATATTTTCAAAATTACTTTCACTTGTAGCATAACATATTTTCTGATTCCATAATTTTTTTAAAGAAAATCGTACAAACAAAACAGTAACTTGTCATATTGATAGTTGACAGAACGAATTTATTACAGTACGTATACTTTTTTTTAATAATCTTATGCAATCGTAAAAAAATTATGTGTGTATCACGAGCGTAAAGTGTCTTTGTTCCTCTTACACTATTGCAGCTCTTACCTTCGGCTCTCGCTACAATTATCTTGTTCGAGTAACAAAGAATCACTTTACGCTCTTAATACACAAATAACTATTTTGTTCAAATATTATAGCTGTAAAATAACTAACGAATAATTGAGACATAAGTTAGGTATTGACAAGGCAGGAAAATTGGTATTTTTGTTCAAATATTATAACTTAAAAAAATTAACGAATAATAGCAAGATAAATGAGGCTGGTATTATTTTATAAGAATGTATGATTTAGTTTATTTATAATTTTTGACGATTCCATTGAATTGATAATGTGTTTTGTTTAATATTAATTCTTTTAATAAACAAATATTTAAAATTATTTTGTCTGTTTTACAAAAAAAAAATTAAAATGTTTTTTAAACAACTGACACTTGTTTTATTCTGTACCAGATAAATAATTAAATTAATACAAAATACAAGAAAAAAATTTAAAAATGTTTTAAATCAATGATTTTAAAAACAAATCACTGATTTAAATCAGGCCAACCCTGCATTGTATTAAGCATGGTTACCATGGTTATATAAATATTTCTTAGAAAGTTTTTATTATTTGATTTAAATTAAAGAGTCAGTTTAATATTTAAGAAGTGTTTTATTGCCAATTTTATTTACTTGATACAAGTTGCCATGGATATATTATTCTATCATAACTTGATTATTTTAACAAAATATAAAACCTAAATTATTTTTACTTTTCGTGTTTGTCTTACTATATGCTAGTTTTGGTTTAAGTATTATGTATTCCAAATTAAAAGACAACCAATAAACTAATTTCTAAACTATGTACAAACGCTAATTTTAATCATTCAGCATATTTTTTAGTAGAATGCCAACAATTTGACAGCATTATGTATGCATACGATGTATGATGTATGTATTCCCGCACTATGTTCTAACACAACGTTCGCTTTCATAATTCGTCACCTGACGACTGTCGGTGGCGGCGACGGCGGCGGAGTCACAGCGCGGTTCTCTCGTCAGTGCCTGCTTGATTGCTTCATTAGAGGCGGCGACCGCACATCCAACACCCAGTGCCAATTAATGCGACGCTTGAAATGTTATCAAAATTAATGTGCATACGGTACGTGTTGGTCCTGGTGCCGTACCAGCTCAGCTACCACTACCGGCTTTCACTTCAGAGACGGATTCAGGGGGAAGGAAACCAAATTCAGGCACTTTCTCGGGCCGATGACTTTGCAGGATAACAGATATGAAAGAAGGAAAATAATAAATTGATTTTAAGAAAGAAATATTGGACTGTCGCCAGGATTTGAACCTGGAAACTAAGAACCAACCGAGCTATTGCCATTTCATTCAAATTACTATTTATTTCTGTATTCTAAATAGAGAGAACAATTTATTGGAATAACATCATCTTTTTAAATGGAGATAAATTAAAATAATAACAATTTTAAATTACATTTTCACCAAATTAAATCTACCCCTATGGCTCTTCCTCCACTAACATCTTTGGGGGCCGTGATTTGAGAGCTGGTAACCGCACTTCACACGAAGAAATATATTACTTACTGAGATCTGCTTACGGCAGAGTGCCACATCCATTAATGGGTAAAAGGCGTGATGATATATTTATTTATATTTATTTTATATTAAATTACATGCGACAATATCTCAGTTGAGTAAAAGCATTTGACCGGAGTTCATAAACCCCAGGTTCAAATCCTGGCAGTATCCCAATTTTTCTTTCTATAATTCAATTTGATATGATACATATCGGGTGATTCATAAAATATGATGTCAAATTTTGGCATAAAAAAAAGCGTATGACTGAAATTAATTAGATAATTATCTATTATAATTGACAACGATAAATGATACTTATTGTTGAATTTAAATAGAAGGACTTTTTTAATTAAATAAATTAATTGGTTCATATATAATTATTTTGGTGGTTGGTGAAAGCAATATCGTTTAAATGTTACAATATTCAATAAGATTCAAAATCATAAATTTGAAACCAAACACACAATAACCTAGCAATTAGTTATTTAAATTGTAATTTGAGATGAATCAGAATTTACAATATTTATACGACTTATAAAGGTATACGCTCGCCTAATTTGCTTTGTAAATCCGAGTCTGCTTTGACTTCAACTCTCGCCAAACTTATTTCGTTATAACGATCTCCACATCATATGCATAGGAATTTTGGACGTTTATTTTGTAGCAAATTAACCGGTACAAAATCTTGAATTAGATAGAAATAATGGTTTCATTGTATTTTTATTGGAAGCCTAAGTGCATTTGACAATTTACTGGCATTGTTTTCAAAACTGACAAATTATTTGGCAATAATGCTGTTTCTCCTCGCACAGTCTCGTAGATTATGGTTGTTAAAAGCGAAGGAATTTATGATATAAAGAAATACTTTAATATTTTCAACTTGGTTATTGTTATTTTAATTATATTTGTTGTGACTCAATCAAATCAAATATTTGATAGTGTTGTATTTATTGGATAATTCACTTTCAAATACAAGCGTTGTCCGACACTCCCCTACTTTCTTATCTTTTGATTCGTTTACTGTTTTTACAATAGAGTGTCTAATTGCAATTGTGTGGAACTCACTTTGAAAAACAGGACGACATTCACTTCTTTCCTTATCTTTCCGATTCTTTTAAAGTTTTTATTATAGTCTAACTACAATTGTGTAGAAAATACTTTCAAAAAGAATTGGAGGCCGATGCTTTCTTCCATTCATATGTTTATAGATTCGTTGTTAGAGGAATAGGCGTAAGTGAAAGATTTATGAAACACGTGTATAGGAGCGAATGGATGGATGTGATTGAAGGTTTGTTGCGTGATGGAGGATTTCTAGTGTGAGGAATGAATGAGCTTGTATAGAAGGAGCGTTAGTGAGGTTGAAGCAAGTATCGTGTGTCAGAATAAGAATGTTGAACGAGGACTGATTTTTTATGAATCTTTTAGTGGATGTTCTGTGAATGTTTCAGGGGTTCGTTCTACCTTCTTTTAATAGGATATACCGTGATTATATATGTATGTATGCACGTTTCAGCTACGGAACTTAAATTCTATGTCTGACTTAAATAAATAAATGTAAATCGAATTAAAATATCAAATAAAGAAGTTCATGTTGCTGTCAAATATTTGATGCCATATTGTAAAATGAAGTTAAATTCTAATAAAAAAACTTCAAATCTAAGTAACTAAAATACTAATTTCTAGTAGCTCCATTACGTACTTGTTAGTGTAACACTATATAATTTTGAAAATATAGTCCTTGAATGATATTTACTAGAATCTGCAATGAGCTGATTAATATTAGCTTAGGTAGCCGGTTAACAGGTTTTTCAAAAGATAAAAAATTAAATGAAAAAAGCAAAACTTCGTAATTGCTCAATCATCTTCCCCATAATTACCTGCAGGCTGTAGTTGCTTATTACAATATTTAAATTCGAGGCCAGTGATAATTCCTCTAATTGCATGAGTTTAATATCGCCACTCACGCATCGTAGGCGACGGCGGCGGTGGTGGTAGCGTCGCATGACACCGACTAGCGTCGGGACGCACGATGAGTATGATACCATCGCTAATGAGCTAATTAAAGTAAGTGCAGTGTAAGATAACTCATCTTTTTGGATCATCACACCTTGAGAGAGACGAGAAGGATATATGAAAATGGGAATAGTTGAAAATTCGGCTCGTACTGCAGTTGTCAGTACGGTGGTGTGGATAGCGATACGGAATTCGAGAGAGTTCATAAGATCCCAGGTTCGTATCCTGGTATACTGTATTTGTACTCATATTATTTTGATAGACATACGACCAATGAAGGGTTTATATCTTTTAAATTGCAATTATTTTTTTATTATGATTAAATATATGTTTTTGATTTTATAAAAAACCGTTTTAATGTTTTTTTGTGTAATATTTCTGTAAAAAAAACTAGCGTCTTATATCAATTACAATGATACATTATTTTTATTTAAATTAATGAATAGCAACATCGACTATCCGTTTTTATTATCTAAACTGTCTTGGCAGATTGCGTTACGGAATCTGAGAAATGCTCAACCTATATTTCATGCTCCTTTATGGAGAATATGTCGGCGCTTTAATAGTATAAATTTTAATATTAATGATGTAAACAGCGACTTGATTTCAACCACGTTAATCCGATTTATAGACTTAACCAAAAATATGCTATTAAATGATTTCTCCTGAGAAATGACCTGTATCCTATGTTACATGTGAAATGAAATATGTAAAGTCGTACTACTTATACGCACAAATTGTATTATTGGGCGATTGCCTGTTCGAATGAATAAATAAATAAAATAACCTGTCCCCAATGTTTCTAATATTATATAAATGACATTAAAAACAATTAACTCCCCCTCTCTTAAAAAAATCCTGGCTACACCACTGCATATGCCTAGCACCTAGAAAGTTCAGTTTCATTTAGTTTATTTTTAATCAAAACCTTGAATTTTAAATATATAATTAAAAAAAAACAGTTAAACGTTACAGGTAAAATAGATACTATACAGTTAGACAATTATTTTTTGTATTGTACTTATTTTAAACATTTAACAAATATTTTCCTCACGCTATGTGTGTGTGATTACATTACACAGCAATAAACTATAACCGACTGAAATTTTACAGAAGTCACACTATATCGATTTCCAGCAATTAATGTCATTTTGTTACGGATTGACGCAATGTGACAATCAACATTGCAAAGTACATGTTGGAAATTTGCTTGACTGACTCGTCTGACAGGTCTTGGTCAGTGTGATGGCCTTATGTTTTTTCTGTAATTAAATATTGATCATTATTATTATTTCTGTGGCGTTGGACTTTAATTATATAATAGTATTTCCGTGATTCAGTGACGACGATTGTTTTCATGTTGATTAGAGATCGACAATTGCTTATTACATTGCTTTAATGCTTTACTATTGCTTATAGTCATGGCCCAGTAAGATGACTTTGTACGAACTTCATTATATTATTAAATTTCTTCTTGTATTTCGTTCAGTTTACAGTAAAACAATCCAAGTATGAATAACAACTTGTTTCTTGGGAATTATGGTGGAATTCTATATAAATCCATAAGTTTTATAGATTCGTAAATCTGTAAATGATGAACAAAATCTCAACGAAATATATGATTGTATAACTTATTATCTATTTATAAACAAAGATTGATGCGATTTTGTTCATTATTTACAGATTTATGAATCTATGAAGTTACAGATTCATTACAGAATTCCACCATTAGGTACTCATACATTACAAACCTTTAAATTTGGGAGATTTGGAAAATAGATAATTGACGGTCAGAGATTTTGTGGACGACCTAAGAAAGGTTGTTGAAGGTATGGTGAGAGAACTATAGATGGAACATGCTTGAATGAATGAAAGAATGAATGTGGATGAAGCGAAAGTGATGAACATGAATAGGAATATTGGGCGGAAATTAATTTAATGAATAAATATTTAAAGAATTTATTTTTCATATTGTTTCCAATTAATAAAAATTGATATTTGCTATACGTATGTTAAACGCAGACTTTAGTTGTAGGGTCGAGAAATTAAGCGATGCACGTAATCAATAATTATGACGCCATTTACACGAAGCGAAGCGATTTTAATTTTCAAATAATGTAGTCAACCAAATATACATAATTTCATATATAATACGATTAGTGACTATAATTTTTGTCGTCATGATCACGACTGCTTGTTGCGACGAAAATCTGTACGAGTACGATAGCACGAGTGTAGATTTTTTTAAAGCAACAAGCAGGAGTGATCTAGGCAAAAATGACCAAAGGAAAATCATAGTCACGTATGGTATTCGGCTTGACAATTCCCCGAAATGTTTTATTTACTCCAAGAAAATGTTACCTGCAGTATTTTGAAAACAATGTCTGATCTACTATTACCTTGGTGATCAATTTACATTGTTTCATTTTTTGACATAACTAAGCAAAGTAAACAAAGTCAAATAAAATTCAACAATATTCATCTACTCAAAATAGTTAACAAACGTTATATCTAAGCAACGATTTGCGTCAATTTTCACTAGTGAAATTGTCGCTGTAATACTACTGTGATTGGTTCAATTCAGCAAAATACTGTCATTTGATTGGATGAAAAGTTATGAGTGGAATTGTCATATATAATACAACACTTGTGTACAAAGTTATCGAATATATTATATTGCCACGAAACGTATTATTTTGGAAAGTCACGAGACCGTAGATCGAGTGGTTTTCTAAAATATTATAATAATATATTCTGATAACTTTGAACAAGGTGTTTTATTCGTTATGATTAATATAACGAATAAAACAATGAATCATTCCATTATGAAATAACATTAAAATAACAATTGAAATAAAATCTTTGACGTTAGCAATGACTTTAGTTTGTTAAATAAAAAACGCAATTACAACTTTGTTACTATGACGGCGATACTCTTTGATGTATTTGTGGGTGTAAGATTTACATTTTTTTGGTTATTATGTTTATTCTAGATCTTAATTTAACAGTTTTTGGCTAGGTGAATATACTACGTCGTCAAGGGTATATTCGTTTTTCTCTAGGTGATAACTGATAACCAAGGAAAAATTTTAAATATAATTGGTTGATTTTATTATGAGTAATAAAATGTGATTTTAATCTCTATCTAAATCTAAAAATATTTTAATTAAAACAATAATTTTAGAATTGCACATAATCTCAAATGTTCAATTAATTGAGTATTGAGCTATCGCTGCTGATCTATATGTACGAATAGTGCAACATAAAATTCAATAAAAAATTAATATTACATTGATAATTTTAACCTTAAACTAAAGCCAAATGCAAGATGAAACAATGTAATTATTTTTGTTAATACGATGTAGGTATCTATGACGTTAATGAAAATGTCACTGATGATGCGCATCGTTCGATTTCTCGGACCGACTAAGGAAGTGTTTCTGTGCTTTGAGTGAGAATGGTTGTTTTTATTTTCATTAGAGAACGATGGCTGATCATTATAACGCTGTAAACATGATGCACAGTAACCATAACTTTATATTTGTCCTCTCAAATTTTTATCACAGAGGCTTTTATCGGGCGCGCACTATTTCCTTCTTAAATTCCCATAAATTACTATTTCTGTGTGTAATCTCGGTGGGGCCTGCGTGCAAGGGAGCCCCACTAAATCATTGAGATCCCATTTTAATGGCGTGTTATATATATTTTTTTCTTCCCGAAGAATAAGAGACCATCTTTCATTTGTTTATCTGTTGGAAGTGGCCTTATCTGGGCCGGCCCGCTTGCCTCCGCGGAAAGAAAACTCATCAACATCGTCGGCCGCCGCCCCCGTCCTCTTCAGAGCCGCCCCCGCCACCAGTTTTCGCTCCCTTTTTTCGGCGCGATATCGAGACCACTTGAGAAGGTTCGTATCTCTTCTCGCGGCTGCTGTCGCCGACATGGCAGCCGGAGGTTTTCAGGACACCCCTAAATGGTTAATGGATGTTTTTAATGGCTGTTTTTACGCATTTCAAAAGTATTTTATATACTTGAGTGTTGTTCAAATTTTACGTTTTCTTTCATTTCCTTCTACATCTTCTGTACCGCTGTACCACCCGCCAGCAAACCAAATTTACTTACAAATCATCTAAAAGTACTTATTATTCATCATTTTACTTTAAATTAAGATAATGTCATTTCTATATCATTTATGCCATTATTTCTTACCCTTCGTATATATATATATATAATCGGCAAATATTTAGCCGGATTGAAATAAATAAACTATTTAAACATTATATTAATTTAAGTTTCATTACTAAATACACTGCTCAAAATTGTACAGGGATATTTAAAAAATTAAAACTATAAATTATATTCAAATATTATACCGTAGGTATTGTTCAAAAATGAAAATAATTTATAAGAGAAATAATATTTTAGGTATTCTTACAAATATTTGAATTTAATTTATAGTTTTAATTTTATATTCTATTTTTAAAATATACCTGTACAATTTTGAGCAGTGTATTTATTTGTGTATATATTAATTTAATTAACAAGCAATGTTGAGACTTGCGCATACAACAGAGCACGAACTCGTCCGTCAGTTGTGATGCTGAACGTGGACAATTTTAGATGATATTTTGTGTTTTTGTGTAAATTGTGATTGTGATAGTGCCCTGTCAACATATTTTTCGATAAAATTGAAGAAAATAAAGGTATTTACATTTCTTACTTGTTTAATCATTATTATGATATAATATTTCATGTTTTTTACACGTCATATACGTATATAGATGTTAGGTTAAAAATTAAAATATGAAATATCATAACGATTATTAGGAGTGAATCTAGGAATTTTTTTACCATTTATAATAAGTACAGGCTGTTATTTAAGTAGGCGTGCAACGATTAACCGATGACTATTGACTATTGACTGTTTTGTAGATAGTAAATCTGGCAATAATTTTTGTTTTACATGCTTTCCATAAGAACTAGAATCTCTCAAACCTGACATGTAATTAAAAAAATATATAAATAAGGCATTACACCAGGTACCTACATAATAACTAATTAATAAATTGTTATTTCTATGCAGTGTTTATACTTTTGTCATTAGTAACATAATTATAAATAATTAAATGTACTATTAAACCAGTGACACTAAAATGTTCTCTAGGAATGAAATACCCAAATTTTTGAGAATTTCAAAACAATTCTTTTTGTTCTATAATCAGTATACCAAATTATGTATGTCATTAAAGGTTTGTGCAGAGGTATAGAAACACCCTGTATAACTCGTTCTATATACTCTTTAGATATTCAGTTTTTGTACACTCGTTAATAAAAGAATGGTTATAAAACTTGTTAAATAATGTTTTATTGCATTTTAACGATAATGTACAACTTGTCCGGCAGTACGGTGATGTGGATAGCGTTACGAAATTAGAATCTGGAGATCCAGAGTTCGAATCGCACTCAAACTAAAATTACCACACTGCGGCTTGGTGAGTGCGGACCATGTACTGTAAGTTTCTGTTGTACAGCGTAACATAAATAAAGTATAAATGTAGCTAAAAGTTTGTCGAATTTATTTGGATATAAAAATCACATGATAGGAGTTTTTTGTGTATGTTTGGAATATTTGCTGGAAGTTTTGCATTAAAATGAACTTCATCAAATAGCATTTCCTCAATTTTACGAGCATCCCATTAATCAAACTATCCACTCTAGTTTCCCTGCCATCCAAGCGTACGCTACAAAAAATTTCACGTACATACCGAACGACTTTTGCAAATTTATTTCGCATTATCAATTTTTTTCTTCCGTTCTCCTTCGAAGTTCCGTCGGAGTTTTTTGCCCGCAAGGTGGTGCGCACCCCCTGCCTCGCGTGCGCCGCTTTCAGACTTCACATCCAACTTTAGATTGTATAATGTACAAAGAAAACCCCTAATGTAAAATCGATGGCCGCGGTACGTGCGGGTGGGAGCGAGACGGCGCGACGGCGGTGCAGGAAGCTGGAAAGAGACGCGCTGAATTGCAAACTGCAAAGTCGGTAATAAATCATGCGAAAACGAATGCGCGCGCCAGTAACTTATCTGTTCGGTCGCACTGCTCACAGCGCTCGCTTCGCCGTGCGCCGCGGCTCCGCGTGCTGTATAATTAACTTTTTAAGTTTCGTTTCCATGTAGTTCTGAAATAATTGTCCTGGTTGTCTAGGAACTAATGAGAGGTGGAACTCAACTGGAAATTGTTTTACTCCAAAGCTTGTGTTTCGTTATTAAATTCGATGTTGATCTATGCTATTGCACATTGAAGGAAACACGTTGTACTGCCTCATATTAGTTACAATGTTGAGGAAGGATTTTAAACTGATTCACAATTTAGATTAAAAAGTTATGTTATGAATTTAAACTATCAATAAATTGCACATATTAAAGTGTAATTTTTGACCCCAGAGGTCTTGCATTTCATATCGGTTACACACATTTTTATAATTTCATTCCTTATTTTAAACACCAGATGATGATGAATATTGCATAGAACTTCAATGATATTGGTACAGATATTTTTGAAAAATAATAAAATACAACTTGACATCTGTTTTATTTTAGAATGACTTTTGAGTAGAGATGGGCGAATATCATCCGCGAATAGTCGAATGCCGCGAATATTGACATTATTCGATATTCGAGATTTTCGAATATTAACGTCAGTATAGCGAATATTCGAATACCTTGAATATCGCGCTATATGTTGACCTAAATTTTTGACTATGTTTTTCTTTATCATTTGTACATAAACTTAAAGCTATTACAATACTTTGAAGTTATTAATAACAAAGATATTTTGTTTCAAAACCATGAAGACGTACCATATTTCAAATTTGTTTTTCGGCAACATCCCGTACGTTTCACCTTAAATTTGAAGTTTCCGTCTTTTTCTTTTTTGTTTTAATTTTATTTTATCTTAACAATTTCATTCAAATAATGAAAAGGACATAATTAAATAATTATTAATAATAAATATATTAACTTTTAGGAGTATTCGAATATTCGAGTACCTAGAATATTCGAGATCTGATTAATATTCGTATTCGATATTAGAATTCGAGAAATTTGATATTCGCCCATCTCTACTTTTGAGGCGTTGGAACAGCTATTAAAAACGGGAAAATATTTGAAAACTTAGAAGCATTATTATATTGTCCTACGGAATAACAGACATTACTGTCAAACATTTAATTTGCTTTTATTTATTTAAAGTAAGTAAAAATTCTATAATTTCCCGCTGTGTCTCTCCCTCCACAAATATATTAGGAGGCCATGATTTGACGGCTGGTAACCGCACTTCACGAACATAAATATATCACTCATCGAGATTTGCTACGACATAGTGCACACCCTCTATAGAATTAGTGGTGTAATTTAATGAATATTTTTTAAATTTTGTTGGTACTACTGGCCATTAATCTGCATTTTATTTTAAACATGTTTGAAATTTGTACCATGGAAATGGCAGAGTTGGCAATTCTGTGGCCCCTGAAAAGCATGATCCTCTCAGCATTTGTCTATTTTATCTAGGCAAAAATGCCAATCAGAGTGTTTCTTTTTATGTAAATTTAATTTTGATGTAATTAAACAAAATGTTTAATTAATTTATATAGACATGCTGCTTATGCTTACGAGTATGTATATAAGAATTAAATAGAAGTATAATTGTTTGATGATCTATAAAACTATAAAATTTGAAGTGCATCAGTGATAGAGAGTAGGCTCTGGACAGCACCTGCGCGTAATGAACCAGCGTTTATCCTCGAAACACTGTAATTAATCCTCACTTTAAATTAAAAACGCTTTCATTCGTCGGAGGTTGGAACGATTATTCTCCAGTAAATTTTCCGTTCCCGAAGCCACCCCTTCGCATGGCGTTTTACATTTGTATAGGCACTGTACAACTTCACAGATACAGGGTGCAGCTGTTCCTGTTCCTACCATTGTATGTCCCCGCGCCCCTCGGGGTAGCAGCCCCAGGCTGTTCATCAACCCCATCGCACGGACGCCACTGATTGCTTACGCATTATACATGCGCTGCGTCGCGCCATTCGCGTTTTGATTTTCACGAAATTCATTTCATACATCGCTGATTCCATTGCTTTGTTCATTGTTGTTTTGTTGCTATGGATACTGACACCATGTTGAGTTATTGCTGTGTACATTTTTGTACTTGGTATTTTATTTTAGTTGGCATTTTTTTGTGTTGAATTGTGTTTTGTTTGCGATTATTTCTGGTTGGGGGTTTTTTATGTTGTAGAGTAGACTAGAAATTATTTATAGTAAACATGTCGCACTTGCAGAAATTATGGCGGTGCTCTGAACTGTATATTGTAATTGATAAAATAGAGTTACACAAAAATTATTATTTTTACTTTTGTACACAGCTAATAAACTAACAAAATACAAATTTTATTTTCTTGTTCCACTGACAGATGATGACATTTCAAAATTTATATTTCAGTTCTTGTATTTTCTAAATATCTGAATTATATCGAAAATAAGGACTTGTTTCGCATTGTTATCATGACAGCCTCCTCATACAGAGTTTTTCATTTGGTAGCGCAAAAAAATCTTTAAATTAAAGTTAATTACTTTTTACCCATTACAAGGTATGGAACTCTGCCGTAGCAGATCTCGATAAGTGATATATTTATGGGCAAAAATAATAATAATAATAATATTTATTTATACTGCAAACATACAGAAAAATAGTATTTCCAATGACATATTCACAGTAATGAAACAAGTGTTTCCAATTTACATATCAGAGAAAATAAAATGTTTGATTTGTATCTTAGACATATAATAAATATCAAAATTATCACTCTTTATTTCATTGATTATCTTTAAAATATTATTTAAAGGTGAACAGCTGTCCTTGCAATGAAAAATCTGTTGTCTCGGTCTTAAATGTCTATGTGGTATGTAAAATAATACTAACTGTAACAATTCTGGTACATAGATTTTTGCTTTAATTAAATGTTGATGGAGTGGAGCACAGGGGTAGTTTTAATGTGGTGAAATTGTTTGTTGTGAGTATTGAACTCGGGTTCTCAAATTTACAATCCGACTAGATAGCACTGAGCACCTACCCTATAATTATTTTTTTTAAATATTGAAAATTCAATTATTATAATTGGATTTCTTATTTAAATTTCTTTCTTATTAAAATTATATTTTGTTATAGTCTTTTGGTAAAAATATATTGAATTGTTATTATCTGTGACTGTCTACTTCAATTCTAATAAAGTGAAGCTCTTATCATACAAAGATATAACATATCTGTGGCATTTGTTTCTTTTATTTTAAAAAGGGGTAGCTTTACACGATACAAATAAAATGAGAGAACTCAACATCAACGAATGCCAGTACAAAAATATTATTGTTGAGTAATTGAACGAATATCAGGCGCGGTAGCCGAGCGTGTTAAAGCACATCTCTTAACATACTGTGACGTCAGGATTAAATCAAGGTTCGTCAGTTCGAATCCGCCTGTCGACAATGTGTGATTTGTCGTAAAATATAAAATACAGTTACATGTATTTATCACACTCGGGCGCTTATACGCCTTAAATAATGTAGCATTCGACTACGAAAACCGGCAGTACGGCAGTGTAAAAACTGCGGCTCGGTGTGTCCGATAGACCCAGATCCGATTTGGGCTGTAGTGCCATCGAAAGAAGAAGAAGAATTGAACGAATGCCTAAATATTCTTCATAAACAAACAATTCATTGACTATCACCCTCTTCGTTTTTCATTCCATCTCACACCTTTATTTCGAGTTCGTTCCACCTCCATACCCATCTCTAACTAACTTCACCTACCAGAACTAAAACTAATCCATCAGTCGCGTCCACCAATCACAGCGGACTTAGCATGCAGCGAGGCATTCTCCGCTTCCTTCTGTCCTATGCACAGAACACGTACTCTCATTAATTAGACGCGTCCCGACGTCGCAGCGTCTTAGCGGCGTCCGTCACACGAGACGCTCCCCAGTGTAATGGATGCACTGCAGCTGTCGCCTTAGAACAGACACGAGACTGGAGACTCCGTGCTACCTTGTAGTGTTGTCTCGTTTTATATGTCCAATGTCTTGAGCGATGTGGATGAAGGGTGGTTGGCAGGGAGATTGGACGGAGGGTATTGAGTTATGGGGTGCAAGGTGGAAATTAAATGGATACTTGTAGGTATGGAGGGGAATTTTATTGGTTGGACAAACGTTTAATTATAGGGATTGTCCAATGATGTGGTTAAAAATTGTGTTAATATTTAACTTAAATTGTTTCTTAGGCTTTTCTAAAGTCAAGAGCTGTAATAGTGCAAGAGGAACAAAGACACTTTACATTTGTAATACAGACAATTTTTTATTTAAAAAAATGTATACGTACTGAATATAAATTCGTTCTGTCAATATGACAAGTTTCTGCTTTGTTTGCATCCCTGGTATTTATCGGTAAAATTTCGAATAGATGAGGTCAAAAATGACATAATTAAATCCTGACAGAGTTGCCGTTTCTACTTTGGAATTATGAGAAATTTTGCCAAATAAATTCATGGCTCGAATTATATTCGGTTGATTATTTCCTGAATTAATATTTCAGATTATTGTTTAAACGTCAATATTTTTAATATCAACAAACGATTGGCTAAGATATGGTACAAGGATTTTATCAAAATTTTGTCATATATAATACCATTAGTGACTACGATTTTGCCGGAAATTTTTGTCCTTTTGATCACGACTGCTTGTTGCAACGAAAATCTGCACGAGTGCGATAGCACGAGTGTAGATTTTCTTAAAGCAACAAGCAGGAGTGATCTAGGTAAAAATTACCAAAGGAAAATCATAGTCACGTATGGTATTCGACTTGACAATTCCTCGAAATATTTTATTTACTCCAAAATAATGTTACTCGCAGTATTTTTAAAACAATGTCTGTTTCATTTTTGACATAACTAAGCAAAGTAAACAAAGTCAAATAAAATTCAACAATATTCATCTACTCAAAATAGTTAACAAACGATTTGCGACAATTTTCTCTAGTGAAATTGTCGCTGTAATACTACTGTGATTGGTTCATTTCAGCAAAACATTATAATTTGAAAAGTTGTGAGTGGAATTGTCACTGTAAAATCATCCTCTTGGTGCAAATGAAGCATTCTAGTTGGCTTATAATGTAATGAAGGCAATGATTATTATAAAAATCTTTAAATAGAATAGTAGTGAAAACATAGTACGTATATATGTGAGACTCAATATCCGAATACATTCAAAACCCGAAAAATATGCTACATAACCCCCTTCCTGACATGATCTAAGTTTATTTTAAATTAATAAATATTATGCTAAAAAATAACCATAAAACATACTTGACCTATTTACAATATGACTAATATTATTTCAGTTTTGAGCATTTTTTCGGGTATTATCCGAATTCGAGTACTGGGGCTGACATATACATCTCGTGACAGAGGTTTATTGTTTTCTAGCCCTGGGTTAAATATTTATTATTTACCATGAGCTATGAAGTTTTAGAAAGAACAGTTTGCGCATTTCATGCGTATCACTTGAATAAAAGTAATGTCCTCTTTGACATAAAACAATAGAAGTGTCTCTTGTTCATCTGAATTTGATCAC
Source organism: Pterostichus niger (assembly GCA_947425015.1). Classification (NCBI taxonomy): domain Eukaryota; kingdom Metazoa; phylum Arthropoda; class Insecta; order Coleoptera; family Carabidae; genus Pterostichus; species Pterostichus niger. The sequence goes on from OX380341.1 coordinate 32,051,190, forward strand.
ATTTATAGTTTTGTTGATGGAGAACCACATATTTTCTTCTTAAAACACATGTTTATCTTTGGTGAGTCTACCAAAAATCTTCTTAAATAGTGCAATTTACGTTCATAAATCGTGATTCCTTTGAGGTGTCGACAACAAGTGCAGTGCAGTCAGTCTCCGCTGGCTTGAAAGATTACAAGTTTCCAATAAAACCATGGAGCGGCGTAAGTTTATTTATAAGAGACTTGTGGACGCAGCTGCACTTTCGTGCAACCGGTAATTGAACACAAAAGCTGTTAAAACAACATAGGTTATATTGGGGCTTAAAAGCAAATTTCAGGCTTTCCGAAAACTTTTACACTTCTCTGCTGAAACATACTTTTTACCTCATTTATCCGTCTAAGCTTTCCAAATTCTAATAGTGTTGTTTATTGCGGTGTTTCTCAAACTGCCAGGCTTGAGTTATCATGATAAAAATAAAGTAACGGCATGTATCCATTACTGGATATAGCACTCTGCTGTAGCAGACATGTTTAATGCGTGAAGAATAGTTACCAGCCGTCAAATCACGACTTCCAAAGATGTTCGTGGTTGGAAAGTCACAGGGATTATTTTAATATGTAATAAAGTTGGCTCTGGGAATTGATGTCGGGTTCTTGAATCCACGATACCACTAATCTTTCTATATTTAAATAACATATATTATTCGCGCACACTCAAATTATTTCTTTTTCACGTTTCATTGGTTACAACACATCAGTAGTACCAAATTCATATGATTGTTAATTGTTTTCCTTCAATTTACTTAAATAAATCAATAATTTAATGTATTATTCGTTTTTGACAGTTTTAGAGAAAATATTGTTTATATTTCATAGGCGAAATTATCGACTAAAAATGACAATCGCACGCGCAACAAAAAAAGAAACTATTTTCAGATACTATTTTATTTAATTTATCTTATATCTGGATCCACAAAAATAAAAAAAAACAATTATCTATATGTAAGTATTTAATTTTAATTCTGTACTTTAACATAATTTTTTAATAAGTATGCTTATTATTTTTAAAATCTGATGAACTCCAGAGGGTCATAAAGTTTGAGAAGCACAAGTTTCTGTTGTATAGAGTAGCATATCTTATAAAACTAATTTTTAAATATACTATTATGTATGAACTAATTAGAAAAAAGAAAATCAACAAATACAATTTATTAGAGAACCTTTTTAAATAAAATAAAAATATCATCACACCTTTTACCCATCACCGGATGTGGCACTCTGCCTTAGCAGATCTCGGTAAGTGATATATTTTTTCGCGTGAAGTGCGGTTACCAGCCGTTAAATCATGGCTCTCAAAGATATTAGTGGAGGGGGATCCACAGGAGTAGATTTAAATTGGTGAAAATTGCTTGTCGGCTGTGGGGATCGAACCAGAGTTCTCAAGATCTACAGACCTTTTTAGTTTTATATTAATTATTAAATTTGTACAGTTATTTATGTTCCTAATTACAATATTACAATCTAAAATAAATTAATTATTTCTTAGAGATAAGACTGAAAAATTGCAATTTAACGACGTATAACGACAAAACGGAGAAAAGCACAGACAAAATCACCCATTTTATCATTTGCTTGCTGTATTTAAATGCAAGGTTTTTGTTTATTATTTGTCGTTGCTACCATATTTGTTAACAGAAATCGTTTAATAATGAAAATCTTATTTAATATACATTGGTATTTTATGTACGATTTGATATTTCTATACACAATTTTTTTAATATAACACTTTACACACATTTGTTTAATAATGTGTTCATTTTAGTATGTGAGTATATATTATAATAAATATTTATGGGGTAGAGAACTCAGCGGTATCAAGTCGGTTTGTGGATTTGTTTTTCACCACATTAAAAGTACTCCTATATCTTTCCCTCCACTAATATCTTTGAGGGCCGTAATTTGGCGGCTGGTAACCGTACTTCACGTGCATAAATATATCACATTTTAAGATTTGCTACGGCATAGTGCCAGAATCAATATTGGGTAAAAGGCGTAATATATTTATTTATTTATTTTTATAATTGAAAATTGTCATCAACTTTTGTTATAATTTTTAAAATAATTATTTTAATATTAGTTCAAAATGTAATTAATTAGTTATGAAACTTATTCCGCAAATTAAAATTAATTACCTGTAAGACATAAATAACAAAATCTTTAATTGTAATTTATTTGGAGTGTTTACATACCTTGGATTAAATGTAGTTTATTGCCCCCTCATACTTCTACAAAAACCACCAAGGGAGCATGTGTACCAATATATCACAGACCCGTTTCAACTTATAATTTACATCCAACCTTCCTAATTCGAAAATTAGTCCATCCGTAAATTGCTCACCGTAAATTTATTCCTAATTCTACCTAATCCTCATTTTTCACGAAATTTTTTTCAGCTGCAGACATAATTTCCCGCGATCCTTTGAACGAATAACCTTAATTTCGCACCCAAATTACGTGGTAGATTTAACTGGAGGCACATAATTTTCGTACAACATATGTTAATAAAATGTGGCGGCTCCGCGCTCCGCCTTGCTCCGCACGGGAGTGACGTCGACGCCCTGTGCGGATGACACAGCAGCGGACAGTAGCGTCGAGTGGGAGGGGGCGGTAGAATGTTATGTAATGGAAAAATACCAAAACTGGGAGAATTGCGAGAACAGGCCGTTGGTGATATTAAATTTTCCAACCTTCTGGTTCCGTAATATATCGTCGAGAGGGAGGCTGCGGCATGCGCGTTATATACGAGCCACCCTGTGCTATACGTTTCATAATAATATATAAGTGTTGTAGGCTAGAATGTCGGACGCGACTGTGTCCTATTGATAAATTTTTGGTGATTGGAGACAAATTGGTTTTTTATTGGTCGTAAATTGTGTTTCTTGTCAACTGGATTATATTTGCTTTTTATTTCCTCTATTTGAAATTAATGATATTTGATCTGTTTTGTATTGACAACAAACAGGATATTTTTACAAAGTACAATTATTCATTTTGGAACTAATTGTTTTACAAAAATCTTTTGCAATTTTTCCTCACTTGACATCTGTCTTTGTTTGTTAATATTTAACTGAATTTCGACTTAATATCATTAATTTGATATATCATCATGATATTTAACAATTACTCTTCATCATCATCTGTGGCGCAACAGCCCAAAACGGGCCTGGGCCTACCGGACACACCGAGCCACAGTTTTTACACTGCCGTACTGCCGGTTTTCGTAGTCGAATGCTACATTATTTAAGGCATATAAGTGACTAGCTTATAGCGCCCGAGTGTGATAAATACATGTAGCTGTATTATATATTTTACGACAAATCACTCATTGTCGACAGGTGGATTCGAACTGACGAACCCTGGTTTGGGTGACGTCACAGTATGTTAAGAGATGTGCCTTAACACGCTCGGTCATCGCGCCTGTCTATAAGATCTTGGCAAGTAATATATTTTGCGTGTGAAGCGTGGTTACCAGCCGTCAAATCACCCCCAAAAATATTAGTGTAGAGGGAGCGATAGGAATAATTTTCATGTGGTGTAATTGTACAACAGGAACTTAGTCCCAATTACAGTACGGGATCAGGACTCACCGAGCCGCAGTGTGGATATATTTTTAGTTTGAATGGGATTCGAACTCAGAATCATCGTATTCTAATGTCGTAATACTAACCATATAACCGTATTGTCACAAGCTATCGCTACATAATATTTTTAGTTCTTAAATTAGATTTGTAATTAATAATAATATTTTAATTATTGTTAGTCTGAAACAAACATAAAGATATTAATTTGGAGTGAAGTTATCATTTTTGTTGTGAGTGTAATAAACGAGCAGAACAAGTGGTAACAACCGGTTGAGAAATAACTCTAAAGAGTTTTGAGATAGCAAAGTTAAAAGTTCCATTAGAAGTCCGAATGGCGCCTGTAAAATTATCCAATTACCTTAACAGCCTAGTCGCGATTTAAACCAACCAAAGGAACACAAAATTGCCTTGAAAAGGACCACGGCCCTTTTAAAACACCATTAACGAATTTAAGAGTAATTATAGAAAGCAGCCGCCAAACCTAGAACTCTCTCACGAAAAATTGATAATAGGTTATTTTCGTTTACCCACCGAAACGAAGACAAATTCTGGGGGTTTTATCTTATTTTTCTTTCCTTGGAGACTGTCTCCCCTGTCCGCGCACCCCTAGCCCCTCCAACAAAGATAGATTACTCCGCCATTCTTGCAATTTCCCTGTCGTATCTGAGCTCGTAAATTGTTGGTAATATATCGCCAGTTGCCAGAGGTTCGGGCGTCGGGCGCGGGGTTGGCACCCCTGTCTTCTTGGTCGGGGGTGTGCTCGGCGACGGACGCCCGACGAAGAACGACGCATGTGAAGGCCGGGCGCTAGAGAGAGATGCACGCACAAGGAGTAAATTACGGATCATTGTACAGTCTCTTGTTGTATGCTGGTGTTGTGTCTTTCCGGTCACTTTAAATATGAACCGCTGTTGTTTATTAGAAACCAGGATCCGGTGTTGTTGAGAGGATGTGTGTTCAGGTGTAAATTAACTATTACACTTAATAAGAACTTCCATAATTGAGTTACGTAACCATTCAAGTAAAAAAAAATTGTTTTTTGCAAAATGAAAAACTGCTATGATATTGTATTAAATTTATTGTATTTATTTATCAGATATGAATGAAAGTTAACTTCACATGTATACACTATAAAAATTGAATATATATAGTCGTATGATGAAAAAAATTACGAAACTAAAAGTATGATAATTTTATTGATAATTCGAAAAAAGAATCAGCAGGTATTTATAGGTATATAAACTAAATATTGATAACTAAAATATTTTCTATTGTTTTTATTTGTTTTTTTTTATAAGATAATTTATTGTGAGGTAGGTGGCTCAGTAGTATCGAGTAGAACTGTAGATTTGAAAACCCGGGTTTGATTCCCACAGTCGACAAACAATTTTCACCACGTTAAAACTACCCTGTGGCTCCCTCTGCAACAACATTTTTGAGAGCCGTGATTTGACGGCTGGTAACCGCACTTTAAGCACATAAATATATCACTTACCGAAATTTGCTACGGCAGAGTGCCACACCTGGTTAATTGATAATAGGTGTGATGATATATTTATTTTATTTTTATTTAAGATAATTTTCTATATTTTTAATTATAGATAGAATAAAGTACTTGTATTTTGATCTCGGTAAATGATATATTTCTTCTCGTGAAGTGCGGTTGCCAGTCGTCAAGTCATGGCCCCCAATGATGTTAGTGGAGGGGAGCCACAGGGGTAGTTTTAATGTGATGATTTATATTTTACTATTTTCTTTTTGTTATATCATAATTTATTATATTTTGGAAAGGAAAATGTTGGCTTTAGGCTAATTGAATAAGTAAATTTAAAAAAAAATTGTATTACTATAAATTTGGATAACCTTGTGAAAAATAAATGCAGAAAATGATGGGTTAACCATCGAAACGTCCAAGAAATAAATTGAATTATTCAAGGATCCTAAAACCAACATTTTCCTTTCCAAAATTGAATCACAGCATCAACAAGAATTCCAAGTAACTTATTATAAGTAAAGTTATTTTTTAGTCCATAAAAATAAAAAGTAATTGTAATTTTAATTATTTCAGGTAATTTAATGACAATTTTTTCATGTAATTGAGTAAATTAATTAACTACTTTTTATCATAATATAACGTAATTGAACGATTATAATTTAATTACCATGAAGACAGTAATTTCAAAAAAAAAATTTATTATATTTTTTGAGTAATTTTATTACCCTGATCAATTATAAATAGAAAAACATTTTTTTGCGACATTTAATACCTCAAATAAGACTCGGAGATGTAATTGATTCTTAAATAAATTAGATAATTTATTTATTTATGTTACGCTGTACAACAGGAATATAATCTCAATTACAGTACAGGATCCGCACTCACCGAGCCTCAGTGTTGTAATTTATATAATTTTAAGCTTGAGTGAGATTCGAACTCGGGATCTCCGGATTCGAATTTAGTATCGCTATCCTCACTACCGTACTGACGGACATAATAATGCATTTTGGTGTTTATAATTTTGGTTATTGGATATTATAAATTAAAGAAAAACGGTCCAATCCTTTTGGCAAAGTATAATGTATGAAAATATAATCAGCACTTGTAACGAGATGAATGTTTAAAGCTGATAGTTTGAAAAAGACAAAAGGCAAACAGATAAAGTAGTGTGAATAACAGAGTCCGAATCATATTACAAGTAAATTTCCTGTTGTTTGATGGTGTGCAGCAGAGGAGCAGTGCAGTTTGCGCTGTTTAATAAAATATCACAAAACCACTCGCGCACCGTTCGCCACTAGCCGTATAAATACACAAGGGCCATGTATAAACTGTACATAAATAACGTTTTTTCAGGCGGTGGCGGCGGCGGCAGCGGCGGCGGCTGAACCCCGCAGGTTGGTGCGGCCGCGCGCGGCACACAGTAAATTCTAGAAGCAATAACGATGTAAATTTAGCTGTTGAAATCGCCGCCGAGCCGCCACGAACGTATTATATTTCTAACGTACGATTTATGGCGCGGCTCATTCAAATTAAAATTTGAGTGGAACAGAAGTGGAGCGAACGCAATATGGTCTCTCTTTTACAAATTACGCCATCCGAATTGCAGCCCTTCACGGAAACTTTCTTACCGACTTATTCTTTCTCTTTTACGCGCATTCTTCTTCTGATTCCCGGACTTCTAGATTTCATAGTGCTGATTATACTTACGAATTCATGATCTCGCTTACTGACTCACTCTCTTATTCTTATATCGCGATAATTTAGATTACGACTACGATAATTGTTTTATAGTATTGATACTTCACCTACAAGTAATGCTACGTTTACTAATGATGTGCATTTTTACCCGAAATATGACCTGACTCGACCCCAGTTTCTGGTCAGTTGATTTTTTTTCTAAAACAGTTTTTGACCATTATCTCAAAAACTATAAGACTTTTGGACTTAGGAATTCAGCAGGTTAAAATACATATGTATGTAAATTTTCATTACAATATTTGAACGAGAAAGAGTTTTAGAGTAAATTGTTTGAAAATCGTAAAAACACTAAGGGTACCCCGAGGAAAAATTTCAAAAATTTTTATAAAAATTAAATCGCTTAAAATGAGCTTATAAGTTAATTCGGACACGGGGAATTCAATGCCGCTGAGCGCATTTTCATATCTTTCTTAGTTTTTGAGATATAGCCTCCGGAAGACTTTAACTTTCTAAACAATTTTTAACATCAGATTTTCGACTTTTCCGAGGCTATAGCTTACAAACTAAGCAAGCTATTGACATGCCTTCAACGGCATTGAATTTATGAATATATAAGTAGATTTAAATAAATAGTAGTTTTGCACAGTTAAGATTAACAACATTTTTATTGTACATATTGAAATACTACTTATTCCTTGTAACCTTAACTTTCAGATCAGTTGGGTATATATCGGGTCAAGCTGAAAATATACATGAAAATAACATTTTTACGATTACGATACGAGAAATTTAATAATCATTTCATATAAATCAAAGGAGTTGTATATGCAAATGCACTTCACGATTCCTGTAAATCTGTAAAATTGTATATATTCAGAACGATTTCTCTCAATTTTTTTTCAAATAACGTATTATTATTTTTTATATCTTTATATAGAAAAAAAATTACTCTCTCTAATGAGATCGAAAAAATTGTAATATGCCAGGTAAAAGAAAGTCGTTTCCTATACTGACTATCGATAAAAAATATCTGATCTTGTCAAAATATCTGCAATCATAAGCCCTCGAAACGTTATTTTTTAAAATTACTTAGATTAAATAATTATTTCAGGAGATAATTTAACTATTCCTTACTTATATCCTTTACTTTACAGCCTATAGATACACAAGAATTGTTCGCATTATAATATAGAGTTTAATAATATATCCGGATTTTTAGTTGTATCTTACCATAAAAGTAAGTTTAGAATTATAGCTGCTGTCTTATTATGATTTATTTATTTATGATACTTTGTACAACAGGAACTTAATCCCAGTTACAGTACAGAATTCGAACTCACCGAGCCGCAATGTGGTAGTTTAAATATATTTTTAGCTTGAGTCAGATTCGAACTCATGATCTTCGAATTCGAATACCGTATGGTATCCTTAATTTAAATCTACTCCTGTGGCTCCCACTCCACTAACATCTTTGGGGGCCGTGATTTGACGTCTAGTCCCCGCACTTCACGCAAAGAATATATCACTTACCAAGATCTGTTTACTGCAGAGTGACACACCCAGTAATGAGTAAATGTCGTGATGATATATTTTGTTATCCTTAATTGGTTTATTGTGACTACATACAAATTCGATGACGAAACCATATTCTTAAATGAAACAGACTTTACCAAACAAGATAACTTTCTAATATAAGTGCACAACTTCACCATCATTTATAATTTCTCTGTTTGACTCACTCCCTTGGCAACATATGCGCTTCACTCACAGAACAATTAACATATTCATCCACCCATCTGTAACCCTTCCTCAACCACTGCCGAGGGCTTTGTTTCTTCTCACCCCTTTGTTCTATCTATCTATCTCTTCTCTTTCGTTCCTGATTGGTCCGATTGTTGATGAGTGTAGTATCATTCGTATCATAAAGCAATTAAGGTTATGTCTCCACAGGGAGTCAAGCATTGTATTTCCAATTAGAAGGGCACTGCCGCCTCCGTCGCCGCCGCCAACGCTATCTGGTTCAAATGCTATTTTTGTGCCCGCGCTTAAATAGCCTGATCTATTGGACTGCTATTTGGAGATGGCGTTTGCGGTATGTTAGCGATGGAGGGCCTATTGTCTTTGTCATGTCGTCTGGATATGTTGTTTATCAATTTTTATTTGACCCAACCAAAGAATATTTCATATATTTTTATTAAATGGTGCCGCATTTATTTAGGGAAATTTATCTCTGGTTCTTGATTATTAATAACAAAATTTATATTTCTAACACTGCAGCAATATTTTATTTATAAAATAAATTTATTATCTCGTCTTTTACCCATTATTGGTGTTGCACTCTACCGTATCAGATTTCGGTATGTGATATATTTTGAACGTCAACCCTCAAAGCACGGTCTCTATAGATGTTAGTGAAAGGAAAGTCACAGCAGTAATTTTTCGACCATCAATTTAAATAAATTTGGTATAACTTGTACAGATATTACCTCCGGAAAACTTAAACTTTCCAAACAATTTTCAACATCAGATTTTTCGACCTTCTCGAGTCTATAGCTCAAAAGCTAAGCAAGGTATTGGGCTTCGCTAAACGGCATTGAATTTCTCGTTTATAAATTAACTTATAAACAAGTTTTTCGTGATTTTTAATTTCGTTACAATATTTGTACGAGAAAGAGTTTCAGAGCAAATTGTTTAAAAATCGTAAAAACATCGAGGGATACCCCTTAAAAAATGTCAAAAATTTAAATCGCTTTAAATAAGCAAAAAAATTCTTATAAGTCAAATCGAACACGGAGAACTTAATGCCATTCAGCGCATTTTCATATCTTGTTTAGTTTTTAAGATATAGTCTCTGGAAGACTTGAATCTTCCATACACTTTTCTACATCAGATTTTCGACTTTTCCGAGGCTATAGCTCAAAAACTGAGCAAGATATTGACATACGCTCAACGTCATTGAATTTATGTATACACGAGTAGATTTAAATAAATAATAGTTTTACTCAGTCAATATTAACAGAATGTTTATTGTACCTATTGAAATACTATTTATTCCTTGTAACATTATAACTTTCGGATAAGTTGGGCATATATCGGATCAAGTAGGATACACATAATCGGGTTAGATTGGATATCCATCAAGTCGGGTTGGGTTAGATAACCATTAGGTTGGGTCGGGTTGGATATCCATCGGGCCACATCGGGTTGAATACCCACCAGGTCCGGGTCGAGTCGAATTAATTTTTTTTTAAATGCGCATATCTGGTCTAGGAGTAAAATAATTATTGTAATTATAAATATAGTGAACTTGTAATTCTATTGAACTCGTCAATTTTGAAAAGTAAAAAAATATGTGAAAAACATGTAAAAAAAGTTATAAAATTCATGTATAATGTATAAAAAAACGATTCGTTTAAAATTACGTGCAAGACTTGATACCTTATCAAAGTTAAACATTGTGCAAGTTTAGTACTCTTGTTTTGATTGCTAATTATCATATAATAATAATAAATTCATATCTAAGAATCACGAACACTGTATAATTAAATAAAGACATCATCATGTTAACTTTAATAAAATTCTTGTTTAATTTTAAAACACGCAAAAAAGAAGCATAAACTGATATTAAAATATAATTTTCTACATCATAATTAAAATATTTGTACTCGTCGGCAATTTATACGCACATAAAACTAATTTAAAAATCTGAGCAATGTTGGCTTATCTTGATGAAGTGTCTCACTTGCATAGATATTAGCGAATTAGTGCTTGTTTCCTGTCGCCATCATTGTGAGCAGAACGTCACCATCCTGTTTAGCCGCCATTTTCCAAGAATAAAATTGACAACCTTCGAGGTACTGCGAAGTTGCGTGCAGAACTGACTCTTCTTCCATATGTTAATTATGCGTCTGCTGCCAACTTACAACAACAAAAAATCACTCATTGATTTTATTTTTTTGTATTCTAAAAGCAATTCTCTGTTTGACATCATGATTGCATGAAGACGTGGACGTGCTCATAATTCCAACGTTTTGGTTTTCTGTACGTAAATCACAAGTATTTTTGCTAATTCTGCAAATGACGCTAAGCCAATGAAAGCTTGTTTTCAAATGAATCAATGCTTCTTTCGTATCGGTCATGGAAATGGATTACGACCGTGTAATTTATAGCCGGTATATATTAAGAACCAAGTAGGGGATGGTGAGATCTATACTGCTACACTTCAGGGGCGTACTAAGCACATTTACACATAAGCACAGAATTATATTCATATAAAATACAGGCATGAATAGTTTCTTTTGTAATGCACTTAATAAACGATCATCCGTCAGTATGGTAGTGTGCATAGCAATATGGAATTCGAATCCGGGATCCCGAGTTCGAATCTCACTCAAGCTAAAAGTTATATAAAACTACCACACTGCGGCTCGGTGCGTGCGGACCTTGTACTGTAATTAGGATGTACTGTTGTACAGCATAACATAAATAAATAAATAAATAAATAAAAATACCCGAGCAGATACAATTTTCCAACTTTATAAAAGTAGAGTTCGAACGTTCTATCTAGCTAACTTCACAACTTATATATTATATCCAACAAAATGTGTGGCTAAAGTTGTATAAAACATTGTTTGCAAATTACATTTAACAATATGCACTTTAATACTGTAGCAATTAATTATAACATAAAAAATATGTAAAATGTGGTTTCAGTCATCTTGGCCATTGTTAACTTTTAACATGCTGCTAGCAAACAGAATAGTTAAACATGGTTTTATGCAACAGGGCCTAAGTGTTTCGTAAACCGTTATAAATTGTAGAAACTCTAAATTATAATTGGGATTATGTTGCTACAATGTAGAAATACAAATAAATAAGTATCTAAATTTTTACCGATTAATGGTTATAATTCGATAAAATCTAAATAAGGAAACTGGTCGTTTGATTTTCTTACTCATTCATTGTCAAGTATAAACATAACCTACACTTTATTACATTTAATTATTACTTAAAATTATAGGTATAAGTATGTACATTCAGATGATAAAACTATTATAATTATATTGACTTATATTTATTCACTTGTCAATACTGCAAAAATTGAACCAAAACGACTGACAAAATTTAAAAAGTTTTTATTTAGAATATTTGGCCAAATTGTTTGTCATACAATAGTTATTAAGAGCGGAAAAGAGGCACTTTACACTCGTAATACACACATTTTTTCTAAGATTGCATCTTAAATGATTAAAAACAAACGTATACGTACAGAAAATAAATTCGTTCTGTCAATATGACAAGTTTTTTGTTTTGTTTTTGTATCCCTGGTAACTTTTGAAGTAAACGCGCATTTATTGCGTTGCCATTGCAAAAGCGCGATATAGTTATTTGTGTATTAAGAGCGTAAAGTGATTCTTTGGTACTCGAACACAATAGTGTAAGAGGAACAAAGATACTTTACGCTCGTGATACACACATATTTTTTTCTACGATTGCATCTTAAAATTATTTAAAAAAACGTATGCGTACTGAAAATAAATTCGTTCTGTCAACTGTCAATATGACAAGTTTCTGTTTTGTTTGTATCCCTGGTAACTATTGAAATAAGCGCACATTTAACGTCTTTTTCGCGCGTTGCCATTGGAGACGCGCAAAAAAGATATTTTTCGATTGTTCCACAGAAAATGTCAACTTTACGATGACAAATAAGAGCGTAATTGTCAACTTTTCATAGCAATCATAGAAAAAAGTTATTTTTCGATTGCTCCACAGAAAACGTCGACTTGAAAGCAGGGTTCGTAAATATCATGATATTTATAATAAATATCAAAATATCTGATATATAGGATATATATCAGATAAATATCACTTTTTGGATATTTATTTTTTAATTTTAGTTTTTGTACACATTTATTATTAATAGGAAATACAAAATAAATTATTACTCCTAAATAAAAAATTAACATAGGTAATGAAAAAAACTAAATATACATTGAATGGATACACAAATATTATATAGTACTAAGAATAGTAAGAATATTTAAATAATCCTATATCCTAAATAGGGGCAAATCATCATCTTCTGATGAACTTCCTGAACATAGCGTTGCAGATAGAGACTCATTTGGCCAAATCCAATCTAAATTACTTTTTTTTTTGTAGTTTCTTTTTGGTTTAAATATTTAAACATAAAATCTAATCTTTGTCATTACCGAGACAATTACGTAATTGAGATTGGACAATGCCAAGTGGAGAAATATCGTTCCAGCCCTGCTGTGGCTGTTACAGCAGTGTGTAACTGTTCAATGTGTAATTTGTCGTAAAATATAAAAAATACAGTTACATGTATTTATCACACTCGGGCGCTATAAATTAGTCAATTATTCGCCTTAAATACTATAGCATTTGACTACGAAAACCGGTAGTACGGCAGTGTAAAAACTGCGGCTCGGTGTGTCCGAGAGGCCCAAGCCCGATTTGGGCTGTAGTGCCATCAGAAGAAGAACTGTTCACATAGTTCAATAAATGTACTTTTATTTGGCCACTTTGATTCATTGATAGTTACACTTTTCCACCATATTAAAGGATTTATATTTCTAAAATGAGTACCAAATAAAAATTTTGGAAATGGTTCAGACTTTGCCATTAATGACATCACAAATGACACACAATTTGGATTTATGTCGTTGATGTGAAGTTAGTCAAAAGCTAGTAAAGTAAGAATATAATTTTAACAGAATTTATGAAAGTAATAATGAGAGGTATACTGTATTTATTATAGACTATTTGATATTTTTATATAATGGATATATATCTTCGAACCCTGTCTATAATAAAATTAATGCCGTTGAGCGCGTTTTCATATCACATTTAGTTTTTGAGATATAGCCTCGTAAAAGTAGAAAAACTGAAAAATTCGAAAAATTTCACTTTTCCGGAGGCTATATCTCAAAAACTAAACAAGATATGCAAATGCGCTCAACGGCGTTGAATTCCCCGTGTCCGAATTGACTTATAAGCAAATTTTCATACAATTTTAAGCAATTTCATATTTTTAATTATTTCCTAAGGGGTACCCCTTTGGTTTTTTCAGATTTTAATTCAATTTTCCCAAAAATCCTTAATCGTAGGATTATTAAAACGAAAATTTACATACATATGTATTTTGACCCACTGAATCCAGTGGAGCAATCTTCAAATGCATATGACTTCTGGTTTTCGAGAAAATGTTAACAAACCGCTTTTTGCGATTTTTTTGGAGGAAAATTGAAAAAAATTAAAATCGCTGAAACTATGTTTATAAGTTAACTGAAGCACGAGAAAATTAATGCCGTTGAACGCGTTTTCATATCACATTTAGTTTTTGAGATATAGCCTCGTAAAAGTAGAAAAACTGAAAAATTCGATAAATTTCACTTTTCCGGAGGCTATATCTCAAAAACTAAACAAGATATGGAAATGCGCTCAACGGCGTTGAATTCCCCGTGTCCGAATTGACTTATAAACAAATTTTCATACAATTTTAAGCAATTTCATATTTTTAATTATTTCCTAAGGGGTACCCCTTTGGTTTTTTCAGATTTTCATTAAATTTTCCCAAAAATCCTTAATCGTAGGATTATTAAAACGAAAATTTACATACATATGTATTTTGACCCACTGAATCCAGTGGTGCAATCTTCAAATGCATATGACTTCTGGTTTTCGAGAAAATGTTAAAAAACCGCTTTTTGCGATTTTTTTGGCGGAAAATTGAAAAAAAATTAAAATCGCTGAAACTATGTTTATAAGTTAACTGAAGCACGAGAAAATTAATGCCGTTGAGCGCGTTTTCATATCACATTTAGTTTTTGAGATATAGCCTCGGAAAAGTAGAAAAACTGAAAAATTCGAAAAATTTCACTTCTCCGGAGGCTATATCTCAAAAACTATTTGATATATTTATATAATGGATATATATATATATCATTGCAAAAATATGACGATATATATCAAAATAAATATCATGATATATATCGTTCGATATATATCTTCGAACCCTGCTTGAAAGTGACAAATGAAAGCGTAATTGTTAACTTTTCATAGCAATCGTAGAAAAAAGTGACAACAATATTTAAACAATCATTTATTGATAGGAAAGCATCGGCCAAAGCTGATAATACTAAACATTCTTCTATTTAGTTTGCTCCCTCACATCTCATATACATCTGCATCTAACATCTCGCAGATTCATCTTCCGCTTGTATTCGCCTCCTGTGACAAATATAAAATCCCCGACATTTAACCTATTAGCAACGAGTGCAACAAGGACACCACACTTCGAGGGTGTCACACTCTCACAAGAAAGTGGCGCAGTGGCAGTGAGTCACGTGATGCACACTGCTGATTACCTCGGAAACGTGGGGAGTTGGCTGCAGAGTGCAGCAGCCCTTGAGTGGGATCGTGGTACGTGGTGGTGAATTTATGCGCGATATGCAATGGTGCACAGGGAAAAGATGAATTGCTGATGTATTAAAAGTGGGAAATATGCGGGAGGAGAGAGGGACGGGACAGGAGTTTTCTCGCTGGTGGTGGCTGCTGGTTGCTGGAGAGGAGACATATTGAAGTACGGGATATTTACATATTTTTAACTTCTTTTATTCTGTTCCATTACGGGGAGATTTCTCAACTCATTAGTTGTAAAGGAAAAAGGTTGTACATGTTTCAGTTGGCTTCATTAGGTGGCTTTACGAAATGAGAACAAGTTATTTGAACCGTTTTATATAACCGGATCGTTATCTGTAATCGATCGATGTGTTAATGATAACTTTTATATTTCATGATTATATTACAGTTCAATATTTTGTGACTAGGATACCCTTAAAATTTTTAGAAGTGCATTTTCATTCTTAAATTTTATATATTTAAGTAGAAAAAACTATTGCAAAGTAACAACATAAAAAATTAATATTAATAATTTTGTAAAAAAAATCAATCACTAAAACTTAATGCAAGTTAAAGTATGCTTAGTCTTATTTGATTACAATAATTAAAAATTACAACAATGAAATATTATAACAATGAATGATTACAATAATGAAATTTTACAACAATAAAAGATTACAACAATGAAACAATACAATAATGAAGGAATTTAATCATGAAAGTTTACAAAGATGAAAGAATATCACAATAAAAGCTTACAACAATAAAAGATTACAACAATGAAAAATTACACAAATGAAAGATTACAATAATGGAATATTACAATAATGAAATATAACAACAATAACAGGTTACAACAATGAAAGATTAAAACAATGAAATATTACAATAATGAAAGATTACAATAATAAAGGATTACAACCCGATCCGAGATGCATACATTACCAAACACTTATCGCCAAATGTTTCAGAAAACCTAGCTCAAAGTCTACTCTCAAATGCAAGTATCGCACCTATGATTGACATCGAAAAATTCTTCCAGAATGCCGCGAAGCTGAGAGCCTTTGCACTAAATGTCTAATACCCTTTGTAATTTGGAATTACTCAAATAACGCATACATTATATGTTCACATGAAAATGTTACCAATCTATTTGTATAGAATATCTTTTTTCTTGAAACAAATAAATATTATTATTATTATTATTAATAATAAAGGATTACAATAATGGAATATTACAACAATGAAATATTCCAATAATAAAATATTACAATAGTGAAATATTATATTAATGAAAGATTACAATAAAGAAATATTACAATAATGGAAGATTAAAACAATAAAATGTTACAACAATGTATGATTATAACAAAGAAATATTGTGGTTTCTATAATCAAATAACCAGTAACTTGAACATGTGAATTTACGTGACATTTTGATTGAATATGATGATTTCTTATTTCTTTTTATCAAAATATTAATATGATGAGTATAGGATACCGTCAAATAGGAGGACAGTTATATCATTGAATATTGTTTTTGTAAATTATATTTTTAATATATTTCAAGAAAACAGCAACATATATTATTTTTGAAGTTAAATTTTGTTATCGTAGGTTAAGTGTAGTAGGAGTATGTCAAATTCAAATTTATGGTTTTTAAAAAGTTTACGAAAATAAGTGTGAAGAGATTATTCCATGCTAAGTAAGTTTTACGTCATGCGTAGATATAAATTGACGTGCCCCAAATAAATGTGTTTTCTTTGTGCCATAATTTTATCGCACAGACTAGGTGACATGCAGAATAGTTCACGCAAGTTTTCAAGTAAAAAGTCATACAAATGAGCTGGAGTTGTCCTCGATTATCTCACTGAGTATTCTTTTTTCTCTTTTTAAAAGAGCTCAAGGTCGTCTAAGCCTCTTATCTGTTTATGATTTGTTGGCGTTGAGCCTGTCAAGGGTAGAAAACGCATATCTAAGAATAGCCTATTTATACGAGAATTCCCTTCTCTGTGAGTCAATCATGGACGTGACTTCTCCCAGGGTGAATTCACACCCTTGTGGGAAGGTGTCGCAGGACGTATGTCGTTTGTAGCGCGGCAGGAAGATAAGTTGGTAGTTTTTTAACCTTCATTTTCCGCAAGCAAGAAAGGGCCAAGAAAAACCGAAGCCATTCGTTTTGGCGGCGTCACTTCGAGCTCGAATATTTAAGACGAGAAAAAAGAGTAGATTTATGCGGTAGATGCGGGGGATGGCGAGAGTAACGTTGGGGGCGGCAGCACCGAATGTGAGATGTCGGTGTCGGTGGCCTCTGTAAGCCCTGGACTATTCAAACTAAACTAGTTTTACTTTACTAGGATTGTCTGTAAGTATACTTTTTACCATTTTATTTACTAAATGTAGTTCAATGCCTTAGTTTATATTTATTGATCAAATATGATCATCCACTATATGAATCAATACAGATGATTTTCAACTTATATTTAAGGGGAATCATGCGGGCTGAAGTTCGCAAAGAAAATGATCTGACTCAAAAATATCGAACTAGAGACAAAGTTTCAAAAATGTTATTGGTTTTTAAGATATTTTAGTTTTTAACGCCATTAAGTCTGACATCTGAACATCTAGATCTTTCTTTTTTCCCGCACATCTAGTCTATTCAGATTTCTTTTTAATATTCATGTCTTCTGTCTCTTCGTTTAGCTGTTGTTGTTATGTTTACGTCGTTATATACAAAATTGATAACTATATTTTAAATATATATATATATATAGGGTGTTTCACAACTTAGAGCAAAAAATTAAAGGGTATATTCTGTACGACGTGCTGATCATGAAACAAAAAGAATTTTTTTTTAAATCGCAAAACTATTTTCCATGTTTCCCAGTCCAAAATTTTTCGTTGCCAGTGCCACTGGGTGGATGATTATGTTAAAGTTATTAATTAAATAAAATTCTATTATAAATAACTGCTAATAATTGAATTGTGTAATTATTCTTTCGTAGTTGATATCTACTTCATTGTTTGTGTTTAATAGGAAAGCGAATCCAGTGCAGTACTACAAAAAATGTTTTAGGTTAACAACCCTTAATTTTTCGAATTTAAAAAAAATCTTTTTGTTTCATGATCAGCACGTCGTACAGAATATACCCTTTAATTTTTTGCTCTAAGTTGTGAAACAGCCTGTATATACAACTACTTAATTAATTAAAACGTTTCTAAGATAAAATGGTTATTAAATATTGCTTAGTTTACTCAAATCAGTGAAGGGAAAGTCGAAATGAATGGTGTAGATCTGGAAATCGTACCAGTAGTAATCCGACCTTAGACTAAGATAATCTTACAATCTATCTATTTTCCTTCCTGAAATAGCTGATAGCAATACATATTTGACAGGAAAGTTATTTATACTTCATTTATATATTTTTCTAAATGGTGCTTATAGTATTAGATCATATATGTGACTACAATTATATGCGAGCTCCGCTGTTTGAGATTCATATCTTCTTAAGTCTGAAGTCACAATTTAAAAAAAAAAATCATTAGGGCTTAATGAATATCAATTAAGGCTTTCTAAAACTGTACATTGTTTTCAATTTAGAGGAAGTTTATAAAAAAATATTAATTAGTGAAGGACCCTACTTCTCAAAAATGCTAGACACGATAATAATATAAAATTCTTTATATTTAAGACAGTAAATATTCATCTTATTTCAACGAACAACTTTTGAGAGAAAAATATAGAATAGGTATAAAAAAATATAATTTCAAATAAAACAAACAGGGTTTTTACATACATACATACATAACATCACGCTATATCCCATTAAATGGGGTAGCACGAACCCGTCAACATTCTCATCCTGACACACGATACTCGATTCGACCACATTAACACTTCCTCCATACAAACTCTTTCTTTTCTCACAACCAAAATCCATCAACACACAACAAACATTCATCCATTCGCTAGTGTACACTGCGCTTGTTTCTGAAGATCGTCTCCGCACAATTGCAGGTAAACACTCAAAACATCTAACCAATTAATCTAAAATCAAGAATCATACGCTTGTCTTCATTCATCATATTTATCCCGCAATTAATTTTCTCCAAACATTCCTATCCTGACACACCACTTTTGCTTCAACCACATTCATAATTCTTTTCATACAAGCTCGTTTATTCTTCACGCTCAGAATCTTTCGCTCACGCAACAACCCTTCAATCATATTCATCCACTTGTTCCTAGGCCGTTTTTAATCATCAAAATAAATATTTTGGACGTTAAATTTGTAAAAATAAAATAAATATATCATCACTGGGTGTGGCACTCTGCCTAAGCAGATTTCGGTAAGTGATATATTTTGTCGCGTGAAGTGCGGTTACCAGCCGTCAAATCACGGCCTCCAAAGATATTAGTGGAGGAGGAGCCACAGGGGTAGATTTTTTAAATTGGTGAAAATTGTTTGTCGGCTGTGGGGATCGAACCAGGGTTCTCAAGATCCACAGGCCGACTCGATACCACTGAGCCACCTACCCCATTAATAAGTAAAATTTGTATAATTAATTTAAACTCAGTTGTAGAAAAAAAATGTATACAATTCGTATTAAAATTCGTTTTAATACATTTATAGGTTTGCAGCACAAGCCATAGACTTCTCACTCGTACAACAACACTGTTTTTATAATTTATTTAAATATGTATACTTTTTATATTATATTTTTGGTGTACCGTAGAATTTTAATAATTAGTTTATGTGTGCCGTGAGACAAAAGTTTGTTCACCACTGGTATAACATACGTGTTAATTTATTGGGTGTTGAATAAAAATGTTATTGAATATTTTAACATTTTAAACATACAGCAGTTGTCATCATACTATAATTAAAAGAAAAGTAGGAGGTATTTACTGTCATTCAAATGAACTCTTGCTTCCTATATGTTAATACAAGTACCAGAATTATTTAAATAGAACAATAGTCACGTGAAAGTTATGCATATAAGACATATTTACAGTTTCATTTACACATAATCTTAAATCATAATTTAAACTTAATTAATTCTTCACTTCTGTCTTCATTATTAACGATGACGATTATGTTTATACATTATTATGAGAATACATATATTAAAACAAATATCTAATTACTTCAATTTATTATTCTGTTCAGTTTCCCAAAACCCAGATTTCGATATGTCTTTCATTTATGAACCAAAAGCTAAGAAACATTGGTTTTGCTTGTTTTAAGAGCAGTGTATTTGGATGTTTTAGCTATCTCTAACATGTTAAAACCGAGCTCTTAAAAAATTCAGAAACAAAGCTTGTGCTACCAGCCAATGCTTGGTATCTTCATTTTTAACGAATTTTAGTTTACAAATAAATAAATATAAATAAATATATCATCACGCCTTTTACCCATTACTAGGTGTGGCACTCTGCTTCCGCAGATCTCGGTACGTGATATATTTCTTCGCGTGAAGTGCGGTTACCAGCCGTCAAATCAATGCCTCCAAAGATGTTAGTGGAGGGGGAGTCATAGGGGTAGATTTTAATTTGGTGAAAATTGTTTGTCGGCTGTGGGGATCGAACCAGGGTTCTTAAGATCCACAGGCCAACTCGATACCACTGAGGCACCTACCTCATATTTAAGTTTACTTGCGACGTAATTAGAATGAGTTTCATATTTTACTTGTCCTGGCGAGGTATTCTTAAACGATAGAAAATGATTTTTATGACATAAACACATAAGAAACTGAAGGCATTAAAATGGGAGATAGAAGGTATTGTATCTTTACCGTCGATATGAAAAAACTTTCAAAACTCATTTAATAATTAAATAGAAAATTTATTTAACTATTTTTTTAATAATACTAGTTGTTAATAATGTGCACACAATGAATGTCTGGACTTTAGTAATTAATTATTAATGTATGATTAAGTGTGCACAATATCTTAGTAGAAAACTAATTTGAACAAACCTTATTCATCTTCATCAAGCGCCCATAATATCTTCTTTTACCGCATGTACATCGCTATCCATTACGCAGAAGAAAAAACCTAGAAAAAAGTAGAACAACAGTGAACAAACGCAAAGAAAACAAAACAAAACAAGAGTAGGGAGGAGAACATAAACCCTGTAGAAATTATTTTGCTCGTCTTAATTATTGTTGCCGTAAAGTTCTCTGCTGAGCGCTCTCGACCGCACACAGAAACTATGCGCAACGAAGACGCGTAAGTGTTCTGCGGCTGAGGAGAAGTTTGCGCGGTTGCCATGTCGGTCTCCGGGGTTAATATAAACAAATGGCATCCCCACGGTGATGTCTGCGAACATTACAACGCTGCATCACTCACTGCCAACGAACTTCTTGTTTTAGTTTTGGAAAGAACAGACGCAACACGACGTCCGTGAACACATATTCCAGACGTGTCTTTGTTACACGGAAACAACTTCTTAAATCATCTTGAGACTCTGTTTAGTTTGATTGAGAAGTTTTTACAGCGTAACTTCAAAGAAAATATCCCACAAAATTTTCAAAACGTCTTCTTACATTCGGCATTACAAATTTCGTACATAAAGAAAGCGAATTGTTCTTCTCTGTCGAAAGAATTTCTACTAATTGTATAAATTTGCAATCCAATTTTATATAACATCATACTTGTACACATTCAAATCTGACAGATTATATTGTTCATTGATTACTAGAATATCAGATATCTAATAGGTTACGCAAAATATAATTGGTCAGAGTTAGAGTATATTATGTTACGCAAAGCAGAAAGATAAAAGTTGGTTATCTTCTGCTTTGCGTCTTTTACCTTGCTGCTTACTTTACTTTATTAAAACTCATTACTAGCTTAACGCTCAACTTTTTATGTTACCGATACCATTTGCATTACTTCTTATATAAATTCATTATATATGTACTAAGCTTAAGTTTCTGTTGCATAGAATAGCAGATAATAATAAATCTGATGTAGACACCACATGACTTCCTTGTACGCGTATTAAACTATAGATATTTTTTTAATTGCACATTTATGACATTAAATCTTTTATTTTTAATTTTTTTTTTAAATCAAAAAATATATAATATTTAAATTTAGATATCTCGTTTATGCAAAAAGTTAATTTAAAAATTCTTAATGTGTTAGACGCAGAATATAATTTTCTAAAACTTTTATTCGCAGCATTTATTTCTAAAATTAAAATAATACCATTTTTTTCAAGGAAAACTGTTAGCAGCTTCATGTAAAGTGCCACTTCCGGTTAATCTATTTTAACCAAAATCTATTATGTTATTTCCATTGATATAGTAGTCTTATATACCAAACTTGGAAAGTTTTAAATTATATTTGAATATAGTTTTTCATGAAAATCTATTATAGGCTTCAAGTAAAGTACCACTTTCGGTAGTTGTATAATGACCAAAAAGGGAGGTGCACAACTAGATGTTATAACAGTCCTAAATATAAAGTTTCAATTTTCTACGGCTTACCGTTTTTGAGTTATGCGAGATACGTACGTACGTACAGACGGCACGACGAAATTAGTCAAAATGGATTCAGGGAGGGCCAAAATACCTATTTCCGTTGAAATCTGAGAACCGAAAAATTTCCCGATTACAATACTTCCTTTACTTCGTACAAGGAAGTAAAAATATTAATTAAAATTTGCAATAATGTAAAGAAGATATAGAATCTTATTTTCGTGGAATGACATAGAATAATGTTCCCCATATAATATTGGCGTGGAAGATTGATGATTTCTATCAACACAGCCTTAAAGCGTCCCGTGGGCTCATAACCTCTCCCATAATCAAATATTCCCCGATATTGCTTTTTATATCCTGTTTATTTCATTCTCTCCACAGCGGCAGATAGTTTTCCTCCCCTTGGAGATTACCTCTCGATACCGCGTCGCTATTGGTTCAAGCGGTTGCACGCTCGACCTAAGAAACAACCCTCAAAAACCCGATAAAAGTAAAATCCCCTAAGCCTTGAATGGGAGAGAGATTCTTTTCTGCACATCTGTATCGCAGAAATGAAAAGCCGGCAATAGGCAGGTAGACAAATGCCATTAAATTATTCAATATCTCCGTGACAAATCGAGAAGATGCGGTTAATATTTTTGATAAATTAAACCTCGACAATAGCAAGTTAAATGCATAATTGAATTATCGTTTGTAGCCTCAAGAGTTATTTTTACCTTCATAGCACGCATTCTTGCCACTCAAGTCACTTACATAAATCATTCGATACATTTTGATATAACCCTAAACTTGGCGTTCTTGTTTAATGTATTCCTCTTTGGGTCTCGACTCTTGAGTCTTGGCTCGCGTGAGTGAAATTTTATTCCAGCATCATGAAGACGTTGACATGGTGCTTGCGTGCATGTCATTTGTTTTTGCGAAAATGCATAATTATGTTTTATTTTTTGTTCTTGTCGACGTTTTTTAATCTTCACGCAGGATTATATTTATGTAAATGAATTGTTTTTATATTTTTTACGTAATCATGTAGAAAATTACATGTATTTGAAAAATAAAAATGAATTTGATTAAGTAATCATAGAAAATATAAGTCGAGATTTTATCATTACTAGCATTAACAAAATTAAGTCAATATATTATTGCACAATTTTAACCATTCCAGCGTGTTGCTCCGCTGTTGCAGATCTCGGTAAATGTATTTTTACGCGTGGAATCACGGTTTACAAACATGCTAGTCTATGACATGATAGGAGTAATTTTCTTACTGGGTTTGTTGTCGTTTGGTAATAATTTTTCGAAAATCTGTTGAATTATTACCAATTTATTCCTAGTCTCTTATTATATTATTTAGAGATGGGCGAATATCATCCGCGAATAGTCGAATGCCGCGAATATTGACATTATTCGATATTCGAGATTTTCGAATATTAACGTCAGTGTAGCGAACATTCGAATACCTCGAATATCGCGCCATATGTTGACCTCAATTTTTGACTATGTTTTCTTTATCATTTGTACATAAACTTAAAGCTATTACAATACTTTGAAGTTTTTAATAATAAAGATATTTTGTTTCAAAACCACGAACACGTACCATATTTCAAATTTGTTTTTCGCCAACATCAGCCCGTACGTTTCACCTTAAATTTGAAGTTTTCGTCTTTTTCTTTTTTGTTTGTACTTTTTGTTTTAATTTTATTTTATCTTAACAATTTCATTCAAATAATGAAAAAGACATAATTAAATAATTATTAATAATAAATAAATTAACTTTTAGGAGTATTCGAATATTCAAGTACCTCGAATATTCGAGATCTGATTAATATTCGTATTCGATATTCGAATTCGAGAAATTTGATATTCGCCCATCTCTAATATTATTACTTAAAATTTCTCTTCTTTTAGTTTCGAATATGGGATTGTATCTCTAATATTACTAATATTTCAATTTACCTTTCTAAACTTTAGACAAAATTTAGTTTTTTCATGTCATATTTATGAACAAGCAAACCAGGACTTGAAAAAGCTTTTACAAAAATCTAATATATTTACGAATACTGTACAATTGTAGAAGTAACTAATTAGGCAAATTTTCTAAAATTAGTTGTATTTCTATTTTCTGTAATCCTTGGAAATAATTTCTACGTACGACAGAGTGTCGATCTGCTTTCACACCATTCATATCTAATATTGCCTACCCTATTATGACTGTAAAGAATGCAACTTTATAAAAATATAAAAACTAATAATTTATATTCTTACTATTTTCGGTTCAGTATGTTATTTATACCGCTTTAAATTTACGGTTTTAAAATCAAAATAATATCACTTCAGTTACAAAATTAATTATTGTTTCGTTTCGGTTTTCATATTTCCATATTTCATTACATAAAATATTGGTTTCGGTTTTCGACTACAGTTTTATAAAATGGTGTATATCGGTACGACTTTCGGCTTCGGTTTCTTTACGGTTCGGGTCCTTGACAAACAAGACTAGATCGATAAAACAAGATTCATTATATTTTATATTATTTACGCAACTCTGTACAACAGGAACTTAATCCCAATTATAATATAGGATCCGGGCTCACTGAGCTGCAGTGTAGTAGGTCATATATTTTTTGCTTGAGCGAGATTCGAACTTGAAATCTTCGAATGTCATCATGCTAACCACAACACCATACTGCCGGATTTATTTTTAAAAAACAAATAAAAAATTCAGTTTTTGCATTATAAATTGGAAATAAATTTGATGTCTTCACATTTATTAAAATATCTTCAATTTTAATTAAAAAAATATATACTGTACATTAAATTTATATATTTGTAATAACAATAATATCTTGTTCCAAAACATTAGCATTTAAGTGTCAACTATTTAGATATTGAAATTTAAAGTATGTTTGATAAAGAGATATAAAACCCGTATACAAAATAAAAAATATACTAAAATGAAGATATTAAATATGAAACATAGTTACGTATTAATGCTTAGCTGCATTCTTAGATGAAGTTATTATAGTTAGCATAAGCAAATTTAATCCGTCGATAACCACAAATTTCTTCAAGAAATCACGCAAGGTGAACCTTAACGTTCTAACCTCGAATTTCAGCCTAGCGCATAAGTTGAAAATTACCACACCTCTCTCGGTAATTCCACGGTACACACTACCGATTTGCCGTTCGGTTTGCGTTCATTTCACGTGAGATCTTCAGGTTTTCGTGCAGATCTCGCGCGAGAAATAAAGACATTACCCGCGGACTCAGATACTCATTCGCCATGTATTCAATCATTAACCATTTGATTACATATTATTTAGTCAAGGCAAACGGCATTCGGTTATGTTAATCCACATGATGGCACGTTATTAACTGTTAGTTTTGTTCTTGTTTCTGAATGCGGACGTGGCTTTAAATCGATTTTAAATGGCGACGATTAGATGGAGTCGAACTTGAGTCGGACTCTATCATGCTTCACTGGTTACGAATCGTTTCTACCTTTCCCGTTTTGTACATTATTCATATTTCTTCTTCTTTCGATACTATTCTTTATTATGATACATTCATACCATCATACTATCCTCAAAAATTCTAATGTCACTGCCAAATTCCAACTAACCTATATACACTCGAGAATAAAAGGTGCAATACTGCAATTTTTGTTAAATATTTTATGCCAGATAACTAAGTACACTTCTAATTGCATTGTTCCAATATCTTTATCAAACTGTTGCCCAATTCTAAGTTATTCACATTGTATTTTGAGTAATCAAAATATAATTATGTATTTATTATTTACCTATAAGAATCAATCTACTGCGCCTCGATCAACAATCTACACGCCCGAGCGGTAATAGAGTACTTTCTGTTGTAGGTATATTATAGTTATTTATGTTCCATTAGTCCGGTAAATCAATTTTTATGGTACGAGTAAGATGTTTCTATACGAGGCGACAAAAAAGTGGAATCTAGAATATCGAAATGAGTATCGTAAAATTGTATATTGTAATACTAGTGAGGAAAGGGTTTCATTGCAAAACGAATACGAAAGTTGACGCACAAGCGACAGCGAGTGTTCTAATAGTACCAATTTTGCAATGGCTCTTTTCCATGTGTGTTATGTATTATTTTTTTCAACATCACATGTGTAATATACAATTTTTTTTTGCAAGCATCAATAATAAATTGTTCATTATTCATTTTCTAATCTTGATTAGCAATTTAGCGATTGGCAAAACTTTGCCCTCTAATGATACTTTCCGATCTAGACCAGTAAAGACAAATTTCCCGGTCTAAAACTTTTCTGGACTATCTCGAGAAAATAGTACATTACGTTTCTAGGCAGAAACGAGCTTTATTTTAACGAGTTGCCAACTTTACACGGGTTTATATAGATGTTCCGGCCTAGAAACGTGCGGGACGTAAAGTCAAATAAATTATAAATTTAAAATGCCATCTGGATGTCACTAATGTCAAAGCATACCGTTGTTTTTCTGTTGCCATGGATATGGCAAATTTTTACCGACAAGAAACGGAGCAACAATGAAACCACCTAAAAAAGGCTATTTTTGTTTCAAAAACATGCATTAAAAAGGGGTCATTTCAGTGCCACAAAATAACTATTTTCTGCCTGCTACTCTTAAATCTAAAATGACCCTGTTAATAAAGAAAATATGTTTCTTCTGAATGTTTTATATGTTTGTAGCTAAATAATAACGTATGATTGTTGGTTGAGCTGAGAATGGTTGAAGTAGAATATAGGAAGACACCATTGGAACTCTCCAAAGCACGCTCGACTGGTTTCGCTCGCTCGTTCGTTGACAGACTTGCATCTCGATCTTTGGCCGTGTAGCAGCGTTGTAGCCGATGACCGTGATCTTGTTTATAATGAAATTGTGTCTCGTAAATTTCAATGATTTAATTTCTGCTGACGGTTCAATTGATACTGTAATTGTGTCGTTTAAGTCAGATTTTTCTTGGAATGTTATGTATTACTGCGGCAATGAAAGCATTGAAGGAATTTACAAGCGTTGTTAAGATACATTTCTTAATTAGTTTTTGTCTTGATGGAATTTTTCACTTAGTTGTTACGATCACTTCATTAGAACTGAAGCTAATATTTACTAAATTTATGCATACACTTTAAATATAAATAAACGTAGGTATTCAACAGATTTAAAAATATTTGGTACAAATATGTATTAATGAATTGATAAAAGCTTTCAGAAATAACATACGTTTTTTCTAGAAATTTGATTACTGAATTGGTATGTTTATAACGACAGTATTTGTGAAGCGTTTTTTTGTGGTGTAACCTGATGCCTTTGGAGCCGGTTCATTAATAGAACTTGTTATAAATTAATCCTCCTGTCATACACGCATAAACAGCAAATTAAGATTGAAAATTAACTTATTAAAATGTAATTACTTCATCACAGTAACGTATTATTATGTGGTCGAAATCTGCATTGCAAAACTGTATATTATACGCTGCAATCCACTTCGGCTCGACGGCTGTTGTTGTTGGCTTGTTCAGTTCACGCTGCATCGCACCAAGCCATGACTACTTTAAATTTCATACATTCTGTTCATTTGTTCTCTTTTTAATTGCTTATTAATATTTGCCAAGTACTAATTGTTTTTTTCTTTTACAGGTACGTCTGAGAATTCTTTCATTTAATACTCCAGCATTTCAATTTAATTCGGTGAGTCTTAAAAATTCTTCTTTTCAATTCGCAAAACAAGTTAATTTTTAACTGGGTTAAAAAGAGTGTTGGTACAAACAAATTTAAATCATTTTATGAATCTGCTTGAATTTAAAACGGAGTTATACTTAAAATTGCGTTAACGATTAACCAACTTAGAGTAATATTTAAGATTTCCAACCTAACTTAGACTACTGTTTAAGATTATTTACCTAAACTAAACAACTTAATTAATCTTTTGTTTCTCGAGAAATTTCGAAAATTCTCATATAGTATATAAATAGCATTTGTACGCTTAAATTTAGTTTAAAAGGCTATATAACAATGAAATATCAAACTAGTAAATGACAAAAAAAAATAAAATCATTGTAACACAATTAATAATTAATGCTTGCATTATTCAGCTTTTAAATAGTGTGTAATTATGTTCATTCCTTGAAGACACAATTCTTCATTTGCATTGATTGTAACTTTATTAATTTTTTCTTCGTTAGTATAAAACCACTGAGAACTATAAAATAATCTATTTCACATTATTTTGTAATTTTGAAAATTTAATTTTTCAAGATAAATCTAAAAAAACTAGAGATGGGCGAATATCAAATTTCATGATTTCGAATATCGAATACGAATATTAATCAGATATCGAATATTCGAGTACCTCGAATATTCGAATACTCCTAAAAGTTAATTTATTTATTATTAATAATTATTATGTCCTTTTCATTATTTGAATCAAATTGTTAAGAAAAAGACGAAAACTTCAAATTTAAGGTGAAACGTACGGGCTGATGTTGGCGAAAAACAAATTTGAAATATGGTACGTCTTCATGATTTTGAAACAAAATATCTTTGTTATTAATAACTTCAAAGTATCGTAATAGCTTTAAGTTTATGTACAAATGAGAAAGAAAAACATAGTCAAAAATTGAGGTCAACATATGGCACGATATTCGAGGTATTCGAATGTTCGCTATACTGACGTTAATATTTGAAAATCTCGAATATCGAATAATGTCAATATTCGCGGCATTCGACTATTCGCGGATGATATTCGCCCATCTCTAAAAAAAACGTATCATTTTCTTCACAAGCAGGATTTTGTATACATATATTTTTCTCGAGAAGAAACACACTATTTTTCGAGATACAAGAAAAACAAATAATACATTTTTCTCGAGAAATTGTTAAGAAGGAATTCTCAAAATAAACAGTAACAATTTTGCGCCAAATTCTGTAGCAATAGATTGACAGTATAAGTATAGGCGTTATGAATTTGGTTAAAATTAAATCTGAATACAATTTCAAAAATGAAATTACAACCGAGTGGTTCTGACTTCATATCAAGTTGTAGGTCCTCTTATGTTATAATTGGGATTAATATCCTCTTGTAACGTAATTAAAAACTTTAAACGCGATAATTAATGAATTGTTTATTTGGAAATAAGTATATCAGTGGCAATAAAATTATTAACACAGACATGATAAAAACAAAAACAAGGAAAATATTATTACATAAAGAGTAGAAATAAATAAACCTTTGAACGATAAAAAGTTAAATAAAGATAACAGAAAGTTATAAATAATAAACCATAAAATATTCATAACAAGTCTGTGAAAATGAAAAATAAAATTAGCAAGCAATAAAGCTTTCTAGACTCAACCATATTTGAATTTAACATTATTAATAATTGATATATGTATACCATATACCATTCCGACAGCAGCAGTAGTACATAAATTATAAACTACAATTTCATTGTAAGTTGTCGGCAGTTCAAATCTTTTATCCGTAACTCACCGACCGCTCTATTTCGAGCAACTAGTATTACATACGGCATGACATAGGGGCTAGCATAGGAGCCCACATAAGTCATACAAAATATATTATAATTACAAATAAAATAGCTAATAACAATACTTATTTTTTTACCTATTACTTATAAGGAAATAACAAATATGATAATAAGTCTATTTTTAATTTTGACTCATTTATTGAAATGTTATGCGCTTGGGTTTGAAGTTTGAGTCGGGACACAAAATATTATCTTTAGGGTATATAATACAGGATGCTACATTTTAGGAGAGCCAGCAAATATCTCGCTTATTTACCAGTTTAGCAATTTATTTCATGTAAACATGATTTAAACAACATTTAGACTAATTTATGAAGGATGTACATTTATAATATTATTTCCGGTTTACTAGTAATTAATATTTAACTTTGAAATTTATAATTTAGCATACTAGGAATATTTTTTAAAAAAATTGAAAACTACGTGAAATTTGTTTTACAAACATACAAAATAATTCATTTGTTACTAGCCCTAGAGAGATTAAAGTAAATTTGATGATTAAACTTTTTTTTTAAATCGATTAAAAGTGGATCTTTAAATGGGGTAGGTGACTTAGTCAACCTGTAATAATGAGAACTCGGATTCGATTCCCACTGGCGACAAACAATTTTCACCACGTTAAAGCTACCCCTATGGCCAGTAACATCTTTGGAGGCGTGATTTGACGGCTGGTAACCGCACTTTATGCGAAGAAATATATCATTTACCGAGATCTGCTACGAAAGAGTGCCACACCTAATAATGGCTAAAAGGCGTGATGACATATTTATTTATTTATTTTATTTTTAACCGATTAAAATTAATCACACATTTTCAATGATTAAAATTAATCATGATTATTATGTATTAAATAAAATAAGAAGAAGTTCCGGTTCGGGTTCAACTCGCCAAATTTATCAACGGTCCGAATTCGGTTCAGATTCTCACAAACACATGGATTTGGAATGGTTTTCGGTTCGAATTCGGGTCGGTTTTCGGTCCCTAATATAAAAAGAAAATGTACTTTTCAAATTTGTAAAAAATATAGTATTATTAGCAAACCGGAAATAATATCATGAATGTACATCCTAAGTTAGATATTTACTGGTTCTCTTAAATAATAACACCCTGTGTATTTGAAATAAAATTTCTTGATTATATAAGTGCACCCCATTGAATTGGCGTATGTCGACATCCATGCGGCATGCAGTACCCTCCACCACACAATACGGCGCACTGTTCACGTGGGCCCAGCAGTGGGATGCCTAATTAATTAGCCAATATGTATTTATAGCATGCAAACTTACTCTTGATCAACGTGCCAGCGTTTCCATTTCGTTCCGCGTTATAACGTATTCATTGCGCTGCCGCAGCGCCAGCGCCGAGTCGGTCGGCAGCCGTGTGCTGTGTGCCGTGTGCCGTGTGTTGTCCGACACAGACCGAGAATTGCTCCATTTTGAATTGTAAATTGCAGATTTGTCAGTGGAGTTTAGTCTGTCCACCACTAGCGCTTTTTGATCTGTGTAATCATAGTTGACGCGACGGTATTTTTTGTCGAGTTTGGGATAACGAAAGATGTATTATTTATGAGATATAAACATGGAATGTTTACCATCATATTTTATGTGCCCGATGAAATATGTTAGTATTTTCACATGTTTTATTCATTCAAGAACTAACTCAAAAATTAACTAGTTCCAAACCTACCAGCGAAATTTCTTTAGACAAGTTTTACTAGGAGGAACACATAAGGAAAAAGTTACACCAGCATTAGATTTCATTTATGACATTATATTTATTATTAAGACCATTACACGATAGGTGATTCAGTGGTATCTAGTCGGACTGTGGATATGAGAACTCGGGTTCAATTCCCACAACCGACAAATAATTTTCAACATACTAAGTTTACTCGTGTGGCTTCCCCTCTATTAACATTTTTAAGAACGTGATTTGACGGCGGGTAATCGCACTTCACGCGCATAAATATTACACTTACCGGGATCTACTATGGCAGAGTGCCACACCCAGTAATGAATAAGAGATTTAATAATGTATTTATTCATTTTAATAATTAAAAATAATAATAATTTGGACTTAAAAAAATCTAGTCAATTTAATATTTGTTTGACTTGATTATAAATCCAATTCTTAATTCCGAAACGTCGTCGGTAAAAGTTTATTTGTTCTAAAAAAGAAAAACAAATAAAAGGAATTGATTTGATTTGCCATTCCTACGGTTAAATAATAATTTTACAGCTTAATTAAATTCAAAATGTTTTTACAATATTTGTTTCAATTAAATTATAATTAACAAAAAATTCAGACAAATTAAAGTTTTCAAATTGAGATAAAATTAAATTCTGCCATTTCTCCAGTGGCGTAATAAGGAGGCTCTTATGTAAAATATATTTTGGCCCAACTAATTTATAATGCTTTAAAAAACAAATCAAAGCAAAAAAATTCGGTTCTAATAGCCAATTTTTTAAATAATAATGATTTTTTTGTTTAGATTAACTATTAAACAATATAAGCAGTGTTTAGGGCACCAAAACTTAAATAAATAAATTTAATTCTGTGCATAAACAATTCTACCCGTGGGGGGGGGCAAGACGAAGCCAGGTGTATTTCAGAGAGGGCCCAGGTCCACCCACTTCCTGTACTCCTCTTGCAGAATAATAAAAAATTTATATTACATAATTTTATATACAAGTCTTTAGTTCTAATTTTGAATAAAAAATCTAAAGAGTTAAACGAGTCACATACTATACTTCTTTTACGATCGCAAATTAAGATAGCAAAACAATGTGAAGTTTTATATATTATTTAAAAAGTAAGGCTACAATGACAGATGTCTGAAGCTAACTTCATCCCGTGCTTAATATCTTAAGCCGTGACTAAAACGTTCGAAGCCACAGCTTGTCAACATATGATTACGATGTGATTTAGCGCCATGGAAATCAATATGTTTAATCATGAAAGTAGAAAAAGATTAATATAAGTGTACAGTTATTAAAAATAAATAATATCTTCGAATTTTGTCTAGTTCTCAGGGCCCCCAATTTGCACAATACAATGTTTTTATACAGGCAGAAATCTCAATGCAATTCTATTGTCTTCTTAATTTAAAATTCATATATGTAATTCAAGTTCAGTAGAGCCCATATGCGGCGGCATACCTTGCGTGCCCCTATTTATCTTGTCTCGAAAATTTCCAAAAGATTGGAGTTAATTATTTCCGCCACGTCTCACAACACAGTGTTAAAAAATGGAAGTTAGTTGATAATATTGACCCCACTTTCTCAATTTTACTACACGACTTTTAAGCACAATAACTTCCTAAATAACTAACCACTAATTTTAGTATTTTTAGTATCACTTTACAAATATTGCTTCGTATTTTTGTAACTGAAATTTTATAATTATTAAAAACACTTCACGAAGAATGAAAGTCATCGAAGTGGCCGCATCGAAATCTGGTTAAGAACTGAAAATAAGGTACTGAAATCGGGTTTAGGGTGTCCGGTCATTGAAATCATTGTATACTTTCCAGAATTTTGCAAACAGTGCTGACAATGACCTATTTAATTTCCGGCAAAAGCTGCAGCAGTAAAGAAAAGATTCAAACCACTTTTCGTAAGGGAGCATCGGTCCCTTTTCAACAAAAATACCCTCGGGATCAGACAGTCAATAGATAAAGCCCCCCTGGCGGGTGAATTTCGTGTTTCCCTGCTAGGATTGGCCGGTGGTCGGCCCCCTTCCAAAGTTTTCTAGTCCGTCCCTCGATAGTGTTCAATCTGTGAGACCAGGGCTTCATCATGCCCCCACCCGCCCGCCGCCTTAGCGCCGCCCATGGGATCGAGTAGGCCTCGGCGGCAAACTTCAAGCCTTTCAATGTGATATTTACAGCTTAGTTGCACGATAGAATGCGCGGATGACGCTTCACTTGTTTTCATGTGTGACCAAGGTTTATGTCTTTTCTATTGTTAGTCGTGCGCAATATTGTTCCGGTGGCGCGTTCGAATCCAGTGTGTTCTAGTGCTTAGTGTTGTTAGAGTTTATAGAGTTTCTATTTTGTTTATTTTTTATTTATTCATTGGTGATTTACTTTCACAACTTCATCTAGTCTTCTATGGTGCTTTCTTCTAATTGTGTAAGTCATTTTTTTTCAATTTATTTATTTTACCGGCAATTGTACAAAAGGATACTTCCACAATATTATAGTCAAATAAATTAATTTAACTACATTTACAAATAGTTCGCCAATTCAAATCTTGTTGGCTGCAGTTTATAACCAAAAATACAACTACGTCTGATGTTGAACTGTATTCAAATAATTTAAATATGTTTATAAATAATTATGACTACTTTGTTAGAACGATCGCCTCACATGTGAGAGCTTGCCAGTTCAAATCTTGTTTACTACGTTTGCTTTTAATTCCAAAAGTATTTTAAAAAACAAATAATTTTTTTCTAACCCAAATGAACAGTTGTAACACGATGGTAGCGCAGTCACTTCACAAGAATTCGCTATTCAAACCTCGCTGTCTTAAATTTATAATCAAAATTACAATTGCGTCTAAACGGCTTCCAAAATTCAACAATGTTCAAATTAAAAATAAATTTCATTCTGATACAAGGGGATAGTTGTAGCACCATGGTTGTGCATTCGTTTCACAAGCGGATATTCGCAGATGCTAACAACGCTGACTAAATTGATAATTTATAATACAATTGCGTCTCAGCGGTTTGATTTCCAAATTCTATAATGTTACAATTAAAAAGAATTTTATTCCAAACGGACAATTGTAGCACCATGGTAGCGCAGTCACCTTTGCGGAAGCAAACCTCACGATTTGTGTAGGATGCAGATTCCAAATAAGCTTTAAATGTCGTCAGCTGTCGAGTACCGAATAAATAAAATAATCTTAATATTACATAATTAATTAATTAACTTAAATGTTAACCACACTTTAAAACAGTAATTGGTGTAGGTTAAAAAAACTTGAAAACTTTCTAAAAGTTTCCTTCAAAATTCCAACGTAAAAATGCAACTAATTCTCTCCGCAGTGACACAAATTCTTGTAGCAATTTATAAGGACAAATACTTACTTTCTGGTTCTTATAAGTTTATGTTACATTTCAAAATATCTAAACATCTTTGATGTTAGTAAAGAGACAATTTATATGTGCGTGTTTACACCGACGACATATTGGCATCTTATCATTCAACACGCACACTTGGGTTGTTTTCATTGAGCACGAAAGCATCTTAAAACAACTTTGATTCAAAGTTTACAGCCTTTTTTCTGTTTTACAATTTATGTTTCGTTTCTTTGTAATATTTCAACAACAAAAATTTTAAAAAATGTAGGGAAATTTGACTTTATGACTTAGTAGTAACACACTTGTTTCATATGCGCGAATTCAAATCTTGTTGACAGTAAGTAATTAGCTTTTATTTTATTTGAAAGTTGAAAGAATGGCAAAAATATTTAAGTGTGTAACCAACCATCTTTGCAGCATTTATTAAAAGTTACAACTTCGTATTTGCGGTATCTAATCTCAATAAGAAAAATGTCATAATTTAAAACGAGGCCCGTAGATCTTACGGGACAATAATTCAAGTAAATTTTTTGAAAAGTTTTTCAGTAAATTACATTATAAACTTTGTGAATAATATTGGTAGGGCCCAACGGACAGAGAAAATGAATTGCCTCCCCTAGTCTGTATATTACATTCGGTGAACTGCGGTTCTCAAACATTTTATCACTGCTACCCCACATTTTAAACAACAAATAACAGTCATTCAACAAAATATTTCAATTATATATTTTATTGCGTTTAGTAATTAACACTTTGCACAACAGGAAATTAATTTAATTTATAGAAAACAGGATCCTTTTTTGAAACTTAATCGAAAGCACTGTTATTTTTTGTTGAAGTATTCCAGGTTCAATTTCTTTTACTTCATTTATAATTCTTCCACATGTTTTTAAAAATTGGACAATAAACATGATTTTACCATTAAGTCACATCTCGTTAAATCTTATTTATTTAATTTCAAATGACTATTAATTAAGAGCGGAACTGGGTATATTGTGTAAAAATAGCGAAGCTACAGCAAAAAAACTAATTTTAAAGTATCTATTAAACAATAACTATCATTGTAACCTGTCACTTTTGTTATAAATATTATAAAAAAATTATTCTGTTTTCAATTAAAATATTTTAATTAATTTCTCAAATTTGTGCCATTAAAATTAAATAATTTGCATTAAATAAAATTTATGGATTGCTGTCGCACTGTCATATAAAATGTGATTTCATAATTGTTTTCTTTTGAGGGCATAATGTGTGTCTAGCAATAAAGATAAAGAATCAGAGCTTTTGTTTTAAATGTTAAAAAAATTAATAAAATTATAACTTAATGTACTATATGAATATACTAAAATTTTGTACCAATCTATTTGTATGGATTATTTTTCTTAACATATATACATATTATTATTGTTATTATTATGTGTCTAACATTAAAAATCCCGAGTTCGACTCTCACTCAAGCTAAAAAATGTATGAACTACCACAATGCAGTTCAGTGGGTCTAGACCGGGCATGCCCAAAGTACGACTCGCGGGCCCCTTTTATACAGCCCGCGAATGATATTTATTAATATCTCCACTCATTTCAATGATTCTAATTCAATCTTGCAAGGAAAAAAAACTACTCGTATATGCGTATGATTTAGTAAAAATAATAAATACATTTTCAAAGAAAACTGAACCTATTTACCAAAAACATAAATGAAAAAGATTGTCATCAAATGTATCTCAAGAAAAAAATAACTGCTATATTAGTAATTTAAGAGCATTATCAAATGATTTTTATTTTTTAACAATTTTCGTTCAATTGATGATACGTTGTGCAGAGTGACAGACATTTTCTCGTATTTTTTAATGAAGAAAACAATAGTTGCAACTTTTATGGGAATTTAAAAGATAAATATATAAATTTACGCAGACTTGCGATGAAAATGTTCGTCATATTTGGTTCGACATATATATACACCTTCTCACTCATGTACAGCAATAAAAGACTAACAAGATCCAGGTTAACAGATAAACATTTAGAAGCAATTTTAAAATTTCGAACCCGAAATTGAGAAATTATTAGCAAACCCATCAATTTAATTTGTTTCATTAAATTTAAATCAATATAATATTAACATACGTTTGTAAATTTTATATTTATTATTGTATTATGATGCAGAAATTTAGTTTGTATTGTTAATAATAATTATAATAAGTTCATTAGGTGTATTTTTTCTACAACTGTCAAAAAATTTTAATTTTTTTTGTACACTAATATCAATACGCGAAGTATGTGATTTTTTCATCATTTACATTACCATGACAACGCGTATTTTGTGCATTATTTTGCACCCTAACGCGCAAAATGAGTATTTTGCGCACTGTTTCGTATTCTAGTGCGTAAAATGAGTATCTCGCGCACGCTCCCAAATTATTTGTTGTCAGGTTTCATTAGTTATAACCAGGGTTCGTAAATATCATGATATTTATAATAAATATCAAAATATCTGATATATAGGATATATATCAGATAAATATCACTTTTTGGATATTTATTTATTATTTTTTAATTTTAGTTTTTGTACACATTTAGAAAAACTGAAAAATTCGAAAAATTTCACTTTTCCGGAGGCTATATCTCAAAAACTAAACAAGATATGGAAATGCGCTCAACGGCGTTGAATTCCCCGTGTCCGAATTGACTTATAAGCAAATTTTCATACAATTTTATGCAATTTAATATTTTTAATTATTTCCTAAGGGGTACCCCTTTGGTTTTTTCAGATTTTAATTCAATTTTCCCAAAAATCCTTAATCGTAAGATTATTAAAACGAAAATTTACATACATATGTATTTTGACCCACTGAATCCAGTGGTGCAATCTTCAAATGCATATGACTTCTGGGTTTCGAGAAAATGTTAAAAAACCGCTTTTTGCTATTTTTTTGGCGGAAAATTGAAAAAAATAGAAATCGCTGAAACTATGTTTATAAGTTAACTGAAGCACGAGAAAATTAATACCGTTGAGCGCGTTTTCATATCACATTTAGTTTTTGAGATATAGCTTCGGAAAAGTAGAAGAACTGAAAAATTCGAAAAATTTCACTTGTCCGGAGGTTATATCTCAAAAACTATTTGATATTTTTATATAATGGATATATATCATTGTAAAAATATGACGATGTATATCAAAATAAATATCATGATATATATCGATCGATATATATCTTCGAACCCTGGTTATAACACATCAATAGTATCAAATTAATATTATTGTTGATTGTTTTCCTTCAATTTATTTAAATAAATTAATAATTATTGTATTATTCTTTATTTACAGTTGTAGAAAAATTGTTGTTTGTATTTCGTGGGCAAAATTCTTGTTTTTTGGCGCGTTCAAATGACTTTTATTGTCTTGATCTGCGGTCTCGACTAAAAGTAACATTCTCACGCGTAACAAAAACACTTATTTTGCGCACTTAATACAAAAATAACTATTGTTTTTATATTTCGTCCAAAAATTAATAGAACAGAAAATATCCGCATTTAAATTTGAAAATTATATTTCCTATATTTAGTGATTGGCCTGCGAGCAATTTGCCAATCAAAGTGTGGCCCGCCTATGTAAAAGTTTGGACATGCCTGGTCTAGACCCTATAAAACTGTAATTCGAATTAAGTTTCTGGACATTAGAACCCTGTCTAATGTTGGTAATAATAATTAGGTGTCTATTTCTTGAAAATCTATAATATTTTTGGGCGTATAGCAATTATAGGTATTTAATTTAAGTTATAAGAATAATTCCGGAAGAATATTTTATCTGGTAAGAATGTGAAATAATAAGCGACGCATTTGCGTTTCTTCCCCTCGTTCGAGGGAGGCGCGCTTAGGGAATTGAACGCAAATGGAAAAGTTTTGAGATAACGAACTAAACAAAGTGCACACCATAATTTAAATTGCTTTTTTCTTCTCCTTAGGCAATTTTTCAAATGAAGCACTTCGAATACCATGTTCACTGATCACTTGAACGACACTCATACATAGTTCAACATTTCGTAATGGCATTTCGTGCATCCAAGTGATTAAGATAGAATTTTGATTCCACAAAAAAAAAGAACAATTTTGTTTCTGGTAAATGATAATTAAGTTGATTTATTCAATTCTGGACATGTGCACAGTTGGAGCGTTAAATGATTATAAATAATTTACTTATATAAAAACTGCATAACATCTTAATTAAAATTTCTGACTGCGTCCAAGGTATATCTCACGGAGAAATAAATAAGATTTTTATAATTGCTATTTCTTCTTCTGCAGAAGTTTTTAAATATAAACACCTACAAGATGCTGAGAAAGTTCGATCAACATTCAACACACAATTATTATTCTTATTCCAAGAAACAAACAACAAACAACAACAAAAATTGAACACCAAAGAAATTTATTAATAATAAATACCTATAGCTTTATTATGAATACAATTATTGCAAGTTCACTAATTGGGTCATTACATTTTTTTATGATCTTACATTCAACTTGTGTTTCAAACAAGGTAATCAAGGAAATATTATTGTAATTATCTAATTTGTACCAAGTATGTCAAATTATATATATTATAAATTTTACCCATTACTGGGTGTGGCACTTTACCGAAGCAGATAAATGATATATTTCTTCGGGTGAAGTTACCAACCGTCAAATCACGGTCCTCCAAAGATGTTAGTGGAGGGGGAGCCACAGAGGTATATTTAATTTGGTGAAAATTGTTTGTCACTGTGGAAATCGAACCAGGGTTCTCAAGATCCACAAGCCGACTCGATACCACTGAGCCACCTACTCCATCTATAATCCATTAGGATCTATATCCGTAAATCTGTAATTAATGAACAAAATCGCAACGAAACTTATGACTTTATGAATTATTTACGGATTTGACACAGATTTTCACAACTGATTTGTAATAAATTTTGTGAATTTCTTAATAAATATAATGCAGTGGCGTGAAAAATTAATTTTATCTTATTTGTCGTAAATTTATTGCCCAAATTAGAACACCGACTATTTTCGTTGAATCAGACGAAGCAATTATTTTGTTACACGTAATAGGTATAGCAATTTCATCTGCAATACGAGTATTGTTAAGCGTAAAACATATTTAAATATTAATTCTATTTGTCTTTTAAATCCTCTTACATTGTTAGTATACAACGAACAAAAATCCATCAATTTTCTATCAAAACTTTACATTTCCTGCTGCTTTATCGATATTTGTAAAAGAAATATTTATTGACTGTATAAATGTTGAGCTAGCTATACTTAAATGAATAAATATTTGTGGATAGTTGTAGCACATTATTTGTGCTGTCGCTCTACAAGCGAAAGTTACTGGACTCAACTCCATTCACTTCAACTTTTAATCGAAATCTATCTATATGAGTGGTACTATAATTTCAATTAATTTCCTGCTATATATATATAAATATAAATAAAAGGAAGTAGGTATATTCTGTTATTTGATTTGCTTAAGGGACAGTCTATTCTCATAGTTATGAAAGATTTGAAATAGTTAAGCGCTTAAGGAATGAATTATTTGAACGTAAAATATTGGTCGAAGTATTGAGCAACTTTAGTTCGGTAGAGTCACAAAACGGACATTCCAATCTCACCGGGAATTCTGTGCCGTCTCTTCCTATCCAGCAAGAACAAAAAAACTGACTTGTAGCTATTGTATTGTTCGTCCGAACAGACAAAAAATAAAAATCCAGGCCGATTCCTTTCGTCGAAGCAGAGAATGAAAGACGACGCAGCGAACTAACTCAATATTTCGGCAAGGTCGTCATTTCCAAAAGCAATAACGGTAGTTTTTTTCAAGGTAGTTCTTTCAACGTACAAAAAATTGTCACCCCCTAATGGTGTAAAGGAATTATTGCTCTTGCTGGTGTTGAATCCTATTTTAAACTAGATATTGAAAGGTGTTGGGGCCTTCACAAAAACGTTGTACTTACAGTCTTGCCAACAAAGCAGTTTGAATTACTGAAACTTTTTCCAGGTGCTTGTTTTCTCACCACATTTGTTATTCACATTAAATAAAAAAGTGGACATTGTAAACGACCTTTAATACAGAAAAATAATTTTTCAACTTTGAAATAATTTATGCTCTGTTACACTATTTCATGGCAAAATTACTTGTATTTTTAAATATTCACTCTACATTTATTCATTAGATTTATCCAACTATTAATCTTGGCCAAACATTCTTGGCAAAATCACTCTAGTTTCATCTACATTTATAGTTCGTTTATTCTTGCCACTCGGAATATTTCATTCACGCAACAAATCTTTAATCATACTCACCATTTATTCCTCGTTCGTTCAAGAAATCTCTCACTGTCAATTTCGTTAATATACTGCAGTACGAATCCGAAGATTCCGCTTTCGAATCCTACTCAAGCTATAAATATATGAACTATCACACTGCGGCTCGGTAAATTCGGATCTGCTATAATTCGTCATGCTAAAAGCATAAGATCTTATGTAACAATTTTTAACATACAACGCTTCATATATCAACAAAATTTTTTTTTTTTTCACTTCAATATGATACTATTATTTCAACTCTTTAAATTTTTCGTGCCACTGAATTGATAGGTTACAGTACTGAATAAAAATAAGTAAACATTAAAATTAATATTTAATTTTTATTTTTATTCAGTAGTAGCACAAAAAATGTTTGTTTCGAGTAATGTGCAATTATTTTTGCGAATTTCGGTACAATTCTTTTTGCGTTGTAATCAGTACATACAATAATATTTATTATTAATTTGTTTGAAATCATTTTTAAACACCCTGTACATTCCATAAACCCAAACCAGTTCAACTAACTTACATACGAGTACAGGCCCATCTAATATCTCTTCTTATAAATATATATTTAAAAAGGATTAACTTTTATAATAATATTAAAGAAAAGGCTTCAGAATCCAATATGTTTATAAAGAAATATTTGCTAATGTTTCAAGATAAAATACTTTTATTTTTATTTTTCATGTGTATCTTTTTTGTTATTATTGACCTTTTACAAATACGAGTCTGTTTTATATTTTCCCTTTTTTAAGGTTTGTTTAACATTTTGAATAATTTGTTAGTTTTATATTATAATTATTGTATTTGTATTTTAAGGTGCTACTGATGACTAGTATTTTTTAGTTAAAAAAACATATTGAATTCTGAAGTATTTTCTTTATTTAATAATATTTCTTCTTGTATATCCACACACATATAATTTGATGATAAATTCATTTTCCTGTGAACCACTTGTTTAACATTTTTTAGAACATTCTGTATTATTGTTTCATATTAATTTGTCAAGGCAGTCTACAAGAATTTGTCTAAAGAAAAGTATATTGTCTATTGATCCTATATAATAATTGCATAGAATTATTAATAAATTACAGTCAACGGCATTGACTACCTCATAGACTTAAGTATCAACTTCAATGTGTATTTATGTGCTAGAATAATTGCTGAACAATCATGGCCTTATTTGCATGTAGTAATTGTATTATGTCCCAAGCAAATCTGAAATGTTATCGATATAACATCTTATTCACTCAAGCACGAAAACAGTAACGTTGCTACATAAATTGCAATTGTTTACACTTATTTTGTGTGCAAAACTGTGAAGATAATCGCGATAGTTGTTGTAAATGTTCCTGCTGGGGATATAAACTAGAGCAGGCTGATTTTTCCTTTTGCTAATTGGCATTGTACATGGTATATTTTTTTCTTATAGTTATCACGTAATATCTGAGGTTGTCTTATCATAGCGTGAAATATAATAATTTAACGGTACAGCAAGTTGCGACAAATATTTATAAATACAGTTAAATTAAGTGACAGTTTACTTCAGGCAAGGCACTTGATACAGATTACATTTTTATCCTTTTTGCTCTATATACATTTATTTTCAGTGGGCCCCTCAGCTAAGCAAAAAAGGTCCTTCGATAGGTAATTATTAGTTGTAATAATACCGGTTAATTGCTATCAATGTTGTTAATTCTTCATAGGTTCAATTCATAAATAAATATATCATCTTGGTAAGTGATATATATCTTCGCGTGAAGTGCGGTTACCAGCCGTCAAATTACGGCCCTCAAAGATGTTAATGGAGAGGGAGCCACAGGGTAAATTTAATTTGATGAAAATTGTTTGTTGGCTGTGGGGATCGAACCAGGGTTCTCAAAATCCACAGACCGACTCGATACCACTGAGCCACCTACCCCATAGGTTCAAATCATATTATTATT
The DNA here is from genome assembly GCA_947425015.1 of Pterostichus niger. Lineage (NCBI taxonomy): Eukaryota > Metazoa > Arthropoda > Insecta > Coleoptera > Carabidae > Pterostichus > Pterostichus niger. Next base: position 32,094,860 of record OX380341.1, read on the forward strand.
AATTAATTTTTAATAGGCATTAATAGCTTTTATAATCATTATATTTACAATTATTGCTGCTTCCATATTGCACAGCTGTACATTTCTCGCTACACGCATACAACTATAGTTACGATTATTATATTACAATGTTATAAATTTTAATTTTATGAAATTCTATATCGCAAAAAAAATCCATATTTGGGGGACCACTTGGGCCCGAGATCCCAGGCCAGTAGACCGGCTGGACCGGCAGCATTTACGCCACTGTTTATTTTCTTGTATGAATATAAATTTAATTAGCATTTGAAGTAAATACTTAAGGCTGTTGTAGAATTAATTCACACCATCTAAGATTTTGCAAGAAACGAGAACGATGAATCAAAATTATACCTCCTTTGAAATACATTCAAAATTGAAATCTTCATTACATAAATGCGCAACTATGATGCCTCCAAATTTATGTATCTGACTGTACATAGAGCGGAACCCATTGCGACTGTCGCGCGGATTGCACTATTTGTTAAAAACATGATCTTTGTTGTCCTTTTAAAATTGCAATAAATATTATAGTAATTGTTAACAGTTAATTATTTTCTGGAAGAAAATTAATGACTACCTATATTTTTGTCTATTTTTTTGTGTGTTACATTTGAGGTATAACACATACAATTTAAGTAAATTTTAAACGAAGAAAATAAAAAATTGTTGGCAAAATAGAACAAATTGGTATTAAGTGAGGTTATAGGCAATCTTAAACTATTGAACAATATTATTGTTGCTTCCAAAATTGTAAACTTCATTTTAATAGAAATTTTCAAAATTCTGGTATATGAATAAAATTATTTCTTTCCTCTTTTATAATCGGGTTTACTCGTATATATCCCACAAAAACATGTAATAACAATATTATTTAAATAAAATACACAGTTGGTTTAATTAAATTTAATGCTGAGTTATAGTAGTTATTAATATAATTACAGTAAAACCACAGAATAAAATATTTCTCTAAACAAACATATTTCTGAAAATCGTTTAAATAACTTTATAACATTAATCAGTCATATTTATAGAAGTCGTTAAAAGCAGATCTTTTTTTAAAAGAAAAGCTATAAAAGATATGCAATATTACGTAAGGACTAGTATATCATAGGCTTATTGCAAGAATCAACTATGCTATGACTAAGCAGTTATGAGAAAAACTAATTTTATAATTTAATGCCTTCTTGTATACTGTATAATGTAGCTTTGATAAAATTCATTGTCAAGTACTCGACTCAGTAGCTTATGGTGGACATTCACCCGAATTCAGCACCCTTCTCTAACTTTTTAAAAAACATATATACAGCAATAAATTAATAAGAAAAGATGTAAGCTGTTTCCATGGTTATTAGAACCGATCCATAAGTTAAAGACGAATGATGAATGCAGCTCAATATATCTACAATATTGACTTAATTGGATCTGTTTTTAGTGTTTTTAACAAAAATCAAACGAGGTAGGACCTAATGGATATCAAAACCAAAATGATGGGAAAAAAATTTACTTCATTGGTTCTTACAGTAAGTCCTTACTTTTCTGTTATAACTAATTGAAAAGCAAAATAAATACAGTACATAGAAATAAAATCCATCAACATTATGCTGTTTCCTACTGTACGTGGGTTATGTACCATTTCTGATCAACTTTTATATGTTTTGTAAAGATTCAATGATATCAAATCGGACTATGGATTTGAAAATTCGAATTCGATTCCCACAGGTGACAAACAAGTTTCACCAAATTAAAAATACCCCTGTGGCTTCTTCTCTACTAACACCTTCAGTGGCAGTGATTTGACGGGTGGTAACCGCACCTCACCCAAGATCTGCTACTACAGAATGTCATACTCAGCAATGGGTAAATGGCGTGATAATATATGTATTGTATTTATTTTGCCTGCTTCATTTCTCGTTAGTTGCGTTGTTTTTATATCTCCAAACCAAATTTAATGTCGAATATGATATGCGAGATTGCGATATGAGCATGAGAAGTTGTGGTTGAATAACTAATATTCTGACTTTTGCTGACGTTTGTGAGTTCAGTGCTGACTTCAACAACAACAGTTTCCCTGTCGGAATGTTTTGGAATAGGTTATCTAAACAACAGTACGTTTTTTGCAGTTTAATTGGATTAATTTCCTGTTGTGTGAGGAACATCAGGTCAAAATTTGGTGTCTGTTTACCGTTGACAGCAAGTATAATAAATTGTCAATCAAGTAACCTAACAAAATACTAAGCAAGTTTGGGCGTGACTTGTGACGTGACAATGTGTGACTAGATACGTGTTCGGACTGAATATTGATTAATTATACTTGGAAATTTTAATTTTGGCGTTTAATTAATATTCAACTGATTAAACAACAACATGCTTAGCGTGCAAGACCAAAATTCGAAATTTAAATAATCAAATCCGGTTAATAACTGCCAGAGGCACGATTTATAGACTTTATTAAAAATGTGAACAAACGTAAACAAATGAGGGTGGAGTGACCAATGGCGAGCGCAAAGCACATGTGACCATCGGTCATTAGAGCCCCATCCGGCCGACACCCTCTCTGATAAACCCGGACCCGGGCCTGTTTATTTAAGATAAAATTAAAGCCCGGTGATTAATTGCGGTCGCCGGTGTCCCGTTCTCGGCGGCGGGGACCGTGGGCGGCGGCGGGTCACGCCAGATAAAAATGGGGGGAAATGATGGTCACTTCTGTCTCCGGGCTAATTACCGTGAAATTAATGGCGGCCAATTCAGCAGCGGATCAAGAGAAACTCTTGCAGCCAACGCGATTATTATATTACAAATACCAACTTATTCAACATTTCCAAATTATATATCAGTGACACTAATTGGGCAAATGTTTTTTTTTACAGTAGACTGATTTATATGCGGCTAAATTACCAGATGCATTAGAAAATTGTAAATTAGATTTCAGACTGTATTCCTATCACTCGTTTGAATTTCGGTTTAATTACCACATTATTTATGGCGACTCAACATACTTCGAATCTCATTTCCACTACAAGTATTTCGCCTGTCAAAATTAGAAATTATTTTAAAGTTTCAAACTGCCAAGGCGTTGCAAAGATATAATTCACTGCATGGTGAAAATTATTATTTATGTTTACACGCATTTATTCCGTGAGTTATTAGGTAACGAGGAATTTTTGGCCGGATGACAATTCATTTGTTTTGTTTCCATCTGAAGTATATGTATGTGCAGATCAACCAACAGGAAGTAGTTCTTCGGCCGCTTTAGTCGAATGGAGATTGATTACTTTATTACAAAATGAACATGTCTAAGAAGTAAGAAAACTTACAATACATGTACAGGGTAGTGAATCGAAAGACGCACCATTGCGTTTGCAATACTATTTTTGAATTGTTCAATTATAGGCTCCCCTAATTATTATTAATTAAAAAAAAGTTAAATAGTTTATTGTAGAGGATAATTAACTGCATATTTATACTATTTTACCCTACCTGGAACCGGAAAATAGACGGAATTTGTATTTTTTTTTCTGTTTCATGAAATAACAAAACAAATGTATCAATTAATAGTTATTTATACTATAAGGGATGTAGGTAATAATTATCAGTCGAGCACATTTACGCCCGAACAATAACGAGGGCTGGTAAAAAGTTCGAGATTGGTCAAATATACCTACATCCCGAATTGAATATAATATTTTTTCCATTCCTACATTTTAAATTAATTACAATATTAAGATTTAATTTATTTTTGACATTTTTCATTTATTTGATCAGTGATTGTTGGTTGCTAGGATGTTAATTGTTTGTTTATAAACACCGTCAAAAGTATGAAATTTTCAGAAGAAATAATAGTTTATTGCAAAAATTAATATATCTGAAATTGAAGAAGCAGGAAATAGTGCCAGTTCGTTTTTTTTACCGGCAAAGTCAAAGAAACGCTACGAATTTGCATATAAATAATTAATTCTGGAACTTTTTTCCATATGTTAAAACTTGATATTTGATACATATTTGTTTGTATTGCGACAACCTATCAAATTCGTAACAGTACCGTTAGATAACAACCTTAAATATTATTTATTTATGCTACTCTGTACAACAGGAACTTAATCCCAATTACAGTACAGGGTCCGGATTCATCAAACCGCAATTTAGTAGTTCACATACTTTTAGCTTAAGTGGGATTCGAATGATTTAATGTTAATCACACCACCTTACGACTCTCTTTGTAAGTACATTTCAAGATGTGTCCGTTCACATTAATTTTGTAGAAAAAATTTACGCGTTCCGTTAAAATTCCACTGTCTTCAATTTGTATTCAATGATGAACTTTTCGTTGAGTATTTTCTACAATTGTTAAAAAATGTTCACTTTTTTCATCAATATCAGTTCACGAAGTTCTTGATTTTTCCATCATTTACTATGACAATGCGTATTTTGCGTACTGTTTGGCACCCTAGTACGCAAAATGAATGTATCGCGCACGCTTCCAAATATTTTTTTTTTCACTTACACTAAATGTTATTTCAATTTGCATTCAAAATTGTGATTGTATCCAAACTAAGTTACTATAATAGAGATGAAGATACATTGAGTAAAGTAGCAAATTATACTAGTAAGTGTGGTTTGAACTGCAGTGAAAGCTATGCAAGTTATAATCCATTGCAGCAAACAGTTCTCGCAGCAGCAGAAGAGCAGCTGTTATTCTGTTGGCTATAGCCTGGCTGTCAGACTGCCGGAGATTAGGGTTACGGAAATACGCCATGGCAGTGGTCAGGGGATGCAAAGGGCACAGGGGTCGCGTGGTGTGCAGACCCAGCAGAGATCCAAGCAGGCAGCGTCGGGATCAACCCCAATCCATTATGGCCGGCTCACGGTTAATTATATGCCCTTAGAAATGTATCTGTCTCACTTCAGGATATCGCCGCCGTACACCGCCGCTACATCTCATGCCGGGATCTCGGACCGCGCATTGAAAGATACAGCCAAATAAATGCATACAAACAACGAGAAAAAAGATTTACATAATATTAATTATTACTTTTTTCCAAACATTTTTTGTTGTGGATTTTAATGATCACTTCGCTAAGTTTTTATTTTTCATGATTATTTTACAGATTAATGGGGTACGTGGCTTAGTGGTATCGAGTCGGCCTGTGGATCTTGAGAACCCTGGTTCGATCCCCACAGTCGACAAACAATTTTCACCAATTTAAATCTATCCCTGTGGCTTCCCCTCCACTAATATCTTTGGGGGCCGTGATTTGACTGCTGGTAACCGCACTTCATACGAAAAAATATATCACTTACCGAGATCTGCTTAGGCAGAGTGCCACACCTAATAATGAGTAAAAGGCGTGATGAAATATTTATTTATTTATTTTTATATTTTACAGATTATTACAGTTTTGGTATTTTGTGACCGGAACATCTATTCTGTAACTTTTAGAAGCTCTATAGCATCACTGTTTCTATATTCAGTGCTAGTATCTAGCGGAGACAGTATATATAATCTCAAATCTATCTGCTCAGAGAAATTGAGCTACCCCTGTAGGTGTTTCTATATCACAAAGCTAGCTCTATTTTTGAAGTTTGAGATGGTATTTGCGGATCGGTTTTATTTTCATATTTTATTGTAATTTTAATTTTCATTTTTACTTTCTTTTTTATTTTATTTGCGATTTATAGTTTAACGATATTATTATAATTTAATTAATTGTACGTTTTTAGTTTTAATAGTGTAAATAAATCTACGAAGTTATATTTTGGTCCTCATTTTTTTTGTTTTAAATTTAACTCTACGTTTACTTTTATTTTTTGTATCGTTAATTTAATTAATTTATCGGGTTTAAATTAAATTAAACTAATATTAACAATTAAAATTTATGAAAATGCAAAATATAAATTAAAAGTAATAATTCTGACCAATAAAACTGTAAAAATTCAACTAACGAAGTTAATATTAAAGACAATAATTAAATAAAAGAAATGAAGAAGCACTTAAAAATATATGTTCATTGTTTTAAATATAGTTGCCAACCTAAAATATAAAAACTTTTATGCACAAAAATCACTAAAATAGCAACACTGGTTATTATGTAATATAGAAACTGGTCTATTGCTTAACGTCATAGTTATAAAGCTAGGCTCTTGGTTCTATTTTACAGAATAGGTGTCCTGAGTAATTTACCCTAACATAAAACTTTTCTTTTCTTCTATGAGTGTTGTAAAATAACAATGACATAACTCATTTTTAGTTACGGTAATCACAGTTTGAAGAATAATGAGTCCAATAGTTAATAAATCATAGTAGCATGTTGTGGTGAATAAATTATATTAAAAAATAGAAAAATAAATTATCAGTAGACAGTATGGTTGTGGTACAAAAGATGATTCACAAAGTCCAAACAAGAATGTCACGTGCAATGGTTATGACGTCATAGTTTTATTTACGGATTACTAAGGAATCTTTGTTTATAAATATGATTACTTATTAATGAATTGCACTCCATTAGCATTTGATTTATTGCGAAATTGTTTAGTATAGTTAAGATAATGAAATTTATATTTAATTAGTTCTTATACTATCTATTTCAACTTCAAATAAATTAAATCGAATTTATGTTAATAAATAATTGATTGTCACGCAGTTTACTCAACTTTAGATTTATTACTCTAGCAGCTCTGCAATTGCAAAATTCACTAGATCTGGAAAGTTTTTAATATTACTGAAAATGAACATCATTATTTCTATAGGGAGGCGAAGATCTATTGACTATGAAAAACATTATGTAGGTAATTATTTATAATCAAAAAATATTATTTAAATTTATTTTTTCTACAACTGTCAAAAAATGTTAATTTTTTTCCACTAATATCAATACGCGAAGTACGTGATTTTTTCACTTTACATTTACATTACAACGCGTATTTTACGCATTATTTTGCATCCTAGTGCGCAAAATGAGTATCTCGCGCACGCTCCCAAATTATTTATTGTACGGTTTCATTGTTGATTGTTTTCCTTAAAATTACTTAAATAAATTAATAATTTTTGTATTATTCTTTATTTACAGTTGTAGAAAAAATGTTGTTTGTATTTCGTGGGTAAAATTGTTGTTTTTGGCGCGTTCGAATGTCTTTTATTGTCTCGACTAAAAGTAACATTCTCACGTGCAACAAAAAAACACTCATTTTGCGCACCTAATACAAAAATAACTATTTTTCAATTTTGCATTTATACGAAAGTCATTACGAAATAGATACTGAGTCTATCAAGCTGAGAACATCAAAATTTCAATACAACCTGAAAATATGAACAATTGCATAAATGTCAATAACAGTTACCAACCACAACATTTCATATACAAAATACACTAAATTGACTCGGTTTAAAATGTCGAACTTAATACACAAATAACAATTTTTCATCATATTTATATTTTGAAATTGGTTTTATATTGATATGAGTTTAATATCAAAATTGATTTCAAATAATCTACTAACAAAAATGAACTTTTATCTCTCGAAAGATAACAGTGTGGTTGCATTCTGATTCTGATTGGCTCACAGAAACGTCGAAATGAAGATATATTTACATAGTATAAACAATTTGTGACAGTGATACCACTATTTGAACATTTTTACGCTGCTTTAATTTATTTAAACTACTTTAAAATTTAAGTAGTGTTGATGCAACTGTCCATCAAAAGTTGTCTTTGCAAATAAAGTAGAAAGAAAACAATATTTTTGATCAAAGCGTCTTAAGATTTACATCGATTTTCTTTTATTATAAAGTTTAAAATTTTATTGGAGCATAAGAAAGCAACAACAAAACAAAATTGGAATGAAATTGTTTATTATAAATTATAATGAAATATAAATATAGTTAACACATAATTAAAAGTAGTATAATGAAGTAGTAAGCACGGCAACAACATTTCATTCTTTCTGTGGTGCACCCAAGCTGATCTAACCGCACCGCACCGTTTTCGGTTTCGGCTGCCATGACGTTGAACCACACTCCGCACATGTAGCTACACTCACTCGAAACTGGGCCTGTGTGCGGCTGAGTTTGGGTTATTCTTGTTCCGAGGCCACTGCCCTTTTTGTGATGGCCTCCGCCTGATGCTTGATGCTGTGCTCTGCTGTCATGGCCTCGACCACTGATTCATCTGTGAGCGAGACTCTATTGTTTCCGTCTTGTTTAGTGTTAGTAATTGGGAGAGATTTTTCTTATTAAATTATATTAAAATAATTGTATGTTGTCGAGTGGGTGTTTTGTTGCTTGGAAATTGTAGTTGAGATTTGATTAGCTTTCAAGTTATCTTGCTTTATTTTTATACTTTTAGTTGCTCTTCTTCGTTTAGCTATATAATCAAGAAGAAAAAAAACACTTTTTGATTAGGAATAATCAGTAAAATTAAATGATTAATATTCTTTAATGCCCGATTGTAAATGTATTGAAATTAACAAATTTGTATGAAATTTATTTATTTTATAGCAATTATAATATTACTGTCAAAAGTTCAACTGTCATTTAAATGAATAAATTTTATTTACTTTGGAAGTAATTTAATTTGTTGTTCCGGACATTAATAACAGTCGAATATTTGACAGTAATACTATATATGCCACAAAATAAATAAAATTGATTCAAATTTGTTCATAAAAGTAAATTTAATTTGTCGTTTACAAGCAATTTTTGTCTGTCTGTTTGTGTGTGTAAACGATCACGGAATCGGCTCATACGATTTTGAAGAAACTTGGTATTCTAATGGTTTTTGGCCTCAGAAAAGCATCTAGCTAAGGCTTCATCCTCCGGAAAATTAATTGAGTAAGTCATTTTAAAAGAAAATTGAGCAGAAAATTCATAAAAATGTAGTTTATTAAAAATATAGGTATGTGAGTACTTTAGGTCAATGCAATTTGACCTAAGAAATCAATTTAGACTGAAAACAATTTGGTATCACCAACTGTTTTTAAGATGTGAATGAGAATTCTTAGGAAAAGTTGTTTCTTGATTACTTGTTTTTCATTTTAAACTTCGCATCTACAGTTATTTCCCTATCGAAGCTCGATTTTCTTGATATTATTACTACTATTAAAAAAGAAAATACATTAGTTAATTAGATTTGTTACTTAATAATAAAAAGTATTATAACAGTAATTAGTTGTTACAAAAATATTCAGTGTTTTAAATAAAACAGTTTTTGATTTAAGTTCTGAAAACTTGTCCACCTGTTCATTATTTTATTTTGATAGTTTGCTATTTAGATTTTTTTTTAAAGTGCATATATATATATACCGGGTGTCCCATTTTACATTATCTTATTGAATATCTCGAAATGAAAGCATTTTACCGAAAAGTATATCATAATCGTCATGGTTTTGAGGGGGACATCGGATTTTGACCAAATGGCCCTCTTAGCCCCCCAATGGGGGCAGGGAGGGGGGTCAACTTAAAATTTTTAATTGGGAACCCCTATTTTTTATTGCAGATTCTGAAAGAGCGTTAAAAATATGTAGGTTTTATCCGGATACTTTTTTTTTTAATTTCCAACAGGTGGCGCTGTAATCGTGAAAGTACGATTTTCGTGCAAAATATTCGTGAATTAATATTGTGTCAATAATTTTATAAATAATAACATTTGGTGTTTCAATCATTACCTAAATTTCTGAAAATATCAATCCCTAACACTAGGGGGGACGAAAACAGGACATTAAATAAACTAATTATGAATTATTTGATTTTATCAAGAATTTTCATGTTAAGTTTACTGATTGGTGATTAATTTAATTGTAAATTAAGTGTTTTAATAGGGTTATTTCGTGTTGGAAATTGAAAAAAAGTATCCGGATAAAACCTACATACTTTTTAACGCTCTTTCAGAATCTGCAATAAAAAATAGGGGTTCCCATTTAAAATTTTTAAGTTGACCCCCCTCCCGGCCCACCTTGGGGGGCTAAGGGAGCCATTTTGTCAAAATCCGATGTCCCCCTCAAAACCATGACGATTATGATTCGGCATACTTTTCGGTAAAATGCTTTCATTTCGAGATATTCAATAAGATAATGTAAAATGGGACACCCAGTATATTTGTTACATCCGTTGGTATATATATATATATATATATATATATATATATATATATATATTATTGCTATAGGTATATTTCAGTATACAGTAATAAAAATTATTGAAATTATTTGTGTGTGAAATATGAATTACGTATAAGTAAACGAAGTATTTAACTTTAAAATTAAATTTTAGATAGTAGTTATTTTGTGTCCTAGATGATATATCGTTGTTCGCAGATATTTACGGGTTTTCTATCACGACACGAGAAGGTAAAATGTTTACGCTGCGCAAACCAATTATCGCTTCATGAAGATATGGCGAACCTTACATAAAACTTTAACTTTTCAGTAATGTGATTAAATTATCAACGTATTTTTTACAAGCAAATGTCGGCGCAAGTTTTATTTACGGCTCGGTGATAATAGCCAGTTATTTCTAGGGCAACAACTCGATAGTGGAAAAACAAAATTGTTTTGCAACAAATTCCTTTGTGCGAATAAAATGTCAGTGTATTACGCATTTACCACTCTTTCTTCATTTCGTCATTGTATTTTTTATATTTTCTATTTTTACTTAAATATTGCTCTATAATTTAATAGCAAAATTATTTGACAAGCAAAGCTCATGGAAAAATTATAAAAAATATTCTACGTCACTGGCGAATATCTTTATAGTATTTACTTTCTTTTTGACCCCGTAACAGTTAAGAAACATATTTTTATTTAGTCACCAATATATATTTTAGAAAAAAAAAACATAATTGAAAAGATCCTTAATCAGCACTACTTTGGTAATTTAATGAATATTCTCCCCAGACTAAAAACTAAATTATTATTTGTAATCAAGAACTTGATTCAAATTAGAACATGAACCAACATATTTATAATAAACCTAAATCGGAACATGAATCTATTCCTATAAAATTCTAATTTATGAAGACCCAAAAGAGAAAAATATAGTATAAATAACTCAATTTGTAAGGCTTTTATATATAAACATATCTTATGAAACTTGTTCTTTAATATACTATTTTTTTAAACGCTAACTAAACCCAAATTGAACTGATTCGTAGGACGAACCAAAAACATAAATTAAATAATAACCGAACTGTAATTTTGATATATCTTATTCCTCACAAAATTGAAATAGTGAACCAAATTAAGAAAAATACAATCTGTAAAAATTTATGATAAATTATCTCCTTAAATATATACAGGGTGTTTCAGGACTAGTGTAACAAACTTTAACAGCTTATTTCTGAAGTCATTTTGGGCCAAAAATGTCACATGAACATAGGTCCTATTCCTTCTAGTTACCAAAATACAAGAGGTTGAAGTTCTATAAATAACACGAAATTTTCAAATTTTTGTAATCAAGATACTTTCGGAAAACAAGAGTTTTATTGAGAAGTTATACCTTATTTGTCTTAATTAATTTTATTTATTAATATTAACGAATACGATTTAGAGAACAAAACATAAAATGACACAATTAAATAGACACAGAACAACATAACCAAACATGGAATAGGTTAACACAATATGAAATAAAATAACAAATTTTAAAAAAATACAGCAAGTGTTCAGAATGAGCCTTGAACTCGTATGCATGTTAATATTAATAAATAAAATTAATTAAGACAAATAAGGTATGACTTTTCAATAAAACTCTTGTTTTCCGAAAATATCTTGATTACAAAAATTTGAAAATTTCGTGTTATTTATAGAACTTCAACCTCTTGTATTTTGGTAACTAGAAGGAATAGGACCTATGTTCATATGACATTTTTGGCCCAAAATGACCTCAGGAATAAGCTGTTAAAGTTTGTTACACTAGTCCTGAAACACCCTGTATAGAGTGAACAAAATCAACTGTCAATATCAGTTTATGTTAACTTGTTTTCTTATTAATTTAAACTATGTCCTTAAATTTAATAAAATTACTAAAATAAAATATTACGCCTATGAACCTGAATACCAAACTTTTCTTCTTAAAAGTTAAAGTTAATTGACAATTGACTGTTTGACAAGTCACTTGACTATCAGTTGGTTTTAATCACTCTGTAGATACTAATTTTATAATGGACAAAACTATAGTAACTTTACTAACAAATTCGAATCAATATTATTTATTTTATGGCATCAATTCATTTGAATGAATAAATTTTATTTACTTTGAATGTAAATTAATTTGTCGGTAATAAATCAGCCATAAAAGAAATTACTTCCCTGTGTCTCTCTCACTACTGATATCTTTTTGGATGTGATTTGACGGCTGGTGTCTCATTTCAGACGTAAAATAAATCATGTACCAAGATCTGCTCTAGCAGAGTACCACACACAGATATAATTATATGGCGTGATATTATATTTATAACTTGTTTATTAAAATCTCAATTCAGCTAATTAAATTATTTATCTATGAAGTGTCTCCGGTTCACTTAATATCCAGCAAATAAAATTTGTCATCAGTATAAATAATTATGTTTTTTTGTGACACTTTGCTCCGCTTTGCACATAAGTTTTTATCGCTTTTTCTACAGATTTAACAAATGAAACATTAATTCAAATTGTCGAGTGTTTATGAACAGAGTAATGTGAAAAATTGATCAATGCCCCAGCAGCACGCACGCGTGGCCCTCTTTTCCTATCTCTCTTGCACGTGTACGTGCGTCTCTCTCGGCGAGGGTAGTTCATCGTAGAATTCGGAGATGGCTCGATATTCTTTATGGTATCGTTTTGTCAATATGAAAATTTACTTCGGCGTTATGAAGTTCCAATTTATGAATTTGCGGATTCAAAGTTTTGCTTCTTCGGATTTTATGCGGTAATAAAATGTTCAACGTAGACACTCATGGCAATTTTGTTTGCTTATGGATGATATGAGACATAAATTGACAGGGAAGAGTATTACGTTCTTGGAAAGTGTTCACAAAAATACTTACGATATTTTGATATTAAATTAGATTTATTATAAAAAATATTTCTGCTTAATTTTTGTATTTAAAAATAAATATATCATAACGTCTTTTACTCAATATTGGGTGTGGCACTCTGCCGTAGCAAATCTCGGTAAATGATATGTTTCTTCGCGTGAAGTGCAGTTTTCAGCCGTCAAATCACGACCTTCAAAGATGTTAGTAGAGAGGGAGCCACAAGAGTAATTTTAAAGTGGTGAAAATTGTTTGTCGGCAGTGAGAATCGAACCTGCGTTCTCAAATAAAAGTTATAAATGATTAAATTCCGCATCTAAATTGGAATTAAAATTTTGCAATATTATAAAATAAATAAAATATAAATATATCATCACGCTTTTTACCCATTACGGGGTGTGGCACTCTGCCTAAGCAGATCTCAGTAAGTGATATATTTCTTCGCGTGAAGTGCGGTTACCAGCAATATTATGTAATAAGAAATAATAGAAAGAAAGAGTTCGTATGGAGGAAGTGTTAATGTGTTAATAATATTAATTTGGTACTATTGAATGTGTTCTAACCAAAGAAACGTGAAATAAAAATTTAGAGCGTCCGCGAAATACACATTTTGTGCACTAGAGTGCAAAATAGTACACGATATACACGTTATCAATGGTGAAAAAAATCTCTTACTTCACGTACTGATATTAGTGAAAAAGTTAACAAATTTTGACAGTTATAGAAAAGGGTATTTTATTTCTTCTTCAAATTTAAATTTTATTTTTCTAACTACACGAAGTGAGACTCCATTTCAGACCGCATTTGCAATATCTACTTATTTTGTTTTTTTTTTCTTGAATAAATATATATATATGTATAGTATTTTGGACTGAGAAACATGGAAAATAGTTTTGAGATTTAAAAAAAAATCTTTTTGTTTCATGATCAGCACGTCGTACAGAATATACCCTTTAATTTTTTTGCTCTAAGTTGTGAAACACGCTGTATATATATAAATATATTTAATGTAGAATTAATATCATTTTTCTCCTTACAAGAATACATACAAAATCTGTATGAACTGGTTCACTCATAAGACTTGAATTAATTTGCTCGAATCAAATCATTTGTTCATTCCAGTCAGTTGAGTTCGGGCTGCTGTAGAGTACGTGGTTAGTGATTATTTTCGAATTATTTATATCTGAAATGTATTCTCAAGTGTTATTCAGTGCGAATTGTGTGGTGTTTAAGTGCAGAAATATTTCTTTCACAACAACTTCGCTCGGAGGTGCTTTATGTTTCTTGTAAGTACTGAATTATATTTCATATTATTTTCTATAAATTTTAAATTTTAATTATAACTTATAGCAGGCATGCAGAATAAACTCTATGTCGTGTAAGATAAGTTTTATTGGTATATATTTACCATTAACTTAAATTAATAATATTTTTATATAATATGCATATATGTATTAGTTGCAAATAGAAGATAAGAATGGTGACGACAATTAGAAGGGAATTTAATTAAATGACTTATTATTAAATATGTAAAAATATTTATGTAATGGATGTTTGCGGGGTACATGACAAGTTGAAAAACCAGTATCAGAACAAAATATAGTTCACCCATTTCTATTTGTTATTATGCAATAAATGATGTTAAAAATATTGTGAGCAACATATTCGTTTGAAATTAGTTTTTCCCCTAGACAAGGTCCAAAACATGATTAATGTTTACTTAACGGGCTGTGTCCTTGTCAGCTGCATAGCATGAACGACGAGTCCGGGAGATAACACTGTCTTTCAAATATACGTAACAACATATATTAACATACGAGTACTGCACGAACACGTAACCAGTCTCTGTTTCACCCAATGTTGCAGAATTGTATTTGGGACGAACCAACGGTACAGAAACGTATTTAAGATTAATGATGCGGCGTGAAGATGTAAAATGGAGCTTGATATATTTTATATTTATGCCAGGGATGTACAAAGTTTGTATGCTTTAATTTTTATTTTATTAGAAGTTGTTATATCAAATGTTTTTATTGTTATTATTGGCAACTTGAGAATCATATGAAAATTGATCAAAACTTTTGATTGGTCTTATATATATATATATATATATATATATATATATATATATATATATATATATATATATATATATTTTCCGAACATATGAAATTCAATGTTAAAATTTTGATTTGGCGATATCTATTTACCTATTAATTACATTGTACTGAAGAAACATGTTCAGAATGAAAAACTGCATCCATAGAGTATAAGTTTGTTGTTCAATTGTTTCTTATGTCCGAGTTAGAAGCAAAAGAAAATACACGCTTTAAAGCAATTATCAGAGTGCCATGAGAAATAAAACAATAATTTGTTTGTTGTGTCTGACATTATTTGACATATTGGACAAGAGTTGTAATCTTACTCTAATTTATTTATTTATTCGAGCATTTAATTTAATAGGTACTAAAATTAATTTCAGCAACTACTATTTTCTTTTTTCTACATAATCTAGACAAATAAATACCTATTATTAAGTTATCTAATTTGTTTTATTTCTTACGGCACTCTGTTAATTGCTTTAAAGCGTGTATTTTCTTTTGCTTCTAACTCGGATATAAGAAACAATTGAACAACAAACTTATACTCTATGAATGCAGTTTTTCATTGTGAACATTTTTCTTCCATACACTTTTGTTCTAAAATTAATAGCTAAAGAGATATCGCTAAATCAAAATTTTAACATTGAATTTCCTATGTTTGGAAAAAAAGTAGACACCCGTCTCTATAATGTGGTACTATACTATACTACAGGAATCTAGTTTCTTGATGCTTCCCACGAGATACAAGTTTTAACTTAATTAAAATTTTGGGCGTACGTTGGTTCTAAAACTTTTTACTTAGTGATATATTAGTCGCCCATTCATATTCATTGTACCAACTTAAAATAAGTCATAGAAACAAGCTTGATTATTTGCCAGTAATTGATTGTGTTAAAAACTGTTCCGATATTGGCAGTCATATAAAATATGCAGACCAATAAATACAAAAATTTTATCGCAAAGTTTTTCAACCAATTAATCAAAAAATGTACAAGTTTCGCACTCCATTTTGCATGTTTTGCCTACCATATCTCTTCATCTCGATTACGACTAGATGATTGATTGCATGTCTCGTGTTGTGGACCAATGAGAATCACGCGCAACCGTCACGGTATATACCGACCGAGTTATCGAGCGCACGCTGGATGTGTGAGTTTGAACTCTCTCCGCTAGATGGATGCTGCAGCGCACGGGAAAATAGCGCGAAATGTAAATATACAATTGGGGGGTTTTCTACCCGGATACTTCGGGTTTTGCCTCTTTTCTTCGAGCTTCGGGTTATATAATCATTTAGCCAGAATAACTAATTTTTTTAATTAATAGTAGTTATTTATTGTTCTATCAAAGATGAACCAGCAATTATTGAATCATCAATAGGAAATAATGGTGGATTAGTATTGTGGGGTAGGTGGCTTGGCTAAATTGTGTGGAACTGTGGATTTACGAACTTGACTTCGATTCCAATAGCCGACAAACAATTTTAACTACATTAAAACTACCCTTGTAGCTCCCCCTCCACTAACATCTTTGGGGGTCATAATTCGGTAGAGTACCACACCCAACAATGGGTAATATGCATGATGATATATTTATTTATTTTAATTTCTTTTTTACCACTTCTAGTTTTCTCGTAATTATATTAGCAACTGTCGTTTTTAAATATAACATACTATTTTTGTATCAAATTTGAGAAGTACGTAATATTAGTTTTACAATATTGCTAAAATTATTTGAATAAAATTTCTAAATCAATTAATAAAATAAAATAAATAAATATATTATCACAGTTTTTACCTATTACTGGGTGTGACACTCTGCCGAAACAGATCTCGGTAAGTGATACATTTATGCGCATGAAGCCGGTTGCCACAGTTCCTAAAGATGCTAGTGGAAGGGGAGCCACAGAGGTAATTTTAATGTGTTGAAAATGGTTTCTCGATTTATCTTTGATATCTTATATACTTCGATAAGTATAGATGAATTTTAAGAACCATTAAATATAAAACAGTTTAGAATTTAGATTTTTTAAGTAAATACTGAACAGTTGTTGAAATCTAACTTTTTTTGTACAAAAATAATTGGTTTAAATTCTGCCGGTAACTAAATTATTTTTCTTTCTGTAATAAAGTTACATTTATGCACTTTTGATGAAGAATTTAAATGAATAATTTATTTTTTCTCCATGTTTATTTTCAACAGTTATATACAGCGCTCTCTCGGCCAAAAGGTATAAAAGGGAAAATTTGATTTGCCGTATTTATTATGTTATAAATCTGGTCAGTTCAAACTGAACTGTAGGAATATAAAATATATTTTAACATTTTGACTGTTTAAGATCTAATAATTATACAGAAAAAAATGAGAGCAGCATACAAAGCTACTTGACTTTGAGTTCTTGTACAATAGCCAGGGTATCGAAATTAATACTATATTTTCAGGGTTAATTAAGTGGGTAAAAACATTAAGTGCAAAAATAAAAATGGTTTAATGTGAATTATGATGAAATTACGAAATAGGGATCTTTTATTGTTGGTGAATCTTCTGGTGAGTTTAAGTTGGCAACACTAGATGAAAATATAGGTTAGGAGAGTCAGTAAAAACGAAATAACTAATGTAAATTACTTTGTGTTTACTGTACGTAGAGTTAAACGTTTAAATATTATGATGAATGTCGTTGCACGCTTTTAAAATGCTCGTAAAATGAAATGGAAAGTTAATATACCACCAGAGGGAATAAAATTTTATTATAGTTTAATGAAATATGACTATGATAATGCGTATGCAAATAAATTTTATTCTCCTTCATAAAAATGCAAATATGCAACTAGGTACCTATTTTTTAATTTACTTACTCGTATCCTACTATTCTGCTTTTAAATTTGTCTGATCTGATACAGTTTAATAGAAACAATTATCTAGTTATCCATTTAATTCGAAAATTGTTGCGTGTGGCTATATAATTATAAATTTCACAGTTTCATTATCTCTACTAGCAAATCATTTACAAATTTTGCACATTAACAACGGAAGTGCCCTTTGGAATTAATTGGTCGTATGATTGACACACTTTTTTCATTTTTAAGAAACCACACACCATGTGCAATATAAATTTTATTCAGCGTTACGTTTGTTTCCAGCTGGCTGTTACAAATTCTTGTGGACTTCATGCGGGCGTATAACAGTCTTACTTCTTATTTCTCGACTTCTTGCGATGTTATTCCGTTATAAGGGTACGGGATGCCCAGTTTTTACTTTCAACTTTGGTCAGTAATATATGGAACACCTGTATATTTCTGACATTATTGAAATAATTAATTATTTTAATATGATATAGGTAGTAGGTACTATTTCTAACAGACGTTGTTTGGTTGAACGGTCTGTCAAGAATTAATTTACTGTTTCTTTGACGTTTTATTTTGATGTATAGACATCATTACACATGTAAATCTACATGTCAACAAATTGAGTTTAATTAATTTTGTGCAAAATGCATGTAATCTAATTAAATTAAGTATGTAAAACAATTTTTAAAAACAGACTAGTTCGTTACTACCATTACTTCTATGCTTATTTTAGTAGAAGTAGAAAAATAAATTCTGTATCAAATTAACATAATTTTACTTATTTTAATGTCTCTCAGTACGATGGTGTGAATTGAGTAACGGAATTTGAATTCGGGTTTCTAGTTCGAATCGCACTCGAGCTAAAAATTATATGAACTACCTTACTGCGGTTCGGTGAATCCTGATCCTTTACTGTAATTGGGATTATGTTCCTGCTGTAAACGTAACATAAATAAATAAATAAATTACTGCAAAAAGTCATTTTAAATTTTTTTAAACTGGTATTATTAAATTTTTTTAAACTGGTATTATTTATATAGTAATAAAATTAGAATAAATACGTGGATATATATAAATATATATAAATTAAATTAAATAATTTAAATCTACCCCTGTGGTTTCCCCTCCACTAATATCTTTGGGGGCCGTAATATGACGGCTAGTAACCGCACTTCACGCCCAGTAATGTGTAAAAGGCGTGATGATATATATAGGGTGTTTCACAACTTAGAGCAAAAAATTAAAGGGTATATTCAGTACGACGTGCTGATCATGAAACAAAAAGATTTTTTTTTAAATCACAAAACTATTTTCCATGTTTCCCAGTCCAAAATTTTTCGTTGCCACTGCCACTGGGCGGATGATTATGTTAAAGTTATTAATTAAATAAAATTCTATTATAGATAACTGCTAATAATTGAATTGTGTAATTATTCTTTCGTAGTTGATACCTACTTCATTGTTTGTGTTTAATAGGAAAGCGAATCCAGTGCAGTACTACAAAAAATGTTTTAAGTTGACAACCCTTAATTTTTTGTATTTAAAAAAAATTCGTACAGAATATACCCTTTAATTTTTTGCTCTAAGTTGTGCAACACCCTGTATAAATATATAAATATATAAAGCTTGAGTTTTACAGTAGTTAAGTAAATTAATAAAATATACAGAATTTGATTCTTTACAATGTTTATTTGTGAAATAATCAGGAGAGTAAAATCCTACAAAAAATGTTCACTTCAAATAAACTTCTCTAATAAGGGAGGGCGTGATTTACCGGCTAGTAGCAGCATTTTACGCGAAGAAATATATCACTTACCGAGATCTGCTACGGCAGATTGCCACACCCAGTAATCAGTAAAAGGCGTAATGATATATTTATTTTTACTATTTTCGACAAAAAAAAAATTGTTATAGAATTTGTATATTAAATTATGTTACCAGTAAATATTACTTACTAGGAAAATGATATATTTAGGGCTGCCAAAGATGTTATTGAAGGAAAACTTACAGGAGTAATTTTAATTTGGTGAAAATTGTTTAAATCCTTAAACCGATTCGATACCATTGAGTACTTATAATATAGAATAGATACAGCAAATAGAGTTTCAGAAATAATTTGTAACACAGTTTTGCATTCTCCCAATTACCACATCTTAACCTAATTAAACCAAATTAATGACACTTATTTATTCTCACTTAGTAAGACAGCGATCATTACCCATTAATCATGATCATTTTACAAAACAAATGAATGCACGCAGCTAATTATTTATAGTAATTTAAAATGCAATCTTAGAAGCACTTTCATTAATATCACGTGTGTTATCGTTTGGATCGCGTGAACGCGCAGCAGGAGGCGGCGGCGGTGACGGCGGGGGCAGGATACGCACTGCTCACACGCTCACAACTCACTGGGATCGTAAAAACCAACACGGGATTAGCATATGAACCACAAGGACTGATGTAACTGTGAATGTGGTTTTTAGCGTCTACCGTCGAGAGATGTTTTATGTCTAGAATTCGTGGTTTTTGTTGGTTAGGAATGTTTGCCAAGTGTCGATGTAGCCAATTAGGTTTGATTTAACTGTATAGTGGCAGCATTTGTTTTCTAAAAGAAAGGAGACGGTCCAATGCGTTTCTTTCGTTTCCTTCAATTTTTTTTTCTTAAACTAAAACAATCAATTTGCGTTATCTTTATTACAATTATTAATGAGTGATGTGCCATCAAAAGTTGAATTTTAAACTTTGTTTAAATAAAAAATCTGATGTGGACACCACATGACTTCCTTGTACGCGTATTAAACTATAGATATTGTTTTAATTGCACATATTTGACATTAAATCTTTTATTTTTTGTTCTAATCCATAGCAAACTTAATTTTTTTTTAAATAAAAAAATATATAATATTTAAATTTAGATATCTCGTTTATGCAAAAAGCTAATTTAAAAATTCTTAATGTGCTGTTAGCAGTTTCATGTAATGGGCCACTTCCGGTTAGTCTATTTAACCAAAATCTATTATGTTATTTCCATTGATATAGTAGTCTTATATACCAAATTTGGAAAGATTTAAATTATATTTGAATATAGTTTTTCATGAAAATCTATTATAGGCTTCAAGTAAAGTACCACTTTCGGTAGTTGTATAATGACCAAAAAGGGAGGTGCACAACTAGATGTTTTAACAGTCCTAAATATAAAGTTTCAATTTTCTACGGCTTACCGTTTTTGAGTTATGCGAGATACATACGTACGTACAGACGGCACGACGAAATTAATCAAAATGGATTCAGGGAGGGCCAAAATATTTATTTCCGTTGAAATCTGAGAACTGAAAATTTTCGCGATTACAATACTTCCTTTACTTCGTACAAGGAAGTAATAAAAACAAAGCAAAGTCATGTGGTATAGACTTTGAAGTCAAATATTTCATTTGCTTTTATTTGAAACAATTTTCCTTGTTTTTTACCTATTACATGGTATGGAACTTTGCCAAAGCAGATCTTGATAAGTGATATATTTATGCGCGTGAAATGTGGTTACCAGACGTCAAATCATGGACGTTACCACAAGGTAATTGAAATATGATGAAAATGGTTCGGACCCCTAGAAATCCGTGGATCCCCGCTTAAGAATCACTGGTATAAAGTTTACAGTTGTTTGTGAAATTAGAGTAGGCAATTACCAAAATAGTGTCATCAAACTAGACTACAAACGAAATCGTTCAAACACACATCACACATAGCAAACTTTGACTCCACGCGTCGATAAAAACATCTCCTGGCATTCAACTTCTGCTGCTGCGTATCTGCAGCAAGAACAACCAAAACGAAAAGGTTAGAGTTAGCCAATGCATGCACCGTCTGCGTGAAGCATGAGCCCACGGCATCCTCCATGGCCACTCTCCAAAATATTTTCGAAACAAATAGAACAAGGTTGAACGGGGTCATTCAGTAGCTTTGAAAAACAAAACGCATCGAGTTCTCTAGGCGTACTAGATCTGGTTTGCATAGGGCGTTGTCAAATGAGACAAATGTCTCGTGGAATGAGACGCGGTTAACATTTTAAGATACGCAGACGTGGAACACGTAACTCTGAAATTAATAATGCGTAACTAATAGGTTGTATCTTATGATTGTGGGTAGAGGGAAGCACTGCAGATGGAAATGTTAAATATCAACCTTTTAATTGTTTTTATAAAGGTTTTGACACAAATATACTTTTTATAGATCTTCTAGCAATATAAAAATATCTTATCAAATTTGCTTTATTTAATTTTTTTCATACAATTTTTATCTTTTCTTTGCATGTTATTATAATGGAATTCTGCATAAATTTATAAGTTTTGTAGGTCCGTCAATTTTTAAATAATTAACAAATTCGCAACGAAACTTATGACGAAATATTTTCGACAAATATTGATGTGATTTTGTTTATTATTTATAGATTTACTAATCTATAAACTTCTACATTTATCACAGAATTCCAACATACACTCGAATACACGAAATTAAAATATTAGTAAAAATCTGATGTGGACACCACATGACTTCCTTGTACACGTATTAAACTATAGATATTTTTTTAATTGCACATATTTGACATTAAATCTTTTATTTTTTGTTCTAATCCATAGCAAACTTAATTTAAAAAAAAATCAAAAAATATATAATATTTAAATTTAGATATCTCGTTTATGCAAAAAGCTAATTTAAAAATTCTTAATGTGCTAGACGCAGAATTTAATTCTCTAAAACTTTTATTTGCAGCATTCCTTTCTAAAATTAAAATAATACCATTTTTTTCAAGGAAAACTGTTAGCAGCTTCATGTAATGTGCCACTTCCGGTTAGTCTATTTTAACCAAAATCTATTATGTTATTTCCATTGATATAGTAGTCTTATATACCAAATTTGGAAAGTTTTAAATTATATTTGAATATAGTTTTTCATGAAAATCTATTATAGGCTTCAAGTAAAGTACCACTTCCGGTAGTTGTATAATGACCAAAAAGGGAGGTGCACAACTAGATGTTATAACAGTCCTAAATATAAAGTTTCAATTTTCTACGGCTTACCGTTTTTGAGTTATGCGAGATACGTACGTACATACGTACGTACAGACGGCATGACGAAATTAGTCAAAATGGATTCAGGGAGGGCCAAAACACCTATTTCCGTTGAAATCTGAGAACCGAAAATTTTCGCGATTACAATACTTCCTTTACTTCGTACAAGGAAGTAAAAATGGAATCGCATTTATTTCAATTCCAAATATAATAATATTTATCATAGTATGGACCTCAAATATTGTCCAAAAATGGTTGATATACATAATATACTTTAAACTTTAAACCAAAATTTAACAATTCTTTAATTAAACGTATTCCTTGAAGATGTAACGGATGGTAACGAAAATAAAATTAAGAAAAAGTAATAAGAAACTAAAAAATTGGTAGAACTATGTTTAGTAGTAATTAACAACATCGAATCGAACGTTTGACAGCAATCTTTAAAATCTGTAATATATAAATGTTATGAATTCATCCTAAGCATAAGAATTAAGTTTTGTTTTAAATAAGCCCGTTCTTTAGTCCTTAGTTCCTTTATAATGTTAAGACTAGCATAAATAATATTTCTATTATATTTGAAGTGTGCAATAATAGAATAACATATAGGTGTTTGGCTAATTGAAATGAGCTATTATTTTCATTGAAGAAAATGTATAGAAGACCCTCAAGTTAACAAAAAGATTCTTATCTTCAAATTACCTACATATTAATTTCATTTTCGTGTTCTCATTATATTTACCCAACTTTAGAATGTTTTTGTTTACTTTGATACTTGGTAGTAATTAAATTTTATACTTCCTTCAAAAAAGTATTAACGAAAGAAGGAAAAAAACTATTTTTTTTTCTACGAATGCTATGAAAAGTTTACAATTACGCTCTCATTTGTAAAGCTGACGTTTTTTGTGGAACAATCGAAAAATATCTTGATTCGTTTTTTGTTCTTACATAGAGTGTCTAATTGCAACTGCATATAATTCACTTTCAAATACAAGTGCAGGACGATATTCTTTCTTCCTTATCGTTCTGAATTATTATCAATTCTTACTGTAGAGTGTACAAACGTATCCGATGCTTAATCACAGGGATTTAATATAGTCTAAAGTTGTCGACTGCGGGAATTGTACTTGGGTTAATAATTTGACAGTCCAGTCACAAGTAACACTACCCAACTGTCACTCACCGATTTAAATGAAACTTGGCACACTAATAGAACTCTAAAAAATATTGAATCCCTATTGAGTTTATCTTCCGGAAGTTGCTTTTTAGGGGTACAAACCACCCCTGAAAGGTGGTAAAAAAGCAATAATCGTCATAAATGAAATTAAATAATACCAAAATATTACGCGCTCAACATTGGTTACTCAGGGGTAACCTCGAAAATAGATTCAGCGACCCCAAAAACTCTCGAGTACTAATTTTGAACTTAAAACCATATTTCAGTTGAATATCGTAATTTCATCCTCCATCCTCTTTTAACCCCTTAAAAAAGTGCGTATGCTCAAAATGACCCCGAAAATAGATCTTGGCGATCTCAAAAACCCCTGGGTAACCAATGTTGAACGCGTAATATTTAATTTCATTTATGGCGATTCTTGCTTTTACCACCTTTCAGATGTGGTTTGTACTTTTAAAAAGCAACTTCCGGAAGAAAAAAAAATAGGCGTCCAATATTTTTTAGAGTTCTATTAGTGTGCCAAGTTTCATTTAAATCGGTGAGTGACAGTTGAGTAGTGTTACTTGTAAGTCTCTCCTATTATATTCATCAATTTATTCGTTGGTTGTTCGCACAATCTCTCTCCATCCATTTCATGAATATGACGTATATTTTCTTTAAATAACGAATCGCAGTTAAGTAATGTATAGCGAAGGAAAAAAATAATACAAGAGTAAGTAGTAACGAGGCAATTTGATCAAGTGTCAAACTTGAAAACTTGATGTTGGCATCTAATCACGATTCCAGACACAATGCAAGTCTAATAAAATCGCCAATATGCATACCTACCGCATCGAAGGGTCTGTACTCCTGCATGCCAATCGCCTGATTTGACTTATCGACGCTGGCGAATCCAATTCCGTCGCTTAATTGACCGATTGCGATGCCAGCGCCGTAAGTCGCGCTCGTAAAGTGCGTACGCCTTGCAACCTGTCCATTGTGTACCTTTCTAATGCTGAAATTTATCTGCGTGGACGCGTAATTGTCACCGCTGTTTGGGAATTTAGAACGACGTACCGTAGCGGACGGGACGGAGATGTCAGTCACATGAGGTCTACGCATACGAACCATGTAAGGACTTGGCGAAATTGTATTTGGAGTCTCCTGTACGCCCTTTAATTTTTATGTTCTTTTGCCTAAAATGGTGGGATTTATTGCTGTACGATTTATACTCGCAGAATTTTTAATATGTGTTAATTGAATGAATGAAACAATAGATACGTAATTGGATAGAATTTGACAGCTGATTGATTCATATCATTAATAACAGAATTAAGGTATGACATAGTCTTTAACATATTGACTTCATTGCAAACAATAAATCACTTTTGCTTCTTAATTAGTACCATTCATATATTATTAGGTGGCACGATAGTATCTCTAGTCGAACTGCGGATTTAGGTACCCGGGTTCGATTACCACAGCTGACAAACAATTTTCACCACATTCAAATTACCCCTGTGGCTTTCCTCCACTATCATCTTTGGGGGCCGTGATTTGGCGGCAGAGTGCCACACCCACTAATGGATAAAAGCGTAATGATATAGTTCTCTTTTATAAATTTGATTGTGCCGCATTTTTAATTAATTTATTGTGAACAAATAATATTTGACTTATTTCTTTTTGTTATATTCATAATAAATAAAATAAATATATGATCACGCCTTTTACCTATTATTGGATGTGGCACTCTACCATAGCAGATCTCGATAAGTGATATATTTCTTCGCGTAAATTACGGTTATCCGCCGTCAAATCACGGCCCCCAAAGAAGTTAGGGATGGAAGAGCCACAAGGGTAGTTTTAAAGTGGTGAAAATTGTTTACGGGGTTCTCAAATCCACAGTCCGATTCGATACTTCATTCATTCATGTATAAACAATATTTGTTTTTTCGTTTTTGCGTCTAAATTGATGAAATAAATTGTGTTTTGACGGATTTCCAAAATATTTTTTATTTTTTACTTTTTCTAAATTGTTGTGTATAATTTTTATTATTTTCTTTGAAAATGTTTTTGGCAATTTCGCCGAAATTTTCAAATCATTTTCCTTTATTTCAAGTTTAAAAAGTTGAAATTTAAAGAAAATTAGGTGAAATATTAACATTGAAGTAACTTGCATGTGGTCCTTCTACGCTTCCGTATTATGGAGACCAACTAATAATCAACGCCATCTCTTAGTAGTTGAATATGGGGTAGGTGGCTCAGTGGTATCGAATCGGCCTGTGGATCTTGAGAACCATGGTTCGATCCCCACAGTCGACAAACAATTTTCACCAAATTAAATCTACCCCTGTGGCCCCCCTACACCAACATAGTTGGGGGCCGTGATTTGACAGCTGGTTACCGCACTGTACGCGTAGAAATATATCACTTACCGAGACCTGTTACGGCTGAGTACCATACCCAGTAATAGGTGAAAGGCGTGATGATATATTTATTTATTTATTTTATTTAACCCTTTTTCCAGTACTTCATATTTCTTTGTCAAAATCTAGATAAGTATGAACTTTTGTTTCGGTGTATAATGATGCCTACTTGTATTCTGTCGGAATATAATTATGTGCAGGCATTTTTTATATATTACCAAAGTATTTGAAATTCGGCTCATGTCAATTAAATTGTTGAAGAATGTTTGAATTTGTTGTTAAATTATTTCTAGTAAAAACTATTTTGTTAGACTCCAGAAATAAAACTGTACACATAATTTGTATTCAAGTAAATAAACCAATAAACATGCCATTGCATAATTGACGTGTCATCCAACGTTAGATAGAAGTACGTTTAGCAAATTAATTTCGACCACCCAGTTCCACAATTTGCAGTTTTATTTTCGCGGCGGTCGTTAGCTTAGTATCCAGAGCACATAATGTGTGGCGCCACTTGTACTCGTGCAAAAATGGTGCTTTTACACACTTCTTTGAATAACAATTAATACGAATTTAAGTGTTACTAATTGATTGACCTGTCATTCAACGTAATGTGTGGCAGAATGATGAATTTCGACCACCCACTGCAAATATTTTATTTTTGCGAGACTCTTGCTTAGTACTCGAATCACACATGTGAGTGAGTGGCGCCAGTAGTACTAGCGTGCAAAATTGGCGCTTTTGATCGCTTCATAGAATAATGATTAACTCGAACTGAAGAATTATTAATTGTGCACATGTAGGCGACAATACATTTCTTACATACTAGTATTTTAACTGTTGTTGTCTTATGAACTTAGTATATGAAATTATATTTTGTACACCTATCGCTTGAGTACAATTTAATAATAAAATATTACATTTTGTTTGACACGATGTATTATGTAATTAAAAATTATGTACATTATTCTGTTTTAAAATTATAAACAAAAGTTGTATTGTTGCATACAGTAAAATAACGTTTAGAAAAATGTACAAAATAATGTAGAACTGTTTCTAAATTCTAGCAAAATTTGTTTCAAAGTTTACACAGTATAGATGCGCAATGACTTTCTTGATTTCTTCTGTCATATATTATATTTGAGTTTTGTTTTCCATTCATATACTCGTAAATTATTAGGAAATGTCCTGGTCCTGGTGAAGAAGTTACACTTCTATTGAAAAACATAACAATATCCATGTTTATCTAAGGTAAAATATACCGACTACAAAAACAAACATGCCAGGTCAAGGACATTGGAACAAATTTTATTGAAAATGTAATGTATTTAGTAAATGAAGACTCCTTTTTTACCAATTCCTACACCATATTTTCTTTCTAGTACTTTTCTTTTCTTATCCACAGCTGTAATTGTTATAATCGAAGTTAACCATTTACCGAAATCTGCTACGGCAGAGTTCCACACCCAGTAATGGGTAAAAGACTGGATAAAATATCTATATATATATATATATATATATATATATATATATATATATATATATATATATATATATATATATATATATTTTTATTTATTTAAGTAAAACAAGTTGATAGTTGTATTAAAGTAAATAATCCATAAGAAGAGAAAGTGAAATTTAAAAAGGGATGAATATTAATTATAAAATTCTGAAATGTAAAAAAATAAAAATTTCGCAGTAAATGGTTTTTATAATTTAATTACATACTTGCATTATAGGTAATTATCATTAACAACTTAATTTGTAATTATCTAGAATTTTTGTCCATATTTATCTGGTACATTGTATAATTAGTATTCCTGACACGAAGTAAGATTTTTCTTAATTGAACATAAAAACAAAATAATTAAGATATACCTGAATATGTTGAAGTCCTTTTACAAAGACGTAATAAGTTTTACAGGTTACAATATAAGCAAAAAAGTTAAATAAACCGGTATTAAATTTCCAAAAGAAGTAAATACTCAAAAGAAAATTTTAATTACATTTAAAAGCATCATTAAATAAATCGTTACAAAAAATACAAAACCACAACTTTCAAACATTCAAATAAAATGTGCATTCGCGGCAAACATTTCTAACGGGAGTGTATCGCCTCATAATAGTTCAGCTTTCTGCCGCCGTGTGCGCCACCGACGAGTACTGCTGTCATCTGCGAACAAACGCGTGAACTTTTACGAGTTTATGTAGCTCTCTCTGTTTAACTCGATCGATAGACTATGTCTTTCTTTATCAGGCAGTTTATGTATGTACTGCCATAGTGTTTACGACAGCAATTATCATTAAATAAGCATTCACTTAATTGTCGTAAATGTTTCTGTAACTCGTAATAGTTTACAAGATTTTACATTTTAGATTTGCTGACTGTCAGATCAGTATAAATAATTGAAATAAATTCGAAATTTTTGTTATTAAATTTATACAATTAAAACTGTATGCTATTAATTTAATTGATCGATATATTACGAATATTTCGACCTTCTGTCCATTTATGAAAATATTGTTTTGTCTTTATTTATAGCTTGATAAGTAATTTATTATTTTTATAAAAATATTTACATATTACATCGTAATAACATACTATTTATTCTGCGGTAAAAACATGTAATTTAAATTTATTACTTAATGTCTGTAATTAATTTATTCACAATATTAATCATCTTTTATTATTATTAAGTAATACTCTTAATTATTCACTTACATAAAAAATGTGTAAAAAGATATTTTGATCGGGAAGAATATTTATGATGACATCTAATACAATGCATTTTTAATATAAAATTTCCAGTTTGCCTGTTAAGTATAGTTTATTTAATGTGGTAATAATCGTATTGTTTAAATCGTAATCAATTTTGTAGAGTGGGGGAAACCGTTAAACAATCGTAATATTATAGTTTGTTATATATATATATATATATATATATATATATATATATATATATATATATATATATATATATATATATATATATATATATATATATATATATATTATTTATATTGTTATTTTAATATTTATCATTATGGGGTAGGTGACTCAGTGGTATCGAATCTGCCTGTGGATCTTGAGAACCCTGGTTCAATCCCAACAGCCGACCAACCTTTTTCACCAATTTAAAATCTACCCCTGTGACTCCCCCTCCACTAACATCTATGGGGGCGTGATTTGACTGCTGGTAACACGCATAAATATATCACCGAGATCTGCTACTGCAGAGTGCCACACCCAGTAATGGGTAAAAGGCGTGATGATATATTTAGTTAATTATATTTATCATGAATAGAATTAATGTAACATGTAAAACGTGTTCATAGAAGTCTTAATCCTCAGCTCAGAACTGTTTAATAATAATAATGTAACATGTATAGGTATGACAAAGAAGGAGATATATTTACTTGTCGGTTCTTGATTCGGAAAGTAATGACGTGACCATCAATATATTATAAATCAGCTGCATCTATGTACCCAAAAGTAAAATGCATTTTTGGACATAATCTGTTGTTAAAATAAACATATTTTAGGATTTCAATTGGTAACCTTATTTCAGGCGATGAAATATATCACTTGCTGAGATCTACTACGGCCAAGTGACACACTTTATTATGGGTAAAAGGCGTGATGATTGATATATTAATTTATTTTTACATACGAATGTTGCATATGCTAAAGTAGAGAGCAATAATTTTCAAAATTTGAAGCGCGACCTCTCCCTTAGGGTCTGGAATACATTGATGACGGGTGTTATTTAATTTTTTATTTTTAAATCAAGTATGCAAACATTCAAAGAATTTATTTTAGCCCTGAAAGCAAATTACCATTAATTCTACAAACTAATATACCGACATACCAAAATTTCTAAGAACTATACCAACGTTCTGAACATAAGCAGTTTTTCTGAAATCCTGATTCTATTTTTGTAGCGTTCAATTAGCTGTTTGACAAATTTTAATTGTGGTCACACAAAGGTAAGAGGGTCGCGAAATAATTTATTTGTGAATTTTGCCACTTAGGGGGGTTATGGTTCCAAAAACTTTTATAACCATCTGGGTTAGAGTAGTTAGCCCGATTTTAAGAAATAACAGAATCGTCTGATTTTTTTTCGTTAAACAAATTTAATTAACAATAATTGTAGACGCACAACTAAACCAAGGAGTTCTGAACAAGAGATCCTTGGACTCTCTAGGGGTAGATATGTGAAGCTCCTACAGGAGGAACGGGAAAATTCTATATAGACTACGTCAATTATTTTTCATAATATTTATACTTTTGAAACTAGTAAGTCTTAAATATCTTTATTAATTTAAAATACAAATTTTATATTACTAACAGATAAGGGGTGCGTGACGCTTAACAGTAAGATTAATGGTGATTGATTGAAAGGGATTTAGTCGCATTCATAATCATGTATTCTTTCTGTACAATCAAAATCAAGTCGTCAATAAGCGATTCCTGCAATCATAGCATGTCATAAAATCGATTTGGTTTTGACGTCGATCGTCGACAGGAGTATTATTTGTCATCCGTAAGTAACAAATTTGCTTCTGCAATCTCCCATGGTTCGTATGTGTACTTTATTTAATGGTTTGAATCTTGAGGTTGACCTCTTCTCAACTAAGTACGCTTAAGAATATTATAAATTATATGTCTCACAATTAATTGTACTTTTCTGTATAACTTGTATTAATTTTTATATTCGCTTCATTTTCTGTGTAATGTTACATAAGTATTTTCAACCCTATTAATTAGGTTTTACCTGTTGGGTAGTGATTTAAATAAATAAATAAATAAATATACTTATAAACCTAAAGCAAAAGTTAGTGTTGAAGCTTTTGGATCAGCAGTGAAGCGTAAGCCTCGCAATCGTTGTCTCGATCAGAACAGCGTAGCCGGGTCTGTGTGACACAAATATCATAATCGCTGATGGTTCTGTGAGTGACAGCGTCCCCGCCTGCCGCCCGGCAGCGCTGAGCGCACCTATGCCGTTCCGCGTTCTAGGTCATCGGGCGACCGCGAGCCGTCGTGGGCATTTCCGCGTGCGGCGGACACATGTGCGCGCCGCGCCAACCAATCACCAGCCGTCTGCGCGCGTGCTCGCACCGACGAGGCCCGTCCTATTTCAACAAACACTAGACAAGCCGCGGCTACGCTGAGACATACGCGTTGCGCTGTCCGCGAATCACGAAAACACAGTGCGCGAACTTACATAGAAGCGACCTGGCGAGCGCTCATGGATTGTTCAGTGCTTGGTGCATAGTTTGTTCTTGCGCGGGAAAAGATTTGTGCGCGCAGCTGATTGCTGATAGACTATAGTTCAGGAATCGGTGAATTGATCTCGAAACTGGTTTCTAAACGGGTTATTTGGTGCATTTTTGGTTTTGTTGTATTGGTTAGATACTGTGTTGTTTTTTCTGGAAACTGTCAAATTATGTGGGTTACCAACATTTTTAAGGTAATTATTATTTAAATTTGACAAGCAATTATTATCCATCCCGGATTTAATACATCGTGTCAAACGTATAAACACTGGCCTACTACATATTTTAACAAAAAAATTATTTTCAAAATAACTTGACTGTATATTTTCCACTGTCACACATTACCGATTTAATTTCGAGAAAAATGCTTTGAATAATTAAAAGATATTGACATAGTTATTTACTGGACAAGTGTGTAAAGTGATTCTTTTTGAAACGAATAGAATATTTTCAGTACGAGACGCAGGCGAGTGTTGAAATACCTACGACGTCCAAAAAGACACTTTACACTTATCTTACGTCCAATATTATTGCACAAATTTTGTACACTTTTCTTATAATCGAGTTTTAATTAATTATACTAATTTTACTTATTTCATTTTAAATATTTATTTTTATAGTTTAATTACCTAATTTATTGCGTATTTTTGCATAATGTGCAAAAAAGAAATATTTTTTCCAATGAAAATGAGTGCAAAATGATTCACTTTTACCATGATTATGGAAAAATAACTTTTTACATATTTGTTCATTTGCCATTCGCTTAAAATTGTTAACAGTTTTTATGTATCCATGGTTACGACGTACTTTTTACACACTACTGCATAAAAGTTACTTTTATAAACGATTCTATAAAAAATTGCCCTTTACGAATTGTAAAATATATACTTATATAAAAATTAATTTTTCTGTCTTCTGTCAACTTTCTGTTTAAAATCTTATACCATATTTCACTCTATTCTACAACTAGATTATTATCTGGAATAGGTCAATATGTTAATGACAAATTTTTCCAATTTCTTTATTATCATAATTTCGGTATTCTGGATCCGTAGCTGTTATTATAAAAAAGAATATAATGATTGCTCACTGACAACTTTGTAAAATGAATGTTTAAAAAGCAATATTTTTATACTGACAGTAAACTTATGAAAATACATTAGAAATAACAGAATAAATGATCAAATTAAATTATAAAGAGAAAAATACATTAATCAAGTTTATACTTAAAAAATTCTAATTATATAGAATAAATGATGTTGGTCACAGAATATGAAATGGCGGTAATCTATATAATAATTACAAAAAATAAGAGTAGTCATTAATCTATCGATCGGTAACAGATAATTATCATCTTACAGAGATACCACTGCCATCATAATTTAAGTTATAGAATTAATTAAAATCAAATTCTAATAAGATCCTGTTTATAAAAATGTTAAATAGTACACATCTATAATAGTACACTGTCATAAAAATTGTGTATATACTATGTATGTATAAAACAGTATATTAAAGGATAAGTGCGATAAAAGTCTTATATAAAATGAGTCATTTATACTATTTTATCTATTTTGCATCTTTTATAAATTCAAATTAAAAAAAAATCTGTGCCAATTTAAACCGAGTCAATTTAGGGCAATTTGTATATGAACTGTTGTGGTTGGTAACTGTTATTGAAATTTATACAATTGTTTAGATTTTGAGTTTATAATGAAATTTTGATGTTCTCAACTTGATAGGTTCAGTATGTCATCCGCTACTACCAACGGTCTAAAATAAAATGTTGCGTGTCGTAATGAACGTTCTTTCGATACACAACTGGGTTTCGTAATGACATCCTTAGGAACGCAAAATAGAAATTTTTTTGGTAAAAACCAAATTACTTTATTTTACGCCTATATAGCTAGCTATGACTTTGGTTTGAGTATAAAAAAGTGAAGCTCGTGTAGAGTACCTAACCTAGAAAGAATAGTTTTTTTTAGCAATAATATTCAATATCAACCTTCAAGAAAATATTGTGTAATGTAGAACAAATTACAGTAATCTTAGTGGCAAGAAATATCAAACTCGATCTAGTTAGAGTCCAATTAGATCCCGTTAAGAATCCCGTGTCACGGGTCCGGGTATCGCTAGTCATACTCCTTGCTTCGCGTAGTGCAGATCCGTCTGGTCCACCTGCGTGCAGATGATAAATCCGCCTTCGCATCGCAAGCGCACGGGACGGCTGCGGTAGGTCTGGTGATCCGCGTGCGCCGATCATGTCGAACACGCTGTTCTCGTTACCCGCTCCCTGTAATCATTTACTTTATTATCTGCCACGGAATAAATAATAATCGTGTTGTCTCGCTTGCTCACCAGCCCTCGGAGAGGTCTTACTTCGGCCGCTCTCATTTTGAACATGATTTACATTTTTTGAGATATCGCATTCTACGAACAAACTAAGATTCTTTATCATACATAAAACAAAGAAGGTTATTTTTACTTCCACTTTTTTAAACTTGATTAAAAATAGAAATCTCTCAAATATATTTTAAAACTAAAAATGTGACAGGTAATCATAGTCTAGTGAATAAAAACTGAGATATAACTGGAATTGTAAACAAGAGGCCGTGCATTCAAATCACGCAGGTTTAACTTACATTGGTATTAAGTTGTGCAGAATAACAAATTAAAAAAATATATATTTTTTCATTTCTGCATTTTCTTATATATGTTTATTTATTTATGTTAGTCTGTACATCAGGAACTTAATCCCAATTACAGGACAGGGTTCGGACTGCCTTATTCTATTTAATATGATAAATATTCTTTCGGGATAATACAGTATTTTTTAATGGAATCATACATGGGTTATTTTAACTTCGCTAAATCATAGCCCTAATGTTACACAAGTTTGACTTAAATATTATGTATTAAATTAAAATTATTCTACAATTGCATAAAAATACAAATATGCACCTTGACTATAAAGAATTTTAAAATTATTTATGTGGTTTATAGTCTGGGTAAGGTATTAGAAAATATAATTTTGTAATTGGTCATTAATTATATATTCATTATTTAATCAACCCCCTATCATCCCTGTATCCTTACCTAAAGTTCTCATAAAAATCCATACATAACTGTGTACCGCAGCAATTTTATTTTAAGATCACAGATGAAAATCTGAAGTTGAGTTTCTAAGAGCACTACAAAATAGTTTTCGTAACACATGCACAAGAAACACGTTCTTATTCCCTAATTTTAAAGAGAGAAACACTGCTTTTCACCCCTAGGGAGAGAAACATTACGTTTCTCTCCCTAGGTATGATGTTTTTCTCCCTAGGTAGGATCTTTTTCTCCCTAGGTGGCATGTTTCTCTCCCTAGGAAGATATTCTCTACCTAGAGACTACGATTATTAGCTGTTTGCGTCGTTTCCTAGGTAACTAGTTACGCATCCCATATTTGACATTTGTCCCGATAAGACGGTAATTTTTGTGCACTTGTTACGAAAAGTATGATATGCTTCACGGGAGGGCGCGATTATCCCTTGTTTCCCTCCCTTGATGCATAACATACTATTTATTTATAAAGTTGATATTTGGAAACAAACTATTTGTATCACGTTCAAAATTTTATCATTCTCTGGTTTCAGCTCAAACTATTTTTTAAGTTGAATCATTAAATGTTTCTATGAATAGGCGGGCACTATAAAATTTAAGATTCTATATAATACATCCATATACCTATCGAAGTTGTAAGAAATTTTATGACTGGTCGAATTGGTAAATGTCGAAATAAGCACTCGCGGAGTACAACGCCGACGTAACTCGAGAACTGGAATTTGCTACGTGAAAATTGCATAGTCTGATGTGATGTGTAATCTGTGCAATATTGAAATCGTAATTGATGATAATTTCATTATTATACTGATTAGACTGGAACAATGTTGCAGATGCACTTGCCAAATGAATCGCATTATCGCAAAATTGTTTGTTATTATCTGGTAATTGTAGTTCTACAAATTGTTTACAAATAGAAGTACTGCGAAAATAATTTTCTTAATTTCCCTGTATGGAACAGCATTTTTTCAAAATGCCAGGAATACTTCACTTTATCAGTAGCTAGTTATTTTCATAGAATGGATTAAAACGAACAATTATTTTACTGTAATTATGGCAATTACTGATATTAATAATTAATGGGCAAAGCTAAGAAATGTCAGTAATGTAGGCATAAAAATTATCATAAATAAAAGAAAATTATTTGCATGACATGTTTGCGATATATTTAAATTCATCAGATCAATATTTTAAGATACATATATCGAGTGATGTAATTATTTTGTTTGAAAGAAATTGCTGCTTTATCGGGCTTAATAATCTGCTATGCTAATTTACCCTTTTCTGCTTTATAATTATTTTTTAATCATAATTCAGGCCATTAGAACTATTGATTTTTTTCGTAGATGTTAAAGGTGAGAAATTATATCCCAGGGGATATTATTAACTTTTAATCAGAAAATGAGGAAAATTGTTATTTTTGTATGAAGTGCGCGAAATGAGAGTTTTTTTGTTGCGCGTGAGAATGTCAATTTTAGTCGAGACAAAACTGGCATTCAAACGCGCCAAAAAAAAAAACAACAATTTCGCCCACGAAATACAAACAACATTTTTTCTACAACTGTCAAAAAAGAATAATACAATAATTATTGATTTATTCAAGTAAATTGAAAGAAAACCAATAAAAATAATAATTAACTTGGTACTATTTGACGTGTTGTAAAAATAAAAACTAATATGTACTCGTACAATCTATTAAAATCAAAAAGATTCTAATTCTTTTTAATAAGTCGAATGGCATATTTAAAAAAAATTGTAGGTGAATTTCAGGTTTTAACCTGAAGCCTGAAATCCAACTACTAAAAATTAAAAAAAAACTAATATGGGAGCGTGCGCAAAATACTCATTTTGCGTATTAGAGTAGAAACAATGCGCAAAATATACATTGTCATGGTAATGTAAATGATGAAAAAATTATGTTCTTCACGTATTGATATTATTGCAAAAAAGTGGACATTTTTGACAGCATAAATAAATTTTTAACAATTTTTATATTTGAAAATGAACCAATGAAATGTACATTTCGTCGGAAATTCATCACTAGTGAAATTTCATCGGAAATACCACTGTTATTAATATCCTTGGTTACGAATAAAATAAATGATATTTTCAATATTTTCATAAACGTCAATTCTACATTTGTTCAGTGTACATTTAATATTCAAAATTTTCATCACTGTAATACCTAATTAATAATGTGCAAGTAAATACCTAACTATTCTTGTTAATTAACTCTTGTTTTGTAAATTCTCAAGCCGAATACAACTCGTAGTATGAAAATTGACAGATAATATTTTTTTTTAGGTTTAATAAAATATAAACTCACAAAATTCAGCCTCCAAGTCACCTTATGATTTTATATTTTATAGCAAATAGTCTCAAACTGGCCAAGGATAAAAGAAAAACTAAACTTTTATCTAAAATAAATTGAAAACCATTGACAGCAGAAAATATAGTATCATTTTTAACGTCAAATATGTCAAGATCTTTTAAAAATCCTTACTTCGATAGCAATTACTTCGAAGTGTAAATAAGCTTACGACTCGTAAATCAAAAGCACGTGGAACTCTTTACGCTTTACTTACATGGTTGAGATTCACTTAATAAGTTTTGACGGTATATTGGAGCTGACTTTTACGATCTCCTAATCGCGCATAACAGTCACCGTTTAGTTTTACGACCTCGTAAAACAAGATGTTCTGGCGTCATCTCACTCCCACGTGTGACTGATCCAGTTTTCTGTCGCGGTTGCTCTGCCTGCTGCACTGCTTGCCTGGCACTTGCGCGTGCTGTCCTACACTTTACAGTCTGCAAGTTTCTCACTTGCTGCTTTACACTTCATTATATTGTTGTTTTAAATCTGGACTAATTTCATTGAGCTTCTACTCAATATTATATTACATTATAAAATATCTATAATTCATTCGAAAACAAATAAATTATGTAAGTGGACTGGTATGAAAACTAATTTAATTGGACTTTACACATATTTTATTGTCTTTAATTTGATTGAGAAAAGTTAACTGATCTGTAGAAGAGAACCTAGCTAACTCATTTTGATTCTATCGTTTATATTTTTAATATTTCATATTGAAATTAATACTATTTGTGTATTAAAACCGCAAAATAGTACATTGTCAAATGAGAGATTATCTCTTGAAATTGACAATGTACTTTTTTATATATCTACAGTCGCCACAATAATTGTTTTCTATTTTAAGAATATAATTTTACAAGGTTTTAGGGTTACAGGATATGAAAAATGAAAATTGTTTATTTGCTGTGACTGATTGTTACCGCAACATTTAATGAACGTTTGGTTTATAATTAAAAATCCGAAAACAAGCTTTTTTTTCTATTTTGTCGCGCATTTGCGTCAAAGTAACTTTTTGCGTTGACAAATGTAAGCTCAAATGCTTACTTTGTATATCGACATTTTTTTTTACATTACTTGTGGAAATAACATTTCCCTCACTCAATTTAGTTGTGAGGGAAACGGTTACTATCACTAAACTAAATTGAGTAAGAGAAATGTCATTAGACATGGTGACCAAGGAAATGATGTGCATTTGCAAATACAACTCCTTTGATTTATATAAAATAATTGTTAAACTTTTTGTATCGCAAACGTAAAAATGTAGTTTTCACTGTTGTTGAAATAAATATTATGTAACACACGTGGAAAAGAGCCATTGCAAAACTTCACTATCGCTCGTGCTCCAATTTTCGTACTCGTTTTACAATTAAAGCCTTTCCACACAATATATTATATTATATCCTTATATAATAAAATACTGAGAAAAATGCGATTGATATTAAAACAGCCTCCTATGTCCTCCTACAACTTTGTTATTTAGTTTATATATACCGGGTGTCTACTTTTTTCCGAACATAGGAACTTCAATGTTAAAATTTTGATTAGCGATATCTCTACCTATTAATTTTAGAACAAAAGTGTACTGAAGAAAAATGTTCAGAATTAAAAACTGCATTCATAGAGGATAAGTTTGTTGTTCAATTGTTTCTTATATCCGCGTTAGAAGCAAAAGAAAATACACGCTTTAAAGCAATTATCAGAGTGCCATGAGAAATAAAACAAATTAGATAAATTAATAATAGGTATTTATTTGTCTAGATTATGTAGAAAAAATAAAATAATAGTTGCTATAATTAATTTTATTATTAAATTAAATGCTCGAATAAATAAATAAATAAATAAATTAGAGTAAGCTTCCAATTCTTGTCCAATATGTCAAATAATGTCAGACACATTAAACAAATTATTAATTTAGGGAATTTTGAAAAAAATCTTTCTGTTTCATAATCAGTACGTTGAGTACTAAATGGGGTTAAAATAAGTGCCATAAGTTGTGAAACACCCTGTATATAAGTATATTTATAACGTCAAATCTACTACACCCATTGATGAGTAAATTGACATGCGATATTTTTGTGCTGCTGCTGATAAAAATATATGTACAGTTAAAATTATCGTTTCTGAAAACTATTTTTCATACCGCTCAATTATTTCTAAAGCATTCAAAATGAAATTAAATATTGCTCACTTAATCGTCTCCCACATAATTGTAAACTCCATGAATGAATTGTCGATAAAACTGTCAAATCCAGGAAAAAATAACAAGTTTGATTCGCATTCTGCCACATGCGGACTGATAATAAATTATCATTGAACAATTATTATCGAGTGTGCTTGATTTATAGCAACACAACAGTGGCAATATGTACCCGTCTTATAAAGCTTGTTAATAAATGCAGAAACATATATTAAACGTATTGTTGCTGACAGCACTCGCAGTTAAACTGATTGCAACAATAACTGTTAAAATAGCCCCGTGCATCATCTATTATTTGTTAAACTGGATGAAATTAAATAAAAATCAATTCTGCGTCCTTCTCGTTTGATAATATTTATTGGATATTTATTCATGTGCAAATGACTATGTTAACCGATCGTTAACAAGAAAATGTTTGTTCGTGTGTTTCTACAGTAAAGTTTATGTTAAATTTTATATGAATGAAAGAACAAGCTATAAAATAAAGATTAATTTGGTCTAAGTGGAATAGTAATAGTAATTGCCTTTTAAATGACTAGTTTTACTAACTGAATTATTTTTATTGTGGGCGCTGGCTGCTATTTAGTAAACTTGTTCTCATATTTTATGGATTTTTAACTATCTACTAAATTGCCTGATTCTTGAATGAAATAGTAAACCTATTAACTTACTAATAGCTATTTTGTAGTATTAAATATTTAAATTTACTTTCACTTCTAAACCATATATTAACGCTACTATAAAAATATACTATTTATCAAATATATTGTAACCTAAATAAAAAATTTTTCTATTTAAACAAACTTTTTATTAAAAATAAAAATATATCATCACGGCTTCTACCCATTACGGAGTGTGGCACTCTGCCATAGCAGATCTTAGTTTGTGATATATCTATGCGCGTGAAGTGCAGTTATCTGCCGTCAAATGACGGAAAGTAGCAGACGGGAAGACACAGGGGTAATGTGGTGAAAACTGTTTGTCGGCTGTGGAAATCAATCTCAGATTCTCAAATCCACAGGTTGACTCGATCTACTTACGAGTACTTTTTATATATTAATATTATTTGAAAGTGTTCGATATTTTATATTACATTTTGAATTATATAATAAAGGATTAAGTAGCCAATTCTGAATTTAATTATTCGCTAAATTTAATGATTAAATAAATAACACTATTTTCTTGTAACGCAACATATAGGTACACATACCAAGCCAATTTTATGACACTGTTTTTGTCAAATGCGATGACACAAAACTGTTTTTAAAAACGTTTTTATTTGTGAACATCTTTTAGCTGTTATTGCTCATATAAGAATCATTAGAATTTACTTTTTTATGATAAAATAAGAACATCAAACAATTTAAATTTTTATTTAAATTTAAAGGTATTTATTTTTAGAATGATATTGATAATATTATGAAACTTGAACTTAACTTATAAATGTCAAAATAATTTAAATTTCAAATATTGTTTCATCTGTCACTGAAATGTGTATTTCATTTTTAATAATAATTTTAAAATAAAAAGCAAATTAATATATTAAAGGAAAAATAGTATGCCAGACTCATATTAAAATGCCCAATTGTAAACTCATACTTTGCGTAACTCGTAACTGTATTCGTGTTACAATTGGGGTCATTCTAATACTAGTTTTTCAATATACTATTTTCTGGCGTCCACCTACTGAAAAACTTTTGGGAATGCAGTATAAAAATAATGTAATGTTCTTATAAGGAGATAATTTCTAAGCATTTTAATTTAAATTTGAAAGTTTTTTCTGTCCGCGTTCTTGAATACTCCTTTGCTCTTCTACCTGGCGTTTATGAGACCGAACACCGAGTGGGTAATTATTAGCCGTTACTAGTTTTATTTAGCGTTGATTTATTACATCGGCTGCAGGACATGCAGTCCTGGCGACGTGAACCGTCCTTTCCTGGCATTGTTGCCATGTTGCTTAACCCACAGTCTCACAGAACACTTCCCGTTTCACCCATTACTGCTTCTGCCCCAGACTAAATTCGTTCACATGATATTACAAGTACAATGCTATTGAGATATAATAACCGAACGCTGTCATCCATTAACAACTAGCATTAACTAACAATAATTTAATCCCTAAGCCTTAATAAAAGCAGGCGCGGTGGCCGAGCGTGTTAAGGCACATCTCTTAACATACTGTGACGTCACCCGAACCAAGGTTCGTCAGTTCGAATCCGCCTGTCGACAATATGTGATTTGTCGCAAAATATAAAAAAAATACAGTTACATGTATTTATCACCCTCGAGCGCTATAAACTAGTCACTTATACGCCTTAAATAATGTAGCATTCGACTACGAAAACCGGCAGTACAGCAGTGTAAAAACTGCGGCTCGGTGTGTCCGGTAGGCCCAGGCCCGATTTGGGCTGTAGCGCCACAGATGATGATGATGATGATGAAGCCTTAATAAAAGAATCAAATCTATAAACTTATTTCGAGAAAAAAGTTCTCATCCTCAGTAGAAAAGGGAAAAAATTAAGATTACACGACTTGTGAATTAAATCAGTGGTTAAGATAGAATCTAATTTGCCCAAAGATTTTTTACATTTACACTACCGTTAATTTTGTAAATACCTAAAATTACATAAAATAGCAAATTGGAGCGCTCACAATGAAAAAAGTAAATTCATATTCAAGGCAACTGCAAAACAACGGTCATCATCATCTGTGGCGCTACAGCCCAAATCGGGCCTGGGTCTACCGGGCACACCGAGCCGCAGTTTTTACACTGCCGTACTGCCGATTTTCCTAGTCAAATGCTACATTATTTAAGGCGTATAAGTGACTAGCTTATAGCACCCGAGTGTGATAAATACATGTAGCTGTATTTTATATTTTACGACAAATCACACATTGTCGACAGGCGGATTCGAACTGAGGAACCTTGGCTCGGGTGACGTCACAGTATGTTAAGAGATGTGCCTTAACACGCTCGGCCACCGCGCCTGTACAACGGTATGATTTGATATTAGTGAGATTCAAGTGACATCTCTCAAAACTGAATTTCTAATTTATTTTTGAAAACTTTACATTCGTCCTTCGGATGTTTTAGTTTCCCCCTCAGCTTGGGAAATTAAAAAAAATGTCTCATTGTTTTCGCAACGTATGCAAATAACTATTATTGTGAATTCGTGTCCGAGATGAGAATGGGCGAATTGGGCTCTCGCCTAACCCACAGTCTCAAGTTCTCTGCAGCTTGCTTGATCCACGCAGTCGTTTACTTGTTGTAATTAATAAGTAACATACCTACCGTATTCAGAGTCGCAGTGTTAGTAACGGGTTATTAATTGATTTTCCAGTGCTTAATGCGGCTACTAAGTCTCGGCGTGTATGATTTATACCCGGGCATCATGCGCCATCACTTGAACTATTTTCACTACTTCAAGGTGAACGATATTTATCAACAGTTGTAACTGACGATCACATTACTGCAATCAAATGCCTTATTTTGTTTTTCGGTTGTTACGGTACATCTATCACTTTGGAAATGTTAATTCGGTTAGCGCCTGGGAATAGATAATATAACAGGAACTATGTATAAAAAAGTTGCAAGTGCACAGAATAAATAATATTTATATTATTTGTCCGGTAAATAAGTTTTTACGGTACGAGTAAGATGTTTCCGTACGAGGCGATGAATAACTTAAGTCTGGAATTTCGAAATGAACACCGTAAAAAATTATAATTGTGTAATTGTGTAATTTTCGTATTCTACTAAAAGTGACACCTTAAAATAATAATAATTAAATGTCAAAAACTGTTTGTTCCCTAGCAACCTCACGATAAAAGTACCATAATATTTATTACAGTAACTGTAAAGAGTTTCACTTTCCGAATTATGAAATA
The DNA here is from genome assembly GCA_947425015.1 of Pterostichus niger. Classification (NCBI taxonomy): domain Eukaryota; kingdom Metazoa; phylum Arthropoda; class Insecta; order Coleoptera; family Carabidae; genus Pterostichus; species Pterostichus niger. The sequence continues at coordinate 32,138,325 of OX380341.1, forward strand.
ATAGTATGTTATGCATCAAGGGAGGGAAACAAGCGATTATTCTCGCGTGTGAAGTTTGCAAACCGAGACATAAGCGAGGGCCGAAGGCTCGAGCTGAAGTCGAGGTTTGCCAACTTCACACAAGGGATAATCGCGCCCTCCCGTGAAGCATATTATAAAATTACTGTCTTATCGGGACAAATGTCAAATATGGGTTGCGTAACTAGTTAGCTAGGAAACACCGCAAACAGCTCATAATCGTAGTCTCTAGGGAGAGAAACATGTTACCTAGGGAGAGAAACATCCTACCTAGGGAGAGAAACATAATGTTTCTCTCCCTAAGGGAGAAAAGCAGTGTTTCTCTCTCTAAAACTAGGGAATAAGAAGGTGTTTCTTGTGCATGTGTTACGAAAAATTATTTTAACCATATTGCATTGTGTTTTCCAGCACTTCTATTTGAATCATTTTTCTCTGAAATAAGTCTGAAAAAATCGCTTATGCCAAAGTTTGTAGTACACTCTATACATAAATTCTATGCGAGTACTTTGTATATATTATAAAAAGATAAATTGTAATGTTTCTTTTATTATTATTTTGTAGGCGTTATATCTCTTGAAAATAAATGTGCTAGATTATCTCATGACATTGTATATAATTTATTTAGTTTATTGTAGACTTGATTATATTCAAATAAACAATGTTTTATATTATTCATGCTAGTCATTGTGTCATCAACAATCATTTATATAGAATCTACTGTTTTTGCATGTCACATTTCGAATGCATTTTGTATTAAATGAATTATAAAAACATGTATTGTTGTCCAATAAAATAATGTTTTTTTCTTGTTACAGGTGAGTGTGTCATTCTCTATAATTATTCTGGCCTACTGGACGTACCTACGTAAGTTTTATTTTTACAATATGTATATTTTTTTGTGTAAGTTAATGAGAAACTACATTACAGTTTACTTTTATGTATTTGTTTATATATCCAACTTAATTATATATTATATGAAAACCTATAGGAATTGAACCAAAATGTGACGCAGCTAAAAATGAACTAAATTCAGTAAGACAATTTTATAGATTTAACTATAATTAGTACACAGTTCTTGTTGGTCTTCCTACTTATTAAATCATTGGTTCCTAAATGCAAATTTAAGTTAACGACAAAGGACAAATGTAAAGATAATATAATGCTAGTAATCCTACTAACGCAACACCAAATGAAATACGTTGATAAGATGAATAACGAATGTAACCATAAACAAATTCATTGGCATATTTGTCTTAGCATTTGATTCGGTGTATAAATGTTAAATCTTTGCCAGATCTATACATTTTCAAAAAACAAATATCAAACAAACAGGCGCGGTGGCCGAGAGTGTTAAGGCACATCTCTTAACATATTGTGACGTCACCCGGGCCAAGGTTCGTCAGTTCGAATCCGCCTGTCGACAATGTGTGATTTGTCGTAAAATATAAAATACAGCTACATGTATTTATCACACTCGGGCGCTATAAGCTAGTCACTTATACGCCTTAAATAATGTAGCATTTGACTACGAAGACCGGCAGTACGGCAGTGTAAAAACTGCGGCTTGGTGTGTCCGGTAGGCCCAGGCCCGATCTCGGGCTGTAGCGCCGCAGATGATGATGATGAAATATCCAACAAAACCATGCACTCCTTTTACATCTTCACTCACTTCATTTATAACTAGTCTGAGCAGAAATTCACTGAGGCAAACTGAGGTAAATGTTCGGTAAATAGAATAATTGTGTTATTAATTTGTAAAACTTGGATATATTTGAACGTAACATAAAATCTTTGACATTGCAAGCTGAACTTCCAGTTCATACTGTTGTCAAGTTTTTTCGAGGTTGATTTCGTCACTTTACTGCCCTGCAACCTATTGTTTGATTTATCAAACTTTGAATACAAGTAATTTAAATTATTAAATTTATTTATATACATTACCAACCTTTACTTGGTTTTTTCATATTCTTTTGCGAAATAAAAAAAATCTTATTTTTTTCTTGCTTGAAGATCGGCTGCTGTTAGTAAGTCACTCCTTCATACATTTTTAAATGTATGAAAACAAATTAAAGAATTATAGTTTTTATGTCAAACTAGCTGTCAACATCAATTGAGTGACTTAATTGGAACTGGCACTATATTTTACTGACTCACTTAGTTGAACTAAAGCGAGTTGAGGTGACTAGGAAGTGAGATTTTGTGTAAATAGAATGTACCTAATATTGCTAACTTCTTTTTATATAACAAAATACGCTTGTTTTTGAGCGGTAGTAGTAAATAAGTAAATCTGAACGACGAACGTATAGCATAAGTTTGAGCAAGTTTGGAACAAATGATGTTGAACGCCTAGTTTGATATCACAAGTCGATCAGTGAAGTTGACACGATCAGAACACTATAAATCTCCTTTCGGTGTAATCTCCAAGACGGAATCAATCCGAGGCCGGAATGAGCCGGCGGCAGCGCATCCCGAGGCATTTAGAAAACCGTTCTTATTATTGTAATAATCGTAGCGGGCCCAGCATTGAGAGTCGGAGTGTTCTCGGTGCTCAGTGTTCGGCCACTCGCCGTAAATCATGCGCACGTCCGATTCGCTTGCCTCGGCCGGTCAACCGGCTGACTGATTTATCGACCAACGCGTCGACCTTTCAAGTCTTCTTCTTCTTGTAAACTCTTCTGCATTTACTTACGCGCACCCCAGAGCTCGAGAACTCCGCTGACGCCATCAACACTCCGTCCACTTCATTATAATTCTCGTGTTCGTTTTGTTTCGTGTTCGTTCGTTCGTTCGTTCATCTGTCGGTGATGGAGTTCGTTAATGCGTGTAACTTTTTGACAGCCTTGAAAAATTAGTGATGGCCGGAGTTTTGTTGCTGTGTGCAATTTGTAGGCGGTGTTTGATGATTCTTTTTGTGGCTCGTTGTTTTTGCTCGATCCTTTGGAATGGACTTTTGGAATTGAAATTTTCTAATTTGCATACTGCTTTGTTATACTCCGAAATTAATTTGTATGAAATTAAGTACCTACTGACATTCCTCATTTTCTATGTGGGTACGGATCCACTCTTTAACTTCTCCCATTTAGACGTAGAATTCATTTTGAATGACTAATTTAACTATTTTGTAATCTCTTCTATGTTTCCAAGAATTTTAAAAACCATTGTCGCACTCATACACAAAGACGATTTAAATTGACCAATGATATGTGGCCTAATAATCCAAAGAACAAGATGAAAATGAACTGCGTTTTGGAAATAAATGTTGGAACAAAAGTTTTAAATTCAAATATTGTATTCCTCTAAATGTCTAAATATATCCTACTAATGTCTTTGGTGGTCTTTGGTAACCACACTTCTCGCGTAGAAATATATCACTTACCGAGATCTCCTACGGTAAAGTGCCACGCCCAGTAATGGGTAAAAGTCGTGATGATATATTTATTCATTTTCGAAATATAGTAAAACTTTGAGTAACCGAAATGATGAGGCTTGCGCTCGTTGTCAATAATCCGAAGTAATATAATTTTAAAATTATTCTTAGCAAAAAATGTATTAAATCTACAAAATTTGCAGGGTTCTACTTCTATTTTGAATAAATTATAAATGTTCAGTTCCTTTACAATTTCACGATGCAGCTCATGTCCCAATATCCCAACTCTCGTATACTTAATCCTCATCCATATCTTGATATACCCGATCCGCTTCTTCGCGACTACCAATGGCGGCGGATCAGATAATGCGAACCGCGAAGTGTCGCCGCAACACGGCTGCGGTATTGTGCTGTCAGGGAATGTCCGCGACGCATTGGCCAACATGCTTGTCGTCTGTACGTTTGTGCATATGCTGACCACAGCTCAAGTGTGCTGGATTCTAGTACGACCCGAAACAATAGAAGGTTTTGTTGATGCGAGTGGTTTGTTTGTGGTTTGCTGACATCGTGGTATACTTTGGAAATAATTGTTTTATTGCTTGTGATAGGTTTGGAGATTATTGAGTTTCTAATAAAATATTTGGATGCTCCATGAAAATGTTTAATTCTTTGTAATAGATTGGTACAAAAATCAATTTTTATCCTAATCTTCAATATATGAATGAGGAGTCATAGAAATGATACAATATGTATTAGTTGTCAGAAAAGGCAAGAAGCCATTTGAGAGTGGATACCGAATACTATTTAGACATTTTCAAAGATTCAAAGAAATCATTACAAGCTTGAACACAATTCTTTATATCTCTTCAAGTTTCTAAGAAATTATATCAAAGTTGTTGATGCGTAGTTTGTTCTTTACTAATATCTGGAATCTTGGCGAGACGATATTGAAGAGTAGTTGCCGGATACTATTTAGAAATTTTAAAAAATAATCACTACCTATTCAAAGATTCAAAGAAATGATAACAAGCTTGTACGAAATTCTTTATATCTATTAAAGTATCTAAGAAACTATATCAAAGTTGTTGATGCGAAGTTTTTCCTTTAATAATTTCTGGAATCGTGGATTTATTTTTGTAACGCACATTTGTAAATAAATAAGGCTCTTACAAACTTCAATTTTGATCACACAAAAGTAAAGGGTTGCAAATTTTATTTGTGATTTTTGTTTCCATGAAGATTATGACTTCGAAAAGTGTGAAGTCAATAAAACTGCAAAATACCTAGGCAATTAGTTGCAAATTTGTAGAACACATGCTTCACACATGCAGTCTATTATATTCGTGTTCAATTTTAAAGAAAAGTACTCTAAATGTTATAGGTATATTTATTTATATTTGCTGAGGCAGAGTGCCAAACCCAGTAATGGGTAAAAGGCGTGATGATATATTTATTTTTGTATACTATTTATGATAAAATCTCGTTACTAGGGCAAATAACAGTAACAGATCAACTGTTACCAATCTAACTATTTTTGCAGAAGAAATTTCTAATGTAATTGATACAAATGGTCAGTTAGATGTTATCTTTACAGACTTATGTAAAGCATTCGATAAAGTAAGTCACACTGTTCTTGTTAACAAGTTAGGTATGTATGAGCTTGATGAAAATTTGTTACAATTTTTAAGCTCCTATTTAAGTAATCGTACTCAATATGTTCGTTATAACAATTGTAACTCGAAACATTTTGTTCCTACATCGGGCGTGCCGCAAGGATCCTTATTAGGACCTCTGTTATTTATCTATTTGTAAATGATTTACCTAAAGTACTTAGGTCGGCTAAATGTTTGTTATATGCGGACGACCTGAAATTATTCTTACAAATTAAATCACTCAATGACTGTATTTATCTTCAGAGTGATATTAATAATGTTAATAAATGGTGTGACGATTCGAAGCTATCGTTTAACATCAATAAATGTAAAATAGTGTCTTTTACTAGAAAAACAACTCAGTTATTATTGTATAATTATTGTATTAATAATCATTTATTAGAAAGAGCATACGATACCATAGATTTGGGAATATATTTCCAGTCAAACTTTAAATTTCAAAAACACTATGTTTATATGACTGACAAAGCTTACAGAACATTAAGTTTCATTATACGAACAAGCACCTATCTCAGCCCAGAAACTGTTATTGTACTATTTAATACATTGGTAAGATCAATTTTAGAATACGGCGCGTTGTTTGGTTTCCAATCACAAAATCTAATATTGATATGCTCGAAAAAGTTCAAAAGAAATTGTTAAGATACGTATATTACAAAAAATTCAAAACTTCGCCTGCATTAATTTCATATGTTCACCAAGTCAAAGTATTTGGATTGTGTACTTTACTAAAGAGGCGTGAATTCATTTGTGTATGTTTTTAAGTGATTTAATTAAAGCAAAAATCTATGTACCAGAATTGTTACAGTTAGTATTATTTTACATACCACATAGACATTTAAGACCGAGACAACAGATTTTTCATTGCAAGGACAGCTGTTCACCTTTAAATAATATTTTAAAGATAATCAATGAAATAAAGAGTGATAATTTTGATATTTATTATATGTCTAAGATACAAATCAAACATTTTATTTTCTCTGATATGTAAATTGTAAACACTTGTTTCATTACTGTGAATATGTAATTGGAAATACTATTTTTCTGTATGTTTGCAGTATAAATAAATATTATTATTATTATTAATATTGCCTTGAAATAAATGCTGCCAATTTGACATAATATTATTTTATTTTAATTGTCTCGGGAAATTATCTTAACAAGTAACATGCGACCGTTCAAATTTTCTTGAAATATGTGGTTTTAAACACTCAAAATTTTTGTTTGAAGCAAAATTACTCGAGCAAAAAGACTTTAGAACTCAGGATTTTACCATGCAGTTTTCTCTCGTGTAAAACAAAAATGCATCAATGAAACTTCTGATAATATATAATAGCGAATGACTGGTTCGAATAAGCTATAGTTTCCTTCTATAATTCGGATTAAGTCTTTGATATAATTAATTAATTATTATTAAATTTAATCAAAATATCCTTTTGAATGAAATGTTCATGTAAAAATATCCTCATGCTTCACGCATATAAAAAATTATCAGAGAATGTAAAAAACTTATCTAAATTATATTTCAATACCTGTGCGCCATGGAAAATTTTGTAGGTGTAGATTATATTTTTTCTATGATAGAAATTCATAAATCATGTTTAGTTTTATGCTGCAACAATAAATAATAAAAATATACGATAGTCTCTGTGATAAAGCGAAATTTATGTAAAAATAAATTTTTAATAAACAAAAAGATAAAAATCGTCCAGAGAAAACAAAACTACATGTGAAGCAATGAAACAAAGGGACTTAAATATGCCTACCTGCATATAACCCCTTATGAAATATGTCACAGGACATTTCCAAGCTGCTAATTGCCAATAAATAATTAAAAGTGCAGTTAGTACATGGGTTTGCTACCGCCGTAAGACATTTTTATATCGGATATATCCAGATATAAAAATAAATTGTTTTTTGAAATGGAGTTGCGGCCAGCATGGCGGGCAGGTGTTCTTAACGTAAAGGTGTTTGAGTCGATATAATCGGAGGATGCTGGGAGCATATGGTTCCTATTTCGATTTATTCGTAAACTGGCTTTGTTCGAGTATTTAAATGTCCGGTATTGCTTTTATTTTATTTTTTAAACACCTATAAAATTCATTTGTTTTTATACACAGGTAGTATTATAGTCTGTTATGGTCAATTATTTGTTTCCGATGTTCCATATAAAGTCCTGCTAAATTTATTGACATTTTTAAATTGAATCGCGCACCTAGCGGATGGAGCAAGAACTTAACAAAGATAACTATTAAAAATAAAACGGAACTCGTTTGACATCGTCTGTTGTTCATTGTGCAAGAGTACATTAAATATAAGTGAAAAAATATTATAGAAAAATAGAAATTATATTTTACTCAAATTAGACAGAAACAGAACAAATAGACTTTTTCTACGATTGCTATGAAAAGTTGACAATTACGTTCTCATTTGTCATCGTAAAGTTGACGTTTTCTGTGGAACAATCGAAAAATATCTTTTTTGCGCGTCTCCAATGGCAACGCGCGAAAAAGATTATTTCAATAGTTACCAGGGATACAAACAAAACAGAAACTTGTCATATTGACAGTTAACAAAACGAATTTAGTTTTAGACGTATACCTACGTTTTTTAATAACTTTAAGATGCAATCGTAGAAAAAAATTATGTGTGTATCACGAGCGTAAAGTGTCTTTGTTCCTCTTGCGCTATTGCAGCTCTCGCCTTCGGCTCGCGCAGCAATTACCGTGCTCGAGTAACAAAGAATCACTTTACGCTCTTAATACACAAATAACTATTTTCTACGATTGCTATGAAAAGTTGACAATTACGTTCTCATTTGTCATCGTAAAGTTGACGTTTTCTGTGGAACAATCGAAAAATATCTTTTTTGTGCGTCTTCAATGACAACGCGCGAAAAACACGTAAAATTTGCGCGAAAAAGATATTAAATACGCGCTTATTTCAATAGTTACCAGGGATACAAACAAAACAGAAACTTGTCATATTGACAGTTGACAGAATGAATTTATTTTCAATACGCATAGGTTTTTTAAATAATTTTACGATGCAATCGTAGAAAAAATTATGTGTGTATCACGAGCGTAAAGTGTCTTTGTTCCTCTTGCACTATTGCAGCTCTCGCCTTCGGCTCGCGCTGCAATTACCGTGTTCGAGTAACAAAGAATCACTACGCTCTTAATACACAAATAACTATTTAAAAAACCTGATAACATGAATGATATAAACAACATATTTTTTGTTTCATTTCGATGTAATCAGCAACATAAAAATCGCATTACTGCAAGTATAGAAAGCGACTATTTAGTGTTGATACGTGCATGTAAATGTAATTATGTATTTAAATTAATGCAGTATCAATATGAATGTAATTTTAATATTTTATTACGTGTGTTACTTCATAACTAATAAATTTATTCATACGTTTTAGGCAATAATTTCCGAATAGTTAATACATCATTTGAATAGTATAATTAATGTCATTAAACAATTTAGTTAATTAAAAATATGGATGAAGAATGTATCCACCCTTCTCTCGAAACATTTAGTTATGATTTATAACGCTAGATTATGCTTGCTAGTTATAAATCAGAAATATTTAAATGTATGGTTTAGTGCTACCTCGTATTACAGTCGCGAAGAAATATTTGTAGCTGTTTGATTTTTGTTGTCGCTAATAAATTCTCGGCTGTCGCCATTGTGGTAAAATTGAAGTGGCAAGTCTTCAGCCTACGCGGATTCAGAATTATCATATAATGTATAGCGTTTTGTACGTGGTAGGTTGTTTACTTTGTAGTTTTAAATGCCATCTTCAACGCAAATCATTTCGCATTCTACTCTCAATTCTCATTTCATATTCTCCATTCTTAAATGCTACTAATAGCATGCTAGTCAGTAGGGAATATATATTGCGATTTAAAATATATTTAAATTGTAATTTATTATCAATAAGTATAAGTAAGGAAATAAATACTGAGGATCTTGGTAACTAATTTATTTTGTGCTTCGGAAAATGCAGCTACCAACTGTTAACTTTTAATCTCGACGGGAAGTAAATCCTTGGGTGCTTTGATCAAATAGAGATTGCTTATTGTTTGCACCAACGAAACTTAAATTGTATGATATAAACTGATAATATCGCATCAAATATTTGACAGCAATGTAAATGTCTTCATATGATATTTTACTTGGATTTGCTTTTATTTATTTAAGCTGAACATAAAATTAAAGTTTCGTTGGTGCAAATGATCATCAAAGACATATTTTTACAATTTATATATGGGGTAGGTGGCTTAGTGGTATCGAGTGGACCTGTGGATCTTGAGAACCCCGGTTCGATCCCCCCAGCCGACAAACAATTTTCACCAAATTTAATCTACCCCTGTGGCTTCCCCTCCACTAACATCTTTGGGGGCCGTGATTTAACAGCAGGTAATCGCACTTCAGGCGAAGAAATATAACACTTACCGAGATCTGCTTTGGCAGAGAGCCTCACCCAGTAATGGGTAAAAAGTGGTGATATATTTATTTATTTATAAATCAGTCAATATTTTGCTGTTTTCCCCAACTAGAAGGTTACTACTCGTGTTATCATTGGTCATATATGACATATTTTGTAGATATTTACACTTCACTTTTTGTAGGTTACTCTCAGAGCAAATTTTATATACGTGGTGTAAATGCCGATTGTCGACATAGGACTCTCATTTCGTATAATTAGAAAATTAGAATTAAAACTTGAAAAGAAAACATTATTTTAACGTGAAACATGGGATTTGCGATATTCACGGTTAATGAATTTGACAGCAATGTTTCGGAGCATTCATTTTAAAATGAAACATATTAAGTTAAATATGTTGATTGAATGAGTATAATAAATACAACTAAACAACAACCATAATAATTTTTTCAAATCTCTCCATTTTTAGCCAAACAATGCTATAGTCGGTTATAAAGTTCATTCGTAACATTAGATATTTAGACAGCTGTAATACTACCAGACACGTTTTAAATCTAAATTTTTAATTCTTGTAAATTTAAAATGTTGCCTTTCGGTTTAAAAATGGAATATTTGAACATTTTCTTCTCGTATATTATTTACGGGTAACAAATCGTGAATAACAATGTGATACCAATTAATACAAACGTTAACAACCTACATTTTAGTTTAAAATGAACACTTTGATACATTGATGGCAAATCTCATAATTCTTTTTAAAATAAACTCATAGTAATTTTGAAATAGTTTTCATTTCTATCAAATGTTCGATTCAATATTGATCATTTTAGCCACATTTAAATTTAATTTTAGTTGGTACAACTGCTAATACATAAATCAGTTGTAATAAATAAACGCAGCATAAATGTAAAATTATTTTTAAACTATATTTAAATTGTTTTATAATATGTATCGTAACTTCGTCGTAAATTAGACAACAGTTCAAAAGAACCAGGTTACATTTCAGTTCGCATACAAAAAATGTATATAAAATCACTTTATTTGACTAAAATTCAGTATTACCTAAATCTTTTGTAAAATTTGGGCTGCTAAATTTGTAGAAAAAATTATCTTCTCCCGGATCGTACCATATAGAAATCTATTTGCGACAATAGAATTGCTGCAATCTATTGAATAAAAATTATGGTTTTACTTAATATAGCATAGAATAACCGGTGCTTTTTGTACCAAATACTACACAAATGATGGTAACTATATTGCTATAACAAAATGATTTAGAGCGTAGTACTAATTTGGCGATTTGCAAATGATCGCTTGCATTTACTGCTATAGAATTCTATATCCCACTATTGATGTTCCAAGCTGTTGAATTTCTTGTGTGTAATTTGTGGAATCTTGCATTGTACTTACATGGTCAACTGGGATGTCGAACAACTTGCAGACAGTATGGAAAGAGTGTCAGATCTTGGCGCTAGCGCAGTCAATTGCATTGGCACAGGTGACTGCGATTACCTCTCCACAGCACGTAACCTGCTGACCTCGCCTGTCACTGGCAAGGCTCGCGTTAGAAATGAATTTGCTCGGTCATCTTCGTTGATAAATCGTTGCAATTGCACATTTCATTGCTTCACAAATCACGAGGTTTCAACTAGCATTTTTTGTCTTCACGAATTTATCCACTGTCTTCTATCACAGGACAGGGTATACTAAATTTTAACTGCGAGGAAACTAAAATTTGGAGGTTTAGAAAAAGTAATAAAATGTATATTTTATGTACAGAACGGTTGTCTTTTGTCACAGTAACCTTGGTAATACAGCCAAGGTTGAAATCTATTGTGTAAAAAACGGACAAATTTGTTGTGTTTACCTAAACGACCACATAGAAAAGAATATTTTATGACAATTTCAGTAAAATTTTGACATCTTTTGACATGTTAAAATATCCTTGAAATATTCGTAAAAAGGTCATACGTAGGTATTTTTGGAGAAAGATATTTTGAACTATGTTAATTGGAAATTATGGCAGTAATGTATAATTATTAAAATTTATTTTTAAGATTGATAACTGATATGGGAAACTTTACCTTGTTATTACGAGACATGATAACAATCGCCAAGGCTTCTCTTGATTTATGTCTTGGTATAGACATCGACCGGGCATAATACCGCTTTGTTTTGGTTATTTTGTGCCTAATATAATTTCTCCCATGCATTAAGGAAGTTGTAAACTATAACAAAAAAGACAAAACAAATACACTCTTTATTTTATTTATACGCTAATGGGGTTTGTTATTGTGGATGAGGTAGATAACTCTATGAATTCGCGTCGATATATTAATTTGACAACCCGAGCTCGATTGTCGTAAAGCAATCTTTACACGTTTTATTATAATTATTTAGTTACTGTTAAAATCAAGTCTCAAATATGCCGTCAGTACGGTGGTGTGAATAGCGATACGAAATTCGAATCCGGAGATCCCGAGTTCAAATCGCACTTAAGCTAAAAAATTATATAAACTACCACACTGCGGCTCGGTGAGTGCGGACCCTGTACTATTATTAGGATTAAGTTCCTGTTGTACGGCGTAATATAAATAAATAAATAATGAAGACTGTTAAACGTTATATTTGTGTTTGCATTTGTTCCAGTTTCATACCTATATTAATATAATATGGATTACTGGTATTGTGTCGGCTTGTGAATTTGAGAATCTAAATTCGATTCCCGCATCTGACAAACTTTAATCTTATGGTTCTCCAAAACATTTTTTTTTGTAATAAAACTTCAAAATTTCGTTTACATTATATTAATTTTATTTAATTTTACGAAATAAGATATTTGGAACCAATATTTTGCATAATTAATATCTTGAATGTATTTAGGAAATACTTAAAAAACATAACTTCTAATTATAATTTTGATACTATTTCTGTGTTTAACATTGAAAATAGTGTTTTTGTGTTGTATAAATAATTCAATTTTATTATGTGAAATATGATATCGGAATACAAAACTTTTATGGTCGAAATTATTAATTACTATAAATGTGATTATCGTTAATCAACGTGTCGCGAGCATTTGTCAAATGAGTAGAATACATGGGCAACATTGCTAATTTGAAAAGGTGTCATTTGTATGCAGCGCATTGAAACACGTTTGTAACGTGGGCAGTGAAAGAATTCCACGAGCTGATGAGAAAGAGGATTTGGTATTTTGCACAAAGAATTGCACAGCATGTATTCATAATTTTTGTTCGTCTTCCTACCAGTAGTTGAATCATGCATTCACACATAAAGTTTTTTAATTTGCATAATTAAAATTCAGTAAACAACTGGCTAATGTCAGATATCCAGAAAAACCATACTTTACTTTTTATTTATTTGTTCTATTTTGATAGATTTGTACTTAAAATAAATAAGATTTTCAGAGTGTGGGTCGAGACAATATTGGATGAAGATCGCCGGATGCTATTTAGAAATTTTTTAAAAGTATTTAAAGATTCAAAGAATTTATTACACGCTTGAAAGTTCCGAAGAAACTATGACAAAATTGTTAGTTGTTTTCTGAAATCGCGGTTCTATTTTTTATAACGTACATTATGAAATCAAGCTTTAATGTTGATCACACAAAAATAAGGAGGCCGCTAAAGAATTTGGTTTTTGCTTTTTGCCTCCAAGTTGATATATAGGCACAATACGTAAGAAATTGTACAATTTTAAAACAATATTTATTTGTCAAATTAGAATGGAAAAAGCGCTTTCCTCTTGTATTAAACACAACTTTTTTTATCACATTCTTCAAAAAATATTTATTCTAACATTAAGTATAATCAAAAAGAAATCTAGTAGGTACGCTGATCAAAATTGTAATATAAGTAATTTAAATATTTAGAGTATTTATTTATTTATGTTACGCTGTGCAACAGGAATTAATTCCGATTACAGTACAGGGTCTCACCAACTCGCAGTATGGTAATTCATATAATTTTTAACTTGAATGCGATTTGAACTAGAGTCCTCTGGATTCAAATTCAGTAACGCTATCCAGATCTTCGTATTGCCAGACATAGTATATTACTAATAGTAATATTACATTTATAATACAATAATGAATTTTTGTAATATTTAAAAAAAATGACTTCTATGAAACACTGCTATTTTGCCCTCTCTAGAGAGAGAACACTAATTTTCATCTCTATTTCACATGTGAAAAAATAATAATTCCACTTAGTATAGAAAAAAAATATTTTGTGACTTCATTTTATTTTGCATTATCTTATAGCCAGTTGCGTCAGTCAAGTTTATTTTTTAGGCTCAGTTCGAATAAATAAAAGCGTATCAAATATTTGACAGTAACATTAATTCTTTCTTAAGTCATTTAACTTTGATTTGCTTTTATTAATTTAATTTTTGTTGGTACAACTAGCTATTAGTAAGTTGTTATTTTATATGTATCTAGAAAATAAACATGACCGAGTGTTATTTTGACTAGTGACTAACCTAAAATCAATGTATCATTGCATTGTAATACAGCAATAAATTAACTTTCGCAAAAAGACAAGTATTTGAAATACCCACGCAGCTACCGGCATATGTTAATTTAATTACATTTTAGTGACAATTTACAGAATTAATTGGCGGTTATGAATTAACATTCGCGATGCCAATAGTGCATGAAGATTGAAAACAGCGTTTCCACCTAACTGAGGTATTCACACGTGCTTTAATTATGTGGGTTAATTTAAAATCATAATAATGATGTATTATTTCCTCCTCTCAGTGCGGTTCTTGTTTCTGAGCGGCTTAATTTCCGCATGTTGGCAGAACTGATCGCTGTTAAACGTTTCTTCCTTGCTGAGCGCTCTAACTACTCCAAGTATCACTTTTCTGTATTTATAATTAATTTTGCAGCAGTGTATTAATCACTGTGATGGCGACTGTTACTCGTCAACTCGCAGCATATTTGTTATTCACCTGTTATTAGATTGTTCTACAATTCTATCCTTTTTATGTTTTTCAAACTTACCTATAAAATAAAATAGAAATTAACAAAATAAACACTAATACGTTCAACAAAATTTATATTTATATCTTACAAGTATAATCAGTCTCATTGTACCTTCATAGTAGACCGATTTACACACTTAAAAATTATTATAAAATAATCACACTGGATGAGAGCGAAATGGCAAACAGAAAAATATAAATGAATGTCATTTGTCGTAGTTGCTACTGTACTTTTTGTTACATTGTAAATTCGCTATGGCGATCAACCCATCACTATTATGATATCTATAGTTTGAACACCACGATTTCGTTTTGTTTACATAAGCTAGAGTACACGTGTTCAAATGTCTTTAAGTCCAACATTTAATTGAGTATATTTATAAAACGTCCAATTTGAACTTCGTTTGTAATTTGCTAAGAAAACCCTGATATTTGTGGCATCAAATATTAAGACGGCAAAAATACAACATCGTTGATCGCATTTTTATATCTTATTTAGTTTTTGAGATATAGCCATGGGAAAATACAGAACCTGAAACTTGAAACAAATTCAAGTTTTCCGGAAGCTATATCATCAAAACTAAACAAGATTTGCAGATGCGCTCAACGTCATTGAATTCCTCGTGTCCGAATTTGCTCTTTAGCTAATTTTAAGTAATTATTTTTTTAAATTATTTCGAATTTTATGTTTTTTCAATTTTATACAAATTTTCTCTAAAATTCGTCCAAATATTGGCACGAATATAGGCACGAAAATTTACACACATATGTATTTTGATCCGCTGAATACAGTGGTAAAATCCAAAAGTGCATATGTCTTCTAATTTTTTAGATAAAAGTAATAAACTGTTTTTTGAGAAAATTTTAGCGGAAATTAAAAAAAAGTTGCTGAAACTTTTCTTATAAGTTCTTTGGAATATGAAAAACTCAACGGCGTTGAGCGCATCTTCATATCGCGTTTAGTTTTTGAGATATATCCTCGGGAAAGAACAAAACCTGAAATTTGAGACAAACTGAACAAACAAGATATGCAGATCCGTTCAACGAAATTGAATTCCTCGTGTCGGAATTAACTTATTCGACCGTGCTGCCGGACATATAATCATAATTACAAATGTGTCCCAAGTGCCTCTACAAGCTATAGGTCCCGTGCACCGTAAGAGAAACTAAATTATAAATAAATCAATTTTGACAGTGTTTTCTATGATACATAACCTCAATATAAACTAACATAGTTTATAAGGTAGAATTAAATTTGTTATTTAGATTATCTATCTTTAATACTAGAGAATAAAAATCAACAAGTGTTTTTTTAAATCATTAAATAATCATTTTAAATATTATAATATGTATGACAGATTATATGAGAATATTTTCCAATAGTTTGAACCAATCATGTTCACTTTAGGTATATTTATTAATGCAGGTAGACTTAAATCGATATTAACAATGATTTTATACTGATACAATCGGTACTGGTTGTTTAAGTATTATACTGGTCATAAAATTATTGTAATTATAATAAAGCCGTATTATTAAAAAGTTTTATTTACGACCAAATTTGTATATTATGCTGCATACGTGCAATTTTATATTTAAATTAGTACAGGTGCTAAAGACCTCAATTGAGTCTGATTTGTTTTTTTAACAATTTAATGGTACATTTACACTTATTTATATTTCCGGTGGATTGGAATTAAATTTGCAACCACTGAAATTAATTTTCAGAACACATTTTTCATAATTCAACAAATATTTGAAATTCGTTTTGTATATATTTATTCCATAATATTTAACAGCCCTATGTTGTTCAGATTATAAGCTCTGTATTTGGGTGTTCTAAGAACACGGTTTTAACATGTTAGAGATAGCTAAAGACACCCAAAAATACTGCTTTTAAAACAGGCAAAAACAGAGCTTGTGCTACCAGCCATTATAATTTTGTTTAAATCACAATATCAATTAATTTTTAATATTGGGGTAGGTGGCTCAGTGGTATCGAGTCTGCCTGTGGATCTTGAGAACTCGGGTTCGATCCCCACAGCCGACAAACAATTTTCACCAATTTAAATCTACTCCTGTGGCTTCCCCTCCACCAATATCTTTGGGGGCCGTGATTTGAAGGCTGGTAACCGCACTTCACGCGAAGAAATATTTCATTTACCGAGATCTGTTTCGGAAGAGTGCCACATCCAGTAATGGGTAAAAGGCGCGATGATATATATATATATATTTATTTATAGTTATATTAATTTTGTTATTTTATTGTTTAACGAATGTTCATATGATTTAAAAATGGAACCATCTATAATTTCGAAACGTCGTCATTTTTATGTAATAAATAAATAAATAATTGTTCTTTCATGAACCCTAGTTACTCAAATTCCGGTAGTTTTATATCCCTCTAAAAGAAAATTGTATAAATATGTTAATACATTTAGATAGTTTTATTTCCGTTTTTTTTCAGAGAAAATTAAATACATTGTTTTACTAGAACACTAAAACAGAGCAAGCTGACAACAAGCATAATAAATTAGATTAAAATTACTTCCAAGAAAATACAAATTACAACAAGCAGCGACAGACAAGTAGCTATAACAGAGGAATGCAGCACCATCTCATCTCAACCGGTGACAAATCTCATGAATCCCGACCCTTTCAAGATCACCGAGATCACCGAGATCACCTCGCTTGTAACCTTGATCCTCGCACTCACGTGCTCCGTTACTTCTTCCTCCTCTTCTTCTTCTACTTCTTGTTCTTCTTCGTCCAGCGGAAGAATTTACACTGCGTATCTAGAGGAAAAAGTTTCAACTTTTTTATGTTTGATTTCCGTTTTGTATGTCGAATACAGTTAAGGTAATTGCTCGGTTAAATGCCATGCAAATTGTATCATTATCGACGGGAAAATTACAGGTTTCAGTTATACAAAATATGATTTATGCCAGTATTATTTTCATATTAAATTTATTTTTAAATTATGGTGAGCTTGTCCTGATCTTCAGACTTTTACAAATTTGTTTTCGGAATGACATTTGTCTTCGGAGATTGCAGTTGAAATTGGTAAATTACCGAAAATTGAAAGTTGTTAGTACAAGAACGGTTAATACAATTGCCTCACTGCAGCTTATTCAACGATTATATTACAGTGATTTAAATATGCAATCAGTTTCCTGTAGTTTAATTATAATTAATATCTTGTGGTAGGTGGTTCGGTGATATCGAGTCGGGCTGCGGATTTGAGAACCTGGATTTGATTCTCAAACTCAACAAACAATTTTCATTACAATAAAATTACCTCACTAACATCTTTGGAAGTCGTGACTTGACAGCTGGTATACATAAATATATTACATACCGAGATCTGCTACGGCAGAGTGCCACACTCAGTAATGAGTAAAAGTCGTGATGATAAATTATTTATTTTTTATTTTATCTTGTGCAGAGTAGCAAATAAATTTAAAAGTTTATATATTTTGGACGCAAGTTCAGTACGTGCACGTATTTGATTACAAGATTTAAAAAAATTACAGTAAAACAAGGTGGAATATGGGTAGCTAAACTGTAAATCTTCCATTTTTAATTAATATTTTAAATATAAACTTTAATAGTACCAACAAAAACTTAATATGATGCAAAATTTTACAACTCAAAAATAATCAACACAGCAAAGAGATACCAATCTTTGGTTCTAAATTTTATCACCAGGTGTCATATTAGAATGTGACAAACGTAAACAAATATTGAATTTAGTAATAGTATATTGTACAACAAACATGTAATAGTATCCATTTCGTACAAGTATGAAAATCTTGAAGCATGAGAATGTGTACATTTTGCTTGTTCTACGACTAAGATATTGTGCTATTAATATATTTATTTTTTTTTAACAATTTGTCCCAATTTCACTATTCTAAATTAGTATCCACAGAACGTTGTAACTCATTTGGAATGATACTCAAATCTCTTATGTTGTCAATGGTAATTTTTAGATATGAAAAAATGTATACAATGTAGTCGTAGAAACAAAATGGCGATATAAGAATATCAGTAGGTATCATGGTTCAGCGGCAAAGCATTTGGCTGAAATACAAAATGTTCCGAGTTCAAATTCTGACCTTGTTCGAATGTTTATCTCTAAAATAAAATAATAATTTTTTTACGCAACTTATGAAATATTTTTCTTCTAAATTATGATAAATAACTGTCAAGTAATACAAGTAAAAACCCTTTCTGTACTGAGATGCTTGCTTCATAAACGTATGAATATTTAAATTCATTGCTTACCTCTATTATTTTTTACCTGTAACTTCAGCCATAAATTTTAATGTAAAATAAACTAGGGTTCTTTGGGCTAAACATCTGATATGCTTTTATTCTCTTACCATTCACAGTGAAAAAATTTAAATATGAATCCGGACTCACTGAAGTGTAAACAATACCAAGGTATAATTTTTTTGTTAGCCTATAAATTCACAACAATTTCACTGATTGCTACTTACGCAATGAATCCGACGTGTGCTTATAAAACTAGATCAGTTATTTGATTACTGTTTACTTATCTATGAACCATTACTTTGATTGTAAGTCTTAGGAAATTACAGGTTCAAAATCGAACGGAAAGAATTTTTGTTAGATTACCATCAGTAGATAATATGCATTTCAACACTACTAATTTTTAAACACGGAAGCAGCTAAAATTTAAATTATACTTTTCAGCAGGATACTAAGTGGACACTGACTAAAAATAATAATTATTGTATACGCGCGTGGTCTGGAAAGAGAACTATAACCTTAGAGGCGGATTTAGAAAATGTTAAGCCCTAGGCGCGACATAAAAATAATTATAAGTATGTTTTATGTATCTATAAGAAAGGAAGTGATTATTATTTCACTATAGCATTAGGCACACTTTACTTATTTTCATAAATATTTTTTGCTTAATTTAATTTTAACGACTCCAGAGGAAGGATTTCAACATCTTAGAGATTACCTATACAATACAGGACATCATTAAAAATAGTTATAGTTTGAACATTGTATTTAAATTTATATAAAAAAAGTCGACGAATAGAAGGCCGAGAACAATTTGTTTTTTACATTGAATTTTTTAAGTACATTTCTCTCAACTGTTTTTGTGAAATTAAATTAAAATTCTGAAATCAATTTTATTAATTTATATATTTATTAATTTATGTTACGCTGTACAACAGGAACTTAATCCCAATTACAGTACAGGGTCCGCACTCACCGAGCCGCAGTGTGGCAGTTTATATAATTTTTTGCTTGAGTGCGATTCGAACTAGAGATCTCCGGATTCTATTCAATGGTTTAAAATTTATAACCATACTTCCAACTTCAAAAATATGTACAATACATACATTATATAATAACAATAATATTATTTTTTAAATAGCTCTACGTTCAGGTGGCAATTTTTTCATAAAAGCTATGATAATAGTTATTTGTGTATTAAGAGCGTCAAGTGATTCTTTGTTACTCGAATACGGTAACTGCAGCGCGAGCCGAAGGTGAGAGCTGCAATAGTGTAAGAAGAACCAAGACACTTTACGCTCGTGATATACACATAATTTTTTCTACGACTGCATCTTAAAATTATTTAAAAATGTATAGGTACTGAAAATAAATTCGTTCTGTCAACTGTCATTATGACAAGTTTCTGTTTAGTTTGTATCCCTGGTAACTATTGAAATAAGCGCGCATTTAATATCTTTTCGTAACACATACACAAGAAACACGTTCTTATTCCCTAATTTTAGAGAGAGAAACACTGCTTTTCTCCCCTAGGGAGAGAAACATAATGTAGGATGTTTCTCTCCTTAGGTAGCATGTTTCTCTCCCTAGAGACTACGATTATTATCTGTTTGCGGTGTTTCCTAGGTTATTAGTTACGCAATCCATATGTGACATTTGTCCCGATAAGACAGTAATTTTTGTGCACTTGTTACGAAAAGTATAATATGCTTCACGGGAGGGCGCGATTATCCCTTGCTTCCCTCCCTTGATGCATAACATACTATTTCGCGTGTTGCTATTGGAGAAGCGCAACAAAGATATTCCTCGATTGTTCCACAGAAAACATCAACTTTACGATGACAAAAGAAAGCATAATTATATTTTCTAGCCCTTTTAGCATTGTTTTATAATATAACGTTGGAATCCTTAAATCTCCAGGTTTTCGTACAATTTAGTCTAAATTTTGACATAAGTAAAGTTCCATTTCTGCCTAAGTTTCTAATAGAGCAAGTCCTGGGAGCGATCGACATCATTTTCATACTCGACTGACTCATACGCGACTTCCTCGCTCGTATCTACTTATTCTCCTCATTATAGGCCTCGCTCCTCTTCCATCAGCTGCAGAGGAAAACACGCCTTCTGTCCGGGGCACTAAATGCTAGTTTAGCGTTCAAAGTGCGTTCGTTTCCGGCAAGGGATAATTAGTTTTTGTGCTAACACTGGTGCCCTGTGACCATTCGATTCGATCATTTTGTTATTTATTACTTAGTGGATGTTATTAACTACCAGGTTAATGGGTGATCTAGCCGAACAACCAATTTTGAATCAGCTGCTTCCCTTTATAGGAAGTTTTTTAATAATGAAAATGGGTAATTTTTAAGGGGGCGTTAAACACTTTTATAATTAAAGGTTTATGAAATTTTAGATGATTAATTTTTGCTTCCGTAATGTAGTAATTTTAATATTAAAATTAAATTTTTTATAATGTAATCATTTGGTTCCAAAAAGGCGGTTCTAATTTTGCACCGTTTAAATTATTTATTAATTACTTCGGTTGAGCAGACTATTTATGACACTTTTTCATCCTTGGAATAAACTGCACTAATACAAAAATAGAAAATAGTATTTTTCCTTTTTTCTAATATTTTTTGTGTAAATTATTCTGCCTCAAGGATAATTTGACAAAAACTGACTGTTTAATTAAAAAATAATTACTTGAGAATTTATCTGTTGGAATACACAGTATATGACACACCTCTTTCTTACATAAAGCGCACGGATAGATAATAATTTAATATTTAGATTTTAATTATTTTCTGTTACGCCCATTTCAGGAATCAAATCGATTATTGAACTGATAAAATCGAATTGACCTATTCATTAGAAAAAACAAGAAATAGTTGTTGATATTAATCTACTTCTATTACTCTTATTTAGGACGTGTATCTATCTATAAATACATATATTATATAAATTATTTATTTATTTGTGTAATTTATCTTCTGATTACAACTAAAAAAATTTACACGTTAATATTATTTAATTCGATCAGTAACTGTTAACTTTTATATTTCAAGAATATTCTAGGTTATCATCATTTTGGAATTTTGAGATCAAAATAATTTATTTTTTCTACGATTGCTATGAAAAGTCATCGTAAAATTGACGTTATCTGTGGAACAATCGAAAAATATCTTTGTCGCGCATCTCCAATGGCAACGCTCGAAAAAGATGTTAAATGCGCGCATTTCCAATGGCAACGCGCGAAAAAGATATTAAATGCGCGCTTATTTCAATAGTTACCAGGAATACCAACAAAACAGAAACTTGTCATATTGACAGTTGACAGAACGAATTTATTTTCAGTACCTATACATTTTTTAATAATTTTAAGACACAATCGTAGAAAAAATTATGTGTGTATCACGAGCATAAAGTGTTTTTGTTCCTCTTAGACTATTGCAGCTCTCGCCTTCGACTCGCGCTTCTACTATCGTGTTCGAGTAACAAAGAATCACTTTACGCTCTTAATACACAAATAACTATTTAAATTTTTATGCATTTTGTTCTTGCATGAAAGCCGCCAATATAAAAAATATTGAATACTATTCTGCGGATTGTAAAGTCTATAGTAAGTAAGTGTAATTATCGTTAACTATAATTTAAATTTTGACAGCAATGTTAATTTACCAAGTATTATTTTTTACGCTTTGAATTAAATATTATTATTATTTTTCGTCTTATTAACACAACTTATAACTGGCATTTTAGTTTCGTATGTATTGTTTTTTTTTTTTTACAGGTATTAATAACTTTAAAATATATTTAATTATTCTACAGACTTGAATCAAATTTAAACTCATTTTCGATCGCCAATAGAAATGAACCAAAACATTTGCCGTAGGTACTCGTAGTTTTTCACACTAGCACTAGGACTTGTAAGAATGGCATGATAATATATTTAGCTTGTAAGTAATTCTTAGCTTGAATCAGATCTTTTAAGAAAAAGAGAGTTCCTAATTAATGATCTTTCATTTGTCTTATTTTTTCTTCCCTAACCCTATTTTGTAGGTAGACAAACTAACGTTTCTGATGTTTACACACGCATCTCCACACGAGATTAATTATCGTAATCCGTGGTTTAATCGAAGGGGAATTAAACAAACGGAATTAATATTCATTAGCGCGAAGCTATTTAAATAAAGCGGAATTCAAACGTGGCTATCCAGTGTGAAATTAGAACCACATAGATACATTTCATTATAGATCAGCTGATACACTTACACTCGTGCAGAGCTCACGACGCAGAACTCCCACCTAGATCATGTGAAACTTCAAAAACTATCTCTGAATTTATAAATCATTTCCTTTAACACCTACAACTATTTGTGTACTCATTTGTAACGTGATAACACGACGGTTTTTCTATTTTGCCTAGAGTTATACATTCCATGAACTTTTGATTTAGTTTCGTTTAGAAAAAAATATGTTATTGAGGTTATTTTAGAAGTGGATGTCTAAAAAAATTACGATATATTTTTGTATTTATTGCATAACTTGTAAATTTGTAATACAGAAATGATTTGATGATCTGAAATTTTATTTGAACACATTCTAATAAATAATCAAGAAATTATATTCTAAAAATTCTTAAGCCAATTTATGAATTATTTTAACTAGATACTTATGTCCATTTATAGTATTTTAAAAACAACTTTAACAATACCTTTTTAATTATTCTGGGTTTCTTTCGTCATTGATTCCTTTTAATAAAGGATAAAAAAATAAATAAACAAATATCATATCATCGGTAAGTGATATATTTCTTCGCGTGAAGTGCGGTTACTAGCCGACAAATCAGAGCCCCCAAAAATGTTAGTGGAAGGGAATCCACAGGGATAGTTTGAACGATGAAAATTGTTTGTCATATATGAGCATCGAACCCGTATTCTCATATAAAGGATGCGGGATTAAATTATATTTGAAACATGATTTTGTAAAATAATTTTAAAACTTTCAATGCAAAATATGTGGTGTCAAATAATAAGTTGATATCTGAAAAATTGAGCTTCGCTCGGGAAACAGCGGGAGATGAAAAATTTTAAATAAAAAACTAAAAAATAACTTTTCTTCCTAATTTTTCTTTCAAATTTTCGATTATATCTCGAAAATAGTTTGAGATATAAAGTTTATTTTAATATGAATTGATTTTTGTGAGTCAAATTACATGGCCTATATTTTGAAGAACTATTTTTAAATTATTTTTCTATGTAATTTTCTTTCAAAATGATATACTAAATGAATTTTCCGTGAGATTGTTTTCTGTGGCCAACAATATTAGAAAACACCAAGTTGCAACAAAATCGTTAGAACGGAATCTGGAAAGAATTTCTTGTATAGAGTAAATGATTTTGTAAATGCCTTATATATTTTGATGTATAATTCTTTCATTTTAATAAAACTTTCTGTCGGCGAGACAGGATCAATTTATTACCGGTTATCATTACTGAAATTAATCCGTAAGCACCTAGCAGAACTTTGGAAACTACAGCAACGAGTTTACATTTTTGACTGCCCTCATATTTATTTAGTGTCTAAATATATAAATTATCAAAGTTTAACACAACAAAATATATTCATAACACAAAACTAAAACATTTACTATAATTTTAAAAACATCTTTTATGTATGTAGCAGACTCAATTTGAAAACTAACAATATTCCATAATAACAATGTCAGTACCCGTTACTTCAGGAACCCTAGCGCCGCCATCGTAAATTTCAGTTGTCTATTCTAGATAATGATTGAACAAACAATAGGTATCCAATTGGATAAAATTGAAACAAAACTTATGCCTCGATTCTCAAGCGAAAAAAGACGGTTATATCGGCGTGGTTTGGATTCCACTATAAGCTATTGGTCACCTGTACTGGAATTGGTATTAAGTTCCTGTTGTACAGAGTAACAGATGAATAAATAAACAAAATGAGAAAATAAATTTGGAAGCTTTATTCGGAGTCACACGTTTATTAATACAAACAAATAGTATTGCTAAATATAATTTGATTTACACACATAATTTGTAAGATTGCATTTTGTTGCTTTCGAAAACTGATGCGTTTATTTTAATTTCTCACGTATTTTTGTTGACAGAAGTTGAAATGAACAGATAGATACACATGAAAGAATGTTTTGCAAATTCAGAAACGGTTTCGTTTTTCGTTGTGTGGTAATTTTCAAGGTTGTGAATTCAACATAAACTTCTACGTTATAAATTCATGGCCGCTAAATGAAAGAAACTAACAAAGATTTTTCTCATTTAGTTTGATTTCTTACTGTATGTAGTTGGTTGTAATATGTCGTGAATCTAGTTTCTTAATTTTGGAGCAAACGTCAACGAAAGAAAAATTTTGGCAATATGTCAACAAACTACGAACGATAATTCACAAAGTTACAAGAAGATGAGAAAAACAATGATCGTCCCCTACCTCAGCACAAGAAAAAACTAACTACTCTTGCTGTGAGCCGAAGTTAACGAAAGTCCGTAAATAAAATTTATTAAAAACAAAAAAGGAGAAATGATAAATGAGTTTTGCGCAGTACCGACTCTTTTGTTTCTATAACAAGTCCGATGTTTTTTCCGTCAACAAATTTCTGTTATCCACGTTTGTTATCTTTTACATTATTAATGACGTTGCTACGTGTGCGGTGCGTTCTTCCCCACTACTTTGTTTCAACCCTTGCATGTCATTTCCGCACCCTCTGTAATTATTTTCACGAAAACGCCCGCCATTTTGTGGTTGTTAAACATATTGTGACGCGATACAAATCTGATTGTATTTACTATAGTAATTTGTAATGTTTCCCGTTCTTATTCCGTGGAAAATATTCATGATCACCAAATTACGATCATTACCATTTACATTCACTACTTCGTTTATTTTACTCTGCGCAGTAAATGGAAATATTTTAAAATATAAGCTATTTTTAGATTAAATTGCTTGTTTTCGTTCTAATCAAAATTATACAATTATTATTTAACATTGGTTAATAAAAAACATGACCAGTTTTAGCATTTTTTGTTTTTAATTGTTAGTTGTCTACACAAAAGAAAATTAACCTCAACTATCGAACAGGGAGCTACAGATTATAATGGAATCCGAACCATTCAAAGAACTATATTTTTTATATAAGTAGAAATTAATAAGATTTTATTGTACGATTTATTGCTTAAGACGTACGTTTTATTTCGGTTTTATAATTTGCATTAAATCGTGTCAAAGACAGATTAAAGGGCATGGTGACATTTTTCGTTGTCATTTGCGACAGATAATTAATTTCAAATTTATTATTTCGAATTTTATTAATTGTTTGAAACGATATGGCTTTCATCGACCACCAAAATAATTATATTTGAACCTATTACATTTATTTCATTTAAAAAAGTCTTTCTAAATTAAACAATCGGTGACATTTTTCTTTGTCAATTATGACATATAATTTCAGACTAACTTTTTTTTATACCTCGATTTACTTTTTTTTAATCACCCGATACTTTTGCTTCAGAAGTTAAGTTTACTTCAATTTATAACCAAAAATATAAGTGTGGCCGAATTATTCGGATTTTCCTTCCTTGTACAATTGAAATTAATTTTCTAATGTGCAACGTGTAATAAGTAATAATTATTTATGTTATAAATCCGGTAAATAAGTTTTTACGGTACGACTAAGATGTTTCCGTACGAGCCGAGTCTGGAATTTCGAAATGAGTATCGTCAAAAATTATTAACGGACGTATGACATTATTTTCACTTTGAAAATAACATCTTAAAATAATTAGAATTAAATGTCAAAAATTGTTTGTTAAAAGTCTCATTTTCCGGACTGAACTATCTATTGCAAATATCTAAATATGATATAATATGAAATAAAATACATTATTTAACTATAAAATTAAATATTTAAATAGTACTTTTTAAGTACATATTTAATTAATATAAATCGAGGCTGCCGATGACACATAACAAAAAGTAGAGAGAAAACCTGGTATAAAATCAGATATGAATCACATGTCACTGTAGCTTAGTTCATAGATACCAGATTTAAATCCTGGCGGTATCCCAATTATTTTCTTTATAATTTAATTTGATATAATGTAAAATGTTTCAGAATATTACATACTTTGTTTCATATGAATAAAGAAATGGAAAAGGAATTTGTAATTTCGTTCGAATATAGAAACAAGTCCGTGCTTTGATAAGTCAATTATAGACTTAAAAATTGAAAAACTGGAATATCTATGTCTTTATTAAATAAACTATTTAAATGCTCCGAGTAAAATTTCGTGGTCAGATTTCAAGCATCAGCATGTAAAATGGTTGTAAATTTGTGGCAGAGTGTCGGCCCCATTACTCTAGTTTCTGGTTTTAAAATTATATAGAAATTTTTAAAAGCTAACGGTACTATTATGAAAAATGTCAAAAGACAGAAAAATTTCGTCGTGAATTTTACAGTTATCTGAAGTTATTTATGAGTTTTCTCGGTTTTACAAAGAATATTCGAAGCAAACATAATAAATTTAGTTTGCCTCTTTTTAGTGACCCAAAAATCTTTTTCGGTTGCCCTTGAACGCTCGAAGAAACTAATTTTCTTTACGCTATAATTACTTCCTTTCAACATTTTTGAAAGATAGCGGTAAGTTTTTGTTATACTGGAGTTTTAGTAAAAACTAGTGATGTGGTAATATTGCGTGAAGCAAAAAATACATTGAAATGAATTGTTGGCAATATTATTTTTGTATTATTTATTTTATGTAGTTATTCATTGATCCGTAAACTGTAAACTATTATTTATTGTTATTTGTCAAATATTACAAAATTAGTTTTTGTTACTACAATCCGGTGCTGTTCATGAATTTAACATGATGTATAATTTGGCGATATAATTTGAGATAATTTATTTAATTATATACTTTCGTTTCTAAAGGAAATATTGATTATCTCATTAAACATTGAAGTGTAGAAATTATTTAATAAGAAACAGTGATGAACTATATTCTTAATGTACGTCATTTTTGTTATTGTAAAAAGGGATATCCGCTGAATGACACGTACTGAGTAAACATATTTTTTTTTATTTTTTATATTAGAATGAATTCTTGATGAAGTTCGAATTTCTTGCATTTTACAATGAAATCCTAAATTAAAATAGGGATTACATGCAAGTTGATATATTCGATTTTAGCTCAAAGTATTTATTTATATAACTTATAATAAAGTCAACCAAGTAAACTTACGATTTTTCCTTGGTATAAATAAATGAATATACCCTGGATGACGACATAGTAACAAAGTCGTAATTGTGTTTTTTATTTTCATCAAACTAAAGTCATTAACAAAGACATTTACGCCCGTGATACACATATTTTTTTTCGATGATTTAATCTTAAAATATTGAACATTGTATAGGTATTGAAAATAAATTCGTTCTGTCAACTGTCAATATGACAAGTTCCTGTTTTGTTTGTATCCCTGGTAACTAATGAAATAAGCGCGCATTTAATATGTTTCAGGCTGCCATTGCACAAGTTATTTTTGTTTATTTTACGATGACAAATGAGAGCGTAATTTTCATCATAAAAATATATTCTATCTAATTATTTAGAATGTATTTAATATATGTTTTTGTTGCGTTTTTAATAAATTATTTCGAGGTAAAGCCGGTGCTATCAGGCACTTTATTACGGTAGTAATTACTAGATTACAGCACGCTTACAAGATACCCCAGTGCATGCGTAATTCATCATTTCTATTAGATATCATCAAAATATCGTACTGTCGCATTTGCAGCGTAGCCACATTTCACAATTTAATTCCCAGTCAACTGGCTGTATGTTGTCGGAACATTTTTACCTGTCGTGTCGGCAGTTTGAGTGACCCACCCTCCCGTGGGGCGGAGCGGCGCTCCCATATCTGCACCCCAAACCCCCAGCAAGCTCTACTACTTCCACCCTTCCCCCTTCGTCCTTTTCCTATCAACCCAACGAGCAAAGGGAAGGCGAGCGGAAAACAAAAATTCGATACGCACTACTCGCTATTGCTGAGACCTATAGCATAGGGGGCATTAGTCATGGTCCAAAGATGGCGAGCGTGTTTCGTCATCTCAGCCGGCTGTGAACGCTTTGCTCCTACCCTGCGGCGTTGCCAAATCTGACGCGCTTATGGGGGTTACCTTAACTGGATAGCTGAAATATTTGTTATGAATATTTTGTTCTATATGGCTGGAGACGGTTCATCGTAAATGACGGTTCTTTGCGATCGCGACAATAGTTGTAATAAATCGTGTTGAATTAAATTATAAATATTTTTGATTAATTATTTGTGGTTTGAACTAAATTTATTGCTCGGCGCAGGTATGATTTTAAATATTTTTAATTTATTACAGTGATTTATTATTCTCCTAATTTCTAATTTATTTAAAATATCAACGTAACCTATTGTTTACTTTCTGTGTTATTGTACTGATATTTAATTATTAAAACGCTGATTATATCCCAGCTCTATAATCTTGACAAAAAGTGCTCTTTAATCGTTACACAAACTTGCTTTATACATGCTATTAGATATGTTTTAGGAACTTAGAATTTATCAATTCTGCTGCAATTGAATTAAAATTATGGCTCAGATCTTAGTTAATTTTTATTATTTATTCTAGACACAATAATAATTAAATTGATTACGATTTATTTACAAGTATAATGAAATGTTTACTAGTTATAATTAAATACGTTTCAATTCGGAATCCGTTACGAAACAAAGACATAACCATAACCTAAACATTTACTTCTGTTAGTTATATTTAAAGCTTGTTCAAAAATAGTGGGATCAAGAGACATATACATTTATCTGTTATACATATAAGAAATCAAATCTCGATCAATAAATGACTGTTAATATAATTAGTGCAATTTAGAATTTAATGAATGGAGGGTGATTAAAAAGCCATGAAAAACAAAGATATAATGGACATATCTGAGTTTACCACAATCGGTGACATTTGTTGTCAATTATGACAGATAATTTGTTAATTGCGATAGATAATTAATTTCAAATTTAAGATTTTGAATCTTATTGATTATTGCAATATTTAAACAGTATGGGCTTTCACTGACCACCAAAACATTTATATTTGAACCAATTACATTTATTACTTTAAGTTAAAAGTCCTTCTTAATTGAACAATCGGTGACATTTTAGTTGTCAATTATGACGAGTTAGATACATAATGACGGTATTATTTAATAGTTGTATAATATTTTAAGTGACATTCTAGAATTAAAATTTTAGCATATCAATTTATTTTTGCCTATTATAAAAGATATCTGCATTATGTACTTATCTTTACTTAGTTCATGCAATAGAATGATTGCAATCTTTTGGAAATGTGACTGTGACTATTTAATTTTATTAGCTTGACAAAGAATTACGTAATACTAATATCTATTATAATTTTGGTAATAAATAGGTACGTACTATGTCCTACTAAAATTTAGAATATACATTAAAACCATGTCTATGTTTTGAGAAAGTTTATGCATGTGGTTTTTTAGTTTTGGTTTTGCTACATTTTTTAAAAAATTCTGTGAATAATGATACATATGTTATCTTTAAGTACCTCCTACTTTAATTTAAATACGGGCATCAAGATTTATAAACTTTTATAGATTATAGATAATATGTCTTTACCTTGAACGTAATCTAATAATTTTAAAGAAGGTAACCCGCATGGCGGTATTGCAAATGCGTAACAAAAATACGTGTTCTAATTAGTTATAAATATCACTATTTTGGGCGTGTATAAACAGTATAAATCAGTCAAAGTATTAACATTAAAAATAATTTAAATATTAATTAATATGCAAATATCCAACTCCCGCTATCCAATAAATCTTACAACAAACCAATTTCAGTGAATATCCAACATTTCCTCAAGCACAGGTGTACCAACATCACAACGAAAAAATAATTAAAATTCAGAGGATTGAGCCATGTCGATCGGTATCTCTCGTCCAAAATTAGCCGAGCCGGGTGATATTCCGATGTTCTCTGTTTTCAAAACGTGTGTTTCATGTTTCTCATTCCCGCGGCGACGACTGATTGTGATTATCTTGGTCACGTGGTGCGTGGTTCTTCGCGAGCCGCCATGTGGCATTGTGGGTGGTCCCTGGGCCGCGATGGACACAGCGACCGGTTGCTGGACACCGGCTCTGAAAAATACAAACAAATAAATGCTGATGATTTGTTACGTGTGGAGGTTTTGATTCTGATGAGAATTCTTTGAATGAATTAAAATGGATATTATTAGTCATATTGCATATTTTGAATTTGTTGAATTGTTGCGGTAAAAGTAATTTGTTGTGGATTTAATATGTAATATTTCTAATTAATAAAAGAAACGAGCAAGAATTTGAGACATTTGGAAAGGATCATTAGAGAAAAATGTAGCCAATTTTTGTTTGAAATTAAACTATTTATTATTTTGTTACAGCCTAAATTTTGCTACATTACCTATAGACTTTTTGAAAGAACTTTATATAATTGAGTTTATCAACAATTTATGTATATTTCCTGCTGTTCTTAATTTATTTTAGATATAAATACTTTCAATAAAAGATAAATTACTTGCACTTATCTGCAAACTTTATTTAAAAAATAATTTATGAACAATTTCAATGGATGAACCTGTTGGCGCACAGTGAAACATGATTATAAAAATAAAATGAAAAACGCTTGGTGGTTGTTTCACAAACCATTATTAATAAATTGTTTATGAATTGATATACGAATGAAAAATATTTATGAAAATTAAATAATCTGATCACCATGACAACATACATATTCTAATCTCTTTTTACAATTTAGGGGTCGGTAAGGTTTTACCGATCCCTTTAGTCTTTCACAATACATGAGTATTATTCCCATTTATGCCAATATTTTCTCGGGATCCTCTGTATAGGTGATGACATGGAAAATAATTTTCTCAGCATAATTAAACAATTCTCTAGGCGCAGGCAAATATTCTATATGTAGTTGCATAATACAATTTTTATTCATGATTTATTGCCAATTTAAATTGGTAGTTCCACGTTAAGTCAAATGTAAAGACAAACAAAACTTCAGTTTTGTAATCATGACCACTCCAAAACAAACGAATTGTTGCTACTCATATTAACATTACTGCTCAGATTGGATGTACTATTCAATTTAAATTGTCCATCAGTACGGTGGTGTGGATAGTGTTAAGAAATTCGAATCCGAAGATATCGAGTTTAAATCGTACTCAAGCTAAAACTTATATGAACTACCTCATTGCGGCTCGGTGAGTGCAAACGAATACTGAATTGGGCTTTTGTATAGCGTAGCATAAATAATAATAATAATAAATTTAAAGGAAAAAAATACAAATTAAAACTTTTAGAGAAGGAATTCGAAACCGAAATTATCGAGTTTGAATTGTACTCAAGCTAAAATTTATATGAACTACCGTCAGTACGGTGGTGTGGATAGCAATATGGAATTCGAATCCGGAGATCCCGAGTTCGATTCTCACTCAAGCTAAAAATTATATGAAGTATCACACTGCGGCTCGGTGAGTGCGGACCCTGTACTGTAATTGGGATTAAATTCCTGTTGTGCAGAGTAACATAAATAAATAAATATTGGCCGCGGTGAGTGTGGAACTCCAAAACAAACGAATTGTTGTTTGCTGAAGATGTAACTTTTTTCTGAAATGAAGCGATCTTTAACCGCGGAATCGAGGATCATGATGACATCGCTTTATAGCACTCGGTTATAATCAATATTATGTTGTTATCTAACAATATTTTTTGTAGGTAATAGTTGGTCAGTAAACATCAAGTAACTAGTAATTTTGATGCAAGTTTCAAGTCAATGTCACAAGATATGAAAACATTTTTTCCATGGTCTGAGTGAATCGTAATTTCTAGAATAATTCGTCTTATTATGTATGATGTGATCAGCTCGGTCGTTTTAATTACCTTAGATTTTACATTGTGGCTAGTAGTAGCTAACAAGTACGTTGAATCCAGTGATTAAACCAAGAAATAATTTTCTAATTGGCCTCATTAAATAAAAGAAAATACGTCAAACCACCGTATTCATTTTACAAGTCAGCATTGCTTCCAAGCAGCATGCAGCAATCTCACTCATAACATGTTGCTTTCTAGAGAAAATTAATGCACTTGTAATTGTAATTAATACTTATGTGCTCACATCTGCGTATTATAATTGACGCGTCGTGTATTTCTGTGTCTGTGCCTTTCCAGTTTTGTAATTTTTATAATGACAGCGTTGGTTGAAATTACACGGAATCCAGGTATTTCCTTGAGCCGCATCCGGCGACCAGTCTTCGCATTCGACCAAGTCTTTCCCGTGTAGCTCGGTAATCATACGTTTCAGTTCGGCCAAACACTGTTGCTATTGGTTGCTTTTTTCTTTTTAATTTGTGGCGAAATGTTAGAAGTAATTGCTCTCGGCTTTTGGAGATTTTAACTTTTTACCGCTGCAGGATACAGTTATTGAGATACTAGGTTTTTTATTAAGGTTGCCTGTTGCCTGTTTTTGTCGGTAGGTGTACCTATAATTTTAGAAATTTGTTTTACTTTTCAAGATATATTTGTTAAGAATTTGGTGTATAATTTAGGTTTTGTAATAGTTCATGCGAAAGTTTCCCAAATTTGTTTCAAGATTAGTATTTCATTTCGTTTAATTTCGGTGTTTTCAACTTATGTAAGATGGTAGGAATATGATTTCACCATCAAATAACAGTTTTTATTATTTTATCCCTGACATCTAACTGTTACCTTGTCAAATATATTATCAAGATTAAGAAAAATAATGTAATTTGAACTAACTTTAGATGTTTGCATCATGCGTGTTTTATTTAAATATAAAATGAATATATAATTTGCTACTCGACATTTAGATTTCAAATATTTCTGGACAAATCATTTCATGTCTCACATTCTCAAGTCTTGTTTTGGCAATTGTATGCGTCATATACATAATTTTACTTTTCTTCGATTAGCCGAAAAATTTTACCTTGCCGATGAGTTTTTGATCTGCAAATCTCATTATTTATGTATAATCGTTGCTAATCCTCTCAAATCCACAGGTTGACTCGATACCACTGAGCCACCTACCCCATTTTATAAAATGAATTTAGGGCATTTTAGAACTTGTCACAATTTTGGTGAAATACATTTCTGTACAATTTGTTCAAATTAATAAAGACAATTGAAGACTTGTAATGAAAACCGGGCTAAGTGCCAAAATATTAAAATTTTACTTTAAATCTGAAACGTGTGTTATGTGCCAAGCCTAACAACCTATAAAGAGGGCTAAGTGCCTGGATTGTTAGAAACAGTTCAAAAAAATTCTGAAAGATAGTGCATGTGTTATGTTCTCAGATTCGATAAATGAAAAAAAAACATTTATCTCAGAATTATTGTTTTGGCACTTAGCCCGGTTTTCATTACAAGTCTTCAATTCAAGTCCAGTATAATTGTTTTAATCAAAGTACATCATTGTCTGTAAACTTCAAACAAATTGTCACAATTTTATTTTGCTACACTTTTATTTTGATATTTCGTCAGCCTATCAGAATCAGAACCACATTGTCTCTATCTCTATACTTTAGTTCATTTATTTTCCTGAGTCCACTTTTCATTGGCTGCGCTGTACCTATTAAAATTTTTATTTCCGCTTGAATGTAATACACGTTTCTAATATTTATAATAAATGCATGTAAATGTAAATTACTTCGTTTAAAATATTTGCATTTCTCAATTAATTTGTTGAAATAAAAACAATATATGCAGAGAAACAACGCATACCTATTATTAATCGAGTAACATTGTTCTGACTTCAGTCCGATATGTAGGTCGCTATAGCTCGTTTCACGGCTATTCACGTATCTCATATCGCGATGCCTGATTGGCCGAAAGTGAGCTTTAATTAATTGTTATGCTAGAATTCTAATTAACGAATTGACTAAGTGGGACACGCAGTGCAGACGCAGAGCGAAGCCTGCTGAGATTGTTTGTGTCTCTCGCCACGTTTTCCTTTCTACAAGATCTATTGTAGAAGGTCGATGGAAACAGAAACGTAGAGGTACCGCTACAATAACAATGCTGCTTTTTTACAAGCGTACTGAATGCGACTTATCTCATTATTATGTTGTTGGATTCTTCGCTAATTTGTTCTGTTGGAATTCAATTTGTTGCTGTAAGCTACTCATATCATATCATCATCAGCTTGGTTGTACTATTCAATTTGAATTGTTCATCAAGACGGTGGTGTGGATAGCGTTAAGGAATTCGATGCCGAAGATACCGAGTTTGAATCGTACTCAAGCTAAAACTTATATGAACTACCACACTGCGGCTCGGTGAGTGCAAACGAATACTGTAATTCAGCGGTTCCCAACCGGTGGGTCGCGACCCACAAGGGGGTCGCCTTAGCTTTTTTGGGGGGTCGCCTTGGCTTTTTTGAGGGGAAAAAATATAATCACTAAGTCCTAAAATATATTTTGTCAAACCTTTTATTTTTTGTTTTATTGATCAAATATGCGAAAGGGGGGTCGCGAACATCTTTAAAAAACTAAAAAGGGTCACGATTAAAAAAAGGTTGGGAACCACTGGTAATTGGACTTTTGTATAGCGTAGCATAAATAATAATAATAATAAATTTGTAGGAAAATAATATAAATCAAAACTCTTAGTGAAGGAATTCGAATCCTAAAATACTGAATTTGAATCGTACTCAAGCTAAAATTTATATGAACTACCTCATTGCGGTTCGGTGAGTGCAAACGAATACTGTAATTGGGCTTTTGTATAGTGTAGCATAAATAATAATAATAAAAATCAAAACTCTTAGAGAGAGAATTAAATTTGAAGTTGACTAACTCCTTTTTTATTCCAAATTAGAGTTATTTTCATAAGAGAATAATGGTTGTTCAAAATTTTGAAATTATCGTTAGTGTCTCAAACGTCATACTAGGTTAAATTTTTGTCGACATGAAGCCTCGTACCCTACTTATCACAAATTGTTACAACAGAAAAATTAATTAAAATATTTCGATAAAAACGCCTAGTACCTATTTTCTTTTATTTGTAATAAAGTAACTATTAATGTTTCAAATTTGTGATATTCAAATAAAATATTCTATATTAAATAAGGGGTGTGGATAGATTTAGTTTTGTCATTGTTATAATTGTCCGGCAGTACGGGGGAGTGGATAGCGTTAAGGAATTCGAAGTCGATAATACCGAGTTTTAATCGTACTCAAGCTAAAAATTATATGAACTACCAAACTGGCCTCGGTGAGTGCAGATCCTGTATTGTGATTGGGATTAGGTTCCTGTTGTACAGAGTAATATAAATGAATTAATAAATATATCTATATTTATTTGGAATATACAGTATACCGGGAGTTTACTTTGTTAAATAAATTCGATAGATTTAACTGTCGGTTCTCGTTGAAACATTTAAAACATAATAAAATGAAATTAAAAAACACTAGGTTAGTTTCAAATAATGTAAAGTTTATTTTACAATACGAATTTCGGTCGAGTAGACCATCATCAGGTGAACAAGATAACTTTGTTATTCCATTAGTTTATCTTAATGTAAATCATGGGATTTACCTACCATATCCATAGTTATGAATTTGCACAAATGTTAAAATGAAACAGATTTTCAAGTTTACATTTGTATTAATTAGTGTCGCATTGTTATTAACGGTTTCCTACTTGTAAATAATATGTTAAAGAAAATGTTCAAAACTGACCAATGGAAAAATAGAATGGCTTGCTAGGTCTCCCGATAAACACCATTGGAGATCTTTAAAATCCAAAGAATTATCTAGCATCATTTTGAATTTAAAAGAATTAAAAATTCAGATTCAAAACGTATCTGGAAGTATTCTAAATGTTTAAATATTGAATGTTATGAATGAGTCTTATAACCCACTACTGCATTGCTTGACAGTGAATGGAGAAATATTAAAAAAATTATTATAATTATTGTTTACTTGTGGTTCTTGTAATAATAGTTCAATCAAAATATTATACATCCTATGTTTCATTTGAAGTTGAACGCTCGGATACATTGCTGTCAAATTCATAACCATGTTTCTCGTTAAAATAAACTCATGCTACATGAAATACAATAGCAAAATTTTTGTTTGACTATTGTTTTTTTCTATTAATTTAAAATAATAGTGTAAACACAATAGTTGTTTAGAATAATACGACATAAATTAAAGTTGCTATATTTGAACTATTTACTAAGGTCCATGAGAAATAAGAAAAACAATTCAAATTTTTGTACTGATAGATTTGTCGAATTTCTATGATCATCAATTACACCAATTTTTTTTTTTTAAGTTTTATGAATTATATAAAAAGTAAGGTTAAGTTACAATTATACATGCCTGGAGTTAACTTCACCCCGTGCTTAATATTTTAAGCCGTGACTAAAATGTTCAAAGCCACGGCTTGTTCAAGATGTTATTTAGCACCATGGAAACCAGTACGTTAAATGACATTTTAATAACGTTAATAGTTCTTTCTTTCAATTATATTCAAACTCAGGTGAGAAGTTCGTTTATTTTTCTTAACTGATTGAATTACAAATGCGAATCTTGCATCACATAAAAACAAAAATTAATTGATACAAGCAAAAGTCATTGTATTACAATCTGACATGAAATCACTTAGTTCCTCTTTGCAGAATAATTTATTACACCACTTAAAAATTCAATTAAGCAATTTGTAAATTGCTCAAATATTACTGTCGACCAATTAAATCACATCGTAAATAATAAACAATTATATAAGAAACGGAAATATAAAGTAAAAAAACAAAATCACTTTCAATTTTATCGGACCATCGATTCATTTACAATTTCACTCCAACTGATTAATATTTTGGGCGCGTGAACTCGAATGCCACTTGTGTGTTCCGCTTGACAATACATCCACGTACATTCTGTTCATCGTGCGTGTGTATGTTATACAGCAGAAGTGCTATGACGGTGACGCTATTTACGCATGCACGGCGGGTAGATTCGCGAGGATTAACGAGTGTTTGTTCGTATCCCGTTCCGGCAGCGGCAGCGACCTGGGGATTCCCAGTGCAACGCGACGTGTGATGTGCTTGCATCCGCGTGCATTCCTTCAGACCACTGACTGACAGCTGCAGCTGCAACGGTTATTTGAGGAATTTTAGTGTCTAGTTGTTTTAAACGTGATTTGTATGGATGGACATATTTGAGGAAATGTTGCAAGCAAGAGGAAAAAACTAATGCCGTTAGGGTTACAGGTTACAAGCAATCGCGGAATAATACGCGACTTTCTTTATTTTATTTGTTTGCTACTCTGCGCTTCAGAACATTCATTCCAACTATAATTTACAAACTTGGACGCAGATCTATTTTATTTTTTCTCGTACCTTTCTTGATCATTCGTTTTATATCTCAATCTTTTTCGATGAGAAATAGCCAATTTCAGAACTATTAATAAAAATTACATACATAATTATGATTGTACATTTATTTCACTAATTAATCACCACAAATACTGGCAGATTAAAGTCAAATATATCATGTCCGTATACACTTGCTCTTCGCCTTTTATTGGCGCCTAGTTCAATTTTTAGAAAATATGTCAAATTCATCAATAACAACATATATCAGTGCTATCGAGTCAGCCTATGGATCTTGAGAACCCTGATTCAATCCCCACAGCCGACAAACATTTTTCACCAAATTAAATCTACCCCTGTGGCTTCCCCTCCACTAATATCTATGGAGGTAAAAGGCGTGATTATAATATTTAATTAGGGAAGCAACAATTGTCATATTAAAATAATACCATTGTATTTCCTATGTTACATATTTCAATTTTACACTCATATAAGTTTATCATACTACCTATATAAATTAAATCTATTTCTTGTCGAATCTTTTGTCTTAATTATAATTAACTAAATTATTGTTTCATTTTAATTTTATTTTCACTTTTCTTTTTAATGGGGTAGGTGGCTCAGTGGTATCGAGTCGGCCTGTTCATCTTAAGAACCCTGGGTCGATCCCCACAGCCGACAAACAATTTTCACCAAATTAAATCTACCCCTGTAGCTCCCCCACCACTAATATCTTTGGGGGCCGTGATTTGACGGCAGGTAACCGCATTTCACGCGAAAAAATATATCACTTACCGAGATCTGCTAAAGCAGAGTGCCACCCTAGTAATGGGTAAAAGGTGTGATGATATATTTATTTATTTTTTCTTTTTAATTTTACTATGTATAGTGTTTTTCATCTTTTGTTAATAATCCTCTGCATTTGGGAACATTCATTTCTGTTATTATTTTCAGGTAGCAAATCGTTAATAACAATGCGACACTAATTAATATAAATGTTACCTCGACAAGCCATGTTTCATTTCAACTTCAAACTCACATAGCAAATTGCACTTTTCACAACGGATCTACACCTGCTTGTAATAATGCATGAAAATCGATTAATTTCTCAATTAGAGTTTAGAAGTGTTTAAACTAGTAATGACTACTGTATACAATGCACTATTATTAAATATATTAAGGCTAAGAAAACTGTATATGCAAATTAATGTTATATTTTGAATCAGAACTAGATGTTTATATAGTTACAAACTCTATGTAGAAAGTCGAGAAGGAAGCATCAAAATTAAATGAAAACTTCTTGCAATTTAGTTTGTGTAAGTAAATGCACGTTTCCTCTTCCTCTTAAGATATTAAATTAGTCAGTGTAACAAAACGAGCAATTCATAGAAATTTCAATCTATCCTAAATCTACAGCGATGGCTGGTTCTGGTCTGAAGTCTGTAGCGCATTCACGGTTCGTTAGCTGCAGACGTCGGTTACACCCCCGGATATGCGTCTTAGGGTTGGAACCCTAGACATACTGTCGCATAACCCCCACCCATAACTTCAAATATATCAACTACTTACTTGCGAGGAAAGATTCTCGCAATCTAGTGTAGAAGCTTGAGATGATTGTCTTAGAGAGATATTTGGTTAATAATCACGTAGGTTTGGAAATAGCCGTGCGTGGTGAATTCTTTGTTTTTCCTTTTTTCGTTCTAGATTATATAAATTGTTGTCTTATGATGTAGCGTTTCTTAATGACCAACAGTGGCATTTTTTAAACGTTGGTGGGATTGTCTGCTTCTTTGTTAGACTGTCGCCACACAAGATAAGATGTGGGACGTTATTTATGACATTCCCGAATAGGCATTAGACCAGGACCGGAATAACATGTTTTCATCTTTCCAAAATGTTACAATTTTTATATTTAAAATAACAAATAACTAGTCGTTACAAGAAAAGGATTTCGATAAAATTTTCAAAACACGAATCATATTTATTTATTTGCATATGAGGCGAAACGAGACGAGAAATA
This sequence comes from Pterostichus niger, assembly GCA_947425015.1. Lineage (NCBI taxonomy): Eukaryota > Metazoa > Arthropoda > Insecta > Coleoptera > Carabidae > Pterostichus > Pterostichus niger. The sequence continues at coordinate 32,178,635 of OX380341.1, forward strand.
GAAAACATCAATATCGCCTTTTTTTTATTAACAATATTGATTTCACTCTTACTCTTGTATGAAATTTACCTATTCTTGTCTCGTCCTCGCACGAAACTCTTGCTAAAAGTAAATCTAAACGGCATTGAATTTGTCCAAATTGACTTTTATAAGCAAGTTATTAGCAATTTAATTTTGTGAAAATTTCTTAAGAGTACAAGTTGAGTTTTTGCACATCTTCATATATCGTTTAATTTTTGAGATATTGCCGTTGGAAAGTAAAAAATCTGAAATGAGTAAAATTTAGGGAAACTAATTTTTTCCGAAGTCTATATTTTAAAAACTAAACAAGATATAAAGATGCGCTTAGTGGCATTGAATTCCTCGTGTTCGAATTGACTTGTAAGCAAATTTTTAGCAATTTAATGTTTTTGATAATTTCTTAAAGGGTGCCCTTTAAGTTTTTTCGATTTTAGGCCAATTTCAAACAGTTTGTTCTAAAATTCTTTCTGGTACGAATATTGCAACTAAAATTTATAGACATATGTATTTTGACCTACCGAATAAAATGATAAAGTTTCCAAGTTCATCTGTCTTCTAGTTTTTGAGATATTGTTCAAAAACTATTTTCTGAAAAAGCGTTGGTGACAATTCCACTCATAACTTTGCATCCAATCAAATTACAGTATTTTACTGAATTGAACCAATCACAGTAGTATTACAGCGACAATTTCACAAGTAAAAATTGTCGCAAATTGTTGCTTAGATATAACGTTTGTTAACTATTTTGAGTGGATGAATATTATTGAATTTTATTTGACTTTGTTTATTTTGCTTAGTTATGTCAAAAAATTAAACAATGTAAATTGATCATCAAGGTAATAGTAGTTTAAAAATACTGCAGGTAACATTTTTTTGTAGTAAATAAAATATTTCGAGACATTGTCAAGCCGAATACCATACGTGACTATGATTTTCCTTTGGTAATTTTTGCCTAGATCACTCCTGCTTGTTGCTTTAAGAAAATCTACACTCGTGCTATTGTACTCGTTCAGATTTTCGTTGCAACAAGCAGTCGTTATCATGACGATAAAAATTTCCGGCAAAATCATAGTCACTAATGGTATTATACATTTTTCGAAATTTAAAATCTGTTAAAAAGTAAAGCACGAGAAATTCAATGCTGTTCAGCGCATCTTTATATCTTGTTTAGCTTTTGAAATGTAGCCTTGGGAAAGTACAAAATCTGATGAAGTCAAATTTGAGAAAAACTTGTATGATTTCGTACAAAATATTTAATTACAAATATAAAATACAAACTAAATTAAATTAACAAAATATTTTGTACATATATAAACATGCCAGACTCTCACGAGATTTCATGCGAGACTCTCTCTTGCAGTCTTTGTATTCATCCCGTCTCAAATTTCCTATTTAAATATCGTTCTCGCTCTCGTCTCGCATTTTTATTCCGTGACAATGCGAGATGCGAGAGTACTCTAAATGGCGTTCGAAAAGACTACTTTTTACTAATAAAAAATAATGAAAATTTTACGCCTCTGAAACCGACTATGAATACTATTAGAAGAATTAAAATTTCTCTATCTGTAATTATAAATAAAATAGGTAAAGTATCTAATCTCTTGTAATGGCGATACAATATAATAACAAGAAGGATCATTATAAAGATTATGCGAACAGTTTTAAATTAAGAGTTTTGCATAAATTTGCAATGCATCAATATAACAGCAAGTTTCCTATAGGAATATGCATATTTTGGATATGATAATCTAGAAGATAATCAAGTATAGCTAAATATGACGAAATGAAATTCAAAATGAATACAGAACTCTTGGAGTAAATGCTAATGATTGTTTATGGTGAATTTTCGGTCAATGTTCTGTTAATTAAATCTACTGTAAACGAAGTTGGTTTATAGTATGACCCACGCACGAGCAAAATGCGTAGATGGCGCTTCACGTACGGCCATGGTAGGGGCATCCACCCCCACGGCACCCCGTTGTCTCCTGCTTCTTTCTTTTCACTGAATTATGACGTTATAATTCACGCAATTGCCGCCAGGGCAGCGTCGCGCTTCCAGCGTCGGTCCGTCCGTCGGAAATACATTTATTTTTCGCGAAAAAAATAATTTTTATACGCTGGCATTGTCCTACCGCACCGCGCCACAAGTAAATATATAGATATAGAAAAGCCTCCGTGCCGTGACGGCTGACTTTACCATGATTTATTTCTACGCAGAGAACGAAGCTTTTTGTATATTTGCGGTTTCAAACTTTCCTTTTTTTGGCCGCTTGTTGATGTTGTTGTTGTCTTACTTAAATTATGTTAGTTTTTTCCGGCCACGTTCTTGCTGGGTTACTATACCAATCTTATACAATTCTATTTTTGACTTTTCAAATAGCCATTTGATCAGTTTCCTGTTATCAATATTATTTTCATTTCCCTTTCGAACAATAAAGAATTGCTTTCGTTTTAATTTAAATTTTCTCTCTATAAATTTTGTTTCAGAGTATAGATAGGTTTTTTCACCATATCATGGTCACAAAAGCACTATACCAGACAAATTTAAACTTCAAACAGTTCTTATACAAGGTGTTTCTCAACTTATGGCACTTTTTAATCCCAAATAATACTCATTGCATTGAATTAAAAAAAAATTCATAAGCATTTATCTGATGTTGTATAATGAATAAATGGATTATTGTAGTATATAAAAACTCTCAAACTAGTGGCACTAAAAATGTTTACTTCAGTGCAATTAATTTTGTGAATTTAAAAAACAATCTTTTTGTTTTATAATCAATCCATTGGGGTTAAAACAAGTGCCATAAGTTGTAAAACACCCTGTATATATATAAAATAATAGCACTCTTTATTTAAAAATAAATATTCGAGAATTTAAGTTCGATTTCCATATTTTCCCCATATATTATCAATTATAACTACACAAGGCTTGTCATGAAACCTTGTTGCCTAGCAACTTGAGAACGGAAACTATTTTAATATAATAAAAACACCGGAGTGATTTTATTTTAAAATAATTTTTTGAGTCAAATTGCTGTCAGGTAATAAGAGTAAATAGTCAAACTGAAATTTATCAGAAGAAAAAAAATGGTCTAGTGTATTTCGAGGAAATAATTAACTACATTGAAATAAAATAATTCAAATGACATTAGTTTTTATCGGGTTGCTTAAAGAAAAGTAAATAAGGTTGTTGCAAAAGTTACCTTCCTATTTAGTCAAAGTGACACAATTGCTTTTTCTTTATTTATAGCGTACTTTATATTGAAGTGAAATTATCTTAGATTAAAACGAATCATGCATCTATTAAGATTTGAACATGGCACCAGAAGACTGATCTTTTTGATACAAGAAATAATTGAAGTGAAGCATATTTCTGATACTAATTATTAAAAGTATTGTAAAATAATAAATTTAAGTGAAAATAATTTTTAAAAAGATTTGAAAAAAGTTTTAAAAGATTCAGTAATTTATAATTATAGTAATGTATATTTAAAAAATTTCTATTCCATTTGAATTCGACAATCTTTTTAGTTCTTTTTCTTTGCTGAATTCGACTTAAATTTAAATTAGTTAGATTTTATATTGTATACGAATCTTGTTTGTAGGTCTTGCGTGCTGTAATTGGAATTAACTTATTGTTGTAATAAATGATTATTTATTAGCAGATATTAATGTTCATTTATTATTACGAATCCGTGTTATAAATCAAATAAACATTCTACTAAAATAATGATTAAAGTTGTGTGTGCTACCGTTGAGAAAGCAAAAGTATTTTGATTTATTTCGATTGCTAAATCATTTTCAAATTTATTATTTATAAAAAGTTTGTAAGGTCAACTTTCGTAAACCGTTCACGCGCAAGTATATAAAAAAGCATTTCAACACCAAATCCGTGAATTCCATTAGATCTATCTCCGCGATTCCAACCCCAAGTCGAGTCCATACTCCATCGCATCTAAATCGCGGCGTTTAGAGCGCGGGAACACAAATCTCACGAAATCTCGAGGCGGGCGCGAATGCGAAGCGAACGCTCGCGATGGTATACGACCTCTGGACAGATTTCGGCGGTACTAGGCGGCGCCGTTAGTTTACGAGCGCCCCGAGAGATGTCCGTAGCTTAGGGTGGCACGCCAGCCTTTAGTTGTAACGATTCGCCGCTTGGAGGCTACCGACTTGCTTGTTGGTCTGAGTTACGGCTTCCGCAGCCACGCGGACGAGCCTGAATTCCTTATGCTAACGGACGAATTATGAACTGAGCAAATTAGACTAACTGCTTTTCTGAGATTTGTTTGTTAACTTATCACTTTACGCACGATGAATTTTTACACCATTTTCTATTACTTAATAGACCAAATCTTACAATTACATTCTACTACAATCAAACCAATACACAATTTTCAGTTAATTCAAACTTTAAAAAGAGAAATAATTAAATAAAATGCGTAGCTAATATTCATCAGTTTATTTATTAGTCCATAATTTACTCCCTACATATTTACATACTAAATTATAATTACCGATTCTTTCAGGTCTGTTTTGGACCCAAGTCGAATTAAGTACAACAATGTTCAAAGTTAAACAATATTGTAAATTAATTATTAGGCTTTTGTTTATTTAAACTGTTCGAATCTTGTAGTTATCACAACCCCTATATAGTTTTTTTGTAATAAAACAATTCCATTTTTAATTTTATTATTCATTTACAATATTGTTTGCCTTTGAACCATGTTCAATTTTGTAACTCGATTTGAAGATCTATTGAAAGACTCGAAACGTCGTAATAAATTAATAAGTGTAATTAAACCCGTATCCAATCAATAAATTTTGTTGCCTATGTTCCATTATTACTTTTCTGCTTAATTCATTTTACAATTCATTTTACAAAACCTTTTAAATGCGCATTTAACTACAGTCGACCTGATCCTGGTTCGATCCCCACAGTCGACAAACAATTTTCACCAAATTAAATTTACTTCTGTGGCTCCCCCTTCACTAACATCTTTGGGGGCCGTGATTTGACGACTGATAACCGCACTAACCGAGATCTGGTTCGGCAGAGTGCAACACCCAGTAAAGGGTAAAAGGCGTGATGATATATTTATTTTTATTTAAATTTTGACAGTAATTGTTGTCGATAATACGAGTGGTATATTTTATAGCAAATTAAGAAGGCGAAGTTTGAATGTTGCGTAGAAGAAATATCAGTGCGTTTGTAAACGCACGAAGTGAACCTACTAATGATTCCGTAGTTAAATCTCGTTAAGAAAATTAGAAATTCACACGGGTCCTTATGAATATGTATGGCAAGATTCAGAACATGACTTCGATACGCTGAAAGCAATATGCCCCTAAACCCAAATCTGTATGCATATGGATGAAGCGCGTTCTCGCTCTCGTTCCAGGCCGCGTTGATTCCTCTGCCGCTTGCTGCTTATAGCAACTAAGCGCCATCCGCGAGGACGCCGGTTATTTTATATTTACTGTTGTTGTTTCTTGAGTTTATTGATTTTTAATTAGTCTTGTTTCTGTTGCAGGTATGTGATGTTTAATTCTTCCAAGCCTGTCTGGATTATGGATTATTGTTTTTGGATGCATCGGCGCGGATATGCTATGCTGTGATTTTTTGGTGAGTTAGAGTTTCTCTACATTTTTCATCAAAATTAATTAGATTTGAAAATGAAATTTCTATGGGTATAAACGAATATATGTATATATATATAGGGGGTTTCACAACTTAGAGCAAAAATTAAAGGGTATATTCTGTACGACGTGCTGATCATGAAACAAAAAGAAATTTTTTTAAATCGCAAAACTATTTTCCATGTTTCCCAGTCCAAAATTTTTCGTTGCCACTGCTATTGGGTGGATGTTAAAGTTATTAATTAAATAAAATTCTATTATAAATAACTGCTAATAATTGAATTGTGTAATTATTCTTTCGTAGTTGATACCTACTTCATTGTTTGTGTTTAATAGGAAAGCGAATCCAGTGCAGTACTAATGTTTCAGGTTTTAGGTTAACAACCCTTAATTTTTCGAATTTAAAAAAAATTCTTTTTGTTTCATGATCAGCACGTCGTACAGAATATACCCTTTAATTTTTTGCTCTAAGTTGTGAAACACCCTGTATATATATATTTCCTCATAAATTTTAAAACAAACTGCTCGACATTTAAGAATCAAGTAAATGAGACAATTACTAAATAATCATTATTACGGGAGATAAATGTTTTATACAGGATTTGCACAGAAACGCGGAACAGTAGTCTAACACAGGATTTTAAAAATAGAACAAAAGTACAGGAATTAAAAATTGAATTAAAACCAGTGAAACTAAAAATGTTCACTAGGAATGAAATACTCTAATTTTTGCGAATTTCCAAAAATTATTTTTGTCTTATTTACAATCAGTATATCAAATTATATATGTATATATTAAGTTTCGTGCAGAGGTATAGAAACACGTTATATATTCGATCATTTTGAACACACGTATTGTATTATATATGAATATACTATTTTATGGATCAAATCCTGTTGTTTATATATTTACAACTATTATCATTATTTTTTCTTAGACATAAAGGCTGATAGCACAAGCTCTGTTTTTGCCTGTTTTAAGAGCAGTGTTTTTGGGTGTTTTAGCTATCTCTAACATGTTAAAACCGTGCTCTTAGAACACCCAAAAACAGAGCTTGTGCTACCAGCCTAAAAGTTTTATTTAAGAACAGGAATTTATTTTTGTCATTTATTCAATTACATAAAACAAGTAAACTCGCGTCAACTATCCACTTAACTCGTCTTCAGTCCAATTACCGCAACTTTTTATTCGGAAAAATTCCAAGCATATTTCTTAAACATCTCATAAAAATTCCTGGTTACAAAAGTAAACCGTCTCGTAGCTCAAGCCGTGATTTTGTCGGACCAGGATTAAAAACTGATCCCTCGCGTCTCGGTGGCGGTGGCGGCGGCGTCATCGGCGGCGATGTTCCCGTGTAATGAGCACCGCCTCTTCCCTGTTCGGCGGGCGCAGCCATGATTTACCCGCGTGATCCTTCATTACGTTGCCGAACTATTTCTGAAAGTGTAGTGCTCCTAATCCGCCTTCGGTCCCCCAAGACATGGCACGCTATGATCGTAAATCAATCACGATGTGATAGTTACGGATATTAAAGTGGAACTAAAAAATTGTAGCGGATGGGGTGGAAAGCGTTGGGAACTAGGCTGCTGTTCGAGTTGATAGATTGGGTAATCTTTTACAAAATTAGGGTTTATTGATTTGGATATATTACTGACATCCTTTATTTACGTATATTTGTTTTTAAACGCTTCTAATTATTATTTTTTTCAATTGTTAAAATCAGTTAATATTTATTTTAATAACTTATGGAGTAGGTGGCTCAGTAGTATCGAGTCAGACTGTAAATTTGATAACCCGGGTTCGATTCCCACAGTCGACAAATAATTTACACCCAATCTTCCTCCACTAACATCTATGGGAGCTGTTATTTGATGGCTGGTAACCGCACTTCACGCGAAGAAATATATCACTTACCGAGATCTGCTACGGAAGAGTGCCACACCCAGTAATGAGTAAAAGGCGTGATGATATATTTATATTTTTTACATTTCTTACATTTTGATAATTTTTAAAAAATACCTAAGTTTTATTAATTTTGATAATAATAATAATAATAATATATCATCACGCCTTTTACCCATCACAGGGTGTGGCACTCTGCCTAAGCAGATCTCGGTAAGTGATATATTTTTTCGCGTGAAATGCGGTTACCAGCCGTCAAATCACAGCCCCCAAAGATATTAGTGGTGGAGGAGCCACAGGGGTAGATTTTTTAAATTGGTGAAAATTGTTTGTCGGCTGTAGGGATCGAACCAGGGTTCTCAAGATCCACAGACCGACTCGATACCACTGAGCCACCTACCCCATTGAGCAGGCGAAAATAAAGTTTTATTTATTCCACGTGTTCTAAATCGTATTACACCACAATTACCAAACTTTTAAATGTGCATTTATCGTTAATTACAGTTTAAATTTTAATAGCAATGTTAATTTCTCATAAGTAATTCGCTGTTGTTTTTATTAGATTAAATTTGACAGATAATTGTGGTTAATAATACCGTCCATTAATGCTATAATGATGCTTTTACCCCACTAGTAGTACTAGTAACATAAATAACTATTATCAGATGCTGTTATTGGCAACGTCAAGGTTCGCTAAATCTGCAAAAATTCTAAATACATAAGATTTTAAAGCTTGTAGTTGAAAGATAAGGATACTTTTAAAATTTTGATATTAACTTTTTTTAAATACTTGTTATAAAAAATTCTGTGTAACATTTTGTGGGAAAACAAGTAGAACGATATTTCTTTTTTTAATATTATGTATGCACGTACAAAGTTAAAACCTTATCGAGGTACAATATTTACAGAAAAAACCTGAGGGTTAATTAAAAATTTCACGGTGAAACTTTTAATCACAGTAATATGTTTACTGGCATAGTTCACACGCCACATGTCTTAGAAAGTCACGTCGATAAAGTAGCATTCCTTAATATTTTAATAACACGTTTTAAATTTTAAAATTCTTATCAGCGATATCGGCACCATAATTACATGGTGTACCAACATGCATGGATCTATAAAAAGAAAACACTGAACTCAAGAACTAAATTACTAGCTGAAATTTCCGACATGGTTTTTTGATGAGCGGTTCACAACGCTAAGATTTACCGATTTCCTAGGTTTACTATTTTAAACTCAATCTGTAATGGTTTAATTATAATACTTTTTAATCTAATACGCCAATCTTTGTTGACAACATTTATTATTGGAAAAAATTGAAAACATAATAGATACTATAATTATTCCAAAAGTAATTACTGATTTTTAATTCTTTAAATTTATTCTACAAAATCACTGTTTTTCTACTATATGGAGAAGATAGTTTAGTGAAAACATATCAGCCTTTGTATTTGAAAATCCGAGTTCCGTTTCTGAAACCAGAAAACTTTACTCCATGTTTTTTGTGGCTTTCCCTCTACTAACAACTTTAAAGATTGTAATTGTAGTAAAGCGCAAAATATATCAGTTACTAAGATCTGCTACGGTGGAGTGTCACACTCAGTAATGGATACAATGCGTGATGATATATTTATTATTTTCATTTGTTTTAAATTAACTTCATTGTTCAGATTTTGGGGTCTATTAAATAGATTCAGTATATTGTTACTACCAACCGTCTAAAACAAAATATGCATATCGTAATGAACGCTGTTTCGATACGCAACTGGATTTCGTAATGACTTCTTTATGAACACAAAACAAAAAATAGCTATTTATGAAACTAGAAAGGAAAATCTGACATAAGATGAAATATTAGAAATATAAACGAGTATAGAGGATCCATTGAATTAAAACAATTTATGTTATCTTTTAGGGAAATTTTAAATTACTAAGTTACAGTATTTTATTTGAAACTATTTTTTATAATTTATATTTATAATTAAATTATTTTACATTAATGTCTGGTAATAGCTATTTATGAAACTAGTAAGGAAATGAATGTTATTACCTTACGCATGTGAAATTTGCCGAGTTATGTAAACACATAAGTAAGGTAATAATCAAGTTTTCTTACGTGTTGCATACAATATGTTTTCTACTTCCGTTCTAATAAATACGAAAGAGCGTTTTTGAAATTATGAAATTTTGACATATTAATGACAGTTATAAATTCAAAAAATAAAAGAATAACACATCAGAATTCGTCTACCAAGATATCTTAATTTTTTTGTGTTGCTATGTTACCTCATTATTTCACTAGTTAAATAATGCAGTTTATTACCTAACTCAAATAAGTGAAATAAAACGTCTATTTAGTAACGGAAGTAGAAAAAATATTTTGTGCCCCTTTGGAAGAAAATCGTAGCGCTGCCGTTGGTGGTGTGTCAAATAACAATAATTCCGAGAACAAGTCCGTGGGAGAAGTTTCCAGAACTCGAACGAGGCAAACCTCTCTATCGCCAGTATATCACCCGAACAGAGGTAGTTGTCGATTTCCCAGCAGCTAAGAGCACGCTACGCAATCAGAAGCAAACAATTACGACTGTAGTGCGGCAGTTAACACGGCAATTCCGGCGAACCTGCGTCCGATCCTCGCCGAGCTCTCGGTAATGTTGCGATGGCGGACCCTTCCGTCATGTGCACGCTGCAGAACCGTCTAATTGCGCGAGGCTCTGAGAGGGCTATTTAGGTACGCGCAACAGAAGGTAATTACCACTGGAGTAAGCTGCCTCGATACCTCGTTGCCTCGCTGCCCGTGAACTCCAGCCAACTACACTAGATTGTGTTGTGTGAACGTAGACTGCTAATTTCAACGGAGTTATTTCTGGACGATTGTGGATTTGGATTGTACTTCTATGTCTGTGCTTTTACTCTTGTACTAGACCAAAGTAGTAGATCAACATACAAAGTCACCTACGAGAAGTGCAATATTTAAGGTAGTGCCGCAAAGATTTAGTTTTATCAGGTAAATTTGTATTTATGAGAACAAATTTAGTTGGGAAAAAACTGACTACATGTTTAAATTTTATAAAGATACAAAATTGCGAGATAGTTCCTTTCTGTTTTTGGCAGAGTACAAATTTTGACTCATTTCTTTATTGTACATATTTTTTTCTTTTTTATTTGAGAACAAACGAGATCAAATAAAAATAATTGAAAATTAATTGTTTAAGCTACTGTACCAACAAACCAAAGTTCCTAATACAAAAACTGTTAAATTTGACAATACTGCATCAGTTGTTTGACATCAATGCAAAATTTGCTATTATTTATTTAAATCAAAAATTGGCCGACATTGGCCGTCAATAAAGAAGAATGGAAGCTAGAGGGAGAGGCTTTCGCCGATAATAGTAGTTTATGTAACAAGTACATAATTTAGGTCTTTATTGGACGAGCAGAATTTGATGGCAGAGCGAGGGCAGCGAGCGAGGCTAATAAATTAGGCGAGTCTATAAAGTCCGATTATGTACGAGTTGCATACAACGTTTTATGTTCGACTGCATGAAGAATATTTTCTCTTAAAATATGATTGTTAATACCTATATTTAAAACATTTAATTGCATCTCAAAGTGTGCTTCGTTGTTATGCATTTGTTGCTTTATTTATCAAATTGTCAAAGTGAAAATAGTGTTGAGATGGATGAAGACATTGAAGACGTTCCAAAAGAAATAAAAGATCTTGCATGTAATGCAAGAGAATATCTAACAATTGTATGAAGACACATATAATACATACAGAAAATGGTGTTTAAATATTTCTTTTGAATTTTGTTTTAATGTGACATTGACAGCAGTCCAATTTTGCATTTTTATCGTACTAGTCCAATAAAGTACCCGATTATGGACAGTAAACAGTGTCGTAAAACAAGGTAATATGATTTATAAGCTTATATTTTTATTATTTAAATCGTAAAATTAAATTTTCGTTGGTATAAACGAGCATAAGAAACTACCAAAGTTCTTATTGAGAAGTTTTTCCTTTAATAGTTCCTCCTAACTTTTTTTTGTAACGCACTTTATTAAATGAGCCTCTCAGAAACTTCAATTTTTTAAAGGATTAATGAAAAAAATTATTTCTGTTTTTATCTTCAAGAGCATTAAAAATCACTGCTTTACAGAAATAGGTTTACATTTAAATCAATTAGATAACACATTTTATTTCACATATTTCTAAATAGCAAAGTAGTAAGTTATAGGTAAATTTTGAAATATGTCAAAAACTTTATTATTCTTACCCAAAGTAGTAGAACCAATATTTTAAAATAAATAAAATCTAATATTAATAATGATGCAACTGTTAAAGTGTCCGTCGACAAATGCACATCGCACATTAAAACATCTCACATCTTATCGCATCATGATGTCAAAGTCCCCGGAAATGCCGCCATGACTCCGGAGGCGGTAAGATCCCATCGCGGTGACCGGAACTGACCACGGGGACTCTTGTTTTGATTGCAATCAATTCCCTGTGTGCGGTGGCGGCGCGCGGCGACGAAATGAAAAAGTAATAAGGGTGGAGAGCACTTGAATGCGTCGTGGGCGAACGAGAAGCAGAAGTCATGAGGGTCGCGTATGCCTCCCCGAGGACGGTTCATGTTGGAAGGATTTTGCTTGAACGGTACGCGACTCTTATCGCCTCTATTATATAACCAGTTTTACGCTCGAGACTAAAGGAGTTTAATGAATAAATTAATTGACTGGGGTTCGCTAATTAATTTATTTAGCACTGCGTTTAAGAAGTTAATAAAATGTTGCTTTTTTAAGTTTCATCTTAGGTTGACTTACTACTCGATTAATATTGTTACAAACTTGCAAGCTACGGACGGGTAATTGAGCGTGAAATTAATATATTACGTATATTTTTTTCTGGACAGCAATTTTGGATAATTATACAGGGTGTGCACGGAAATGAGACACTAATAGGTATATTACCTATGTTTAACATGAGACTTAATACCAATTAAAAGTGTAGGAAGCCTTCACTTTATAATGAAATTCAAATCACTCAGATACATACGCATTATATATATATATATATATATCAGGGTTCGTAAATATCATGATATTTATAATAAATATCAAAATATCTGATATATAGGATATATATCAGATAAATATCACTTTTTCGATATTTATTTTTTAATTTTAGTTTTTGTACACATTTAGAAAAACTGAAAAATTCGAAAAATTTCACTTTTCCGGATGCTATATCTCAAAAACTAAACAAGATATGGAAATGCGCTCAACGGCGTTAAATTCCCCGTGTCCGAATTGACTTATAAGCAAATTTTCATACAATTTTAAGCAATTTTATTTTTTTAATTATTTCCCTTTGGTTTTTTTAGATTTTAATTCAATTTTCCCAAAAATCCTTAATCGTAGGATTATTACAACGAAAATTAACATACATATGTATTTTGACCCACTGAATCCAGTGGTGCAATCTTCAAATGCATATGACTTCTGGTTTTCGAGAAAATGTTAAAAAACCGCTTTTTGCGATTTTTTTGGCGGAAAATTGAAAAAAATAAAAATCGCTAAAACTATGTTTATAAGTTAACTGAAGCACGAGAAAATTAATGCCGTTGACCGCGTTTTCATATCACATTTAGTTTTCGAGATATAGCCTCGTAAAAGTAGAAAAACTATATCTCAAAAACTAAACAAGATATGGAAATACGCTCAACGGCGTTAAATTCCCCGAGTCCGAATTGACATAAGCAAATTTGAGGCTATATCTCAAAAACTTTTTGATATTTTTATATAATGGATATATATCATTGCAAAAATATGACGATATATATCAAAATAAATATCATGATATATATCGATCGATATATATCTTCGAACCCTGATATATATATATATATATATATATATATATATATATATATATATATATATATGTATGGAATTTTTATATCAGTGAACATAGGGATATGTCATTACCATAGTTACAGTTAAAAAGTTTGACAGCAATGCATTAGAGCGTTTATTTTAAAAGTAAACATAGGAAAAATAACATTACTGTCATCTATAGTTGTCAAAATAATAAAACTGTCTTCTTTCAAAATCAGGCCGGGTTAATTGGGGATCAAATAGTCGGGCCTTCTTATATAAATGGAAATTTAAATGGGGAAAATTATTTAGAATTGTTACAAGAGAGAGTAATCCCGGCAATAAATAATTTAAATATTTAGGAGGTGTGGTTCCAACAGGATAGTGCTCCCCGCATTATACTCAAAATGTACGAAATTATCTGCACCGGATATTACCCCAACGATGGATAGGTTGAGGTGGAGAAGTTGAATGGCCTCCAAGGTCACCAGATCTTGCGCCAAACGATTTATTTCTTTGGGGTCATTTAAAAAATAAATTTTATAATGGTGGTAGAATGAGCGTAGAACAATTAAAACGTAGAATTAGTGTTGCATCGCATGAGATTCCTCCAGAGCAAATAAATAATGCTATAAATTCATTTTATAATCGTTTAGGCTATTGTTCACAGGTTAATGGGGGTAATTTTGAAATTAAATTATTATATTAAAATTTCTATATAAACTAATGTAATTTAAAGTAATTAAAATTCATTTAATTTGTTTAAACTTAAAATGTTTCTTTTATTATAATAGACTATTACATTTCAATACATTGCGGAATATGTTATTTTCCCAATGTTTACTTTCAAAATAAACGCTCTAATGCATTGCTGTCAAACTTTGTAATTGTAACTATGGTAATGACATACATATCCCTGTGTTTACTGATAAAAAAAATACTCCCTATATATGTATATATATATATATATATATATATATATATATATATATATATATAGTGAGATTTGAACGCACGTCCTCTTGCTAGAATCGTAAGTTTTATACACAGGGTTGCGATTACTTTTAAAAGCGAAAATATAAGAATCTATGTACAAAATCTTTTCTCACTCCTAATGCATTATTGCAAAATTATTTAGTAACTTTATGTATTTAGAGTTAGATACATAATGAAGGTATTATTTAATAGTTGTAGATAATAGTATATTATATACTTCTTTCATTCGTATACAGGATGTTTCAAAATTATTGCAAACAGATTAAAGGGTAAGTAAAATAAATTTTCCGAAATTCGCAAAAATATTACACATAATTTGAAGCAAACATTTTCCGATCAATTGGATTGATAGGTTACAGTAATTAATAAAAATAAGTAAACATTTAACAAGCAAAAAAATATTCTGTACAAGCAGTCCTCCATCGAAATTTTGCCATTTCGATAGATTTTTTCAATTGACGTTTATGGAAATAGCATTTATTTTATTGATAATTAGATTTAATTACGATGAAAACTTACCACTTATTAATTTCACTAGAGGAAAACTATTAATAAAGCTTTCATTTTGAAACAAATTTGTGATTGATTCCTACATATATGTGGTAAATTCTCTTTATTATCCGCGAATGATGAATTACAATTTGCTGTTGCCAAATAAAGATCAAAAATAGAAACTTACCTTTTCATAATTAAACACAGTTTTCACATCTGATATTGATAATGTAATCACGATACATAACAAGCGTAGGACTACTGTTCACAGCAGAATCTGTCAAACTACTAATGATGTCTTCATTTGATGGCAGCAGGCTAATGCTGTCCTTGTCCTACAAGGGTCGGTTCGTCGGTCTTTTCTGCGATTTGGTGAAAGTCGCCCTTAAATTTCGTAACCTAACGCAACACCGGGGCGGTTTATGGCACCCGAGCTGTATAAATCTGTAGGTTTCCCTTGAAGAATTGTGTCATATTCGGAGCATCCCCTGCTGCAAGAGAAAGTTTATTTTCTGAGGTAGATTTTACGATTTCTCCCTCAATTCTTTGTTGTTTGACTTTTGTGAAGAATTTTTTTTTGTTCCTTACGCAAGAATTATGCTGGTACAGTTGCTCCTAAATTTTACATTCGCTCCTAGAACACGTCTGCAAATGCAACTTCAAAATAAATCTATATCTATTTATGTATATAAAGGTAGTCGTCATTGACAGAATATTTCAAATAATTTTGTCTTTTGTTTCGTACTATTTCGTATTTCCATCTTTACATGAGTGATTTCAATCCGAAAAGTAACATTTTTCATTATTAGACAAAATAATAGATATTTTCGAATGAAGCAACGAAGGATCTAAAACAAGTACTGTACAAAATTATTGACGATCATATGACCTATATTTATTTATTTCATATTTATATCTTCACCCTGTAATGGGTCAAAGGCGTGATGATATATTTATTATTTATCTAACCATCAACGTGATATCTTAAAATGATTACAATTGAATATAAAAAAAGACTGTTTGTTACTTTTTTCTAACTTTATTGTACGAGTAGAAGAAATACCACTACTGTAAGATAAAACGTAAATAAAATATCATTACACGATCGTAAGATTTATCATACTTGAGTATAATGACTTATTTCACTCACTTATAATATAATGTACTATTAATAATTTGTTCCTGAACAATCCAGGATTAATGAAATTTCGTTATTAAACAGTCATTTTACGAACTGAAAACAGCCAACTAAAAGTAAATTTTATACTCGTTCGTAAATAAATATATCATCATGCCTGTGGCATTTTGTCGAAGCAGATTTCAGTATGTGATATAATTTTGCGCGTGAAGTGCGGTAACCAACCGTCAAATAACGGCCCTAAAAGATGTTAGAGGTGAGGGAGCCACAGGAATAATTTTAATGTGGTGAAAATTATTTGTCGAATGTGGGGATCGAATTCGTGTACTCAAATCCACAGTCCGACTCGATACCACCATTAAATAATTAAGTAGACATAAAAAAGTTGTTAAAAGTTGCTTGGATAGTCAAACAATCGATCAACAACGGTTGTTAACAACGTTGCAAATGTACAATTTTTTACAAAATGGCTTGATTGTTATTTGAAAAAAGAGGTGTATTATCAAAACTGCAAGTAGATCGAATTCCTTAAAATGCTATATGTTTTTTGTACTGCAATTTGTAATAAATTAATAGAATCTTGTAGAAACCTAGAAGAGATAAAAGCACTTTGATAATGATTTGCCAGGATGTCGTTCCGCTGCTCTATGATAAATGATTATCATATAATAATCGTAATGGCGTGAGTGGTACACGAAACACGGCTCATTCCATATGGCTGTGCTAATTATTTTATTGTTCTCGCGTTCTCTGGGTTTACGTGTTGCACGCTTCGCGCTGCTCGCAGCTTGGCCTGGCCAACCGCGTTGCACTCGCTGTATGCAGGAGATCTCTATCGTTTTATTGCAACGCGAATTTTATGTGCTCACGCCAACCGACTCGATTAGATTTAATAACTGTCATTGCTTATCATCTATTTATTTAGGGTGAGTTGCTTACATTTTCTTTGTTTTTATTGCTTTCAAGAAATCTTAGAATTTGTTTGTAACAATCGTATGAAAAGCCAAGTTGTTTGATTAACTATAAACTCGTAAAACACTCACTGAAGATTATTTATTCATTAGATTCATTCTCGAACGGGGTTTGTGAAAATATTTATGATTTTTTTATATATGATTCTAAACAAGTAAATAAAATATTTAAATATTTTAAGTGAGTTAGGAAAGAAGTTTTATACTGTGACTTGACCGACCTCAAGCTGGGTTATTCTTACGTTACGGGACATACATAATTGAATATCAAATTCAAAATACAATATAATTGTAAGATTTCTTTTTTCAACATTACTTGTAAAAATGACATTTCCCTCACCCAACTTAGTTACGATAGTAACAGTTTCCATCACTTGTAATGAAAATAAATAACTAATAGGAAAACGATTACTATCACAACTAAATTGATTAAGGGAAATGTCATTTGACATAGTGACCAAAGAAACATGATGTGCATTTGCAAATACAACAATTAAATTTCCTGTGTTACAAACGTAAAAATGTAATTTTCACGTTTAAGGTTGAAAAAAATAGTATGTAACACTCGTACTATTGGAACTCTCGCTTTTGCTCGTGCTTCAACTTTCGTACTCGTGTTACAATTAAACTCTTTCCTTGGTAGTATTACAATATACTATTTATTTTATAATTTGTTTCTATCGCTTTATCCAATTCATAATTCTTTTTATACAAGCTCAAATATTCTTCTCAATCATAGTAGTTGGCTCAGTGGTATCAAGGCGGCCTATGGATTTGAGAACCCGAGTTTGATTCCCACAACCGATAAACAATTTTCATTACATTAAAATTATATTTTACTCGAGTTTTTTCACTCACATTATTTTTGTTTTTTTCTTTGTTACATACTTATAGCTTAAAGTGAAACTCGAACCGTTCTAATGTAATTATATTTAATTCGATAGATTTAACTGTCGGTAATTATATTTCTTTCTAACTTGTGAAGTGGTTAGGGCTTAACCTTCCAGCTACAATTGTCTGTTATGTCTGAAAAAATTAAACGTGGATGCATTTTTATTTATTTAAGATTAGCAATAATTCAGTAAGAAGATAATATGGTGCAATATTTCGGCTAGGAAATCTCTTGCGAGGGGTCACACTCAGCGCTTTCCCGTTGCTCGCAGCATGAGTCCCAGCGATGATTCAGCACCACGGGGGCCGAGCCCTATGACGCACGGCCCCCGCCGGATTGATCGAACACGCCGGAAATCAGACGTCGGACGCATCGTGAAATATCATCTGTCGCCTTCCGCCCTACAGTACGCCGCCGTCGTCACCGCCGCCGCTGCCGAAGAACAATTACCATTTTCATTGGAAATTTCTGCGCCGCCGAGGGCGGATTAATGATAAAGACGGCGGAATACCATTATTGTTTTGTAAGGAAAATGGAAGAACGAACCGACGATAAATTACCGGCGGCCATGGGATACTGAACACTTGTTTGCGAGTGGTGGTGGTGGCGCAGGGGGTGGTGTGCGGTGTGCGCCGCGGCGTTCGGTTTCGTTTTTCCCTTGTTTTATTATTCGATTGTGACGTGCGGAATTGTTTTCTGCGCCCGGGTGCCTCCTGCACTCCTGTCCGGGTTTACCCAGGTAGACTCAACGGCGCTGCTGCAAACACTGGAAATATGTCTACCCTCATATTTTCTTGTAATATTTTTATTCTCTTCATTTAAGAAACTCAAACATGGCGGAAAATATAAAACTGCCATTAATACTCGACTAGCATCAGGAACATACGAAACTCCTTTTAGGGACCGTAAATTTTATTCACTTTTAAATCATCTCAAATTCCAAACTTTGTTATTTTATATCGTAAAGAATATTTTTTCCCACAGCTGACAAACAATTTTCAACATCTTTGGGGGCCGTAATTTGTCGGCTGTTAAACTCACTTCGCGCGAAGAAATTTTTCACTTACTGAGATTTGCCAATGCAGAGTGCCATACCCAGTCATGGGTAAAAGTCGTGATGATATATTTATTTATTTTTATTTTAACTATTATAATGTACGGGCCGTAATTTGTTTTTTTTTTTTAACAATGTTATTTATAATTATTAAACTGTCCAATTTGGAAAAAAAGGTGGAAAAACGTGTTCATAATGTTCTTAAATATATCATCACGCCTTTTACTCGTTACTGGGTGTGGCACTCTGCCGTATCTGATCTCGATAAGTGATATATTCCTTCGCATGAAGTGCGGTTACTAGCCGTCAAATTACGGTCCTCAAAGATGTTAGTGGAGAGGGAGGCACACGGGTAGATTTAATTTGATGAAAATTGTTTGTCAGCTGTGGAGATCGAACCAGGGTTCTCAAGATCCACAGGCCGACTCGATACCACTGAACCACCTACAAATGCAAAAAAAAAATAATTATTTAGGTATAATAACTTAAATTTGCCATTAACAGGAGTTTAATTTTGCTATATTATTGTACTAGTCCAATAAAGTTCTATGGATTATAAACAGTCATAAATCAAGTTGTTAGGGAGTATTCGAACATAAAAATTTAAAATTATTTTCACAGATATCAAAGTTGTTAGTTTTGAAATGATCTCCAAGGAAATAAATAAATAATATAAATGAAAAACAAATAAAATGAAATCAATAAAAATGTTGTATACATAGTTTTTAAAACAGTTGAAGAATGTGTTTAAAAAAAGTTGACTTTTATGATTAAAATGCACCAAGAGCAAAATTAGTATTTCTTGTCAGAGATGAGACCTTTGTTTTAAGAAAAGAAAGAAGCAGTTTTTCCGCGACCCCAAATATTTGATACCCTATCGATTTGGCTTAATGAAAACTCAATGGTCCGCAAACACTAAAGTATTATTTATAAATTACGCCTTATCCCAATAACTTCCTTACATTCCAGTCACGTATCCTTTCACCACGTTAATCAAACCCGCGCAAACTCACTTTGCAGCCATCGCAGTTTCTAACAAAACAAACTTGCGTCAAATGTAAGACTCGTCCGTCGCCCCGTCGCAAGTTGCAGCCGAGAGCGAGATTCGCCTTTGTCTGCGCCCAGTGGCCCATGAACAGCCGCCTCGGATCATCCAGCGAACCTAAATCAAGTGACGTGTTTGCTAGCGCACCCCGTGCTTCCCTCACCCCGCGGGAAAGATCACCGTGGCATTTCAAATGGATGTTGATTGGCCATGGGTCAGTGTCGGACTAACAATTTCGCAAAGAACGAAAGAACTCATTTGGGAGATTGTATTTACATTATTGAGGACACTTTATTAAGAGGGGTGATTGAAATTATCAAGCGATAATCTTTATTATAATTCATGCTAGACGATCAGATAATCTGTGATTCTATACGTAAAGGTCCCAGGTTCGATTGTACTTCACAATAATACTTGAAAAATAAGTTAAAGGAGGCGCTGTGACGAGTGTGTCAATGTACATCTCTTAACATACTGTGACGTCACCTGAACCAAGGTACGTCAGTTCGAATCCGCCTGCCGACAATGTGTGATTTGTTGTTAAAAATATAAAATAAAGCTACGTGTATTTATCACACTCGGGCGCTATAAGCTAGTCACTTATACGCCTTAAATAGGGTAGCATCTGACTATGAATACCGGCAGTATGGCAGTGTAAAAACTGTGGACCGACCAGGCTCGATTTGGGCTGCATTGCCATATCAAGTAGAAGAAGAAGAAAAAGCTAAATGTAAGATTGTCACAAATAATAAAAGGCAAAAGTCGAAACTATAAAAATTCTAAATAATTTAATTTTCCGTTAATCGTTCATTAATGGGGTACATTTATATATACAAAATTATACATTAATAACCCGTATTAATGCATGATTTTAATTAATGAACAAATTTTTTTGGATACGTACAAACACATAATATAGTAAATATTGGCTAGCGGTAAGTTGAAGCAAAATGCTAAACAGAATTAAACGAAATGATTTTGATACTTCTAGCAAAATAATATTCATGCAGCATTCCTTTCAAATGAATATAATAGCTATTTATGAAACTAGTAAGGAAATGAAGGTTATTACCTTACGCATGTGAAATTTGCAGAACGAGGCGTAACCGAGTTATGTAAACACATAAGTAAGGTAATAACCTATTTCCTTATTAGTTTCATACAATATTTTTTCTCCTTCCGTTCTAATAAATACGAAAGAGCGTTTTTGAAATTATGAAATTTTGACATATTAATGACAGTTATAAATTCAAAAAATAAAAGAATAACACATCAGAATTCGTCTACCAAGATATCTGTTGCTATGTTACCTCATTATTTCACTAGTTAAATAATGTAGTTCATTACCTAACTCAAATAAGTGAAATAAAATGTCTATTTTCTAACGGAAGTAGAAAAAAATATAAACATTATTTGAAAAACCATGTCATGTTGTCAAAACATTTCTGACAGATACGTTATTCACCTAAAATAATTGTCTGCAAACTTCGATAAACTTCGATATCCTCATCGATAAAGATATTCCAAACAAAGAACAAGAAACCCGTGCTTATGTTAGTTAAAATTTTCAGGTTTGCTAGTATACACAATTCACGCATTTGTCAGTTTCAAATTATCGTGGCTATAACCTAAAAAATGTGTTATGGAATGAAATTAGATTTTCCCCAAATTAAAACGGAAAAATATTGTAACTAACTCATGTTTTAATCTGCGCTTTAATCCCAACAATTAATCGAATTCATTATCATACTTAATAATTAAATAACTAGTAACTTTACTATCTAAATAATATATTTCAAATGTTGCAGTTAAATAAATATTTGTTTACAATTTGCAATGAACCAACTAGTATTTAAGAACAAAATATTTAGTTCCCATTTTGTGTCCGATCTTCGGTGAGTTACAGCTTCACCCTCAGTTAGTGCGAACTGTGCGAAGTAGCACAGGACGTAGGGGCTGTCCACCGCACCCTCGAGTGCTCAATATAGCCCAGACTTCAATCAGCTGACACTAAATTTCTTGTTCCCTTCGAGCAAGAAACACGCGTTGTATTGCTCTTTGATGTGTGCGTGTATATATGCGTGCGCGTGTGTAGGTGCTATACTCTATGCTGTTCATTACGCTTAAATAGACAGATGTGTCAAAATATTTGGGAAAAATAAAATTAGTTTTCCGCTGAAAAATCTATTAATACTTTTTCTTCGTCATCAAACAGTTCTTGAGTGTCTTAATTAAGCTGATAGATAATTTATCGATTATTATATTTTAATAGATAATAAATTTTAAGTGTTGTTATTATCGTTTAGACAAAATCTCTGGACTACCTATGGTTTTAAAGTCAATTAAAACTAACGGAATGTATCTTAACAACTTAATTATTTTTTATTTGAAATTAAGTAATAAAAACAGTTTATTTCAATCTGTTGGTAATAAAAACGACAACTGAATATTTTATGTTATTGGTTTGCTTATTTATTTTTATATCGTTAATAACTTATATAGATCTCTATCGACTGTTTATGTTATTTTTGTATACATATATTTCTTTTATAATTAATTTGTCTATTTACTTATTAAATTATTTTATACCTTACAGTTATATACAAGCAATTTTTGCCTGTCTGTCAAATATGTGTCAATGAATTTGGTATTGCCTCTAATGATTTTGAAAATATAATTGATTCTTTAACCGAACCGACATTATTTCGGTTCTAAATTTGAAACCGGTATAAATAACGTACTGAACTGAAAATAGTAAGAATACGAAGAAGAATATAAGTTATTAGGTTTTATATTTACCGTAACAAAACCAAAAATTTAATTTTAAAATTCGAAACTAAAACCAAAATTTATAATTTAAAACAAAAAACGAAAACGGAACCAGTTCCTATATAACGTTTTTAAAAAATAATATCTGATAAACAAGACCGAAATTTTAATGATATAAAAACCGTTAATCGTAACCGAACCCCAAAATTTTTCGATTCGAGTCCCTGTTCAACATATAGGCATATGAGTACTAAGCAATGTAATTTAATTCAATCCAAAATAAATTTAATGTCGCCAATTATTTTTGATAATAAATGAGCGAAAATTCGAAAAAAAAAAATCAAGAGAAAATAGTAATTTTCTAATTTATCCCACCTTGCAGCTGTTATAGCTCTTGAGATAGCGATGTTGGTACTCTAAAATTGAACCCATTGTATATTGTTATACTTATATCATTTATTTAAAAAAATATATCATTATTTTTTTTAATTTAATTAACATTGAATGAAAATACAAAAGTTTGTGGAAAGACGCGTATTATATTAAAGGTTTTTATTATTTTTAAATATAGTTCAGTATAATATTGCAAAGTTTTGGTCATGAGTATTACACAGATTTCAGGTTTTATCTTGAAATTGTAACTAATATGCTCGCATCGGGCAGAATTTGTTTATGCTAGTCAGTTTAGTTTGGACATTTGTGTGGTACATATCTGTGATAATTGAATGTTTCTTGAAGTATTTATATTTAAAATGAATTATTCTCAAGTGTTATTCAGTGTGAATATGTGGGTTTTCTTTACTATTGAACTATTGAACATTTTTGATGAACATCTTGGCTGAAAACTACCTTTTGCTACATGTAAGTACATTTTAATTATGATTCGTATTCAAATCTTTTAAATTATAAAGATACAAATACGAGGAAGTAGACGAACCTAACCCTTGCATATTGTAAACATACTTTAGAATGTAATTATTTTTAAAACTGAATAATTAATTGTTATCGAAATATAATAATTGAAGTTTCCACTGAACAAACTCGCATCTACTATGGAAAACAAATGGGAGACACTCTTGTACAATTGTCGAAGCATTTGTCCACGTCATTCTTTAATTCTTCAGCAGCGCGTGACACGATCGCGAACAAATGAAAAGCGGCGACCGGCGAGCCTGTAACAAGAGAGAATTTGCATAATAAACAATTAGTGAAAACACGGTGTATCACCGCCACCGCCGCTGCCGCCGCCGCTCCACCGCAGATAGCCGGCGGCGGCATGTTCAACAATGCGCCCTGATATAGATACGCGGCCAGGCGACACATAACACCCGAAAACCCTTACACATATCATCAAAATTATAACTTTTCAATTTTTTACTCATACTTTTAATACACCCCGAATGTCATGCTGTGTTTCTGATGTCTTTTCATCAACTTTTTGGCGATGCATCAACGAAACTTAAATTTTAAATATGTCTTAAAATGAATACCATCGATTATTTCAGACAAATCTTAAACATCACACACCAATCGAAAAAATAACAAGAATTTATGTCATCATCATCATCACGCCTTTTACCCATTACTGGGTGTGGCACACTGCCTTATCAGATCTCGGTAAGTGATATATTTTGTCGCGTGAAGTGCGGTTACCAGTCGTCAAATCACGGCCCTCAAAGATATTAGTGGAGAGGGAGCCACAGGGGTAGATTTAAATTGGTGAAAATTGTTTGTCGGGTGTGGGGATCGAACCAGGGTTCTCAAGATCCACAGACCGACTCGATACCACTGAGCCATCTACCCCATACAAGAATTTACTTCGCTTATTTGGGCCAATGTGTTGTTTAATTGAAACCTACATATATTCAAACTTAAAATAATGCAAGTTCCAAAAACAAAGAAATTTATATATTTTATTCTAGAATTTATTATAGATAATTTTATATGTTTGATGGTCTCTTTTTAATATATAAATTTAATATGGAGCTTTGTATATTCAGGGTAGCTGTTTAAATGAGCTAAAGTGGTCTAGTTCCAATGTGTTCCGATTTTCAAATAACCGAAATCAATTATATATCAAATTATGTTATTTATTGTACCCATATGACCTGTTCACGTTTGACACAACATCTAGTGTTTAAACTTAGTACTACACATTGGGCTTTTTCAGCTGTCAAATGTATAAATTTAATTGTGTGTTTTGTTTTTCAATAAATATTTCATCACGCATTTTATTCATAACTAGATGTGGCACTATGCCATATCAGATCTCGATAAGTTATATATTTATGCGCGTGAAGTACAGTTACCAGCTGTCATTTCATATCCCCCAAAAGTGATAGTGGAGAGAGAATCACAGGGATAATTTTAGTCCAGTAAAAATTATTTGTCCGGTAAAGGGAATTCAACCCAAGTTCTCAAGTCCTTAGTCCGACTCGATAACACACAGCCATTTTTCCCGGTTCGAGTCGGTAAATTATGCATTTTATTCAATTTTTATTGGTAAATAATGAAACTATTAGTTTAAAAAGGCAATACACAAATTTGCCAATTTGACAGTTGTGAAATTACGATCATCAAAAAAAAATTAATTCACCAAATTAAATCTACCCCTGTGGCTCCCCCTCCACTAATATATTTGGGGGCCGTGATATGACGGCTGGTAACCGCACTTCACGCGAAGAAATATATTACTTACCGAGATCTGTTTCGACAGAGGGCCACACCTAGTAATGGTTAAAAGGCGTGATGATATATTTATTTAAAAAAAAAACATTGTTGGAAATTGAACTCCAGGTATCTTTATTTACTTATTAATTAACAATTAGAAAGTAATCTTGTGATAATTATGCGTCACGTGCATTCATCCCCATGGGCAGTTTTCTCCGTTTCGACTAGCGGGTGATACGAGGCTAACCACCGGGCATACACCTAATGGTTTCGTGTTCGGCTGCTATAAATCCGCGCTCGCGAGCCTCCTTCGTCCCCTGCACCCTTCGGGGGCCCACCAACTCGCGCGCAACTCCGCGACCAGGGCGACACCTCGTGGTACTGAAATTGCCTGCGAGATTGTCCAATCAAACTAACGTTAACTTTCATCTGATATTAAATATACTTTCTATACGTGCGTGAATGGTGAAATGGATTTTCGGATTGTTGTTTCAATTCTGAAACGAATTTGGAATTTGGATTTTATTTGGAATTGAATTTTGTTTATCGGGGGGTTTAATCGTGTTTAGGTTTATAAATAGATGTCTAATACGGTTTCCTTGAGTAGATACTTTTTGAGGAATTTAGAAACTTCAGTTGATATCGGAAATAAATAAATTAAAAACATAAACTTTGATAACTATCTTTTATATATATATAGGTGTTTCACAACTTAGAGCAAAAAATTATAGGGTATATTCTGTACGACGTGCTGATCATGAAACAAGAAGATTTTTTTTAAATTCGAAAAATTAAGGGTTGTTAACTTAAAACATTTTTTGTAGTACTGCACTGGATTCGCTTTCCTATTAAAAACAAACAATGAAGTAGGTATGAACTACGAAAGAATAATTACACAATTCAATTATTAGCAGTTATTTATAATAGAATTTTATTTAATTAATAACTTTAACATAATCATCCACCCAGTGGCAGTGGCAACGAAAAATTTTGGACTGGGTAACATGGAAAATAGTTTTGCGATTAAAAAAAAAAAAATTCTTTTTGTTTCATGATCAGCACGTCGTACAGAATATACCCTTTAATTTTTTGCTCTAAGTTGTGAAACAGCCTGTATGTAGATAGTAAATATAAATTTGTTGGATATTTGTATGAAATAAAGAACTAATAAAATATAAGTATATTTAGTTCGTCCTTAATCCAACTTCCGTATTAATCAATTTATAGAAATTATGTGTTGCTAGAAAACAATTTTAATTAATAATGTTCTACTAATAATTACACGTTTAATGTCTTTTAAATTGTTAATAATTATTAATATTATCATGCAAATTAAAATAATAAATTAGTATCTATAGGTAGAGAAATTTCTACTATAAATATTTCTACATTGAAGCAAACTAGAGCAATCTATTTTTTTATAAAATAGCATTAATAATATTGTAAACTTATCAAATCAGAACATAGTTATAAATTTATTTATAAAAACTTTCAAATTCCAACATACAAATTAATAAGGAGGACTACAATTTTATTTCTGATTAAAATAATTAATTTAAAAAATCTTATTAATGGTTAAAGTAAGGATGTTAAAATAAATAAATAAATATTTATAAAATAAATAAATATATCATCTCGCCTTTTACCCATTACTGAGTGTGGCAGTCTGCCTAAGCAGATCTCGGTAAGTGATATATTTTTTCGCGTGAAGTGCGGTTGCCAGCCGTCGAATCACGGCCTCCAAAGATATTAGTCGAGGGGAAGCCACAGGGGTAGAATTAAATTGGTGAAAATTGTTTGTCGGCTGTGGGGATCGAACCAGGGTTATCAAGATCCACAAGCCGACTCGATACCACTGATCCATCTACCCCATCAAATAATAAAAATAAATAATAAATAAATAAATATTTCATCGCGGTTTTTACCAATTACTGGTTGTGGCACACAATTTGTTTTTAATAATTTGAAGTAGGTACTCAACATAGAAACTAGCAAGTTTTCTCAACCCTTCAACAAACCGAAACAAAGTATGGGCTGCATTAGCATGATTTAGTTTGATTCGATTTTATACTCACCACCATTTTGACCGCAAGGCGGAATCGCCCCCTCTGACGGTCGCATGAGGAATGGCTTCCCTGAAACTTTGCAGCGTGTCACGCTGTGTGCGAGCGCGCATTACCGAATGTGTGTATGTTGGGATATGCTTCGTTCTTCATCCCGCACCCCTTACAACCCTGGCTCTGGCTCCTGCTTCGAGCTACAGCCCCTTGTCGGTGTCGTTCGCTCTCTTCCATGCCACCGTCTCCCGTTACTACTGTACTGTGTTTACAGCCTGAGAATCAAACGGTTTATGAGGGAATGGATTTATTGGGATTCTAGCTGAAAGTCAATTTGCTCATTCAATATTATTGACTCTATTGATAGGTTTGATTTATTTATAACTAGCAAAAATAAATGTACAGGTTTCGGATAAGAATTTGTGCCCATTTTCAATACAATCTAAAATTATTTTACATATAAACAAAGAACAAAAATTAACTATTACAATTAAACTATTTGCAAATGAAGTAAATGACTCAGTGGTATCGAGCTGGCATTTGGGGTTCGATTCCCACAGCCGACAAACAATTTTCACCACGTTAAAACTACTCCTGTGATTTCCCTTCCATTAACATCTATGGAGGCACTGATATGACAGATGGTAATCGCGCTTCACGTTAAGAAATATATCACCTACCAAGATTTTCTACGGGTGAGTGCCGCACCCAGTAATGGGTAAAAGACGTGATGATATATTTATTTATTTTTACAATTTGCAAAATTTATAAACAACACAAAACGAAAAAAGAATCTTACGGTACAAATCGTTCCAATTTGGAATTAGTCAAGAATTAAGATCAATCCAAGTATTTCTTTATTTATCTAAATAGTTGGCTCAATAATATTTTACATTTAGAAAAATTTAATTGTAAGTTTGGATTAAATGAATTACATGTTTTTTTATTCTGGTATTAAGTTTTTATAAATTGTTGTATTTTGTGTATTTTATTAAAACTAAAGTTTGTAAATTGATTAAAAACTGTGAAATTAAAAGCCAATCGGTTTGGTTTCCTCATATTCTGTTTACTTCTCATACTTACTCGTATATAATAGGATAAGAATAGTGAGAGATCACAACAATGAAAGATGACAACAATGAAAAATTACAACAATTAAAGATTACAAAAATTAAAAATTACAGTATTGAAAAATTACTACAATTAAATATTACAACATTGAAAGATCACAACAATAACAGATTACAACAACGAAAAATTAAAACAAAATTAAAAATTACAATAATGAAATATTATAACAATGAAAGATCACAACAATGAAAATTTATAACAATTAAAGATTACAAAAATTAAAAATTGAATAAAAATAACATATT
Organism: Pterostichus niger; assembly: GCA_947425015.1. Taxonomy (NCBI): domain Eukaryota; kingdom Metazoa; phylum Arthropoda; class Insecta; order Coleoptera; family Carabidae; genus Pterostichus; species Pterostichus niger. The sequence continues at coordinate 32,207,542 of OX380341.1, forward strand.
TTCAAAAAAGTTAGTTTGCTTATATGCACGATATGTCAATAATTATGCTTTGGATTTTTGGAATAAAATTTAATATTTAAGCTTTTAAATTTTAAATAAACCTATTTTGGTCACCTTCTGATTATATCCTGACAAGCAAATTCATAGAACAGGTTAATTTATACCATTTTTAACTTTTACGGGGTAAACACAACGTAATATAACGTAGAAGTCATTAACTGTAACATCAAATTTATGAACAACCTTATTTGAATCTGCCAGTTAAAGTTTGATCATGAAGTTTTGAAACTTTCTGTATATAAATTTGGTACAAGTTTGGGGTGCTAAATTGCTGTATCTTTTAACCAAAAACATAAAATCTGCAAGTACTTAATAATTAAAATGAGTATTTTTGCAACAATATTAGAAATGAAAGCAAGCATAACATAAATAAACAGTCGAAAGCTAATACCTGTAAACGTAACGTACATCCACCTTACGTGTTTCTGCATACCACTCACCTACTCCACTAATTCCAATATTAATCCTCCCTGTAAACATAGCAGTTCCACAGTGCAGCAACCCTCGGCTGGTCTGGCCTGGGTTGGGCTGTCACACATCCCTTGGCTTGCCTGATGTCGCTCCGCCGGTGAAAGTTTCCCCGAGCCGAGCCAACCCCCTCCCTCTACCCTACCACAGCGGGACGTCGCTCGTATGCGTTCGCATTGCCGAGGCACAGTCGCTGTAATGCGAACGATGAATGTGCGAATGAAATGCTCCGCCGGATTTTGTGATGGATGTGTGTTTTTCACCCGCTGCGTTCCTAGTGCGTTCGTATTGCTCTGATTTCTCTTCATTTATTTTTGGTGTTTTAAATATTATATCATCGTTAGTATTGTGACAGTTTTTAGTTATATTCAAATTCGGTATGTAAATATGTTGTAACGCAATTCCATATTTTTATTGAAAGCAACTTAATATTGAATTTTATTAATCATAGTGAAAAGTTTTTGTTGTTACAGCCCTCAAGCTCAAAGCTTTTGCTGAAAATATGTACACGAACTAAAGTGATATTATGTTCATGAATCACAATTTATGTATACAAAATGAAACCCTTTGTATAAGTTTTCTTAAGCAAATATATTTATTATTATTATTATTAGTGAAAAGTAGAACTTTAGCTGCGATCTTTTTCGACCAATAAGAGCGCTGCTGGTCCACCGATCGCTTACGTATATTACCGAATCACCTCGAATCTCAAACAAGTTTTACAAATGTAGCTAACCTAAATATTATGTATTAAATTTAATACATTTCTGCGGTTTCATAAAAGGTATATAAATTTTTAAATTTTTTTTTTATTTTTTTTATTTATTCTGTACAACCGGAACTTAATTCCTATTACAATATAAGAGGACCTGTTGTTTATAATGGAATCCAAACCATTCGACATATTCGTATTTTTTGTTTAAGTTGAAATCAGTGAAATTTTAATACACTATTTTTTGCTTCAGGTTAAAGTTTTATCTCATTGTACGAGTATTCACTGAGGTTATGATTGCCATAAAAATAAACGCTGTGAAATATTCCGAAATTATTTTATAGTAAATTATTTTGTATAGAAAGCAATTTAGGGTTATTTGGCAGGGGACAAGATAAGCTCAATTTTAATAAATCATTGGGAAAATGATGTCCAGTTCAATAAGATTATTAACTTACTTGTCTTAAATAAAAACGTTTAATTTTTTAAAAATTCTAAATTTAGTTTAAAAAACTTTTGTCTAAATAACAAACTAAGTTTGAGTCAACGCACAATAAGACATCCTCGAATTTGTCCTTGTTTCTTAATTAATAAAATTCAAGCTGTATTCCACGAAAATTACCTAGAAATTTGTTTTTTTTTTACAACATTGGCTGGTAGCACAAGCTCTGTTTTTGGGTGTTCTAAGAGGACGGTTTTAACATGTTAGAGTTAGCTAAAACACTCAAAAACACTGCTCTTAAAACAAGCAAAAACAGAGCTTGTACTATCAGCCTTTCTTTCCGGCTTAATAACTTCAAACTTTAATTGAAATATATCTTAAATAAAATAAAGTAGAAAAATTTCTAAATTATTCATTTTTAAAATTATATTTTTCTACCATTGTTCCTTAATAATTGTATTTAGTTGAATATAATTAAAGGGATCTATAATTAAATTAAAATAATCTTTCTATATATTACTTAAATGAAATAATTCCTGCATTATTATAGTTTTAAAAAGTAAGGCAGAATAGTTTATAAATCCGTTATTTTTAAGGTTTCCTTTCTCGAACGGCTATCCTGCTTGCAGCTGTAAGGGTCGGTTCCTTGTTCTCAGTTCTCCAGCTTTATTTACGAGTCTGAGTTACATGGAATGGCCGCGTATATAACCCGAATAACCTTTTTGGAATGTGCTCGGATCATTTTTTCCTCGAGCAACAAGCACAGTTGGCCATGTCCGCGTACTCGTATCATAAGATCTCGTAGTGACCTCTCGGCTTCAAATTCGTTACAAGGAAGTTAGACCAGGGTCACGACTTTATTTTGTTATAGCGTCATTTTTTTAAGAGTAATTTGACTGTGTTGTTCTCCTTTCTGCTGTTTTTGTTCAATTTTTTTTATGAGAGCATTTGCGTAAATCTTGACCAAGATGGTAGCACAAGGCTAGTTTCTAAGTGCATATTTCAAAATGAAATTTGATATAAATTTATATAAATCTTTTACTTATATAATTTTGTAGCATTCAGCGATATACACTCAGTCGGTGGTGTGGATAGCGGTACGGAATTCGAATCCGAAGATCCCGAGTTCGAATCTCACTCAAGCTAAAAATTATATGAACACTGCGGCTCGGTGAGTGCGGACCCTGTACTGTAATTGGGATTAAATTCCTGTTGTACAGCGTAATATAAATAAATAAATATATACTCACATACCAAAATTATTAAACAAATATTGTGTGTTGAGTGTTATATTAAATAAATTGTGTATAAAAATACCAAATCGTGCTTAAAATTGTAAATTAAATAGGAGTTTCATTCTTAAACGAATTCTGTTAACAAATATCTTAGCAACGACAAATAAAACACAAAAAAGCTTTGCAGGCAAATACAAGGAGCAAACGTCAAACAGTAATTTTGTCTATGGTTTTGTCCGTTCTGTCGTTATATTGCAATGTTTCAATCTTATCAGTAAGAACTAATTAATTTTTTGTGGATTGTAATATTGTAATTAGTAACATAAATAACTGTACAAATTTAACAACGTAAAATTTAAAAATGTTATTTAATAAATTGTATTTGTTTATTTTCTTTTTCTAATTAGTTCATAGATAAAGTATTGTATGATACGAGTGTGTGAAGGGCTTTGCGATTAAGGCACTTCGCAACTTATGCATGAAAGCCTTGCTTTACATACTTGTAGTATCATAAATTATAATTGTAATTTTAAGATGCAATCAGTCAAAATTGACTAGTTCACCAGCGAACCTAACATAAACAAAAGTCTATACAAGTTTTAGACTTATTTTGACCTTTTTTCTATCTTCTCCAAATATTTAATATTTGTTTTTTAACGGTCTATATAGTTACATTTTATTTATTTAATTATTTAATTTTTTGGGGTAGGTGGCTCAGTGGTATCTTGATAATCCTGGTTCGATTTCCACAGCCGACAAACAATTTTCACCATTTTAAATCTACCCCTGTGGCTCCCCTTTACTAACATCTTTGGGGGCCGTGATTTAACGACTGTTAATCGAACTTCACGCGAAGAAATATATCACTTACCGAGATCTGCTTCGACAGAGTGCCACACCCAGTAATGGGTTAAAAGCGTGATGATATATTTATTTACTTTTTCTGATGAAAATTCATTTTACTCCAGTAAATATAGTAATTTACTGTCCGTGTTAGAGGGGGACAACACTATCAATTATTTTTATGAAACATGTTTCCTGTCTCCCCAATATCGCCGTCCATGCAGGAAGGAGCGAGCAAGAAAGACTGCTCAGCCTGTTTTCAGCTGAGAGCAGCAGTGTTGTAAACATATTTTTCCTCGGTGCTTTTTTCCCTCTTTAATCTACTAACGAGTCCCGGGATAGGCCTTTTAATTTAATGATATTTTTATAGAAGTTCTGATGCATATCTCGCACTTTTATTTTAGCAAGCCGCCATGGAAGGTAGTTGAGCGGATAAAGAACGCAGTTGGGGAGAATATCCTGCAGTGTTCTCGGGAAATTATTATATCATCTCTGCGTTAATTCTGATGGTAGATAATTTTTACGAAGTTTACATTATGAAAGAATTTGGGGGCACCTTTTATGATGCTATAGAACAAGCACTCATTTTGTTATTATACTGTAATGGGATAGTTTTATTATCTAACTTAATTAATGAGGTTTAAATCAGATTGAAGACAATATTTTATATTGTTAACTTGTTACTTCTGGTGGTCATTTCTGGTACTACACTTTGGGATTTCTTTAAATCTAAAGATTTCTAGATCGAATTCCACTGAAGGTAATAGTTATTTATGTGGCTAGCATAGTCTATTAAAAATTAATTGCAAGCGTGTAGCATACAAAGTTTATTTTTTGTTAATTTTTTATTAGATTTATAAAAAGTTACATTAAATTTTGTAATCCAAGATTGTTGGCGGTAGGACAATTTATAGGTAGTTGTTGTCATGGTGCTGTAGTCGTTGTGATATAAATACAACTACTGTCAGTGTCAACAGTTTCGTGAATTCTAGAAATAAGTAATTTGAAAAATGGAATTCATGCGCAACGAAGATGATTTTCTTGCAGTTCAAAAAAATATAATAAAATACTGCAGATGTTGCAAGTAAGAACTTTTAATTAGTTTAATTTTATGAGCATTTGAATAGTAAAGAACTATTTATTTAGCTCTGTCTCTAGGAGTTATGAAACTTTTAACGGGCCAGCCCGTGTTTCTAAACTTCTATAACGGGCTGTTGACATTGGTTATCATGACAACATATCTTATTTGAAACGTTTGACATTTAAATAATTTTAGATTAAATAAATTCTGACATATTTTCAAAGTCTACCTTGATTGAACATTTTAGTTATTGCGTTATACTACTGCAAATAATTTTATTAAATATAAATATATTGCGATTCAAATGCCCATAAAACATTGTACAATGCTCGACCGTTACCTGAAATTTACAGGCTCACACAGATAACAGGCGAGCGCTAACCTGCTCGCCTGTTAGCTTTCTATGCTTGCCTGTAAATTTCAATATATTGTCTTGCAATGTATATAATTATTACGTGTCTCTTCTATAAACCTGTAAAATTTTACAGGTCTAGTCTCGTTATTACTCATTTACTTAGTTACTATAAATACTTATACTCGTAAAGTGTCATTTACATAGAAGGTAGTGAGTCCCGACGCTGTAATTAGAATTAAGTTCTTGTTGTATAAAGTAGCATAAATAAATAAAGGAATGAATAAATGTTGGTTTTCGTCCTAGAGTAGTGGAAAATTCGATCAATTTTTGTGGATAGGTAAAGCAATCGGTCTATAAAAAAGTAAAGTTAAATCAAACAAAAGGAAACAAACATTCGATCAGGGAATCTCGCGTGAATTTTCAATCTCCCACCGACACAACGGAGAAAGATGAGTCTTACGTTCGCAAGACACAAGTGCTGGGGCAGAGGCAAGGCGGAGGCGGGGGCGCAGTCGGCGGCGATGGCTGAGTATTGATTTAGTAGCAGGCCGGTTAACAGTAAGGCCGCCGTGCCAGTAGATAGACAGCCGGGAGTAGCATGACGCGCTGCCTGGGTTATATATGGCGTCGGAGACGGACTCCCACACCCCGGCGCGGACGGAGACGGCGTGAGGCGCTGCCACAGCGGAGAAAGAGAGATGCATCACGGGATGTTTGCGCCACGGACGGAAAAAAGACGAGTGCGGGGCGCGCGGTGAGGTCGGGATGTGATGTGAAAAAGACAGCTGGCCTGGAATTGCAGAGATACGGGTCTGCGCGAATGGAAAACGCTTTTGCTCGACGTTGTTACGTTTCGTTTTCTTTCTTTTTCTTTCCTCCTTTCTTTTCTTCTCATTTCGTTTCGTTCTGCTGCGTTGTCGCTCGTTCGCGTTTCACTCCAACTTGGAACACGGTTTCATTTTACCCTTATCCGCCTAAGCTAATTTCCAGACCTAACCCAGTTAAAAGAACTCTCGCACTCCATTCAAGACTTCAACGGAATTCATTAACGCTATTATTTCATTAGCAAAGATCTTATTCACTTATAATACCGTACAATCATTATTCTTCAATATTTCTTTTTCCTACATTCATTTTCTCACAAATCTATCCACGATAATAGTAATATTCTATCGACCAATTTCTCTACATTCAAAATCACCTCATACCAACAAACTCTTCCATTCATCCTACATAACTATAATACTATAATAATTTTCGTACGCAACAAACCATCCAGTTTCTTGTCAGTCATTCTTTATCTTAATTATACTAATAAGAACAGTTGTGGTTGAATGGTTAACGAAACCGATACCCGATCACTTCCACTTGAATTACTAATATTATATTGATTTTTAAATTAAGACTGTTATAATAAACATCTCAAATATATAAATTTAATGATGTTTGAAAGTATTTACGTTTTTAAAATATATTTATTTTTAAGAGAGAAAATTTAAAAAGTTGATTTCTTATTCTGATAATGGTAAAATACAATTCTTGTCATATTTGAAATTTCTAGCTTTGTATAAACGATTATAATTTTTATTATATAACCGTCCGTCAGTACGGTGGTGTGTATAGCGTTATGGAATTCGAATCCGAAGATTCCGAGTTCGAGCCGCATTCAAGCTAAATATTATATGAACTACCACACTGCGGCTCGGTGAGTGCGGACCCTGTACTGTAATTTGGATTAAGTTCCTGTTGTACAGCGTAACATAAATAAATAAATATATAAAAAAATTACAAACAAAAAAACTACAAATAATATTTTGCTAGCAAGTGTTAAAATACAATTATCTGATATTAAATCGGATTCGAAAGAAAAAATACTAGTAGTTAGAGTTACAGTTAAAACTTGAGATATCTATTAAGTTTAACAGATCCTTTGAGATCTATTCACAGACTCCTATTAGAGGCCTGCGGACCTACGGTTAATAATAACTTCTACATGGCGTTAAAATTAGGGACATAAAGTTTTAAAATATGTATATGTACGTACGCCAAAAAATAATCTCAAAATTATTTGTTAGTTAGACAAAGAAATTTTTGGAGCTAGTCTTAATAAAAATGAGTAATTTACCATTTTATGCTTATAGTAGAAGGCCCTATTATCTTTATGTTAAAACAGCTGTACGGATTTTTACCTGTGGTGCTTACCACACTTCATCTTCGTCTTGGTGTTGCAGAACCTATTTGTATCTTCCCTAGGTTGACCTGACCATCCTGACCTGCCAGTTCAGCCGTAGAACACGTTCAACATTCTGTGTTCAAGTTTCGCGATGGCATTCGTGACCTGACACTCACCGTTCCTTGAATCCGTGTGTTTGTTCGTCTGGTTGTTTGTAAAACAAGTTTGTAATTAATCATATGAACGTCGTGTGTTAAAATTCTGTTGTTTCCGTATGTAAAAACAAGTAGCTGTGAGAGAGCGCATCATGAAATTGTTGCCGTGACAATATCGTCCTGTCAGAAGCGTTATAAATTATATCCAACCAGAGCGAACATTACCAGAGCGGCCTTCGCGCATAACGGACGCTTTTATGCAATGCGTACACTGGCTACATGCATTTGGGGCTCGTGTTCTACATGAACCTCAAATATTTATAACAATTCATCTTGCAGATAAAGTTTACAAGTAGTTTAAATAAAATTTCTATTCTTCCGATAGGCCGGAGGTATGGTTAATATTATGACATTCAAAGCCCACTCAAGCAAAAAAATATATGAACTATCACACTGTGGCTTGGTAAGTTCGCACCCCTGTACTGTAATTTGGTATTAAATAATAGTAATAAATTGTTGTAATGTCATATTATCGAATTTTATTGTAAATTTTTTGATGACATATCAAAGTGTCTAAAAAACTAAAATGTTTAAATCCATGACTACCATAAACAACAAACAATTTAAACCAATTTTACAGCATCTCCAGTCAATTTAGTTTGAACCTTTTTTCTAATTTTATAGAAGAAAAATTGCTACTGTAAGATAAAACGTTGTATATCACACTTGAGTGAAATGCTAGTGAGAATTACAACACTCTTGTAGAATTACCTATTTCACTCACTTTTTATTATTATTTGATATTCGGATCGATTCGGTAATATACGTCAGTATATTGCAGTGCTCTGATTGGTCGAAAAATATTGAAGATAAAGTAATACTTTTCACTATTTTCGGAGCTAAAGTAGCTCATTACAGTAGGATAAAAAAAACTATTAAAACCCTTTTAAAGATTACATTCTATGCGTGTACTTTGTAAATCAAGTTAATATGTTCACCTGAAACTAACAGGAAAATAAACATTTGCCTGATCTTTAAGAATCAGGAAAGCTGTGCCTGGCTAGGCAGGTAATGAAAGAAACGTGAGTTTCTAGTTACTTAGCAACATAAAATACTGATTAAATATGTAAGTCAAATATTTCTATTAATTTAAAATATTTATTAATTGTTTATAAGATTCATGTAAAATGTTATACGTCAGTAAAGCTTCGTACTGGATTCGTAAGTTGTTTCAAGCCTCGCTATCTACTCATTCTGTAATTGAACGTTTTCCTGACTTTTTACGTAAAAAACTATTTGTTTGCTATATTCTTACCTTTCATTTAAATGGTATGAATACCGAAATAATAAAGTGTGTAATGCAAGATTGTAGTGTGCGAAATGTGAATTGTGGATGTAGAGCTTATTGTATTTAGATAAAGTCGACACAAACAAGAGCGTGACAAATACAGCATTTTTATTTACCCCGAAAACAGAAAGTTTCGGCAGCGAAAACTAAACTTTTTAATTACAATACGAGGAACGCAATCCGCCTAATTACGCTTTCGGATGTTTTTAGCGCTTACGCCGAGATTTCAAATTTAGATAAAACGCTGCCAAAATTTCGTTCGCTTTCCTCCGTCGCGCGGCGATAAATTATAGCGGAGCAGCGCAGGCTGACACGGAGCTCTCGGATTAATTCATCTCTTTCAGATTAACTGTAGTGAAGTGACGTGGCCGTGCAGAGGCGGCAGGGGGTGGTGGGGTGCAGCACAGCGAGCCTGGGAATCGGGTGGAAAGGAAAACGTTGCCGAACCGATATGTACGGTGAACCGCATGTCAGTTGGTGTTCGGTTCGGCCCAAGACGCTACTGCAGATAGTTTTCCTTGGCGCTCACATGATTCACAGCTCGGCTGCACGCTGCCTAGAACAAAGAGGTGTTACCACTACATAAGCACAATCTATCACGTGCGATTCATCGTTATGTGTGAACTTGATGCACACTTACTACTATTATATTGTTATCTACAATAGTACATCAAAGAATTTGAATGATTCTAAGTTTGAACTGTTTTGCAAAACTGACACTGAATGCTTTATTATGAACTCTGTCTCAGCGTAAGTTCATAGTAGAGTGCGCTGAGATCAGCGACCGATATAAAAAATTAGTATCAACTATAAAGAAATTTTTTTTATTTATTAGCGCTGATTCGTGTGGTGTGTGGATGCGAGTACATCCGACAAAATAATTAGATAGTGCATATGTTTACTGCACTCAGCAAAATTTGAAAAGGAATTTTATAAATTTTAGTCGCATATGAAACTTAAAATTAAATAATTTTGCTTTTTCAACTTCAAACTATTTATATTAGGAATAATGTAATGTTGCTGAATTCAGTTCATAATGAATAATGAAAACTCACATGTTAAAATGACTAATTATTTAATTGTTGAAATCACAATCTTCTATTGTTGTGATTGTCATTGTTGTGTTCTTACATTGTTGGCATTTGGCATTGTTGTAATCAAATATTATAATAATTTTTTTCTACAATTGCTATGAAAAGTTGACAATTACGCTCTCATTTGTCATCGTAAAGTTGACGTTTTCTGTGAAACAATCGAAAAATATCTTTTTTTGCGCGTCTCCAGTGGCAACGCGCGAAAAAGACGTTAAATGCGCGCTTATTTCAGTAGTTGCCAGGGATACAAACAATACAGAAACTTGTCATATTGACAGTTAACAGAACAAATTTATTTTCAGTGCGTATACGTTTTTTTAATAATTTTAAGATGCAATCATAGAAAAAATAATGTGTGTATCACGAGCGTAAAGTGTCTTTGTTCCTCTTACACTATTGCAATTGCCGTGTTCGAGTAACAAAGAATCACTTTACGCTCTTAATACACAAATAACTATTTTGTCACACTTGCACTGGAATGACTCCTATTTAATGCGTGTTTCTGGAACAAAAATAGCTTTTTTCAGATAGCTTCATTGTCGAACCATTTCTGGCCGGTAAACATTTGCCCTACACTGAAAAACATCGGTAAGATTTGACATCCAGATGACATTTTGAATTTCTGATCGTCACGTCACAAAACAAGACACGCATTAAAAATGGGTCATTTCAGTACACTTGTGACAAAAAGTCTTGTACGTTTCTAAGTCGTGTAAAGTTGTCAACTTGTTCAAATAGAGTTCGTTTCGGCCTATATATTTATATATATAAAATGAATAGGTTGTAATCTAATATTTTAAATTTGTAATTTTGTAACTTAAATTGTAGTACAATCTTGCTATTCAAATTATATATGATAAAGAACGGTGTTTCGGAATTCAGTTCGCGGAACCCAGAAAATTCACATGTTAAATTTACTGATTATTTTATTGTTGAAATCAGTAATTCTTGTAATCTTTGATTGTTGTAATCATACATTGTTATAATCAAATATCATTTTTTATGTTGTTACAGTGAAATAGTTTTTGTCGTATTTATAAAATTTTGAAATAAAAATGCACCCCATAAAATTGTGAAAGAGAAATCGATACATTAACTAACAGGAAACTGACGACAGGAACTTAATCTCAATTACAGTACAGGATCAGGACTCACCGACTCGCAATGGTAGTTCATATATTCTTAGATTGAGTGAGATTCGAATGAAAAATGCTTATATAAAAATGAAAAAGTGCTGATTGTGAAGATTTCCCGGCATCTAGTTCTTGCAATTTGAAAAGTGTAATGAAAAGCTGTAAAGTGTTTGTTGAAGAAGTAAAGTGGGGAGAGAGAGAGAAATAACGAAACAGTTTTAAGTGAGTTGGCCGGTGACGGAGGACAGCACAGAGCGGACGGACGGAGAGGATCGGGATCGGGACAGCACGAGGACGACACTGATTTATGGCGTATGTCACCTCTGCATGCCGCATGCACACTACAGATTGCGCAGCCAACGGAGGAGATGGAATTTCCTTCCGGCGTATCGGACGCCGACCAGCGGACAACCCCGGCCCGTCTTACTTCTGCAGCACAAACTCTATATCCTACACTTCCTACATGCTTTCAACATTCTATGATTCATGAAATCTTTAAACCTGTTTCAATTCAAATCATTCTGAATAAATATATCATCACGCCTTTTACCCATTACTGAGTGTGCCATTCTGCCGTAGCAAATCTCGATAAGCGATATATTTATTTGCGTTAAATGCGGTTACCAGCCGTCAAATCACGGCCCTCGAAGACGTTAGTAGAGGAAAAGACACAGGGGTAGATTTAATTTGGTGAAAATGAAAAATAAATATACTATTCCGCGTTTTACCTATTACTGGGTGTGAAATTTCGGGTAGGTGATATATTCCTGCACGTGAAATGCGAGAACCAGCTGTCATATTACGGCCTCAAAAATGTTAGTGGAGGGGGAGCCACAGGAGTAAGTTTTGAAAATTGTTTACCGAACTTGAGTCCTTAAATCAACAGTCCGACTCGATTCGAGTGAACAAAAATATTACTGTTGTATAATAATTATTTATGTTACCAGTGCGACAAAAAGCATTATTACAGCATTACGAGTGTGAACTCGAAGACGAGGCCGTAAAGTCATATAATTACTTGAGTGCTATCATGAATACATTACATTACGTTATATCCCACGAATGAGGTAGCACGATCAATTGAAACATTCACAGAACATCCACTCATCAAATTAATTAAACACTCAGTATTCGTCAAATATTATCATCCTAATACATCATTCTCGCTTCAACCACAGTCAAGTTCATTTATTCCTCACACCCGAAATTCATCATCGCGCAACAAACCTTCAATTACATCCATCCATTCGCTCCTATACTCTTGTCTCATTAATCTTTCATTCAACATGCGCTCCATATGATCAAGTCATCTCAATTTACTTAAAACGAATCAAAATGATAAGAAATGATGGGAGTAGCAACTGTGCTTGTTTATTTCTAAATTCTTTCAAAATTATACTGAATTTTCTTATTATATTGAAATCATTTTCTATTGTATATAAAGAACGAGTTTTATGACATGTTTTTTAGGGCAATTTGCATATGAAATATTGTTGTTGGTAACTGTTGCAATTGTTCATATTGAATTTGGATGTTCTCAGCTTGATAGTTTCAGTTTGTCATCCGCTACTACCAACCGTCTAAAACAAAATGTTGCGTATCGTACTGAATACTGATTCGTAATGACTTCCTTATGAACGCACAATAGAAAAATAATGATTTAAAAACCTATAACCATCAACTTCAAATATATATTTCATTTATAATTTTAATAATATCCACTAACATGTTTGGAAGCCGTGATTTCACGACTGGTAACTGCACTATATATCACATATCGAAATCTACTACGGCAGAGTGTCACTCCCAGTAATGGGTAAAAGACGTGATGATGGGGTAGGTGGCTCAGTGGTATCGAGTCGGCCTGTGGATCTTGAGAACCCTGGTCGATCCGCACAGCCGACAAACAATTTTCACCAATTTAAAACATCTACCCCTGTGGCTCCTCCACCACTAATATCTTTGGAGGCCGTGATTTGACGGCTGATAACCGCACTTCACGCGAAAAAATATATCACTTACCGAGATCTGCGTAGGCAGAGTGACACACCCAGTGATGGGTAAAAGGCGTGATGATATATTTATTTTTTTAATTTTTATATTGTCTTGTTTCAAAACGATCAGTGTTCAGGTGCCAGCTTCAGACCAAATTATCATTCGCATTAAATTAAAGTACATTACAAGTTTTGTTTGATATATCGTTCAATTATATATTAAAATTTCTTACATAGCAATATAAATAAAATAAGATAGCAATAATTATTATTACAGGAAAGCGAAATGATTTAAAATTTTAGAAATAATTTAAGCAACTGAACATAATTGCAATTACCAATTTCCTGTAGATATACATGCCATTATTTTATAGTTATTATAATTCTACATGCACAAATAAACAAGGAACGATTGCCATTAAAAATAATTCCAATATGCAATTAATATTTAGTGAGTTCATATAGTCGTCATTTTTGTAGTAGCAGGCAAGCGATGTCGGTGTCGGATTGCATTGATAAGAAATGATACGCTCGAGCTAAGCCAAGCCCATGCGTATGTAGAACTAATACCCAGTCAATAACCAATTAACGGAAGTCAAGAAATACGGAACACAATTTATCAATAACCGTTCCCTTGAATTTAATTACTCGCACGACATGGTACAGTTACGAAAAGTGCTAATTTCACGTCATAGCATTGTGTCACGAGACCGAGAAATGAGAAATATTTGTAAAAATGTTCCGCCGATCAAACTTTGATGAATAATGTAATTGGATAAGGAAAAAATGTAGCGAGATAATAGCTGCTGGGATATTAATGCCTTGGAATAAAATTACGAGCGGTTGATTAGTGGCAACGGTTTAGGAAACGCGACGTCGAATTTACCGGGATAACTGTGTCTGATGGCCAAGACGGAGGTCCGCTTTTAATAAATTTATTGCGTCCGGTTTCATGACAAATTTAATTACCTGCGCATGCGTCTTGTTAATTACCGGTGTATGAAATTATTTATAATTTTTTGTTGTGTTTTAATGTTTGTATTCATATATCTTCGTCATTTTATCTTGATTTGTTGATATTTTAACATAGCCTGTTTTTCTTTTTTCGGACTTTCAAAAATTAATTAAGATTCTGTTTCTTCTGCTAATTATTTTTACTTGACTGTGACATTTGATGAATTATTATACCTACTGTTGCAAATTGCTGGTTTATTACATGGTTTTTGAAACTTCTTTCGCCATAACACAGCTCTCTTTTTTATTTTATATATATTATCTTCCATGCTTGACTAATCTACAAATAAACCACTAAACATTCATTTTTATTTGTTACAATCGAATTTTAATAGATCACTATGTTTTTAATATCACTTACCGAGATCTGCTATGGCAGAGTGTCACACCCAGTAATGGGTAAAAGGCGTGATGATATATTTATTTATTTATATTATGTTTCTAAATATACTGATAATACTTTCAACTTTTGTCTGTTCGTTTGTCTATTTGTCTGTTTTGTCTGTCTGTCTGTGCGTGTCAATGATTTCGAAATCGGCTGTAATGATTTTGATGAAACTTGGTATATTAATGTTTTATTGGCTTCAATACCATCGTCTGGAAAATTAATTTAGACTGTCATTTTGAACAAAAATTAAGTAGAAAATTTTGTTCTTAAAAATTTAGGCATGTGAATACTATAGAGCAATGTAATTGAACCCCAGAAATCGATTCGATATCTGCAATTGTTTTCAAAGTTTGAGCAAAAATTCTAAAGAATATTAAGGAGAAAAGTTTTTTTTTATCTATTTTTTGAACTTCCTATCTCTTGTTATTTCCTGACTGAAAATTTGTCTTCAAGATATTATATTTTAAATAAATATAAAACAGATTTCTTCAGATTTCAAACAATATTTTTTATTTTTTTATTTGATCATGTTTCGGCCAAAACTTCAACCTTCTTCAAGGCAAAATAAAATTAAGCAAAATATAACATTCTTTTTTAAAAATTGTTTTGAAATAGATTAATAATGATAAAAACTTGATAAACTATAATTATAATTGATGGCCGAAACGAAGACAAAATAAAATTAAAAATATTGACTGAAATCCGAAGAAATCTATTTATATTTATTTAAAATAACCATTGTAAATAAATAAAATATAAATATATCATCACGCCTTTTACCCATTACTGGATGTAACACTCTGCCGTAACAGATCTCTGTAAGTGATATATTTCTTCGCGTGAAGTGCGATTACCAGTCGTCAAATAAAGGCCTCCAAAGATGTTAGTGGTGAGGGAGCCACAGAGGTAGATTTTAATTTGATGAAAATTGTTTGTCGACTGTGGGGATCAAACCAGGGTTCTCAACATCCACAGGCCGACTCGATACCACTGAGCCACCTACCCCATAAATAATAACCGTTGAACTAAAATTTATCCCCTTTATTATATTTTAACAATAATATTTTGTTTTTAAGAAAATCTTCGTTCGGATACAAACTTTAACTCCAGGTAGGTGTATAGTTCACTTTAGGTCAAATGTAATTTAGTTGTTTAAACACACTTTAATTTTTTATTACAAATATGAACGTTTAATTAAACATACCTATCAAATATATAAATTGGTATCATCCAATCATTTAATTTTATGTTTTTTATTCATCTGAAACTATTTTCTTAAACAATTTTATAGGGTAGAAGTATTCTTGTGACCGACAAATTTTACTCCACATTAAAATTGCTTCTGTATCCCTCCCATCTCTAACATCTTTGAAGGTCGCGATTTACTACAGCAATAACGGCTGAAAAGTGTAATGATATATTTATTTATTTAACTTAAACACAATATTCATTTATTTGCAGAGAGCTGAAGTAACCTGTAAACTTGACTGTATCTTGTATTGTATTTACTAGCATACAAATATTTGTGTATGAATGAAATAGAAATCTTTTGAACCTAATATCCACAAAGCAACTAACCTAAAATTGCGTAGCCTATTTGGAGAAAGTTTCCAAACTTTTGAACTACAGATGCGAGAATATTAGTGCAGTTGTAAGTAGGTAGCCGGGGCGAAGTGCACGAAGCCAATCGGATGCACCTGGGACAAACAGAACCAGGGGGTCGGTTCTAGTGGATCCTCGCTGCAGCCTCGTTCATCAGCCACTGAAATAAAGAAACTACCGGCCATGTAATTGATCTGCGGCAGATAACTGCGCCGAGATAAGCCACCCGTGATATTGTTCACTAGGTTATTTATATTGTTTGAAATCAGCAGCAGTTTGCCGCGCCTCGTCCTGTCACGTGTGGGCCGTGCACTGCCCGGTATACTACACCAGGACCGTATCAGATTAGTAACTAACTAAATTTAATAAGATTATTACAATCACCTGTACAGGGTGTTTCTATACCTTTGCATGAAACTTTAATAAATAAATACATACATACATACATAACATCACGCTATATCCCATTAAATGGGGTAGCACAAACCCGTCAACATTCTCATCCTGACACACGATACTCGATTCGACCACATAAACACTTCCTCCATACAAACTCTTCCTTTTCTCACAACCAAAATCCATCAACACACAACAAACATTCATCCATCGCTAGTAAATAAATAAATATAAATATATCATCACGCCTTTTACTCATTATTGGGTGTGGCACTCTGCCGTAGCAGACCTCGGTAAGTGATATATTTCTTCGCGAGAAATGCGATTACCAGCCGTCAAATAACGGCCCCCAAAGATGTAAGTGGAGGAGGTGTCACAGGGGTAGATTTAATTTGGTGAAAATTGTTTGTCGGCTGTAGGGATCGAACCAAGGTTGTCAAGATCCACAGGCCGATTCGATACCACTGATATACTGATTATAGAACACAAATAATTTTTTTGAAATTTGCAAAAACTGGGGTATATCATTCCTAGCGAACATTTTTAGTGTCACTGGTTTAATAGTACATTTAATTTTTTAAAAATAAGGCATTACACTAGGTACCTACATAATAAATAATTAATAAATGATTATTTGTAGGCAGTGTTTAAACCTTTATTTCATTAGTAACATGATTATCAAATGTACTATTATGTTTATTCAAATTCGCTTATATCTTTTTTAGATGGTAGAACCAGATTTTAAAACTACCTGTCTACGTAGTGTTGCACAAAATAGTGACTTTTTAAAATTCTCGGTGCTTTTGTGTTTGCGAATTTTATCATTTCAAAATTAATTGCCACACTAGCGCCACTAGTTTGGCATTAGGAATCGTATTCTTTTACACAATTCAATTATATTATAATAATTATCTACAAAAATTTAATTAGAACGTGTTATAATTATGCAATAATTGGACAATGGTTAAATTATAGAACTGCGTTTTAAGTAAGGTAGACAAATACGATTGTGTCTAAGTGGTTAGGGCTCCACTATAAGCTGTTAGCCCCCCGGTTCTGTAAATGTAATTAAGTATCTGTTTTGCAGAATAACAATTAAATAATTAATTAAATGTAGAGAGAAAGTGTAATAGTATAAATTCATTTCATGGTAACGCATCAAATATATTTGTAATATTTTCTTGTTTTATTTATATTATTTTTATCTGCAATAAACTAATTTCTGTTTCTTTTATTTCAGGTAAGTCCACTGAACAAATAACAATATCTCCTTGATGCTTCAATATGGTAAATATTTTAAATTATATTTTAAGTGCATTTGTCTATTCTGTTCTACATAAAAATTATGTAGGTGTCTCGTTTTACAAATTTATAAAATAGTTTAGTAAACGATTTAATAAATATTTAAAATTTAAATTTAAATTACTGATTTTTGTCACCGTTTGATGATCATTTTATTTTAACAATTTTTAATTTAAATAAAAAGGACTGTGATTGGCTTCTTTACTTTTGAGTCAATCTGTGGATTAGAGAACCCGGGTTCGATTTTCACAGCCGTCAAACAATTTCCACCACATTAAAACAACCCATGTGGTTCTGCCTCCACTAACATCTTTGGGGGACGTGATTAGACAACTGGTAATCGCACTCCACGCGCATTAATATATACCACATCCAGTAATGGATAATTTTTTTTTACTTTCCAATTAATCCGGATTTAGATAGATTTTGCATTTAAAATCCGGGTCGTGTAAATTAAAATAACTTAATGAAAGCAATTTTAGGTTAAAGACAAATATATCCTTGATAAATTAAAGTAATTTATGATCGTAATATAAAAATGTAATAAATGAAGTAAGAATAAAATTGATGAAGTTCGGTGAAATGTTTGATGCCGGATCTGGCAGCAAGGTCAGAGACACAGAAGCCAGCAGAAACAGCTAAAGTGTTTTATAATTGACTGTTGTTTAACGGTAATGTCTCTATTTATTCATGTGGTTAGACATATTTCGCTACAAACCCGCTGGGATAGATCTAACCTATATAATTATGTAAGAGAGTTCAATTAAAAAAAATACTTACTCATATTCCTGCAGTACGTTGATGTGGGTAGCGTTACGGAATTCGAATCCGGAAATCCCAAGTTCGAATCCCACTTAAGCTAAGAATTATATGAACTACCACATTGCGGCTCGGTGAGTCCGAACCCTGTATTGTAATTGGGGTTCATTTCATATTGAATAAAGTAGCATAAATAAATAAATAAATAAGTATTTTATTGTGGTGATATTATGTCTTCACGTTGAGAAGTTAAGTCTAAGATTAATTTATCTTTTAGATTAGTTCCAATATCTAATTTTATTTTATTTTTGCTACGTGTAAGAAGAAGAAATAATTGCTCAAGTTTCCAGTCAATTGCTGTTGCGAGTCACATAGTAATTACACTCCTAATTAAGATATTTTAATCAGATATGATCTTTCTCACGAATTCAAGATGTACCTGCGTGTATTTTTAAGTAATCTGTCATATTACTGTTCATATAAACTACTTTACATATGATATATGAAAACCGGTTGCTACATCTATATTTATAGATGTACATTAGCGAGTTTTACTTGCAGTGTGCTAATAAAATGAATTTAGGAAACATAATAACTCTCTCTTTACATTAATATAAATCATTTCTCCCAGTGCGCACATTTAGAACGACACGAGAAATAGTTCGTCTCAAATCTTAGAGACAAACTAAATTACTCTTCTCGCCTTAACCATCAATAAAAATGAGTCTGCTTGGATCACACATCAGAAGTAAAGCTTCTTTCGCGATATACATATAAGTATATCTTCTGTATGTTGTACAGGTTTTCATCAATTATTTGAACAATAAAATGACTCATAGATCTCGTACCACTGTCAATGTTCGTGTAACGCAGACAAACTTGCTTACTCTTTAAGACTTATACTATATTTCAATGGACAAAGAGAGAGAATGAGAGAAAGCAAAAGTGTAACAGCTCCATATCTCTCTCTCTTTACTTCCGTTCGCCTTACCGCGTCACACATTTTGTAACGCATTCGCCAGGCTTACTATCCAGAAAATTTTACTTCAATAATTACATTCTAAATCAGGACGTATTTTTGGCTTCTCAGCAAAAAAATATTAACTCGAGGAATCGTCAACGTTAACTCTAACAATTTTTAGCCGTTAAACTCGGCATTAACGAAAACAACATTAGGGTAAATTTATAATAGAGAAACACCATATTAAATTACTGACAATTAGATTATAGATAGATCTGTTCTTTATGTTATATACAAGGCCAGGAACATTGAGTGCTAAACTTGGCCGCAAGAGGCGCCTTTTTCGAAAATAATTTAAGCATTATTTATTTTGTAGGTGGTTCAGTGGTATTGAATTGGCCTGTGGGTTTAAGAACCAGGGTTCGATTCCCACAGACGACAAACAATTTTCACTAAATTAAAACTACCCCTGTGGCTCTCCCACCACTAACGTCTTTGGGGGCCGTAATTTCACGGCTAGTAACTGCACTTCCCGCGAAGTAATATATTGTAATGAGTAAAAGGCGTGATAATATATTTATGTATTTTATTTATATTTTTTAGAAAATGATTAGGACCATTTATAAACACACACACACACACACATAATTATTGTATGTAAAATTAGAATTATGAAAATTTGGAGAAGTTTGTTTTCGTTTACTGTTACTGTCAAAAGCAACAGTAATTTTTATATAACCAAATATGCCTATATCAAATATAATCGTGGAAGCATTTCGTGTATAATCAATTCAATGGTAAAGAAATAGAGACGCAAGTTATGTAAAAATGTAAATGAATGTAAAACAAGCTGAAATAATCCAAACAAAAACTGAAACAATCGAGCAC
This sequence comes from Pterostichus niger, assembly GCA_947425015.1. Classification (NCBI taxonomy): domain Eukaryota; kingdom Metazoa; phylum Arthropoda; class Insecta; order Coleoptera; family Carabidae; genus Pterostichus; species Pterostichus niger. The sequence goes on from OX380341.1 coordinate 32,227,945, forward strand.
ATCAAAACATTTGTAAACAACAGACATCCACAGAACAGACACAACATCTTCAAAAAAAACCCTGACTCACGCGAAACGAAACTGCCGCGTTTCGAACCAAGAAAGAGACGTACAACGATTGAGATTCACATCACGGTTGCAACGCGACTTCACCAGATTGGAGTTAGCATCAGTAGCAGCGTTTGCGGGGTAGGGGGCGAGCAGGGATGACGTAGCGCGGTCCCTGTCGGCTGGATCATGAATTAAACATGGCGCACGCGGCCGCCGGAATTCGTACGCGACGCCAGTGCTCGAGAACGGCGTCCGAATTAAATGAAGACCGAACTGACGAAAGGATATTGAAAGCGCGAATGTGCTCCACATTGAACATTCCATGGAATTTGTTAGATGTCTATCGAAAACGAAAGAAACATTCGCGGCAGCGAATTTCCTTCCACATTCTATTTTGCTGATTTTAAATTCTGTGCTATCTGATTCTTATCTGCAAGAAAGAATTGCAATTCTGCAAATGCTAATTATTTCTATTTCTCCCCTATTCTATACCTGGACCATTATTTGTAATTAATGACAATTTGTTTTATTTCATGATTATTTTATAGCTATTCTAAATATTGATATAAAATAAATAAATAACGCCTTTTACCCATCACTGGGTGTGGCACTCTGTCTAAGCAAATCTCGGTAAGCGATATATTTTTTCGCGTGAAGTGCGGTTACCAGCCGTCAAATCACGGCCTCCAAAGATATTAGTGGTGGAGGAACCACAGGGGTAGATTTTTTAAATTGGTGAAAATTGTTTGTCGGCTGTGGGGATCGAACCAGGGTTTCTCAAGATCCACAGGCCGACTCGATACCACTGTGCCACCTACCCCATTAAATATTAAATATTAAATATTGATATATTATGACCAAATAGTTATTTGTCTATTAAGAGCGTAAAGTGGTTCTTTGTTACTCGAACACGGCAAGTGCAGCACGAGCCGAAGACGTAAAAAACGTATGCGTACTGAAAATAAATTCGTTCTGTTAACTGTCAATATGACAAGTTTCTGTTTTGTTTGTAGCCCTGGTAACTATTGAAATAAGCGCGTAATTAATATCTTTTTCGCGCGTTGCCATTGGAAACGTGCACATTTAACGTCTTTTCGCGTGTTGCCATTGGAGACGCGCAAAAAAGATATTTTTCGATTGTTCCACAGAAAACGTTAACTTTACGATGACAAATGAGAGCGTAATTGTCAACTTTTCATAGCAATCGTAGAAAAAATAGTTATTTGTACAACTAGTAATGAAAGCAATACTTTGTTTAAAGAATTCAAGTTTGATGCTCGACAGAAATGAGTGAAAAAATTCATTACGTGATGTAAACACAAGTTTTTTACAAAATAATATTAGATTGATATTACGATGATAAAATTGCTTATAACGAACGAAAAAGAAAATAACGTGCCTTTGATAAAAATGCCCAGTTTTTCTAAATCTACTCTTTCTGAAATGAAATACCGGTAACGTGGTATAAATAGTACTAATCCAAGAGGAACTATTTTATTTCTTTAATAAAAATAAAAAAAGTGGTGGATAGATGAATCACCTGGCGGCATTGTCCCACAAAAAACAAATCATATAACATCCTGAAAAATATTTCTAGAAGAGAAAAATAAGATTCCGTTTGAGTTCCAAGAAAAACACCATATTTCATTGTTAGCTCACCATCTTACGGTGTAATTTCTGACACTTGCCGTCAATTCTGCTAGATTTAGGCGTCCATGTGTCACTCGGTGGCACGGGAGGTCGGTGGGACGGTGGGGCGGTGTCTCAAGGCCGCGGCGTCGATCGCTGCACCGCGAACGCGCTCTCTGATAGCTTTACGAACCGTGCTGACAGCTTTACAGACCTAGCGACGCTATATCATTCCGCACGACCACGTGCGTGCATATGAGAGCAGGATGTCAAAGACTTGAGAGTTTTATTTAATGATTATTGAACTTTCCTACTAATATATTTATGCTGATTATGCTACAAATTTCCTTACGCACAAATCCAATATGACGGACGTCGAACACTGAATTTCCTCTGTATTCCGTTAACTTTTGTATTTATTTATTCAATCTGAAATCTTTTCTTCAAGTACAATGCGAGTATAGTTATGATTAAAGCCCGGATATTTAGGCACTTAAAAAACACCCAAATAAGCAGGCATATAGGCCGTTAATTACTCTAAAATAGACGGGATTTTAGGCAGCGTAAATGTAAATAATTTGTTTAAAAAAAAAACTAATCCTTTTTCTAATATTGGTACTCGTATCTACTCTTCATTAGAAAAAATCATCATTTTAAACAAAAATTAATGCAATCTGAAAAATATTAATAAAATAATAATAATTGTATTAACTATTATACAAATTCAAATTATGTAGTATACTTTGATTCACATAATATTACTAGCTATTGCTCTATGAAATTTTCGGAAAGGGACTGTCTTTGGTCAGTCAGAATTTGCTTGTAAGCTGAAAACTTCGTTAGACATCACAAAATGTGACAGGAGCGTTCTTATATTTAACCATATCGTCTAAAATTACCTCAGCTCCATTGATTGCCACGTAAAATTTTGACTAAAACACGTTTTTTCATTCGGCATTTTAAATTCACACACAAAAACTTGATTTAAGTAAGTACTTTAAATATTATAGGTTAGGTTGAAACACTATGTCGAGTGCTGAATTAGTCAATAAAAGTTAAAATAGGCAAAATAGACTGTATAAGGTAAAATAGGCACAAAATATAGAAAAAATAGGCCCTAATGCACGAAAAAAAATCTTCTATTACACGTAAACATATTACCTATGTATAGAAAAACTAAATTGACTGAACTATATTAAAATTTGATTCTAGGCAATTGCCTAAAAATCCGGGCTTTAGTTATGAAGTAATGAGCTAATGTTTGTATGTTATGTTTATGTTTTGTTGATATAGATTCATACAAATCTGGACATATTGTATATTACAAACTATAAATTCTACAAAAAAATAAAATATGAATTCTAACATTATTAGAAAATTGATTTTTTGAACCCTCATATTTAATAACTACTATGGTCATATGCCACCTGGGTTGCTCGTTGGATATGGTATGACAACGACACGTGGAGTTCATAAATTGTCGCAAGGCGAGTGGATAATTTTAACGAGTATGCCATAATTGGGATTAAATTCCTGTTGTACAGCGTAACATAAATAAAATTAAAAAAATAATTCAGATGAGTCAAAAATGAAAATTGATATTTTTAAGTTGTTCGCGGCTGTACGGTTTAAACTAAGTATGAAATTAATATCAAATTTCCGAGTACGGTTCTGTCCATCACTATGCGTTATGGAATATGAGAAATGATGGCAGTACATCTGGTGCTCAAATTATGTTGATTTCAATTCAGCGTATTAAGCGCCATCACTAATCAACATGTTATCACATATGATTTGTTAGTGCTTATTACCTTTAAAATTTCGATGTTACATGAACAGTTTGTTGATTACGGTATCTCTATACTTCATTGCATTAATTATTCAATCCTTTTACGGTCTAACTCATTTATTCCCAAGGACTCTTGACAGCAATTTATAATAAAAAGTTTAGATTATTGCAATTATATTTTTTAGTAGTTATTAATTGACGTAATTATGTCAATTACCTTAAAGGTAAAATGAAAAGAGAAATTACATCAGTATATCGTTATAACTGATTAAATTAATCGTGCATAAATAATACTTACTATGAAATTTATTCATAATGACGTCCTGGCTGGTAGTGGTCTGGTACAAGTGGCACTTATAACCGTAAACAATCGTTAATGTGGAATTGTACGAGGGTAAGAATCGAAATAAATATCGTTTGGAGGTAGCGAAGAAGTGGAAATGCACAGGCACGACGTGTGGGGTGTTTGATGCGTTCAGGGAATAAACACAAACGCCTTCGATATTCGCGTAATACCATTGTTGTTGTGAGCGATTCTAGAGGGAATCGACGCGGCATGGCGCGGTGGCGGCGGCGTGACGCATGAGCACTAGGTTCCACGCTCGGCGCTTGAACACAAGTGCGAGGATTACGCGGCGCGGGGGCGGGCGTCGGGACGCGGGGCGTCCCTACCGTGGTCCAGCGTAGAAAACACTCGGCCAGCATCACGCCAGTACCGTGCACCGCGCGCTCACTTCGCGATCTCCGCCGGCGACGTCCACATCGTCACGACGACGTGCGTCCATCAGTGCCTCTAACTATTCACTCTAACTCCTGCGTGTTAACTGTGACTGTTTTAATAGTGATCAAATCTGAGTACAAATAATTTAGTGAAAAGCAATAATATAACGTGTTTCAAGTGGAGAAAGCACGCGCACGTTGAACTCATTTGTCATCAGCGATATCTGTGCGGAATCAATGATTGATCTGCGCTAGTAAAAAAACCAGTTGTTCCTCCATATGAAATGTGCCGCGAGATGAAGTCGTCAAGTGTGTCTCTGTCGCGGTAGAGGAGGACGGCATTGCAATCAGCATAACATCAACGTGCTGCACAAGAAAGAGGAGTAGTTACGTCACGCGATTCACGTTTATTTATGTCCGAGGGCAGCAGGACAACGCGCCGCTTATTGTTTGTCGCAACGAATTATTATGAACCGGCGTCGACCCTGGAGGGGGAATAGAGATGTCGTAGCCACAAGTGACATTTGAACAATAACTGTGAGCGACGAGTGACGCTCGCTATGCCTGCGACAAGGACGAGAGAGGCTCCAGGTGCTTGCGCCTCCGCGACGCCGACGCCCGCGCCCGGCCAGCGCCGCCGGTGATACCTGCAGCTACGTCGGTTTCGCTCTTGTGTGGACAATTACACTGATGAGTGTCCAACGCTTCTGAACTGTTTCTTTTTGTTCCTGTTGTGCGTTTTTTACTTTCGGCTGAGGCATGACTCGGAGGAAGAGGACCAGATGAGATTCTCCTCGTTTCTGTTTTTGATGAGTTCGCTTGTTTTCATTCACGGTGAGTTCCACTGTCATTCATCTCTCCATGTGCTTCACGTTACGTCATTTTACATACACTTCATCCTACGTTTAATTAGTGAATCGCACAAATACTATTTTATACTGGGTTTATTCAGAAAAATTAAACTTATCAAAAAATTTGATTTAATAGGCGTAATTTTTATACCTAATAATAATAAATCTTTTAATTGAATCATGCCACGTGTTCATGAATTAGGAATGAAAAGTTAGTCGGACATGGGATAATTAAACCAAAATACTTAATATTTTGTTAACGTTTCGTTTAATATTTAACCATCTTCTGAACTAAAACTATACATCTTGTTACAAAATTTCAAAGTTTGAACAAAAATTACACATATCTTAAACAAATATCATATAAGCTATCATTATAAATTATATCGTTCACTTCAAATAATATAAAATATTCGTATTACAATATTTTATTTCGTCGGAATTCGAATCCGGAGACTCCGAGTTCGAACCCGACTTAATAATGAATTAACATTTGCGGATTGGTGATTCCGGACTCTGCACTGTAATTGGGAATCAATTCCTGTTGTACAGAGTAGCATAAATAAATATTATTTTAAATGAATTTTTGGCAACGATATCATTTATGTATTACTGTCTCAGTTTATAATCTAGCTCATACGATATTTGTTTAAGATATGTGTAACTTTTTTTCAAATTTTAAAATGTTATAATAATTTTGTAGCAAGATATCCAATTGTGAAGTTAAGAAAATATAAAGTATTTTAATTTAATTGTCCGAGTTCCGACTAACTCTTCATGCCTATAATATTATTGGTTGGTAGCACAAGCTCTGTTTTTGGGAGTTTAAGAGCATGGTTTTAACATGTTAGAGATAGCTAAAACACCCAAATACACTGCTCTTAAAACAAGCAAAAACAGAGCTTGTGCTACCAGCCAATATTTTTATTCTTAACTACTTATAGTCCAAAATAAGAAAGAAGCAGAAAATATGTATTTTCTGTTAATTAAATACAATTAAATACAATTTTGTTTAAATTCAAATCAAGGTTTCGGTGCACTGAACGTATACCTTCATCAGAATTACCAACATAAAGAAACAAGTAACTAAGAATTACAACTTTTCTATTAATATCATCTATTTATAGCCATTATAATTCTTGAAATTATTTGTTTTTTTTTATTTGAATTTCTTCTTTAATTAGTCTGGCAGTGCATGAATTCTAAAAGATTTTTTTCTATATAAAAAATGAAGTTTTTATTAATACATCATCATCATACACTGTCATCAAAAAATAATTTCATTGACTGTGTAAACGCAGCTTTAATGTCTGTAATAAAATCGAACTAAAAATTTCTGACAGTGCTTTAGAAGCTATTTATTTCTGTACATAAATTCATTCAATACTTTTATTATACTGTTATTGAAACCATATCGATTATACTTATATATATATATATATATATATATATATATATATATATATATATATATATATATATATATATATACTATAAATATTATTTATATATGTGCATATAGCTCGCCAGATATTGAAAAACTTGAAAATTAATGTCTATTCAATTTTTATATACAACAACTTCAATACGTAAATAATACTTCTATTTGAAACAGAATAAGTTTGACAAGAAAATGTTGGGAATCAATTTCGTTTTTGTGTTGTTTATAATAAAATAAAATAATGGGTGTAAAGATAAACAATGTCCATTAATCGTAAAAAGTGTAATCAGAACATCAGCTAAACATTTCACTTTGGTTATTAAAAGTGCGAAGCCGCGCGCAGACCTATCGGTGACAAAATTAAATTAAATCGATTCGCAGCGAGTATACATCATCACCTACTGAAAACCATAAATCTTTATGAAACCATTGTCCGCATGTTTTAATTAAATATTCGCGCGGATTGATATATTGCGTATTGTGCTCTGACAAAACGTAAAAGATTAATTGGGCAACCGCCGCGGCCGTTCCGGAGTGCTGGAGTACCGGAGTGTCGTCCTCCGGGCGCTGGGCGCTTGACTCCGGTGAAGCGTCCACGTGCGCATCGATTAAGTTCATTTGCTTGGACGTACGATTCGCAGTACGCCATCCACTTGATATTCATACCACGAGTGCTTCTCTGCTACGACTCTGACAGCGTGATGTTTTGCGATTGCGATGCTTGACTGTCCTGCAAAAAACACACGCGAAAAAAAGTTATTCTAATAGGAATAACATATGTCGCCAAGTACAGTTCTACAATTATCTTTTTCAATCTGACATAAGATGAAATATTAGAAATATAAACGAGTATAGAGGATCCATTAAATTAAAACAATTTATGTTATCTTTTAGGGAAATTTTATATTACTAAGTTACAGTATTTTCTTGAGAATTCACCACACGTCACTGTCAACCAATAGGATCACGAATTTGTTTGAAAATGAACCAATGAAATGTACATTTCGTCGGAAATTCATCGTTGGTGCAATTGATAACGGAAATACCACTGTTAATAATATCCTTGGTTACGATAAAAATCAATGATATTTTCAATTTTTTTATAAACGTCATCTTTTCAGTATACATTTAATATTCATCACTGTAATACCTAATTAATAAGGTGCAAATAAATACCTAACTATTCTTGTTAATTAACTCTTGTTTGGTAAATTCCCAAGCCGAATACAACTCGTAGTATGAAAATTGACAGATAATATTTTGACATAAATTATGAGTTGTTATGGAAATGGAAACACAACTCGTGCTTCGCACTCGTTATCACTCATAATTTATGTCAAAATATTATCTGTCAATTTTCAGCAATTTTCATACTACTTGTTATATTATATATGAAAATATTATTATAATTAAATTATTTTACATTAAAGTCTGGTAATAGCTATTTATGAAACTAGTAAGGAAATTAAGGTTATTACCATACGCAAGTGAAATTTGCAGAACGAGGCGTAGCCGAGTTATGTAAACACATAAGTAAGGTAATAGCCTATTTCCTTACTAGTTTCATACAATATTTTTTCTACTTCCGTTCTAATAAATACAAAAGAGCGTTTTAGAAATTATTAAATTTTGACATATTAATGACAGTTATAAATTCATAAAATAAAAGAATAACACATCAGAATTCGTCTACCAAGATATCTTAATTTGTTTGTGTTGCTATGTTACCTCATTATTTCACTAGTTGAATAATGCAGTTTATTACCTAACTCAAATAAGTGAAATAAAACGTCTATTTCCTAACGGAAGTAGAAAAAATTATTTATATTTTAATATTTTACTGTTGAGAACACTGACTATTACACGTTCATATTATACTATCTACTTTTAACTTGTACTGTCAATGCTGATGTCAAATTTGATTTGTTGTTCATTTACAAAATGGCGAAAGCTCTGACACGATAAAACTAAGAGCTCATAGTTAATTTATTAACCACTGCATTCTATAAAAGAGGTTACATTTTGTTTATGCATTAGTATTTGAAAAAATAATTCTAATCTCTCTTTACAGCGTGTTATAAAAACTTATTTATACATGATATCAGTGTTTTCAGTGACATCATATTTGTAACGTGCATGTCTAATTCGATGGATATTCTATAGCATTGTTTTAGTTACATCTTTGGTAAAATGGATCTACTAATTCGATGAATAAATTATAATCCAATAAAAAAATAGATACTGATATTTGGGGTAAGCAGGTGCAAAAGTATATTGAGAAATAAGTCATTGTAACACAGGAGTTTTTCCTATATCATTTACTTTTATTTTAAAATGTTGGTTAAAAAATAATAATAAAGTTTGAAGGTGGTAACACTGACAGATTCAATAAACATTTGAAATATAGTTTAGTTTGATATTTATTAGTTTGATTATAGATCAAATTCATAATTATGAAGGTTATGTTTAAAACTAAATATCTTGTGTGCAGAAATAATTTTAAATAGTAATATGGCGTCAGTATTTAGTTAGTAAAACATTTCTTTGTCTTTTTCTTGTGGAGATTTCAATTCCCAAAACGAAGAAAACGAAGATAGTACGTAGTTGATGATAAGTAGCAAAGAGCGTAAAGAAACAAGGGTAAAATAAAAAATCATCGCAGGTGCGTTGGTAACGACGCGCCGTTTATCCCAGGTGGTCGTGAGTCCAGAGATTTTCCCGGGGGATCTCCTCCCTCCGTGTCCTGTGCGTGCGTTAGTGCGTGTTCGTGTACACAGCTCCCGACCGACTGCCGTGGCGTAATCCGCAACTTACGATGTCATAAATATCGGTATATCGCTCTGCTGCCGCTACTTTAGCCGCGGACATTTTTAACGCCGCTACGTGGAAGTAAGGTGCTTCTTAGGGTTTCATCGCTTCTCCAAAAAATAACGGAGAAGATGAATTAGCTTTCCATCGCGTTGAATTTCTTTGATTCACAAATCCGAGACGAGGAAGTAAAATGTTTTCAACAAGCTTGTTCTATATTTCACTAAAATATGCTTCTTTAATTTCAGTTATATTTATATGTTACTTGAGCGTACGTTTTAAGTTTTTTATTGTACTTCTAGATGGCTGTACTATTTTATATTTAGTCAATTAAGTTCTGCTTTTAAATTAGTCTAGATATTTAATTTTACTTATTTAGTTACTGTTTAAATCCTGTTTAAAATATGAATATATCATGACGCCTTTTACTCATTACTGGGCAAGACATTCTGCTAGTAGCAGATCTTGGTAGGTCATATATTTAAACGCGTGAAGTTAACAGCTGCCAAATCACAACCTCCAAAGACGTTAGTGAAGGTGTGACACAGAGCTTTTTTTTTATTGTGAAAATTATTTGTCGGCTGTGAGAATTGAACTAGGATTCACAAGTTTTGTTTTGCTAAAGTTTCTTGTGCCTAACTATGTAGATAATATAAATTTTTGTCAACTTTTAGAAATAATTTTAGCAGTAATGAAATAAACTATAGTTATTTTTGTATTAAGTATGCGAAGTGATTGTTTTTTTGTGCGTGAGAATGCCATTTTTAGTTGAGACAGAAAGTTATTTGAATGCGCCAACAAACAAGAATTTTACCCGTGAAATATAAACATTTTTTCTACTACTATCAATATAGTATGTTATGCATCAAGGGAGGGAAACAAGCGATTATTCCCGCGCCCTCCCGTGAAGCATATTATACTTTTCATAACAAGTGCACAAAAATTACTGTCTTATCGGGACAAATGTCAAATATGGATTGCGTAACTAGTTACCTAGGAAACGCCGCAAACAGCTAATAATCGTAGTCTCTAGGGAGAGAAAAGCAGTGTTTCTCTCTCTAAAATTAGGGAATAAGAACGTGTTTCTTGTGCATGTGTTACGAAAAAGAATAATACAATAATTATTGATTTATTTAAGTAAATTGAAGGAAATGAATTAAACTAAATGAATAAATATATCATCACACCTTTTACCCATTACTGGGTGTGGTAGTCTGTCTTAGCAGATTTCGGTAAGCGATATATTACTTCGCGTGAAATGCGGTTACCAATTATCAAATCACGGATTCCAAAGATGTTAGTGGAGGATGAGCCAGTAGGGTAGTTTTACTGTGGTGAAAATTGTTTGTCGGCTGTGGGAATCAAAATTACAAAAACCCCAGTAGCTTCATTACAAACCGCTCGACCAGCACCCACTAAACGTAAACGACAATACAAGTGTACACTCAGTACCAACAACTCCACATGACGTGAGCCGATAAATAAAGTATCGGATGTGAGGTCGACAGAGCGACATGCGACAGAGGGACATGCGACAGAGGACACTCAACGAGGTCCAGCCCATCTGTATTCCGGTCAACGGGCCCTCACACTCACACCGTGAAATACTAGCCCGCAGCAACGAAATCAACACAGAGAAAACTCCTTAATCCGACCCACAATGGCCTAAGAAATTGGTATGAATGGAGGAGAGTCGAGATGCCGCGAAGAGACGAGATTCATGAGCGTAGTGCTGGTCGTTCGTCTAAGGAAAATCTAAAAATTAACTTGAAAATGTTAACTACAATTGATGTTGTATACTGAGCGTACGCAAATATCAAATCGGACGTTTCAACATTAGAATAAACACTGTTAAACTGTTCAATTTTAAGAATCAAAGGATTAGCTACAAATAAAATTAAATTAGGTTTTTATTTAGTAACAGTTCCCTGAAACAATATTCCAGAATGCAGAATAATGAGACAAAAGTATTTAATAATGTGCCAATATTCAGATTACGACTACTATAATAACATTTTTTAAGGCAATCAAATTTTATCTACTATAGAAACGCAACACACTAATTATTATTGTTGTTATTTTCATTTTGCAAAGTTGATCATATATCATATATCAAAATTCCTAAGATTTTTTTCGATTTTAAATGAATATTTCTTTAAAATAATTTGTCGTAGTAATAATGTAACGAAAATTTACATATATATGTATTTTGACCCACTGAACCCAGTGGTAAAGTCTCTATATGCATATGCATATGTCTTCTAGTTTTTGAGATAATGTTGAAACACTGTTTTTTTTCTTTTTATTGCGGAAATTTGAAAAAATTTAAAATCGCTGAAACTTTGTAAGTTAACTGAAGCACAAATATTTAAATGCCGTTGACCACATTTTCATATCGCGTTTAACTTTTGAGATATGTCCTCGGAAAAGTACAAAATCTGAAGAGAATAAAGAATTTAACTTTTCCGCAGACCATATCTCAAAAACTAAACAAGATATGAAGACGCTTATCGGCATTGAATTCTCGTGTTCGAATTGACTTATTTGCAATAGTTTAATGTTTTTAATTATTTCCTAAGGAATTTTAAATTAATTTTCGCGAAAGTTATTAATCGTAGGAATATTATAACGAAAATTTATACTTATATATTTTGATCCACTGAATCCAGTGATAAAGTCTTTATGTGCATATGTCTTCTAGTTTTTGAGGTATTGTTAAAAAACTGTTTTTTTTTCTATTTCTGAAAATCTAAAAAAATTTAAATCGCTGAAACTTTGTAAGTTAACTAAAGCACAAAAAAATAATTGAAGTTGACCTCATTTTCATATCACGTTTAGTTTTTGGGATATATCCTCGGGAAATTACAAAATCTGAAGAAAATGAGGAATTTAACTTTTCCGGAAACTATATCTCAAAAACTAAACGAGATATATGTGTAAAGATGATATTAAGACTAAAACCATACTCAAAATAATTCCTGTCCCTAAAATGTATTTCATTCCAGAAAGCAAGACTTTATAGTACTAGTACTTCAATATATATTACGGTACTGTTACTTAGAGTGGCTAGGTAACAAACATTTAATTATAATAATTTTAAGATATCACTTTCAAGGTTAGAATATGAAAATAATTTTTAATAATTAAATGCGACATATTATACAATAAAACGTTATAATTTCGTATAGTCGTTAATATTTTGTCTATACTTGGCTCCTTCATTGTCTCATACGGAAAAATCTTTATAAGTTGTTTACGGGTCTTATAACGTAAATACTTATGACAAGAAACTGTTATACTATAAATAAATATGTAATATTAATTTTTTATGATATTGTTAAATTAAAAAAATGCTATTTAGGAACGCTTTAATAATTGATATTATTGATACAACTGATACATGGATTGCGCAGCAATATAAAACCAAATTGAAACACAATTTGATAGCAACATAAAACTAATAAAAAGGCCGTAACCGGAATTGAAAGAAGTGGAGTTAATAGTAAAACAATGATCCCAAATATGTGCTTTCCTCTCCGCTTATGGTGCTCTCCGCATGCATCGAATGAAACGATCAGCGGCGCGCTGGGGGGCGGGCGAGGAGGCATTGTTCAAATTGCCGGTCCGACAGTCAGAGCATACAAATGCCCTTGGTCCGCGACGCGCGACGCCAGCCGAGCGTGGCCGGCCCCAGCCGATTGGCAGCCGTAAGGGCTGGCCGCCGCCGCCGCCACCCTTACGCGCGCCATGATGGAACTTTGGCAGGGCCCGTAAATCATCCCCGACGCGGCCAGATATTAACTAGATTTTTTTGTGTGTGTTGCGGAATAAATTCAAGCCCGCGGCGTGTATTGATTATTTTCAGAAGCGTCATGATAACAGACGCGTTTCTCTGTGTTTTGATGGAAATTAAAAACGCCCCGTGAGATTTTCATATTTTAAATGGTAATTTAATTTTCCTTTTCATCAATAGCCTTTTATTTTCCAACAAAAGTACACAGGTTCTAATTACATTATTTACCTAAAAACATAAACCTTATTTTTATTTTAAGGTTAAAATTATGTTAATAATTCTGAATTCCAATTTACGTGTAAATTTGTTTAATTTGTACAAAATTTTTATTATTTAATATTACGTATTTCATTTTTCTTCAGTTGTAGCCACTGAAATGGAAAGCTCTCAAAATCAATTTAGAAATTGAAAGTATCGTTTTCAAACAGTAAAATTTAAGACAAACTTTTCGCCACATTAAATTTTTTTTCGTTTTTCACCCATACCACTAACCTCTTTAGGAGCTTTAATCTGACGACTGGTAACCAAACTTCACAAGCATAAATATATTACTTATTGAGATATGCTACGGCAGAGTGCTACATATTCAGTAATGGGTAAAAAGCTTGATGATATTATTTATTTAATTTTATTCTAAATAAATTTGTTGAAGACAGGATGAATTGCCGATATGTCGTTAAATAAACATAAATAGAACAAATCCATGAGCTCTGAAAGATGAAAAATATTTCCATTTTACAGGCAAGTAATTTATGATTCTTTGAATATCAAAAGCATCTAACAAGTGGTGGCAACAAATCTAAAGTTTAGTATCCATAAAAATGAAGACGCAAATAACAATAAACGATTAACAATGTGAATAATCTGCAGTAAGCTTTTTACAACCATGCCCCGCTTTAAAAATCTATTCCACAAGCTCAGCACTCACGTAACTTTAGAAGATACTAAAACCATAATGCAGCAACTGTGAAAGTTACAAGAGACCGCAATAAAAGCATCCCAGTTACAATGGCCGCAGACCGGGGCAAAAACACACAATGCACTGCAGCCCCAACTACACAAAAAAGCAAAAAGTGAAAGTTTCGAAAAAGTCAACTTTATGAAATTTGATTTATTGCCGTTTGGACTTGTAAAGAACAAGAGCAAGTTTTTTGTTCACGGTTCACTAACCGGTAATTGGATGGGCATTTGTGGAACGCATTGGTAAGGCATTAACGTTGTGGCTGAAGAATATCTTCTCATTGACATTGCTGGAATATAGCATAAGCTTAGCCTTCACAGCAATTTTCTGCAAATTTGTTTTAAACTTGTTTACTGTCTGGCATTACAAGAACTACGATAATACTATACTTAGAAATGTTTAAATATAATTTTAAATATTTTTCTGATTATATTATCTTTACCTACAATTTTAAAACACCCAAGAAAATACAAACGATTATTACGCGTACTAGAATTACGAGTATGCAAATACAAAAAAAAAATCGGCTCAAATTGATTATTTATATAAATCATTTAAACATTTAAAGTCAGATCTTAAGATAAATCACGATCATCAAGATGTTAGTAGAGGTATCGCGTTAAACTGTAGATTTGTGACCCCGGGTTCGAATCCTAAAGCCAACAAATAATTGTAGCTCCCCTCAATTAACATCTTTACTTCACTCGCATCAATATATCTGTTAGTGAGATCTGCTACGGCAGAGTGCCACATTTAGTAATAGGTAAAAATCATGATAATATATTTATTTAGTTTAATTAGAGACTGTGCTGTATTGAGCTCCAAATTGACAAAATAATAATTAAATTATTGACATCAAAGTTAGATCGTACATATATAATATTTGAAAAATTATGATCATTCGTCGAGATTTGAACCCAAAACATTATAGAATAGGTGGCTCAGTGGTATCGAGTTAGCCTGTGGATTTTAGAACCCAAGTTCGATTCCCACAACCGACAAACAATTTTCACCACATTAAATTTACCTTTGTGGCTTCCCCTCCACTAACATCTTTGGGTCGTGATTCAACGTCTGATAACTACACTTCATGCGAATCAGAGATCTGCTACGACAGAGTGCCACACCCAGCAATGGGTAAAAGACGTGATGATATATTTATTTTTTTCTACCTCAATCACGCTAGGTTCTTGGTTCAAATCCTGGCGAATATTCATGATTTATCAAAAATTATTTCTTTATATCTACGGTTTGATTTTAATGTCAATATCCATTCGGATCTGGAGATCTCGAGTTCGAATCCCACTCAGGCTAAGAATTATATGAACTACCACAGTACGGTTCGGTGAGTCCGGACCCTGTACTGTAATTGGGATTCAATTCCTGTTGTACAGAGTAGCATTAATAAATAAATAAGTAAACTTAATTCTTATACTAATTTCGCTGAAGGATTAACCCAATGCATTACTAGAAGTTATTGGTTGTACATTCCACGAAAAATATTATTTATGTGTTCGTGTTGCCAAATTTCCTAAATAAGTCAGACAAGAATTATAATAAAATAAGAATGATTCCTAGCAGAAATATTGAGTTCATTATATAAATCGAAAATTGGTTAATATTTAGAAATGATGTCGGATGTACAACTGGTAGCGGAAGCCTAACCGAAAGTAGCATGTTATAATAACAATAATTTCAAGTTTCATCAAATATCCAATCGAGCAACATTCTCTCCAATTTCCTAAAGTTATATTCCAGTAGACGTGAAATAAATTATAGAGCTTGGCAGTTGTAGCAGGGGGCACACACATTCACAACCACCAACACTCTCGCACTAGCTCTCGTAACTCGCAGGCGTTTGGAAAGTGTTTGCAGTGTAGTTTTGCACGGATAAGCGAGTGAAAACTAACGAGATGGAGAATCCGAAGCACTCACTTCGCCAAACTCAACCAAGAGTTTGGGACACGGGACAGGGATCGGGATCGGAACGCGAGGATGCGACACTTGTTTCCAAGTTATCCCGGCATCCTGCCTGCTAACTATCCCTGCCTGAATTTGAACCCTGATTTCCTGCGTCCGGTTGAATTCCAAATGTTTCACGGGATTTGTATTGTTTACGCATGTGTGATCTGATAATTTATGCTTCTAATCATTTTCAACCGAAAACTATACTATTCTCTCATAAATTCTATGTACTTGCATTATGCATTCGGTTTATTCATTTACCTTGCCTCCATTACTTTTGACTGGAAATGAACACGTATTTACATTTCACTTTATTCATTTTTAATATCCATTTAAATTTTTAACCAATGGAAATATACAAACAATATCATTTTTCTTTTTTCATCTAATGCCATTTATTGCTATTAGATAAAGATTTTTTACTTTAGGTGTGCAGAAATGAAGTATTTTCAAATGTTTATTTACAGCGTAAAATATAATCCCGGCGTGAGCAAAGTGAACAAATTTATCTATTTTCTATTCTGTACATCAGTAACTTAATATCAATGGCGTCTGTCAGTACGGTGGTGTGGCTTGCGATACGTAATTCGAATACGGAGATTCCGAGTTCGAATCTCACTCGAGCTAAAAAAAATATATATAAACTACTGCATTGCGGCTCGGTGAGTGCGAACCCTGTACTGTAATTGGGATTAAATTCCTGTTGTACAGCGTAATATAAATAAATAAATAAATCTGTGGTCATAGTCGAATGTAAAGAAACACATTTTAGCATCAGTTCGATTTTCACCACGTTAAAACCATCTCTGTGTCGTCATTAAGCGGCTGGTAACTGCACTTTGATTGAAGAAATATATCATTTACCGAGATCTGCTACAGAGGAGTAATGGATAAAATGCGTGGTGATATATTTTTATTTATTTATTTTATATTTTAATGATTCAAATAAATAAATATTGCGGCACTCTGCCGTTACAGATCTCGGTAAGTGATATATTGCTGCTCGTGAAATGCAGTTACCTGCCGTCAAATCATAGCTCCAAAGATATTAGTGAAGTGGGCGCCACAAAGTTAATTTTAATGTGGTGAAAATTGCTGTGTATCGGTTGTAAGAATCGAACCTAGGATCTCAAATTTACAGTCCGACTTGATACCACTGAGTCATCTACCTCATTTTTGTCAGGATATACTTAATATACTTTAAAGCTTATATTAGAGAAAATAATTAAAAGCAAAAAATATGTATCAAGATTATTAATTATCTGAAAAAAAATTCTTGTTGTTTTGAAAGAACTATATAATTTGTAGATGAATTAATTAGCATAATAGATAGCAGTAAAAAAATAGTAAACCTAATTGAAATTTATACAAATTGCTTCATACATATTTAAATTTCCGTAGCTATCTTTCTATCAGTAAAGATGTATTCGAAGTAATATGCGAATTCAATAAGAGATATGCTGGTAGGAATAAAACTAAGGCAGCGCGATATCGAATAAAATTTAAATTTGGTTTGGCGGTGTTCGTGACGAGACATCGTAGATTACGTCGATTCATCAATGTGCAGACGCGTGGATGGATTGATAAACGACACACGTTCTACGAATTCGCTCGAGCACACACATCTTTGCACTTCGGGAACTATCGATAAAATATTGCTCTGTCTATAGCGCCAGATATTTACGCTAAACGCACTGGTGGTTGTAACATGTTTAATAGCAACAGAGAATTAGAAATTCCAATCAATACAGAAATAATTTCAACTTCAAACCTTGCAGTCGAGTTGTTCGAATTACGGGGTAGGTGGCTCAGTGGTATCGAGTCGGATCTTGAGAACCCTGGTTCGATCCCCACAGCCGACAAACAATTTTCACCAATTAAAAAAAAAATCTACCTCTGTGGCTCCTCCTCCACTAATATCTTTGGAGGCCATGATTTGACGGCTGATAACCGCACTTCACGCGAAAAAATATATCACTTACCGAGATCTGCTTAGGCAGAGTGCCACACCCAGTGATGGGTAAAAGGCGTGATGATATATTTATTTATTTATTTATTTAAAATTGAACAGTGATATTTAAAAAAAAATGAATACATACATACATACATAACATCACGCTATATCCCATTAAATAGGGTAGCACGAACCCGTCAACATTCTCATCCTGACACACGATACTCGTTTCGACCACATTAACACTTCCTCCATACGAACTCTTTCGTTTCTCACAACCAAAATCCATCATCACGCAACAAACATTCATCCATTCGCTCCTGTACACCTGTTTCGTAAATCTTCACTTACGCCCACTTCTCTAACAACGAATCTATAAGAAATGAAGGCAGCATCGCCTGCGCTTGTTTAAAATACATTAAACACAATTGCCATTACACACTGTATATTAAAAACTGAAAATGAAGAAAAAAAGATAAGGAAGGAAGGGAGTATCTTTCTGCGCTTGTTTTTGAAACTGAATGCCACACAATTGCAGTTGGACACTCTATAGTAAAAACAGAAAATGAATCAAAAATACAAGAAAGGAAGGGAGCATCTACTTGTGCTTGTTTTTGAAGGTGAACTCCACACAATTGCAGGTAAACACTCGAAAAATCTAACCAATGAATCTAAAATCAAGAATCATACGCTTGACTTCATTCATCATATTTATCCCGCAATTAATTTCTTTCCTATCCTGGCACACCACTTTTGCTTCAACCACATTCATAATTCTTTTCATACAAGCTCGTTTATTCGTCACACTCGGAATCTTTCGCTCACGCAACAACCCTTCAATCATATTTATCCATTTGTTCCTAGATCGTCCAAAAAAATGAATGTACAATTATATTATAAATATGTATTCAAGAAAAATCCAAAAGAAATATTTCTAAGAAAAATAATACCTTAGGTATTCTTATAAATGTTTGATTATAATTTATAGGGTAGGCTCAGTGGTATCGAGGCGGCTAATGGATTTGAGAACCCGGATTCGATTCCCATAGCCGATAGCCAATTTTCACCATATTTTTAATACCTCTGTGGCTCTCCCACCACTCTTTGGAGGCCCTGATTTGACGGTCGGTAACCGCACTTCACGCGAAGTGCCACACTTAGTAATGGGTAAAAGAGGTGATGATATATTTATTTATTTATATAATGTAGTAAATAAATCAATGGGACATTAACTTCGTTTGTATAAAATAATAAAAATAATGATTAATTTACATCTTAACGGAATATTCAATTATTATCTGCAATATTATTTAAAAAGTTAAATATGTATGGATAGTTTAATTATACATAATCTTAATTAATATTACTTTATAATATATAATTTTGCTATTAAATTCACAGGATATAATAAATTAATTAAACATATGTAAATATTATGTAGATTGCGTTCTTTATTAATAAAATTAATTAACGATAATTTTTAAAAATTAATAAATATATCGTGCATTTTAATAATGATTAAAAAGATACTAAGTAAGTAGTATCTACTTGTATATTAATTATACAGTCTATATCTTAAACAGTAAACAAAATATGAAAATGCTCTCAACGGCATTGAATTCTTTGTGTCCGAATTGACTATAATAATAATATATAAATTTATAGCAATTTATTTATTTGATTATTTTTTCAACCCCAATTTCGACCAATAAGAGTATGGCATTTAGCATCACGTGGTACAACTAGGTCTAAATTATATCGATAATTTTTCGATAATTTCCCGAGTAGGTTGCTAGGCGATAAACAATCATTTTTCTGACAGTTGTAACCTATGCGCTATTCAGAATCATCAAAAATAAGTTTTGCTCAAAATTTTTTTTTTAAGCAATACTTAGGTTTATCGATTTTAGGCCAGTTTCAAATTGTTTGCTGTAAAATGATTTCTCGTACGAATATTGTAACAAAAAATTACATACATATGTATTTTAACCTGCCGAATCCAATGGTATAGTCTCGAAAATCTTCAAGTTTTTGAGATATTGTTAAAATCTTGTTTTATGAGAAAATTTTGGTGAATATTTAAAAAAAAATCCCACATGCGATAAACAATTTTCACCACATTAAACTAACTCTGTGGCCCCCCCTCCACTAACATATTTAGGGGCCGTGATTTAACGGCTGGTAACGTGCAAAAAGATATCACTTACTCACATCACATCCAGTAATGGGTAAAAGGCGTAATAATTTTATTTTATTTCTAAACTATAAACAATTCATCGATTTAAAAAATACGAGTATTTTAATTTCTAATAAAAATCTAAATTTGGCTAAAGACCGCATTAAATACTTATCTAAATTTAGTTGAAAAGACGCGGAAAAGATTGCATCTTATGGATATGTACCTAAAAGTGAGTGTTCTCTTTTCTGAATAAAAATACGGGGTAAGTTTGACAAGGGCTCTGTTTTCAAGCACGCAGTTCCGAGCGAATGCGGCGCCTGCGTCCAAGTGAAAAGTACATCCACAAATCATGAGATTGTTCGTGGATGAACGATATATTACCGCAAACTCGAACGTGTTTTGTTACGAGTTTAGCACGGGCGTCCCCGATTTTAATACATTTACATGATGTCCCGAAAGGGATCGCTTTTCGGTTGTTTTCCAACGATGACGAATGCGTTTTAAAGGATCTCGCCGCCCTCGTTACATTATGCTCGTGTCGTGTGTGTTCGCGGCGTAAACTGTATTATGTAGATGTAGATGGGTATTTTACATAATATCGCTGATCAGTGATGATGTGCCGAACCCTTGATGCTTAGCCAGAGACGACCCTTTACGCTACTAAATCAAAAATCGATGACTTATCAATAGCGCGCGATTTGCCGATTTGCGCTCGTGCTGATTTTGTAAAGGGTGGTTCTGCACAATGACTGGGCTTGAGCACGTGGCCTTCACCCTTTAATCGCCATTTTATGTCACCATTTTTTGTGATGCTTCGATCTATTGATAAAATATTGCTTTGTTCTCATCTGTTGTGATTTGTTGGTATTGGTAGGGTTTGAATTGTATTTAATTTCCAGTTGAATGCTTATGTATAGAAGCTAACTACGGTACTAACAGTGTTCTCAATTTTTATCTGAAGCAATATTATGCTGTCGCCTGAACTGGAATTCCTGGATATACTGGAAAAAACCTGGAATTTAAAAATGTAACTCTTTGGGAGTCACACGCATAAATATGTATATCACTTACCGAGATCTGTTACGACAGATTGCCACATCCAATAATGTATAAAAGGCGTGATGATATATTTACTTTACAATTATTATTTGAAGCAATTTTCATTCAAATAATTTTGGCGAACATGGGGATGCAACTGGACAGAATTTTATATTTTAAAACAGGTCGATAACATGAATATATTTATTAATAGTAATATCATTGTTCTCGTCCGCCCAATTCTCGAATTACCACATATCTCATCTCGGAAACTGAACACAAAAATAGTACTGGTATCGAGATGAAAAATTCATGTGAAAATTGGGAATGAACAAATATAGTAAAATAGTTATTGTAATACTAGTGAGGAAAGGGTTTAATTGCAAAATGAGTACGAAAGTTGAAACAAGAGCGATTGCGAATGTTCTAATTCTCGAATTACCATATATCTCATCTTGAAACTAAATACAAAAATAGCACTTGTTGTCTCGAGATGAGAAATTCATGAGAAAATTGAGAAAAATATAGTAAAATAGTTATTGTAATACTAGTGAGGAAAAGGTTTAATTGCAAAACGAGTACGAAAGTTAGAGCACAAGTATTCCAATAGAACGAGTTTTGCAAATGGCCCTTTCCCATGTGTGTTACATACTATTTTTTTTCAACATTAAACGTGAAAATTAAATTTGTATGTTTCCGTTACAAAAAATTTAATAATTATTTTGTATAAATCAAAGGAGTTGTATTTGCAAATGCACATCATGTTTCCTTGGTCACATCATGTCAAATGGCATTTTCCTCACTCAATATACTCGTAGTTATGATAGTAGCCGTTTCCCTCAGTAGTGAGGAAGGTTATTTACTTTCATCACTAGGGATGAAAACGGTTACTATCACAACTAAATTGAGTGAGGGAAATGTCATTTCCACAAGTAATGTTAAAAACAAACTAGTTTCAAAAATATTATAATCTGGAAATTCAAGATGTTGGATATATCTTATTTGGTCTATTAGATGTCGACGTTTTATAGCTGCCATTTTGATTTAAGATGGAGGTTGCGATATCTCTATTAGTGTGCCAATTCTTAAGTAATTCTTATAGTTTTTTATTTGAAAGTTATAACGAAAGAACGAACGGAATGAACTTGTTTATAAGTTTGTATCTTTTAAGTTATTTCTATTTATAGACGAATTAAAAAAACTTAAAAGTTGGTCAATGTGTGTAAGTAAAAAATTTGTTGAATTTAACATGGGTGTAAACACGTTTTGGGAATTTAGGAGAATGTGGGATCCAGGTGTAAAAGTTGTAAAAATAAGTGTCGGATTTAGCACAGTTAGTAGCGACTGTAATTTAATTGTGCCTATAAATCTTCTCATCACATTTAACATCACATTTTTAGAATATTTCCAAAAAATAAAAATGTGTAACATGGTAACGCTATTTGCAAAAAGCAAAAGTCACTCAACAAGCGAATCCAGTTCGGAAACCGTTACCGTCACCCCTCGCGTGCACCCTCTGCCCCTCCGTACCTTGGTCGCGCTGTCCGCTTGTCCCGCTCTTCATTTCTAACATTTTCCATCGGCCATAAATCAGGCGACAGGAGACAGGCAGAGAGCGTAGCGAGCACTCCGCGTTGCCATGGAAGCGGGGCATCCCCGACAGCACGTCAACCGTCGCCCCGCGTTCCTCGCGCCCCGTGCGCTCTGAACCACCGGCCGCGACCGAACTCGAGCCTCGCTGGGAATGTGACACGGCGTCGAATGTTCACAGGTACAACACTCACATGCTAATGACTGGATGGATGCTGCGTCCAAGACTCATTACAAACTTTCTGAACCATCTTGGAAGCGCTAGATCTCGTAGATATTCCGGTTGACGGATCAAACATTTCTGACAGTGAAATTTGACTAATGTTACTACCTACTGAATGGCATTTCACCAAAGTTATTATTTATTTCTCAGAATAAATAATTATTCATCAATCATCGCAGCGAAATATTTTGCTTCAGTGCCAACATATTCATCTTACTAATTATTCAGATTCAAATATTATTACTGGTTGATATTATGCACCTAATTGGATCTGAAGTTGACATATAAAGACTGTTCTCTTTTGAAACAAGATATTATTGTTACTATAATAGTATGTATTGTACGTATTTTTGAAGGAAAGTTGACAAGATATTATTTTGAAAACACAGATTTCTCGCTGATCATTGAAATGGTGTCGTGTCATCTTTATACATTTTTATGACATTTCATTTACAACGTTCATATTTAATATAAAAATTAATTTATATATATATATATATTTTACAACTTATTTGAAATTAAATTGCCAAGTTTTTAATTTGGCGAAATATAATTACTCGAGCATGGTAATTGAAAGATACTTGACGCTTGTGATACATACATAATTTTTTCTATGATTGCATCTTAAAATGATTAAAGACCGTATACTTACTGAAAATAAGTTCGTTCTGTCAACTGTCAATATGACAAGTTTCTGTTTTGTTTCTATCCCAGGTAACTATTGAAATAAGTGCTCATTTAACATCTTTTACGCGCGTTGCTATTGGAGACGCGCGGCAAAGATATTTTTCGATTGATCTACAGAAAACGTCAACTTTACAATGACAAATGAGAGCGTAATTGTCAACTTTTCATAGCAATGGTAGAAAAAAAATTATGGATAATTATTTCGGCAGTACGGTGGTGTAGATAGCGTTAAGGAATTCGATTTCGGTGATCCCGAGTTCTAATCTCACTCAAGCTAAAAATTATATGACACTGCGGCTTGGTGAGTCCGGACCTTGTAAAGTAATTGGGATTAAGTTCCTGTTTTACTGTGTAACGCAAATAAATAAATATAGGTTACCAATTAATATAAAATTTTGTTTCCGTTTCAGAACCACTGGTTAAATATCATTTTATGTCTACAACATTTTCCCTTAAGGTATTAGTTCGTACAAAAAAAGCTCTGATTTGATTAATTTTCAAGGAATTAGCCTGTATATATAATGCAGTAGCGTAAAAAAATATTTTGAATTGTTAACAAAGCCAAACATTCATTTCACGATCTAAGTTAAACTTAATATAAGACAAGAAAAATTAGCTTGTACCTATTATTAAAATTTGTCACTGCTTGATATGATTTTCTAAACAGCATATCTACAAATATAAAACAGGAAGTATATAATATATAGAAAGTAATAAATCGTTTATCGAAGCTGGAACATTCGCATCGTTGGCACGTAGCCTGTGTGAGACAAGCGACAAGCGCTGGAAGCCGACTCGAAGGACCAGGAGGGTCGAGGGAGACGAACCGAACTCCGAAAGTCGCTGGTTTAATCCCGGCGGATCGGCTCACTAGAGGACGGCGCGTCGCGAGGACAGCGACGCCCGACGCCGAGGACGAGTTGTAAATGAGGACGCGGGAACAAGGGCGACGGCAGCGGAGGCAATGGAACCAGGATTAAAAATGTCTTTGTGGGGTGATTGCCTCTGTTTGCGCAGGGATTAGCACGGCGAGCGGACACGCTTTCTTATACTGCAAAATGGGATGGAGGGGGACTTGTGCTATAAATTCGCGAACAAAACACAATATGATTAATGGCAATCTTACTGTTTATACTTTTAATTTAAATATACAAATAACAGATGACAGTCTGATAATATCAAACATATTTTATGGAAAATTTGTATAAAAATAAATATATCATCACGCCTTTTATCCATTATTAGCTGTAGTATTTGCTGTAGCAGATCTCGGTAAGTGATATTTATGTGCGTTATTGCGGTTATCAGCCGTCAAATTACGCCTCCCAAACATCTGACAAATAACACTACCCAACTGTCACTTACAGATTTAAACGAAACTTGACGCACTAATAGAACTCTAAAAAATATTGAACTCCTATTTTCTTTTCTTCCGGAAGTTTCTTTTTAGGGGTACAAACCACCCCTGAAAGGTGGTAAAAGCAAGAATCGCCATAAATGAAATTGAATAATACCAAAATATTACGCGTTCAACATTGGTTATCCAGGGGTTCTTGAGATCGCCAAAATCTATTTTCGGGATCATTTTGATCATATACACTTTTTTAAGGGGTTAAAAGGGGTTGGGGGATGAAATTACGATATTTAACTGAAATAGAGTTTTAGATTCAAAACTAGCTATTTGGGGGTTTTTGGGGTCGCTGAATCTATTTTCGAGGTTACACTCTGCTGTAGCAGATTTCGGTAAGTGATATTTATGTGCGTGATTGCGGTTATCGGCCGTCAAATTACGCCTCCCAAACAACTGACAAGTAACACTACCCAACTGTCACTTACAGATTTAAATGAAACTTGACACACTAATAGAACTCTAAAAAATCTTAAACCCCTATTTTTTTTCGGAAGTCTCTTTTTAGGGGTATAAACCATCCCTGAAAGGTGGTAAAAGCAAGAATCGCCATAAATAAAATTAAATAATACCAAAATATTACGTGTTCAACATTGGTTTTTGAGATCGCCAAAATCTATTGTCGGAGTCATTTTGATCATATGCACTTTTTTAAGGGGATGGGGGGATGAAATTGCGATATTGAACTGAAATAGAGCTTTAGGCTCAAAACTAGTTACTCGGGGGTTTTTGGGGTCGCTGAATTTATTTTCGAGGTTACCCCTGGGTAACCAATGTTGACCACGTAATATTTTGGTATTATTTAATTTCATTTATGGCGATTCTTGCTTTTACCACCTTTTAGAGATGGTTTGTACCCTTAAAAAGCATCTTCCGGAAGAATAAAATAGGGGTTTAATATTTATTAGAGTTCTATTAGTGTGCCAAGTTTCATTTAAATCGGTGAGTAACAGTTGGGTAGTGTTACTTGCAAGAAGCTAAGAAAACATTTTTCACACGAACAAAACCATGGTATTATTTTAATTTCATAAACATGAATGCGAATCGCATTTTTGCATAAACCTGCGTGAATTACTGAAACATGTAAGAAAAATATGCAAAAAGATGTTGATAGTTATTCATATACATGTATACGTACTCTGCTACTCCTGTTAGCATGCATGTAATTTTGTAAATTATACACGTGTGAATTAGAAATACGAATTACGTGTAGCTCTGAATGTAGCTTTATAATTCACAATGCATGTAGCACGGAACAGATAACTGGGCGAGTGAAGATCACACCTGCTCGGATGTTCTCGTGAAATTTCGTACCATTTCAGGTTCAAATGCTTCAGAAATTTACTACTAGCAAAATTAAAAAGCTCTACAATTCTCATACATTTAGCGAGAATTTCTTTTTCACTTCATTCTAAGTTAACAAGAAGCAACAAAGTGTGGTAGAATCCCACGTTAAAAAAGTCACCCAACACTGATTTTACTTTGAAATTTGGGAGTCCTCTGGACGTTAAACTTTTTTTTGTGTATCGTGGCGTCGGCTGATTTGCATTGAACTATGTCTTTCATTTAAGGTATAAGAAGGTCAGTCCAGCTCTTGCCAGAAACTAGCGGAGTGTAGTGTATTGTCTTTATTTTTAAGGTGCATGGTCCGGCCTGGCGATTCTGTTCGGATATTGAATAATTATTTTATTATATTATTCTATACTTAGCAGAATGTAAATATACCAGGATTGGCTCTAGGGCCCGCCATGTATATCTAACAGAAGACCACAGAACCTCATTCTAAGTTAACAAAAAATAACGAATCATTGCCTCATCTTGTAGTATCGAAATGAGATGATATATTTCTCGTCTCAACAGCAATTTTTAAATATCTATTTAATTACTACACACTATTTTTTTGGAGGAATAGTTGATAAATAAAACTACCGGTATTTGGATAACTAGGCTTTTTGAAAGAACAATTAATTTATTGAATCATTGAATAAAAATTACGGAGTTTCAGCATTTTAGAATCAAATGAAGGTGTATTAAAACAATAAAATAGCAAAATTAATTGACATTGTTTTTTTAAAATTAATAACATGTTAGAAAAGAGGAAA
The DNA here is from genome assembly GCA_947425015.1 of Pterostichus niger. NCBI lineage: Eukaryota > Metazoa > Arthropoda > Insecta > Coleoptera > Carabidae > Pterostichus > Pterostichus niger. Next base: position 32,255,134 of record OX380341.1, read on the forward strand.
ATGGTGATAACATCAAAGTCAAAGAAGGAATAAATTTGAGCTGAAAAACTACTTCAAAACCAACAAGATCAACTCAGTTGAAATATTTTTACGGCTCAACTATTATCTCAAATCTACAGATTTTTTACTAGACACTATTTTTGTATCCCCGCAGGCGACAAACAATTTTCACCAAATTAAATCTAACCCTGTGACTCCTCCTGCACTAACATTTTTGGAGGCCGTGATTTGACGACTGTACTTCTCGCGATTAAGTATATCATTTACCGAGATCTGCTACGATCGAGTGCACACCCAGTAATGGGTAAAAGGCTTGATGATATATTTATTTATTTATTTTTGTTTAATATAAATCGGTACATTTTTTGAAATGATTGAAATTCATTTTATTTTTAAATATGTTTGTTGTAGAAGGTTGTTTTAAAAAGCGTTGACAGTGAATTTGTGTATTGTTTAGTAGTAAAATATTGGCTAATTGTCAGAAGAAGAGGATTTATGTGGACGAATAACGAGTAGATCTCTAATGGTTTTTCTGTTTGTTTCAGGTGAGTTTGAAGCGCTTATTTTTATCCTGCTGACGAGAGTCGGGAGGGCCGCTCTGGACACGGGGCCCATCTGGTGAGTGCCGCTAACTATTCAACCCCAATAATTTCAAATGTCAGCGAAATTTTAATTAGATCTGTTTACACATCGTAACTCATCGTGATTATCGTCAAGCCCTTTTTTGTTTATGAATTATTGCTGTATAAACATAGGATTTCAAATTGTTTCGTTAGTTATTTTGATGGGTACGATTTTTAAAATGGCATTTCTCATCTGAAAGACTTTATCATTTCAAGATTTCTAGAACAGTATTAAACATGCGTTTCGGAGAGTGTTCCCTCTATTTGGTAGTAAGAACTCGATCTATAATTCAATTTCGTTACGGATGCAGTATTGGTTACATAGGAAGTATATTTTCATGATTGTGATTGAGCTGTATGAACGACAAAATGAACACAAGTTTAAACACTAAAATTAATACGAAATTTGTAATTTTGATCTATTTTTTGTCCATGATGTCAGTGTCAAAAAGTTAAATGTGTGGAACATGTTTTAAAAGAAGAAGAGAATATTTGGAATTTGGATGCGGCTCCAGAAAACGTTATGGACAAATTTGTTATAAGAGTAAAGAGTAATTAAATATTAAATTATTATCTGATATATTTTTCTAACATCAGTTTGACATTTTAATTTTTTTTAACTGTCAATAATTATTTAATTATCAATGTAAAATCGGGTTACAATGGATTGTAGTGATATTTAATACGGCACTTGTCTTTAACTTGCAAAATTCACTTTAGTGATCATGGCAACATTTTGCATTTTTTTTTATGAATTTCTTATTGTATATTTTTTCATCTATATTTCGTTATTAATAATCAAAGCTGCTTTAATTAAATACAAGTACTAAATTGAACGCATTACAATTTGAACAAATTTATTGTGAATTGAGAAACGAAAAATATTGCTGATTCAGCCAATTGTGATTTAGTGATGAATATATAGGTGATTAAAAATTATGGCATCAAATCGTACCATAAAAACAAAGACAGGTCATATCTGAGCTTACCTCCATCGAAGACATTTTTTGTTATTATTTATGACAGATAATTAGTCATTTGTTAGAGATAATTAGTTTATAATTTTGAGTCTTAATGATAATTGTAACATTTAAATAGTATAACTATCACCGGCCACCAAAATAATTGTATTTTAACGAATTACATTCATTTACTATTTAAAAACTCCTTTTAAATGAACAATCGGTGACATTTTTCGTTGCCAATTATGATGGAAAATTACCTAATTAATTTCAGGCATACTTTTTTTTCATGGCATAATTTGATACTATTTTTATAATCAACCAATATGCGATTTTAATAAACAAACCAATTACATTTATTTCATTTTTTTAAAGCCCTTTTAAATTGAACAATCAGTGACATTTTTCGGTGCTAGTTATGGTAGATAATTACCTAATTAATTTCAGACATACTATTTTTATGTCATAATTTGATGCCATTTTATTTTAATCAACCGATATGACGTATGTCGATTAGTATACAATCAATTTTCTAAGTCTTATAGTGGTATTCTGCGATACATTTATAAAGTTATCAATATTTGTTGAAAAGCAGAATTTTTCTCATAAAGTCATAAGTTTCGTTGCGATTTTGCTCATCATTTACAGATTTATGGATCTACAAAGCTTATGGAGTAAACCATAAACATATCCACTTAAATATGTAGAAATATCCACTGTAAATGATAGTAAACAAATTAAATTTATTGTTCAATGATTAAAAAAGATAATAAGTATATACAAGATAGAAAAGTATTTGAAAGTTTAAACGAAAAGTTTATTCATGTTCTACTTTTAAACCTATAATTTAGTTATGAATCGCGTTGTTTGGAAACGCTGTTACTATAGTTACGCCGTCAGCTATTTTGCGCCACAATGTCGCAACTAAATATTAAAACGGACGTGATACCATAATAGGATATTGAGAATGAAAACTTTAATATAATTCATTAACTGCATGAGATAAAACAATATACATTCTCGAGTTTTTGCTCGATTTTTTGCTTCTGATGCAATATAAGTCGACGCCAAGTCAAATATCTGGATGTCATGCATTTGATCAAATTAATTTGTAAAATTATTGGATGGTGCAAATGCATTAGGCACTCTGCAGCGTTGCCAAGTAGATGCCGCATGGTTCATGGAGTCTTTGACCAATGAGTGCGGCCCGCGCTGCAGCTGTCAGCGTTCCATCAAAAGTCGAGCGACTCGACCTATGATGAACTTAAATTAGAGGCGTTGAAAACGCTTCGGTTTGAGTGGGGAGGCTAAATACTCCTAGAGCTAATGAATGCTTCGTCTTGTAAGTTAATCTTACAACAAAACGTGGAAATATTAATTTTCTTATTTGACTTATTTGTATACTTAAAATTAGATAGTTAGAAGCATACGGTACTGTAACTGTGCTAAGCTAAAGTGCTTATATCTTCTGATAAATTTGTAAGTGGATTGTATACAATGTACAGTGTCCAAGGGAAGCTGGTTTATTTCTTCATCTTGACTTCTTCAGCAAAAAGTCTAGACACTGTTATGTCTAATCTTCTAATACATAACAGACCAGCAGACGCTTCTATCCATTTTAAGAACAATGTCTTTTTCCTACACTCTACGGTAATGATTATATTCAGACAGAATAGAACACATTTATTTTTATTATATTTAAAATTGTAACGAAACATAAAACGTTTTATAATTATTTATATAATTTTACGGGAAAATTGCAATATAATTTACAAAGATATTTTGAGATTGTCAAGATTGAATGAATTTAAAAAGTTACTAATAAATTACTAGTCAAGCCACTGGCTTCAAAAACATTATAGTATGATAATTATTACGATTGAAAATTTAAAATTTTAATGGAATGTATGTTTAGGTGTGTTAGTTTCGTTTGCATTTTTAATAAACAAACTCGAAGCATATTGAACTCACGATCCACAATCTTAAGCTGTTATATTTGGTTTTAGTGGAACATATTTTTAGGTTAGATTTTATCAGTATAATATTGTGCTTATTGGTTGAACTTTCAAGTGTTTTGCATTATGATTGGATGGAAACAAGCCAATGGAAATTTTCATTTATAATCTACCTGAGCATTGATTCTTTCTGGAAATTTTTCGAGTATATTAATCTGCACAAATAAAACATTAGTACAGATTAGGTTGTTGGAATGCACGATAAAAAGTTACCCGGATGCTCGAGGGTAAATTCGGTGAGAATATTGTAACGACACCAACACAAGAAGTAAAAATAATTTAGGTTTTATATTTTGCTTAAAATAATCAAGTTATGATAGAATTATATATCCATGGCAACTTGTATCAAGTAAATAAAATTAACAATAAATAAGAAACAATTTTTAAATGTTAAAGTAACATTTTTAACTTGAAATAATTCTCACTTCTTGTCACAAGCGAGAGATATTTAGTACGGCTTGGAACTCAGAAATTATAACACCGCAGCTTCGTTAGAAATAATTTTTGTAGTTTTTTTTTGGTTATAAAATCATATTTATAGGCATAAAATATTGTCTACATCTTATTTGTGAAATGTGTTAGACGTACTCAAAATTTCGTCTGCCTCGGTTAATTCTCCGATACACTAAGTATTTATTTCATGGCATAGGTGTACAAATATTTATTGTAAAATATACTCGTAGATGATTAAAACAATTATGCTGGACTTGCATTGTCTTTATTAATTTGAACAAATTGTACAAAAATATTTCACGTTTCGAGTGTTGTAATCTACACTCGTCTTCAAGTGATAATGACTAAATACTATGCTACAAGAGGAGTTCACAATGCAAGTCCAGCATAATTGTTTTAATCAAAGTACATCATTCTCTGCAAACTTCAAACAAATACTCGTAGATATTTCCAAAATGAATAATTATGATATTATTATGGACTAAGTGACTTATTGGTATCTAGTGTGGATTTGAAAACCCAGCCAACAAACAGTTTTTACCACATTAAAATTCCCCCTGCGGCTTCTCCTCCACTAGCATCTTTGGGGGCCGTGATTTTAAGGTTGGTAACCGAACTTCACGCTTCAGAAATGTGCTTCGGCAGAGTGCAACACCCAGTAATGGGTAAAAGGCATAATGATATATTTATTTTATCTTTAACGATAACAGTTGATTGTAAAAAACTTTCAAACGAGACAATTTGCTATTAATCTTTTCTTCTGGTGTTGCGGCATCATTATCCATAAGTTATAAGTCAGAAGCATCTCATATATCATTGTAGAATGTAACTGATAATAGAATCTATTTATTTAAGTGGAGTTTGTTGAGCGTCCAACCAAAACTATCTATAAATAAAGCGTACGAAACAGGAATTATAATTAGAAAAATCACCAAAATACGTTGTTGAACGTTGGTCCACTAATTTCATTTGGTGTTTGTCGCTCGTAGCCACTTCAAGCACTGGAGATTTATTTCCGAAGCGTCGAGACGGCTGCGTCTTGCCTCGCCATCTCAATCACTCCCCCAATTGTCAGATTCTTAAGTTTCCGAGTGTTTTTATCCGGCCGCCGTAAATTACGGCTAATTTATGTGTGTCTGTGATGCGACACTGCTACTTCTCCAGTTCGCCCGTTGCGATAATGCATTTTATATTGGTTGCAATTGCGCAACGCAGGCGGCGGCAACGAAAATACAGACCAAAACAAAAGAAATTATAGTCGAATGACATTTAGATTGCGATATGATGTGGTTTGTAATTAATAACACGTATAATTCACCACCTAGTATTCTACAACTCTGATTATTCCTAATTTGCTGCATGTTACATGTTTCGTTTCTTTGATTAAAGTAATTTATTTCTTAAAGAAATAATGTTCCTTTTGCACGTTATGTTCGCCACATTATAACAACCTTTCTAATCAAAATCGTTTCATCAGATTTCAAACCAAACATTACCTATAATATTTACAATATTAAATATTTACCGTTGTATATTTTCTACTTTCAAGCAGTAAAATGCATCAAAATTTTGTTCTTTTTTTAAGTAAAATTTCTTTACACGCGCTGGGAACTTGTAGAGTAACCTGGCAAATGCGTTACGAAAATTGTGACGCGGTGAGGCGAACGAAACAACATACAAAAGATATTCTACTCATATGTATATCGCGAAAGGAGTTTTACTTCCGGTGTGTGGTAAAAGTACACTCATTTTTTTTACAGCCGGTGTCATAAAACAATAATTTAGATATTTTCAATATTTTACATCAGATGTCAAACATTTTTAAATTGTTTTAAGTCAATGTTATGATGTCACAGTGTCATTGGCTGGTAGCACAAGCTCTGTTTTAGCCTGTTTTAAGAGCAGTGTTTTTGGGTGTTATAGCTATCTCTAACATGTTAAAACCGTGCTCTTAGAACACCCAAAAACAAAGCTTGTGCTACCAGCCGTGTTTTCATCAGTTGATAAAACTTTTGTTATGGCAATCACAGAATTGTGACGTAACTTCATAAAATATGAAAAATACCTAATATTATTTTAATAACAATAATTTTGGTAGCTTTCCAAGTTAATTACTTTTTCTTTTCAATTAAAATAAAGTAAAAAATGCACGCCCCTTTGTAGGCACATTTTTAAATAGAGTCCAACCCTTCGTAAGCATATATCAACTCCTGTAATTCAAACATTCCTGTAGCTTACACATGTGCCTAACATTTTTATGTTTAGTCGGTGAACCGAGCGCGGTTTACACGTGTGCGTAAATACGTACGAAATAACGAAAACAGTTCGAATATAATTAGAGGTCATCGTAAATTTATGTGGACCCTACACGTGAGAACGACGTAAGGGGCTACTTTATGGTTACGCATGCGCTGGGGAACTAATGTCTCTGGAAAGGCATTCTCAAAATCTCTTGATACATTTGGTATCAGAAATACGCCGCTGTCAAATTATTCCAAATTCATTTATAGAGAAATGTTACAAACTGAGTTTTGTTCTTTATTTGAAATACTATCTAAAAATAGAGTAAATACAATGATCAACTGTTTAAATAATGAAGAAACTTAAATAATTGGAATATCAGTCTAATTTATTTTTAAAATGTTACAATTCCGACGTTTCGGCGATAACCATCGCTTTCTTCAGGGATTTACAAAGTAAATAACAATAAGACTTATTTTAAAAAAAAACACAGAAACAAAAAACTTATATGTAACGTCTAATAATTAATATAAACCAATCTAAAAATAATTAGGATTTTTAAAAAGTAAATTATGTGAGGTAGGTGTCTCAGTTGGTCTGTAGATTTAAGAACCGGGGTTGAATTCCCACAACCGACACTTTTCACCACGTTAAACTACCTTAAAATTATATTATTTGTACGTGAGAATAAATTGCTTATTACTTGTTACAGAATCTCAATCATTTAAATTTATCAGTAGCTTTGCTTCATAAATAATTAGCTTAGAAATTATGTTAAGTAAATAAATGTTTTTCTACTCGATTTAAATATTTATTAATGGCAAGAAATTTTATCATTTACAACTATTAACATTTACAATAAAAAATTATAATAACTCGCGAAAAATATCAAATAACAGATAAATGAATATGGCGACCGCTGAATACCTAACCATAGTAACCTCTGTGGCTCCCCTTCCACTAATATCTTTGAGGGGGTGATTTGACGGTTGGTAAACGCACTTCACGCGAAGAAATATATCTCTTACCGAGATCTACTAAGCCAGAGTTCCACACCCAGTAATGGGTAAAAGGCGTGATGATTAAAGCCCGGATATTTAGGTACTTAAAAACACCTAAATAAGCAGGCATGTAGGCTGGTAATTACTCTAAAGTAGGCGGGATTTTAGGCAGCCTATATATAAATAGTTTCTTTAAAAAAAATTATAAACTAATTCTTTTTCTAATATTGGTACTCGTATCTACTATTCATTAGAAAAAAATAATCATTTTAAACAAAAATTAACGCAATCTGAAAAATAATAATAAAATAATAATTTAAGGTTTAGATTTAATTAACTATTATACAAATTCAAATTATGTACTATACTTTGATTTACAAAATATTATGAGCAATTGCTCAATTGAATTTTCGGCAAGGGACTGTCTTCGATCAGTCAGAACTTGCTTGTAAGCTGAAAACTTCGTTCGACATCACAAAATGTGACTGGGGCGTTCTTATAATGGCAAAGGTACAATTGAATTGCTATATAAAATTTTGACTAAAACGCGTTTTGCCTTTCGGTATTTTAAATTCACACACAAAAACTTGATTAAAGACAAAGTAAGTACTTTAAATATTATAGGTTAGGTTGAAACACTTTGCCGAGTGTTGAATTAGTCGACGAAATAGATGATAGATAACGCTGATAAACCTTGTCTGCTCAATAAAAGTTGAAATAGGCAACAAAAATAGGCAAAATAGGCTGTATAAGGTAAAATAGGCACAAAAACCAAAATATACGAAAAATAGGCTCTAAGGCACGAAAAAAAAACCTTCCATTACACGTAAAAACATGTTACCTATGTATAGAAAAACGAAATTGCCTAAAGTATATTAAAATTTGAATCTAGGCAATTGCCTAAAAATCCGGGCTTTAGTGATGATATATTTATATGTAATTAAAAACCTCTATTTTGCTATGTGTCAATAGCAGCTTCGATATATCTTATAATTCCACTTGTATATATTTTATTTTAGATTTTAAATGGTTTATTGATTTTCATCTCGAAGGTGAAATTTGCTGACCCGTTAAATTTGTGCGGCTATGTGTGGCGGAATATGGGGATGATTTCGAAAGTAAAAGATAGCACTTGATAAATAGAGTTCACACAGGAGAAGCAAAAACGGTAGCGATATTTCATGTAACACGAGATTGAACCAAAGTCAGCAATTTCGCATTTGATTTATATTTAACCACCAAGCTAGCTCAATAATATACCGATAAATAATAGATACAAAAAGAACAAATCTTTGAATTGTGAGAAAAAATATACCTACCTACCTGAGGCTAGAATAGATTATTGGTTACAAATTTGCTTTTCAAAAAATATCTATTGAAACGCTTTCGTGCTGAATTTGTATTTGTTACTTGTTAGTTGTTAGCTATAGGTATGGAATCAGGGGTTTGATCCCCCTTTAGCATTAAATGGCTGCCATTTTGCTAAAATACAGGTACAGATTTTTTAAAACCTAGTTTGTAAGGGTCTTCCACTATTAAAAATATATGTATATATGAAGTTTCACCTAAATTAAAATCAATATGCAGTTTCAAAAAGTCATTGTTATTCAAGCTATAATTTTTTAAATAAAATTTGTGACGTTATAATTACGGAAATGTGGATCTCAAACAGCGAGGCTTGCATATAATTGTAAAATTAATTAATTAAGTTTTATCTTTAGAAGAATGTATAAACGGAGTTTAATTAACTTTTGTGGTAGATAATTAAAAATATAAAAATAAAATAAATATATCATCACGCCTTTTACCCATCACTGGGTGTGGCACTCTGCCTAAGCAGATCTCGGTAAGTGATATATTTTTTCGCGTGAAGTGCGGTTACCAGCCGTCAAATCACGGCCTCCAAAGATATATATGATTGTCTTAATTACCACTAATACAATTTGTTGATCTAAACCTAATCTAAGTTTTGAATTTAAACAACCATTTTTAGCTAAGTATTAATTATTTACGAAATTGATATGTATTTATTATATTTTTATCAATTCTGTTTATCAAAACAAAATTAACTGTGATGAAAACATATCATTTTCCGAGATCCGCAACGATAGAGTGCCATACACACTAGTGGGTAAAAGGCGTGATGATATATTTATATTACTTATTTGCTATTTTGTGACCATAGTTGAAGATGTGTCAATACACTTTGTTTTATCTATGCAGTTAATGTCAAAATATTATTAATAACCACTCAATCAAAATATTTAATAGTTTTGTTGAAAGATAAAAGTAATTTAATAATTTATACTATTATTATTATCACATAAATTATGAAGTATAAACTAAAAACTAATAAAATGAAAACAAATTTCTTCAGTTAGCATAAACGACAGTAATAAAATAAATATTATTCTGTAGGATTAGAAAATAAATTGTTAACCCATAAAATTATGTTAATTTATTTGATTACTCTATCAAAAAGATAAATTTATGTTAATATGAAACGAACAAGTAATAAAACAGTAATAAAACGTTCGCATGTTTACAAACACATTCGCTGATAGATTCCGCGTGGCCTGTTGAGCGAATGAGCACTCGAGTCGCGAGTCGCGTAGCGTAAGTCGCGTCTTTTACGAGCACCATCAATTCTCTCGCTCGTAAAATCCTTCCAGCGCCCCGTTATGACCCGTTAAACATCTTCAAAATTGACTTACAAAGCTGTTACCGCGCGGTGTGTTTCACAAGCACTGTTCATGCGTTGCGAGGGCGAAGGCTCACGCTATTGGCAGCACTGATACGGGGTGGAATGGCGTCGTTATGGTTAGGTTACAACTCTTTGGATTGAGATACTATAAAAAGAATTTGTACTGATGTCAGTGTTTGTGTCTAAGAATTTAATACAATAGTTATTTCTGTGTTGAGTGCGTAAAGTGATTTTTTGTTACTCGAGAACCGCACTGCAATAGTGTAAGAGGAACAAAGACACTGTAGGCTCGTGAAACACTTATAATCAATCGTAGAAAAATATTTTATGTTAGAAATTAAAAGAAAAAGTACCTCTGTTCGAAACGATTTCTATTCCGTGATCACAATGTTAGGTATCTTAGTTTAATGCGAATGCTTCAACAAACTATGAAACTATACCTATTGCAATTTGTAACGGTTACATTCTATTACTATCTGACTTTTTATGACATGTCATATCAGTTATTTTTATAGCAAAGGTTGAAAGTAGCTGTTTGCGAGCCGAAACTAGAAATTGTAGTACGAGCATAGCGAGGGATGTAAAGATATTTTCAACCAAAGGTGTACACAACATTTTTCCTAATATTGAAAATAAATATTAATCCATATTTAATAATAATAATATAATAATAATATATCATCACGCCTTTTACCCATCACTGGGTGTGGCACTCTGCCTAACCTAATTTTTTCGCGTGAAGTGCGGTTACCAGCCGTCAAATCACGGCCTCCAAAGATATTAGTGGTGGAGGAGCCACAGGGATAGATTTTTTAAATTGGTGAAAATTGTTTGTCGGCTGTGGGGATCGAACCAGGGTTCTCAAGATCCACAGGCCGACTCGATACCACTGAGCCACCTACCTCATTTTAATTTTAATTTTTAATTGTAATTATTTAAAATTTGTTTGTATTAATAAAATGATATTTTTGACCTGCATCGAACCCAGCCACAGGGGTAGTTTTAATTCAAGAAATTTTTATTTCACTTGAATTCGACAATTTTGAAAAATTAAATTAAATATGCAAAGAACTAGACAGTTATACATAATAAATGAGCTACAAATTCACTGATATTATTAAGCCAGTTGACCGAGTTATTGGACAACAACTTGATGGGCTAAAAACCACTTGGATGTATTTGAACTTTTTTTGTATTAACATGTAAAAAAACTTACTTTTATCTCTCTAAATTCTTTCTTTCATTTATAATGCGTGCTAACCATTTAGCTAAAGTTATATGTTAAGTATAATTTCTAATTATTTAATTGGACAAAAAGTCATCATATGAGTAGTAATTTTCTTATTTTGAAAATATTAACAAAACTTGTTTCTTGTGATAATCAAATTACTGACTGGAGGATCAGTTAAAAACAAGCTCCATTATAACCTCTTACTTAGGTGTAGATAAAAAAATATAATTGCTATCTATTAGTAATAAACTAGATATTATTCCACAGGTAACAGGTACTAATTAAAGCAACTATTCTTAAACAAAAAACCACAAGAAAGAATTAACAGCTCATTACTGCCCAGTGAAAACTGTGTAAAAAGCGTAGTTTCACCTACAAGAACGGGACGCCTAACAGAAAATTAACAAGCTAGTCCCAGTTGCGAGCCAATTTAAAAGCACACATACCTGCCGGCTTGCGACGAGGACGGTATATGCGGGCCAATATTCCCCATAAATATTTGACACATCATTTGAACCCCAGTAACACCTGTTCGGGCCTCCAGCGGCAAATAACAAGTCTCCGACGACTATTATGAATGACCTGACTCATTAATAAATATAGCCTGATTAAGTCTTCGCCGTGAAAAATCCCGAGCAGTCCCGGAGGTGGTCGTCACGCCGCGCCGTCAGCGGAGGAATCGGAATCGTACTGGGGTGAAGCGGGACGCAAACGACCAACGAGCATTTCCATACTTGTTTGTATTCAAATTGTATTCAAATCGTGTACTGCCATACAAACGAGGGTTGTACTGCGACGAACGTACGCACTTGATATCTGCTGGAGAGACAGAGACACTCGCGAATGTACTATAGACCAGTGGCGTACATAATGTTGCAAGAAGGAACTTCAATAATGCCACAATTTATGTGTTTTTAAATTTCGCAATGTAAGTTACTCATTTCTAAATTATTTCGGAAATAATAAATAAATGCAACACAAATAATCTCTTTCTACGATTGCTATGAAAAGCTGAAAATTACTCTCTTATTTGTCATCGTGAAGTTGACGTTTTCTATAGAACAATTGAAAAATAACTTTAACGCGCGTCTACAATGTCAACGCGTAGAAAATATACTAAATGCGCGCTTATTTCAATAGTTACCAAAGGGATACAAACAAAACAGAAACTTATCACATTGACAGTTGACAGAACGAATTTATTTTCAGTTCGAATATGTTTTTTTTAAATAATTTGACATGTAATCATAGAAAACATTATGTGTGTATCACGAGCGTCAAGTGTCTTTGTTTCTTTTATACTATTGCAGCTCTCGCCTTCGGCTCGCTCCGAAATTACCGTGCTCGAGTAACAAAGAATCACTTTACGTTCTTAATACACAAATAACTATTATAACTGCTCTAATTTGACAATTTACTGCTCATTATTTTTTTTTTTAATAAAATTTTAATAAATATTGATCTCTAATGAAATTATTTAAATCCTTAAATTGCATTTTGAAATATTTTGAATAATGATACAAAATTTAGTTAATAACAAATGTAAATAGTTATTTTTGTATTAAGTGTGCGAAATGAGTGTTTTTTTCTTGCGCGTGAGAATATTACTTTTAGTCAAGACCGCAGGTTGTGAAAAGAAAGTCATTCGAACGCGCCAAAAAACAACAATTTCGCCCACGATATACAAACATCTTTTTTTCTACAACTGCCAATAAAGGATAATAGAATAATTTTTTATTTAAAAAATAATATGAATTGTATACTATTTGACGTGTTGTAATCAACGGAAAATGTACGAAATACTAGTTTTACGCACTAGGGTGCAAAATATACGTTGTCATGTTAATGTAAATGATGAAAAAATCATGTTCATCCTCTATTGATATTAGTAAAAAAAGTATACATTTTTTTTAAAAAAATATTATAATTTGATGTTGTTATAATAAATAATAAACGCGAATTATGAATAATCGCACTTATTATTCAATGACTGCACTAATTATTCATGTAATTACATGCTGCACATGAAGATAAATATATATAAGACCGGTTAATTATGTTAAATCGCTTTCTTATAGAAATATATTACAAATACATGTCTATAGATTTATTGTTTACAATTCCCTATAATTTGCAATAACTACTTATACTAATATCAATAATTTTATTCTAATTTATTAAAATTATAGACCTTATTTGTACGTGAGAATAGATTGCTTATTACTTGTTACAGAATCTCAATCATTTTAATTTATCAGTAGCTTTGCTTCATAAATAATTAGTTATGAAATTATGTTAAGTAAATAAATGTTTTTCTACTCGATTTGAATATTTATTAATGGCAAGAAATTTTATTATTTACAACTATCAACACTTGCAATACAAAATTATAATAATGAAAAATATAAATGAAGATGGCGACCGCTGAATACCTAACCATAGTAAACATCAAAATTGTAATTGTAATCGCCTTGCTCTTTAAAAGTATTTCATTTGCATTGCAGATTTAAATAAAATTTAATTAATTATTCAGTGAATTTTTAGTACCTATTAGGCAGATTCATAAAAAGTTTTAAATTTGGAGTTTGCCAACTCCATTTTTATTTCGGGTTGTAATTATTTGTACCATTGGGATTATTTACAAAAAACATTTTCATAAATTAGGAGTATATATTAGAATGTATAGTTTTTCGCTACGGGCTAGAAAATTAATACTTTTTACACCGGAAAATCTGTCTTTACCGATATAAATAGGGAAGTGTGACTATAGGATCGGTAAAACTTTACCGGTCCCTAAATTGAAAACGGGATCAGAAAATTAAAGTTTGCATTGTTATTAGTTTATTTAAATTGCGCAAATATTTTTATTTCGTTCTGTATCCTATTTCCATGTTCACAATAATAATTTCAGTTCGGAAAATGAGATTTTACAGTACTAGTACTGTAGTTAATGTTACAATACTGTTATCGTGAATTGCTAGGTACTATACAGTTTTGTATATTTTAGAGATGGGCGAATATCAAATTTCTCGAATTCGAATATCGAATACTCCTAAAAGTTAATTTATTTATTATTAATTATTATTTAATTATGTCCTTTTCATTATTTGAATGAAATTGTTAAGATAAAATAAAATTAAAACAAAAAAGAAAAAGACGAAAACTTCAAATGTTGGCGAAAAACAAATTTGAAATATGGTACGTCTTCATGGTTTTGAAACAAAATATCTTTGTTATTAATAACTTTAAAGTATTGTAATTGCTTTAAGTTTATGTACAAATGATAAAGAAGAACATAGTCAAAAATTGAAGTCAACATATGGCGCAATATTCGAAGTATTCGAATGTTCGCTATACTGACGTTAATATTCGAAAATCTCGAATATCGAATAATGTCAATATTCGCGGCATTCGACTATTCGCGGATGATATTCGCCCATCTCTAGTATATTTAATTATAATTATTTTAAGATGTCATTTTGAAGCTTATGAAAATAATGTTTAATAATTAAATACAAATATATTTATTTTGTACTGTATCCTATTTTCTTGTTTACAGTAATAATTTCAGTGCAGATAGTGAGACTTGACAGTACTAGAATTGTAGTGAATATTACATATACCTATAATTTTTTTATATTTAATTTTAATTATTTTAAGGTATTACTTTCAAGGTTATGATATAAAAATAATAGTTAATAATTTAATGCGACACAAATTTATAAGGTATTTATTTTGATATTCAAGACTCGCCTGATACGGAGATTCTTACTCGTACCATAAGAACTTATTTTACGGTGTTATAACGTAAATAACTATTATTGGACTCTTAAGATTCTAACGCTCGCATTAGGTTCGCTCTGGAAAATACTTGCTCGCTCAGTAACGTATCATTTTCAGGTCTTGTTACGTAAATAACTTTTTTCACCATAACTTATGAAAATGACATTTTTCTCACTGAATTTAGTTGTGATAGTAACCGTTTCCCTCATTGGTGATAAAAGTAAATAACTTTTCTCACTAGTGAGGGAAATGGTTATTATCACAACTAAATTGTGTGAGGGAAATGTCATTTGACATGATGACCAAGGAAACGTGATGTGCATTTGCAAATACAATTCCTTTGATTTATTTATATAAAATAATTATTAAATTGTTTGTATCGCAAACGTAAAAATGTAATTTTCACGTTAAATGTTGAAAAAACAGTATGTAACACACGTGGGAAAGGGCCCTTGCAAATCTCTTTTCTTACTAGTATTACAATTTTTTGTGAACTAGTTAAAATTGGAAATAAAAAAGTATTAGCGTCCAATTAATATAATAAAACTGTCCGTGTGGAAATTCGCCATCAACTCCATACAATATTTTCTCGTTCGCGCCACTGGCGGCGCTGGCATTGCACGCTGCACTATATTCACGTGTCGTAACTTCAACAAGGTCCTATTCTAATTTGAATGTCTCTTGTCCGTCTCTCTCCGTACCAACCAACACTGGCTGTTAATACATAGTAGATGTGGCAGAGTTTATGCATAGCTGTGTGTATGTTGTATATGTGTCCACCTAGTGCACGTTGAGAATGCAGTACACGCGTGGCGTGCTGTAATTACATACGGACGGTGAACGGTTTGCGCACGCGTCCCGCCAAACAGATGAGATGGAAATTCCGAGTGAATACCTGTGAATTCCTGGACTGGACTGCATGGAGTATGTGCATAGTGGTGGATACTGTTGACCATGTGTCTCGTTGTATCTGACATGCACAAATTTCAAAATCATTTTTAGGTGCTCAAATCCAGTCGTAGCCCAATGGGTACAACTATCGTCTAGTAAGCAAGAGTTTAAACTTCGCTGGTTTCGAATTTTTATTTGTCAAAAAGTACTTCTAATAATTATAAAATTAATTAATGTCAAAGACATATGAACAAATTATATTTACCTGAAACCAAGGTTCGTAAATATCATGATATTTATAATAAATATCAAAATATCTGATATATAGGATATATATCAGATAAATATCACTTTTTGGATATTTATTTTTTAATTTTAGTTTTTGTACACATTTAGAAAAACTGAAAAATTCGAAAAATTTCACTTTTCCGGAGGCTATATCTCAAAAACTAAACAAGATATGGAAATGCGCTCAACGGCGTTGAATTCCCCGTGTCCGAATTGACTTATAACAGGGTGGCGACTAACCTGGAAAACCGAGAAAACCGGGAAAAGTCAGGGAATTTTATATTTCTGGAAAAGTCAGTGAAAAGTCAGGGAATTTTATTCCATGTCAGGGAAAAAAGTTTATTGTTCTTTAAATTTTTTAATTTAATTTTAGAAAAATAACTACAAACTTTTATTTCAAAATGTATTTAGTTATTTTTAGATTTTATTGGCAGAATACCCTTTATTAGATAGATAGTATACCTTTATTGGCAACAAATACCCTTTATTGCTTCTTAAGAGTTAGAACCGCCATCTATGAAAATATAACCGAAGGATGTTTACTAATTGAAAACTGTTTTGTTTTGTCTAACGTTTCTACCGCGTTATGTTTTTTCTGTATGCAATATTTAAGGTTGTGTCTTTGCCTGTTTAGAAACACAAATTGATTTTGCTTTTACTATAAATTTAATAAAAAAAAAACAATTATATTACAATATGATATAATATATGAAATGTAACCATAAATTCATAAATAAGTCAATATTCTAGAAGTCAGGGAATTTTTTTACTTAATCAGGGAAAAGTCAGGGAAAAGTCAGGGAATTTATTAATGTTACTTGAATCGCCACCCTGTATAAGCAAATTTTCATAAAATTTTATGCAATTTAATATTTTTAATTATTTCCCAAGGGGTACCCTTTTGGTTTTTTCAGATTTTAATTCAATTTTCCCAAAAATCCTTAATCGTAGGATTATTAAAACGAAAATTTACATACATATGTATTTTGACCCACTGAATCCAGTGGTGCAATCTTCAAATGCATATGACTTCTGGTTTTCGAGAAAATGTTAAAAAACCGCTTTTTGCGATTTTTTTGGCGGAAAATTGAAAAAAAATAAAAATCGCTGAAACTATGTTTATAAGTTAACTGAAGCACGAGAAAATTAATGCCGTTGAGCGCGTTTTCATATCACATTTAGTTTTCGAGATATAGCCTCGGAAAACTAGAAAGACTGAAAAATTCGAAAAATTTCACTTTTGCGGAGGTTATATCTCAAAAACTAAACAAGATATGGAAATGCGCTCAACGGCGTTGAATTCCCCGTGTCCGAATTGACTTATAAGCAAATTTTCATACAATTTTATGCAATTTAATATTTTTAATTATTTCCCAAGGGGTACCCCTTTGGTTTTTTCAGATTTTAATTCAATTTTCCCAAAAATCCTTAATCGTAGGATTATTAAAACGAAAATTTACATACATATGTATTTTGACCCACTGAATCCAGTGGTGCAATCTTCAAATGCATATGACTTCTGGTTTTCGAGAAAATGTTAAAAAACCGCTTTTTGCGATTTTTTTGGCGGAAAATAAAAATCGCTGAAACTATGTTTATAAGTTAACTGAAGCACGAGAAAATTAATGCCGTTGAGCGCGTTTTCATATCACATTTAGTTTTTGAGATATAGCCTCGGAAAAGTAGAAAAATTGAAAAATACGAAAAATTTCACTTTTCCGGAGGCTATATCACAAAAACTATTTGATATTTTTATATATAATGGATATATATCATTGCAAAAATATGACGATATATATCAAAATAAATATCATGATATATATCGATCGATATATATATCTTCGAACCCTGCCTGAAACTGACAGGAAAATAAATATTTGTCTGACCTTTAAGAATCAGGAAAGCTTTGTTTTGCATAGGTACTTGGAGATTTGAGATTTTTACCAATTTTTGAGCTAAATTGTTTATTGTAATTTTAAATGTAAATAATTATAATTGAATTTTCTGACAATAAATTATTAATAACATTGTCGGCAACCTCTTTAATATGTGCTACAATAGATAGATTATAAAATTTCAATTTTTTTTTTCCTAAAACTGACTGGAAAATAAACATTTGCCTGATCTTTAAGATTCAAGAAAGCCTTGCTTTGCATGCCTAGTCAGAAAAACAACATATTGTCTGCCTAGGCAGATAATGAAATAAACGTGAGTGTCTAGTTACTTAGCAACATAAAATACTGACTGAATATGTATGTCAAATATTTCTTTTAATTGAAATTAATTTAAAATATGTATTATTTGTTTATAAGTTTCAGGTAAAATGTTATACGTAACACGTCAGTAAAGCGTCGTACTGGATTCGTAAGCTGTTTAAGCTAGGCATGAAACTATTTACTCATCCTGTAATTGAACACTTTCCTGACTTTTTACGTAAATAACTATTAACAATTACTTTTATCGTTTTTAATCTTACTTAGGTCGTGATAAAAATTGTTTATATACCTCGGAATAGAATGTTATTTTGTTTGAAAAATTGCACATTTCTCTCTCTAACATAGATGTGTAATATACCATTATTTACTGAAGTATCATATTTCTAGTTTTTCTCTTTTGAGATTTTCTACTTTTATTGCCGATAGTATAGTATTATATTTATCATGATTCATCAATAAAAAATAAGCAGAACAGTGTCAGCTTATCGGTGACATGAATAAACCAATGTCTTTAATTACAATACATCTGTCAATAAAGAAGAAAACAAATCCGACCGCGATACGCGATAGATTCGCGTCAGCAAACTGGATCACCATGGCCAATCTCCATGCATTGCACGCGATTTCTTCACAGCGGCTGCGCTCGCAACATCTGGCGCGGTGGGACACTTTAATGAGCGGCAAAAAGACGACCAGATTTCAATTAGAGATTACAACACCCGATAAGGAGCGAACCTGTTTTTAAGAAACGCCGCTTCGCGTACAAAACGTGGACGGAGGCCGCACAGCGCTGACAGATGTACTCTGAATTTCTTTTTCGTTTTGTTGGGGAAATAAATGATAGTGTTATATTATGCTTTTTGTGATGATTGTCAGTTAATATTCCGTGATATTTGTCATTGGTCACGTAAGTAATTGCTCTAAATACTCGTGTAATGATTATCATTAATACTTTTTTATATACGACCATTACGGAAAGCACACTTTTGTGCATTTGTCACTTACTCTTCTAAAAGTACTAGTTTCATTACACGTACGCACGTGCAGAAAGTTACTATTTTTGATCAAAATAGAAACTCATAATAGCTATTTATGAAACTAGTAAGGAAATGAAGGTTATTACCTTACGCATGTGAAATTTGCAGAACGAGGCGCAGCCGAGTTATATAAACGCATAAGTAAGGTAATAACTTTATTTTCTTACTAGTTTCATACAATATTTTTTTTACTTCCGTTCTAATAAATACGAAAGAGCGTTTTTGAAATTATGAAATTTTGACATATTAATGACAGTTATAAATTCAAAAAATAAAAGAATAACACATCAGAATTCGTCTACCAAGATATCTGTTGCTATGTTATCTCATGATTTCACTAGTTAAATAATGCAGTTCATTACCTAACTCAAATAAGTGAAATAAAACGTCTATTTCCTAACGGAAGTAGAAAAAAATTATTACAAAATTATTTTTCAAATATCTTTTGCAAGTACAACTCCTTTGATTTATATAAAATAATAATTAAATTTCTTGTATCGCAAACGAAAAAATGTAACACACGTGGGAAAGGGTCATTGCAAAACTCTTACTATTAAATCCCTCGCTGTCGCTCATGCTTTAACTTTCGTACTAGTTTTTTAATTAAACCCTTTTCTTACTAGTATTACTGTTGCAAGCGTTTTTAAATGAGTGCACCTCAAGCAGAAAGTGCTCTTGCCGCTCTTGCATGGGTGTCGCTCCCGGCTACGCTTTGTTCAACAATCTCCATACGCGAAGACAATAGATTACTTTCTGTTCTAGGTACATAAATAACTATTTTTCAATTTATTTTTTAATCACCTAGTTTGACAGTTATTTAACCTTAAAATTAAAACATAATAGACAACAACTTATGACAGTTTAAATAATGATTTAAGAATTGAGTGTGGAGTATTTTTTGTTGGATATGTCACAATAGAATTAATAATTCTGTCGATTGTAGTATCGATAACATTTCCTGTTGGTTTAAATTTCGTGTCAATGTTTCGAACATGGAGAATCCCACATTAATCCTTTGGATTACTTCAAATCAGTACACGCTTTGAAACGTGAAGATTAATAAACTTGACAAGCATAAATATTATCTGTCGATTTTTTATCGACAACTTTAATATTTCTGCTATTAATAAAATATAAACACTTAAGAATTTAATTCGTTAAAGTGACTGTAAATTATTTCTTTATTAAATAGAAATTGTTTTGTAAGTAACAAAATTCTGTGGTATTTTTATTGAACATTTTTTGTTTTTTGACGTCAATGGAAAATCTACGAGTAATACGACTTGTTTTTCCAACATTCCACAAATAGTGAAAGTCATGCAGGGTAGAAAATTTTAATTCTTTCAGCGACTGAGACAGGGCTATGCTACTTGTATTCCTAATTGCATTTTTATCAGTAGATATTTGTACATTTAAATATTTGAACTAATTGCACTTTACGTTCACGTAAACAGACAAAATGATAACTTAATAAACAAAATAAATAAATACCTATATCATTACGCCATTTTAATGTGTTAATCAACAATATAATTTCGTTTTAATTTAAGTATATGTGTTGTTTATGCTGCTCTGTACAACAAGAACTGTATCCCAATTACAGTAGAAGGTTCGGCATGACCGGAGGTCAATGTGGTAGTTTATATACTTCTTAGCTTGAGTGAGATTCAAACTCGGGATCTCCGGATTCAAATTCTGTTATTTGCATATTTGTATAAATATAAATAAATATATCATTACGCCTTTTACCCATTACTGAGTGTGGCACTCTGCCGAAGAGAATTTGGAAAGTGATATATTTCTTTGCGTAAAGTGCGGTTACCAGCCATCAAATCACGGCCTTCAAAGATAATAGTGGAGGGGAAGACACAGGGGTAGATTTAATTTGGTGTAAATAGTTTGTCGGCTATGGCGATCGAACCAGGGTTCACAAGATCCACAGACCGACTCGATACCACTGAGCCACCTACCCCATTAACGACACAATTCCGTTTTTCCATGAATTTGAAGTGAAATGAATGGAAAAAAGATGCTGTTATAACGTATTGTACACGTATTTTTTGCATATTAATTTTACGAAGATAAAAATTTAAAATAATTTTGACAGATGGCAAAATTGTATAATTTAAAATGATATACAAAAAATGTAATGTAATATTGAACCAATGAAATTGTATTATTTGCTTTTTTATGTTATTTTATACTATATCTAAAATATTTGAAAAATGTATAACTTTCTAAACGATCTTTTCGTTAAATAAGGATGGACTTTCATGATTAATATGCAAAAATATAAACTTGTTTCATGCATTGGAAAGTTTATTAAAAATTAAATTAAAAATTCTGTTCCGTTTATCCGTTTTATGAATCTACCTGTTAAGATTTGACTTGTAACTTTTTACTGACGTATGTAAATATCTTAAAGTACAGATGTGTGTAGATTGACCTATGAATTAGATTTTTGAGTTGAGTAAGTAATGTGTTATTAAAGAGAAGAAGTTTTGGAAATGAGTAGAATTTTTAATGTGTTGTGTATCAGCTGATGAATGATAAATGACGACGAATATTTGGGGCAAATTGTAAATCAATTTGCCGTACACATGGCAATTTCAATTAAACCGAGAAAAAAGTGGGAATTGAAATTTTATCCATCAGCATTAAAAAATAAAAAAACGTGATTTTAATTGCGCATCAAGCATCGCGGCAACTTTTCCCAAATGACATCGGAAGTTTCGCTGCAGCGGAGGTGTGAGTGGCCGTGGGGGCGGCAGTGGCGGTGGCGGCGGCGGCCAGCGGCGCGCGGTTATCGATTGCCCGCTGTTTTTTTCAGCGCGGAAACGGAAACATCAAGCGCAGCGATATTTGTGCTCGGTTTGAGCCGCGTTCACCTTCCCGTAGACTGGGCAATTTTTACCCGCGTGATAAATGTGCCCTGCGGATGACACATCCAATGAAATACGTCAGAATTCGCCGACGCGCTGCGGGGCAGCGGGACGGCGGTGGAGGCGGCATCGGCGGCGGATGCTGACTGAGAGATTTCAATTAAAACTCATGTATGCGGAATTAATGCAGCCCCCGAACGGCCGCTTTTGTTCCACTCCCTCGTCCTCTTCAGCGATGGCGGCGACGGCGACGGCGACGGCGACGGCGAGTGCTTGTTGACTGCGCAAAGTTCAAACTTCGATGGGTGGCCGTCACCCCTTCCCCTTTCTACAAGCAACCCACGATGACTAGATGAGACGGATTTATTTATTTCTTACATTTAATTCAATTTGCGTGCTTGATGCGGTCGCTGCCTTGAGCCTGTTGGAGGGGATGAACGAATGTAGTCAACTGAATAAAAGAATTTTTTTTTCAATCTAGTGGCCCTAATACTGTGATTCATGTTATTTTTTGTTTCTGTTTTTATTTTTTTTACTGACGCTCTTTCCGCAAATGAAATTTGCTAGATTGCTCCTAATTTATCTAAAAGCCTGTTTTTTTTTTAAAGAATCTGTTTAAACTTTATTATTTTTTCTAGGGTAATGTATGTACAAATGGGGGAGTACGAACCCTTGAAACATTTAGTAAATATTTATTCATTAGATCTCTGCCAAATACCACATTCGCTTCACATTAATAACTCGTTTATTCCTCTAACTCGGAATCATTCGGTCACGTAACAAATCTTTAATTATTTGCGTTTGATACATGTCATTAGATGATAAAATTCTGTACTAAATATTTATTGGATTTTGATTCGATAAATTATACATTTTATAATTTTGTTTGTTTGGCATTATTATAATTTATACAGGCTGTTCATTTTCAATGGTACTCTATTAGTATCTCTAGAAATATAGGAGCTACGAAATCTGTTAAATTAGCAAAAAAAATCTGTATATAAGAATATTTTAATGTGCAAAACAAGAATTTGTAATTCATTTATTTTTAAAAATTATACATATTTAATTTTGCACTTTTCTCAATTATCTTGCTATGCAGAAGTATGAAACTAATATCTCGTCGAATTCAGAAAAAAAATGGAATCGAATAAGTAATAATACAAAAATACACTGCTCAAAATTGTACAGGGATATTTTAAAATTTAAATATAAAATTAAAACTATAAATTATATTCAAATATTTGTAAGAATATCTAAGGTATTATGTTTCTTAGCAATATTTGCATATACTTTATATTAATTTTTATATTGGATCCTTCTTAAATTAGTAGTTTATGTAACAAGTACATAATTTAGGTCTTTATTGGACGAGCCGAATTTTATGGCAGAGCGAGCGCAGCGAGCGAGGCTAATAAATAAGGAGAGTCTATAAAGTCCGATTATGTACGAGTTGCATACAACGTTTTATGTTCGACTGCATGAAAAATATTTTCTCTTAAAATATGATTATGTCAATACCTATATTTAAAATATTTAATTGCATCTCAAAGTGTGCTTCATTGTTATGCATTTGTTGCTTTATTTACTAAATTGTCAAAGTGAAAAAAGTGTTGAGATGGATGAAGACATTGAAGACGTTCCAAAAGAAATAAAAGATCTTACATGTAATGCAAGAGAATATCTAACAATTGTATGAAGACACATATAATACATACAGAAAATGGTGTTTAAATATTTCTTTTGAATTTTGTTTTAATGTGACATTGACAGCAGTCCAATTTTGCATTTTTATCATACTAGTCCAATAAAGTACCCGATTATGGACAGTAAACAGTGTCGTAAAACAAGGTAATATGATGCAATCGAACATAAACATATTTATAATATAATTTACAGTTTTAATTTTATATGTTTTTTAAAATATCCCTGTACAATTTTGAGGAGTGTAGTTTACCATTTAAAATAAGAAAGTTGCACATCGTATTTTGAGAATCACTGGTCTCAAATAATTATTGTTTAGTTCATTAAAGTAGTCTTATAAATTAGAAATGCAAGGTGTTAAAAGAAGAATAAAAAAGTTTGAGTCTATATGCATTTGGATATGAAAATTCTAATTTGATATTATTTTTAACAGTCTGTATAGATTGAAGATATCACAAGCCTTGGGTGGTATTTGACTCATACAATAGTTAGTGGGTCGTTGTTATTATTACTACCGACAACTAAATAAATGATACGGCGGAAAAGTTAAATTACACGTCATAAAATCTGAGTAAACATGTTTCAATTACAAAAAAATTGCGCGACAAGATAGCAAGTAGTGATTAGAGAAATATTTCCAAGGCACCAAATAAATCTCAATCTGAATTCGTAATGGCCGAGTAAAATACCCCTAACAGCATGTTCCAGTCGCGGCGTGAAAAAATATCCCGCCCGGACGCAATTTACAATTTCTTATCTCGCCAAGTAATTTATTTGACATGCGCCCGGCTTGTAATTAGCGAAGAATCTTTTCTTTACATTGATTGCGCTCCGTCAAGCGCGAATCTGTTTGAATTGAATTGAATGCACCCTCGCTGTAACGCTTTACGCTTGCCCTTTGCGATCCCTTCGATGCGCGGTCCTCGCTGGGGCTCCCTGCAGGCTTAGCATCGCCAAGGGCCGCGCGATCGCGAAAAACTTTCGCCTTGCAACTTCCGGACTGATCCCTGAGCCATGGTCGGAGAGATTTCCTGTTTGCTTTTGGCTTGGGGAATGCCAGAATAACGGATGTTGTAAATTTTATGAAATATGTTTTTCCTTTCAATTTTCTGTTTGTTTTGCAAAACCTGACTATGCCACTATTGTAACTCATAACTAGCTAGATGTATTGCCACATATTTTATAATATGATTCAGATTTTTTTGTTCCAAATTATGTTAGATATTTTTTACTTCCTTGTACGAAGTAAAGGAAGTATTGTAATCGCGAAAATTTTCGGTTCTCAGATTTCAACGGAAATAGGTATTTTGGCCCTCCCTGAATCCATTTTGACTAATTTCGTCATGCGGTCTGTACGTACGTACGTATGTATCTCGCATAACTCAAAAACGGTAAGCCGTAGAAAACTGAAACTTTATATATAGGACTGCTATAACATCTAGTTGTGCACCTCCCTTTTTGGTCATTATTTAACTACCGGAAGATTTTCATGAAAAACTATATTCAAATATAATTTAAAACTTTCCAAATTTGGTATATAAGACTACTATATCAATGGAAATAACATAATAGATTTTGGTTAAAATAGACTAACCGGAAGTGGCACATTACATGAAGCTGCTAACAGTTTTCCTTGAAAAAAATGGTATTATTTTAATTTTAGAAATGAATGCTGCAAATAAAAGTTTTAGAGAATTAAATTCTGCGTCTATCACATTAAGAATTTTTAAATTAACTATTTGCATAAACGAGATATCTAAATTTAAATATTATATATTTTTTTATTAAAAAAAAATTAAGTTTGCTATGGATTAGAACAAAAAATAAAATATTTAATGTCAAATATGTGCAATTAAAAAAATATCTATAGTTTAATACGGGTACAAGGAAGTCATGTGGTGTCCACATCAGATTTTTAATTATGGGGCAGGTGACTCAGTGGTATCAAGTCGGCCTGTAGAACTGAGAACCCGGGTTTGATTCCCACAGGCGACAAACAATTTTCACCACGTTTAAAAAACTTGTGGCTTCCCCTCCACTAGCATATTTGGATGCCGTGATTTGACGGCTGGTAACCGCAATTTTGATAGTTCCTACTAGTGATATTTTTTTCTGAAATTAAATCTCCTTGGTTACCAATAAAATATATGCTATTTTCATAAACGTAAATTGAAATTAAATCTGTTGAAATGGCAAAGTTTGTATGGGGAACTGCTTCTGCAAAAGAAATTGCAAAATATAAGTCGTAATATGACAATTGTCAGATAATATTTTGAAATGATTTTAAATTCGTTATTACTGAAATAGGAAATACAGCTCGTGTTGCGCATTCGCTATATACAATTTAAAATTCATGTCAAAATATTATCGGCAATTAAAATATCTGGGATAGGTGGCTAAGTCGACTTGTGGATTTGAGAACCTGGGTTCGATTCCCATAGGCGACAAACAAATTTCACCACGTTCAAACTACCTCTGTGTCTCCTCCTCCACTAACATCTTTGAGGCCATGATTTGACGGCTAGTAACTTCACACGAAGAAATATATCACTTACCGAGTTCCACAACCAGTAATGGGTATGTTTATTCTTTATTTATATTTGTTGTATTAGTCATGACTAAGGCCCGGATTTTTAGGCAATTGCCTAGATTCAAATTTTAATATACTTCAGGCAATTTAGTTTTTCTATACATAGGTAATATGTTTACGTGTAATGGAAGATTTTTTTTTCGTGCCTTAGAGCCTATTTTTTCTATATTTTGGTTATTGTGCCTATTTTACCTTATACAGCCTATTTTGCGTATTTTTGTTGCCTATTTTAACTTTTATTGACTAATTCAGCACTCTACATAGTATTTCAACCTAACCTATAATATTTAAAGTACTTACTTTAATCAAGTTTTTGGGTGTGAATTTAAAATGCCGAAAGAAAAAACCTGTTTTAGTCAAAATTTTACGTGGCAATTCAATTGTGTCTTTGCCATTAATCAATGGAGCTGAGGTAACTTTAGACGATATGGCTAAATATAAGAATGCCCCGGTCACATTTTGTGATGTCTAACGAAGTTTTCTGCTTACAAGCAAGTTCTGACTGACCGAAGACAGTCCCTTTCCGAAAATTTCATAGCGCAATAGCTCGTAATATTATGTGAATCAAAGTATACTACATAATTTGAATTTGTATAATAGTTAATAAAATTATTATTATTTTATTAATATTTTTTAGATTGCGTTAATTTTTGTTTAAAATGATGATTTTTTCTAATGAAGAGTAGATACGAGTACCAATATTAGAAAAAGGATTCGTTTTTTTTTTTAAACAAATTATTTACATTTAGGCTGCCTAAAATCCCGCCTATTTTAGAGTAATTCACGGCCTATATGCCTGCTTATTTGGGTTTTTTTAAGTGCCTAAATATCCAGGCTTTAGTTATGACAGTAAATGATTATGGAGTGTTAGTGTAAAATGCATGGGTACGCCACTGTTGAGGTTCTGTCGTTGCGTCTCCGCACCACGTTCAGCGAAGCATGCGGACACCATTGTTGCAGGACCTTTAGCTGCTCTATACACGCGCCGAGCCTTTGATAGTTTGATACAATGACCGGCTTGATTAATGGGCTAATCCCCGCCGCTCCGGGCATGCACAATGCGGCGGCGACGCCTCCAGTCCCGGAGCATTCCGGATATTAGGAATCCTTCGTAAAGACAACCGCCGCGCATCGTACTTGCCGCCCTCGCACTCGACACTTCGCAATATATATTCATGATGCCGAGCGTCCGCGTCTGCCATCCGTCCCGCCGCTTAGACGTTAGACGTCGGGACGTCGTTGACGGATAAAAAGCTTAAGTAAGGAGGACGACTGAGGATTAAACGACGGGTTTGCTGTATCGATACACACTTGTAATACTATCTTCCTACTATTTATAACTCATACTTATTTTGTAGAGAGATTCTCCGTACAATCAAAAAAGAAATTATCAGAAACAATAATAATAATAATATTTATTTATTTAGCATAATTTTTAAAACTACCGCTGTGACTCGTCCTCCTCTAATATATGTATCTGGAGCGCTTGATTTGATGGCTAGGAACCGCATTTCACGCGCGTAAATATATCAATTAGTGAAATCCGGAAAGAATCAATGTTCTAGAAAGGTTATAAATGATAAAATTTTTATTTTGCATAAACTTTGTTTGCTTAGTAACAAGCATTAGAGCATAGTAAATGGTTTTGTTTGTAAGTTTGCTTGAGTGATTTTGTTACGAACAAAAAATTGAGTTGTTGAATATACGAGTAAAAATATATCGAAACAAAATGTGAAAGGTCACATCTTATTTGGTTAGATAATTTCTCGAGATAAATAAAGTAATTTTGTAACAAACTGACAGATAAAACAAATAAATGTATTAATGATTTTGTGTCAAATTGATAACATAAAACATTTACTCGATTTTTACGAATAAATTTATATTAAAATATAAATATATCATCACGAATTTTACCTATTACTGGGTGTGGCACTCTGCCGAAGTAGATTTCGGTAAGTGATATACTTCTTCGCGTGAAGTGCGGTTATCAGCTGTCAAATCACGGCCCCTAAAGATGTTAGTTGCGGGGGAGCCACAGGGGTAGATTTAATTTGGTAAAAAGTATCAATAAAATTAAAGCAATTTGATAGTTATCTACTATTGAAATTAATAAGCAATATTTTTTCACTGTAATTAAAACTCCTTTGTTATTAAAAAATGTAATGCTATTTTTACAAACGTTAATTGAAAAAAAAATTTCGATGGAGAACTGCTTCTACAGAAGAAATTGTTGCTTGTTAAATTCTCACGCCAAATATAATTCCTAATATTTTGATATAATTTTAAATTCGTTGTTACAACTAGAAAGTCGGCCTGTGGATTTGAAAATCCGGATTCGATTCTTTCAGTCGACAAACAATTATCAATATAAAACTGTGCTTATTGCTTGAATTTTCAATTGTTTTGCATTATGATTGGTTGAAAACAGGTCAAACGAAATTATTAGTTTTTTTTCTATTTTAAAAACTGGTCATTTACAGCAAAATATTAGATTCTTAATTTAATTATTTATTCAAAACGAATAAATAACAACGCTGTCAAACATTCGATTTGCTTTTACTCATTTAAGCCAAATTTAAAATTTAACTTTTGGCATTATAACTGGCGTTAAGTAACACATTTTTTGCGATGCTAAGCTTGCTATTTTAAAATGTTTGTTGTCCGATACGTTGTTACTAAACAACAATGTAAATGACAAATAAGTATATTTAGAAATTTAAGTGCCTATGTTGTTGTTTACAAAATTTTCAAACAATTCCAACATTTATTGGCGATTTGACGGTAATTTATGCTATACTTTGTCAGTGAAGTGAAATATAAGCAAATCTATTACAAACGTTGAAATACAAGTATCTTTCTAATACATACAATATTTAGTATTTATTTGTCTGTTTAATGTTGATTATTGTAAGTGACATGTGTAACTCTCTAGTCTAGAATAATTTATATAATAATATCACTCAAATAAATCATAGCGTAAAATGATCAAATAGAATGAAAATAAACCGAAAATGATAAAAAGCGTGTAGAAGATAACGCATTCCATCTGGTCGCATTTTCCAAGCTGCACTGTTGCCAACATTACGTATACAAATGTCGAAAGTCACCCAAAAGATGACCCACGCTGACAATTCTCTGTCCCATATCTTGACCTTGGCATAAATCAACGCATGGCGGTATGGCTCGCTCCCAACAGAACCGCCGTGCATTTTTCAATGACAAAACCATTTAACAGAAGAGCCTATGATGGAGTGTACCACGAGAGACTCATCCTCTGATTGGATCACGAGTGACACCGATCAACGATGCAGCATTTTTAACGCGGTCGGCGGTCGGGATACGAAAATACGCGCAAGGTTCGGTCAACCAGTGGGCAATAGATATTTTCGAAAAGAAAACTATTTGTCAGGTGTCAAACGGAGGCGGTTGGAGATGTTTTAGGGTTTTTTGTGTCTTTTTAGGGTCGAAACGAAGATCTTTTTCATCCTGTCAAGTTTCTTATGCAAAACCCACGACTGGGAATGTTTTCAAACGGGATATTGCACGTAATTTCTTTCACTTCTGAGGGATTAGTGTCTCAAAAGATTTTTTTTATTAATAAATAAATTAAATAAAAGGCAATTACTATTTTCAAATTGAAAAGATTCTAATAATAGGTAGCTAAATTTTCTTCTACTTGAACCTATGAAGGAACGAATCCAGTAAGCATTAATTGCAAGCTTTATTTCCACCTTCTCACCGTTTTTTTTTTAAATTAATTTACTTTATTAGTTTTATAAAAGTATACTTTACATTTTGCAATCAAAGTTTGTTGGCGGTAAAACATATTATAGCTACACAAGACTATTGATTAACATTAAATAATATTTATGTATTGAAAACAGGGTTCGTAAATATCATGATATTTATAATAAATATCAAAATATCTGATATATAGGATATATATCAGATAAATATCACTTTTTGGATATTTATTTTTTAATTTTAGTTTTTGTACACATTTAGAAAAACTGAAAAATTCGAAAAATTTCACTTTTCCGGAGGCTATATCTCAAAAACTAAACAAGATATGGAAATGCGCTCAACGGCGTTGAATTCCCCGTGTCCGAATTGACTTATAAGCAAATTTTCATACAATTTTATGCAATTTAATATTTTTAATTATTTCCTAAGGTTTTTTCAGATTTTAATTCAATTTTCCCAAAAATCCTTAATCGTAGGATTATTAAAACGAAAATTTACATACATATGTATTTTGACCCACTGAATCCAGTGGTGCAATCTTCAAATGCATATGACTTCTGGTTTTCGAGAAAATGTTAAAAAACCGCTTTTTGCGATTTTTTTGGCGGAAAATTGAAAAAAAATAAAAATCGCTGAAACTATGTTTATAAGTTAACTGAAGCACGAGAAAATTAATGCCGTTGAGCGCGTTTTAATATCACATTTAGTTTTCGAGATATAGCCTCGGAAAAGTAGAAAAACTGAAAAATTCGATAAATTTCACTTTTCCGGAGGCTATATCTCAAAAACTAAACAAGATATGGAAATGCGCTCAACGGCGTTGAATTCCCCGTGTCCGAATTGACTTATAAGCAAATTTTCACACAATTTTAAGCAATTTAATATTTTTAATTATTTCCTAAGGGGTACCCCTTTGGTTTTTTCAGATTTTAATTCAATTTTCGCAAAAATCCTTAATCGTTGGATTATTAAAACGAAAATTTACATACATATGTATTTTGACCCACTGAATCCAGTGGTGCAATCTACAAATGCATATGACTTCTGGTTTTCGAGAAAATGTTAAAAAACCGCTTTTTGCGATTTTTTTGACGGAAAATAGAAAAAAAATAAAAATCGCTGAAACTATGTTTATAAGTTAACTGAAGCACGAGAAAATTAATGCCGTTGAGCGCGTTTTAATATCACATTTAGTTTTCGAGATATAGCCTCGGAAAAGTAGAAAAACTGAAAAATTCGATAAATTTCACTTTTCCGGAGGCTATATCTCAAAAACTAAACAAGATATGGAAATGCGCTCAACGGCGTTGAATTCCCCGTGTCCGAATTGACTTATAAGCAAATTTTCACACAATTTTAAGCAATTTAATATTTTTAATTATTTCCTAAGGGGTACCCCTTTTGTTTTTTCAGATTTTAATTCAATTTTCGCAAAAATCCTTAATCGTTGGATTATTAAAACGAAAATTTACATACATATGTATTTTGACCCACTGAATCCAGTGGTGCAATCTACAAATGCATATGACTTCTGGTTTTCGAGAAAATGTTAAAAAAACCGCTTTTTGCGATTTTTTTGGCGGAATATTGAAAAAAAATAAAAATCGCTGAAACTATGTTTATAAGTTAACTGAAGCACGAGAAAATTAATGCCGTTGAGCGCGTTTTCATATCACATTTAGTTTTTGAGAAGCCTCGGAAAAGTAGAAAAATTGAAAAATACGAAAAATTTCACTTTTCCGGAGGCTATATTACAAAAACTATTTGATATTTTTATATAATGGATATATATCATTGCAAAAATATGACGATATATATCAAAATAAATATCATGATATATATCGATCGATCTATATCTTCGAAGCCTGATTGAAAATGTCAATTAATTCGAGTAAACTTGGCATCGAAAAAAGAGAAAAAATATGTCTTTTAAATATGTAATTTTATGTTATATCTTACAAGTGGGCAAATAAAAAAAATATATTAATTCTCTAGTATAAATAGGGTTTTAGTATCCACAATTATTGTTTGAAACTTTTATATCTATCTATCTCTATTTTTATAAATTCCACATTTTCAATCATATCTAGTAATGAATGCATTTTTTTGGAAAACAAAATCATCCTTAAATAAGTTTAATAAATGAGGCATCTTTGTGTTAAATTTAATCGTATCTTTTACAATTCGTGAGATCCCCATGCGTGAATCTAATTTAGGATATTCTGTATATCGTGTTCACAGAAATAAATTCGAAATACCGTCGAGTAGTAAAAAGATAATTATGTATTAGTTTCTGGTGAGGAATTTGTAACTAGCAAGTAAAATAAATGTTTAATTAAAATAACAAATCCTTAGCATGTAACTCGTCGGAGATTCATGTTGAGCATAATACAATACATAATAATTCCAGTGAGCGCGGCTGTCTGCATGCGAAACTCTCAAAAATATTACCTTAATAAGTTCGGGACATGTGAAATGAGCATCATTTACAACGAGCGAGCTAGTGTCGGCATCCAATCTCCATAATATAATAGATTCATTACAGTTCCAAATGTCCGCTTGTAGAACTTCCGACACTGTTATTAGTCATTCGCTGCTATGGCGTTTCAGCCGAAGGGACACGACATTTTTCGCTGTGCGCCCGGGGCCCAATAGGGGTGGGGCGGCCCTAAAAGCGTAACGCACTCGACAACAAAGGCCTCAACGCCGGATTGGCCCCGTCCGCCCACCGAATGAGCGGACCGTTCAAAAAAACAACTATACGTCCGTTATTAATAGAGTTTTTCAAATCGTGGCAGTCTTCGCTTGATTTATTGTTGGGTTCACGGATGAACAATTTATTGTTTTTCAAGAAGATAACATAATTATTAATAATTAAAACGTATAAAATGGCCGCATCGTCTTCATCACAGCTGACAAAAAATAGACCTTCCTCAGAGCGTGAGACTCACTTCGTAATTAACATAAATTAATATGGTTTTTTTTACGCAGCATTTCGTATTTTTTTGTCCCCATGAGGAGTGAAGTTACTCGTGCGTAGGAACATTGTAATTAAATCTGGGCGCAACACGCAGAATTACTTAGCACGCATGTTTACGAATTTCAACCTTCCCGAAAAAAATACAGGATGAATGCAACATTATTATTAGGTGCGTTCAATTCACCTAGCAAATCTAGCGAATACTAAGTTAGCTGTCTGCTAATGTGTCCATTGAACGATATATCACGATATTATTGTGGATAGCTAGTGAGGTCAGTGGAAATGAAGTTGAAGACAAATTAAAATTTTTTTTTTTCCTTTGACATGTTTTCAACCAATCATAATGCAAAATCCCGTCATCAGGTAAATGTATTTTTCTTCTCCCGTTATTAAAATGTCATTTACCGTATTGATATCTATGGCGCTAAATAACATCTTAATCATATTTTGACAAGCCGTTGCTGCGAGCGTTTTAGTCACGGCTTGAATATTAAGCACGGGATGAAGTTAGCTTAGGCTTCTGCTACTTAATCGTACTTTTTAAATAATTTAAAAACTTTTAAAAAATCTTAATTTACGATCGTAGGAAAAGTATAGTATGTGACTCATTTTATAAGCTCTTTAGATACTCGTTTTTTATACATTCAAAACAAAAGAGACGTTTAATAAAACTTGTTATAAAATGTACTATTATATCATGTCAATTTGACACAAAGTTATTTTATTTCATGTTGTCAGTTTGACACAATATTATCTTATTTTATCACGCGATCTTTCATATTTTCTCTAGATAAGTTTTTGATTGCTTATAGCAAAATCACTCGAGTAAACTGACATTAGGCAAAACCTGTCGCCCTACAGACGACAAATTATCGATAAAATTTGAAAAAACAGTGATTATAATTATTTTATCGTATTTTTTAAACTAACTTTCATCATCCACTCTCATTCAATATTTTGCCTCATTTTGTGTAAATGTTCTGTCGAAAAAATTAGAAGGGACCAAATTGTTTGAGGTGCTTATTTTTAGTATATAATCCATTCGACAATGCTAGGTTAGCAAACTGTTCAATAGATTATATTTCCGTTCGCGCACCTTTTGTTTACAAAGAACAAAATGATGTGGGAAAAGCGCCGCCTCTCGCCGTGCACCGCGTGAGCGAATGTAAAGAGCAGAACGAGAGTTGTCCTGCAGACGCAAAAACGAATCCGGAGCAGAGGGCCATTCGCATGGGGATATGATTCCGGCGAGTGCGACAAGAATTATGATACGGGTGGTGAAAATAAGGGTAGGAGGTTGAGGCTTTTAGAGCAGCCGGCGTAGCGAGAGAGACAACCGGCACAGCGGTGTAGCGAGAGCGAGACGACGAACGGGCGTGCGTGCACCCAGCACTGTATAGTGATGTTTGAAACGCTGACAGCTCGCCAGTACTATTACAAGCTTCCCCCCGCGCGCGCCGAACGCCGCTGAACGCCGCTTCCAATCCGTGCGTCTCCGAGCTTCCATACGTTCAGTGCAAATCGTGGTGCGAGACTCTGCCAACGCCAACATCATCCATGAATGACAGCACGAGGAAAACAATTCCTTCGTTATTTGACAGTGACAGTGACGTTTTACAATTATGATTTCGCGATGTGAATTAGTGACAATGTGATCAGTGGGTCAATGTTGGTGTGGACGGAGCTGGTGACAGTGACAGTGACAGGAGCTGGAGGACAGTCACGGTAAGACCACGTGTGTAGCGCAGCCCCGCGCCGCGCTAATTGATATGTTGTTCCGGAGCGATAATGAATCGAGACGAATGCGATATAGAACCGGGGCTAATGCGGACACGAATGCAGGACCCCTTGTTACATAACATGCAAAACCTGTTTCATATCATCGACCTTATTCCCTGCATCATTCGCTAATTGCTTTTTGTTTATTCTAATTAATTAAATTACATAAACGCTTCGGGCCAAATCGATTAAAAAAAATGAAAACAATTAATCCGGTGACTTTATAAATGATTGTTATTGTAAGATATGTACTTGTTAAGATGTAATGACTCCATAAATCAATAATATTAGTAATTTGCAATTGAAAATCACACGCTATTACTACATTACAGCCAGTGTTGTAACATTACAACGTAATACTTTATTTACAATACGCCCATGTATCCTACAGCACCATATTTTTACAATCAATTTCTTCGTGGCTTTATACTACCTGTGTTAACAGCATCGTCGTGATAGTTAACGTGAACATAACAAGGATGTTTTTTGAATGAACATTACCGGCTGCACGACTGCCTAGTCGAACCTGACATACTAAACTAAGCCTTATTCCCACGGCTGTACGACTCGGGCGGCGCGTTGAGTTTATTGCTTGATCAAGATCTTTACACGTTTGGCCGTTGGCGGTCGCTGATAATTTATTGCCCCGAATTCTAAATTACTATACATCGAGGATAGGTTTATGAAAAAACATATTTCGGGACGAAAATAGATTAATCGATTTCATCGTTTTTCGCAATATTTCATTCACTTATCTTAATGCAAATTAAAATTATAGTTTCACACTTTTCTATCATATTATTCAGGGTGGAAATCTAGTTAGTACCATAATAATTGTTATAACTTGTGATAATTATACTAAATTTTTCATGCAATTCAGTCCAATTTCACGGTATATTTTCACATGCATAATGAATTGTTTATTTTTTTCAGCTGTTACTTAATTACCTGTAATTAATGTAATTAACTGTCGTATGGATACTTGCGTTATAACATGATATAGTTACGGTATTAATAATACGTTAATAGCCTTATTTTCAAAAAAGTTTTAGCTAATCCTGAATTTTAAATTAACTCAACTTATTCTAGTCCAAACAGTAACAAGATCATATTAGAGTTTGTGAATATGGTTTAGATAAAACTCTTATGCGAATTAGAATGTTTAGTTAAAAATCTGCGGCTTTCCAAGACTTTTAAAAATCTTACAGCACTTAAGTTATTACAGTTTTAAGTACAATAATTACTTAAGAATTAGCTTTGTCATGAACAACACTTAAAATATTTTCTTGTACATACTAATTTTAAGTTTGTTATTACTTAAAAGTGTGAAAACTTGTTCAAGTATACCTAATGGCTGCAAAATAATAGTGCAAATTTTATTTCAGTCGATTATCATTTAAGAATGATTATAATTACGAACGGATAAACGGTTATAATTGAAGCGAAACTATGAAAATAATTATTAATTATTATTTACTATCTTTTGTTAACATCATCAAAGCTTGTTAATATTTGTATTAAAGTTTATAACTTGTACGTGTCTTTGATACGTAATAGCTACCGTCAAGAAATTGTAGTAGTTGCATGAGATAATTCAGAAAAGAATTGTTTACATTATGCAGTTGCATGAAAAATTTTGTATGATTTGGTCTGCCTCAGCCTCCAAACTTTTCTACAACGCACACAAACAATTATTTCGTAAAAGGGTTAATTAATTTGTTTTTATACTTCCCTTAGACAATAGACGTTTTATTTCACTTATTTGAGATAGGTAATGAACTGCATTATTTAACTAGTGAAATAATGAGGTAACATTGCAACACAAAAAAATAAGATATCTTGGTAGACGAATTCTGATGTGTTATTCTTTTATTTTTTGAATTTATATCTGTCATTAATATGCCAAAATTTCATAATTTCAAAAACGCTCTTTCGTATTTATTAGAACGGAAGTAGAAAAAATATTGTATGAAACTAGTAAGGAAATAAGATTATTACCTTACTAGTTTCATAAATAGTTATTATCTATTGTTCTTAACGTATCGAGTAAACATTTTTGTATCTTTAGGATCCATGTTCAAGTGTTCTTGAAGGGAAGAAAATGTGTAGCTACTATGTTAAGCAAAATCAAAGTCGTAAACAATTTAACAAGAATATCAAGTCGGTAAAATATAGTAGCACAAGTATTTGGCTTCGTGTTCGCAGAATGGTGTGGCGTCGGACACGAAACTAACAAGCCGCAAGGGTAATAATTAAACATTTCAACATTGGTCTCTACTCGTGTGGCGTCCGCAGTTAGACGTCCATGTCCGCCCGTGTGTGTTCGGTGCGCTATTGCGGCCATTGGGTTCTCAGCCAATGGGGACGGCTGAAACTTCGCTTCAGGAAGCAATTACATTTGATAATTATTGTCGGTTTTTGCCCGATAAAAATTAATAATAGGTTGCCGTCGTATCGTACACGGTCCATCTGTTTGTTGCCGGCCGCCGCAGCTGTGTAATCGCTCGCTATCTGCGCTAACTTCACGCTGCTGACGTCAGACGCATTCCCAATTGAGACACATTCATCATTCATCGTTCATCACCGTCATTGCATTGCTGTCCGGCCCACTGAGAGAGGACTTGCACTAATCATTCAGAAATAGAGCAGTGATCACACTTTTTTCATCACTTCATTGTAGGTAATTTCAAGCTTCCTGTTGCTTTTTCTGCAAGAGGCGCTTTTTCCAACAATAATTTAAGCAATATTTTTTTTTCCTTCTGGCTTCCTGGCGGACCAACTACTAAGGTCATATGCCGCCATTACGCCCTGATCCTGGGTTTTAGATTTTAGAGTCAACAGCAACGCGGGTTTCTCGGGACGGTCACCCATCCAAATACTCCCCGCGCGCAACGTTGCTTAACTCGTGTTATCGCATAGATCAGTTCCAACGAGTTGAGCCATGGCCGTTGACAAAACAATATTTATTTTGTAAGAAATGCGTAGGTCCATTTTTATACAAGCATACTCACTATTTACATAATTGAAATTAAAATAAGAAAATTAGAAAAAGTATTTGCTTTCTTTACATGGGTGCGGTGGCCGAGCGTGTTAAGGCACATCTCTTAACATATTGTGACGTCAGGATTAAACCAAGGTTCGTCAGTTCGAATCCGCCCGTCGACAATGTGTGATTTGTCGTAAAATATAAAATACAGTTACATGTATTTATCACACTCGGGCGCTATAAGCTAGTCACTTATACGTCTTAAATAATGTAGCATTCGACTAAGAAAACCGGCAGTACGGCAGTGTAAAAACTGCGGCTCGGTGTGTCCGGTAGGCCCAGGCCCAATTTGGGCTATAGCGCCACAGATGATGATTTGCTTTCTTTTACTGTCACTGTTATCTGGAACAACTGAAATTTTTATATAATAAACTTCTAATATCTTACCGATTACCAAAATCGTCTGAAAGAAGGCCGCTTGCAGCAAAATTTTACTAAGAAACCAGCGTGATATTCCAGGTCTTGTATATAAAGTAGGCGACGCTGCAGACCAGGATTGAGATTCTCGGTTGTTATCATTTTAACTTGATTTAATATCCGAATAAATGAAAATATATTTGCAATGGTTATTTTTCATTGTTATTAGTTATAAATTCCTGCCCCTGTATTGAAATCGAAAGTTGCATAAATAAATAAATAGACAGGATTAAACTCAATGGCTAGTAGCACAAGCTCTGTATTTGTGTGTTCTAATAGCACGGTTTTAACATGTTAGAAATAGCTAAAACACCCAAATACACTGCTCTTAAAACAGGCAAAAACAGAGCTTGTTCTACCAGCCATTATCTCTGGGATGTATATTTTCTTACGAAGTACACATAAATGACCGACCTATAGGTATAATAAATATTTAAATATTCTATTTGTAAAGCTTCAGATTAAAGACTAGGTAATAACTTTCTATATTTATCTAAATATGCAGCTTAATAAGGTTCTCAGGAAAAATTGTTGCGAATTCTTTTGAAGTAAAAAGTGTATTAATACTTATAAATTGTATGTATTAGGTTAGTTGGTTAGATATGTGCGCGACTGTTCTATCTGTATATGGTCAATATTGAAAGTAAAAAAGTGTCAATAGATGCCGGCACGCATATATTCAAATCAGCAAGTGTAGAGTGTCAAACCCGTTCAGTTAATAACATTCACAGATGAAGTGTTCTTTAATTTGCATAATTCATCCGACGAACGAAGCGACAACAATGCACAGATAATCAGAACATGGTAATCAGGTCTCGGTTTGAGCCGTGACAAACCAGGAGTGAATCGGCATAATTCCGATTTGAATATGCGGCAATCAGACGAAGTGGAGTGCGCGAAGTTCCGTAGTAAATCACCCGCCAATTAGATTCCGTTGTTGGCTGCAAACGCTACGTAGATTTGTACCTCTACTTCACACGTTCATGCTTCTACACATGCTTGCTGAGCTTGTTAGATGCCCGAGACTTTTTAAGGGTTCGCACCCTTACGAACATATGGCCGATGCCCTAACGGATCATGATTGATGCTCTTTAGACCAGGAGGCCATTTTGATTAGGATTTATGTTTCGTTCTATTAAAGGTTTAGATTTACTAATAGGCTCTTCAATTGCCTTCGAACCCAATGAAATCTCAGTAGTGACGATGGTTTCTAATTTATTTCTCATTTGTTTACATTTATTCCCTGTTTACTTCGCTCCAAAATATTTACTTTTTATTGACTCATACAAACTAAACATCACTCACTAATTTCTTTTTTAATTAATATAAAGATGATTTCGACCACTATAAGTAGGTGATGTTAGCATTATTGCCGTGGATAACAAATTAGAAAAATGCACTTTAGAATAAGATTTTATCGGTGAGAAATTACAATGTACAAACTTGAAACAAAAGTACACTTTCAGTTGGTTCCTTAGTCGGTAAACAAGTTTCATCACATTAAAGTTTTTAACGGGCGTAATTTGACAGCTGGTAACCACACTTTAAGCGTGTAAATATGTATATCATTTACTGAAATCTATCCGGCAGAGTGTCACACCTAGTTACGAGTAAAAGGCGCCATTATATATTTATTTATTTTAAATTAAAATAGTCAATTTATACAACATCAGATAAATTTGTATTTGTAGTGTTTACAATTATAATTTCATTATGAATATATTAGAAATAATTTTTAAACTAGTGCAATTAATTTTGCGATTAAAAAAAAATCTGTTTGATTCGTGATCAATAGTATCTGCCATTATAATAACAATAATAATTTTGTGAAACATAGCCAAGTGTTTATTTCATACTTTTTATTAAACCTTGTTTCACCAAGTGTTGGATGACAATTAATTTTGTCTTTGTTGTTATTTAAATTGCTATTGCGTAGCTTCTCCTTTTTTCGGTAGATGGCATGATCTGTTCCACAGAACTTCTCATGTCATCTTACCTGTTGTTAGAGATCTTATTCTCTGCTGGCACAGTTCTTCGTCACCAGCTTCTTCACGTGAACTTTGTTCTAGGTAAAGAAGTGAGTTATACCATACTGATGAGCTCTAATAAGAGCGAAACGCGTCTATGGTTACTAACTGTGCTGGCCAGCCTCTGACGATGCCCTCATAAGGTGACTTGGAGGCTGAATTTTGTGAAACATAGCCAAGTGTTTATTTCATACTTTTTTTAATAATATTTTCTTATCAAAAACAACTGCGCTCAGAGGCCAATTACAAAACTAACAGGAGATTTGATTTCACGGAAACTTTTGGCAAAATAGTTGCAGTTTCGCTGAAAAAGGAAAGTTTGCGTATTAAATTTTGACTTCAACTATTCAAACAAATTCAACTTCGTACTAATGGTTCTGATTGCTCTATAATCTGTAGGTTTCCTTTACTATAATTAGGATTAATTTCCTATTATGTATTATGGATAATTAACTATTTCAAGCAACTTACTTGGCTGGTATTCCAAACGTATTGGTAATATTGTATTGCAAGAGATAAAACAAATGTAATTGGCAATAAAAGTATGTGGTTTGTTGCGCTTGTAGTAGTGATACATGCATATATGTACTGTCTTGATATGGTGTAGCAAGATCTAGCTACCACCAAAGGCGATTAAGCGTAAAACAATGTTATCGAAGCCGCATAGCAGTAACAACCTTAACCCATAAATAGCAAGAACGAATTCTCTAAATTTCACTCTAACATTACAACATGTTATTAACATCATCCAACCGAACGAAACCAATAGCATGTAACCTAATTCGAAAATACTCATTTTGCCGTTCGCCGTTCGAAATTACAAAACAACACGCACACGCGCACCGCACGCACACGTCTGAGAAAAACGCGTGCGTATCGTGGCGTTGTAACGGTAATCGGAATAAATTTCGTCGTGTTTTAGATTAGCATCGATTTAAATTATTGCTTGCCGGTCGCTCGGAACCGGTCTATATCCGAGAGGGCGCGAGTGGCTGTACCGCTAGGCGGCGGATCGCTCAGCTGTTCACAAGGACGAGTTGACGCTGAGGTTAGGTCGGTCGCTGGGTTCGTCAGCTCGTAGAGAACACTATCAACTGAGGAACACTGTTGCCAACCCGTTACCAGCAAATTCCCTTTTAAAATATCTCCCTTTTACTTCAATATTAAAAATACAATCATTCTAGTTTTTATTATATTTAATTTAAATTACATATAAATAACTTTTTATACTTTACGTTCACAATCAGTCTATTATTATACTACAAACAGTTTAATAATACAATCTATTGTTGTACGGTTTTTGGTAATTTTTTATTTTGTAAGATTGGCTGGTAGCACAAGCTCTGTTTTTTTCCTATTTTAAGAGCAGTATTTTTGGGTGTTTTAGCTATCTCTAACATGTTAAAACCGTGCTCTTAAAACACCCAAAAACAAAGCTTGTGCTACCAGCCATTGATACTACTACGCTGTCATACATTAAATGCCATTTCAAAATAATAACCTCAAACATTTTTAAAATGTTCTTTTATAACAATTTGAACGTATTTCCTGCGTCAGATAATTATTTTATAATGATATTATTAAGAAACCCTAATAAAAAAGACAATTTAAAAAATGAAATTACAGTTTGGTAAGTTATAGCTTAAGAATTTAAATTATCAAAATATCAACATATTTCTTTTCAAATTTTATATCATAACCATATAATTCGCATAAAAATTATTATCTATACACATGTAAAATAAAAGGAAGTATGAAAATTTCTTGTGTCTAAAAATTTCACAATTAAGAATTGTTTTATTTTAAGTATATTCTTCTGAAATCAAAATTTATTTTGTAACGTAACCACATGTCACATAAATACCTATGTTGTGATTCGAAATGTTTGCAATTGAATTTGCAATGACGCAAAGTAAAAAAAAATAAAATTATAAAACTCGTTTTATACAAGATATTGTCACAATCGTTTCTTTTAAACACATGGTTTTATAAAACTCGTATAATACGAGTAATATACCATAAGTTATATGTAAATAGATTAAGAATTATAAATATTTGCACATACGTAAAACAAACTGAAAGTATCGGTAATTATTGACAGGTATTGCAAGTTCTCTTTCCTTTCAGACAGTTAAAAAAACTTTAAAAAAGTAAAAAATATCTTCGGTTGGCAACACTGCCCCATCAACTGAGAAATGTGTAAAGAACGCAGACCTTTTGTACAACATTGTTGTTTGTAGCAACTAATAAATATGGTATATTAATTTAAGTGAAAGTTATTGTTTTGTTAAAATGCCATACGTACCTGTCATTTAAAATCAAAGTACTGACATTATGATTCTATAACATTATAACAATAATTTTCACTTTGCAGAATGTATATTTATTTGTTGCTCATAACACTATGTAGGTATAATAATATTGATTTGATTGACAGAAAATAAATTGTGGTAAGAAAATTATCTTTAGATTTACACTAGTCAGTGCAAAGATATTCAAAAGGCGTGGATAATATCAGTATTAAAATAGTAAAATTTTATAGGAAAATATTTTTTCTACTCCCGCTATTAAAATGTCTGGTTTTCATCGCGCTAATTTACATCTTAATCACATGTTCATAAGCTTCGAACGTTTTAGTCACGGCTTGAAATATTAAGCACGAGGTGAAGTTAGCTTCAGGCAACTGTCATTGTAACTTTACTTTTTAAATAATTCATAAATCTACAACTGTGGCAGAGTGCCACACCCAGTAATGGGTAAAAGGCGTGGTGATATATTTATTTATTTATAAAACTTTACATTTTGTTGTTGTCTTAATTTGCGATCGTAGAAAAAGTATAGTATGTGACTCGTATTTTAAAATCTTTAGATACTCTTTTCTTATAAACTCGTAACTAAAGAGACGTTTATAAAATTTGTTACATAATATATAATTAAAGTGGTCAAAAATCTGTTTTTCCGATCGCGAGTAAAAGCGTATTTTAGTCCCGTTGTTAAGCGAAGAAATATATAACAAATTTGAATTATTTTTCGTTGGTAAAAATAATTATTCATTTTATATACTTCGGTGTATTAAAGAAGTTTCATGCTTCAATTTGACACCTCTCTTCTTTGGTATATAATACATTATTATCTGAAGGATTTTTCTCGAAAATAACTTAAGAACATTTGATCGTAGAAAAGAAAGGAACATTTTTTATAATGAC
Source organism: Pterostichus niger (assembly GCA_947425015.1). Taxonomy (NCBI): domain Eukaryota; kingdom Metazoa; phylum Arthropoda; class Insecta; order Coleoptera; family Carabidae; genus Pterostichus; species Pterostichus niger. The sequence continues at coordinate 32,298,957 of OX380341.1, forward strand.
TGTAGCAATATATTTAGAAAATATTCTACCTCTCTGCTTTCGCCAAACAAGAAAACCAATCTGATTTCAATCTAAAATGTGATAGAACTATCTGCAGATGTAGATAAGCTAATATCAATCCAAAATCCGATTGCAAACGACTCCTCACGCACCAGCCAAGTCCATCTCCGTCTCCATCTCGTGACGTGCGTGGAACGCATTACAAGTACAATCACGTGTATCTTGATTACAAAGTTGTTGATAGAAACGTGTACGTTGTACGACGCGTCCGCTACATGCTGGGTGCTGGTGGTGTAATACGCGCCCCATTACACGTGCCAGTGGTACCGAATAGGTGGTCTCTGCACGCCGCCTCGCCGCATCGCCGCCGATAACGGAAGAGCCATTTGAATAATGATGCACACCCGCAGTAATCACTACCATCATCGTCATTAATTTTATTGTAAGTTTTAGTCTTTGTCGCCTTGGATCTCGTTGTGATAGGGATAGTGCCAGTTGGCTTTTTAAAAGTCTGCTTCCGGTGTGCTCGGCGTAAATATTATACAGGGTGTTTCAGGACTAGTGTAACAAATTTTAACAGCTTATTCCTGAGGTCATTTTGAGCCAAAAATGTCATATGAACATAGGTCCTATTCCTTCTAGTTACCAAAATACAAGAGGTTGAAGTTCTATAAATAACACGAAATTTTCAAAATTTTTGTAATCAAGATACTTTCGGAAAACAAAAATGCGCGCAAATAGGGGATGGGAAAGTTGTCTTCTATTTGGATATCTTCTTGGTATTCTCTGGACGCATAATGGGCATTACCATTACATAATCCATAAATAAAAATCATATCTGAATACTCAGCAGTACTATAACTTCCATTATGAAACAATAATACAATCAAAAGGAAATCAATTTTTAATTAAGACAAATAAGGTATGACTTTTCAATAAAATTCTTGTTTTCCGAAAGTATCTTGATTACAAAAATTTTAAAATGTCGTGTTATTTATAGAACTTCAACCTCTTGTATTTTGGTAACTAGAAGGAATAGGACCTATGTTTATATGACATTTTTTGCTCAAAATAACCTCAGGAATAAGCTGTTAAAGTTTGTTACACTAGTCCTGAAACACCCTGTATGTTATGCGACAATTTTTCTTACTAAATGAATATGTAAAGTGGATGAAATATGATCAAATTGAGACGAAAACGGTATCTACATCATTTATTGTATTAACTTAATTTGGTGAAAATTGTTTGTCGACTGTGGGGATTTAACCAGGGTTCTCAAGATTCACATGCCGATTCGATACCACTGAGCCACCTAGCCCATAGACGCAGTTGTATTTTTTGTTATTTTAATTGCACCAGCTTACAAAGAAAGTGTGCAAACCAATTATTCACAATTGTTTGTAATTTTTAAATATTTACTCGTGAAACAGAGAATATGCAATATAGAAGGTAATTATTTGATAAAATTAATACACAACCTATTTAAAAATTGACGTTAAATATAGTACAAAAAATAATATTGTCAAGTTTTAGAATTGTAAATATAAACTTTTTCTATTATAAGTATTCTTAGTTCTGTGTTTTTATTATATATTTTGAGGTTATGTCAAGCAGGAAAAATCTGATTGAACTTTTGATAACAATATTAAATTGTTTGTGATAGTTTTGATGTTCGGTACTTGCAGATCTCGACAGGTTACTTTTTTTACCTGCAATTTAAAAGTATTATATACACAACAACATTTTTTTAATCTGTGAAACAAATGCAGTGACATTATTGTCAAGAAATTTAACATCGCCTATAGTTTGTTCGGTGAAGGATTATCGCTTATTAATTTCAATGATCAAAATAGCTTTAATTTTATTGGTTCATTTTCAAACAAATTCGTAATTCTATTCGTTCTCACATATAGGTGGTAAATTCTCAGAAATATATGGCATTTTCGAACATGTAATTAAAATATGTTTAACGCTGTTATTATTACAAATGTTTCATAGTAAATAAACATATATTAATTCTGACATTTTGTCATCATAATTAAGAACACACTGTATCAGTTATCTAACAAACTATAATGTTTTGCTAAGCTAAGCCAATTGCAATAGATTGGATTAAAATGTTTCGTTTGCTTCATAAAATATTTATTTAAAATCTTAGAAAGTTTCATATTGAGTGTTAAAATCGTTTTTATAAATTAATTTGAGAACTCAGGTTCGAGTTCCATAAGTGGCAAACAATTTTCACCACATTAAAAACACCCGATGTGGCTCCTCCTCCACTAACATTTTTGTGTGCCGTGATTTGACGGCTGATATCGCTTACTGAGATCTGCTACGACAATGCCACAGTCTATAAAGTAAAAGGCGTGATGATATATTTTTTTTCTACCACTGGCAAAAAAAATGTTCATATTTTTTCACTAATATCAATACGCGTAGTACTTGATTTTTTCATCATTTACATTACCATGACAACGCGTATTTTGCGCATTGTTTTGCACCCTAGTACCCAAAATGAATATTTTTTGACGTTTCATTTGTTATAATACATCAGTAGTACCAAATTCAAATTATTATTAATTGTTTTCCTTCAATTTACATTAATAAATCAATGATTATTTTATTATTATTTTTTGACAGTTGTAGAAAAAGTGTTTTTTATTTGCTTTCGAATTACTTTTTTGTCTCGACCTGCGCACTTCGCGTACTTAATACGAAAATACCTATTTTTTATAATACAGTCGAAAAATGGCCACAGCCATCGCATTATCTCGCCGAAGTAATATTAGATTAACTTGTACAATATAGCAATAAAGTTTTCTTAATGTCCGAGTTTGGAGTAAATTGTAAAGTACGATAAACAATTGTGTGTAATTTGCGTTGCGGTGTGAACGTCCTGATGTTTGATTAGGTTGGCATGCACTGATTCAGCCTCAGCGATGTTGTTGTTCCGTGCGTGCCGGTGTCGGCTCCGGGTAGGCTAATGCGCCGCCCTGCCGCCCTAAAACTACCACGCGACATGCAACGCAGAACTTCCACATTAATTTACCTGCCCTGTTTTAATGCAAACTTTCCCTTCTTTAACGTGTTACATCAACACAACACGCGTATAACGTACTAGACTTATTATTGAACCATATTTTCATCACGTGGAATTTGATTACCTGTTTATTAGCGACAGGAAACTTTTATTTTTTCCAGAACACCGTTGAAAAATATTATCGCTAGATTATATTTAATTAACTATAATCTGTCATGCGATACTATATGTGGAATTAATTGAAGTTTGTTTCATTTAGAAAAACTGCTACCTACGTCATCAAATTTGTTTGTGAATCACGACTTACGTTACTCATTTGTTTTTGTCATTTGTATGTAGTCACATCCTATAAATTATTTATCAAATAGGTTAATGGTTTCTATGACGTAATTTTCTCCGAAATTACGCTTTGCAAAATTTTAATTTTATTTATTTCTATCTTTTCCTGTAGATATAAATATCCTTGTTTTATCAGTTAAAAGGAAATACAATCCTACGTATTCTGCCGCTTTTATCAAAACATATGTTTCACGATCATGCACGCGTCATATTAATACCACTTCAAATAAATACAAATAAAACAGGGTTCAATCACAGGGAAAATTTGGAAATTTCGACGTTCTTATTTTGTACAATATTATTTAGATTTTAAACACGACGGCTGGTAGCACAAGCTCTGTTTTTGGGTGTTCTATGAGCACGGTTTTAACATGTTAGAGATAGTTAAAACACCCAAAAACACTGCTCTTAATACAGGCAAAAACAAAGCTAATTATTTAAAAAAACAAACAATATTTTTTTAATTTTTACAACGAGTAGGAAAGTACGAGCGATAGCGAGTTTTGCAGTGGTCTTTCCCACGTGTGTTACATACTATTTTTTCAACGTTAAATTTGAAAATTACATTTTTACGTTTGCGATACAAGAAATTTAATAATTATATCAAAAGTATTAGCCGTTGGCACTTGGTGAAACATTATGAATAAGAATTCTTAATTTAATAATTATTTTGTATAAATGAAAGGAGTTGTATTTGCAAATACACATTACGTTTCCTTGGTCACCATGATTGAAATTTCCCTGACTCAATTTAATTGTGATAGTAATCGCTTTCCTCATTATTGAGAAAAGTTATTTACTTTCATCAGTAGTGACGGAAACGGTTACTATCACAATTAAATTGAATCAGCGAAATGTAATTTTCACAATGTTGAAAAATATATATTGTAAACGTCAGGTACCGCAAAGTCAACAAAGTAATTCAGTTTTTTGTCGGAAATTCATATCCTTTGTCAAAATAAAATGAAAAATTAGATAGTACCTACTTTCTGTCTCCAAATGTTGAACGAAAGAAATACTTTTTTACTAATCCTAGAAAAAGAATTTATTTCAATTAAATAATTATAGTTACCTACACATTAAATTAAATATGATCTTGTTAAATAAAAGAAAACTGTCTGGGAGTTGGTGAATCATCAAGTGAATCTTATTCCCGCTGTTCACAAGTGCGAGCATTAAACGTTGAGTTCAGGTTTGTGTGTATAAAGCGGACGGCCATAAATTATATAGTATGATTTAAATTAATTATAACAGCCATAAAGCTTACAGCAACCTCGCATAATAACACATTATCAACGCAATAAATGCACACAAGCTTATTTACATGCGGTTTTCAGCGCGTTTTAACCACAGACACTTATCACAATTTATTCAAAATAATCAACACTCGTTCATACCTACTCACTGTTTCTCACACAATTCACATCGATCTTTAACTTTCATTTTCAAATTTTCTCAAGAGTTTTAACAAGAAATTAAAATTTAATTCAAGAATTAATACAGAAATTTCAATTATTTCTTTTATTGTTAAATTTGTATTTATATGTGCTCCATTAAACGTAAAGTTTAACCAAAACAAAATGAAAATTTTGGAAGCCAAAATTTTAAATGACTATATATGAAACGAGATTACGATATCGTAATATACCAAAAAAAAAATAATGTAATAAGGCTATTAGAATTTTATTTATTTTCAAATTTGTCCAAAACTTTGAACTAGCAGAATTTAAAATTATATATATATATATATATATATATATATATATATAAATAAATAATCTATCATCACGCCTTTTACTCATTACTGGATGTGACATTTTATCCTTGCAGATCTCGGTAAGTGATATATTTATGCGCTTAAATTGTAGCTACCAGCCGTCAAATCAGGACCCTTAAAGATGTAAGTAATAGGGAAGCCACAGGAGGTGATTTTAATGTGGTATAAATCTACAGGCCGATTCGAAGCCACCTACCCCACTAATATTATATGTAAAAAAAATTCATGTCTTTTACCTATTACTAGGTGTGGCACTTGGCTGTGGCAGATCTAGGTATGTGATATATTTATGTGCAGTTACCAGCCGTCAAATCAGGGCCACAGGTGTAATGTGGCAAAAATTCTCTGCCTTGTGAATCGAACCAGGATTCTGAAATCCACAGGCCGACTTGATACCACCGAGCTATCTAATGAAATAATAGAGAAACTTGAGTAAACCTATTTCTTTTATTGTTAAATTTGTAGTTTATCTGTGGTCCATTGAAATTTGAGGACATATTATTTATTTTTACATGAAGCGAGATATAGGCCCTTATTTCGTTTTCAGTTTTCTAATTTCCGTCATAATTTTGACAGGATAAATTACCCAATAATTTAGTAGCTCTTTCGTAAATGAAGTCATCTGGGCCCTTCATCACAATTAGCTCTGCCCTCTCAGGACAAAGAAATGAAGTCATTATCATTATTTTAGTAAATGGAAGGTCCTAAAATGACGGTACGGGTCTCTGGTCTGCTGTGCGTTGATCGTCGGCTGTCAGTTGGATCGGCCCACTGCGCGCGATGGCTGAATGTTGCCGGCAAGCGACGGACCAACTGCCGCCGCAGCTGCTGCGCTGCGTTCGGTCTCACAGCCGCCTGCGATAGGTTCGCACTAACGCACCGTCATTTGTCAATGTTTGTGAGGGCCATAAACGACAGGTTTGCTAGTTTTTGTTGAGTGTACAGAGAAATAATAAAAGAACGAACGATGTAATTACTAAAAAAGGATGCACGAAATATGTAGGACTGTGGAAAATGAGAATAGTTTCTCGTTATCTGTTTAAATGTTATAATCGTGGCTTGCTGACGTCATTTTATCGAGATTGAACTATGAACTAAAACTTACAGACTTTGTTAATATTGGGGTAAACGAGCCAAATATGCATTCAAACGCAAGCAATCGAAGAGCAATTCCAAGCAAAAGTCATGCGTTCAAATATTGTAAATTTCAACTTATCAAAATATACAATTAACTGGTTCAGAATTGACTACAAGCTCTAGGCTCCCTGTACTGTAATTGGGATTCAGTTCCTGTTGTACAGAATAATAATTAAAAACTTAGTTTAAAAAAAATCGCTTTAGGCTTTATGTAGGTATGCTCTGTGTGCGAGATCTTGAAAATTAAATACCTACGATCTCAGTTAAATTAGACCAAAATTTTCACATAATTATAAAATTTTAATGATGTATTAGATTTTCCAATGAGTGCTTACATCACTAGATAAGAACAAAAATGTTAAATTAACGATTGTTTTTAAATAATGATGATACATAAAGCGAAAAGTTTTAAATAAAAATTATACATACCCAAAAGGCCTTTGTATATTAAAGAATGAACATTATTTTTTGACTTGTCCGAGTGGGAATCGCTTTGAGCTGTGGATTTGAGAACCACAGTTGGGTCCCGCAGCCGACAATATTTTCTCCACATTTAAATTAACCCAGTGGCCTCACCACTAACATCTTCAGAGAATGTGATTTGATGGCTAGAAATATATCACTTACCGAGATCTGCTATGGCAGAATGTTATACCTAATAATAGGTAAACGGCGTGATGAAGGTGTACAAGAATGTAAGTAGAATCGGCCGTTAAACTATTTTAACGGTCGTCGCTACTAGCCACTCCCAGGGTTAATATATTTAACAGCTCTACAAGCCTTGTAGGCTCATGGCTTGGAGTACCACATTTCTCCACTGCATTCTGTCCGTGGCTTTTTCTTCCCATCTTCTGATGCCCAACTGTTCAATGTCTTTTAGAACCGCCGCGTGCCACTTTTCTTTTGGACGCCCTCTCCTTTTCTTCGACACTACACCTCCTTTAAACACTGTCTTTACCACTTTGTCCTCGGACATGCGCATTACGTGTCCCAGCCACTTCAGTCTTTGTGCTTTTATCACACCGGTTATATTCGCGTCACCGAACAGTTCCATTACTTCCGCATTCGATCTACGCAGCATTAAGTTACCCTCTTGTTTGCCACCATATATTGTCCTTAAAATTTTCCTCTCCCAGATCTCTAGACTTGTTTGGTTTGTTTTATTTAACACCCATAGTTCACAACCGTACAAAACTGTTGGTCGTATAATTGTTTTATAAGTTTTAATTTTCGCTGCCCTGGACACTGATTTGGACTTGAGAAAATTGTACAAACCCCCAACGCATTTACTGCCTTTCAGTATTCTAGTCTTGATTTCCGTATGTTCTTCATTTTCGCCAGACAAAGATACTCCCAAATAAATGAAGCTGTTCACCTCCTCAAAACTGTATAACTTATCGTCTTCAACCTTTATCTTTAGCTCCTCTGTTCTTGATTCCTTTCCTGCTCTCACTCGCATAAATTTTGTTTTTTCTTCATTTATTTTTAACCCGATTATCTTTGCTTCTCTCTCTAGTTTCTTAAAAACGATCCGGGTTTCTGTCTTACTCCTTGTTACGATTGCTATGTCGTCCGCATACGCCAATAGTTGGTGTTTCTGACGATTAATTGTTCCTGTTCTGTACAGTCCACTTCTTCTTATTATACCTTCTAAGACTAGATTAAAGAGTATGGGAGATATCGGATCACCTTGTCTTAATCCTCTTTCCACCTTGAAGCCTTCCGATACTCGTCCTTCTACTATCACTTTGCAGCTTGTATCATACTGTGTCATTCTTATCAGGTTAATTAGTTTTGCGGGTATTTCCAGTTCTTCTAATATTTGCAGCATTTTTCTCTTGTTTATTGTATCGTACGCTTGTTTGAAATCTATGAACAACATGTCTAGCTCCAGTTTATGCTCATAACTGTTGGCTATCAGGTGTTTCAGTATATATACCTGGTCTGTTGTTGATTTATTACCTCGGAAACCTGCCTGGTATTCTCCCAAAGTATCCTCAACAATCTTACCTAGCCTATTTCTCAAACAGATCGAAAATATTTTATACGCTACATCAAGTAATGCAATTCCTCGATAGTTCTCACATTTTGCTTTATCCCCTTTTTTATGTATCGGGTAAATTACTGACTCCCTCCATCTACCTGGCATTTGTTCTTGCTCCCACACTTCTTTAACTAAGTCACATACTCGTGCTTGCAATTGCTCTCCGCCATTCTTGTATATTTCTGATGTGAGTCCATTTTCCCCCGGGCTTTTATTATTCTTTAGTTCTCTTATAATTTTTATTATCTCTTCTATTTCGGGCGTTTTTGTCAGCTCTTCATATCTTGTGTCTATTCTATGTCCTCTATCTATGGTGTACTCGTTTTCTTCATAAATTTCTCCCTCATTTAATAATTCAGCAAAATATTCCTTCCATCTGTTAGTTTTACTTTCTCCAGTTACAAGTTGCCCTTCTTTATCTTTACAATAAATAGCTTTACTTTGCCAACCGTCCTTTTGTTTTTTAACGTCCTGATAAAAATTTCTTATCGATTTATTTCTATAGTTTTCCTCTGCTTTTATTAACATGTCTTCCATTTTCTTTCGTTTTTTATTCCTGCACAACTTTTTGAAAGCTTTCTTCTTCTCTTCATATGATTTTTTACTGTTTTCATCGCTATTTTGTATAAGTTGGTTTCTCGCTTTGTTTTTCGCCTCCATCGCTATCCTGCATTCTTTATCGAACCAGTCTTTACTTTTCGAATTTTTATTCTTCTTAAGGATCTGTTTCGCCACCATTCCAACTGTATTTTCTAGTTCTTTCCATTTATCTTCTATCGTTCCATTGTCGGTTGATTCCCGTAAGTTTCTTTCCAACATATCACTAAAGATTTCGTTTACGTCGTTTTTCTGTAATTTATGTATATCATATCTTTCCATTCTTCCACTGGCATCCTTCTGTGCTCGCGGGATTTCCTGTTTCAGTGTAATTTTGACCATAAAATGGTCACTTTCACAATCCGCTCCTCTATGCGTTCTTACGTTCTTAATAACCTTGGCATATTTAGCTTCTGTTAGGACATGATCTATTTGGTTGCATGTGTTTCCGTCCGGCGATATCCATGTTCCTTTATAAATGTTTTTCCTTTTGAAGCTTGTACTCATTATTTTCATTTTCATTTCTGTGGCAAATTCTATCAGTTTCTTTCCATTCTCGTTGGATTCCTCGTGTTTGCTATGTCCCCCAGTTATATTTTTATAAATTTCTTCCGTTCCTACTTTCGCATTTAAGTCTCCTACTATTATTTTAACATCGTATTTTGGTATTCTGTTCATTATCCTAGCTAGTTCTTCATAGAATTTGTCCTTCTCATCTTCCTCCTTCGCCTCCGTTGGAGCGTGTACGTTTATAATACTTATCTTCCTGTATATACCTCTAATCCTTAATTTACATATTCTATCGGATATTGGTTCAAAGTCTATTACCATATTCTTCTTTTCTTTCCTCACCATAAAACCAGTTCCCATATACCTTGTTTCAAACCCGCTGTTAAAAATTATATAATCATTAACTTCTGATATATTATTCCCTTGTTGTTTCGTCTCTTGTATTGCCGCTATGTCAATATTATAATCCTTAAATATTAGACTTAAATTCTTATATGCCCCTATTGATTTTGTACCCCGTACGTTCCAAGTGCTTAAAATTAGTTCTTTCTGTTTCCCTTTCCCTAACCATGTTCCTAGCCGAGTCCTTCCTGATCTCCTTTCCTGTCCGCAACTCAGTTTTTTGATTCGATTACATTTTCAGCGTCTTGCTCCTCCACCTTTTCTGTCTCCGCATTCCATATTAACATCTTATCATCTACTGTAAGCCTATTATAATATATTTTTACTCTTTTGCCTTTATCTTTCTCCTCCTTCGCTTTCTTCCTTATTATGGCTTGCATATACCTTTCTTCTTTTGTCCAGTCATTGTCAATGTATATAGTTTGACCCTTAAGTTTGAATTTATTTTTCATTATCGTGGTTTTATCTTGATAATCTTCCAGTTCCGCTATGACTATTGTGGTTTGATCCTTGTTTTTAAAAACCGTAGTTGATCTGATTGCGCATTTGACGTTTAATTTATTTTCCAGTAAATCGTTTATTGCTGCTTTTGGCTTCTTTTCTTCAATTTTCAAACCCCTTATTACTATATTATTCATTCTGGCTTTCTTGTCTTGATCTTCCAATCGTTTCCGTAATGTTTGTATATCTTTATTCATTCCGTCTTTTTCCTTTTGCCATAGCTTTTCTTTTTCATCATATTCTCTTTTTAGTTCATCTATTGAAGTCGTATTTTTATTTATCTCTTCTTTTAGTTCTGCGTGATTAATTCCCATTTGCTCTTTAACTTCTTTCATTATTTCCGTCAATCCAATCATCATACTTTTCAGTTCCTCCATTTCCGCTGCTTCTCTGTTATCCTGTTTTACTGGTGACCTTAATGTGGTTTTACTCTTTTTAAAAATAACTTCGCTGCTTTTATTTACCTCTTCCTCTCTTTTCCGCTTTTCTAAAGAGTCGCTCCGGCTTCTGAAATTTATGCTCATAGCCCCTTTTGCTACGCCACTGCCCTACAGCACAGTGCGCCTGCGCCGGCGCTTCTGTCGCTCACTGCTATTGTCTCCTCAATGTCAGGTCAAAGTCACTACTGTCAACTCGCTTTTCACTCACCCCGAAAAACGTTTTTATATTTTACGTATTAAAGTTAAATTTCACTTATCCGCGTTCCACGACTTTTCACTTACTGTAAACGCACACTTTTATTTTTATTTACACAGTAATTTCCGTATTTTGGATGAATATCACTGGTGCTCATAAAAACTGAACTTCACAAACGCGTTACATAGGCGTACCCCCAGGGTTAAAGAAGTTATAATATACTTTGTTTATTCTTGTAAACCTACAATAGGGTAGGTGGCTCAGTGGTATCGAGTCGGCCTGTGGATCTTCAGAACCCTGGTTCGATCCTCACAGCCGACAAACAATTTTCACCTAATTAAATCTACCCCTGTGGCTCCCCCTCCACTAACATCTTTGGAGGCCGTGATTTGACAGCTGTTAACCGCACTTCACGCGAAGAAATATATCATTTACTGATATCTGCTTCGATAGAGTGCCACGGCCAGTAATGGGTAAAAGGCGTGATAATATATTTAATTATTTATTTTTTACAATTGTGTAAATAAAATAATTTTTTTTCGTTTCAGTTTTTATAAATTTTTAATTAGAATGAAAATATTATCTTGACAACAAAGTTTATAATACTTTTATAATCTATTATGCAATTATCTGGATATTAGTGGCATAATATGGAATAATATTTTATAATTTAGTGAAGTGTGCTGAGGCATGTAAAACTGTACATATGCACCCCGTACGTTATACATGTCGGCGCCAATGAGATCCCTTCGTCTTCGCAAGCGCTAAATATTCCCAATGCTGTTAATTGGTAGTGTATCTGTCTGTGTAAATCAAAGTTGCCGTAGTAATAAATTCTTCGGTTGTTTTGGAAAAATGCGGTTGTTTTCTACGAATTTTATTTTTATAACGTAAGATTTTGATATATATTCGCGCTAGACACATGTCCATAAATTATGTTATTTTTGTACTGCAGTTTGACATTCCTTCTCGGTTTTTTAGGTCTTAAACTATGACAGAAATTCGTGTAGAGTTGCTTTTAAATTGTTCGCCACCTAATTTTAATGATTTATATTTATTTCTGCTTGTGTTACATAGCACTTGAAATGATGCTGCGCCCATTATCAAACTCTGTCATTACGAAATATTTAGAGCGGAGTGTACTAACCCTATATTTCAAAGCAAAATAATTTATTGATCTACTAAAATATATTTATCTAATAAATCAATAGCTTATTCTAAATGTGTTAAAGTATTTCTAAAAGATCTAGATAGATCTAGATATCAAACCTTTATATATCATTTTTACCGTATTTTTATGCATACAGCGCCAACTACGGAAAGTGAACATACGAAAAATATGTGAACTAAACTGTAATTTCGTCTGAATTTCTACAAAATATGACACATTTGACCAATGATAATGAGTAACCTATAGGAAGCGTTGGAAACAACAAAATGTTGTCAGGTTTTGTTTCTACGAACTATCCGTCGCCTACGTTATATACAAACCTTGGAATGTCACGCTGGTTTACAGGTAAAAATTATGAATAAACGTTGCAAAATGTTGCTTCAAGACTTTGTTATAAAAAGTTATATACAAATTTCAGTTGTTCCATTTAATTTTTTTAGTTAAATTTCATAATTTGATGCATCAATTTTACATTTTAGTTGAAACACTTTACTCCAAAATAATTTTGAATTTTGTGAAACATAGCCAAGTGCTTACTTTATATTTTTTATTAAACCTTGTTTCACCAAGTGTTGGATGACAATTAATTTTGTCTTTGTTGTTATTTAAATTGCTATTGCGTAGCTTTCCCTTTTTTTCGGTAGATGGCATGACCAGTTCCACAGAACTTCTCATGTCATCTTACCAGTTTGTTAGAGATCTTATTCTCTGCTGGCACAGTTCTTCGTCACCAGCTTCTTCACGGGAACTTTGTTCTAGGTGAAGAAGTAGGTTATACCATACTGATGAGCTCTAATAAGAGCGAAACGCGTCTATGGTTACTAACTGTGCTGGCCAGCCTCTGACGATGCCCTCATAAGGTGACTTGTAGGCTGAATTTTGTGAAACATAGCCAAGTGTTTGACATCGGAAAAAATGCGAATATATCAAGGTCTTTTGAAAAACTTTGTATTGGAGTTATCAATTATGATTCGTACGTTAGAAGAGTGCAAATGAAACTGTTATTTTGTGATCATGCTGAGTTAAACGGGATCATAACTTAGACATAAATGTTACTCAACAAGATTGTATATTATCTCTCCATCTACCGGAAGTCTAGAAAATTAATTCCTGCATTAGAAAATAAATAATAGCTACAAAGAGGTACAGTCGCAGGTGTAAGTTTCTTTTGGCAATTGTCAGGTTGCTAGGTTACAAATACTGTTGCTACCTACAATCCTGCTATAAATAAATGCGTAGTGCTACGCTCAATCTATTATTGTAAATACCATAACACGCATTCTTAATGCATCATTTAGGAAAAAGAACATAATGATATTCTTTCCGGATAGCATGCGTGTTTATATTTTCTCGTGTTGTCTTCATCCTTTTAAGTTTGTTTTATACGAAAATAAAAATTACTTTAGAAAAACACGCAAGCATAACGTTACAAATTATGAAAAGAGAAAATTGAAATACCTAACACTAATTCTTGTCTGTAAGATTACTTCTTTATTTCTAGCTGTAATTGTGGTTTTATTGCAGAAAATTCATAAGAATTAATTTATGTAAATTTGTCCTGCATAAATGAATGAAAGTGTTTTTTATTTATCTCTTCAGGCGAGCTATCTAATTTCTGTAATAGTAGCAATGTTAGTTATCTCAAAAGTCTTGTTTGAATGAAATTATCTGGACATTTGCATAAAAAATTATTTTACGTCGGACATGTGAGTAGGTATTTTTCTCAAACATCTCTTAAGCAGCAGATTACATTTATTATTAATACAGACTTTCGTCGGCTCATTAACATAAGAACTATGTTAATTTTTCAACGTTGAGCGGAAATTAAATTCACTGCTTTTTATATAAAGCCGGTTCCAAAAGATGTGTTCGAATTTTGAATGACTAACTTGTATTAAAATAATTTAAGAATAGTATATTAGGGAGAGAAATGTATGATTTTTCATGAGGTGGGAGAGCGAAACTCGAGGGTTACTAACCACCGAGGGAAAAATAGCATTCTCTCCAGAGGTGTATATACTATTTTTTCACGAATTATGTAAGATAAAAAATAAGATAAGTACTTTTAAAACAGTCTTTGACAAAGAAATAAAGTTCTTAAGACAACAGAAAAAATGTATATGATTAATAAGGATTGTTATTTAATCGATCTGTAACAGAAAATGATCGCGTTTCGATAGGAATATACTAATTTTTCCTAATCAGGAGTATTTGACTGTTTTTATGATACAAAAATCGGGACAGAAATAATAGTTATTTACATAACAAGTCAGGAAAGCGTTCAATTACAGGATGAGTAGATAGTTTCATGCCAAGCTTGAAACAGCTTACGAATCCTGTACGACGCTTTACTGACGTGTTACGTATAACATTTTACCTGAAACTTATAAACAAATAATACATATTTTAAATTAATTTAAATTAAAAGAAATATTTGATTTACATATTCAGTCAATATTTTATAGTAACTAGAAACACATTTGTTTCATTACCTGACTAGGCATGCAAAGCAAAGTCTTAAAGGTTAGTTTCAGGTAAATAAATTTATTCTGTCTTTTATGGATTCGTGCATTAGAGTATTTACAGTAAGTAACATTTTCAAAATATACAACGGCTTAAAGGAATCTAAACCAGAAAGTAATATTTCGGACAGCCTGTATATATAAATAATGTTGTTACTGCTTTAACACTTTTAAAATGGTGCTAATAATAAATGTAGTAAATAATTTTTTGCTTCAGAAGTCATTTGAGAACAAAATTTATCACTTAGAAGTTTAAGTGTAAATTTAATATAATTACAGTAATATTTTCATCACTGTAATAAAATAACCGTCCTTTTAAGCAAATAATTTCTGTTTCTTTCATGTTGTGAAGGAAATTTATCACAAAGCAGGTGACCAGTCGTAAATTTGAATACAAAATGCGGGTCTTCTTTTACCAGATAACCGTAAAAAGAGAAAGTTTGTGTTATTGCATTGGTACCTAAAATAGTAAGTAGAGGCTCCCTACTGACAAAGTCAGTAAGAATGCGCCAGAATTGCGTGAAAGTTATGCATTTGAAATGTTTTGATACAATGCTTTTAAGCCAGCAGATGTTTACGCTACGCGATGCTGGTGAACCTGGCTGCATGCTGCTTTCCGAGCGATGCGATGGAATGCTGCAAGAAGTTTTTTCTTTTTCTCACAAGAATTTTGAAAGATTTCGTCATGATAAAAGAAGCACGACTTGTGTGTTCCTTGAGGATTTTTTCGTGCTAATAACCATCACACTTTTCAATAATATTCGTTATTAATTACGCAAATATTAAAGTTGTAATTTCGTAAATTCCACCGAAATATTTTCGAGAAATTTATGTCAAAAACAAAATAAATGAATGCCATTAATTTTATATTTATAGATTGCGTGTCACAGTAGAAAAATAATTGTAAATATTTATTTTCGATAACTTTTTCCTGTTACGATTACAATATAATTTACATAAAACTATCAATTATAAATAATGTTTTATCAAATGATTTGCGTAAATTTCATTTTACTTGTAAATAAAAATGAGTAAATTTATTATCTTGACGGTTGTTATCTCGGTTGTTCTTCGACGAGTTGAAAGTCTGTTCTCTGCTCCCGACTAAACCACGTGACTGGCCAACTATTAACGCCACTTTACGATTGATTAAATAATAATTGACACACATATGTGCGACACACATACATCATTCCAACAAACTTGTCCGCTGATTTATGTGCCGGCCAATCGGACTGTCTAAAAATAACATGACATGGTTTCACTCGAAACGATATTTGTCAGATATTTCTCATTTATGAAACGTTATTGTCGTAGCCATGTTTTGTTCCTTTTTTAATGCGCATTTTGTTATCTACTTTTTAATAATTTTGTACTTCACCTCTTTCTAATTCTTGTTGCAACATCCCTGGTCATCTAAACTTTATTTAATCATGAAAATAAAAATAATAAAAATAGATAACAGTATATTGTATTCCGAGGGAGCTCATGTTTTTCTTAAGTTGTGAAGTTTGTTAAAATTTAAACCAAGTTAGAATGATTGTAATTTGTTTTGTTTTCTTCCCCTAACAACGAGAGTAAAATATTTTTGACCACGGAATTAAAATACACGTTTTTCACAACCCTTAAATGAGAGAAGAAAATAATAATAATACACGAGTTAAAATAAACGTTCCGGCATAGGAATGTATAAGTGCACCCCTTTAATGCCATTTTATTTTCGCGGAAAAAAAAGAATAACGTCGTATGCTTAATCAAACTACACTCACTGACATGACGTTAGTCACTATAGCTCCATGCTCATTTGTCTTGCTTTGAGTCATAATTATCATTTCCGCTCTGTTTTAGCGCTATAATTTTTTGTGTGGTCAGAAACGGAACGATAATGAAATCACCTGAAATAGTCTATTTTTGTTCTAGAAACATCTAGAAAAAAGAGGTCATTTTAGTGACAAGTGAATTTTCTTTCTTAAGGCGGTGTAATTTGACATTAGTGACATCCAGATGACATCTAAATTTCTAATTTATTTTTGAAAATTAAACTTTCTAATAAAATAGTGACAAAAATTATACGCATATGTCAAGAAAGTGTCATTTTTCCCTGAGGTACTTTATATCCTTCCACTTCGACTCGGGGAATGAAACAAGCAAAAAAGAAATGTATACCTTTCTTCTCTTGCTATAGAAATAACTATTACTTTCCGTCATTATAGACAGCAACAGAAAAATACTTATTTTAGTCCCGTTATTCTAACAACGGCACAATAGGTCAAAATGTATTATTTGTCATGATTTTAATGTAATAGAAACCGACTTTTTACTGCTGGTCATGGCAAATATCTATTTTCTAATACACCCATACCTCGTTATACGGCCGCTCTTTATATGGCATTTCGCTATAACGGCCCTTTTCAATTATGGCACGTTTTCGATTTACGGCTTAAAATGTTTCGCTAAAAACTTTTTTCCCATTGAATTTGTATGAATTTGTATTGATTCTTTATACGGCTTTTCGCTTTGCGGCCAAGTTTCGTGGAACGTATCTAGGCCGTAAAGCGAGGTATGGGTGTATAATAATTCGACTGCTACCCCCTAAGTTTTAACTTGACTCATCTCATTCATATTACGTTTTCTGTGCCTAAATATTTGTATTGTTTAAAGAAATTCCTTTGGCGGTTTTAGATTGATAGATTCTACATTCGGTTTCGCTACATGTCGTATTTTTGCACTGTGTGCAGAAGAAGACACGTGTAAATACCACCTCGGGCAAAGATCGTGTTGTCTGATGTGACGTTTCATATTTCGTGGCTGTATTTATTGTTTCCGCGCGTGCGTGAATTCATGAAATGATTCTCGTGTTCGCACGGCTCTGACAGCGGCTCCAGCCCACGGCCCACTCGGACTCACTGGTTCAGAACGGTGAGATAAGCGCAAATGTTGATTGTTGATTGTGTTGCTGACTGTAGTACATACTACGCTGTTCACGACAATGAACACCTACAATGCAGTCAGCGTACACTACTTCCAGACGAACTGAACTGCGATGAAAATTCAACTGAAATATACGCCATGTTAACTGGCTTTATAATTATACCGATAAGGTAGGTGGCTCAGTGGTATCGAGTCGGCCTGTGGATCTTGAGAACCCTGGTTCGATCCCACAGCCGACAAACAATTTTCACCAAATTAAATCTACCCTGTGGCTCCCTCTCCACTAATATCTTTGAGGGCCGTGATTTGACGGCTGGTAACCGCACTTCATGCGAAGAAATATATCACTTACCGAAATCTGCTTCGGCAGAGTGCCACACCCAGTAATAGGTAAAAGGCGTGTTGATATATTTATTTATTTTATTTATAATTATACCGTTTTTTTATATAAGAAACGAATCGAAAAAACCCAATGGGTACCCCTTAAGAAATTTGCTTATAAGTTAATTCGAACACGATAAATTTAATGCCATTGAACACATCTTATAGTTTTTTTTTAGATATATCTCAAAATTAAATAATAGATGAAGATGCTTTGAATCTCAAGTCATACTCTTCCAAAAATTTCAATAAATTATATTACTAAAAACGCTTATAAGTCATTTTGGACATGAGAATTTTAATATCATTTAGTTTTAATTTTACCAAGAGTCTTGTATGACTCTCGCGAATATGTAGCGAGACAGGGTTAATTTTACGTTCCAGCATTCGAATCCGATTATTCCGAGTTTGAATCCCACTCAAGCTAAAAATATATGAACCACCTCACTATTACGGCTCGTTGTACTTTGTACAGTAATTGGGATTAAGTCATTGTTGTACAGAGTAGCATAAATAGATAAATAAACTAATTGCAGTAGAAAATATATATTTCCAAGTAAATTTTTTTAAATATCTTCAATCGGGTTGCTTCGTTTAATACCTGAAAAATTCGAGAACTGTTTTATTCTGTACATTATATTTAGCCGGTATAGTTACTGATTTTAATGATAAATTAATATATCTTCGCGTTACCGAACAAGTTAGAGCACATCTTACCAATTAGTTTACAACGTTGTACAAACGTTTATTCGCGTTGAGTTAGTTGAGTGCGAACTACTGTAGTGATCGAAATATTTTCGTTGTTTTGTGAGTGTTTTATTGAATATTTAGTGATATTTTAATGCGTAACTTTGCTTAAATTGTGTGTAATTGTTCGTATTAGTGTGTGATGTATAAAAGAAACGTTAATATATGAGTGATAGTGCTGTGGAATAGACTAAATGGATTCCATTGGAACACCAAGGGAATGCTGATTTGATAGTTGACAGCGTGGGATGTACCAGATAGCTGATTCCTGCTTAAAGTATGCAACAATTATATTGGTATCATTATGAAAATAATTGAGAACTCATTGTTATAGTAGATACATTATTAGGGCCATTTGAAATTATATAATAATTTCAGAAATTATCAAAAAATTGCTGGCAAAGCCAGTGGCTTCTAAAATATAAATATCCAATTTTTTGTTGCTACATTTGTTGCTACATTTTTCAATATTTATATTTTTAATGAAATTTATGTTTAAATGCGCTAGCTTTGCTCGCAACTTAAGCTCATATAGAAGCCGTTATACTAGATTTGAATGAATTTTAAATAAATATATCATCACGCCTATATACTCGTAATACTCTAAATAAATTGAAATTGTTATTCTTTCATTAAACTTTCGTATTAAAATAAAAACTGAAAGTATATTTAGTTGTACTATAATTAATACTTATATAGGTACATTAAGGTTAATATAATAATTTTTAATTTGTATGAAAAAATAATTTATGACCGTTTACGATATTATCTGACGTTTATTATTATTTATAACTATAAGAATATAGTGTTTTTTCTAGAACTGAAAGGACAAATTTGCACAATAATAGTTAATTCTCGTGGAATTGTAAAAACCAGCTACCTAAGTATGTCACTCTTACACAATAATGCTAATCATTCTGCGTTTTTTATCTAAGAATTTTTGGCCTTGCATTCACCGTTTGGCTTAAAGTAATAATTTATATTACTGAAATAAATGGTGAGTTTATTGTTTATGAACATATTATTTGTTTTTGAAGTCAATACGCATGAAATATACTTATTTTTAGTCACATAAATCTATTACATTACGCATGTGTTGAATTTCAAATATCTAGCACCATAAATTCAAATTGGTTTCATACTGTGAATACAAATACAAGAGGATAAAAGAATTTACGGAGGAAATATTCGATATTTGTGTCCAATAGAAACTTATTTTATTTTTCAAACAGCCTATCAATTATAAAAATTAGGTAGTTATTAATTACAATCGACATATATAATATATGAACTATAAATACTGAAGTAGGTAGAAGAAGTTACACTTACTTTAGTTATTTACGTAGCCAGCGCAGTAAAATAATTTTTACGGGCGAGCTGGAAAGTGAGCCTAGAACAGATTAATTGTAAGCGTGCTGCGTACAATGTTTTATTTCCACCTTTACAGCGTGTTTTGAATTAATTTTTATTAGTTTTATAAAAAGATACATTACATTTTGTAATCCAAGGTTATTAGCGGTAGGGCAATTTATAGCTAGACGTTGTCATGGAGTTGTGATCGTTGTGATGAAAATACAACTACTGTTAGTGTCAATAGTTTCGTAAATTCTAGAAATAAATAATTTGAAATAATGGATTTAATGCCCGACGAAGACTTCAAAGGAGATTTTCTTGCAGTTCAAAGAAATACTCGTATACAAAATAATGCAGATTCTGCAAGTAATAACTTTTAATTTATTTATATTAGTCTTTTTATGAGCCTTCTAAAATTTTACAGGTCTCTTCTATGAGCCTGTAATTATTTATTTACTTAGTTACCATAAATGCCTATAAAGTGCTACTTATATAGAAGGTAGAAATAAAGTAATTTAAAATAGTTATTTATGCGTCAAGAGCATTATGTAGAGAACATTATCATCTAGTAATGTTCGTGGTGCATACAAGATTTTAATTTTTATTCACTGTCGTCTGTTGTCAATGGCAAAAATTTGAACGGACCGTTAAAAATTAACAGGTATATTTCAAAATACGCCTATTAGCACCAAAAATATTTTCCAATTAAATTGTTTTAGATACTTAATATAGAAACATCATTTTTATTATTTGATAAAAAAAACTTTTTGCAAGTAGACACATTTTTATTTACTTTCGTTACCTTGGGAACTGCGAATTGGATGTCATAATTTTAATGAATTCGGTAAATTATCTCAAGGAATACCACTAGATTAGTTTTTTAATTTTCTTCCCTCAAATATAATTTCTTTAAAATAAAACGGCTCGAGGATTTTGACATTAGACAAAATCTCTCCATCTTCGGTGGCGCAATTTTTTGTCATTTACTTTTCAGTTGTTAACAAACAACTACTTTTTCGTAAATCTAAAGTTATTTATTTATTTATTTATTTATTTATGTTACGCTGTACAACAGGAATTTAATCCCAATTACAGTACAGGGTCCGCACTCACCGAGCCGCAGTGTAGTAGTTCATATAATTTTTAGCATGAGTGGGATTCGAACTCGGGATCTCCGGATTCGAATTCCGTATCGCTATCCACACCACCGTACTAAATCTTTAGTCTTCTCGATAATACTTCGATAACTAAATTGTATTTAAAGTATTTTTTCTTATACAATTTATAAAATATTTGGATATTTTAATGTCAAGATCTTTTGAAAAAACTTGACGCAAGTAGATGACCATGGTAGGAATCTATGAATGCAAACCTTGCATGATATATGCACGTATGCGTATTCCGCGCGTTGCAAACAATGTAAAAATGTCGCAGCCGCCTACGAGCCGCAAACAGAGCAGTAGCTTTGCCTCCGTCACCGCCGCCGTCCCCGACTACACCTCGTACTGCGTTCGCTTTCCGTTCATTGTTAATGCATCAGCGTCGGTTTGAATTATGATTCTCCTACTATACAAAAATGGACAGAGGTGTACTCAGGCTTGTAGCAGCAAGTGAATTTATTGCAATACTCTTGTCATCTCGTTGCTGGATATCTTTTGTTATACTTTATTTACGAAAATAATGGCTGAGCTCTTAAGTATCTTTCAGAATTGTAAGTTATAAGTTAATAGATCAATAACAAAATAAAATTGTTGATGGATTCGAAAAATTATGCAGGTAAGAAATTGAAGGTGAGAGATTGTGCGAACAACCTAGGAAAAATATAAAGATATGATTCAGAATTTACCACCAATAAAATCACGAATTTGTTTGACAATGAACCAATGAAATGAAAACTATTTTGTTAATTTTTCACTAGTGATTATTTTCTTCATAACATTATAAGCTAATCAAAATGCTTCATTTGCATCAAGCTGACCATTTAACAGCGATAACATTTTGATAAAACCTTTACACCATATCCTAGGTCACCGTTTGTTAATATTGAAAATTTTGACATTTAATAGTTATTTGTGAAAAAAACACTCATTTCGCGCACTTAATACAAAAATAACTATTTACATTTGTGATTAACTAAATTTTGTATCATTATTTAAGATATTTTAAAATGTAATTTAAGGATTTTAATAACTTCATTTAGTGATCAATATTTATAAAAAATTTATTTTAAAATAAAAATAATGAGCAGTAAATTGTCAAATTAGAGCAGTTATAATAGTTATTTGTGTATTAAGAGCGTAAAATGATTCTTTGTTACATCATTTTTTCTACGATTGCATCTTAAATTATTAATAAAGTATACGTCCTGAAAATAAATTCGTTCTGTCGACTGTCAATATGACAAATTTCTGTTTAGTTTGTATCCCTGGTAACTATTGAAATAAGCGCGCATTTTATATCTTTTTCGTGCGTTGCCATTCGATTGTTCCACAGAAAACTTTAACTTTACGATGACAAATGAGAGCGTCAACTTTTCATAGCAATCGTAGATGATTTGACGACTGGAAACTGCGTTTCAAGTACAAAAATATCTTTTGCAATAGATAAAATGGTATGATTCTTTATTTATTTTTGTTCTATATATTTTTTTAAATTGTGGTAGTATCCAATTTTGTATAATTATGAATAAAGTTTTGAGTACTGTCCTGCATGAAGTTCGTTCGTCTGTGTACGTGGATATATCTGTGTACGGGTACGACGCCGCACCGTGTTTAAGGGACGCAGCGGCGGTGGAGGTGGCGACGCCGATGACGTACATTCATAGCGCCGAACCCAGGCGACGACGCCATTTATCAATTTCTGTTTTGCTGCTTCGTCGCCGGTGACAATTCCGGTTTTTATCTCTTTTGGTGCTATGTTCCTATACCTACACGTGCGCGCTGGATGTAGTAGTGTTTGTCTGAATAGTCGTTTTTGCTGTATTTAGATAATATAACGGAAAATAGAAAAAATGTTTTTGCAGAAATACTGGAAATATCTGATCCAGAACAGTGAGCAGTTTTAAATTAAAATGATATTCATAAAAATACCTGCTGAAAACAATCAACATTTTTATTAAATTTATTATTTCCAGATTATCAATTAATTATTTATGCTAGCCAACTCAACTATAAGATAAGTGAAACAAATATATTTCACTTAGATATATGTAACTTTTATTTTATAACATTGAAAAGTGGGTTTTAAATAAACAATTTTAGTATGTCATCTATTTGGTTTTTAGTGCATTTTTGTTCTAACTTCAATTTATTATTATAATATTTATTAGAGATAAATAAAATAAAACAAAACGACTACCATATAATAGTTAAATATAGTAAATAGATTAGGATAGGAGAAACAGGAAATATTTCACTTAAACAAAAAGATATTTAAATGAAGGAACTAGTTTGCCATCTTCTCTTTAATTGTATTTGTTGTGAAATGAATTATTTAGTTAAACTTGTTTAAAATTGAAGGTTATGTTTAAATCTGTGAAAATACAGCAGTACTTTAAGGTAAATAATCCCAGGTATGAAAATAGATTTAATTTGTTTAGGTAAAGGAGATTAAAGTAAAAATAAATTTAAACACACGCAAAACAATTCACACCACCAAAAATCATAAACATAACCTCAAAAAATCACCAGCAACAGCTTCCAGCGTTTTGCGAGAGTTATAGCCCCGCGTTATCGGGTGCAAAGTGAATGCGACCGCGTGCTGAATCATGCATGCGCCCTTCGTCCTCGCTCCGTTCCGCAGCGAGAGCGAACTCAGCTGATCTCGGCACTCGGAATCGTTCCGCAAACTGTGAACGAACGAACGAACGAACCACGAGGCCTCAGTGTTGTAGAGTGCGGATGATGGAATGTTATTTGCGCTGTTTTCCGTTTATTCACACGACGTGATTTTGTTTTTGCTGTTTATTTAATTTTTTGTTTTGGGGTTTTTGCGTGTGTAATCGCAACCGCAGTGTAGGGTTCTTCATAATTCTGCTGACGACGTTTTTTTTTGTGAAGTACTTTCAACGCTTTCAAAGATTTTTTGTCAAGGCAATTCTGTTTAAATAATAATAAAAACGAGCCATGGGTTCGAATCTTATTCAGGGCATTGATGTCCGTTCGCTAGAAATAAACATATTCATTTATTTCAGCCGTAGATAGAATAATTGTTTCAACAAATTCTAAATTTAATAATTAAAACTGCATCTAAAAGTATTAGTGGTTCGCATTCCACTATAAGTTATAGGTCCTCTTTATCCTGTATTTGAATTAATTTCCTGGTATACAAAATATCAAATAAATTTGAAATTTAAAAATGTCTTTTGTAATTAAAAAATATATGGTATTTATAATTATTTTTAATTGCATATCAGACAGCTCTAATTTATAGATACTAGTTTATATCGAGCAGTATAAAAAGCTAACTATATTTAAATATTTATAAAATTTTGCCGTTTGTGGCATTCATATTAGGCCTAATTTTATATTTACTAAAATGCATTTTCAAGTCAAATTTATTATTAATATATAATAATATTATTAAATTATGTTATCATTTGATATGATTAATTATTTTAAATGTAATTTTTAATTTATTACAAATTTATTAATAAGTATTTATTAATTGTACTTAATTTAATATTAATTACTGTCAATTGAGGTATAGAATGTGTGGATATACGTCATGTTATCTATTGGGTACGCATCGATCATATAGTCAGTTGCAAATAGCTCATAAAGTAACAAAACTGATCTAAATCTTATAAAAACACATAGCTGGCGTATGTTCAGTGGCAGCCATTTTGATGGATGGCAGCCATCATTGCTTTGTGTTGGTTCCCCTCGCTGCCCTAGGGGATGCTCCACCCTCCACTCAATCATCGCGGCACGAAACTCTTCCCCTGTCTAAGTTCGCCCCACCCTCTTGCAGCGATTTCAATATTGAGGTCTCACTGCCATCTGTACGATATTTGCCTGAATTCTTGACCGATGTTGCCTGTTGAGTTTTGTGGCCGCCGCGCTAAATAGTTTATCGTCTTGCACCTAGAGGGAACGGCTGTAGGAAAACGCGCCATTTACGATTGATTTATTTATGCCAGAGTTGTATTTTACACTTTTACAAGGCATAAAATGTTTGTAGACGTTGTTTGTTATCACCAAAATGAAGTTGGAAATGTGTACTTTGACTTTTATGACACTAAATGCTAGTTTGATTCTTTCTTGTGCAATTAGGAAAGAGCTTACAAAAAGACATGTTTTTATATGAAATGTGTACTTTGTTAATATAAAAATTTAATAATTATTATTCTAGTTTTAAAATAATAACTAGAATTAGAATGCTTATTTACTTATTTGACATTTTACCTTGATTTGATATTGTTCATACAAAATTAGAATGAAATTTCGATTGATGCTGTTAAATATATGATAGAGCAATAAATTCAATATTAATTTTACAACGAATTAAAACAGGAAATTAATTTTACTTGAAATGTCAAGTTAGTTGTTGTTTTATCCGGAGGTCATTGCTCTTGATGGCGCTGTATACTCAATTAATTGACTACGAACTTATTTTTCATGTAATTCTTGTCTCGGAATAGGCTCGAACGATTTTGATAAAACTTGGTATTCTTATATTATTGAGCTTCAAAAAACGATCTATCTAGATCTTATCTGTCGGAAAATTCGTTTAGTACTTCATTTTGACAGAAAATTGGAGTAAAAATTTAAAAATAAATAGTTAATTAAAATATAGACCTGTAAGTAAATTTGACACAAGATATAATCTTGATATGAGCGAAAAATCGGAAGAAAAGTTGTTTCTTTTATCTCTTTCTTGATTTCTTAATTTTCTTTTAAACTTTTCATCAATTTTTCGAGCGTAGCTTGGGTTTCCAAATGTTGAAATAAAGTCTGGAATATAATTTTTATGATTGAGTTATAACTTCAAGGTTACTGTTTGCAATTATTTGTAATATTTGCATTAATTTAAGATGCGTAATTGCTTTGATATGCAAAAAAAGAAGGAAAATAAAAATGTGAAAGTATTTGTTAGGTGCAGTGTAAAACATAAGTGAATGCCGGTAACATCAACATCAGTATGATATGGGTGTTGTGTTGGGGGCACTTCGTTGCAATTACAATCCATTATTCGGCACCGCAAAGTTAAATCCCGTAAGCCATTAACACACGCTCGTATCGCAATGAACGCGTATTTAATTTCGGCTGCACGCATTCAACACGCGCGATTAACCGGACCACGGCGACAGCGTGCGGCTGCGCATTCGCACGTGTTCGCACATCCACAGCCAAGCCACTGTGATGCGATGTGGACGTTTAATTTCCCAATGCAACCCGTGGAACTATTTGAGTTATTTAACGCCAGAACGCATTAATTGTTTGTCGACAAGTGTAATTACTGATTAGTGCCGTATGGTGGCTCTGCTGCTCCCTCAATCTCCCCCAGGCATTTACGATTCACCCTGCTAATCATTTTAATGGAGTTTTTTTTCCTAGTTTACTCGTTTCGTAATGGAATACAACAATATGTTTAAGTAAAAGAATGTTGTAATATGATTCAATAAGGAAGGAGGAGGGAGGAGAAGTGATGAGATATAAATGTAGTGATTGCTGCGATATCGGTGTTCATATATTTTAGAATTTCGATTAGTTTTGTTGAACGTGCGGTAAACCGATACAGGGCGCACGTTGGAAACAGAGAGTTGCGAGTCCGGGTGTGCTATCGTGTTTCCGGTGTATCCGGAGCGTGCCTGCCTCTCTCGGAGTAGCGCAGATTGTTTTACCTCGATTAAAATTCCGGCCGCACGCTATCGGTCTCTGTTCCGCTCTGACCCTTCACCGCGCGACTCGCGACTCTACTATCTCCCTCCTACTGCAGTGCTCGATGATGATTGCATCTCTTTTCTGTTTCCAGTTTGGTAACCGAATCGGCCGCGCGCCATCCCGTTTGCATTTTCATGAACTAAACCGTGTCGATGGTCGCCGGCTCGCCCGGTATCGATTCCAGCACCGAACATTGATGAATTGTTTTCATCATGTGCGATTACATTGCCGTGCTATTTCAATTGCCTTTTCAATGATGCCTCCGATATGTAAAGCCATAAATCAGGCTGTCGGTGCGTTCGTTGCAACCTGCAGTGACCGAATGCGCCTCGCCGTGTGGTGTAGTGTGCGACAGAGACGAGCGATGCTGTTGTATATGCGTGCGAGTGCGATACACGTTGACTGTTAGCACGAACTGCGTATATCATTTTTGGTTCATCAAAATGCGCTTTTGATATTTTATCACTGGACGGATGTGCGCCCAATGATTTCGAACCGACATGTATTTTAAGCGGGCCGGAAAATGATGAATGTGTGATGGATATTGCATGCTTTGTTTCCCGTCAACTTGCTATCATTTCACGATAATTTTTTAATTAAAATTTCGACTAGGCTACAAATCTACGCATATTGCGAAGTAAAAACATACATTTTGAAAATGACAAAGTTTACATTTCCCGCTCAGCTCGCAGCTGTCTCGTTCTTCCGTACCGACCGTACGTTGAGTATTAAAAAAGTTCACCGGTTCACCGCTAGGGACGTGCGTGTCGCTGGCATGATTTAATGGCGAGAACGTCCGGCAACAGCAACGAGAAGTTGCACTGAGCACTGAGCGTTGACCGGACCAGCATGACTGCGGGAGCTTTGGTCATTCTTTAACCCTCTAACACAATAACCCTTTTATCCGATGACACTGGGCGTTACGCTGCTTGAGCACAGACTTTTGTATTTCAACCCTTCCATAGCACATTTCAAGTAAAATGGCGCGCAAAATTGCCACCCTGTAGTTAATAAATTTCATACACTGTGTTATTTTTGTTAACTGTTATGTGTAAGTAATTATGAATAATGTAGTTTCTTAAACATGTATAATTATTGTTATTAAATTCTTTGCGAGCTCCGAGAGACAGGTATCTCAGTAGAGGAAAAAATAATAACTGGGTTCTGTATACAACACCGCAGTGAAACAAGGGCGTAAGTGGCGAAATGAGATTCGCATGTAAATTTAACACGGGGCCATGCTAAAGTCATCTTCGCAGGGGTCCAACTTTTAATTTAATCACAGGAGTTGACGACACGGGAGGGACATTGCCGCTGCTCTGCTGCGCTCTCGCTCTTTAACGCCCGTTGTCTCTGTCGTCGGGCCGCTTCCGTTTCCGCCACCACGGGAGAGGGTTACACTACGTTTACACTACATAAATATATCAAATTCTAAGGCGCGCAAGCCACGAACACTTTCTACCAATCCACGACGAAATTCTTGATTCTTTGCAACGATAAATGACTACGAAATATTTTCGAGCTATTTCAATGAAAAAGCATTATTATTAAATTTTGTTGATTCACTCCGAAACAACTCAATCTTCTCTAGTTTCAGTTTCTCTTCATATATAGGTTATATTTATTTTTGTAAATAGTTAGGTAAAATGGTGATAATAAACATAAATTAAAAAATTGACGAGAACTGACAGAAAAATCGCGACATCTATTATTTGCCATTTAATTCACTTAAATCAGTTATAAGAAAACTGATGCACTTATCGAGGTGTATTACTTTAAGCTAAATTCCAAATAGTAAATTTAATATTGGGAATAAAATGAATGAACTAATTCAGTGAAATAAATAAGTGATCTGGTGCAGTAAGTGTAAGATAGATCAGTTTAAAATGGCAAATAAAATATGATTATGACTCTTTGTCTAATGTCTTTTTTATCTGAACATTTCGTCTGAGAAAACATAATCTGCAAGTGATATTAATTAAGGTATTTCACGGAATGAGGTTATTAACTTAAATTATGACATTATTTATATTTGAGATTTAGGTAAATAAAAGTTTATTTACTTTTAAAAAGTTCTCTTTCCTGTTTACCCGATGTTAAAAAATAACAAAAATAATGTTTCTTTATGCAGAATTTTTTATACAAGAATTGAATATTCTGAATAAATTTTGCTGTTATGTCGCTCTATAAACCCAGAAAAATAAAATATTTACTTAATGTAAAAATAACTTTAACCTTCGAGCGATTATTTATTTGATTCTATACATTGTTTAAAAATAGAGTGTCGTGTATAAAAATAGATAAGAACACCCGTATATTATTAAATATGCTACAAAAATAATTTTAAAGAAACTTGAGTACTTGAAGTTCCAGTCTAATACTAATGGGTTTATAATTACGAAATAGCGTTGTAGTTAGGGTCACTTTTCGGAAAGCAATTGTCTTGTTCGTGGAAACTCTACCTACGATACGAGTTCATTATTCCCTCTAATTCCTCTTGCTTACAACAAGCGTGAGAAGAAAAATAAAGTAACATTTTCGTTTGTAAACAACTTCAAAGTGTTCATTGAATGGTCTGCTATAAACGCGATATGTTGTCCGAGGTTTGAGGGAGGGCAGAGCACCAGCAACATGAAGTGTGAATGTCCCGGGGCCCTGTGCGGTTACATGGAGCCCGATCCTGCGTGCCCCCTAGTTCAATTAATATTCGCGCAGGTACAGTCAACGCAGAAACCATACTTGCAGATCACTCTGATTGCATACATAAATGCATTATTTTGGCGCTGATATTCTAATTCATACGACACTGGACCGGGGTTGATGATGACAAAATTGTAACAATAATACGAACAGAATTTGGGACTGTTTAACAAATTAGTCGAATAATATTGTTTTAGTGAATACTTTTATTTGACGGATTTCAAGCTTAAAGTATATTAATTTACATTTTTAAGAAGCTACGTTTATTTTTTCTTTACTATAAGTATATAAGTTTAAAGTCTTTAAATACAATTTACATTATTTTAAAATGAAACTGTATTGAGATTTTATACTTTAGGGGTCAAGTAGTAACTATTTTTTTATCCTTCACCTGGAATTTATCACAAATTATATTTTCGCTTACTAACAGCGCATTTCTCAAAAGAGTTTTAATTAATCCTGAATCTGTATTAAGTTTAACCAAATTCACATTTTTTTAAATGAATTATAATCTTGTTACCATTTGGTTTTGAGAAAGAGATTTGAATTAACCTATTACTGAGTGTCGTAGCAGATTTCTGTAAGTGATATATTTATGCGCGTGAAGTGCGGTTACAAGCCGTAAAATCATGCTCCCCAAAGATGATAGTGGAGTGGGAGCCACATGGGTAATTTTAATGTGATCAAAATTGTTTATCGTCTGTGGGAATTGAACCCAGGTTCTAAAATAAGATTAGCTAATCAAATTAAATTAATTAAAATAATATACGACATATGTCGCTGACTTTATTTCTGGTATTTTCAATTCAGTTTCAGAACAAGACTAGCAATCTTGTTCTTTTCTCTGCTACTGAAACACTATTGGACTACCTGTGGTGCCCTATGTTCCTTAAGGAACTTACAGGATTAATATATAATATATATTTTCAATATTATATTATTATATTTATTTTATTATGCGATAGGAGGCTCAGAGGTATCGAGTCGGCATGTGGATTTAAGAACCCGAATTCGATTCCCACAATTAAAACTACCCCTGTGGCCCCTCCTCTACTGACACATTTGAGGGCTGTGATTTGACAACTGGTAACCGCGTAAAATATATCACTTACCGAAATTTGCTACGACAAAGTGCCACACCCAGTAATGGATAAAATGCGTGACAGCTCCTAAATGATTATACAATATGAAAGATAAAACTTACCAAACCAAATAATGTAAGAAATAACACGACTAGCAACCTGTTTTACCAAAACTTTAGAATGGACTAAATATATTTGTAAGAATTCTTTGGTAAAAATGTAAGAGAAAGTTACATAAACCCAGGGATGAATTTTACGCTGAGTACAAAGAAGCCGTACTGGATTTCTCTTCAACCGTAAATATTTTGACAGTTTACGCAAACGTGAACTATTTCTGTGAATACCTCCAAGCAAATCTTATTTTAAACTTTCACGTTACATGTAGGTACATTTTGTTCTGGTTTGCAACTGCAATAATATTTACAACCGAAGAATCTGTTGTTGGTCAAAAAATCTCACGTACTACTTACATAGTTCCACAGGTATTCTGTCACAGATATCAATTCTTCCTGTTATTAGTAATAATAGCAACTTTCAAAACTCGATATATTTCTTCGCGTGAAGTGCGGTTACCAATTTTCAAATTACAGCCCTCAAAGATGTTAGTGGAGGGGAGGCGACAGAGGTAGTTTTAATTTGGTGAAAAATGCTTGTCGGCTGTGAGAATCGAACCCGGAATCTCAAATCTACAGGTCGAATTCATATCACTGAACTACCTTATAAAAATTTGAAAAGTAGTAGGTATGTAAAATTTGGTTAGTATTTTTTTAAAAGATTATATCAAATGATAAAATCAAAATTTAGCGTAGAGAGAGAGAGAACATAAATATTAAATTTATTACATATAGTCATCTATTAAGATTCAGAGTTTTCACAAAATGAGAGGTTTTAGTGAAAAAACCGTAGTGCAAAATAATTTAAAAAATACAAATTAACAGTATTCTTTTCAAAACACAAGTTTTGCATAACTCAAAATCGTTCAAAAATATCCTGTTTCCAGTCTAGGCCGGCAAAACCTATGGACTTTGGTAAGGTTAGCATTGGCATCAACTGACTGTCAGTATGAGTTTAATGTGTTGAGTACTTGGAGATTTGAGATTTTTCCCAATTTTTGAGCTAAATTGTTTATTGTAATTTTAAATGTAAATAATTATAATTGATTATTCTGACAATAAATTATTAATAACATTGTCGGCAACCTCTTTAATATGTGCTAGAATAGATATTATAAAATTTCAACAATGTTTTTACCTGAAACTGACTGGAAAATAAACATTTGCTTGACCTCTAAAACTCAGGAAAGCTTTGCTTTGCATGTCTAGTCGGGAAAATAACATATTGCCTGTCTAGGCAGGTAATGAAAGAAACGTGAGTGTCTAGTTACTTAACAACATAAAATACTGACTGAATATGTAAGTCAAATATTTCTTTTCATTTAAAATATTTATTATTTGATTATAAGTTTCAGGTAAAATGTTATACGTAACACGTCAGTAAAGCGTCGTACAGGATTCGTAAGCTGTTTCTCATTTACTCATCCTGTAATTGAACACTCTCCTGACTTTTTACGTAAATAACTATTATAACAAAATAAATGAATTGTTTACATTTATTTAACTCTCGTATCCTTATTTACGAAGCTTCTTATGTTGCTAATATAAAAAATGCCTAGTATTTAATATTTGACAAATAAATCAATAATTTCATTTAAATCGGCTCAAAAAAATCTTGTGTATCAGCCATCTAGAAACTGTTTTTCCAGCCACAACAGTACAGTTTCTGGCCTAGTGAAACAACTATTGTAATACTCGGTCAGTGTGGACCCTGTGCTGTAATTGGGATTAAGTTCCTGTTGTACAGCGTAATATAAATAAATAAATACTGTCAATATCAAAATAAGATGGACCGGAACATTATTGCCACTTAAAAAAAGTTTTGTGCGAAAGCTTCCAATGAAAAACAGTGTGATTATTATATGAATATGTCACATACAAGTAGCGACAGAAACTATTAATCATAATTGTTTTAGCTTGTTAGTTAAGTAACTAATTTAATAAAGTAGGAAATTTTTGTAGATATCTGGGTAAGCAAGAGAAATTATTTTAATTTAAAATAGCGATAGCATCATCGAGTGCAAGTGTGCAATTTTAATTAGGTTGTGAGGTCTAGCAAGCCGTGCTCGCTGTTCGCTCCTCGCTATTCGGTTGTTTGCGGGCGACATGGCCGCCTGTGTCTGTTGCTGCTGAATTATCAACACTTGGCGATCTCCCCGTCCGGCGTGCAAGCTGGAATGATCACAGTGGCCTGTGGAAGCTTTACGAGATCTTGAAAAATTGATATTGCCATGAGGGATTTCATTCATTGCTAGTGTCCTGTGTATTCGCTTGTTTCACTCGGATTGGGATTACTTACTTATACTCAGAGATGTGCTTCTACGTGTAATCTTTAATTGTCTACATCTACACGTAGACAATACGTCGACAATTCTAGCGACGCAGACAAAGTAAACAATGTAGATAATGTATCTGACAGTTGTAAAATTCAACATAACCTAAATTTATTCCTTTGTAACTATTACATGTATTCATATTAGTGAGTTCGGGTCATTATCGGTCTTTATATAATAAAACTAATAAAGTAAGTGCTCGTACATTACTAGACGAATGTCTGTCTTGGGTCTTGGGCGAACTGTCATATTTTTAAAATCGATCAACGCACCATCTCACCAGACGGAGTTTTCTTTGGCGCTATTTTTAACAGTAACCAGTTGACAAATTTTGAACGGTTTGCCCTGCACAACTAATTTTTTTTTTAATGTAATCTCTAGAATAAAAATAAAAATCTCTAACAACATTTAAAAATCCCTAGTTCTAGTGTTAAAATTTCTAATCTGACTTAAGTGAACACAGGTGTTTCCATTGTCTACATAGTCTACATTGTTTACATGAAAAATGAAGACGTAGACTACATGATTGTTTACACGTAGAGAATAGCGTAGATTACTTGCAGTAGACTACACGCACATCCCTGCTTATACTTGTTTTATTCAAACCATTCTTTTCTTACTTTGATATTATTCACTGTTAATTTTACTTCCATTGTTACCGTATACAATTATTTAACAAATTATAGATTACAGTTGTTTAGCGGTCAGTGCAGCGGCTGTATACCATAGAGTGACGAATATTAAATGTCATTAAAATTCCTAGTTTCTAATTTACAAACCAGGCTCGTCAACTAGTGCCTCTGACGACATATGTCGTACCTAATATAATCTAACCTAATTATATTGAATGTATAAAAAGGGGTAGGTGGCTCAGTTGTATTAAGTCGGCCTGTAGATCTTGAGAACTCTGGTTCGATCCCCACAACCGACAAATTAAATCTACCCTGTGGTTCCTCCTCCACTAATATCTTTGGGAGCCGTGATTTGACGGCTGGTAACCGCACTTCACGCGAAGAAATATAATGTATAAAAATGGGGTAGGTGGCTCAGTGGTATCGAGTCGGCCTGTGGATCTTGAGAACGCTAGTTCGATCCCCACAGGCGACAAATTAAATCTACCATGTAGCTCCTCCTCCACTAATATCTTTGGAGGCCGTGATTTGAAGACTGGTAACCGCACTTCACGCGAAGAAATATATCATTTATCGAGAACTACTATGGCAGAGTGCCACACTCAGTAATGGGTAAAAGGCGTGATGATATATTTATTTATTTATTTGTATAAATAAAATACGCAATTCAATTAAATATATTTCATGTTATCACATTAACTTTAATTTTTAAATATTTCAAGGTTTTTTTGTGACTTGACAGCGTAGTCACTTTCACTTAATTGTAATAAAAATCACTAGATGGTATTACTTGATGTATTAAATCTGCAAAAAACTTACGACAAATGTTTATATGGCAGAACGACGGAATGAAACGGCTATAATAGGCCATGCTTTTACCTATATACATATGGTGATTAATAACAGATGATTGTATGCAACGAATCTTTATTCATAAAAGCGCCAACGTAGGTGAACAATAACTTTCCATAACACACATCTAAATTAGGAGCAAAGATCAATTGAACATTCACGTAACAGCCCGGCTGCGGCCGCGTGGAAGAAATCAGCAGTGAGACAGCGCGTGGTCGTGTTTGTCAGACTATAAATACAGCCGCTAATTGTGCGCCGCCCCCGACAGCGGGATGCGAAGCCGCGACATGCGATTTGTCAGCCGTGAGTGGCTGTGCGCACGTGGAGGTCGTTAGCTGTAGCCAGCCAACGTGACGCCGGCGTCCACTGACGCTGACGCTGACGGAGTGACGGACACCCGGCGGTGGAGACATTCTCGTACTCGCTAATTAGAGTCGCCGCCGCGATGAAGGACACTGTCGTCTTTGTCCAGAACTTCGGATTTAAATGTGGATGGGTAATTTCGGATTGTCTCTTGGTTATTAAGCTGGGAACATTTATCGTCGGTGGGAAATGACTGGAGAAATTTCTAATTTAGAATTCACTATCGTTGTAGGTTTCACGTAGGTTTTATCATTGCATGCATATACACAAATTTAATTAAACATTTACGAGTATTTCTACCTACATTAGAATTCACAACGAAAATATCAAATTTCATTCGATAAACTAAAAAATAAAACATATAGTTTTCACGCAACTGTCAACTTTTTTATAAACAGTCCGACATAAATTCATTACCGAGCTGCCAGCTACTTTGGTGGGCTGTTTTAAACCAATCAAAAACGTGATTATAAAATGCCTCCAATAAACAACTTGTTATTTTTTCTGAAACGTCTCCTTGGTTACACATTTGTATTTATAATAACCATAATTTCGAAATTAAAATTGTAATTCATTTTGAAGTTTTCTGCAATTGCGTGAACTTTTTCTTCGAGGTACACAAACAATCATTTCGCGTCCTAGATAAACAAGTAACTATTAATGTATAAATCTATAAGTTTATAGATCTGTTAGTCTGTAAATAATGAAAAAAATCCTGTCAATATTTGTTGATAAGTAGAAAATATTTCATAAACTCGTAAGTTTCGTTACAATTTTGTTCATCACTTTTAGACTTACATATCTATAAAACATTGTTAGCGCTCAGTGATATCGAGTCGGCCTATGGATTTGAAAATCCGGGTTCGAATCCCATAGCCGACAAACAGTTTTCCCCACATTAAAATTATCCCTGTGGCTTCTCGTCCACTAACATCTTTTGGGGCTGTGATTAGATGCCACTTTACGCGTCAAAATATATCACTATCAAGATCTGCTTCGGTAGAGTGCAACAGCCAGTAATGGGTATAAGGCGTGATGATTTATTTATCTATTTATTTTAGAATTAAGTAAAGAAATTACTAGACCTGCATAGAGATCTTTGTTTTGACGGCTGGTATCCGCATTTCACGCGAAGAAATATATCATAAAATCTGATATGGCAGAGTGCAACACCCAGTATTGGCTATTTCAATGTTGGAATAAAAAGGCAGGATATAATAATTTGATGAAATGGGAACAAGAACACTATGATTAACAAATTAATTTTTAGAACAACAAATTAAAATTATAACCAAAATTAAATTAGTTTATTCGTTATTCAACATCAGTTACGTGATTCAATAATTCATTATTATTTTTATGAAAAATTTCTCGTGGGTCAGTGATACTAAAATGCACATTTCATGAACAACGCTCTTAGTTTTGTGAAGTATTAAAATATTATTTATTTCTACTCCTTAACGTACTGGTTTTCATGGCGCTAAATAACATCTTAATCACTTCGAATGTTTTAGTCACAGTTTGAGATATTAAGCACGGGGTGAAGTTAGCTTCCTACATCTGTCATTGTATCTTAATCATACTTTTAAAATAATTCATAAAACTTTTCATTTTGTTGTTGTCTTAATTTGCGATTGTAGAAAAAGTATAGTATGTGACTCGTTTTATAAACTCTTTAGATACTCGTTTTTATACACTCGTAACTAAAGAGACGTTTATAACACTTGTTACATAATATACTATTAATAGAGATAGATAGTAGTTTTTTCAGTTTTTTCTGAATGCACATTTAACTGTAAATAAGTACACAGATTTAAAAAATTACAATTCTCTCAACCGTTTTTGAGATATTAAATCAATATTTCCTTATAAATTTATTGTTTTCAAATTTCATTTTATACTTTTAGCCATTAACTTTAAAAATTTGTAAAATACATATTGTATCTTATAAATTTTGTATGAAAAAAAAATAACGGTTCAGGTATCAATTACCCACCTTAAGAAGTAGGAAGAAGTAAGAGGTCAAATTAAAAAAAATAATAATTTGAAATGATGAGAATGTTATGTAATACCAGTCGGACTTGTACGCGTTATAAATTCCGTAAAATGCAGAATAAATTTGTGTCAAGCGAAGAAATTCTGTAGGTTGGTCGTCAACGTCATTCATTGTCACCAACCCGCGCAAAAACACACTGACAAACCGCAATTTAACTGTCTCATTATATGTGCGCTCGCGATACACATAACACGTGCAGTGAAAAAAGACCTGATGGATGTTTATCTCCAACCATAATCGAAATGCAATTTCGAAAGCTTCGCTATGTTCTTGTTGGTGCTGCTGGAGAAGAAAAACTCTCCTGTCAGATTTTTATTTAAATGATTAATAATTGGTTAAGATTTCAAATACTGGTTTCGTGGAAGGAACCAGTAATTTTATTGTTATTTTATTGTTCGCTTTTGTCTTTTTGTTTGACGTTTTATTTTTTAAGATGTGCGAACAACTTACAGAACAATTTAAACCAGTAAAATATACTTTTTACTTCATGCATTTTATTTAAGTACTTATTCGCGTAGCGTTTTTGTTAGTATTTTTGCAGCTTTATTTGTAGTTCTTTTGTTTTTTATACGTAGATGACAACTCATATAAAAGTTTTGTATGTCTATACTAGATGTTAATATCTGTAATTATACAAATAAGCGTACCATTATAATACGTACCAAGTTTTTCTTTACTTTTTAGTAATAATATTAATAACTCTGTGCCACAACTCTCATAATTATAAAAGCTTTCATAATTATGTCACATAGGCACTGCAGGAAAAAAATAAAACAATAAGTTGAAGATGAAACAAAAAAAAAACATGTTCACAAGTTTTTATCTTTTCCAAATCTCGCTGTTTTCTAGGAATACCTCTTTGTGTTTACGTAACATGTTAACTCGCTCGGACCAGGAAGTAAATGGTTTTAGTTTTATGGAGCAAGTTGCTGGAACGTGGTTTGACCTTTGAACTAGACCCTGCGTTTGAACTTGGCCTCTTGAGTGTTGGCCGTGCGTAACTGTTTCAGTTGGAACATTCAGATTTATATGCAGATTACTTTCAAAATTTTGTCTCATTACTTTTGTTTCTCCGTATGAAAACTATAAAAAATTATAGCGCTGTAAATATTTATTTTGACAGTTTCTTTTCTAACGAAGTAAGATGTCTTTTCATCTTTTGGAAATAGGTTTGCTTCGCGAGATAGTAGATAGGAAATTGTCTTTGTGGAATGCGAAAATATTCGCAATATGTGTGTGACAGTGGGAAAGGCTCGAGTTAGTGGCGGTTCGTCGGTGGGATCAGGTTTCTTCATTTATGAATTCCTGGTTCTGGGTAACGGGGCTGATTGCGCCGAGGCGAGGACCGGCCGGCGTCTAATGGCGCGTGTATTGCGCACCACGTGTACAGAAATGACATCCTCGTCTTCGTTTCATACATATGCTCGTCTACGTCAGCCTGTCACACAAATGTCACTCATTCCTTCACTGGAGCCGAGCTCAGACACTTAACAACTTGCAATGGTTTTTGTTGATCGCGATTTTTGTTTATCCTAAGTTATAATTAATTAAAACCAGATTGAAAATGATGACATGATTATGTTTACGCAAGTAATAGTTCTGAAATGATTGTAAATGTGATGTGATTTTAATGAAGTGTATGATTTGTTTGTTGCAGGTTAGAGAACATCTGTTATATCAACGAGCGGCCAGCAACTAGCAGCTTCCCCGTGCGGTAGTTGTCGCCTCCTGGTGAATGCGACAGCTCACCGTCAACAAGTCGTCCAGCAGCGGAAAACTGTAGTGCTTTGCAATGTGTCATAGAATAAGTGGTGTTATTTTGTGAAATAAAAGTTCCGTGCAGGATACAGTGCAGTGTGTTTGTAGCAAGTGATAAGTGTGATTGATAATAGTGTGTGGTACGGTAGCTAGTTGTCGGTAACTGTGATAGCATGAGCTCATACTTCGCCAACTCGTACATCCCGGACCTGCGCAATGGCGGCGTGGTGTCGGCAGAGCATCCTCACCAGCACCAGCACTACGGCGCAGCGGTGCAGGTGCCGGCGGGCGGCGGCGCCGTGCAAGGCGACCCCAACGGCTGCGGCGGAGATCCCAACGTGGTTGGGCTTCGGCAAGGTATTCCGCCGCACCACTATGGCGGTCCCCCGGCAGCTGGTCAGCCACCCCAAGGAATGCCGTACCCGCGGTTTCCACCCTACGACCGCATGGACATCCGCAACGCGGCGTACTACGGCGCGCAGCAGCAGCAGATGGACGGTGGCGGTGGAGGTAACGGCGGCTACCGGCCGGACAGCCCAAGCAACATGCATATGGGTGGCGGTGGCGCCGGTCAACCGAATGGGCACCAGACGCCCGTTGTGTACGCGTCGTGCAAGCTACAAGCGGCGGCCGTGGGCGGCGGTGGCGTGCTGGGCGCGTCGGGAAGTCCGCCGCTCGACAGCACGCAAAGCATGGCGCACATGGGCGTACACGAGCCCCAACACCACCACCATATGCAGGCGCAGCATCAGCAGCACCAGCAACATCCTGGCGCGCAGCAAGCACCACCCGGCCCCGGCCCCGGCCAGCAGCACATGATGTACGGGCACGGCGCCGTGGCGCAGCCGCCGCCCGGGCCTCCGCCCATGCACCAGCAGCACCCGCACCAGCAGCAGCCGCCGCCGCAACAGCAGCAGCCGCCACCCAACAACACCGCCTCGCAGCTGCCCTCGCCGCTCTACCCCTGGATGCGGAGTCAGTTCGGTAAGTCATACAATTCCACAATATTCTATTCTATAGCAGACAAGTCTCACAACCTGGAATAGGTAATCACCGCAGCAGTACCGAAAATATACTTTTTAAATTCCCGCGTTTATGTAAAAATTTGCAACAAGGAAGCAACTGCGTGACAAGCCCCATAAAACATCAACGACATAGACGCAACTATCGTCTCTCGCCGTGACAGCTCTGATTGAGTTGTATACGCAGTGGTCGGTGGCACCGGCACCCAGCCAATGCCATAAATTTCACAGCATGGATAATGATTGTCAGTTACGTAAAACCTAAAGCGTCTTGTAACCTTGGGCATTGATGCACCGATACTGCCAGGTGAAAGACTTGACAGGACACTGAATTCAAGATTTCTCTGACAATGTGCAAATTCTGCAAAAGTGCATTCTTTTACATCTTTTGTTCTTCAAATTCTCTAGAAATTTTTGCGCAACTTTCCAACACATTTAACCGTAAAGTCTCCAATATTTTCCCTTGTCAAACACGTAACTTGTTCAGAAATTTTAAATACCTTTCGTGCATGAATTTTGCAAGAGAAAAATTAGAAAATTAAAACAACAATCTTTGACCAATGAATATTTTTATAGTTTCTTGATTGTACAATTTTAATATAGTTTACGAAATCTCTGCATGCAGATAAAATCTAAGAAAGAAGATCATATTTGTTATAATTAGTTGTAACGTTCGGAAGTTTATTCGTAGTCATCAACAAGTCCACTACACGTTGTAGCGTAGTTCATAAATAAACTGGGAACTTTTATCAGTGAAAAAATAAAGTTAGTCAACTATTGCAAAAGAGTAAACAGTTAGAAGCTTGTAAAAGGCACTAAAACAAAATATGCAAGCATCCTCTTCTTCCATAAATTCCTCTCGCTCGTAAAGCAAACAACCGTCTAGCCGTCGGTCATCGTTCGTAGCTTATTTCCGGAAACATAGTCCGAGGATTGTTGACCCTCTCCGAATAGACTTGTTGCGAAATGCTAAATGGCTCGCCTGCTGTTTTATTACTTACCTTTTGCACACTGGACGCCTGCTCTGCTAAATGTTATATTTTCGTGTCACTTTATGACGACACTGACAGCATTGTGCGACTTTAGGTCATTTCCTTGTTACACTACGCTAAGAATACTGGAATGTTTGTCATGTTCACGTTATGCAGATTCAGTTGTGATTTTTCTGCTTTTTGCTTCGGGTGTGTTTTCCGTACTTCTGTAGGAACGTTTCACTTCAGGTATTTACAAATTTTATTCAAAATATGAAAGAATATTATATAACCTTTGCTGCCTGCATATTCAGATTGATTATTATTGACTCCAAATTACTTTAATATTATTAATTGGTTCAAAAAACTTGAAAATTTTTGTTAATTAGTTCCTTCGAAGGAATAAGACAATAAGAAATTTATTTTCAAAACCCTTGCATAGATTATTTTCTATTAGTCGTAAACTGAGTGACAGATAATCTATTAGATATCAGTATTGTGTCAACAAAAGATATTTAATATAATTTGTGCATTTTATGCTGTAATTGCGATACAATATTTTTATTTTATCTGACAGACGAATTGTTTATCACTGTATTCTTTTTAATTGTTAGACATGAAATTGAATTATCGTTTGCGATAATTAATAGTAAAAATAATAATTGGTTAGAAATCTGCTATATGCTATAGATCCGTTGTATTACTAATTAAATAAAATATATAGTTTTGCGAAACAATATTATGGTACAAGTTCCATCGGCTGTTGCTATAAAAATATCAATTTTTTTTATATGTTTAATGTCATAACTTTAGACCAAAACAATAAAGAAATTGTGAAGTAATTTTTTTTTATATTGCGTTTACAAAGTAAATTTTTGGCAACTGTTTTTATTAGAAAGAATGCTACAAAGTTCAACTTTGTATAACTTTTTTCGGGGATATTTTTTTTGCAAAGTATTGTCAAGTTGTTTAGTTGTTAAAAAGTCAAATATAAATCTGTCAGTTTAGCTATCATTGCTGAGTTTATGTAAAATTATTGCAATTATTATTTTTTAAATGAAATTAAAGGTTTATAGTTTCATAACACACCCTAGATCAGTGATTCTTAAAGGATCCGCGAAACTTAAGTTATCTTTACCTACTAATAGTTTTGTCTTTAACTATTTTTTTAAATTTA
Organism: Pterostichus niger; assembly: GCA_947425015.1. Classification (NCBI taxonomy): domain Eukaryota; kingdom Metazoa; phylum Arthropoda; class Insecta; order Coleoptera; family Carabidae; genus Pterostichus; species Pterostichus niger. The sequence continues at coordinate 32,340,988 of OX380341.1, forward strand.
ATTTGGACTTATATAATTTTTCGTTCGAAATCGATTTAGTAGCAAATAATTGTATATTTTAACGCTTGCTAACGAAATATTATTTGTAGTTTGTTGTGTGTATTATTTATGGTTATATAATAAATTACTCGTATATAGTCTTTTTCAAAGCTAGAAATTTCAAATATTGTAAGAATCGTATCAGAGTATGAAATGAATTATTTTAATTAAAGAGATACATATTCACTTTTAAATATCATTAAATTTATATATTTGAGGTCTTTATTATATCAGTCGTTACTTCAAAATCAATTTATATTCCTAATATCAGTATAAACTGGGGAGCCGCGAAAAATATTTGGAAAATTTGGGGGTCCGCGAAAAGTTTAAGAACTGATATAAATAAAATATATATATCATCACGCCTTTTACCCATTAATAGGTGTGGCACTCTGTCGAAACAGATCTCAGTGAGTGATATATTTCTTCACTTAAAGTGCGGTTACCAGCCGTCAAATCACGGCCGTCTAAGATGTTAGTGGAGGGGGAGAACTGTTGCCCTAGATAATTGTGAATTTGAACTCAAACTTAACTAACAAATGTCAAAATAAATTTCAAATGTTTGTTACTCTGCCAGTGTTTCTACCTTGCAATTTGATTATTATTTTTTAAATAACATTTTATTTAATAAAAGTAAATTAATGCACAATTTGCGGAACAGTACTAAAATTATAATATGGGGCATAGTAGCACTTATTTTTCAATATTCCTATAGTAAGCGTTTGTAGTATAAAGCTGTATCCACTTAAAAATCCTTTCGCACATAATACAAGCGAAGAAAGAAGAAGAAAAGTTATCTACGAAGCTGTGAATCCCTCGTGCTTGATCTCGGCAACCATAAGCGCTAGGTAATAACAATATAAAGCCGCATGGTGGTGGCGGCGACGGCGGCGGCGGTATATAGGCTACTTGTTGATTCACAATTTATGAACCACTTTATTGGCCAAGTAGCGCGAGTTGCGAGGCTCGCCGTAACCGTACCCGTTACGTTGCGCTACGTTCCTGCCGCGTTTTACGATCTGCGGAATGTTTATGTTGTTTTCGTTTCGATTTAAAATGGATCTAGTTACGAGGTGTGGAGTGCTTCTTGTTTTATGGTTTTGTTTATTGCCGTCTGTTTGTACCAATCTTTCTTAACTGCTGCCTTTAATTTTTATTCTATTGTCTACAGATTTATTAGCATTTTACGTACTTCGGATTCACAGATTTCCTTTCTATATATACATCCGTCAGTACAGTGGTGTGGATAGCAGTATGGAATTCTAATCCGGAGATCCCGAGTTTGAATCACACTCAAGCTAAATATTATTTAAACTACCACACTGCGGCTCGGTGAGTGCGGACCCTGTACTGTAATTGGGATTAAGTTCCTGTTGTACAGCGTAACATAATAACTATTCCTTAATATTTGTGCCTTAAGGCCGTTTGACACAATGCATTATTTAGTTCAAAATTATTTACATTATTCTGTTGCATACAGAAAAATGTACAAAATAATATAGAAACTGGTTCTAAATTCTAGCAAAATTTGCTTCAGAATATTCACAGTATAGATGCACATTAACTTTCTTGATTTGTTCTATCATATATTATCTTTGAACTTTGTTTTTCATTCATTCACTGGTAAATAATTAGAAAATGTTCTGGTTCCGCGATGAAGTTACACTTCTAATTAAAAATCTTTACCAATATTCATGTTTATATATAAGGTAAAAATCTATTGAGTACAAAAATAAACTTGCTAGATTAACGACAATAAAACAAATTTTATTAAAAATGTAATGTATTAAGTTAATTTAAGACTCCGTTGCCTTCTTCTCGCCTTTTCAGTCAATTCCTACACTATATTTTTTGTGTAGCAATTCTTCTCATCCATAGCTGTAATTTTTATAATGAAAAATAACAATGCTAATAATTTCAAATTAGGTGCTATTCTGTAATTTTCTATAACACTACAATTCTATAAATTTGAACAAAAGCGCATAGATTTTTATTGACAAATACATTTAATACCATTTGACAATTAAATATGATGCGCTTTTGTTCAGATTTACAGTTTTGTAACGTTATAGAAAATTACAGAATAACACCATTAATTTGTTTAAAGCTTTTTAATTTTAAACATTTACAATCACAATTTTTTCATACAAAATATGACAGTTAATTGATGTGATGTACGTATGAAGATGCATATGCATAATTTTGTACAAAATTATGAAGCAATGACATACTGTGTTGCAAAATAAACAAAACATTTGATCATATTTATGGTCAAAATTTAGTACATAATTGCCTTTAAACATAGTAATATCTCAATCAATTTTTCATTTTGAAATTTATGTGCATTAATACGTTATTTGTTTTAAATTTTAATGTATTTTTCGACTTTAAGATTGCCACAAATCTGGGCTGTAATGTTATCTGATTATATTGTTTTAATAAACAAATGATGTCAGTCATCCTTAAAGACATTTTTGACTTATTTTATTATCAAAAAACATTTGTTATTCTTTAGTTAGATTAATCGAGCTTTCGCGAATTAAAATCTCGATGATTACATTTAAGAGTAGGTTCTCAAATCCACAGACAATGAAAGATAATATAGTAAAAGTATATTGCAATAATAATTTTATTTCAAATATTGGCTAAGTTATGTAATTATGCATAAAAACATATTTAATTTGTGATTTATGCTCTGGAAATGAATTAAAAATAAGAGAGAAGTAGATTGCTCGTACTGTGATCTTTTTACGAGTACGGTACTACGAAGAGAGTTTGTCGCGACGGCGGCTGTTAGGTACCTCGCGAAGCTATTAAATAACCGTTTAAATGATAAATGATGACTTGAGAACAATTTGATTATGAGCTGAAGTGGTCTTAACCCTTTCACTCGGAGTTTTATGTCTTTCTCAAAGTGGAGTGTTTCAACTTAACACTTCATTATTTGGCTTCATTATTTTCTGACATCACGTGCTTCGAATCAGCAAAACTATTTCTAACGTAACTTCATTTATCCTAATTTAAAAAGAATATTTTGACAACTATTACTAAGGAAAAATAGTAAGTACCTACATATTTTTAAATAGTTTAAAGGAAAAAGGCTTAAAATAAAATAGTTTTTGCTTTCGATTTAAAAAATATATGTATAAATTTTCTGAATTCACAAAAATTTAAATAATATTTGTATGATTTAATTGTGATGGTCCGTAGTAAGTTGTAGAACGATGAAGTTCTAAAAATAAATGTTTTGAGATTAAAATAAATATGGGGTATTTAATGTTTTATTTTTGTTAGTGAATCCATCCTTATCAAACAAGTATTTTATCATGGTGTTGTTAGACATGTTCTCAAGTAATATTTCACCGTTAAAACATCCGGGGTGATTTATCTAAAGAGCTCTTTTAAATTTATCTGAAAACAAGAAAAAACTCAAAACATCATTCATCATGAGTCCACTTAATCTCATACGTTTAACAAATATTCGAAATTTTTCTATATTTTTTACAAGTTGATCAAAATCAAATCTAACCACATAAAGCGAGTTTTTCCGCAATGGTTTTGATAGGGAGTGTACCGCAACGCTCAAACTCTAATTCTTTCCCCTACCACAAACAGTGTCTCGAGGGAGAGGCAAAGCGCTGAACCAATCAGATTTCACGTTACAAAATGAGTGTGTGGGGAGAAAAGTCTATATCGAAAAAATAATTACTGAAATTGTTGATTAAAAAAAAGTTTGTTGGGCGCTAACGACAACTAGCGGGCAACTTTGGAAACTAGAAGTTTTAAAATATTGTCTGATAATACTTTTATATACTTGTTGTTGGTTTTAGTTTTGTTGTAGTCATTAAAATAATGAACACGGTAATTAGTAATTATGTTTGTAAACACTTTAATATTTATTTTTCAACCGTTCTCGTTATTCAGTGCCCCTATTATTTTAATGGGCAAACAGAAGTTATTTTGCCATTAGAAATTAATAATCTAATAAAGGATTCACTGATTTTTATTAACATTATTTATTATGTTTAGTACCCAGATGTAGTAATTACACAGTTAATATTTAGTTCATTTCATTTCTTTTGATACAGAAAATGTAGACAACAAATTATTTTATTAAATACACATATGTGGATAAAGATAATGTTCTTATCAAGATTTCGAAATAAAGTTATTATTATATACAGAAACTTTAAAAATTGTATAAATGCAAATTAAAAATTGAATATGTGAAATTATCCATATTTAAGTTATGTGTTTATGAAAAAAATATTTTGAAATGATTGTAAATATTGAATTGTTTATTAATCTTGTGTACAGAAATTTCAAAAATTGTACAATTTTAAATTAACAAATGAATATATTTTATATAACCCATGTAAGGTCAAAACGTAGAGAAATAAATTAATTTGTTAAAATAAGGATTGATACCCAGGAATTTTTATTCCTTACATATTTTACCAATTCAGAAACTAAAAGAATATTTAAACCAAGTTTTCAGTTTCTTACATTTGACATTTAAAACTTTGGAATTATTCAGCCCTAATAAATAGTATTTTGAAAACTTTGAAATTTATTTATAGTTGTTACACAATAATATTAATTCTCTTGACTACTTATCACAAAGATTTATTTATTTGTTACTATGCATAATGTCAATTTAATTCCAGTTATAGAAGAATAGTTTTACAACTTATAATGAAATTTGAACTATCAAATATAGTCGTAATTTATTGATATAAGTTGAAGAATGTATTTCAAATTGTATTTTTTGATAAATGAAAGTTCTAAGAAATGAAAAGAGAATAATAATTATATTTGCTTTTAATATATATTTAAAAAGGATTCAATAATATGATATTTTAAATAAATAAAAGGCTTCAGAATCCAATATTATTTTTTTAATAAAATATTTATTATTTGGACGTTTCGAACATTAATATTTGTTCATCATCAGCTCCTTAAAAAATATAAATACAATCATTATAATATAAAACTAACAAAATAATCAAAATGTCAAACCTTTACAAAATATAAAATAATATTTGTAAAATGTCAATAATAATAAAATATCTGATGTGGACACCACATGACTTCCTTGTACACGTATTAAACTATAGATATTTTTTAATTGCACATATTTGACATTAAATCTTTTATTTTTTGTTCTAATCCATAGCAAACTTAATTTTTAAAAAAATCAAAAAATATATAATATTTAAATTTAGATATCTCGTTTATGCAAAAAGCTAATTTAAAAATTATTAATGTTCTAGACGCAGAATTTAATTCTCTAAAACTTTTATTTGCAGCATTCCTTTCTAAAATTAAAATAATACCATTTTTTTCAAGGAAAACTGTTAGCAGCTTCATGTAATGTGCCACTTCCGGTTAGACTATTTTAACCAAAATCTATTATGTTATTTCCATTGATATAGTAGTCTTATATACCAAATTTGGAAAGTTTTAAATTATATTTGAATATAGTTTTTCATGAAAATCTATTATAGGCTTCAAGTAAAGTACCACTTCCGGTAGTTGTATAATGACCAAAAAGGGAGGTGCACAACTAGATGTTATAACAGTCGTAAATATAAAGTTTCAATTTTCTACGGCTTACCGTTTTTGAGTTATGCGAGATACGTACGTACGTACATACGTACGTACAGACGGCATGACGAAATTAGTCAAAATGGATTCAGGGAGGGCCAAAACACCTATTTCCGTTGAAATCTGAGAACCGAAAATTTTCGCGATTACAATACTTCCTTTACTTCGTACAAGGAAGTAAAAAGATAAAAGATACATATGAAAAATAAAAATAGAAAAAACAAAAATATTAAATAATTAAAATAAAACATATAAAAATTTAAATTGTTATATTCCCTAAAAAAAAATTTGAGCATATTTTAAATTATTAAACGCATCAGTTTTATAATTAATCGAGGTATCATGGTGTAAATTTATATGTAGGTAACGTTTCTAAAATAAGTCTTATGTTTTTTGTTTTCCATAATATCAATAATTTTGGCTTCAGAAAAATTAAAAATATGTCCCTGATGGTGACTATAATTTGGATCAAGAAGTTTGCAATAATAATTATGTTGATATATTATTTTTTCTAACGGTTGTGAAGTCTCTCCAATGTAACATTTTAAAATTTTGTATTATATTCTTCTGTTATATGTATCGACTGTATCTAGAAAAATATGAAATAGGATAGTTAGGTTATGAGTAACAAATACAACAATTATGTTTGAACATGAAAATTCAGTCCATAAACAACAGAGCCGAATATCAGGAAAAAGCACATAAATCATTATCGTTTACACGGGAAACCACGACACGATCTCGTGCGTGCGTCGCCCTCTGTTACCGCCGCCACCTCCGCCCCCGTTCACGGAAAATCAAGCACATCGACACAAGAAAGAACCCTGAAATATGTGTTCGAGATCCGAACCAACTGATATCCGCCGCACCACACGCATACCCCAAAAATAATAATGTCCGCATGGCGTCCGCGTCTCTGCAATCAATACGGGCCTGCTTTTATCACAGTCATTTGGCCTGAGCCGCCGTGACGTACGACGTCTAACAGATTGATTTATGCGCCCAAGGTGAATAATTTATACCGTAGAATTTTTTTCCATGTTAATTTGAAAGAAAGTTTTTATTTTACTATGCATTTTTAATGGAGGCAATGGTTTTTTTCGGTTTTGTTGTTGGAGAGCTTGTTATTATTTTGGAGTTAGGTTAAGGAATGTGTAAAGAAGGTATTTGTGAGTTTTTGTTTCTGGTGATATGATTTTGGCCTTGGGTAATTAATTTCAAACAAGAAGTTAGTGATATAATTAGCTCTAGCCCAAATTAGAAAAAGAATATATCATTAGCAACTTATGTTATAACTATCTTATTGTACACTGTATATTTATCAATAATTTTGTTACAAATTTATAATTAAATAAATAAATATATCATCACGCCTTTTACCCATTACTGGGTGTGGCACTCGGCCGTAGCAGATCTCGGTAAGTGATATATTTCTTAGCGTGAAATGTGGTTACCAGCGTCATGTCACGGCCCACAAAGATGTTAGTGGAGGTGGAGCCACAGGGGTAGATTTAAATTGGTGAAAATTGTTTGTCGGCTGTGGGGATCGAACCAGGGTTCTCAAGATCCACAGGCCGACTCACTAGCATTGAGCCACCTACCCCATTATTTATTATTTATCATTATTTTAAACCAATTACAAAATCTTTGACACACATACAGACAGATAGACAGACAAGATGCTTATATTAAAGCAGCGGTTCGTAAACTTTTTGTCATCGTGGACCCACAAATTTTCCTAATGCCCCTCAATTTCTACTGAAATTACGAATATTAGATTGATTTTTAAATAAGAACTGATATAATAAAGATCTCAAATATACAAATTTAATGATATTTAAAAGTATTTACGTTTTTGAAAATCTCTATTTTTAAGGGAGAAAATGAAAATAGTTCATTTTTTACTTGAATATTTGAAATTTCTAGCTTTGAAAATCACGTAATTTACAAATAATTTTTTTCTACTAATTCGGATTCAAAGGAAAAATTAAATAAGACTTGAAATAAAATATAGACCAAAAATACTAATAGGTAGAGAGTTATAAATAAAACTTGAGATAAGTTTCGCTGACTCTTTCAGAACCTTGTGCGGAGCTCTAGAGGAAAAAATCTTTTTTTGTTTTTTGAATACCACTAATACTAATGATTTTAATTTGGGATAAAAATGGGGTTAGTTAACATCAAATTTGATTCCGTTGTCATTTGTTACACCAAAAATTATATTTTAAACTTGGTTTAAATAAAAAGAAAAAATTGAATAATAGGCGACCGTAGCTTAGTTGGTTAAATGTTCAATCCTAGGTACCCCAATTTTTCTCTTTAAAATAAAAGCAAATTAAATGTTTTGACATTTAATTTCGCTTTGATTTATTTAAATTATCTAATTTGAAATTGCACTTATGTTTGTTTGAGTATTTTTAATTCAGCAAGTTTGTCTAAGTTTCAAATATTGTGCACGTATATTATTGAAAGTTATAATTCAGCCAAAATCCTTTCGCAAAAGTTAAGTCCCAGTGTATTTGACACAACAAAAGAATTGAAAATTTCATTGAGTTCCAACAAAAGAAAATGACAAAAGAAGCACTCGAATCTCTGTAAATATCAAAATGAAAAATGGCACGACGGCGATTGGTAACGGCGGAGTAGGAATATCTCACATGGCATACAATGGTGCGTGCTGATGTTCGCGGGCAGATTAGCGTGCAAGGGCGCACTGCCGCCGCCACCACCGCCCCCGAACCGCCCATTCGCTGTTATCATAACCCGGTTTCCTGTACTGTTAATTGTTCGACACTCTTTGTTCTGTTTTCGTTCACCATCAGCCATTTTCGAATCGATCTCCGATCTGCGTTATTATTCTCTTTACATCCGCACGATAATCGGAGCCGTGCGTTATTATATGATATTATGTATTAAATTGTGACGTGAATATGGATAGATAATAAAACACCTTGAATTTTGTTCTATAATGTGCCGACATATTTAAATATATACATATTTATACGCGCATATTACCTGTAATGTACAATTTTTAAATTTTTATTTTATCATCACCTCACGGCTAATGAGAAAAATATATTAAGTCTTACATATTTTATTTATTTGTTTCTCTACAAACAGGAATTTTATTTCAATTACAGAGGACCTACAGTTTATAGTTCAAACCGAACCACTCAAATACAATCATATTTAATGGCTTTAAATTGAAGTCGGCTAAATTTGAACGAACGACTTTTGACTGGAGATGCAAGTTTTATTCACTGGGCTATGATTGCCCATAATGTAAAATTATATAGGGTAGTCGATCGGTCTGTATTATTTTTATTCGATTATTTGAAATATTATCGAAACAAATTTCAAACAAAGTTTAAATTAAAATACCCAAATAGCAGCGAAACTATTTCCATTGCAAAACCCATAAACAAATATTATATTGACATAATCAATATGTGTAAAGATGTGTGGCATTATTAAAAACACTTGTACAATCTTTTATTAAAGACACTTGTAATATCATAGAGCGCCAGGTTACAACTGTTACATGTGTTCAGTGCGCTTGTTGTTAATTATTCGTTTGTTTAATCATGTAAACAAGAAATACATTTATGGGTAACATTGAAGCAACTAAGATTTTAAAACTAAAATGGATTTGTGTACATAGAGTGATTTCTTATTAATTTTACTGTATGTTTAATGCAGGATGAGGCACTGAACCCATTCGTTAAGAAGTTTTCCTGTAGTAGTCTAAATAATGTTAAGTCTTGAATAGTTTATTTTGAGATATATAATTACAATATGAGTATTTAAATGAAAATATATAAACAGCGATTTAAATGATGTGAAATAGTACCTGTATATAAAATAATTAATATTGATATAATTTGTAATTTGTATGTGTAAATTAAGAATCGCAAATGAAATCTGTCAGATAACAAAAAAGAGCAACAAAGCAGGTTCGTTATAATTAAAGTGTGGTTGGCACGGAGAGCAATGCAGCGATGGGGGCAGGGATGGGGAAGAGTAAAGGGCCGGACGCCATGAAAAACGTGAAAACGACGTAACAAAGACATCACGGAGGCCTCGGCGCGGCCGCGCATTGGAACGGCGAGTGACACCGAGCATCGCATTACAAACAGCGTCCGGAGACGTGGAAATATCACGTTTTATTGTGTCGGCTCGCAGCGCCGCATAATCCCGGTGCGGCGAATAATAGAAACGCTCTTCCATTTTGGGAGAGATTCATTTATTCCCGTTCGCGCCGGTGGTCCCACCGTCAGCCGCTCAGACTGTGACCGATCTACATGCGAACAAGATTTACGCTAGTCATATTCTAAACGGCAAACTGATTTTTTGACGGTCAACCATGGGTGAGGTTGACATGGGTCTGACGCAACACGCGTCCGGTTAGACTGTGATGATCTTCTCGCTTGGTTGCAGCGGTGTAGCAAGCTCTAAGGGTCGGAGGAGGGTTGTTCTCCGGATCATCAGTCATCCGATCTTGACAGCATTTCTAATTAGTAGACGTGCTAGCCGACTGCACTCTCTGCTCCGGTATAATGGCGCACGCTGATTCCATTTTGTATCGCTGGCGTCCGGAAAGAAAAACACTTGATTGTCTTATTACACGTGAATTCTGTCTGTTTTTTTCTTGTTGCCGGGGGCTGTTTCACTGTGCACCGGCCGCCCTCGGCTGTTTTTGCGATGTGTTTTTGTGTGTCGAGGTGTTGAGATTATCATTTTAAATTTATTTAAATTTTAGAGACCGTGGTATTGTTCCGACTCTTACTTTGTTCGCTTTATCTCATAAATCAAACTGCGATGTCTCATTCAACAGAGCGCACTCTGGATTCCATTTTAAAATTAAACTTCATTAAATCATTATCTCTCTTTGATGATTCAAGTTTCCATTAATTGACTTGTCCGACATGAAAACCAATTATAAATAGATAAAGAGAATTATAAATTGTTCTTAATTATTAAATCGTCTTACCATGCAACCACCATCCAACACTAAAAATAATATTACAAACATTTTTCAATTTTGTAATTTATAAATGAGTTATTTAAAAATTCTATACTTAATTTTGTTTTATTTTTTCGTTATAATTATAACAATAGATGTCAAACAAGAGTTCACGCATTCAATCTTGTTGACTTATATAGTACGATGACTGCGGCTATAACATAAAATTATACTTTCGTCATTTCCTGCTTTCTTAGTTATTTTAGATTAAAAGGCTTCAAATAAAATCGAAAGATAATAAAATGATGCATTTCAATCAGCAAGCGAAATTAATGTTGTACGCTTTATAATAGCAAAAATGAGGTTTGAAAATATTGAAAATTACCGCCAAAAATGCCAAGGCAACAAAACAAAAACATTTTTTTATACATTGCGTATACAATCGGTCGATTATTGTATTGAAAACAGATTAATAATAAAAGTGATTATTAAACTGCTTTAGTAACTTTTTATTTTGTAAGATTGATACTACACAGTTACATGTTAAATGTTATTACTAAAGCCCGGATATTTAGGCACTTAAAAACACCCAAATAAGCAGGCATATAGACCGTTAATTACTCTAAAATAGGCGGGATTTTAGACAGCCTAAATGTAAATAATTTGTTTAAAAAAAAACGAATCCTTTTTCTAATATTGGTACTCGTATCATTTGCAAAAAATCATCACTTTAAACAAAAATTAACGCAATCTGAAAAATATTAATAAAATAATAATGTAGGGTTCTCATTTTATTAACTATTATACAAATTCAAATTATGTAGTATACTTTGATTCACATAATATTACGAGCTATTGCTCTATGAAATTTTCGGAAAGGGGCTGTCTTCGGTCAGTCAGAACTTGCTTGTAAGTTGAAAACTTCGTTAGACATCACAAAATGTGACAGGGGCATTCTTATATTTAGCTATATCGTCTAAAGTTACCTCAGCTCCATTGATTAATGGCAAAGACACAATTGAATTGCCACGTAAAATTTTGGCTAAAACACGTTTTTTCTTTCGGCATTTTAAATTCACACACAAAAACTTGATTTAAGTAAGTACTTTAAATATTATAGGTTAGGTTGAAACACTATGTCGAGTGCTGAATTAGTCAATAAAAGTTAAAATAGGCAAAATAGGCTGTATAAGGTAAAATAGGCACAATAACCAAAATATAGAAAAAATAGGCCCTAAGGCACGAAAAGAAAATCTTCCATTACACGTAAACATATTACCTATGTATAGAAAAACTAAATTGCCTGAAGTATATTAAAATTTGATTCTAGGCAATTGCCTAAAAATCCGGGCTTTAGTTATTACAAAGTGATAACCTGAAATATTTTAAAATGTTCTTTTAGAACAATTTGAGTATTTTCAACGTCAGATGAAATTTCATTATATCATTATTAAGAAAACTCAATAAGGTAATGTAAAATGATACTAAAATCTAAGAATTGAAATCATTTAAATATCAATATCTTTCTTTTTCGATTTTAAATTATATCTACATCTAAAAAGAAAAGTATGAAAATTTCCCGTGCCTAACAATTTGACTGAATTCAGGGTTGAAAAACGACAACAATTATTCGGCAGGGTTGACTACATGTCACATAAATCCCTAGATTGTAGTTCTATACTTTTTGCACTTGAAACTGTAAAATTATGATAAAATAAATGACGCAAATAATTAAAAAAATATTAATGTTTTGAATGGTAGAAGAATAATATCTAATGATTCCTAATGCTAATAACAGTACTTATCTGTCAGTGTTAAGTTATAAAATGAGCAAAAGAAAAAATGGCCGCAGTTACACAATTACTGTAAATAATTAATTTTTAATTCTTTTAATGAAACGTCAAACATTTGTATAAAGGGCTGCGAGCACCAAACTGTATAAAATGTCTGAGTCTGAGTCTTAGTGGTTCAAATTGTAATTGGGATTAGGTAGTACTCTTATGTGGTTAGCGTTACGGTATTCGAATCAGAAGATCCCGAGTTGTAAATCCACTTAAGTAAAAAATATATAAACTAGCACATTGCGACTTGGTGAGTTTGAACTCTGTACTGTAATTGGGATGAAGTTCCTGTTGTAGAGAGTAACATAAATAAATAAATAACTATAATTTACTAATTTATTTTTGTTTTATGGTTTAGTAACAGTAATAATAATGAAACTTTTGAACCCGTTTAAGAGAATTGTGCTAAAAGTGCCGTTCTGCTTTATAATAATGATAAATGTCAGTTTAAAATTAAATTTACGTGGTTATTTATAGAAATTCTAAACATATATGTCGGGTTAGTTGGTGTCAGTTAGGAGCGAAAACAACAAAGTGACAGCAGAATAAATCAAAATCGTGTTTCGAGTTGAACGTGGGTGTACGAGATTTTTCGTGTTCTCGCATGATCTTTCCGTTTTACGTGTAAAGAAATCAAAACCCACGGGACGCGCGGGTTAATTAAAGAAGCATCGAGGTAATCAGGGCTCGGCCGAGCTCCGGTGCCCGCTGTACGAATAAATCAAACGTTCAAGAAGTCGGGCCAAAATAATTACATGTCTAGAGCAGAACACTTCGGCGTCCATCACTCGCCGGACGGCGGCCCGAGCTGCATCCCAAATCTAATATCGTTAATTAGATGAAAAAAGAAAAAAGAACAGGCTGAACACAAAAACCAAAACAAAGCGAATCTTGGAATGAATTGTGTTTCGGTGGTGGGAGCGGAATTCCAACCTCCGTTCATTTTTACGGATCACGGAAACTAAAACTCTCATGTTCTTACTACCCGTCTATTATATTCCCTTTGTTTTCTTAATTACTGCTTGCAAGGTCGTTGCAGTTTTTTATTCTGTAAACATCATAGTATGCTGCTCTGTGAGTGCGGACCCTGTACTCTAATTGGGATTAAGTTCCTGTTGTACAGCGTAACATAAATAAATAAATACACATACAGATATGGTTATGTAACTGAATTGTTGTACAATTATTAGTAGATTAATTCATAACAATAACTAATTTCAATTTCATTTAAGCAATTATTTAAATTTGCCAAAATGGACAGTTCTAAACTAGTAATCGTTTATGTTGTCAAACAAAATATTTCAAACTTTCCTAACTTCGACACTTGAATATACCAATTATGTTAGGTATTTAGTGTTTCGACTTATAGTGGAAATAGTTATTTGTGTATCAAGTTTGTAAAAGTTTACTTTTTTTAGTAAAACAGAGGCGCAAGCTGAAGTTATAAAATCAGATGAGGCTAAAGAAGAACTTTTCAACTGAGGTACACACAACATTTTTTAGGCAGCCATTACAAAAAGTTATAAATTTTTATTTAAAAATAAATTTGATACCTAAATTCAAATCTGGTAAGATTCATGTAAATTTCTAATCAAGTCACTATGATTACGATTAAAAGTGTATATTTAATCGATAAAATATGAGATTAAAATGAATCTTATATTTAAGTCGATTAAAATTAATCATGATTAATATGCATATAAATTATATAATACATACGTTTTGAAGATGAAACAGAATTTATTAAACAAATAACTAAAATATACTTTAGTCAACAATTTTCATTACAAATCACATCTAGAATACAAAGAAAGATTTTTGAACAAAAACAAAAAATGTTTCATTGTATTAATTTCTTTAAATCACGAAAATATTATTTGCCTTTAAGAATACAAGTTTATTATTATTATTTTTACAGCCGCTGATGATGAAAGATGAGTATTATATTTTAAAAACATTTTTCGTACAGTGTTCTATTAATTTAAACTTGTATTCGACGTGTTAGTTTTTTCTAAACAATAGATTTTGTGATTAACTATCAGAAATATTTATTTACTTAATTAATATCGTTGTGATTACTTTTAAAATTTCAATCGATTACTCTACCTAACCGTAATTCATATAGACTTGTTTGCTGTCATCTGGACAAAAATTAATAAATTAATATATTTTAAACCGTAAAGGTTAAAATAAAATAACTACGTTAATTAATTTTTTGAATTAGAAAATGAGCAAAACACAGATTATTCAATACTCCGCCTGAAATTTATGAAGCTGTAAGTTATGTAGTGTTTTCAGTAACGCAACAGACTATGAATATGGAAAATTGGGTTCAATTCCCTCAGGCGACAACTAATTTTTACCATTTTATAAACAATCATAACCCAGTGGATTTCAACTTATATTATATAAAAAAATCATATTGTGACTGTTTGGTTCCAATTTCACTATAAGTTGTGGGGATTAAATTCTTGATGTTCAGAGTAAGAAATAAATATAAATGTAGGTGTTGTAACCGAGATCTGCTGTTGCAGATGTAAAATGGCATGATGATATATTTATGTATTTTTTGCTAACATATAAATCGTTGTAGTGTTCTCCAAGTAGAAAATAAAATAAAAAAGGCATTGAATTTTAAGTCAAATCTATTATGATCCCATAACTCTTGCAGTAGGTATCAAAAATGACGAATGTTACCGTTAATAAATTTTATGTTAATACGTCCCTGCGTGACGCACACACGAACAACAAAGTAACAACAACGTGAAGAACAAGAACAGAGATCGCTGTATTATTAATGTCTTTATCTCGCTTCATAATAACGACGATGAAACGGAGAGAGAGAAGTGTATCTGGGGGCAGAGAGAGAACGAGCAAGACGGATGATGGGAGAATCGTTCGGGGAATGCCGCGTGGCCGCCGAAAAAATCCAACGGAAACTCAGCCGGCGGGACGCTGCAAAGGAGAACACATTTCCAGCGGCGGACGAGGCGGCGGCGGTGGCCATCTTGATAGCCCGGCGTGGAAGTTGAAAGTTAAAAATTACCCCTCGGTTTTCGGTTTTGGTGTTCGCTCGCCCGTTCTACGTTCTGCGCTGCCTTTACCCGACATGTTCTCTGCGTTGACATGGGCGCCGAAACGGGGCTGCGACTGATTTATGACCCTGCGAAATAATTTAGGATATTACTGAGTTGAATTTAATTGCCAACTTTTCAAAATTTACATGAATATGTATAACACCCACCCGATATGACTCAGATTCTTTTATAACTCGATGCACTTTGCGTGAATTATGAATTCAAACTCTCGAAGATTTATTAGTCTAAAGATTTTTACTGATAAAAATCACATGAATCATACCAAAAACTTGGATAATAATTTCTGCGACAGGCAACATGCACTTTAACCAAATCATTTACTTCTATTTTCTATCACCAAATTCATTTGATTTACTACTCAAATTTACCACAAACTATTGATACTCTTATTATAGTTTTAACTTGATTAAGTAATTGTTTATGTATTTATGACAAAAATTATCTTATTTGTTACTTTGTGCAATAGAAAATGAATCCAAATTACATCAAGAATGAAAGTTATGAAATATCAAATAAATTGCCATTCGGTGTTTTTCAGTAAGAGCTTTAATTTTGCAGCATATAAACACAATATTTAGGATTAGATTGTTATGTATTTCAGATGCTTGCACTTTATTTCGATATTTTGCCACATTGAATTAATATTTTCTCTTGCCATTTAGTACAAAATGGAAGTTCAGTTGAGGTTTAAAAATTCAATTTAAAAAATATCTATGGGATGTGAGTTGATTCGAAAATAATAGGGGTTTTATGATCGCATTTCGCAAAGCAAATTAATAAAAATTGATACCTATTACCCTGATAGATCTTAGTGTGATAACTTAAACGACAAAATATTAATTTTTAATTACAAGTAATTATATAGTCGTCGGTAAAGTCGTTATTCTTAGCAATATGAACTCACTCATCTTAGGGTATAACTCATTCCCATTTACCACAAACAAACGACAAACGAGCATTGAATAGAGCTCATTCATTTCCAAATTCTCCGTCTATGTGGGGTGCGGTGCCGGTGCTCACACATGTTGGTTTTCTGTTCGTGGGCTTGCCGGTTCCCGCTCTTCGAAGGAGCCATTCGTCTTCGTCACATGTGACGTTCCCCGCGATATACGATACACGTACACTCCCAGCAAGAGAGCGCTGAGCTGACTTCGACGTGGAGTGTACCGGCTGGAGACTGTGCCGATTTAACCGGGATTGAACTGGGGTTCAGTTTGTCATGTAATTATTAATCCGAGATGCTGGCTGGGTTGAGATGACGGCATGGCCTTGAGACAAGGAGCACTAGCACTGTGATGGTATTCATGGACGCTTTAATTATGGAGCACTAATACTAAGGCTTGGATTTGCGATGCATTTGGTTTCACTATACCCCAGCAATAGCTTTGTTTGTTGATTTGTTGTAAGCGTTAATTATATTTAATATTTACTTCTTTTTACTAGCTAATACAACCGGGATTATAAAATTTATTTACTTATAATTACAAGTACAGGAAATATTATACTACATTGATAAAGTAGATACCTAATAAGAAAAGTACGTTTCTTATGGTAATACACTGTCCAGACAGTCATAATTGGAAATTTGTATTATTCGAATAGCTCTTGCTTTTATTATTATTTTTATTTTTCGTACATCAAACAAAAATTCTTACATAATGCTAGTACAACGTCCAAGAAAGCAACTTTATTGGACGCTGCTATTATTGACGTCGGCTAAAACTATATTTAATTTAAAATTTGTATTCATTTTTGCAGTTTTTTTAGTACAAAATGCAGTAGCATAAAAATATTGTGTATATAAATAACAAATAAATATATCATCACGCCTTTCATCTATTACTAGGTATGACACTCTGTCGTAGCAGATTTCGATATGTGATATAATTCTTTGCGTGATAGCTGTAAAATCACAGCTTCCAAAGAGCCACAGGGGAGGGTTTTATGTGGTGAAAATTGTTTGTCAAATACACAGTCCGAAGCGATACCTCGTCCATGAAATGTGTTTGGAATATTCAGAATATTGTCTGCCTCGGCCGATAAGTTTGTTCTTCTGTAAACAGCCATTTTATGGCCCTTGACTTGCGTATCTATTACAAATTTTGACATTTTTTAGATTTATTTATTTTATTTTATTTAATCCCAATTAGAGGACAGGGTCAACACTCAATGAGCCGCAATATGGTAGTTCATATATTTTAAATGGGATTCGAACTCGAAATCTCGGGATTCGAATGCTATAACGCTACCCACACCATCTTACTGCCAGACTATTTTTCATTGTAGTTCAACTTTTTCGCATAGTTAACAAAACGTAATTAGCTGACAACTTTTCTTATAATCGGGTATTAAATTTGGTGGCGATAGGTATAAGAAAATAATACTTAATATTGGTTGGATGTAAGGAGTCATTATTTGTCAATCGTTGAGAAATGCTGTAGCGGGTAAAAAGCGCTGAAAACCTGGTGGCAAAGAATGTTAACTGCACCAAGAGAATAAAAACATTTTGGAATTTAAATTGATAATTACAATTCGTCACATGCTTCATTGTTTCAGACGTTATTTGTTATAATAATTGCATTCCTTTCATTCGGTAATTGTCGTGTTCCGCTTTATGTTTTTTTTTCCAAAAAATATTCGTGCACGCAGTTAATGATAGCTTTATGTTTTTATCATTATTATCGAATTTTTCGTTTTTCAAGCATGTTCCGTAACACGTGGATGAATTATTTATTAAGGAAATACACTCTGTCATTAATTGAAGCATGGAACATATTTTTTGTGGACTTGTGTCCAAAACAAATAAGATTATTTTTACTTTATTGATTAGTATAATTTACTTTTACCAAACACGCGATAGATTTATGATTTTGAATAATTACAAGTGCTTCAAGTTGGCAATATGTAAATTCGAAATTTTCTCCTTTAAAATTATAAACTGTGTTGATATCGCAACGCTCTGGAAATAACTCTCCGGCAAAGGTTGTTTATTGACTGGTCAATGAGCAAAGTTCTTTATTGTTGTGTAATTTGTGTCCTGGAGGAAGAAGGAACAAACTAAAATGAAATTAGGCCTGCGATGAAAATAATTATATAGAATCATGTGCGGTTAAATCGACGCGAAGAGCAATCTTGTAAGTTGTAACACAGGCTTTCGAATCAGAACTTCCCAAACTTTGCTGTTATATTGCGAAAAGATGACTAAAGATTTATTTTATTTTTTTTACTCATTACTGAGTGTGGAACTCTACCGTAGCAGATCTCAGTAAGTGATATATTTCTTCGCTTGAAATGCGGTTACTACCCGTCAAATCATGCCCCCAAATATGTTAGTAGTGGGGAAGCTACATGGGTAGTTTTAATGTGGTGAAAATTGTTTGTCGGCTGTGAGATTCGAATCCACAGGCCAATTCGATACCTACCCCATATTCTATATTTATATTTTCTTCTAACATAGTTTTCGTGTTTCGCAGTAGTTTCAGCTATTCTTTGTATAAAATCAGTTTTCCTTGTATTGTTTTTATTTGAAATAAAGAAAAAAACAAATACCTTCATCAGTTTAGAAATGCATTTGACAATTGACAAATATCTTATTCTTTAGATACAATCTACATTTTGCTTATTTGATAGACTTATAACATGTCATGTACTGCAACATGCCAACATGAAAACGTACGGGAATAAACTGGTTTCATAAAACTCGTAAAATATAATTAATTTTAAGTATTTTTCTGTTTATACCTTAGATAGTTTATTTTGGTTTTATTTCTTCAAGTATACATTAAGCTAAAAATAGTTCCAAACTATGCAAATCATTTATTACCATTTGCTATTACATTTATTTTTCAAAATATATTTTTTTATACATAACATAAAACAAGAACAATGTTTGGGTAACAAGAATAGTAACTATGTTTAAGAGCTGTGAATGTAACTGAACAAATAAGTAAAATTTTCGGAACTGCTGCGTTGCCCTTACGATGGCAATCAAAGCCCCCGTGGTTTGCACGGACACCGGGCCGAGAGTTGGAAGCCGCCTTGGGCGCCTCCACTCAGCTCGGGAGTGGTGCAACTCACCACAACGCGGCCTGATAATGCGTTTATAAACGACGAATAAATCATAGTACATTTTGGTACCGACACTGAGACTGGTTCGCATTCTTCGCTGAGTGAATCGAACCTCCATGATGCCTGCGGATTTCGAATCCTTCGAGGAAATTATAGAATATACTTGAATACTTCCTCACGATTTACCATTGTTTCTCTTTGTCGAAATGACTAAGTTAGGTTATAGTGTATACTGTGTTTTTTCTTCACACTTGGCCGAACTCAGCACTCTTTTCCAACTAAAGAAGCTTTTCTAAATGAGCTAGTTGGAAAGGAGTGGTGACTTGGGTTGTTGGTGTTAGATATTGCGGTGTCAGTTGTAGGATGTAATGTTGGTGTTAATTGTGTGTTTTGGTGTTGCAGAACGTAAGCGCGGGCGACAAACGTACACGAGGTACCAGACGCTGGAGCTGGAGAAAGAGTTCCACTTCAACCGGTACCTGACGCGGCGGCGGCGCATCGAGATCGCGCACGCGCTGTGTTTGACAGAGCGCCAGATCAAGATCTGGTTCCAGAACCGCCGCATGAAGTGGAAGAAGGAGAATAAGACCAAAGGCGAAGGGGGCTCCGAGGGCGGTGGCGACGACATCAGTCCGCAGGGCTCGCCCCAATAAAACCCTCGCATCTTCCTCATCAGCGCTGAAGCATCCAGTCCTCACGAGTACCTAATGTCCAAGTAACATTGTAGTCATTTCGAAACACTCAAAGCAAATGCATTTATCCTTCTGTTATCCTGTCCGTACCAAAGGAGAGTGCAACATATACGTATACATACAATAAGAAACTTCAAACACACTACACGTACACACACTCACACAAGTTAACTCACTAAACAACCAAAATGACCTCTTAAGAAGATTGAACAGTTGAAGAAGAAAAGCCCTAATTATATTGTATACAAGTCGATTATTTTATAGTTTTAATTCTACACAAGTTTTAACGGTGAAACGCGATATTATATTTAGGTCGAATGATAGATTTATTTATTTATACTGTAGATAAACATAGCAGATTACTATGGAAGACAGACTGTAGTGGCGCGTTGCTTAAAGACTTGGGGCTCGCGCCACGCTCGCAGTGCGCTGGACTTGGTGAATACTGAACAGTGTAGCAGGCGTGCGGTGTCAACGTGCAATGTTTCAATCTCGACCACAGGATGGACGTTATGCGAACGCGAATGGTGCCAGTGGTTCTGCAAATGTGAAAGTGCGCGAACGAAGAATGCTTTCCCACGGCCCATAGGGCGGCTGGTTTGGAATCTCTTTTGCTCTTCTGTGACGAAGAAGGTCAGTGCACGTCCACGGATTACATTTTGTAATTTTGAGCCTTTCACAAATTCATTGTACATTTGCTAAGTCTTGTTGATTGCGTGTGTTTGCGAGAATTTCAAGGCAAAGAGCGACTTCAGATCAGGTTGGGGTTCCAGGGATTGTCAGCATCAATTCGTACGTAAGAATTTTGTGACATGTAGATATTTCGTATATATGATGTATATTTGAAGTAAAACAATCTGTAAATATATAAATTTTCCGCTGCAACGGAAACAGGATATTGAAATATACGACGAAGTAAAGTTTATGCCAAAGGTAGACTACAGTAATCCATGTAGGGTAAATACTTACTTGTTTCTTTCAAAATATTGTAGAGGTACACATGTGGAACCGATATACGTAAAGTAGTGAGTCCAATTTTTTATATGCAAAAGTGATATGTATACAAGAGAAATTTTATTATCAGTTTTATTTCGCACGAATTCCGCTCTTCAATTTCAACTATTTTATCTACAGTGCGTCCAAGAGAACAAAATTAAAACACGAGTCTCTAATAATTACTGGGACGCGGTAAACTTGTAAAGTTATTTGAAAATTTTCATTCATTCCTTCTCAACGAAGTATGGACAAAATTCTAATTTATGTACATAGTAATTATGCGCAAAGAAAATATAATATTTATAAAATAAATTTGTAAATTTACCGGTTGTGCTGTTTTGATTCGACAGTTCTCTTGGATGAACTATATCGACGCATATACATATGTTATGGGTTTTAATTCGTTACTTCTTTTTAAAAATGTTGTGTATCCTTTGAATCAAAATGTTAATGTTTCCTAGTATTTCAAAGCAGATGAAAAATATTTTGTATACCAAGAAGTATTTAAGGAGTGACTTTAGACTAAAGTATCTAATGCAGCACGCTCGGTTACCAAGTGATAACAATTTAAGAGTTGTAAAGTAAAAATTAACAAAGATACGTAAATATTTGTGCTCTCGTCAACGTAAACAAGTATACGTAAAAATAAAAAGATGCACTATCTAAACGACAAATGATATATTATTATATAATTATATATAATTAATTGATCCCAGTTACGTATATTACAAATATTGATAAAAAATAAACTATTTATAAATACACAGCGTATTATAAGTTTTCTTTTGTGCAGTGGCATACTGTATATTTGTACCTATATGGATAAAATAGCGTTAGGTAAATATTGTGATGTGTTGTATATTTAGTACACGATAGGTTAATATTGGTACCTATGTAATTTTACACAAATTGAACAACGACGCATACAAACTCGTACTAATTTATATCTCCTTTACGTACTAATCTGTTTTATTCAATATTGTATCATACTATTTATATATTTTATTTTATTACTGTCTAGACAGAAATTATGATTGGCTGATTTTTAAACTGTCTTCTCTATTTTTTAATTTGTGCGCCCCTTGTTCAATTTGTATGTGAATCATTATAATTGATGTATCATAGTAATTGCTATTATATTATAATGGTAAAAAATAAATGTAACAGATTTCTTTATAACTTAAAATAAATTATTATATTCGAATATAATTACGACGTTCTCATTTTAAAATTGTACCTTCACAATTAAATTAAATTAATTTACAGTTATGGCTCATTGGTAACGCACTTGCTTCTTGAACAAGTGTGCGCGAGTTCAGTCCTCGCAGAGCTAAACTTATAACAAAAAAACTAAAATAAAATTAGTGCAAAAATTTGTGAATATAAACAAAATAATTAAATAAATATCTGAAAACAGTTGTAGGGTTAAGGCTCAGTGGTAACACGCTTGCTTTTTGAGCAAGCGTGTGCGAATTTAACCCTCGTAGAGCTAAACTTATAACAAAAAAAACTAAAATGAAATTAGTGCAAATATTTGTGAATTTAAACAAAATATCTAAATAAATATTTAGAGACAGTTGTAGGGTTATAGCTCAGTGGTAACGCGCTTGCTTCTCCAGCAAGCGTGCGCGAATTCAATTCTCGCAGAGTTAAACTTTTAACAAAAAATCTAAAATTAAATTAGTGCAAAAATCTGTGAATTTAAACAAATTTTCTAAATAAATATCTAGACGAAGTTTGAGGGTTATGGCTCAGTGGTAACACGCTTGCTTTGGAAGCAAGCGTGCGCGAATTCAATCCTCGCAGAGCTAAACTTATAACAATAAATATAAGTGCAAAACTAAACGAATTATCTACAGGCAGTGGTACAGTTATGGCTCAATGGTAACGCGATTGTTCCGTGAGCAAAAGTGCGCGAATTCAGTCCTCGCAGACTTAAAATAACAACCAAAATTTAAAGTAATATAAGTGAAATCTGTTAATTTCAACGAATTATTTAAACTAAACAATTATCTGTGAGTATTTGTGGAGTGATGACTCATTGGAAACTCGCTTGCTTCTTGAGCAAGGGTGCGCGAATTCAATCCTCGTAGAGCATAAACTTATAATATAAAAAAGAAAGTGATTGTAGTGAAAAAATCAGTGAAAATAAATGAATTATCCACAAAAATATCAGCAGGCAGTTATGGTTTTATGGCTCATTGGTAACACGCTTGCTTGTTGAGTAAGTGTGCGTGAATTCAGTCCTCACAGAGCACGACTTGTATCCAAAACTGAATTTGATTGTTCCACTTTAAACTGGAAGCTCCCTGTTTTGTAATTGGGAATAATTTTACGTAAAAATAAGTGTTATGTCTTGAAAGGTGAAGTTCTACGCTTCTGAATAACAATCCAGATCTGCGATTCGTATCCGGAAGTTCGAGAGAGGATCTCGAGGAAGTCGCGTATTAAAATTATCTGTAAGTTTTTTTTAACAACTTTTTTTATTTGTTCCCTTTGAGTTATTGGCAAATCTCGATGCAATTCCTTGCCTTGCAACATTTATTTAATAGTTTAATTTAGGAAATTAAATCAGCCACACCCATTTTCTAATTAATTATTTAATGGGAGACTCTATTATAAAATGAATATGGAGAGGCAGAAGTATAAAAGAAGTTCAAGCTTCAAACTTGGTTAAACTGTTTATAATGTTTATAATATATTTATATATAAAAAATATTTGAGCGTAATTTTGAAGTTCTTCTATATTTTTGACTCAGTCTTAGTAATTTCATTAGAAACAGTGGGTAGGGGAGGAAGAGTGTTCACGAATAATAATTTTTAAATTTAGTTTTTTTGCGACAAAAATGACAAATGTTGTATAACAATTAATGTAGAGTAATAAACTAAATTGTGTAATAAAAATCAATCAATGTTAAAGTAAAAAGAAATGTGAGTTTTCTATTCTACAGTTTTTATTAAAAGTATTTTTCTCTAACATAATTTAGAAACATTTAATAGAAAAAAATATGAATATTTTTAATGTTACAAATGTTAAGGGGTTTTTGAAAATCGTGATGTTTGAGGGACGAAGTGGAGGGTAGTAAAGAGGCGAAGTAAAAGTGAAATTTCATGCAAGTTACATGGAAGTCCGAATGGAAAATTAATAGAGAACAAACAATGTTGTTGAGCACGTGATTACGGGTCTCAACTGCAGGACATAAATCTAGCCCCGATGGTGCATTCGCACTCCTGGCCTGCCTGGTCGAGCCGAGCCGGGCCGGGCCAGGCATATCGAGTAGTGCAGTGAACAGTGCAGTGGCAACATAAAAGCCAACATAATTGAGTTACATGACCTTCGCCGTGCGCGGTAGCAGGCAATAAAACACACAGCACAAGGTGGTTCATAAATATTAACGGTGCGTTTAGGAGGCCATTTAAATACAATTCCAAGACTCGTCCCCTTTTCAAGCTCTCCCGCTCGCTGTTCTTCAGTGGGCGACGTGCGTCTACGGCCCCTGCGATTTTGCCCCGAAACACTTACAGTACCATCGCAACTACCCTGCCACTTACCTCATTTTTAAACCATAATACATTCTTACATTTTTATTATTAAGTAATGCTAACAAAATATTTATTTTTTTTTAATAAAATTGTAAAATGATCAACATATATCTTGTACTACCAACAATTTCATTGTTGTTATTTGGCTCAAACAAATCATGTTTTAAGAATCGATTATTTGAGTCGTTCTGTGCACAAATCGATTAATTCCACTTTTTGAAAACTCTTAAATTTAAATGTCAAAGCACTTGGTACAGTCATAACTTTTAATATTTGTAATAACTTTCCTGGATAATAAAGATTAAAACCATTAAATGACAAAAATTTGTTGGCCATTGAATAA
This sequence comes from Pterostichus niger, assembly GCA_947425015.1. Lineage (NCBI taxonomy): Eukaryota > Metazoa > Arthropoda > Insecta > Coleoptera > Carabidae > Pterostichus > Pterostichus niger. The sequence goes on from OX380341.1 coordinate 32,366,178, forward strand.
TAAATAATTTAATTCAGAGGTCATTTTGTTAACTCTATACTCTAATATAAATCGTTGCAATAAAGCAACTCAAATGCACTAGCAAGCGCTGAATGATGACGGTAATATATATTTGATTTTATATTGTGAAGGGAATTTTAAAAAATGTATATTATTTCATCGCATTTCTCAACTTTTTGTTTTATGGAGTACAGAAAGATTTTTTCAAAATTCGTAAAATTAAGTAAGATAAATGTTTTTAGTACCACTGGTTTCATAACTATTTCTAATTAAATTATAAACACTACTACAGTAAAATTTTAAAATATTAAAAATGTGAACTTTAGGATCCATGTTTTTTGTAAATTTAAAATCAATCTTCTTGGTCTCTGATCAATACGTACCCTTAAATATGTGTGAGTAAATGGTTAATCATTCTGGTTGAAATTTCGAAAACGGAATTTTGTTTTCATTAGTGCGATTTGGGCATCGGGGCGAAAACGCACGGGACGAACGTGTACGACACCCTCCAGTGGCAGTTCCGCTCTGTGCCATTCCCTTTAAAAGTCATAAACTACGGACTTGCGCGCGCTGTCTTCTTTTAAGCACCTTGTAAACACAAGGCTAAGCGGGAGCAAGAGAGATGCTCGATCGTATCTTAAATCATCATCAGTGATTTTATGGATGGCCATGCTATGAGAGACCACTTGTTATTTGCCCATAACTCGTGACGCTTCTCTTTGACGGAGATAGAACTACACTGAAGTGCATATGCTAGACACGGATGCCGCTACAACTTGCTTGGTGAGATTCGTGATCGTGATCGGGTTTGCATCGTGATTACACTCTGTTGTTTGACGATATGAGAAAGATGTTACCGAGTAAACGATGAGCCAAGTAATAGCTTATTTGTGTGTTTATGTTGCTACAAACGACTCCACATAAATGTCACGATGAGAGGGGACGTAGATTTACAGCCGTGTAACCTCAGATCATCACCTTTACACTTCTCATCTTTTCATCATCGTGTACTACCACCCTTACTCACTTTCACTAATCAATTTTTATTGTTTTGTTGCAGGTTCTTTATTGTTTTCAGCTTCCTGAAAATTATGAAGGTATGATGTTTTTCATCTTTTGTTTTAAAAACTAATCAGAACTAAATTTAAACCTAAGTAAACATTTATTTCAATAATAAATAAATAAATATATCATCACGCCTTTTACCCATTACTGGGTGTGGCACTCTGCCTAAACAGATCTCGGTAAGTGATATATTTTGTCGCGTGAAGTGTGATTACCAGCCGTCAAATCACGGCCCTCAAAGATATTAGTGGTGAGGGAGCCACAGGGGTAGATTTTTAAATTGGTGAAAATTTGTTTGTCGGCTGTGGGGATCGAACCAGGGTTCTCAAGATCCACAGGCCGACTCGATACCACTGAGCCATCTACCCCATATTATTATTTCAATAATAATTTGTAGATATTCGAATAATTAATTTTAAAAACTTTACATCCAAAACAAATAAAATTAATTATTCAAATGACAGTCGAACTAGAGAGTATATCTCTAAAATAAAGCATTTACGGACATTTATTCGTTTGTTATCTTATTATTAGCTGTTTAATCCACGGTTTAATAAAATAAATAAAATTGATTCTAATTTGTTGATTAAATAATAGAAGTGAAAGGTACTCGTAATGTTATTGAAATGTTTGTGTTTTATTTGGGGCATGCATACAAAAGTTTTGGAACTGCTGCACTATACAGAACTTGTTTGTATTTAAATCTTGTTTTGATATCATTTTCTTTTTGTTATTTATTAGAAAATAATATTTGTTTTCTGTTTATAGGTTTGCTTGGGGCATGCTCAACGAAATTATTTTTATTGATCTTATTATTTTAAATATTTATTTTTCTCATGCACGATTAATTTAATTTTTAGTAATTACTTTAAATATATTTGATTATCATAGTGAGTAAAGTAAATGTTCAATAACAGAAGTTGTAGCACTACGGTTGAGCTGTCGATTCACAAGAGAGCGTTCGTGCGAATCCAAACATCTGACTTCAACTTCAAATACAATTGCGTAAAGAAGATTAAGAAATCTAGTATTTTCTACTGAAATAATGTAAGTAAATATAAATGTTTTAATTTACTAGGGACAGTTGTTGCTTAGTGGTAGTACGCTTGTATCTTAAACAAGTGTACACGAGTTCAATCCTCGTATAGCTCAACTTATAACCAAAACTACTACGGCGTTCGGGTGGTGCGAATTCCACAAGCTGTTAATATAATTTATTGTTTTATAACATTAAGAAAAATAAATAATCGTGGCGGTGAAATGAGTAACTAACACTCGCAAAAAAAAAATAAAAATTGTATAGGGTAAATAACGCAACGCGCGGACTGTTTATTTGGGAACCCAAGTTTGATTCCCACAGCTGGCAAACTGATTTTCGCCATATTGTGGCAAGCCATCTCGTATATCTTTAGGGGCTATTATTTGACAGCTAGTAACTACAGTTCACACGTATAAATATACCATTTACCAAAATCTGATACGACATAGTGGCACATTAAAAATATGTAAAAGGCGTGATGATATATTTATTTATTTTTTACATTTTAGTTATAATATCTACCTCACACCTACAGAGAATAAAATTGAATCGGGAGTAACTGATAATATCTCTTTTAAATGAAATTTTCTAAACTTCTAAACAACCCTTAAGTCTGCTGTATAATATATCTCTGTTTAATATATCTAATTTATTTTTTAATAAAAATAGAGATCCTATATTATTGTAAGATACTATTACCGCTGAAATATGACGTTTGATAGTTTACTGGTAAGATTAATAACCGCTATTATAACTCACTAAGTATAAATAAACAATAAATTACATGTTTTTAATTAAAGGCATCTAAGTTTTGTTAAATTGTTTGGCTTCATATTGATTGAAATGATTATTGCTGTTTAGTAATAAAGTTCGTGATGAGTCGTGATCGTGCCACTGCACAAACAATCTTCATACGAAACACTTATTTCGCGATATATTTTCGTGTCTGGCCGTTAAAGAGAGCCCTGGATCTGTGACGTAGCAGCGAAAACAGTGCTTTATGGAAAATGCTGGGGTGGTCTTCGCCACATAAATCAATAATATCACAAATCTTTCATCCTTGTCGCGCGACCGCCGCCGCTCCGCGCCCGTCTCCGTCGCACTCCGCCGCCGCGACGCAGCGGAACTCGGAACGCTGGGTTTCTTTCCATTTCGCTGCCCTCTGTTTCAATTATTTATAGGTGTATTATCAGACTATAAATAATTTAACGTTGACTTTTGTGTTCGGTAATCTTTCATTATGTTAGTATATTGATTGTTCCGACTTCGGTTTTCAACTTTGTTAACTGACTCAACTGGAAGCAATGATATTTTGATACACTTCAACTTCTCTACATTTCTCTATTATTTTATCAATGCTATCACTTCAAACAGACATCATTCAAATCATAAATTAAATTAAAATTTTAAAAGTTTATTTTTGATGTAGCGATGTACTTGGAGTGGGGAGATTGGATACAAACGTAACATGTATATGACAAAAAAGGAAGTATATTTATTATTAATTTTTTTATTCGAAAAATAATTAAAATTAATCTGTACCTACTTGAATAATTGCAAGGTTTAAAGCTTCTTTATACGTACATAAATACATAAATAAATAAAATAATATATTCTAGGGATATTCGACATAGAAAATTGAAATAGTTTCACATTAAATTCATTGCTTAGAAACGCTTAAATAAATGCAATATACAGTTTATTGTTAATATACTTAAGGGTTGTATAAGTTTAGAAAACTTTATTTGAAAAGAGATATTATAAGCCACTCCCAATTCTATTTTATTCTCTGTAGTTGTACCTCAATTATTTATTTAAATTATTCATACTGGCACAGATTTAGTGCCTTATAAGGTAGATATTATAACTAAAATGAAAAAATAAATAAATATATCATCACGTCTTTTACATATTTCTACCACGTCTTTTTTGATATTCTTTTAAAATTAAATAAATGATATGAAATAGTAATGGGGAAAGATGTTAGATAAAAAAAGAGATATTTTTACTCGCCATTCCTTGATTCGGAAAGAAATGACGTAAATATCACATCAATAAAATATTAAAAATGAACTTTACTTTCAATTTTGTTTCAAGCAATGTATCCAACATATTTGGAACCATTTAACGACAAAATACATTTATACAAAATCTGTCATTTATTTTTAAATATAATTTAAGTTGCATTATTATAGTAGAAAAATATTTAATTATAAATTGTATTACTTATTAGTTGAAACTATAAGTATTCTATGAACGCATAGTGATTTTTTTTTTTACAAATTTATCATTTTAAATGGGTTAGGTGGCTCAGTAGTATCGAGTCGGCCTGTGAGTTTGAGATCCCGGGCACCACATTATTAAAACTATTCCCGCGATTCCCTCTCCATTTAGGGGCCGTGATTTGACGGCTGGTAACCGCACTTGACACGAAGAAATATATCACTTACCGTAATCTGCTTCGGCAGAGTTCCACACTCAATAATGGGTTATTTATTTATGTTTATTTAAATATATCCCGCTTTTTACCCATTACTGGACATAACACTTAGTCATAGAAGATCTTGATCAGTGATATATTTTGCGCATGAAGTGTAGGTATTAACCGTCAAATCTCAACCCTCAATGGTAGGGAGCCACAGAGGTAATTTTAATGTGAAGTATAGTTTGTCGGCTGCGGGAATCGAACCTGGGTTTTCAACCATCTGCGTATAAATATAAAAAATAAATAAATATATCATCACGCTTTTTACTTAATACTAAGTGTTGCACGTTGTCGTAGCAGATTTCAGTAAGTGTTATATTTATTCGCGTGAATTGCGGTTACCAGACGTAAAATCACGACCTCCAAATATGTTATAAATAAATTGTAATATTAAAATTTTACGTTAAACCAACATTGATATAAAAACCAAGTTCACATTTGTATTTTTTTTTATTTGAAAGTATATAATTATTTACAGAATAATATTTTCTAAAAAACAATATAATCTAGGAATGTTGTACTATACAAAAAAATCCATATATTTCTATTATTTGTGTGCATCAATAACACAATTAGTTTTGTTTTGTCCTGGCTTTCATAATACCTACACATATTATAGTACTAAAAATATTATCTGTAATCGTTCGTTTCACAAAAGCGACATTTCCATATCGGGAAAAATACCAGCGTTATCCATGGGTAACTTGATGTCTGATGTAGAATATTAAAAACTCATCAACATTATAGGTATTCTTCATGGATGGATTATCGAAATCGGATCAAGCCGCTTTTGCATTAGGTGTCAATAACAATAACTGTAGAAAATATTATGCAGAATACAATAGGTTTCTCGGACCATAACAATTATGTACACAACGGTATCTCTTATCTTGTTTTATTATATTGACATATTGATACAAATATACTATTGTGCTTCTGGTTGAATAGAGATATGCATATGAATGTACTAATGCTTCTGTACATCTTGGATGAGGCTAACATTTACGCATAATTTATATTATGTTAATATTTAATTATGGTTATAATTTTAGTAACATAATTTTGTATAGGTTATAAATAACAATTATTATAAATATATTTCGAGCTTTTCTAGATGTATGGATCTAAATTCTGTAAATTTATAGATTTTGGAAAATTAAATTTATTTTCTTAAATTCACATCATAAGCAGATGTTAGTGGAGGGTCATCTTTAGAGCTAAAGGTAGATTTGACAACTTAATAATATTAGCTCTAAGCTTGGGTATGATTCCCTCATAATCAAAAACTGTGTCACTGTAGACGAACCCGGTTGTCAATGCCTATATAGGAGTCTCTCGGAACGAAGCTACGCTTAGACACTGTGACAGAAAAATTCAGTTGATGCCATATTTCGAACACAGGTGACGTGGTGTAGCGATTAGCATCTCTGCCCGGTATGCGGAAGGTCCCTGGTTCGAATTCAGGCGTCATCAGAATTTTTCTGTCATAATATAAATTAACTTTAGCCAAGTTACAGGGTTCGGACACCTGCAGTGTGATAGTTTATATATTTGTAGCATTACTGAGATTTGAGCTCGAGATATTTGCTATAAACGTAGAAAGAAATTTGGTCTGAAAATAATGAAACTATAATTAATAATTTGATTAATTAATACATACATTTTACTATGGATTTGTTTTTTTATAGCCGACATACAATTTCATCACATTAAAAATTACCCCTGTCGTTCCGCCTCCACTAACATCTGTGGGGACCGTGGTTTGACGGCTAGGAATCGTACTTTAGGCACAAAAATATAAGACTTACCAAGATCTGCTGCGGAAGAGTGCCACATCCAGTAATGGGTGGAAGGCGTGATGATATATTTTTTATTATTTAGATAAATATTAATACAATTAAATATTTTAAAACATAATAGATTATAAATTAAATCATTAGACAATTATTATTCTAGATAAAAAAATGTTGCCAGCTCCGGAATTTGAACAAGAGATTTTTGATTTCCTGTAAAGTATTTTTCCATCTAAACTACGTTGGGTTCCGATTATTATATTGATAACACTTGAATTGTACTCTCTATTTTTTTTATATGTCAAAAATAGCCTCGACCCTATGACATGTTGGGTCGTCCGCGAAACTGCGATGATACAGTTATTTAAGGAGAAACTAAAGAAACCCAGGTTCAAATCTTGGCTTGAACTGAATTTTTTTTAATTAAAATACCGCCAGGATTTAAACCTGGGACCAATGAACTTCGATCATATGCTTCAATCAACTATATACAGTCGCAATATAATTCAAATTAGATTTTATTCCAAATTTTGTTATGTTCTGTCTCCATCTTATGACTCATTCATATACTGAAAGACTTGATATGAGAGTCTTCGACACTGACAGTTTTTTTTTAAATCGTTTTATTTATCATCAATAGTTAACTATCTACTTAAAATGCTAATTAAATTGAAATTTTTCTTTTTAAGATAATAATTAAAAATTAAACTATTCAAAAATAAACATTAAATGATTAAATAGAAGAATTTATTGTGCAGAAAGTTATTTAAATTGTTCATAATAATAAGTATATAGTTATTAAATTATTTATATATATAGAATATATATATATTGCTTCTTAAAATTATTTTGAAAAAAATGCTTCAAATAAAACTGACAAAAATTGAAGATATGTATATCATTCATTTGAAATAATTTTCTTTTAATTAATTTGAGAATAATTGACAGCTTGCTTGTACCTATATTAATGTCGGAACAATAAATTTAATTTTAATTAACATCTTGGATATGCTTAATAAATATAATTAAGTTCATAGGTCATAAGTATATACATGTACTTATTATGTTTGTTATTTTCTTATGATTATTAATATTTTTTAATAAATATAAGTAATTAAAATGATATTGAATTGAAATTTTAAGAGTATATCAACTTGTGCCTGTGTCCTATAGCTTGTAATGTAATAAGTATGTATTTAAATTGTGGATAATTGTATTTTTCAGTTGTAAAGCACATTAAAATCAATATTTACACGTGTGTCTTAAATTCAAATTTGGCGCGTTGATGGGATGCCATGCTGGTGCGGGGAGTGTCCAGGATCCGCCGGCCCCCGAAGCCTTACGCCACACCTAGAGCACTTAGTCCGCGTCACGGTCCTGTCAAACTCGCACGGCCCACAGATTTGTCTGGCCCTGGCGCCGCCCCTGTTCTGAACCGCCATTGGCCGAACAGTCTGCTACTCTGTATATGATTAGTTGTGCGTGTGTTAACCCATTTATAAAAATAGACCGACAGGTTTGGGACACGGTGCGGTACTGCGACCTGGTGGCGGAAGACAGAAGTACTCATTCCAAGGCAGGCGGTCGGACACCGAGCGAGCTCCGGATCAGTGGAGACGATGCCCAAAATTCCGCAGCTTCAATGTCTTCAGTTACAGTTATGTGGCCTGTTGTTTCTATGTGTTACTGTTATATATTTGTGTGTTGTTTTCTATTGTTTTTGTGAAGTTTTACACAGTTTTTGTTGATAAACAGGTTTGGAATTTGTTTCATTTGCTATATTTTTGGTTTTGGTAACAAAGGTTGCTCGCTCATGCATCCTCGACAGCTTTTACCTAACTTTCAACAAAATCTTAAACTAAGAAAACTCACGGTTCCAATACTCAATTCTCTTAAATTTAGTTTACCTGTATCTATAATTAATTGAGCACCTCGACGAACCCACTCACATATGAATTGAACCAAAGAGATTAAAATTTGAAAGAATGTCCTTAGTTTTAGTTCACTCTTATTTGAAGCATTTTCCTCTAGATTTTTTTTTAAATCTGACTACTTTCTAAATGTTCAAGACAAAAATGTGCAAATAATTTTAAAATCTTGGAAATGTCTATTTTGACTAGACTCAAAGATGGTTCTAATTCGTTTAAGTTTATGACAGGGCTGTAAAAATCGGTTCGGTTTCGATTCACGGTTCATTATACTTTGTCGCTTTGGTTTTTGTTCTCTGTTCTGGTTTAAAGTAATAAAATAAAAGTAAAAAATATCAAAATGGTTCATTAATCGATTCACAAGTTTCAATCATTTATATTAGTTCTCTATTTTAAATTTACAAGTATAAACTTATATATAAATATTTAAAAATGAATATAAAATTTGCCTCATTACTTATTAGATAGTAAAAAGGACTTAGTTAGAACCTATGCATAATACTACCGGTTCGAATTCATTCACACCGGTTAAAGTATTCGGTTTTGTTAAATTAACAGTTTTTTATGAACGTTTTGATTCGAGTTCGCCGTTCAAGAAAAAGAGCCAGTTCAATTCAAACTGATATTCGGTTTACAGCCCTGGTTTATGATCTACAAACTTTCTTTAAAAAAGTATTCAGAATTAATTATTCTGCTGGGGGTTTTTTACAAATTCTCTAATATATTAAAACGACCAGCAATACGGTAGTATGTATAAGGTTACGGCATTCTAATCCGGAGATCTTGAGTTCGAATCTCACTTAATCTGAGTGTTGACGCTGCAGTGTAATTAGAAATAGAGTAGCATAAATAAGTTTTAAATGATTTTGAATTCAGTTTCGTAATTATATGAGTCACGGAATAAGAAATACTGGCGATATAATATGTAATAATCAAAGTATCAGTTTTATAGCAATAATTCATGCCAATAAATAATATAAAACTTCCATTTCATCTACATTAAATCTGGAATGATTCTTGAATTTATAATAAAAATAATAAAACTTAAAGCAAATCGTTGTAGCACAGAAATATAGCAAATATTTATCACAACGTCACGCATAATAGATACTAATTTACACATATATTAATAATTAAACAACGCACTTGTCATTTTCCATGTATATCTAATATCAGTCCAGAGTTTGATTTGAATTCATGCGTATAAAATGATTTTGATGCTGGTTGGCTGTGATAAACCACTCCGATGATTGTCAAATGGTGTTGGTCATTTGTCCGGTGTCAGGTGGAAAGTTAATACATCTGCATGCAGTTATTTATTGACCCACATGGGAATTCTTGGGTACGTAATATATTTTTTCCTTTACGATTTTAACTTATGATGAAGATGTTGTTACAAGCGAAAGCTGAAGGAGTTATTAATGCGCTTCCTATACTTGATTAATTGATATTTTTATAAAAGTCAAGGTTTTGTTGTAGCTTCGGTAACCGGAGACCTTATAATGATTTTGATGCAACTGTACTTTTTACTTCTTATATTTTATGGTCTTAATAATATTTTCGTTGGAATTCTATGTAAATCCATCAGTTTTGTTGATCCGCAAATCTGTAAATGATGAAGAAAATCGCAATGAAACTTTATGACATATTTTCTACTTATCAACAAATATTGATGCGATTCTGTTCATTATTTACAGAGGGTTTAAAAACTTATAGAGTTATCACAGAATACCAACATAAAACTAACATAAATTAATTAATTTAACAAGCCTGGTGACTGTTATCTATTCTGCTAATTTAAAAAAAATCTGAATTAAAAACTGCATTCAATAAGTCCATTTTATTTATCATATATGTTTTAAGTTTAATTAATTTTTATGTTCATAATGGTAGATAGCTCAGTGGTATTAATTTAAACTGTAGATTTGAGAACTTGGGTTTGATTTCCAAAGCTGACAAACAATATTCACCACTTAAAAATTACTCCTGTGGCTTTCGCTCCATTAGCATCTTTGGGGACCATCATTTGACGGCATAAATATATCACTTACCGAGATCTGCAATTTGACGTAATTTACAAATGTTATGAAAAATCTAAGGTTGGTACAGACGGTCATAAGTACAGCTTTTATTTGAAACTATAAATTAATCAGCCTGTATATATTTACATCCATTTAATGGCGCAATATCACGGTTTTCTTTTTATTTTTGCAAATGACAAAAAGGTGTGAATTACTTGGAATAAGAATAATTCACCATATCGGCGAGATATAGAAACAGGAACTATATTTTACAATAATCATGTTTAAAAATACTCGTTTCGTTTGATAAAATTATCATGTGAGTTATAAATTATGTGCTTGTTAACTGGACCGCCCGCCGGCATTTGAAAATATACGTTTTATAATTTATTTGTAAACATTTTATATATTCTTTCACACTGTTCATGATGTGAAATAGTAGCAAATTATTTAGACATTTGCAATTATATTAATATGTTTGTAAATTCGCTGCATTAAATTTAGTGTTAGTGGTTATCTTGCCTATAAATATTACTAAAACAATATAAATGTAACTTTAAAATTATTATAATATTATTTAACTTTCACAAAAAAAATGCAGATGAAATGAAATTAGATTTGATGAAAATATATTTACCTGAAACTGACAAGAAAATAAACATTTGCCTTACATTTAAGACGCAGGAAAGCTTTGCTTTGCATGCCTAGTCAGGAAAATAACATATTGCTTGCCTAGGTAGGTAATGAAACAAACGTAAGTGTCTAGTTAGTTAGCAACATAAAATACTGACTGAATATGTATGTCAAATATTTCTTTTACTTTAAGTTAATTTAAAATATGTATTATTTGTTTATAAGTTTCAGGTAAAATGTTATATGTACGTAACACGTCAGTAAAGCGTCGTACATGATTCGTAAGCTGTTTCAAGTCTTGCTATCGCTCGGCAAGAAACTATCTACTCATCCTGTAATTCAACGCTTTCCTGACTCTGGGTAAATGTTTTTTGGTGTTAGGTTAATTTCAAACCTTTAATTTTTGAGGGTGTCTAAATTAATATATTATTTAACCAAATAATAATTACCCCTGCGGTTCCCTGTCTACTAACATTTTTGGCAGCTGTGATTTGACGGCTGGTAACCGAATTTCCCGCGAATATTATATCTGCATCAGCAGTATGCCACACTCAGTAATGGGTAAAAGGCGTGATGATATATTTATTTTATGTTTCTTGCTGCTCTCATGTTTTTTGATAATAGTGTGTAACTGTTTTTGTGAGGTGTGTGTGTGTCTATCTTTTGAGATAATTTGGGTATGTGAAAAGTATGGTGAATATGAATAGAAATATATGTAAGGATATGATTGTAGTTTTGCTGCGAGAGATTAATTGCAAGTTAAATTAAATACATGTTCAGTGATTGGCTGGTCTTTATTTGATTTGTTTACGATTATTGGGTATCTGCTGTTACAGATTTTGAAGTGATATATTTATGTGCGTGAAGTTTAGTTACCTACCGTCAAATCATGGCTCCAAAGATAATGGAGAGGTAATTTTAATGTGGTGTAATTTAATTTGTCAGCTGTGAAAATAAAACCACACATCTCTATAAAATAAAATAAATATACCATCACTCATTTTACCCATTACTGCGTGTGGCATTCATAGCAGATCTGAGGTAATATATTTTGTGCGTGAAGCGCGGTTACCAGCTGTCAAACCAGGACTTTTAAAGATGTTAGTAATGGGAGCGGCACGGGGGATAATATTTATGTGGATTAAAATTTGTCGGCTGTGGATGAAGTGAAACCATGTTAGGATAAATGTTTGTAGTTTGATTGCAAAATGAATTTTGTAAATAATTGTTGAGTATGTGTTTGAGTTGAATTAGTTATGGGCTATTTCTAACTTGAGTAGGTTTAGTTTAGAAGTTCAGTTGCAAGGGCAGACAAATCATAAAATCATCTCATTCTAAATAAGTCTGAAAACTCGAAACAGCAATAACGTCCGAAGAAGAAAATCCACACAAATTTATATTTCAAGAGTTTCGTATCACGCAAATCGATTTCAGATCCAACTTTTTTATATTCGGTCCGTTAGCTCGTGATCTCGAGTTATCAATCTGATTTGGAGATATCGGCGGCCTCCGCCCGCGCTTCGCACGTCCTGCTGCCACCGCCTCCGCCTCCAACAGCGCCGCCGCCACCGCTCGGAGACGGAACAATGCATAATTCATCAGCGACTTGATTCTCGCTATTGTTGCGAGCGTTGGGGCAGTGAGCCAACCTCGGCTGGGGCTTCGCGGCGGTTCTCGCACCAAACAATAACGGGTTTCCGACCCTTAGCACCCGATCAAAAAGTAATTAATGATGCTGCTGACCAGGCAAGTACTCTACGAATTTTATAAATGTTTGAATGATCTACTGCGCGACACGATTTTATTTTATTAAATTGATTTATGAAGAGAAACATTGGAATAACGACAAATTTGAATCACACGACGACAGTCACTCAATTGATTTAAACCATATGACTAGGGTTCATAGGTTTCAAATCCTATCGGTATCCCATTTTTTCTCAGTATTCATTAGTTGCCAGGAAGGAAATTGAAGAATTATTTTTTAATCTATCTAACTCGCCGTAATATCTTCATAGATTCAAATAATCACTTGACAATTACTAAACTGACATTTCAAAGACAAAAATTTTAGATTCTGTTAAACAATTTCTGACTGTTAATATCTTATATTTATATACAACTATCAGTTTAATAAATTCTACATTCTTGTCTTTATGTTTACTAGATCTTCAAGGACCAGGATTCATTTCCGGATTCGACCTGGTATACAGGACTCGTCTTGGAGCCGCTGGTCACCTTCTCCAGAGCTCCCAGGCTCCCCCAAAAATGAAACACAATCCCCAGTTAATAATGTAATCCATCATGTATTGTATTAAATTGTACTTGTAATAATAAATGTAATATTAATATTAGTTTAATATATATAATATTATCATCATTTTATATTGTAACATATTGTACTGTTATTAAAATATTACTTTTCGGTATAGACAATAAATAAATTAAAAATACTTTATTGTCTTTTATTTATAACACATAAACATACAGCATAATTGCATCCATCATATTTGAATTTTAACTTGAAATATGTGTCGGGCTAATAATTGTTATTAAAATGATACTACTGGCGCCATCTCGTAACAAATATAAGTATTAAGTTGGAAAATTCCTCAATATTATGCTGCCCGGAAAGAATACTGAAGGTACTTTCTCGTATTACGTTGTTAAATTAACAATAATATACAGGAAACTATGAAAAATAATGAAAATCCATGAAAATTGTTCGAGATTTTCAAAGTGAAAAATCTCGAGAACGGTGAGAGATAGAGCAAAAATAACGAAATTCCGCCCCCCTAGGATCTACCCCTGTAACCGACCCTTCTCTATCACCTAGCAAAGTCTCAAGGGCGTAGGGTCAATTTTAATTTTGTCAAAATACATTGTCAACATACCGTTGCTTTGGAGTGAGTACGTATGAATTTTGAAAATGTTGTTTATCGTATTAGGATGTTGTAATTAGTTAATTTAACCGTAAAGCAAGTTAATTAACAATAATATAGAGGAAACTATGAGAAATGATGAAAATTATTGGCAATTTTCCATGAAAATTGTTCGAGATTTTCAAAGTGAAAAATCTCGAGAACGGTGAGAGATAGAGCAAAAATAACGAAATTCCGCCCCCCTAGGATCTACCCCTGTAACCGACCCTTCTCTATCACCTAGCAAAGTCTCAAGGGCGTAGGGTCAATTTTAATTTTGTCAAAATACATTGTCAACATACCGTTGCTTTGGAGTGAGTACGTATGAATTTTGAAAATGTTGTTTATCGTATTAGGATGTTGTAATTAGTTAATTTAACCGTAAAGCAAGTTAATTAACAATAATATAGAGGAAACTATGAGAAATAATGAAAATTATTGGCAATTTTCCATGAAAATTGTTCGAGATTTTCAAAGTGAAAAATCTCGAGAACGGTGAGAGATAGAGCAAAAATAACGAAATTCCGCCCCCCTAGGATCTACCTCTGTAACCGACCCTTCTTTATCACCTAGCAAAGTCTCAAGGGCGTAGGGTCAATTTTAATTTTGTCAAAATACATTGTCAACATACCGTTGCTTTGGAGTGAGTACGTATGAATTTTGAAAATGTTGTTTATCGTATTAGGATGTTGTAATTAGTTAATTTAACCGTAAAGCAAGTTAATTAACAATAATATAGAGGAAACTATGAGAAATAATGAAAATTATTGGCAATTTTCCATGAAAATTGTTCGAGATTTTCAAAGTGAAAAATCTCGAGAACGGTGAGAGATAGAGCAAAAATAACGAAATTCCGCCCCCCTAGGATCTACCCCTGTAACCGACCCTTCTCTATCACCTAGCAAAGTCTCAAGGGCGTAGGGTCAATTTTAATTTTGTCAAAATACATTGTCAACATACCGTTGCTTTGGAGTGAGTACGTATGAATTTTGAAAATGTTGTTTATCGTATTAGGATGTTGTAATTAGTTAATTTAACCGTAAAGCAAGTTAATTAACAATAATATAGAGGAAACTATGAGAAATAATGAAAATTATTGGCAATTTTCCATGAAAATTGTTCGAGATTTTCAAAGTGAAAAATCTCGAGAACGGTGAGAGATAGAGCAAAAATAACGAAATTCCGCCCCCCTAGGATCTATCCCTGTAACCGACCCTTCTCTATCACCTAGCAAAGTCTCAAGGGCGTAGGGTCAATTTTAATTTTGTCAAAATACATTGTCAACATACCGTTGCTTTGGAGTGAGTACGTATGAAATTTGAAAATGTTGTTTATCGTATAAGGATGTTGTAATTAGTTAATTTAACCGTAAAGCAAGTTAATTAACAATAATATAGAGGAAACTATGAGAAATAATGAAAATTATTGGCAATTTTCCATAAAAATTGTTCGAGATTTTCAAAGTGAAAAATCTCGAGAACGGTGAGAGATAGAGCAAAAATAACGAAATTCCGCCCCCCTAGGATCTACCCCTGTAACCGACCCTTCTCTATCACCTAGCAAAGTCTCAAGGGCGTAGGGTCAATTTTAATTTTGTCAAAATACATTGTCAACATACCGTTGCTTTGGAGTGAGTACGTATGAATTTTGAAAATGTTGTTTATCGTATTAGGATGTTGTAATTAGTTAATTTAACCGTAAAGCAAGTTAATTAACAATAATATAGAGGAAACTATGAGAAATAATGAAAATTATTGGCAATTTTCCATGAAAATTGTTCGAGATTTTCAAAGTGAAAAATCTCGAGAACGGTGAGAGATAGAGCAAAAATAACGAAATTCCGCCCCACTAGGATTTACCCCTGTAACCGACCCTTCTCTATCACCTAGCAAAGTCTCAAGGGCGTAGGGTCAATTTTAAGTTTGTCAAAATACATTGTCAACATACAGTTGCTTTGGAGTGAGTACGTATGAATTTTGAAAATGTTGTTTATCGTATTAGGATGTTGTAATTAGTTAATTTAACCGTAAAGCAAGTTAATTAACAATAATATAGAGGAAACTATGAGAAATAATGAAAATTATTGGCAATTTTCCATGAAAATTGTTCGAGATTTTCAAAGTGAAAAATCTCGAGAACGGTGAGAGATAGAGCAAAAATAACGAAATTCCGCCCCCCTAGGATCTACCCCTGTAACCGACCCTTCTCTATCACCTAGCAAAGTCTCAAGGGCGTAGGGTCAATTTTAATTTTGTCAAAATACATTGTCAACATACCGTTGCTTTGGAGTGAGTACGTATGAATTTTGAAAATGTTGTTTATCGTATTAGGATGTTGTAATTAGTTAATTTAACCGTAAAGCAAGTTAATTAACAATAATATAGAGGAAACTATGAGAAATAATGAAAATTATTGGCAATTTTCCATGAAAATTGTTCGAGATTTTCAAAGTGAAAAATCTCGAGAACGGTGAGAGATAGAGCAAAAATAACGAAATTCCGCCCCCCTAGGATCTACCCCTGTAACCGACCCTTCTCTATCACCTAGCAAAGTCTCAAGGGCGTAGGGTCAATTTTAATTTTGTCAAAATACATTGTCAACATACCGTTGCTTTGGAGTGAGTACGTATGAAATTTGAAAATGTTGTTTATCGTATAAGGATGTTGTAATTAGTTAATTTAACCGTAAAGCAAGTTAATTAACAATAATATAGAGGAAACTATGAGAAATAATGAAAATTATTGGCAATTTTCCATGAAAATTGTTCGAGATTTTCAAAGTGAAAAATCTCGAGAACGGTGAGAGATAGAGCAAAAATAACGAAATTCCGCCCCCCTAGGATCTACCCCTGTAACCGACCCTTCTCTATCACCTAGCAAAGTCTCAAGGGCGTAGGGTCAATTTTAATTTTGTCAAAATACATTGTCAACATACCGTTGCTTTGGAGTGAGTACGTATGAATTTTGAAAATGTTGTTTATCGTATTAGGATGTTGTAATTAGTTAATTTAACCGTAAAGCAAGTTAATTAACAATAATATAGAGGAAACTATGAGAAATAATGAAAATTATTGGCAATTTTCCATGAAAATTGTTCGAGATTTTCAAAGTGAAAAATCTCGAGAACGGTGAGAGATAGAGCAAAAATAACGAAATTCCGCCCCCCTAGGATCTACCCTTGTAACCGACCCTTCTCTATCACCTAGCAAAGTCTCAAGGGCGTAGGGTCAATTTTAATTTTGTCAAAATACATTGTCAACATACCGTTGCTTTGGAGTGAGTACGTATGAATTTTGAAAATGTTGTTTATCGTATTAGGATGTTGTAATTAGTTAATTTAACCGTAAAGCAAGTTAATTAACAATAATATAGAGGAAACTATGAGATATAATGAAAATTATTGGCAATTTTCCATGAAAATTGTTCGAGATTTTCAAAGTGAAAAATCTCGAGAACGGTGAGAGATAGAGCAAAAATAACGAAATTCCGCCCCCCTAGGATCTATCCCTGTAACCGACCCTTCTCTATCACCTAGCAAAGTCTCAAGGGCGTAGGGTCAATTTTAATTTTGTCAAAATACATTGTCAACATACCGTTGCTTTGGAGTGAGTACGTATGAATTTTGAAAATGTTGTTTATCGTATTAGGATGTTGTAATTAGTTAATTTAACCGTAAAGCAAGTTAATTAACAATAATATAGAGGAAACTATGAGAAATAATGAAAATTATTGGCAATTTTCCATGAAAATTGTTCGAGATTTTCAAAGTGAAAAATCTCGAGAACGGTGAGAGATAGAGCAAAAATAACGAAATTCCGCCCCCCTAGGATCTACCCCTGTAACCGACCCTTCTCTATCACCTAGCAAAGTCTCAAGGGCGTAGGGTCAATTTTAATTTTGTCAAAATACATTGTCAACATACCGTTGCTTTGGAGTGAGTACGTATGAATTTTGAAAATGTTGTTTATCGTATTAGGATGTTGTAATTAGTTAATTTAACCGTAAAGCAAGTTAATTAACAATAATATAGAGGAAACTATGAGAAATAATGAAAATTATTGGCAATTTTCCATGAAAATTGTTCGAGATTTTCAAAGTGAAAAATCTCGAGAACGGTGAGAGATAGAGCAAAAATAACGAAATTCCGCCCCCCTAGGAACCACGCCTGTAACCGACCCTTTTCTATCACCTAGCAAAGTCTCAAGGGCGTAGGGTCAATTTTAATTTTGTCAAAATACATTGTCAACATACAGTTGCTTTGGAGTGAGTACGTATGAATTTTGAAAATGTTGTTTATCGTATTAGGATGTTGTAATTAGTTAATTTAACCGTAAAGCAAGTTAATTAACAATAATATAGAGGAAACTATGAGAAATAATGAAAATTATTGGCAATTTTCCATGAAAATTGTTCGAGATTTTCAAAGTGAAAAATCTCGAGAACGGTGAGAGATAGAGCAAAAATAACGAAATTCCGCCCCCCTAGGATCTACCCCTGTAACCGACCCTTCTCTATCACCTAGCAAAGTCTCAAGGGCGTAGGGTCAATTTTAATTTTGTCAAAATACATTGTCAACATACCGTTGCTTTGGAGTGAGTACGTATGAATTTTGAAAATGTTGTTTATCGTATTAGGATGTTGTAATTAGTTAATTTAACCGTAAAGCAAGTTAATTAACAATAATATAGAGGAAACTATGAGAAATAATGAAAATTATTGGCAATTTTCCATGAAAATTGTTCGAGATTTTCAAAGTGAAAAATCTCGAGAACGGTGAGAGATAGAGCAAAAATAACGAAATTCCGCCCCCCTAGGATCTACCCCTGTAACCGACCTTTCTCTATCACCTAGCAAAGTCTCAAGGGCGTAGGGTCAATTTTAATTTTGTCAAAATACATTGTCAACATACCGTTGCTTTGGAGTGAGTACGTATGAAATTTGAAAATGTTGTTTATCGTATAAGGATGTTGTAATTAGTTAATTTAACCGTAAAGCAAGTTAATTAACAATAATATAGAGGAAACTATGAGAAATAATGAAAATTATTGGCAATTTTCCATGAAAATTGTTCGAGATTTTCAAAGTGAAAAATCTCGAGAACGGTGAGAGATAGAGCAAAAATAACGAAATTCCGCCCCCCTAGGATCTACCCCTGTAACCGACCCTTCTCTATCACCTAGCAAAGTCTCAAGGGCGTAGGGTCAATTTTAATTTTGTCAAAATACATTGTCAACATACCGTTGCTTTGGAGTGAGTACGTATGAATTTTGAAAATGTTGTTTATCGTATTAGGATGTTGTAATTAGTTAATTTAACCGTAAAGCAAGTTAATTAACAATAATATAGAGGAAACTATGAGAAATAATGAAAATTATTGGCAATTTTCCATGAAAATTGTTCGAGATTTTCAAAGTGAAAAATCTCGAGAACGGTGAGAGATAGAGCAAAAATAACGAAATTCCGCCCCCCTAGGATCTACCCCTGTAACCGACCCTTCTCTATCACCTAGCAAAGTCTCAAGGGCGTAGGGTCAATTTTAATTTTGTCAAAATACATTGTCAACATACCGTTGCTTTGGAGTGAGTACGTATGAATTTTGAAAATGTTGTTTATCGTATTAGGATGTTGTAATTAGTTAATTTAACCGTAAAGCAAGTTAATTAACAATAATATAGAGGAAACTATGAGAAATAATGAAAATTATTGGCAATTTTCCATGAAAATTGTTCGAGATTTTCAAAGTGAAAAATCTCGAGAACGGTGAGAGATAGAGCAAAAATAACGAAATTCCGCCCCCCTAGGATCCACCCCTGTAACCGACCCTTCTCTATCACCTAGCAAAGTCTCAAGGGCGTAGGGTCAATTTTAATTTTGTCAAAATACATTGTCAACATACCGTTGCTTTGGAGTGAGTACGTATGAATTTTGAAAATGTTGTTTATCGTATTAGGATGTTGTAATTAGTTAATTTAACCGTAAAGCAAGTTAATTAACAATAATATAGAGGAAACTATGAGAAATAATGAATATTATTGGCAATTTTCCATGAAAATTGTTCGAGATTTTCAAAGTGAAAAATCTCGAGAACGGTGAGAGATAGAGCAAAAATAACGAAATTCCGCCCCCCTAGGATCAACCCCTGTAACCGACCCTTCTCTATCACCTAGCAAAGTCTCAAGGGCGTAGGGTCAATTTTAATTTTGTCAAAATACATTGTCAACATACCGTTGCTTTGGAGTGAGTACGTATGAATTTTGAAAATGTTGTTTATCGTATTAGGATGTTGTAATTAGTTAATTTAACCGTAAAGCAAGTTAATTAACAATAATATAGAGGAAACTATGAGAAATAATGAAAATTATTGGCAATTTTCCATGAAAATTGTTCGAGATTTTCAAAGTGAAAAATCTCGAGAACGGTGAGAGATAGAGCAAAAATAACGAAATTCCGCCCCCCTAGGATCTACCCCTGTAACCGACCCTTCTCTATCACCTAGCAAAGTCTCAAGGGCGTAGGGTCAATTTTAATTTTGTCAAAATACATTGTCAACATACCGTTGCTTTGGAGTGAGTACGTATGAATTTTGAAAATGTTGTTTATCGTATAAGGATGTTGTAATTAGTTAATTTAACCGTAAAGCAAGTTAATTAACAATAATATAGAGGAAACTATGAGAAATAATGAAAATTATTGGCAATTTTCCATGAAAATTGTTCGAGATTTTCAAAGTGAAAAATCTCGAGAACGGTGAGAGATAGAGCAAAAATAACGAAATTCCGCCCCCCTAGGATCTACCCCTGTAACCGACCCTTCTCTATCACCTAGCAAAGTCTCAAGGGCGTAGGGTCAATTTTAATTTTGTCAAAATACATTGTCAACATACCGTTGCTTTGGAGTGAGTACGTATGAATTTTGAAAATGTTGTTTATCGTATTAGGATGTTGTAATTAGTTAATTTAACCGTAAAGCAAGTTAATTAACAATAATATAGAGGAAACTATGAGAAATAATGAAAATTATTGGCAATTTTCCATGAAAATTGTTCGAGATTTTCAAAGTGAAAAATCTCGAGAACGGTGAGAGATAGAGCAAAAATAACGAAATTCCGCCCCCCTAGGATCTACCCCTGTAACCGACCCTTCTCTATCACCTAGCAAAGTCTCAAGGGCGTAGGGTCAATTTTAATTTTGTCAAAATACATTGTCAACATACCGTTGCTTTGGAGTGAGTACGTATGAATTTTGAAAATGTTGTTTATCGTATTAGGATGTTGTAATTAGTTAATTTAACCGTAAACCAAGTTAATTAACAATAATATAGAGGAAACTATGAGATATAATGAAAATTATTGGCAATTTTCCATGAAAATTGTTCGAGATTTTCAAAGTGAAAAATCTCGAGAACGGTGAGAGATAGAGCAAAAATAACGAAATTCCGCCCCCCTAGGATCTAGCCCTGTAACCGACCCTTCTCTATCACCTAGCAAAGTCTCAAGGGCGTAGGGTCAATTTTAATTTTGTCAAAATACATTGTCAACATACCGTTGCTTTGGAGTGAGTACGTATGAATTTTGAAAATGTTGTTTATCGTATTAGGATGTTGTAATTAGTTAATTTAACCGTAAAGCAAGTTAATTAACAATAATATAGAGGAAACTATGAGAAATAATGAAAATTATTGGCAATTTTCCATGAAAATTGTTCGAGATTTTCAAAGTGAAAAATCTCGAGAACGGTGAGAGATAGAGCAAAAATAACGAAATTCCGCCCCCCTAGGATCTACCCCTGTAACCGACCCTTCTCTATCACCTAGCAAAGTCTCAAGGGCGTAGGGTCAATTTTAATTTTGTCAAAATACATTGTCAACATACCGTTGCTTTGGAGTGAGTACGTATGAATTTTGAAAATGTTGTTTATCGTATTAGGATGTTGTAATTAGTTAATTTAACCGTAAAGCAAGTTAATTAACAATAATATAGAGGAAACTATGAGAAATAATGAAAATTATTGGCAATTTTCCATGAAAATTGTTCGAGATTTTCAAAGTGAAAAATCTCGAGAACGGTGAGAGATAGAGCAAAAATAACGAAATTCCGCCCCCCTAGGATCTACCCCTGTAACCGACCCTTCTCTATCACCTAGCAAAGTCTCAAGGGCGTAGGGTCAATTTTAATTTTGTCAAAATACATTGTCAACATACCGTTGCTTTGGAGTGAGTACGTATGAATTTTGAAAATGTTGTTTATCGTATTAGGATGTTGTAATTAGTTAATTTAACCGTAAACCAAGTTAATTAACAATAATATAGAGGAAACTATGAGATATAATGAAAATTATTGGCAATTTTCCATGAAAATTGTTCGAGATTTTCAAAGTGAAAAATCTCGAGAACGGTGAGAGATAGAGCAAAAATAACGAAATTCCGCCCCCCTAGGATCTACCCCTGTAACCGACCCTTCTCTATCACCTAGCAAAGTCTCAAGGGCGTAGGGTCAATTTTAATTTTGTCAAAATACATTGTCAACATACCGTTGCTTTGGAGTGAGTACGTATGAATTTTGAAAATGTTGTTTATCGTATTAGGATGTTGTAATTAGTTAATTTAACCGTAAAGCAAGTTAATTAACAATAATATAGAGGAAACTATGAGAAATAATGAAAATTATTGGCAATTTTCCATGAAAATTGTTCGAGATTTTCAAAGTGAAAAATCTCGAGAACGGTGAGAGATAGAGCAAAAATAACGAAATTCCGCCCCCCTAGGATCTACCCCTGTAACCGACCCTTCTCTATCACCTAGCAAAGTCTCAAGGGCGTAGGGTCAATTTTAATTTTGTCAAAATACATTGTCAACATACCGTTGCTTTGGAGTGAGTACGTATGAATTTTGAAAATGTTGTTTATCGTATTAGGATGTTGTAATTAGTTAATTTAACCGTAAAGCAAGTTAATTAACAATAATATAGAGGAAACTATGAGAAATAATGAAAATTATTGGCAATTTTCCATGAAAATTGTTCGAGATTTTCAAAGTGAAAAATCTCGAGAACGGTGAGAGATAGAGCAAAAATAACGAAATTCCGCCCCCCTAGGATCTAGCCCTGTAACCGACCCTTCTCTATCACCTAGCAAAGTCTCAAGGGCGTAGGGTCAATTTTAATTTTGTCAAAATACATTGTCAACATACCGTTGCTTTGGAGTGAGTACGTATGAATTTTGAAAATGTTGTTTATCGTATTAGGATGTTGTAATTAGTTAATTTAACCGTAAAGCAAGTTAATTAACAATAATATAGAGGAAACTATGAGAAATAATGAAAATTATTGGCAATTTTCCATGAAAATTGTTCGAGATTTTCAAAGTGAAAAATCTCGAGAACGGTGAGAGATAGAGCAAAAATAACGAAATTCCGCCCCCCTAGGATCTACCCCTGTAACCGACCCTTCTCTATCACCTAGCAAAGTCTCAAGGGCGTATTGTCAATTTTAATTTTGTCAAAATACATTGTCAACATACCGTTGCTTTGGAGTGAGTACGTATGAATTTTGAAAATGTTGTTTATCGTATTAGGATGTTGTAATTAGTTAATTTAACCGTAAAGCAAGTTAATTAACAATAATATAGAGGAAACTATGAGAAATAATGAAAATTATTGGCAATTTTCCATGAAAATTGTTCGAGATTTTCAAAGTGAAAAATCTCGAGAACGGTGAGAGATAGAGCAAAAATAACGAAATTCCGCCCCCCTAGGATCTACCCCTGTAACCGACCCTTCTCTATCACCTAGCAAAGTCTCAAGGGCGTAGGGTCAATTTTAATTTTGTCAAAATACATTGTCAACATACCGTTGCTTTGGAGTGAGTACGTATGAATTTTGAAAATGTTGTTTATCGTATTAGGATGTTGTAATTAGTTAATTTAACCGTAAAGCAAGTTAATTAACAATAATATAGAGGAAACTATGAGAAATAATGAAAATTATTGGCAATTTTCCATGAAAATTGTTCGAGATTTTCAAAGTGAAAAATCTCGAGAACGGTGAGAGATAGAGCAAAAATAACGAAATTCCGCCCCCCTAGGATCTACCCCTGTAACCGACCCTTCTCTATCACCTAGCAAAGTCTCAAGGGCGTAGGGTCAATTTTAATTTTGTCAAAATACATTGTCAACATACCGTTGCTTTGGAGTGAGTACGTATGAATTTTGAAAATGTTGTTTATCGTATTAGGATGTTGTAATTAGTTAATTTAACCGTAAAGCAAGTTAATTAACAATAATATAGAGGAAACTATGAGAAATAATGAAAATTATTGGCAATTTTCCATGAAAATTGTTCGAGATTTTCAAAGTGAAAAATCTCGAGAACGGTGAGAGATAGAGCAAAAATAACGAAATTCCGCCCCCCTAGGATCTACCCCTGTAACCGACCCTTCTCTATCACCTAGCAAAGTCTCAAGGGCGTAGGGTCAATTTTAATTTTGTCAAAATACATTGTCAACATACAGTTGCTTTGGAGTGAGTACGTATGAATTTTGAAAATGTTGTTTATCGTATTAGGATGTTGTAATTAGTTAATTTAACCGTAAAGCAAGTTAATTAACAATAATATAGAGGAAACTATGAGAAATAATGAAAATTATTGGCAATTTTCCATGAAAATTGTTCGAGATTTTCAAAGTGAAAAATCTCGAGAACGGTGAGAGATAGAGCAAAAATAACGAAATTCCGCCCCCCTAGGATCTACCCCTGTAATCGACCCTTCTCTATCACCTAGCAAAGTCTCAAGGGCGTAGGGTCAATTTTAATTTTGTCAAAATACATTGTCAACATACCGTTGCTTTGGAGTGAGTACGTATGAATTTTGAAAATGTTGTTTATCGTATTAGGATGTTGTAATTAGTTAATTTAACCGTAAAGCAAGTTAATTAACAATAATATAGAGGAAACTATGAGAAATAATGAAAATTATTGGCAATTTTCCATGAAAATTGTTCGAGATTTTCAAAGTGAAAAATCTCGAGAACGGTGAGAGATAGAGCAAAAATAACGAAATTCCGCCCCCCTAGGATCTAGCCCTGTAACCGACCCTTCTCTATCACCTAGCAAAGTCTCAAGGGCGTAGGGTCAATTTTAATTTTGTCAAAATACATTGTCAACATACCGTTGCTTTGGAGTGAGTACGTATGAATTTTGAAAATGTTGTTTATCGTATTAGGATGTTGTAATTAGTTAATTTAACCGTAAAGCAAGTTAATTAACAATAATATAGAGGAAACTATGAGAAATAATGAAAATTATTGGCAATTTTCCATGAAAATTGTTCGAGATTTTCAAAGTGAAAAATCTCGAGAACGGTGAGAGATAGAGCAAAAATAACGAAATTCCGCCCCCCTAGGATCTACCCCTGTAACCGACCCTTCTCTATCAACTAGCAAAGTCTCAAGGGCGTATTGTCAATTTTAATTTTGTCAAAATACATTGTCAACATACCGTTGCTTTGGAGTGAGTACGTATGAATTTTGAAAATGTTGTTTATCGTATTAGGATGTTGTAATTAGTTAATTTAACCGTAAAGCAAGTTAATTAACAATAATATAGAGGAAACTATGAGAAATAATGAAAATTATTGGCAATTTTCCATGAAAATTGTTCGAGATTTTCAAAGTGAAAAATCTCGAGAACGGTGAGAGATAGAGCAAAAATAACGAAATTCCGCCCCCCTAGGATCTACCCCTGTAACCGACCCTTCTCTATCACCTAGCAAAGTCTCAAGGGCGTAGGGTCAATTTTAATTTTGTCAAAATACATTGTCAACATACCGTTGCTTTGGAGTGAGTACGTATGAATTTTGAAAATGTTGTTTATCGTATTAGGATGTTGTAATTAGTTAATTTAACCGTAAAGCAAGTTAATTAACAATAATATAGAGGAAACTATGAGAAATAATGAAAATTATTGGCAATTTTCCATGAAAATTGTTCGAGATTTTCAAAGTGAAAAATCTCGAGAACGGTGAGAGATAGAGCAAAAATAACGAAATTCCGCCCCCCTAGGATCTACCCCTGTAACCGACCCTTCTCTATCACCTAGCAAAGTCTCAAGGGCGTAGGGTCAATTTTAATTTTGTCAAAATACATTGTCAACATACCGTTGCTTTGGAGTGAGTACGTATGAATTTTGAAAATGTTGTTTATCGTATTAGGATGTTGTAATTAGTTAATTTAACCGTAAAGCAAGTTAATTAACAATAATATAGAGGAAACTATGAGAAATAATGAAAATTATTGGCAATTTTCCATGAAAATTGTTCGAGATTTTCAAAGTGAAAAATCTCGAGAACGGTGAGAGATAGAGCAAAAATAACGAAATTCCGCCCCCCTAGGATATACCCCTGTAACCGACCCTTCTCTATCACCTAGCAAAGTCTCAAGGGCGTAGGGTCAATTTTAATTTTGTCAAAATACATTGTCAACATACCGTTGCTTTGGAGTGAGTACGTATGAATTTTGAAAATGTTGTTTATCGTATTAGGATGTTGTAATTAGTTAATTTAACCGTAAAGCAAGTTAATTAACAATAATATAGAGGAAACTATGAGATATAATGAAAATTATTGGCAATTTTCCATGAAAATTGTTCGAGATTTTCAAAGTGAAAAATCTCGAGAACGGTGAGAGATAGAGCAAAAATAACGAAATTCCGCCCCCCTAGGATATACCCCTGTAACCGACCCTTCTCTATCACCTAGCAAAGTCTCAAGGGCGTAGGGTCAATTTTAATTTTGTCAAAATACATTGTCAACATACCGTTGCTTTGGAGTGAGTACGTATGAATTTTGAAAATGTTGTTTATCGTATTAGGATGTTGTAATTAGTTAATTTAACCGTAAAGCAAGTTAATTAACAATAATATAGAGGAAACTATGAGAAATAATGAAAATTATTGGCAATTTTCCATGAAAATTGTTCGAGATTTTCAAAGTGAAAAATCTCGAGAACGGTGAGAGATAGAGCAAAAATAACGAAATTCCGCCCCCCTAGGATCTACCCCTGTAACCGACCCTTCTCTATCACCTAGCAAAGTCTCAAGGGCGTAGGGTCAATTTTAATTTTGTCAAAATACATTGTCAACATACCGTTGCTTTGGAGTGAGTACGTATGAATTTTGAAAATGTTGTTTATCGTATTAGGATGTTGTAATTAGTTAATTTAACCGTAAAGCAAGTTAATTAACAATAATATAGAGGAAACTATGAGAAATAATGAAAATTATTGGCAATTTTCCATGAAAATTGTTCGAGATTTTCAAAGTGAAAAATCTCGAGAACGGTGAGAGATAGAGCAAAAATAACGAAATTCCGCCCCCCTAGGATCTACCCCTGTAACCGACCCTTCTCTATCACCTAGCAAAGTCTCAAGGGCGTAGGGTCAATTTT
This sequence comes from Pterostichus niger, assembly GCA_947425015.1. Taxonomy (NCBI): domain Eukaryota; kingdom Metazoa; phylum Arthropoda; class Insecta; order Coleoptera; family Carabidae; genus Pterostichus; species Pterostichus niger. The sequence goes on from OX380341.1 coordinate 32,393,496, forward strand.
AATTTTGTCAAAATACATTGTCAACATACCGTTGCTTTGGAGTGAGTACGTATGAATTTTGAAAATGTTGTTTATCGTATTAGGATGTTGTAATTAGTTAATTTAACCGTAAAGCAAGTTAATTAACAATAATATAGAGGAAACTATGAGAAATAATGAAAATTATTGGCAATTTTCCATGAAAATTGTTCGAGATTTTCAAAGTGAAAAATCTCGAGAACGGTGAGAGATAGAGCAAAAATAACGAAATTCCGCCCCCCTAGGATCTACTCCTGTAACCGACCCTTCTCTATCACCTAGCAAAGTCTCAAGGGCGTAGGGTCAATTTTAATTTTGTCAAAATACATTGTCAACATACCGTTGCTTTGGAGTGAGTACGTATGAATTTTGAAAATGTTGTTTATCGTATTAGGATGTTGTAATTAGTTAATTTAACCGTAAAGCAAGTTAATTAACAATAATATAGAAAAAACTATGAGAAATAATGAAAATTATTGGCAATTTTCCATGAAAATTGTTCGAGATTTTCAAAGTGAAAAATCTCGAGAACGGTGAGAGATAGAGCAAAAATAACGAAATTCCGCCCCCCTAGGATCTACCCCTGTAACCGACCCTTCTCTATCACCTAGCAAAGTCTCAAGGGCGTAGGGTCAATTTTAATTTTGTCAAAATACATTGTCAACATACCGTTGCTTTGGAGTGAGTACGTATGAATTTTGAAAATGTTGTTTATCGTATAAGGATGTTGTAATTAGTTAATTTAACCGTAAAGCAAGTTAATTAACAATAATATAGAGGAAACTATGAGAAATAATGAAAATTATTGGCAATTTTCCATGAAAATTGTTCGAGATTTTCAAAGTGAAAAATCTCGAGAACGGTGAGAGATAGAGCAAAAATAACGAAATTCCGCCCCCCTAGGATCTACCCCTGTAACCGACCCTTCTCTATCACCTAGCAAAGTCTCAAGGGCGTAGGGTCAATTTTAATTTTGTCAAAATACATTGTCAACATACCGTTGCTTTGGAGTGAGTACGTATGAATTTTGAAAATGTTGTTTATCGTATTAGGATGTTGTAATTAGTTAATTTAACCGTAAAGCAAGTTAATTAACAATAATATAGAGGAAACTATGAGAAATAATGAAAATTATTGGCAATTTTCCATGAAAATTGTTCGAGATTTTCAAAGTGAAAAATCTCGAGAACGGTGAGAGATAGAGCAAAAATAACGAAATTCCGCCCCCCTAGGATCTACCCCTGTAACCGACCCTTCTCTATCACCTAGCAAAGTCTCAAGGGCGTAGGGTCAATTTTAATTTTGTCAAAATACATTGTCAACATACCGTTTCTTTGGAGTGAGTACGTATGAATTTTGAAAATGTTGTTTATCGTATTAGGATGTTGTAATTAGTTAATTTAACCGTAAAGCAAGTTAATTAACAATAATATAGAGGAAACTATGAGAAATAATGAAAATTATTGGCAATTTTCCATGAAAATTGTTCGAGATTTTCAAAGTGAAAAATCTCGAGAACGGTGAGAGATAGAGCAAAAATAACGAAATTCCGCCCCCCTAGGATCTACCCCTGTAACCGACCCTTCTCTATCACCTAGCAAAGTCTCAAGGGCGTAGGGTCAATTTTAATTTTGTCAAAATACATTGTCAACATACCGTTGCTTTGGAGTGAGTACGTATGAATTTTGAAAATGTTGTTTATCGTATTAGGATGTTGTAATTAGTTAATTTAACCGTAAAGCAAGTTAATTAACAATAATATAGAGGAAACTATGAGAAATAATGAAAATTATTGGCAATTTTCCATGAAAATTGTTCGAGATTTTCAAAGTGAAAAATCTCGAGAACGGTGAGAGATAGAGCAAAAATAACGAAATTCCGCCCCCCTAGGATCTACCCCTGTAACCGAACCTTCTCTATCACCTAGCAAAGTCTCAAGGGCGTAGGGTCAATTTTAATTTTGTCAAAATACATTGTCAACATACCGTTGCTTTGGAGTGAGTACGTATGAATTTTGAAAATGTTGTTTATCGTATTAGGATGTTGTAATTAGTTAATTTAACCGTAAAGCAAGTTAATTAACAATAATATAGAGGAAACTATGAGAAATAATGAAAATTATTGGCAATTTTCCATGAAAATTGTTCGAGATTTTCAAAAAATCTCGAGAACGGTGAGAGATAGAGCAAAAATAACGAAATTCCGCCCCCCTAGGATCTACCCCTGTAACCGACCCTTCTCTATCACCTAGCAAAGTCTCAAGGGCGTAGGGTCAATTTTAATTTTGTCAAAATACATTGTCAACATACCGTTGCTTTGGAGTGAGTACGTATGAATTTTGAAAATGTTGTTTATCGTATTAGGATGTTGTAATTAGTTAATTTAACCGTAAAGCAAGTTAATTAACAATAATATAGAGGAAACTATGAGAAATAATGAAAATTATTGGCAATTTTCCATGAAAATTGTTCGAGATTTTCAAAGTGAAAAATCTCGAGAACGGTGAGAGATAGAGCAAAAATAACGAAATTCCGCCCCCCTAGGATCTACCCCTGTAACCGACCCTTCTCTATCACCTAGCAAAGTCTCAAGGGCGTAGGGTCAATTTTAATTTTGTCAAAATACATTGTCAACATACCGTTGCTTTGGAGTGAGTACGTATGAATTTTGAAAATGTTGTTTATCGTATTAGGATGTTGTAATTAGTTAATTTAACCGTAAAGCAAGTTAATTAACAATAATATAGAGGAAACTATGAGAAATAATGAAAATTATTGGCAATTTTCCATGAAAATTGTTCGAGATTTTCAAAGTGAAAAATCTCGAGAACGGTGAGAGATAGAGCAAAAATAACGAAATTCCGCCCCCCTAGGATCTACCCCTGTAACCGACCCTTCTCTATCACCTAGCAAAGTCTCAAGGGCGTAGGGTCAATTTTAATTTTGTCAAAATACATTGTCAACATACCGTTGCTTTGGAGTGAGTACGTATGAATTTTGAAAATGTTGTTTATCGTATAAGGATGTTGTAATTAGTTAATTTAACCGTAAAGCAAGTTAATTAACAATAATATAGAGGAAACTATGAGAAATAATGAAAATTATTGGCAATTTTCCATGAAAATTGTTCGAGATTTTCAAAGTGAAAAATCTCGAGAACGGTGAGAGATAGAGCAAAAATAACGAAATTCCGCCCCCCTAGGATCTACCCCTGTAACCGACCCTTCTCTATCACCTAGCAAAGTCTCAAGGGCGTAGGGTCAATTTTAATTTTGTCAAAATACATTGTCAACATACCGTTGCTTTGGAGTGAGTACGTATGAATTTTGAAAATGTTGTTTATCGTATTAGGATGTTGTAATTAGTTAATTTAACCGTAAAGCAAGTTAATTAACAATAATATAGAGGAAACTATGAGAAATAATGAAAATTATTGGCAATTTTCCATGAAAATTGTTCGAGATTTTCAAAGTGAAAAATCTCGAGAACGGTGAGAGATAGAGCAAAAATAACGAAATTCCGCCCCCTAGGATCTACCCCTGTAACCGACCCTTCTCTATCACCTAGCAAAGTCTCAAGGGCGTAGGGTCAATTTTAATTTTGTCAAAATACATTGTCAACATACCGTTTCTTTGGAGTGAGTACGTATGAATTTTGAAAATGTTGTTTATCGTATTAGGATGTTGTAATTAGTTAATTTAACCGTAAAGCAAGTTAATTAACAATAATATAGAGGAAACTATGAGAAATAATGAAAATTATTGGCAATTTTCCATGAAAATTGTTCGAGATTTTCAAAAAATCTCGAGAACGGTGAGAGATAGAGCAAAAATAACGAAATTCCGCCCCCCTAGGATCTACCCCTGTAACCGACCCTTCTCTATCACTTAGCAAAGTCTCGAGGGCGTAGGGTCAATTTTAATTTTGTCAAAATACATTGTCAACATACCGTTGCTTTGGAGTGAGTACGTATGAATTTTGAAAATGTTGTTTATCGTATTAGGATGTTGTAATTAGTTAATTTAACCGTAAAGCAAGTTAATTAACAATAATATAGAGGAAACTATGAGAAATAATGAAAATTATTGGCAATTTTCCATGAAAATTGTTCGAGATTTTCAAAGTGAAAAATCTCGAGAACGGTGAGAGATAGAGCAAAAATAACGAAATTCCGCCCCCCTAGGATCTACCCCTGTAACCGACCCTTCTCTATCACCTAGCAAAGTCTCAAGGGCGTAGGGTCAATTTTAATTTTGTCAAAATACATTGTCAACATACCGTTGCTTTGGAGTGAGTACGTATGAATTTTGAAAATGTTGTTTATCGTATTAGGATGTTGTAATTAGTTAATTTAACCGTAAAGCAAGTTAATTAACAATAATATAGAGGAAACTATGAGAAATAATGAAAATTATTGGCAATTTTCCATGAAAATTGTTCGAGATTTTCAAAGTGAAAAATCTCGAGAACGGTGAGAGATAGAGCAAAAATAACGAAATTCCGCCCCCCTAGGATCTACTCCTGTAACCGACCCTTCTCTATCACCTAGCAAAGTCTCAAGGGCGTAGGGTCAATTTTAATTTTGTCAAAATACATTGTCAACATACCGTTGCTTTGGAGTGAGTACGTATGAATTTTGAAAATGTTGTTTATCGTATTAGGATGTTGTAATTAGTTAATTTAACCGTAAAGCAAGTTAATTAACAATAATATAGAGGAAACTATGAGAAATAATGAAAATTATTGGCAATTTTCCATGAAAATTGTTCGAGATTTTCAAAGTGAAAAATCTCGAGAACGGTGAGAGATAGAGCAAAAATAACGAAATTCCGCCCCCCTAGGATCTACCCCTGTAACCGACCCTTCTCTATCACTTAGCAAAGTCTCGAGGGCGTAGGGTCAATTTAATTTTGTCAAAATACATTGTCAACATACCGTTGCTTTGGAGTGAGTACGTATGAATTTTGAAAATGTTGTTTATCGTATTAGGATGTTGTAATTAGTTAATTTAACCGTAAAGCAAGTTAATTAACAATAATATAGAGGAAACTATGAGAAATAATGAAAATTATTGGCAATTTTCCATGAAAATTGTTCGAGATTTTCAAAGTGAAAAATCTCGAGAACGGTGAGAGATAGAGCAAAAATAACGAAATTCCGCCCCCCTAGGATCTACTCCTGTAACCGACCCTTCTCTATCACCTAGCAAAGTCTCAAGGGCGTAGGGTCAATTTTAATTTTGTCAAAATACATTGTCAACATACCGTTGCTTTGGAGTGAGTACGTATGAATTTTGAAAATGTTGTTTATCGTATTAGGATGTTGTAATTAGTTAATTTAACCGTAAAGCAAGTTAATTAACAATAATATAGAGGAAACTATGAGAAATAATGAAAATTATTGGCAATTTTCCATGAAAATTGTTCGAGATTTTCAAAGTGAAAAATCTCGAGAACGGTGAGAGATAGAGCAAAAATAACGAAATTCCGCCCCCCTAGGATCTACCCCTGTAACCGACCCTTCTCTATCACTTAGCAAAGTCTCGAGGGCGTAGGGTCAATTTAATTTTGTCAAAATACATTGTCAACATACCGTTGCTTTGGAGTGAGTACGTATGAATTTTGAAAATGTTGTTTATCGTATTAGGATGTTGTAATTAGTTAATTTAACCGTAAAGCAAGTTAATTAACAATAATATAGAGGAAACTATGAGAAATAATGAAAATTATTGGCAATTTTCCATGAAAATTGTTCGAGATTTTCAAAGTGAAAAATCTCGAGAACGGTGAGAGATAGAGCAAAAATAACGAAATTCCGCCCCCCTAGGATCTACCCCTGTAACCGACCCTTCTCTATCACCTAGCAAAGTCTCAAGGGCGTAGGGTCAATTTTAATTTTGTCAAAATACATTGTCAACATACCGTTGCTTTGGAGTGAGTACGTATGAAATTTGAAAATGTTGTTTATCGTATAAGGATGTTGTAATTAGTTAATTTAACCGTAAAGCAAGTTAATTAACAATAATATAGAGGAAACTATGAGAAATAATGAAAATTATTGGCAATTTTCCATGAAAATTGTTCGAGATTTTCAAAGTGAAAAATCTCGAGAACGGTGAGAGATAGAGCAAAAATAACGAAATTCCGCCCCCCTAGGATCTACCCCTGTAACCGACCCTTCTCTATCACCTAGCAAAGTCTCAAGGGCGTAGGGTCAATTTTAATTTTGTCAAAATACATTGTCAACATACCGTTGCTTTGGAGTGAGTACGTATGAATTTTGAAAATGTTGTTTATCGTATTAGGATGTTGTAATTAGTTAATTTAACCGTAAAGCAAGTTAATTAACAATAATATAGAGGAAACTATGAGAAATAATGAAAATTATTGGCAATTTTCCATGAAAATTGTTCGAGATTTTCAAAGTGAAAAATCTCGAGAACGGTGAGAGATAGAGCAAAAATAACGAAATTCCGCCCCCCTAGGATCTACCCCTGTAACCGACCCTTCTCTATCACCTAGCAAAGTCTCAAGGGCGTAGGGTCAATTTTAATTTTGTCAAAATACATTGTCAACATACCGTTGCTTTGGAGTGAGTACGTATGAATTTTGAAAATGTTGTTTATCGTATTAGGATGTTGTAATTAGTTAATTTAACCGTAAAGCAAGTTAATTAACAATAATATAGAGGAAACTATGAGAAATAATGAAAATTATTGGCAATTTTCCATGAAAATTGTTCGAGATTTTCAAAGTGAAAAATCTCGAGAACGGTGAGAGATAGAGCAAAAATAACGAAATTCCGCCCCCCTAGGACCGACCCCTGTAACCGACCCTTCTCTATCACCTAGCAAAGTCTCAAGGGCGTAGGGTCAATTTTAATTTTGTCAAAATACATTGTCAACATACCGTTGCTTTGGAGTGAGTACGTATGAATTTTGAAAATGTTGTTTATCGTATTAGGATGTTGTAATTAGTTAATTTAACCGTAAAGCAAGTTAATTAACAATAATATAGAGGAAACTATGAGAAATAATGAAAATTATTGGCAATTTTCCATGAAAATTGTTCGAGGTTTTTAAAGTGAAAAATCTCGAGAACGGTGAGAGATAGAGCAAAAATAACGAAATTCCGCCCCCCTAGGATCTACGCCTGTAACCGACCCTTCTCTATCACCTAACAAAGTCTCAAGGGCGTAGGGTCAATTTTAATTTTGTCAAAATACATTGTCAACATACCGTTGCTTTGGAGTGAGTACGTATGAATTTTGAAAATGTTGTTTATCGTATTAGGATGTTGTAATTAGTTAATTTAACCGTAAAGCAAGTTAATTAACAATAATATAGAGGAAACTATGAGAAATAATGAAAATTATTGGCAATTTTCCATGAAAATTGTTCGAGATTTTCAAAGTGAAAAATCTCGAGAACGGTGAGAGATAGAGCAAAAATAACGAAATTCCGCCCCCCTAGGATCTACCCCTGTAACCGACCCTTCTCTATCACCTAGCAAAGTCTCAAGGGCGTAGGGTCAATTTTAATTTTGTCAACATACCGTTGCTTTGGAGTGAGTACGTATGAATTTTGAAAATGTTGTTTATCGTATTAGGATGTTGTAATTAGTTAATTTAACCGTAAAGCAAGTTAATTAACAATAATATAGAGGAAACTATGAGAAATAATGAAAATTATTGGCAATTTTCCATGAAAATTGTTCGAGATTTTCAAAGTGAAAAATCTCGAGAACGGTGAGAGATAGAGCAAAAATAACGAAATTCCGCCCCCCTAGGATCTACCCCTGTAACCGACCCTTCTCTATCACCTAGCAAAGTCTCAAGGGCGTAGGGTCAATTTTAATTTTGTCAAAATACATTGTCAACATACCGTTGCTTTGGAGTGAGTACGTATGAATTTTGAAAATGTTGTTTATCGTATTAGGATGTTGTAATTAGTTAATTTAACCGTAAAGCAAGTTAATTAACAATAATATAGAGGAAACTATGAGAAATAATGAAAATTATTGGCAATTTTCCATGAAAATTGTTCGAGATTTTCAAAGTGAAAAATCTCGAGAACGGTGAGAGATAGAGCAAAAATAACGAAATTCCGCCCCCCTAGGTTCTACGCCTGTAACCGACCCTTCTCTATCACCTAGCAAAGTCTCAAGGGCGTAGGGTCAATTTTAATTTTGTCAAAATACATTGTCAACATACCGTTGCTTTGGAGTGAGTACGTATGAATTTTGAAAATGTTGTTTATCGTATTAGGATGTTGTAATTAGTTAATTTAACCGTAAAGCAAGTTAATTAACAATAATATAGAGGAAACTATGAGAAATAATGAAAATTATTGGCAATTTTCCATGAAAATTGTTCGAGATTTTCAAAGTGAAAAATCTCGAGAACGGTGAGAGATAGAGCAAAAATAACGAAATTCCGCCCCCCTAGGATCTACCCCTGTAACCGACCCTTCTCTATCACCTAGCAAAGTCTCAAGGGCGTAGGGTCAATTTTAATTTTGTCAAAATACATTGTCAACATACCGTTGCTTTGGAGTGAGTACGTATGAATTTTGAAAATGTTGTTTATCGTATTAGGATGTTGTAATTAGTTAATTTAACCGTAAAGCAAGTTAATTAACAATAATATAGAGGAAACTATGAGAAATAATGAAAATTATTGGCAATTTTCCATGAAAATTTTCGAGATTTTCAAAGTGAAAAATCTCGAGAACGGTGAGAGATAGAGCAAAAATAACGAAATTCCGCCCCCCTAGGATCTACCCCTGTAACCGACCCTTCTCTATCACCTAGCAAAGTCTCAAGGGCGTAGGGTCAATTTTAATTTTGTCAAAATACATTGTCAACATACCGTTGCTTTGGAGTGAGTACGTATGAATTTTGAAAATGTTGTTTATCGTATTAGGATGTTGTAATTAGTTAATTTAACCGTAAAGCAAGTTAATTAACAATAATATAGAGGAAACTATGAGAAATAATGAAAATTATTGGCAATTTTCCATGAAAATTGTTCGAGATTTTCAAAGTGAAAAATCTCGAGAACGGTGAGAGATAGAGCAAAAATAACGAAATTCCGCCCCCCTAGGATCTAGCCCTGTAACCGACCCTTCTCTATCACCTAGCAAAGTCTCAAGGGCGTAGGGTCAATTTTAATTTTGTCAAAATACATTGTCAACATACCGTTGCTTTGGAGTGAGTACGTATGAATTTTGAAAATGTTGTTTATCGTATTAGGATGTTGTAATTAGTTAATTTAACCGTAAAGCAAGTTAATTAACAATAATATAGAGGAAACTATGAGAAATAATGAAAATTATTGGCAATTTTCCATGAAAATTGTTCGAGATTTTCAAAGTGAAAAATCTCGAGAACGGTGAGAGATAGGGCAAAAATAACGAAATTCCGCCCCCCTAGGTTCTACCCCTGTAACCGACCCTTCTCTATCACCTAGCAAAGTCTCAAGGGCGTAGGGTCAATTTTAATTTTGTCAAAATACATTGTCAACATACCGTTGCTTTGGAGTGAGTACGTATGAATTTTGAAAATGTTGTTTATCGTATTAGGATGTTGTAATTAGTTAATTTAACCGTAAAGCAAGTTAATTAACAATAATATAGAGGAAACTATGAGAAATAATGAAAATTATTGGCAATTTTCCATGAAAATTGTTCGAGATTTTCAAAGTGAAAAATCTCGAGAACGGTGAGAGATAGAGCAAAAATAACGAAATTCCGCCCCCCTAGGATCTACCCCTGTAACCGACCCTTCTCTATCACCTAGCAAAGTCTCAAGGGCGTAGGGTCAATTTTAATTTTGTCAAAATACATTGTCAACATACCGTTGCTTTGGAGTGAGTACGTATGAATTTTGAAAATGTTGTTTATCGTATTAGGATGTTGTAATTAGTTAATTTAACCATATGGCGGGTAAATGTTATTCGTGAAATAATTATTAGTGCAGATAAGGATATTAGAAATTAAAAACGTAAGTTATTTAAAATTCATTTATTGACATTTTAAAACAGTATAATACAAACATTTATAATACAAATTTAATTTAATAAAATAGAAAATGATTGACTATATTCTGTATATAAATGAAACCATTATTTATATTACAAATATAATATATGGCAGGGTGACAATATTTTTATAACCTCTTTTTCTAAAATTATTAGATCGCTCAAAAAGGACTGATTATTTTTTGTAAGAAAACAGTCTACATTGATAGTAGGCATATGGAAACAAGAAACAATTTTTTTTAATCTCCTGCGCAAACATTGCGTGTTAATACGGCTCTGATTTACCCTATAAATATTAAATTCATAATCTTACTGTACTGTGCTTTGATTAAATTAGAGAGAACTCGAACAGGGGTGTCCGCAAATCCATCAAGCCTCGCAGCTCTGATAGCCTCTAGTGCAGGTAACAGGACTGACTCATCGACGGGTGAAAATAGACAAATGAAAATTAATGAAAACCATAATAACAATCGTTTGTCTTGCAGCAGTGCGTTTACGTTCCGGCGATGAGTGATGTTGAAGGCTGTCCCTCGCCGTTCATTATGTTTCCTGCATTATCGGCTACCGGTGCGCCTCGTTGCCGCACTTCGCACCACAAGCAAACTCGTCTGATTAATTTTACTCGAATGTTATTATTAGCGAAATGTGCACTCAACGATGTTTGCTAGAAATAAAATACTAAAACTTGATTCATTTCCTTGTGCCAATTATTTCTTTTTATTTTCACACTGTAAAATTCTATCTTGAAATAGTGTTATTTTAAATTAACACTATTTTTGTATAATTATCTTTATAGGTACATTAGATTTAAATGTGCAATTACTATATTATATATACAATACAAAAGGTAAATACTTGAAGAAATAAACATGTGTTGGTGTGTGTATGTGTCTCCCTCCATTATCGATATACAGGTTGAGTTTGGGAAGACGAACCCCCCCCCCCCCTTAACTTTTTTATTATAAGAAATAGAAAAATCAACTTTTATTTGTCAAATAAGAACCTAGAATTATTTTATTAAAATAAAAACCGTCATTTTGTACAGCACATCAGGCCATCTTAGATTTATTTTTTATTTAACTTGTATACACGAAATAAAAGAATATAATTTATTTTCAATTCATTTATTGGCATTTTAATAGTGTACAAGATATATAAATATTACAAGTACAATTTAATACAATACATAGTAAATATTATTTTATTTTTGGGGGGATCTTCTAGTTGATGTGACTGACAGCTGGTATCGGCTCCGGGGACGGTGCTGGCTCTGAGGGACTCTGCTGAGTTGCAGACACGATTCCAAGGCCGCGGACGCTCTATAAACATAAAGACAAAGTATTACATCACAATTAACAATAATTACGAACAAAATAGCGTTATATATAATATAAAATTAATTTTAAAAGATGCTGAATGAGTGTTAGGAATTTTTAAAGAGAAGATAACTGACTGTATATGATCCAGGAATTTTTTAAGAGTTGAAGAATACGTTATAAATGTGTTAAAAAATTTATAAGGGAAGATAAATAAAAATAAATAAAATGTAACAAGGTAAAATTAATAACAAAACACGTAAAACAACTCACAAATAAATATCTACATTGTTGTCATTAATTTTACATTGTTACATTTTGTTTAATGGCGCATAGCCACCTGGAATAGTTGAAGAAAAATAATATCTGATATTTCCCAATTATCTTATTTATCTCGATTTTTTTTTCATATACATTTATAACAAGTAATACATCGTTGAAAAGAGAATAAATGGCGGTTTTTGTTTTAATAAAATAATTCTAGGTTCCCATTTCAAAAATAAAACTTGATAGTCGTATCATGTAAACCTGACTTTATACAAAATTTCTATATGTGTCATAAATTAGTATATGTAATAGACTAAAACTTCCATATGAAGAAAATTTTTCTATTTCTTATAATAAAAAAGTTAAGGGGGTTCATTTTCCCAGACTCATCCTGTATTTATTTTTTGTTTTGAAATTTGTTTGAAAATATACATTTTTCATGTATCAATATTACCCTAAACTTTGATTCTAGTCGTGTTTAAAACAAACATTTGTCATTTACTAGCTTAAAAATAGAGATATTTTAAATATGTAGAAACCTTTAAACATAATTGAATTTATAAATATTATATTGTTTTAAACTTTGATTTTAGAATTTATAATAATAAACTTTACAAATCGGCGAGAGGAAAACGTAAACTTTCTGCACTCAACTAACATATTTACGTACATTTGAATCGTAATGAACTGTTTTCTTAACTCTGTCTCTAGGGGTTACGAGACTTATAACGTGCTAGCCCGTGTAAAATTTATAACGGGCTGTTGACATTGGTTATCATGACAACATATCTAATTTTAAACGTTTGACACTTAAATATTTTTTTATTACAAAATCTGTTAGATTTTCAAAGTCTACCTTGATTGAACATTTTAGTTATTACGTTATACTATTGCAATTAATTTTATTAAATATACATATATTGCGATTCAAATGTACATAAAACAATGTACAATGCTCGACCGTTAACTGAAATTTACAGGCTCATACAGATAACAGGCTCGCTAGCGCTCACCCGTTACTTTTCTATGCTCGCCTGTAAATTTCTGTTTAACGGTCTTGCAAATGTAAATAACTATTACATAACAAGACCTGAAAGTGGTAGTTTACTGAATGAACAAGCATATTCCAAAGCGAATGGTATGCGAGTTTTGGATGTGTTACGTATAATAATTAAATATGCATGATTTGACACACAAATGATCACCATGGAAACATTCATTCTCCGATTTCTTTTATAGAAATTGGTAAAATTTTACCGATTCCTATGATTGTACTTTCTGATCTAGATCAGTAAGGATGAATTTTCTGCTCTAAAATCAGAAAGAACTAATTGTTTGAGCGGTCTCGGAAAAATATTCTTCATAAATATATAATTCCTTTCCAAATAATTTATCATTAAATGACACGTGTTTATGCATGAAGTTCGATTACCAGCCGTCAAATTACTTTTATCAAAGACGTTACGAATATAGTTACAGATAAGTAAGTGTTTATAACATTATTCGTTAATTTAGGATTAAATTCCCACGTCAATTTATACATTACTACCACGTAGATAAGTAGTTTATTATTTCCTAATAAAATTATAAATTATTATCCAAATTTGGGTACTAAATAACTAAATCCAAATTATAAAATTCAGAAAATCCCTGAGCAAGATTGTAAGCTTATCTGAAAGTTTCCATTAACTTGATACGTGCTTAATAACTTAAAACATCTTCCTTGAAATTTCAGTAATAACATAGTCATCTTAACGACCATCTTGCCAGTTTTAAAACTAAATATTTACCGAAATCCGGGGCAGCGTAACTGTTTAATGCTCCGTTCGTCACTCTCCAGTCAAGTTTCTTCCAATACGGCTTAATTACAGCGGTATAAATTACAAAATTAAGCAAGGTATCGAAAACGGGCACTTGCATATGTGTACACCTGTAATTTGAGACGAGGAGGCGACCTACCTGCTTCCAACCACGCATGAGTTTGTAGCAAGACTTGCGTGGCGTGGTTTAAGGTTATGGTTATTAAGTTAGAGAAAGTATGAAATTTGAGAAGCTACAGGTTCTTATATTCCAGTTTAATTAGATACTTTATACATTAGGGATTCCTAGTAAGTTGCTATAATTTTACGAATCACAAAATTATACTCGAATTTATAGGTATGAATTTATATTAAAATATGTAATGAACTTTGCAATTTTTTAATGTTATGGGGTAGATGCATCAGTGGTATCGAGTCGGCATATGGACTTAAGAACCCGGATTCGAATCCCACAGTTGACAAACAATTTTCACCACGTTAAAATCTCTGTGGCTCCCTCTCCACTAACATCTTTCAGGACCGTGATTTAACGACTGGTAATCGCACTTCACTCGACGAAAAATATCACTTTCCGAGACCTGCTATGGCAGTGTGCCACATCCAGTAATAAGTAAAATATTTTTATTTATTTAACTTTTTGATCTACATTTGGTGAAAGAAAGTGAACAATTTTCAGCGACATTTTTCAATTGTGTTTTTGATTGATTTAGAACAGCCCGCCAAAGTAAATGACAGCCCAATAATTAATTTATGTCTGGTCTGTTTACAAAAAAGTTGAATTTCGCGAGCTGAATTGTGCGCGTAAATGTCTACTTTGTTTGATAGTTCCGGGAAAAATATTTTGCGCCTTGATCTGCAATTGTTCATTTTATATCACTAAATGAAAGGATCCACCAGAAATAGTTATTTACGTAAAAAGTCAGGAAAGCGTTCAATTACAGGATGAGTAGATAGTTTCATACCAAGCTTGAAACAACTTACGAATCCTGTACGACGCTTTACTGCCGTGTTACGTATACCATTTTACCTGAAACTAATAAACAAATAATAAATATTTTAAATTAAAAGAAATATTTGACTTACAAATTCAGTCAGTATTTTATGTTGCTAAGTAACTAGACACTCACGTTTGTTTCAATCCCTGCTTAGGCAGGCAATATGTTATTTTTCTGACTAGGTATGCAAAGCAAACCTTTCTTGAGTCTTAAAACTCAGGCAAATGTTTATTTTCCTGTCAGTTTCAGGTAAATATATTTTCTTTAAATCTAATTTCGTTTCATCTGCATTTTTTTTGTGAAAGTTAAATAATATTATAATAATTTTAAAGTTTCATTTATATTGCAAAGTTTTCCTGAGTCTTAAAGGTCAGGCAAATGTTCGTTTTCCTGTCAGTTTCAGGTAAAACATTATGTATATTTCGTGTGTGAAATAACTATTTGACATATTAAATTTATATTTAATTCGCAAAAGCAAAACGAGTGTTTAAAAATTACATAATAAATAAAATATGTTTAATCAATCGACGTTCGGATCATTTCAAATATCATTTAGCAGCACTGTACATATAGAATATTGTATCTAACATGTTGGTTGGTATGTTGTAGGAACAGTAGGAAGCTCGCCATCCCTGGTGCCGCCATGGTCGACACGGTCTGGAGGTAATATTAAAAGCAGCAGCTGTTCGTTCGCCAGCCTGCGCTCAACACAGCTCCGCACTCGCTACTCGCCTGGCGCGGGCTCGGGAACCAAGATGACGAGACGAGTGCGGCTGCTGCAGGATGCTGGATGATGCGTTCCCTTCACGCTACGAACAGGGAGATGTATCGCCGTTTGATATTCTGATGATACTTAGACAAAATACATGAATTAAAATGAGAACTTCAATTAAACAAGTGAACATTTTAGGGGTGTTGATTCTCGGACAATTTTTTTATTGAAATATACATTTTTAATGCCACTGGCTGACACGTATTTGTAATAAAAAGAGTTATTTTTCTACGATTGCTATGAAAAGTTGACGCTCTCATTTGTCATCGTAAAGTTGAAGTTTTCTGTGGAGCAATCGAAAAATATCTTTTTTGCGCATCTCCAATGGCAACGCGCGAAAAAGATGTTAAATGCGCGTGTTTACAATGGCAACGCGCGAAAAAGATATTAAATGCGCGCTTATTTCAATACCAGGGATACAAACAAAACAGAAACTTGTTATATTGACAGTTGTCAGAACGAATTTATTTTCAGTACGCATACATTTTTTAATAATTTTAACCCATTTTAAAAGGAATCACTTTACGCTCTTAATACACAAATAACTATTTTGTATTAAGAGCGTAAAGTGATTCTTTATTACTAGCCGAAGGCGTAAGCTGCAATAATGTAAGAGGAATAAAGACACTTTACGCTCGTGATACGAACATAAATTTTTTTACGATTGCATCTTAAATTATTAAAAAATAAATTAATTTTGTCCAGTTTCTGCTTTGTGTGTATTACTAATTCATAATATTTTTTTATGAACGTTGAAAAATATAAAAATATATGCTTTTTAAAACCTCGAAAATAGCTATATATAAATTTATCCTGTTTTCGTACAAGTTCTCCAATCTATTTTTATCAGAATTAAAAGTTTGAAATTTACATATATTATTATATTAATTAAAAATATGTACATAATTAACGTAATATTCAGATAAGTAAATTATGACTTACTATTCTTTTCAAAATTATAATATAGTCACAAATCATAATAAGAATAAAAATGAAGTGTTGAAATCATAACCAAGTCAAAACAATCTCGAAAGTGTGATTAATTATGGAACTTAAAATTTATCACACTCGAATTCAACACTTATTTTAAACTCATTAATAATCGGCACTTAGAAAACACTTTGTTATATTGGATATCAGTTTCATATTTTTCATATTTACAGTTTTTCAATTATTTACTGGAATTAAATTTAATTACAGGATTGAAAAATATGTATGAGCAATTATCACTTCATTGTGAGATAAATTCCAGAAAGATTAATAATATGTACTCGTTGATATTAATTGCAAAATAATTATCATGTTTTGTAAATATCTTTTACAAATAATATTAATAATAAGTCATAAGGAAGACATTAATTTATATAGAAGAATAAGAATTTTTCTAAGTATAATTTATTTATTTATGCTGCTCTGTAGAACAGGAACTTAATTCCAATTACAGTACAGCTGCAGTGTGGTGGTATGTATATATTTTAGTGTGAGTGGGATTCGAACTAAAGATTTTTGTATTCGAATACCGTAACATTAACCACATAATCGTACTTCCGGATAAATAAGTTTATAAATTTGAATTTTGACATTACAAATTTAATTTATTATCAAATAAATTTTCAAAATAATTTACAAAAGTTTAAATACATTTTCTTTTGGAAAAATAATAATGAAATATCTCGGATTTTACTTTTACTTGTTACTTTTTGACAAACCGACTCTTGAATATAAACTATCAACTTGTAAAATAACAATCTTTTTCGGAAACTAAAATAAATATATCATTACGCCTTTTACCCAGTACTGGGTGTGGCATTCTGTCGAAGCAGATTTCGGTAAGTGATATGTTTTATGTGCGTGAAATGCGATTATCAGCCGTCAAATCACAACTCCAAAGATTATAGTGGAAGGGAAGCCACAGGGGTAGTTTTAATGTGGTCCACATCCACAGCTGACGCAATACCACTGAAATGCCTACTTCAAATTTTTAAAATGAAGTCTTGACCATTAAATTCAAATATTTCTTCTTTATTAATGTTAATATTTTCATTTCCAAAGCCAAAAACAGTTTTCAGTTTACATTAAAATTTCCCCTGTGGCTCTCTCCTCCACTAAAATCTTTGGAGACCGTGGTTTGATAACTGGTAATTGAAATTCACGCGCTTAAAATATATCACGTTCTGAGATCTGCGTCAATAGAGTACCAAATTTAGTAAACGGCGTGATGATATATATATTTATTTTATATTTTCATTAATTTAAATTATCGGATTAGTTTATTATGTCAAAAAAACTATTCGTTGAGCTATTACCATCTTGTACGATTTTTTCTTTCGTGCAAATAAAGTCTGTGGTGAATTTATTTTATTTCCTAGCGTTGGTACTACTGAGACTCTTCCTCACCATATCCAATTATATGGTGCATCGCTGTAAATAATCTACCAGAACCATGACATAATAATGGTTTTATTTATAGCTCATTATCTCAAAAGTTTATCAAAAAACATAGTTTTTGCCCATTGGTAAAACCAGTTCCTCCCTCGAATTGAACTCTGCCTGAATTAGGTCGACCCATTTCAAAATTCTGACGTGCGAAATAACTAAGAAAAAGAAAAGAAATCTCGAATCGCTTGAAAGTCACGACGCAACACTAGGGGGCTGGAGACGACGGGGGCGTTAGTATTTCCTCAGTGCATTGTGTGGGGTTGTCGGGGGCCCAGCAAGGCTAGACCCTACTATAGAGGGCGGCGGCGGCAGCGTGTAGATCCCTCGCGCTTTCAAACGTAATGCTTCGGATTTGGCTCGCTGTTGATGTGATGCCGTCCTTCTCCGCACTACCCCCTGCACCACCGAGTGACGTATCAACCGCAGGCTGAACAGCCAACAGCCCACGGCTCAAGAGGTAAGTGCAACATACAATTTTATGGATGAGGTATAACCTGCACTTATTTTAATGGCTTTATACTTCCTTCGATGCTTGATTGGATCTTGATAAGGTTTTCAGGCCAATCAGATTTAACAATGTTTGTAGTAGTAGGTATAAATCTTACACGAAATAATAATTAGGAAATAACAATCGTTATTATGGTTTAATTTGATTCGGAAAGATTCCACAGAAGTGGTATCATTTGATAGATCTTTCAACTATATCAAACAAAAGGCATATTTAAAAATCGTAATTCTAAAGCAAACGCATAGAAGTTTAACAATTTTTGTAATATTAGGATCAAGACACTATTTCAAATAAAATTTTCAATATATTTCTAAATCAGTCTGTACCTTTTATTGTTCTTATTTAGCTCCAGTATAATAATATAAATTTTTTGTACTCGTAACCTTCAAAATGACACTTCCCGCACGCAACATTCAATCTGGAATAAGTGCTTCCCGATCGACTCGACTGTAAAAATTACAAAAAACACTGGTCTAAAATAAATTTGTCTTGATAATAATAAAATCTAATTAATATAATACAGGCGCGGTGGCCGAGCGTGTTAAGGCACATCTCTTAACATACTGTGACGTCACCCGAACCAAGGTTCGTCAGTTCGAATCCGCCTGTCGAAAATGTGTGATTTGTCGTAAAATATAAAATACAGTTACATGTATTTATAACACTCGGGCGCTATAAGCTATAGTCACTTATACGCCTTAAATAATGTAGCATTCGACTACGAAAACCGGCAGTACGGCAGTGTAAAAACTGCGGCTCGGTGTGTCCGGTAGGCCCAGGCCCGATTTGGGCTGTAGTGCCATCAGAAGAAGAAGAAGAAGAATTTATATAATACAACTTCCCTAAATTTTCCTTAATTAAAAGTTTGGGAAAAAAGAGTAATTTGTTAAACATCGTCTTCCCGCATTCAGATTCGTATATAACTATATCACAATTGAGTGTATTCTGACTCATCGTAACTTCATAGTAGGGCCGATTTACACAGCGAAACAAGATATTTTAAAACGTTCTATGAATGTAGGTGAAGCGAGAATAATGTGTTAGCATGATTATATAACTCATAATGAAATGAACCTATCATACATAACAATTTTCCATGGTTACCACATATAGATAAACAAATATATCCTTTCGGTCAAAATATGTAAAATTCTTGATAGATTCGTTGTTAGAGAAGTGGGCGTAAGTGAAGATTTACGAAACAGGTGTACAGGAGCGAATGGATGGATGTGAATGAAGGTTTGTTGCGTGATGATGGATTTTGGTTGTGAGGAAGGAAAGAGTTCGTCTGGAGGAAGTGTTAATGTGGTCGAAACGAGCATCGTGTGTCAGGATGGGAATGTTGACGTGAACTGATTTTTTTATGAATCTTTTAGTGGATGCTCTATGAATGTTTCAGGGGTTCGTGCTACCCTATTTAATGGGATATAGCGTGATATTATGTATGTATGTGTAATAGGGTGGCCCTTATTTTGGGTAAGTTCGAATTTTGTCGGTCTCCACCCGAAATCTGGTTTAAAATCACAAAAAAGTAATAAATTAATTTTTTGAGATTTTTAAAATAAGTCTAACCCGTGCCTCTAGACCACATTCACTTTTGCCTTCAGTTCCCAAATCACTGCTGAGCAGTGACTATTCAAAATGCAATAACTTGTTTGTTTTTCAATATTTTGACACAATTCCAAGCGGGAATTAAACTAGATGAGATAACGAATCGATTAATTACAATAAACAATAATTTCATATGATTGTTTATTGCTAAACGTGTGCTCAAAAACTAACGAAAATTGAGTTTTTTTAAATACGCAGAAAGTGATTCACAGTAATGATTATTTTCCAACAATTTTGTTTTATAAACTAGTTTTGATTATTTTAGACTGTTTTTGAATAATATTCATATGGATTATAACATTTTTAATTTATTTTATCATATTTTTAGCCACATATATTTTATCATTTGTAGTGTTTATTTGTAAATGTGTATAAGTGAAAGTGGCCCAGAGGCACGGGTTAAATTTATTTTAAAAATCTCAAAAAATTAATTTATTACTTTTTTGTGATTTTAAACCAGATTTCGGGTGGAGACCGACAAAATTCGAACTTACCCAAAATAAGGGCCACCCTAATATGTAAGATCTAAAATGAATGAAATAACGAACAAATATAAAATCTTGCACCCACAATTACATTAAAAAGCATCGTCGCCATAGTGACAAAGTAGTAATAGCGTTTTTTAATTCAACAAACTAAAGTCATTTCTAATGCCAAAAATTAAATTGTAGTTTTGATGTTATTTCGGGATGGAACAATTTCTGTTAATTTTTTTATTCGTTATATAATCATAACGAACACAACACGGGTATTCAAAATTATCAAAATATATTTTATTGATCCACTCAACATATTATTTTAAAAAACCACTCGTCCTACGATCTCATGATTTTTCAAAATAATACCTTAGAATTCATATCTTACAATGAAATAAGATTCTAATATACAGGTAACGTATTTACTTTAATTAAAACTATATTTCAACTAACAACATAATTAATAATTTAATATTAATATATCTCCTGGATTAATATCAAATATCATCAAGTTATGATAATATCCTGTCCATAATTAATTAAAGTTACTTTACACAAAATGGAGCTATCAAGTATCGTTTCCACATCTTATAAATATAATTGTCACAAATAAATATCCCTACAGTAACTCTTCACGATCAACTTGATTAAATCACAAATAAACCAAAAAAAAAATCACCGCATTGCAACTGCATTTATTCTAATAATCGTACCATACGCGATGCTAATTCACGATAATAAATCTTGGATCTTATTAAAAGCGTTCGCGTGGGCTTTGATTTAACACGAAACTGAATCGAACACCGATATCATGTGTCATCAGGCTGCTCGGGAGCCATCGAGGGAGACTGGGGATCGTGAATCTGAAGCAGGATGATTGGAAGCAATGCAATACGATTGAGGGGGAATCAGCGATCGTGGAGCTACGATTGTCTAATGTAAACTGTGGGGTGAGGGGGTGTTTGTAATGGAACTACTACACAATGCGAAAATGATTGGAATGCGAAATTAAGAATATTGAGATAGGTTTTCTTTCTGTTATCTATGGAACAGCTTGTGTGACTGCAAGTTATGTGGCGTTTAGAACAGTATAATGGATTCTAGTATTAGGACAATCAAGGAAAATACTTGTTAATTGAAGGTATCTATCGAAAGGTGTATACAATATTTTAATTATATTTAGAATTATTGGCTGGTAGCACAAGTTCTGTTTTTGGGTGTTCTACGAGCTCGGTTTTAACATATTAGAGATAGCTAAAACATTCAAATACACTGCTCTTAAAACAAGCAAAAACAGAGCTTGTGCTACCAGCCATTGTATTTATTATATTGTATTTTTCGACGAATATGTGCAAGATTTTTATGTTTAATTTGTTAAACAAATACGATTTAAACCCTGATTAAAGTTTTAGAAAAGCCAGAACCTAAATGAAGTGAGTTTATTAAATAATGATTGAATATTCAGCAGATTTAAAGGTATATTATGTTGCTAGAGAGGAACGAGCTCTATTTTAACGAGTTGTCAACTTTACACGAGTTAAAATAGACGTTCCGGTCTAGGAAGGTACAGGATTTTTTGTCACAAGTGCATTGAAATGACTTATTTTTAATGCTTGTCTTATTTTGTGACGCAAGTCAAATAAATGTCATCTGGATGTCACTAATGTCAAATCAGACCGTTGTTTTCCAGTTACCATGGATATGACAGAATTTCATTTAAGTTATAAAATTTTTACCGACCAAAAACGGGACAACAATTTCCCTTACCCAGTTTAGTAAAGATAGTCATTTACTTTCACCAGTAGTGAAAGAAACGGTTACTATCACAACTAAATTAAGTGCGGGAAATGTCGTTTTTACAAGTAATATTAAAAAAACAATTTTGTAGCAGTCTTAACAGATATATGTTCATTGCAAATCACTAATGTCAAATCATACCTGTTTTTTTGTGATGGATAATGCTTTAATTTTCTTCCCTAAGAATGTATTATTACTTCCTTGTACGAAGTAAAGGAAGTATTGTAATCGCGAAAATTTTCGGTTCTCAGATTTTAACGGAAATAGGTGTTTTGGCCCTCCCTGAATCCATTTTGACTAATTTCGTCATGCCGTCTGTACGTACGTATGTACGTACGTATGTACGTACGTATGTACGTACGTACGTATCTCGCATAACTCAAAAACGGTAAGCCGTAGAAAATTGAAACTTTATATTTAGGACTGTTATAACATCTAGTTGTGCACCTCCCTTTTTGGTCATTATACAACTACCGGAAGTGGTACTTTACTTGAAGCCTATAATAGATTTTCAGGAAAAACTATATTCAAATATAATTTAAAACTTTCCAAATTTGGTATATAAGACTACTATATCAATGGAAATAACATAATAGATTTTGGTTAAAATAGACTAACCGGAAGTGGCACATTACATGAAGCTGCTAACAGTTTTCCTTGAAAAAAATGGTATTATTTTAATTTTAGAAAGGAATGCTGCAAATAAAAGTTTTAGAGAATTAAATTCTGCGTCTAGCACATTAAGAATTTTTAAATTAGCTTTTTGCATAAACGAGATATCTAAATTTAAATATTATATATTTTTTGATTTTTTTAAAAATTAAGTTTGCTATGGATTAGAACAAAAAATAAAAGATTTAATGTCAAATATGTGCAATTAAAAAAATATCTATAGTTTAATACGTGTACAAGGAAGTCATGTGGTGTCCACATCAGATATTTTTTTCTCTAAATTTAGGGAAAACATTACTTTCTAATAAGACGATGAAAAAATAATTTTAATGGCCCTCGTTAATAGCAACATTATTAAGTATTATTATATCTATAAAAAAAGAACTTCGCAGACAGAATAAAATGCACACCTAATTTATAATAGCTATAATAATAATTATGAAACAAATAATTTGTTTAAAAAAACTACCTTGTAATAAAATTTCCATTCTAATACATGTTGAAAATTGTTTCTTGTTTTCTTTATCGATAACAAATTATTGCCATTTGTTATTAATAATTGTTATGACTTAAAGTTATCTACTTTATTATGTTACAGTTATATAAAATAAATTAATTTACACACACTCTGTCAGTTAGTAATACCTATTTTACTATTTCTATTGTAGCAAACACCAATTTAATTTTCATAATGTACTCATATCATATTGTTCGTTTGCGGCACATGTCAAGTGTAACTAATTAAGGACATGATTAATGACTCGCTGAGAAAAGGTGTTGACATTGAATATACAGTTCAAGTTTGTTTGTTTATTGTTTTAATAAAATTATATAACAATCATAATATTGCTGATTGCGCCAATAGAAGTGATACGTTTTTTATTTGATAAGTATATTTTATGGTTGTACATAAAATAAACAAAAAATATTGCCTCAATTTTTACCCAAGAATTATTTAATTTAAAATGTAATCTCTAATTTGGTAGATTGGAAATTGTTTCTTGTATTTTATACTCATAACTCATTCTTTTATTTTTGTATTCTGTATAATCGTCCTGTAATTGGGATCTTGTATTCTGTTGGATCGATTAATAATAAATAAATAAATAAATAAATATAAAACTCACTAGATGGTTAAAAGACTAAATAGTATCTTTGTAAATCTCGAATAGTTGCAGCTCTCGCTGCGTGCATCTCTAGCCACTGCCTGCAAACGGCTACTTGCAATCAGAGATATACAGATTTTCTACGACCGGAAATGAAGATTAATCGATTTTTAATTGTAATTAATAAAATTTTTGGATGTAAGTAACTTAGAAAATAATACAAACAAAATTGATATGTAAAAAAAATTTACATATGTAATCTAAAAATAACCTTGATCTTCAATTGTATACTATCAATCACTAAATTGACTTTCGAAAAACTTACTTTTCAATTATTAGTACGGTGGTGTGGATAGCGATACGAAATTCAAATCCGGGCTTCCCGAGTTCGAATCGCACTCAAGCCAAAAATTATATGAACTACCACATTGCGGCTTGATGAGTGCGAACCCTGTACTGTAATTGAGATTAAGTTCATGTTGTACAGCGTAGCATAAATAAATAAATATCTCTTGTTTTAGTAGTTACTAATTTGATTTGCAATTTTAGCAACTTTTTCTTTTAGAGACAAATAAATAAATATTTCGATAGATCAATTAAATTCACCAAATACAATACAGCGTATAGAAACATTGGCTGGTAGCACAAGCTATGTTTTTGAGTGTTTTAAGAGGACGATTTTAACATGTTAGAGATAGCTAAAACACCCAAAAATACTGCTCTTAAAACAGGCAAAAACAGAGCTTATGCTATCAGCCTATGTATTTAATATTTTTAACCAAGTTGTCTTGAGGGCCATCTGGAAAGCAGAAAGAAGAAAGCGCCATTTTCCTTCTTTAATAATGTTTCCTCGAGGCAACAAATATAAAAATATTATTCACCCGCAGACATAGACCAGTTATAATTGTTCCGTCAAAATTGCGAGATATTAATACTTGTTTCCGCAGTGAGAAAAAAATTTACACAGCGACTGGAAAATATAAAAAAATAAAATAAAAAAAAAATGAAAGAGAAAAATTTTGTGAAAATGGCCGCCGCCACCGTTCAACATAATACATCCAACATAGCATAGAGAGAACGGTTACGAGGCAGCCATATCAGTCTTGCTTGTCGGTGACAGTCCGTCATTTGTCAGTGTCTTGCGCACCGTGGCGCTCCGCTCCTGCCCCTCGCTCCGCTCTTGGTGTCACACGGGATAACACCGCGGAGCCGATAGAATGTGAACGAAACGCCAGCGAAACGAAGGGAATTAATCACGTGCGCCGCGGCGCGTCACAGTCGCACGCAGCCTGCCGAAACATCATTATGGTTCTGTCATGTCAATATGATGTTTTCGAAGGGTGGTCGCCAACTCGCACTCGCACAGCTTTCTATACAAAAGGGACTTTTTTAACGCGGGCTGTTGTTCGTTCGGTTTGGCTGTTTGCATATCGGATCGGGCTGGTGGTGTTGGAGTTTGCTGTGTATCGATGTAGAATGGGGTACCACATGGCTGCGTGTTTATTCTGCTCCTAGAACCGGTTGATATTCTACATTTTTTATTATTGGTCTTTCTTATTTCTTTTAACCGTTTCGTGACACTACATATCACTAGCTGTAGCCGAGTCCGTTGTATTAAATTATATTTAAGATACAAGCTATCCTTGGTATACAAATCTGAAGATTATAAATGTTTTTATTAAGTCGTAGGATTATTAGATACAGGATAAAAAATATAAATTGGATAATTATTTCGTTATCATTATATCTCGAATTACTTACTAAAATCTAAATTAATTTAAATATTTCATTTTCCTTTATTTTATTTTATTTTATGGTATCGAGTCGGCCTGTGGATCTTGAGAACCCTGGTTCAATCCCCACAGCCGACAAACACCCTCCAATATCATCTTTGGGGGCCGTGATTTGACAGCTGGTAACCGCACTTCATGTGAAGAAATATATCACCGAGATCTGCTTACGGCAGAGTGCTACATCCAGTAATGGGTAAAAGGCGTGATGATATATTTATTTATTTATTAAATTGTTCTTAAAAAAATAATTATGAGAGACCGTTACTCATTTGTTTGTATTTCTCCTAACAAACTTCGTAGTAAATGTATCTGTCAAACAAACAAAAAATATCGCATCAAAATCATAATTCTAATTATAAACATTATATTAAGTGTCAAATGGCAGTATGGTGGTATGAATAGCGTTTTGACATTTGAATCCGGAAATCCTGTGTTCGAATCCCACTAAAACTTAATATATATGAACTACTATACTACGGCTTGGTGAGTCTGGACCTTGTACTGTAATTGGGATTCAGTTCCTGTTTTATAGAGTAGCATATCGAATGAATAAATATATTTTTTGAAATTCTATTTTTTTTTTGTTAGATAGATAAAAATTTTATAAGGTGTTGGAATACCGGTCCCAACCAAAGTTGCGTTTTTAATTATTATTTAGAATTATCAAGATTTGAACTCTGTATGAAGCGATAATGAATCAATGGTAATCAATGCTTTACATCTGTCCGATTTATGTATTACTCGTACCTTAAGCTGATGAACATGAAAACCAGGCCATAGGCGTTTAAAAAGAGAAACCAGTTTTTCCTTGCACAAAAGTTTCCAATTGACTTTAGACAAAAATGCTTCGAATCAAAGTTATGGACAATTAAATTCTGAATCTAAATCAGTAATCACATTTTATTTTGCATGTTTTGCAACCGAAATAATCGAATTTAAAGTTTTGTAAGAAGAAGAAAGAAAGAAGAATCATAATTTGACAACTTCACGCGCCACAATACAATAATTTCGAGAACGTCTATATAGCAATGTTTGTATATACAAACAAAATAAATAAATATATTTTTACGTCTTTTACTCATTACTGGGTGTGGCATTCTGTCGAGGCAGATCTTAATAAGTGATATATTTATACGCGTGTAGTGCGGTCACCAACCGTAAAATCACTGCCCCCAATTATGTTAGTGTAGGGGAAGTAACAGGAGTAGTTTTAATGTGATGAAAATTGTTCTCAAATCCTCGGGCCGACTCGATACCACTGAGCCACCTACCCCATAATACAATTAGAACCTATACAGAGTGTTTCACAACTTAGAGCAAAAAATTAAAGGGTATATTCTGTACGATGTGCTGATCATGAAACAAAAATTTTTTTTTTTTAAATCGCAAAACTATTTTCCATGTTTCCCAGTCCAAAATTTTTTGTTGCCACTGCCACTGGGTGGCTGATTATGTTAAAGTTATTAATTAAATAAAATTCTATTATAAATAACTTCTAATAATTGAATTGTGTAATTATTCTTTCGTAGTTGATCTTTTTGTTGTGAAACATCCTGTATAAACAAATAATTTTGAATCATCTTATTTTTTTGCAATTTTTTAAATCTGATTCAACGAATAAAGTATGAGGCAAATAATTCTATTGAAACAGAGATGACTATTGCTATAATGCTCAGGTAATTTTGAAATATGATTTGTGAATGGTGTTGTCGAAACATCCGTTCATTATAGCTGTCAGGCAAAGTAATTGTGATTAATTATTTATCGTACAAGATGTCAATGAACATCGTATCTGAGGTTTTGTATAAAAACACCGCATAATTTGTTATATAACATTTACCTTGAATGTCTATAAATATTATTTACCTATTTAACTTTATTTATAAATTGTATTAAAGGTAAATTAAGTCAGTACTATTTATAAAAAAGAAGAAGTAATTGCTGTTATTTCTCAGATCTCAGAAGAAATTAGCACATAGGTATTTTACAGTTTACAATGTAAGAAGCACGATTGAAAATGGACAGTCGTGGTTTAATGATTAGCACGATTGCTTTATAAATGAGTGTCGCTTGTAAAACTTACTTTTGCTTCAACCACTACTCGGAATTTATGGTAATTTGAACATAACAAATATAAGGATGATATTATTTTCTATATGGTTTGCCATTAAAAATAGTAATTTACGAGCATATACCAAGGGCATTAAGTAAATAATGATTTATAGAGGGCGCCGGTATACAGCATGAGGGATGGGTGTCTAGTAATGTCCGTGGTGCATACAAAATTAAATTTTTCACTAGAATATGTAATTTTAGTTTTAATTTATAATAATTAGTATTATAGTAATGTATATGTATTTAACTGCGGCATTGCGTTGCCAAGAATATTGTTTCTTTATTATGTGATAATGGTGAAAGAAATTGTAATTTTGGAAGAGATTTTAGTGAGAGAGAAGAAGATAATGTTGATATTTACAATTTAATTGTTTGGTGTTCTTAATAAAAATCGTTATATATTTTATATCGATCAAAATAATTAATTATTCTTTTATGTCCGCTAGTACGGCGGTGTGGATAGAGTTACGGAATAAAGACATTTAAAATACAACTTGAACAGTTAAAGCTACACAAACATACACAACTGAAATGAAACTGTGAACTAAACGGACAACTACAATTAAACTCTCTTATAGTGAGGTCACATGCATCTATTCCATAATAATATCAAATGAGTAATTCAAATATCTAAACCATATATTTTAGTAACGAAATTGTCTTTACGATTAGATTAGAGTTTGTAATAACATTTTTGAAAATGTGGTTCAACGAAACTTGACGTTTTAGTCCGTCAATATGGTAATGTGGGTAGTGTTATCGAATTAGAATCCGGAGATCTCGAGTTCAAATAGCACTCACGCTAAAAATTATATGAACTACCACCACACTGCGGCTCGACGCGTTCGGGCCCTGTACTGTGATTGGGATTAAGTTCCTGTTGTACTACAGCAGTGATTCTCAACCACTGTTCCGCGGCACTTTTGTGTGCCTCCAAATTTTAGAAATGTATATAGTAAAAATTATAATACATTTTTTATATTACGAGTCAAGTTTAAATTAAAGAAAAGTACTTATCTTTTTCTTTATTTTGAAATCGTTAAAAGTGTGCCGCGACAAAAAAAAGTTAAGAATGACTGTATTACAGAGTAGCATAAATAAATAAATAGTTCAGTTTTGCAGTAAGAGGCATGAATATGTTTTTGTATTTAAAATAATAGGAGAAAGGCATGTATAATAGTGTGCGAGTCGTATTTATCACAGTTTCGCAGTGTTGCTAAGCGTAATCATGGTTATTAAAAGTGTTGTACGATCCTCAAACAAATCGTCGGCTCGCAACAATACCGCACAACAGCAACAAGGGCTCCCAGCATTCCATCACATGAAATCACATTTGTAGCCATCGCTGTGAGTGTATGCGGGGAGCAGAGGGCTGCATTCCAGCGCGCACAATGCGCCCCATGCGGCGTCCCTCGGCGCATTATACATCATACGCGTCGCCCGGATTCGAACCCGGCACTGGAGCGCGCGGCGCTGCAGACAAATTGCCAGTCACTTATCACCGCGACCAGCGCGGATACGCTATTGTGCACTGCACTGGACGATCAATCAAGACGTGCCTGTCGTTTGCATGTGGTGTGGTGGTGCTGCGAGCTGCCGTGCGAAAACGTTGACGTTTTGACACTCGACATGGTCTACATACGAATACCGACACTATGCCGCATACCGGAATACCGCTATGTACCTGGACGTACATATACAACTATGTGCCTCTGAATTCTAAAACGCTGCTGTGGATAATATTACGGCATTCGAATTCGAATTTCACTCAAACTAAAAATACCACACTACGGCTCGGTGAGAGCGGACCCTGTACTGTAATTGGGATTAAGTTCCTGTTGTACAGAATATCACAGATAAATAAAGAAATATATATCTAGTTATTTGAAAAGCTTTTATTTGAATTTCTGGGTACCTAAATCAGAAATTACCTCTAAGTTATTCCTATTTCGTAGGTAACTCAAAATAAAAACATTGTATGAGCTACCACACTGCGGCTCGGTGAGTGCGGATTCTGTACTGTAATGGGGATTAAGTTCCTGTTGTACAGAATATCACAGATAAATAAAGAAATATATATCTAGTTATTTGAAAAGCTTTTATTTGAATTTCTGGGTACCTAAATCAGAAATTACCTCTAAGTTATTCCTATTTCGTAGGTAACTCAAGCTAAAAACATTGTATGAGCTACCACACTGCGGCTCGGTGAGTGCGGATTCTGTACTGTAATGGGGATTAAGTTCCTGTTGTACAGAATATCACAGATAAATAAAGAAATATATATCTAGTTATTTGAAAAGCTTTTATTTGAATTTCTGGGTACCTAAATCAGAAATTACCTCTAAGTTATTCCTATTTCGTAGGTAACTCAAAATAAAAACATTGTATTAGCTACCACACTGCGGCACGGTGAGTGCGGATTCTGTACTGTAATGGGGATTAAGTTCCTGTTGTACAGAATATCACAGATAAATAAAGAAATATATATCTAGTTATTTGAAAAGCTTTTATTTGAATTTCTGGGTACCTAAATCAGAAATTACCTCTAAGTTATTCATATTTCGTAGGTAACTCAAGATAAAAACATTGTATGAGCTACCACACTGCGGCTCGGTGAGTGCGGATTCTGTACTGTAATGGGGATTAAGTTCCTGTTGTACAGAATATCACAGATAAATAAAGAAATATATATCTAGTTATTTGAAAAGCTTTTATTTGAATTTCTGGGTACCTAAATCAGAAATTACCTCTAAGTTATTCCTATTTCGTAGGTAACTCAAGATAAAAACATTGTATGAGCTACCACACTGCGGCTCGGTGAGTGCGGATTCTGTACTGTAATGGGGATTAAGTTCCTGTTGTACATTTAATATCACAGATATAAAATAGTTATTTACGTAACAAGTTATGAAGAGGTTGATATTGTTTGACTCACATAATTTGCAAAACTCGCTTCGCTTGTTTTGGCAAATATTATGTTCGTCAAACAATATCATGTTTTTTTGTACACTCATAACGTATTAAGTACAAAATTTTATCTAATTTCGCTAAATTAATTTTTAAAATACATAAAATTTTAGGTTTATGACAGCTCAGTATATTTCAAAATCAATAAATCAATTTACCAAAGCGTTGCCGAGAAAATAAATTAATAAAATGTTTAAATTTAAAGCTTATATCATAAAAGAAAATGAGTTCTGAATCCGAGACAAACCTTCCTTCTGATATCGAAGAATCTGCTAATTTTACCGTGAACTGTTTAATACCAGAAAAATTATTAAATGTATATAAATAGTTTATCCGTTATTTGCAAATATTTTTGAGAAAGTTCGAACTGTCAACATTTATTACGTAACTAGTTATGTAAAGAATTCTTTACATAACTCTTGAATGACAGTTATGAAAATATTGACATTTCATAACGTCAAAAATTGATGTAAAACAGGACTTTTCATAACTGAAGTAGGTAGATCTAGTTATTTGAAAAACATTTATTTGAATTTTTGGGTAGCTTTTCAGCCTAAATCAGAAACTACCTCTAAATAATTCCTATTTCGTAGGTAACTATTTTAAATGAAAGAATATATCGTCGTATTTTGTTTGTAAAAATAATGATACAAAAAGAAAAAAATAAATTCACTAACATTTACAAAATTTCAGCAATGTTTCAAAAATCGTCCGAATCACCTCGCATTATTTTATGATGCGACAATTTATATTACATAAAAAGTCACGTGATTAAAGACAAAATTATTGTGAAAACTTCATAATTAAAACAATTTTTGATTCAAGTTCCTTAAAAATTTATTTAATCCGACGTTTCGGCACAATAAACATGTTTTCTTCAGGAAAATAGAAAATATTTTCTATAAAACCAAAAATATATTGAAACTTCATCGTTCAAGAATATTAATCGTACCCGTACCTAGTGATGTGACTTGGGTAAATATCCAATGGGTAGGTAAATAAAATTTTGGTATTTATCTGAGGTTATATTTACCTACCCAATTGTAAGAATTATAAGTTTATTTTTTGTCAGTGTCGAACAATGTAATTTACTAAGTCTGAACTGAAATAATCTTCAACTAGAAGTCTACAATCCTTTTAAAATAAATACTATGAATATAACATAATACATGTCTAAATATATATTTTGTATTTCTGTGATATTCTTTTGTATTTCTTTTATTTAATAAAGAATATAATTTTAATAACGTACTTGTAATTGTAATTACTAAATTTATACCCACGTGTGAGTATATACCCTGGTATTTAACCTGGGTATTTACCTTGAAAAGTAAATACCTATATCTATACAAGAAGTTTCAAATTCAAAAAGCACATTTTTATTAATTTTGTTAATTTTATTTGAATCTATTCGGTTGTCAGCAAATCTAGACAGCAGTTTGTAGATTGTATGTCCGTTAAATTTGTCGAAAACAAGTCTGCGAGTTTCAATTTCGCAAATCGATGAAGTAAGAAAACAAACAGAATTCCAATTTTCCCAACGAGCACAGGTAACTAGATGGAATCGGCTATTTTAAGAACAGTGTTTGTTGTAAACTATTTTTAAAAATACCTTCCAACTTTAACCTGACACGGAAATAGATCAAATAACTTTCCTGACGTTTTAACGAATAGGATTTTTTTGCTTTCAGAAAAATAACACACGTATTTTCATTTGGTCTGTTGGAAAAAATGGAATGTTTTTTCACATTTCTATGCTTGTCATATTTTATTATTATTTATTTTCCTGTATTATTCATAATTTTGTTTTTCCATTCTAGTTGTGTATAATTCTGAGCGTAACTTGAGATTATCGATTTTAAATCATATGTGATGTCGTGCATCATGTTACAGTACTTATACTTTAATGTTCGTCATTTATTTGAATTCGTAAGACAATTGATATTCTTTATTGCTAGAAAATTATTGCATAAATCATGCTTTATATAATTTCCACATGATTGAATTGTTCGTGCTAGGCTGTACTATTTACGTGATAAATTGTTATCATTTCCTCGCATATACAGCCGTCATGTGTAGAGGAAAATACTAAAAATAATACAGTATCTTCAATACATGTTCATAAAAAATATATTATAAACAATCTTTCAATATCTAATAAAATATGTTGATATTTGAAAATGGAAATGCCTCTCATTAATTTTGAAAATTATTTGTTTGACTAAATAAAAATGTTTACCGCCGCGGCTAGTCAATTTAGTCAAGGCAGTAAATCTGATTTTTTTACCGTATTAAACACATATTTTTTTACAAATTGTTTAGTACTTATTTTTGTATTAATAGCTTGAAATGAGTGTTTTTTTTGTTGCGCGCAGGTCGAAACAAAAAAGTCATGAATCTCGCCCATGAAACAACATTTTTTTCTATAATTGTCAAAAAAAGAATAATACAATAATTATTTATTTATTCAAGTAAATTCAAGGAAAACAATCAAAAGTAATATTAATTTGTTTTATTGATATGCTGCAATCAATGGAATGTATCATGTTAAAGTAAACATGTAACTAGGGTACGAAACAGTGCGTAAAATACTTATTTTACGCACTAGGATCCAAAATAGTACGCGAAATACGCGTTGGTAAAGTAAATGATGAAAAAATCACTTACTTCGCGTATAGATATTAGTGAGAAGAGTGAACAGTTTTTGATGGTTGTAGAAAAAAATATTAGAATTTTGTGATTATTTTCAATATTGTTAATATTATCGCCATCATCGTATTCATCTTGTTGTTATGCATTTGTTAAACGTTAAACAAATTTAGCGTTTATAATTTCGTAAATGTCATTCTGTTTTTTGTGAATATTATCAATCACTATATATTAAATAAGTTTACAATATATAATGGAAAATGACGAAAGAATTTTAACATTACCTAAGATTAAAGAAGCGGCATGCGGTTGTAACTATATTTATTAAATTTAATCATAAATCTAGTCGGATTTGAGAATCCGACTTCGATTCCCACAACAGACAAACAATTTCACCACATTAAAATTACCCCGTGGCTCCTTTGCCACTAAAATTTTTAGAAAGAGAGATGTGTTTGACGGCTGGTAACAGAGCGCCACATCCTATAGGGCAAAAGATGTAATGAAATATTTATTTAAATCATAAACTCCGTTAGGATATCGTAATTTGACGACTGGTACCACAAGCAAAATAAAACATTCAATCAAAATATGTATATTTAAAAGTATAGTTCATAAATTATGAGTTATAAAAAAACGCTATCGGAATGAATGCTCGTATTTCTTAGTTGGTCAAAAAACTCAAAGATTTACAAAGATACAAAGAACTCTCTATGCATTACAAAAATGAAAAAGAATCAATGGTTACAAAGGTCGTATTTAATTAAAAGTCTCATTAATACCCACTTAATTAGCACTTCTTTTAATTACCAACGCAAACCGCAAAGTTCTTGCTTCTGCTTATGTTCTTTTTGTCATAAAATATTCATCGACTCGATTACTGCCCGTCATTAGGGTCATATAATGGCCGAACTGTTTGCCCAGAACGCCATGCTTGTTTTCGGTTTCGAAATCATTTTTTCGTTGTTCGAATAATGATATGTTTTATGTTATAAAAAATGTAGGAAGTACATGAAACAGGAACGCAATAAAGATAATGGAGTCGGCATTCTTCTTAATGTATCTAATATTACTATACATGTAGATATCGAGTAATTGTTGATGAAATATTATAATATGCGTAAGCTTATATGTAGTAACTGGAGTAACTATTAAAAACGTATTCCGGCCCGTTCTATTAATGCGATTGTATAAATCGAACTTAATGTATTATTGTATCATGTATAATAAATATATTTTCCTCATTATGGGCGCATTTTACTCCGGATTTATTATTCAATAAGTATTAGGTATATGAGTTCAAACTCTCTATTTCTGTACGACTATGTTTGATATGCCGTAAATTTATTTTAACTTGAAACATGGTTACGAATTTGAAGCAATGTGTCAGAGCGTTCATTTTAAAATGAAACAAAGGAACCATAATATTTAGATTGAATTATTATTTTGAACGATTACAATAAACTATAATAATAGTAAATTGTAGAAGTAAAAATGTAAATTGGAAAAATGAAAATGTACGCGATATTTTAGGACTAAGGATCTGTCCCATTTTCAAGTCAATTATATCAAACAAAACAATTGTTTAAGAAACAATAAAAAAACATGAATAAAATTGATGGTCATACATTATTTAAAGAAATTAATTAATAAATCAAAAGTAACACCACCAGAATTAATAGTAGACTCAATTACCCAAACATTAAGGAGTACATCTTTATTTTTCCAATTTTTTACTTTTACTATTAACTATCCTACAGTTTAATAAAAACATTTTTAATCTTCGGATTTTTCAACAATAATTAAAATAAATTTTCAAAAATCATTCACTGCCACACAATGCTCTAGTCGGATATAAAACATATTTATTTCAATTTAATATTATATTAAATGATTGTATAAAGTTACTGTCTTTTCAACCTATTTTTTAACCAATCAAAATTTAAATTTTAATATTAAATTATGTAACAATGTCAATACGAAATATATATTGCACTTTAACTTAATAATAGTTAAGTATAATTATATAATAATATTTTCATGGCGTCACGTCAAAAAAATAATATTTTTGTAGAGTAGTTTCCGTCGCGACAAAATGGTGGTCAGCGCGGAACAGATTTTTGCCGTCGGATATCTTTCGACTTGAACCGCCGCTGTTCGCTATGGGTTCGACTTTTAGAACTAGTATTTCAAAAATGTATATATTTTAAATGTAAATGTTTTATTTTATATTATGAAAATATTTGTATTAAAGTTAACCTAACAAATACCCTTTTTTCAAATTTAATAAAGTTTTATATACGTAATTAATGCATGTTTGCTTCACTTAAGTTTGATAATATCGAATCCAATATTTGGCAGCAGTGACAACAATTTTGATTTGCTTCCATTTATTTAAATTAAAAGTAAAGAAACTTCTATTTTTATATTATCCTGTTTAACAATTGTCGACAGATATATTATGACTATTTAATTTGTTTTCATGTGAGTAATATTTATCTTCGCACAATAATCTATAAAAGAAATAAAATATAAATTCTTTTTTACTTTTTATTTAGTAATGTCCATGTATTAATAATAAATAAATAGTAAAATAAAAACTAACTTGATTATAATAGCCTAGCTAAAAAAGCAATTTCCTAACAATTTTGTTCTCACTATAAACAAACTTTGTTTCCATATTAAAACATGTTTGGAGCTGTCCATAATAACATTACAATTATCTGGTGGCGAGAGCAACAAAACCATTTATTCAGGATATCGTTATTACGATCAAGCAATAATTAATCAAAGTAAAACAAAAGAAAGCTTCTCGGCTCTCCGGATATAATAACATCATTTAGATAATAGTTTTTTCAACACTTCTGCAGCGGCCCACTAGATATTATAAGTACTATTATTACCGCCTTTCAATCATTAAAATCTCCTAATTGCAAAACAAAAAATTGCCAAATGACTTAATTAAAGATATTTTTCGTTTTCAGTTTCCGTAAAATTGCAACATTACAAGTTTGGTGCAATCTTAAAGCAATCTAGGTTTTTGACATTATCACACGCGGTAAAGAAATAGTACAATATTTCTTATATTTAATTTTGTAACATAATAAGAACAAATTTTTGTAAGAACTCACCTTTTTTGATAACACATTCTAAAGAAGGAAAATATACAGGTAAGTATAATTCTGGTTTCATCATATTCTATGAAACAAATTCTATATTAAATATATTTATAAAATTTTTATAATATCTAATATGTTCCAAATTTAAACAATTATATGTATTATTTAATAGGCGATAATGTTACCAACATATCGACAATTCTGTTTATAAGAAGACTTATACAAAAAATTTATGATCATTTGCACCGCCATCTTTTAAATCATCTAAGTAAAAAATATCGAATCGAATTGTTATTGTTATTATTTCAAATTATTTCTTGACTCAATATTATTTTAATTAAATAATACTTGATGCAATTAACCATAAGTTACTTAGGTATTTCTTTTTGTTTTTCATGGCAATTTGTACATATTCAGAAAGGTTAAGATAAGAAAATATATGTAGGATAACTAAAAAATATCGTTTAAATAAATAAGTTAATATAATTTCGGCAATTTATGTTGTGGTTTTCATCAGTCATAGAGTTTTCCTTTTAGCTATGTGTGTACATAAATTGTACCTACAAGTACCTATGTATTAAATATAGAAATTAAATTAAAGCCAGGCAAATTGAATGACTTAAATTACAAATAGTAATTTACGATATAAGTAACGTTATATAGCTTTTTACATTACGAAAGAAAAGTTTGAAGAACGAGCAACGTCAGGAGAGAGTTATTAATAATAATTAAAGTAAAAAGTAGACTACATCTTGCCGATAGTTATCGAGAACTTTATCTGTAAATGGAAAAATATTATTCCTTACTTTGAGCAGGAATCAGCAACCGGGTACATCCCAGAACGTTCACAAAATCTATTCTACTTCTTTATCACTTATTTAATAATATTTCTGTTATACACAACACTCATAATACGAATATATAGAATATCACACAATTTTACACGTAAAAATATTCACTAAAATGTTGATAAAAGTCGAAATCACTGCATCCACTGCAAACAGCAACATTGTAACTGAAGCAGTCGAGCTCTGCGTGAACTAACGTTTTTCTACGAAGCATAGTAATTGGTGAGATAAGTTTTAACCTGCTTGTTAGCGTTAAATCTCTTTAAAATATGTATTAAATGTGATATGTATAGATTTCTTAGCTGTCGGTTAATTTCAGTAAACGAATGAACCCAATTTGCGTAAAATTAGAATGTTAGTATTTTGATGAACGTTATGACCTAAACAGAAGCGGTTTGGGTGCACCAAATTTTATTATTGTAAATGTTTTATACAGGTGATGACCGCGACACCGGAACATAGGACTTTCACATGTAAAATCATATTTTTATAATATCCTGCTTCCCTTATTATTTTAGTGAAAAAATCTTCAAATAAATGTTGTAAAGCATAAAATCAATAAACATAATTAATTTTGTATGCTTTATTACGGCAGAAATGAAATTGAAAATATTGAAAATAACAACGGTCCATGAACACTTTTACAAAAAGTGAATTTCTTTTACTGTAATTTATTATAAAACTTAATAATTAAAAATTATTTTTTCTTCTGACAATTTTGTTTCATGTTACAGTCCTATTCCGGTGTCACGGTTACCACACTGTATTTCCGTTTAAATTCAAAAACACAAACAGAGAACGAAATAGACAAATTTAATTTTAAACAAATTTTAAAACCATAATTTAAAAAATATAAAATAACAGCGAATTAATAATACCTGATTAAGAATTATTTAAAAATTATTTTCATGTTGAATTATAAGAACATAAATAAGAATATGAAAACTTATTAATTTTATATCAAAGTTTGCATTTCAGTGCCATCTGTATTTTGGTTTTCACTCAAAGTAAATCGGGATGAAGATAATTATATTATGGTATGTTTATAAGTAGTTTGTTTGATATAATAAAATTGATTTAAAAAGCCAATAATTGTTGTGGGTCCATGTAGTCTACGTCCCTGATTTTCATGCATTATTTTTTTATTTATCTAACAGATGAGATGTTTATTATTTTATTCTTGCATTAATAAACAGCCCTAAAAAAATAGCCACATGTCAAACTCAAGAGTGACTGAGCTTACATAGATATAAGATACTTGCGGGCGTATTAAAAATTTTACTCAAACAAAATGTTTAATAACGTGTTTATTTTTATTCAATGCTATGTGTTGTCATTGGCTAAAGATGTTAAAGGGCCGTTAAAGATTAACAAATAAGTTTAAGCGATATTTTGTCTAATGTCAAATTGCTAGAATTCTTTTGCTTTAAAGCAATCAAGTTTGAGTGAAGAAAATAAAAAAGTAACATGAAATGAACCTCGAATGGTATTATTAAGATACAATTAATATATCATCACGACTTATACCCATTACTGGATGTGGCACTCTGCCGTAGCAGATCTCAGTAAGTGATATATTTATGCCCGTGAAGCCGTCAAATAACGACTCTCAAAGATGAACGAAGTAATTTATTAAAATGGTGATATTTGTACTGGGGTAGATAGGCTTAGTGGTATCGTGTCGTCCTGTAGACTTTAGAACCCGGATTCGATTCTCACAGCTTATTTTTGTAATCTCAAATGACAAAAGTAACGTTTCTATATGGAGTTTTAATATATTTGTTGAATTATGGTCAGTTGCACAATTGTTACATAAAATTTTAAGCTTTCCTTAAATGAATATCGTAACGGGATGAATAATTTAACGCTACTGTCAAACATTAGATTTGATATTTTTCATTTAAAAAGTTGTTAAAATGGAAGTGGGAACGCGGTGCAACTGGTAATTATTAAATTTTTTATGTATAATATATTTTATTTACCTTGTAATTTTATTTGCATCATAATTATTCAAAGTAAAAGATAATTTTTCATAGGCTCTGTTTCAAAGATTGAAACAAATTTGAACAGCAGTTAGGTACTTTTAAAACTAATGAAACTACAGCTAACATTTACCTCTCACGTTCAACTAGACACTGAACACTGTTTCACTTTTTTCAGATCACGATTTAGTAATTAAAACATACATTTAGTTGTAAAATGAGCAGCGCTGACGTCAGCGCCTTGACCAGCATCGGCGAAGAAGTTCCAACATCGTAAGTTGGTGCAATTATGTTAACGAATGTAGAAACTATCCTAGTGACCATCTCGCGTAGTGCTCTCCGTCGCAACTAAGGCCGAAAGTTCCGAAGGTAGTCGAATTCCCCGGTACATTTAGCGTTAATTATCTTTTGGCCAAGTATAAATGTGTTTATGGCCAGCGAGGCGAAGCCAAGGGAGTTCCACAGTTGAATTATCCCAATATATCACGGCTTCACTCGGCGGTGGTGGATGCCGCCCCCGGCCTTCGATGATAATCAACATGATGGCATTCCCACAGCGACGTTTGTTAGTTTCCTACACAAATGTCATTTTCCCGGTTGTAAAATCTGCATATTGTGTGCAAACATGGATACAATACTTTCGCAACCTTGGTCATCGGAATGGGTTCACTGCGAACCTGAAATTTATTACTTCATGCCGCTGAGGCAGTCCAGTTAACGGTGTTGCCTTTCTACATTTTGCACTGCTGTTTCATCTGTTTTATTACCGTTTCATAATATTGGGTCAATAGCCATTTGATTGATTTACTAATGGTCAGTTGCACTGTTAACCCTCAAATGTTAGATGTCACTTAAGTAATATCAAATGAATTAACAAATATTGCCATTGACAACTCGATTCAATATTTTTTTGTGATTGTTCTAATTTTAATTCATAATGTCTTACATTTATAAGTACCTAATT
This sequence comes from Pterostichus niger, assembly GCA_947425015.1. Classification (NCBI taxonomy): domain Eukaryota; kingdom Metazoa; phylum Arthropoda; class Insecta; order Coleoptera; family Carabidae; genus Pterostichus; species Pterostichus niger. The sequence goes on from OX380341.1 coordinate 32,433,767, forward strand.
AAAGTAAATGTTTAACTAAAATTTACTGTACATAGTTATAATAAATTAATTAGAAGCTTGACATTGAAATGATTGAAAAGATCAGTTGTGTATCTTCTAAAACAATTTTAATTTTGTATATAGGAGTAAAGCTGCGCTCACGGTATCCAATATAAAATTATTACTAATTTAGGAAACATCTTAAAATTTACAATCTTAACAATTTTGACAACGTTAAAACTACCCCTGTTGCTTCCCCTCCAGTAACAGCTTTGGGAGCCGAGATTTTACGGCAGGTAACCACACTTCACGTGATGAAATATATCACTTACCGAGATCTGTTACCTTAGGTAACGATAGAAGATACTAAATCATATCATCTATTACATTAATTTGTGAAGCAAAAATTTTAAATTTGCAAACATTTTATTTAGTACTTATAATTAATATCTTAATTTGATCGGTATAAACGCTAACATTATTTGACATATAACAAACAGTAACTATTAATTGCAATTGCTTACTATAAACCTAAGTAATTGGATAACTATAAACCTAACTTAAGTACGAGTATATTTACTTTGTTATTCAGTTTCATATGAATCACGAATTTACTACTGTCTGATACATATTATATTTCCTTTGTTAAATCTTATTCAATATATGTTTCATCATGACTTGTGAAACTGACATTTCACTTAATCAATTTAATTGTGATAGTAACCGTTTCCCTCACTAGTGATGAAAGTAAATAATTTTCCTAGCTAGTTAGCGAAATGGTTAATATCACAACTAAATTGAGTGAGGGAAATGTCATTTGACATAGTGACCAAGAAAACGGGATGTGCATTTGCAAATAAAATTTCTCTGATTTATATAAAATAATTATTAAATATCTTGTATCGCAAACGTAAAAATGTAATTTTGACGTTTAATGTGAAAATAAATAATATGTAACACACGTGGGAAAGGGCCATTGTAAAACTCGTACTATTGAAACACTCGCTTTCTTACTTGTTTTGGAATTAAACCTTTTTTTCACTAGTATTATAATAAACTATTAAAGTAATTAACATAACATCGTTATTGTGATATTCTAGAATTATAGATGTCGTGAAATTATAAATATTCGTCATAAAATATATCTTCGCGGGTATCCTTCATTCACAAGATAATATGAAAATTAGCTATTTAATATTACTTGACTTATTTATTAAATAAAGTAAAATAAAATAAGGTTAAATTAAATCGGCGATTACAATATTCAGCGTATAAACAAAAATACAAATTATGTTGAATTTGTTCGGGATAATTCGGCAATTTTTAATAATTAAATTTTGGCCAAATATGTAGAATGATAATAAGCAGGTATGTAAATTTAATATTGCGGACAAAAACATTCAGTCAACAAGTAAAGTAATTTAGGAGATATTTAAATTTTCTCTAGGGTTGACAAAAGAGTCGTGAAGGCTGTAACAGTTTGCAAGCCTAGGCCTATTCCATGAAAAGCAGGGTTAAAACCAGAACCAGAGCAATAAAACGATTTAGTTTGGGGTACACCACCGATCTCCGCTCGCAAAAGGACAATGTGTTGCGTTTTGTTTTGAGGACCTTGGGAATGTTTGCAAACTTGCCAAATATTGCATGGATTTCATGTAATAGTCGGCGGGAAAGAGTAATGGGCTTGTTACCGTCGTAAATCACTGCGAGCCGCCGCCGCCGCCGTCGGAGACTTGGCGGTAGCTGCCGCAGCCGGGAGCGGCGCAGACGTTCCACTTCGAACCGGAAGTCGCAGAATGCATCGTGTGCCGATGTGCAGACAACGTGTCTCACAGACTATTCCGAGCTATATTTAATTTTCTATTTTTATGATGAATTTATATTGTCTTGTTGCGACGACGAACGGTCATACTTTTATTCAGTTTCGTACACAACGTTCAATTGTTACTTTATTTAATTCAATCAATACATTTTTTACCAATTGTGATGTTATTGACAATTGATATGGTGTAGACTGTAAAATTGTACTTTTGCAACCTAAGAAGTAAAAGTATATTGAAAATAATCACAAAATTAAAAAACAACAAAGACAAAATTAATTGTCTTTGAATGCTCACTTGGTGAAACTAGGTTTAATAATAAAATATCAAACTAAACACTTGTCTAAGTCTCACAAAATTCAGCCTCCAAGTCAACTTATAAGTTGACTTGGAGGCTGAATTTTGTGAGACTTAGACAAGTGTTTAGTTTTATATTTTATTATTAATCACAAAATTAATATTAATTTTGCTGCCTAAATTCTAGTCGTGACAGTAAATTTGCTATTTTTTTGCCTAATTAAACAAATAACTACTTTATTCAATTGTTAAAAAGTCAAGTATTCTGTTCAGGAAATTACTTTCTTCAACATTACTTGTGAAAATGACGGTTACTATCACAACTAAATTGAGTGAGGGAAATGTCATTTGACATGGTGACCAAGGAAACGTGATGTGCATTTGCAAATATAACGCCGTTGATTTAAATAAAATAATTATTAAATTTTTGTATCGTAAACGTATAAATGTAATTTTTATGTTTAATGTTGAAAAAAATAGTATGTAACACACGTGGGAAAGGGCCATTGCAAAACTCGTACTATTGAAGCACGAGCGACAGCGTATTCGTTTTGAAATTAAATCCTTTTCTCACTAGTATTACAATATACTATTTCTTACAATTTTATTTTACGTTGCTATTAACGATGGCTGTTAAACGGCTTTACCAGCTAAAACTAAATAATGTTTATACAAGGATAACATTCAAATAAAAACTTAATTGAAAATAATAAATAAAAATATAAATAAATATATCATCACGCCTTTTACCCATCACTGGGTGTGGCACTCTGCCTAAGCAGATCTTGGTAAATGATATATTTTTTCGCGTGAAATGCGGTTACCAGCCGTCAAATAATGCGATTAATATAATTTTAAAATCCACTGTAAGAGTTTATTTTGCGAAAATTTTGTTGATATTAATTTACAAAATAATATTGATAATTTATTACCATTAAAAAAAGTTTTTTTTTTAATAAATGTTACTTATAAATAACAATTTTGAGTACTTACTTAATTTTATTAATTTTTTTTGGATTATCAAGTCTCAAATGAACATTAAATCAAATTTAATAAAGAACTAGCTAAGCCATAAATATTTGATTTTTTGCAGTATTCGCATCTAACATATATCAGTATCTCCCAATGTATCAACTTAGAAACATACAATAAGTTAGTAATACGTGCTTACGATTTTCCTGTATTATCAGTTTTGTTTATTAAATAAATTATCGTTATTGTTTACACAGTGTAGTAATGCGTTTTAAATTATACCAAGTTATTAAGTGCATTATAAGAATTAGATAGGTATGTAATCTAGCTCATGATATTATAATAGTGTAATTTTGTAAAATAATTTAAATAATAGTTGTTTTACTGCGTATAATAAAATAAATCTTCTAGTAATAATACTTGTACATGGTAAATTTCACATGGTAATGAGATATTGAATACCTAACAATAACAGTCTATTTGTTTCTTTAAGACCATATTATTTCATGGAAATTATTGTTCAAAATATTAACATTTCATTTATTTGATTAGAAAAAAAAATACATTAAAATTAATTCTTTGAGCTTTTACTCAACAGCTGTTAATATGTATTAAACATTAGCATTTTTAAATTATACATTTTTTTTAAAATTTCATATCAAAATATGTAATGTATTTATATTTTGAAGTCGTGGAATCATTATTTACCTAAACATACGAGGCATGTTAGAAAAGTAATGAGACTGGCTTTGTGTTTACCAAAGTTTTTTATAGTTTCAAACAACAATATTATCCCCTTCTAAGTAGTTCCCTTCGGCAGCTATACATCGGCGGAGTCATTACCGGTATGGTCTTTAGCACATTGTTTTGGATGTTCTCCACAGTTCAAAATAACGTCCTTTTAAGATAATTTTCAGTTTTGGGGAGAGAAAAAATCACATGGACTGAGATCAGGTAAATAGGGATGCTGGGGAACCACAGGGATGCCTTTTGAGGTTAAAAATTCCTTAATGGAAACGACCATGTGACATGGTGAGTTGTCATGATGGACCATCCACTGGTCTGCAATGTCTGGTTTCACACCCTTTTTCTAAGCCTTTCATAGACATCTGTTAAACGACGCTCATTACTTTTCTAACATACCTCGTAGTTTTAAATTCTAGGTGACTTTTGCCAGAATAATCAAAAGATATAATCAAATTTTGTAGAAATTAAATAGATGACTTACGTTTGTTATGCTTGTTGAGATATGGTGTTCTGAAAGTCCAGAAGATCCAATCCTGAACAGTGCTTGGTAATTGAACCTGGAAAGAATAAGATAAATAATAAAATCAAATTGAATTTTAAAGAGAAAATTGGGGTACCACCAGAATTTGAACCTGCGACCTATGAATTCCGGTAATATACTTTAAACCAACTAATCTACGATCGCCATGTGATTTTAATATGATTTAATTCCAATTTTTCTTTTTATTTTGTTGTGTCATAGGCAGCCTCTGGCAGTACGATAGTATGGATAGCGTTACGGAATTCAAATTCGGAGATTCCGAGTTCGAACCTCACTCAAGCTAAGAATTATATGTTCTACCACACTGTGGCTTGGTGACTCCGGACATTAGACTGTAATTGGGATTCAGTTACTGTTGTACAGACTAACATAAACAATTTAATTATTAAAATTTTAGAAATAACTATCAAACCAGTGATACTATAAATCTGTACGTCATAAGAAGTGCAAATAATTTTGCAATTATTTAAAGGAAAATTTGATCCGAAACCGGTGTATCATGTAGTATCTGTTATTTATTTCCTGAAGTATTGAACATCCTGTATAGTAGCACAGTAATCGGTTGGAATCAAACCCGGAATCTTTACGGTCACGAACCAATGTCTACATTAATTTACCAAATACATTAATGTACCTATATTTTTAAAAATGGTTTAATTGGAAAACATGTACTCTATTCACTCAAGTTTACTAAATTTGAATGTTTTTCAACTGTAAGTTCAGAATACTTGAAGTAAAATAATTAATAATCGTGAAATTTTTTAGACACGAGAGATTTTCAACCTTTTATTACCTCACATGTGTATAGATAGTAATTTTCATGCATATTTATGTAATTATAATATACCAATAGAATCTGAAAGAAAAGTCGTTGATGATGATATAAAATCTTGGGTTATAGCTGACAAATTGTAATTTTATAAATTGTTCTTTTTATTGGGTTTTTTTTTAATAATAATATTACGAAATAACTATCTAACGTTTGAAATACTTTCAAATTGTTTTAAAAGAACATTTTATAATATTTGAGATTATCATTTTGAAATAACATTTAACGTACGGTGGTGTGCATAGCGATACGGAATTCGAATCCGGAGATCCCGAGTTCGAATCGCACTCAAGCTAAAAATTATATAAAAAAACTACCACACTGCGGCTCGGTGAGTGCGGACCCTGTACAGTAATTGGGATTAAATTCCTGTTGTACAGCGTAACATAAATAAATAAATAAATAAATAAATAATTGCGCCAATACTACAAAAAAAAGTTACCGAAAATAATTTAACAACAATTTCTATTATTAAATTGTTTTCAGTATAATATTGGACCGATTGTGAACGCAAAGTATAAATACAATAATATCATTCTGTTGACAAATGAGTGCAGAAAATAATAATTTTCCGTGCTGTCGTAGAAAAAATAAATTAATATAAATATATTTCCATTTGAAATGTAGGTAAGCGGATAAAATCTGCACATTAGAGGCTTGCAGTTACAAAAGTAGTGTGAAATAATTGCATAGCAGAGGTGATGGTAATGGTAATGGCTCATTCACACCTAGTTAAATCTGAAATCACGCCAAGTCCAGCGCGTAACCGTACACACCCACCTAAAGCATCATCCCATCCCATCATCGCAATGCGCGCAATGATACCCGCAGTTTAGTGGAAGGTGGAACCCGCGCATTATGTTAATGTATGGTTCATGTTTCGCGTTGATAGATGACGTTGCGAGCGTCCGCTAGTGTTAACGCTCTGTTGTAACGCATGCCATGCCATGCTATGCTATGCTATGTAACGTAACGTAACGTAATGAATGCATTGTGAAATTGCGGCGTACGAATAACAACGTATTGTGTTAGATGCTCAGACAGTGATAAGACTCAATTATTAGGTTCCAAAAGTCGTGACGTCAGACTAACCACTCTATTAGTTTGCTCATGAGCCCTTTTACTACTTACTATATCGTAACTTTATACTTTATTTTTAGATATACTAGAATCTTGTGAAGAAATACAAATTACAGCAGTCTGAATCTGTTTGTTTACTTACGAAACTACATAAAAAGAAATTAGGGGGTAAGGGGCTCAGTGGTATCGAGTCGGCCTGTGGATCTTGAGAAAACTGGTTCGATTCCCACAGCCGACAAACAATTTTTACCAATTTAAACCTATCCCTGTGGCTCCCTCTCCACTAATATCTTTGGGGACCGTGATTTGACGACTGGTAACCGCACTTCACGAGAAAAAATATATCACTTACCGAGATCTGTTTAGGCAGAGTGCCACACCCAGTGATGGGTAAATGGCGTGATGATATATGTATTTATTTATTTATAAAAGGAGATTAGGGGGTAAGTGGCTTAGTGGTATCGAGTCGGTCTGTGGATCTTGAGAACCCTGGTTCGATCCCATAGCCGACAAACAATTTTCACCAATTTAAATCTATCCCTGTGGCTTTCCCTCTACTAATATCTTTAGGGGCCGTGATTAAACGACTGGTAACCGCACTTCACGCGAAAAAATATATCACATTTATAAAAGGAAATTAATCTTAATTATAAATATAATGAAATAAATATATCATCACGCCCTTTACCCATTACTGGGTATGGCACTCTGCCGGGTTTTTTAGATCGCCAAAATCTATTTTCGGGGTAATTTTGATCATATGCACTTTTTAAGGGGTTAAAAAGGGTTGGGGGGATGAAATTACGATATTCAACTGAAATAGAGTTTTAGGTTTAAAACTAGTTACTCGGGGATTTTTGGGGTCACTGAATCTATTTTTGAGGTTACCCCTGGGTAACCAATGTTGAACGCGTAATATTTTGGTATTATTTAATTTCATTTATGGTTAGTGTTACTTGTTAGCTCTTGTCAAAAATACTTGTAACTAAAGACACTACATTATCTACATTAAAAAAACAACATTTATTACAAATTTTAATTTAAAAATTATTTTATACCTATAAATAAAATTCTGTAACCAAGGAAACGGGGGAAGATACTCGGAAATATATGCAATTACCAGCCGTCAAGTCGCGGCCCTCAAAGATTTTAGTTGCCAAAGATCTCAACAATGAAAAATCATAACAATAAAAAATTACAACAATAACGACCACAACCATGAAAGATACAACAAAAACAGATTGTGATTTCAACAATCAAATAATCAGAAATTTTAACATGTGACTTTTCTTTGTTATGCGAACTGAATTCAGCAATACTACTCTCTATCATCAAAAGCACTATCATATGTGAAAGTATTTTTATTTAAGAGGTTAAGTTTAATGACAAGAATTGAAAATAAGTACTGCATTATTATATTATTACCTATTGTTGTCAATCTCAATCTCTCTCTAGTAGGTACTTAATTCAGACATGGATAAAATTCTGTGTGGGATGCTATGAAATATTACATGAAATTTGTATTATTTTCTATTACAAAAGAAACATTACAGTTTCATAAACATACGAGTAAAGAAGATATCTTGTATAAAAATGTTTATTTAATGAAGAATTATCGTGAGAAATAGGCACCTGCGTATATCTTGCGGGCGACGAATTAAAACAAGAAAAACTTAATAACAAGATCTTGGTTGACATTTACACTATTATCTACAACACTAAATGAGGAGTACCGGTACTTAACCAGCTAGTACCCAATACCTAGCCTATAATTTCACTGTAAGGTTATTTCTTCTGCATGCATGCTCTATCATCTAGTTTAAGTAACAAGCACACGAAAAAATGACTCTGTTAAACAGAGTGGCTTTTTTACGCCAGCCACCATTTTGTTAACAAGTAATACGTGTTTACCATAAAATGGCGACCGCAGATTGATATAATCAGCGATCAAGTTACGAGTTACGAGTTACATCGAATAGCCTGCGATGGTGACTGCGGCTTGCATGTCGTGGTCGCCTGAATGACTTTTTGATTACAATGTTTTGTGCAGTCGATCAAAAAACTGCTTAAAGTAAACGCTGCACGCGTCCTATTATCGTCTCGTCTTGTTGTTCGCATTGTGGTTAATGATAATATTGAGCGCATATTCGCGAGTGGACGATTACGACAAATGGAATGCAAAGTGGTGCTATTTTATTTAGTGGAGAGCACGATTTCTATAGGGGATAATTGTGCAATTTTTGCTTTTTCAGTCATTTTCTGGCTCTCAAAATTGACTTGTTTTTCATGTACGATTATCCTGTATATTAATTAGGTTCATCTACTAAAGTTACAAGGAATTATTTATGCAGGTGCAAGTCTTGGAATTAATATTCTTAGATAATGTTTAATTTGGGTCTACCCAAATTTAATTTATATGCAAAAAAATTAAAAATGGTCGATGCTAATAAAGACATGTCTAGATGTTATCGTGACAACTGATTAATGGTCCTTAATGATAATATATTAATTTTGTACGAAAATTTTACTCTACATTTCGACTAATTTAATAATTTATTTTTTATTCATAATTAATTTTACATATTTGGACTAATTTCACATGCACAACACGTAAGTTCCTTTCCATTTCTGTATCTAATGCATAAATCACTTTCAAACATAAATTGAAATGTGTTCTAATCTGTCTACATATTATAAGCTTTACATTTGTCAAATAATATTATTTTTTTAAAATAAATTTTGGAAATATTAACTATAATGTTTCTCGAAAAGTCTATTAATTTCCTGTAATAGAAATCAAACACAAGGTGTTCAATTCGTCATTGTAACACTCTCTAAACGATTTTACATGAAAAAAAAACTAATTTCATGATCAATATGCAAAAAGTAGTATTTTCTTACGATTGCTATGAAAAGTGGACAATTACGCTCTCATTTGTCATCGTAAAGTTGACATTTTCTGTGGAACAATCGAAAAATATCTTTGTCGCACGTTGCCATTGGAGATGTTAAATGCGCGCTTATTTCAATAGTTACGAGGGATACAAACAAAATAGAAACTTGTCATATTGACAGTAAACAGAATGAATTTATTTTCAGTGCGTATTCGTTTTTTAATAATTTAAGATGTAATCGTAGAAAAAAATATATGTGTATCACGAGCGTAAAGTGTATTTGTTCCTTTTACATTATTGCAGCTCTCGTCTTCGGCTTGCCCTGCAATTACCGTGTTCGAGTAACAAAGAATCACTTTACGCTCTTAATACACAAATAACTATTGTCGCACGTCTCCAATGGCAACGCGCGAAAAAGATATTAAATGCGCCCTTATTTCAATAGTTACCAGGGATACAAACAAAATAGTTTTGATCTGCAATTGTAAATTTTCTGTCAATAAATGTGGTTTTAAAAGTCTACTTTTTTAACTGATCGTAGAAAAATATTGTTTGAATAAAATTTAGGCTAATATTATATTAAGTAGCTAATGTTTGCGGTTATCAATTATAAATAAATTGGAAATAAATTAATTAAAAAATAAAAGCGTATGTACATTGTAAGATAAATTACTTGGAAAGTGTTTCATGCGGTCAAACATATTAAAAAGTATCAACAATGTTCCAAAACCCGCCTCTTCGAAAACAAAAACGTAAAAATCATCTGACATCGCACCGCGCGTAATTACAAGTTACGTATGCTAACCATGCGGTTACGTTCGTTGTTCCCGCTACCCCGTTTGAACTCTGACCTAGTAAAAAACGCATAATTGTATTTTTAAAAGTACAAATAAGGAAATAACATAGCGGGAACACTCGCGAATTGTCTGTGCACATGTGATGTATAATGACGCAAAATTTACAGATTCGCCCAGAGGCTTCTCATTCTTCAACGGTGAGCGCTTTCTTCGCCTGCTACAGCTTTGCCTGGCCAGTGAATTCCTATTTCGTCTGGTCACAATTCAGCTACTAATAAAATGCAGTCAAATTGCTTCAATTTATTCATAAATCATAACTTTTATTTCTAATTTAATATTAAATATATATACATACAAAGTGGTGATCGAAGGCCATAACCATAGCGTTTTTAATGCTATTTAAGAAATATTTAATTATTGCTTTCCCTAATTATTTTACATAAAAAGTTAAATAGTTTATTATAGAGAAAAATTTCTAAATTTTTGACTTTAATATTTATAATTTTACGTACATTTGAATCGTAATGAACTGCTACCTTAACACTGTCTCTAGGGGTTACGAGACTTATAACGGGCTGGCCCGTGTAAAAAATATAACGGACTGTTGACATTGGTTATCATTAAAGCCCGGATATTTAGGCTCTTAAAAACACCCAAATAAGCAGGCATATAGCCCGGTAATTACTCTAAAATAGGCGGGATTTTAGGCAGCCTAAATGTAAATAATTTGTTTTAAAAAAAATTAACGAATCATTTTTCTAATATTGGTGCTTGTATCTACTTTCCGTTAGAAAAACATAATCATTTTAAACAATAATTAACGCAATCTGAAAAATAATACTGTAGGGTTCTCATTTTATTAACTATTATGCAATTTCAAATTATGTAGTATACTTTAATTCTCAAAATATTACGAGCAATTGCTCTATGAAATTTTCGGAAAGGGACTGCCTTCGGTCTGTCAGAACTTGCTTGTAAGTTGAAAACTTCGTTCGACATCACAAAATGTGACAGAGGCGTTCTTATATTTAGCCATATCGTCTAAAGTTACCTCAGCTCCATTGATCAATGGCAAAGACAATTGAATTGCCACGTAAAATTTTGACTAAAAAACGTTTTTTCTTTCGGAATTTTAAATTCACACAGAAAAACTTGATTAAAGTAAGTACTTTAAATATTATAGGTTAGGTTGAAACACTTTGTCGAGTGCTGAATTAGTCAACGAAGTAGATGATAAACCTTGTCTGCTCAATAAAAGTTAGAATAGGCAACAAAAATAGGCCAAATAGGCTGTATAAGGAAAAATAGGCACAATAACCAAAATATAGAAAAAATAGGCTCTAAGGCACGAAAAAAAAACCTTCCATTACACGTAAACATATTACCTATGCATAGAAAAACGAAATTGCCTGAAGTATATTAAAATTTGTATCTAGGCAATTGCCTAAAAATCCGGGCTTTAGTTATCATGACAACATATCTAATTTTAAACATTTGACACTTAAATATTTTTTAATTAAACAAAAATCTGTCAGAATTTCAAAGTCTACCTTGATTGAACATTTTAGTTATTGCGTTATACTATTGCAATTAATTTTATTAAATATACATATATTGCGATTCAAATGCACATAAAACATTGTATAATGCTCGACCGTTAACTGAAATTTACAGGCTCACACAGATAACAGGCTCGCTTGCGCTCGCCCATTACCTTTCTATGCTCGCCTGTAAATTTCTGTATAACGGTCTTACAATGTAAATAACTATTACTCTATCTAGAACCGGGAAAATAATGGCTGTTAATTAGTAATTTTCTTAAAATCATCAGTACCATGAAATAACAAATCAAGTGTGATATTAATTAAGAGTTTATTTTATTTAATACATTAAATAGTATATTGTAATACTAGTGAGGAAAGGGTTCAATTGCAAAACTAGTACGAATGTTGGAGCACGGGCGATAGCGAGTGTTCCAATAGTATGAGTTTTGTAATGGTCCTTTTCCACAAGTGTTACATATATATTTTTTTTAAATTAGGAAATAGAGCAACTACTAAAATCCGCATAAATTATCGGAAATCGGAAGATAAAAATTTTTAAAAAATATTAAAATTTCGATTTCCGTTGTTGGTAATGTGGATAATATAAAGAATCTCCCGAGCTGGGAATGGCTGAAGTATGAAAACACTGCCGGAAACGTTTTGTCTGCGACTCCCAGAATTCAAGATGGCTCTAATTGTTGTGCACACGAAATTAGTAGTTTCTTCTCTTGTCGTGAAGGTTTTTTTCGGTCATGTTTTGTTGTTTTCGTGCGTAATAATAACGGAATAATTTGACGGAAAAAGTCAACGACATGTTTTGGTAGAAAGGTATCTATTTAAAATGAGATTTGAGGCTGAAACGAGAATGAGATGATTGGAAAAAATGTTACTCGTTAAATTTAGCAGAATAATTGGTACCATTACTTTAAGAAACGTTATTATAAGATTATCAGCTAAGATTACTTTTACTACTGTTAGGACTGTGCTGTTAGCACATCACAAAACAATCTATAATTATAAAATAAAAGACAAGCTGCAAACTGATATTATTTCAAAATGTTTGATTAATATATGAATAACAAATTTGAACATATTTTAAAAATTGTATTATTACCGGTGTATAGATTCAATACAATTAATCAAAATTAGTAATTATTTATGGGGTAGGTGGCTCAGTGCTAATGAGTAGGCTTGTGGATTTAAGAACCCTAGCTCGATTCCCACAGCCGACAAACAATTTTCACCACTATCTCTGTGGCTCTCCCTGCATTAACATCTTTGGGGACCGTGATTTAACGGCTGGTAACCGCACTTACGCGAAGATATATATCACTTACCGAAATCTGCTTCGGCAGAGTGACACACCCAGTAATGGATAACAGGCGTGATTTATTTAAATATTTTAAAATTTATTACAAGCTTTTTAAATAATTTTTAAGAAAATCATTTTTTTTTAATAATTGTTTCTTTCTTATAAATAAAATGTGGACACCACATGACTTCCTTGTACCCGTATTAAACTATAGATATTTTTTAATTGCACATATTTCACATTAAATCTTTTATTTTTTGTTCTAATCCATAGCAAACTTAATTTAAAAAAAAAATAAAAAAATATATAATATTTAAATTTAGATATCTCGTTTATGCAAAAAGCTAATTTAAAAATTCTTAATGTGCTAGACGCAGAATTTAATTCTCTAAAACTTTTATTTGCAGAATTCATTTCTAAAATTAAAATAATACCATTTTTTTCAAGGAAAACTGTTAGCAGCTTCATGTAATGTGCCACTTCCGATTAGTCTATTTTAACCAAAATCTATTATGTTATTTCCATTGATATAGTAGTCTTATATACCAAATTTGGAAAGTTTTAAATTATATTTGAATATAGTTTTTCATGAAAATCGATTATAGGCTTCAAGTAAAGTACCACTTCCGGTAGTTGTATAATGACCAAAAAGGGAGGTGCACAACTAGATGTTATAACAGTCCTAAATATAAAGTTTCAATTTTCTACGGCTTACTGTTTTTGAGTTATGCGAGATACGTACGTACAGACGGCATGACGAAATTAGTCAAAATGGATTCAGGGAGGGCCAAAACACCTATTTCCGTTGAAATCTGAGAACTGAAAATTTTCGCGATTACAATACTTCCTTTACTTCGTACAAGGAAGTAAAAAGTATAAGATCTGCGAAACTAAGTGATTAATTACAGTGAAATTTTATTTGCTGAAGTATTACTCATATTTAAGTAATATAGTATATTATTCAACGAGCGGTTATTGTTAGCTATTACTCATAAGGATTGCTGCACGAGCTGTAGGCATATGGTGTAATTTATTATAATGAGTAACAACCATTACACACGAGTTCAATATTGTTTTTTTTTTCTAGGACTACTAAACTGAAAATTGTACTTTTGTCTATACATAAATTAAATATATATATATATATATATATATATATATATATATATATATATATATATATATATATCATTATGCCTTTTACCCATTACTAGATGTGGCACTCGCCTGTAGCAGATCTCGGTAAGTGATATATTTATGCGCGTGAAGTGCGACAGAGATAATTTAACCGTTGTGAAAATTGTTTGTCGACTGTGGGAATCGAACCCGGGTTCTCAAATCCAAGGCCGAAAATAAGTCATGTAACCGTGTATGAAGTGCGTGGCCGGACTGCAGCAATCCGTTGTCGTGTCCATGTCCATGCTGCTCTGGCATTGAACTCTGAAGGAGGTAGTTAAAGTCTCGTTTGGCGTGCGTGCAGCGTAGCGAGCACCTCGCCTCCTCCTCGCCTCCTCTCCTGATCCTCGCACGTTATTAATGATTTGAGATTATGCTAATGCCGTACATATACATATACACGGGCGCACGCGGCCTAATGCAGATTGGAGCAGCTACCGCGAACAGAGTCTCCGCGCCAACCGGACACCGGCACCCTGAGAAATTGCACCGCATTTCAGACCGCTTCAATTCACTTGTTATTTAAAGTAACTGGCGGCCAGCGAGCAAAACAACCGCCGAAGGAAAACAGCCGAATGAGAAAAAACAACGATCGGAACAGAAGTTGTTTCACCGGGTTTATAAATTTCGTGTTTTATAAACGAAGAGGTAGCGCTGTTTTTATTTGCGTGGACGTCGCGGATGACTGATCACGTGAGTGAGGCCTCTTTAAGAAGTTTATTAACTATATTGTTAGTTACTTGCTTAGATTTTTATGTATGTCTACTTATTCTCAACACAACTTTGTACTTTAAACTTGCTTGAACTAACTGTATATTAACTGATTGGTAATGCGTTTGTTTTGCGAACAACTTTTATTCACTTACCCGTAGACTTACACACAAAACGAAAACCTTAATAACTTAGAAAATTACGACATTATTTATTTATGCTTCAAACATTTATAACTCAAGTAGATATTTTCATTACTTACTGTTAATACAACGAACTATTAAAGAAAATAATGAACTTAATTCATTTCATTTTTAGGAATAACCTGGAAAAATATTTAAGTACAAATTATATTTTGTTAGGGATCATATAAGAGTTTAGTCAACAATAGTTAAAAGTGCTAGACAGTACGGTTTAATAAAATTTTCGATCGTAGAAAAAACAAATGTTCAAACAGTTATTTGTATAACAAGAGCTGAAAGTAACTATTTATGGACCAACGCAATGTGCACAACATTTTGTTGTACGATCGGAAATAAAGATTAATTGTTTTTTAATTGTAATTAATAAAAATTTTGAATGTACGCAAGTAAGTTCGGCAGGACAGTGGAGTTAATAGCATTACGGAATTCAATTTCGGAGATCCCGAGTTCAAATCATACTCAAACTAAAAATTATATGAACTACCATAGTGCGGCTCGGGCAGTTCGTTCCTTGTACTGTAATTGGAATTAAGTTCATGTTGTACAGCGTAACATAAATAAATAAATAGAGTTTATAAATTAATAGTGGAATTCTGGATAAATCTATAAGATGTGTAGATACGTAAATCTGTAAATGATAAACAAAATTGCAATGAATCTTATGATTTTATAAAATATTTTCTACTTAACAGCAAATATTAATGTGATTCTGTTCATTATTTACAATTTTACACATTTATAAACTTATAGATTTATCTCAGAATTCCACCAAAAGTCATAAATTTAAATTATTCAGTATTCTTTTTAATTTTGGATAATAATATCAATAATAAAATATCAAACTAAACACTTGTCTAAGTCTCACAAAATTATTAAACCTAGTTTCACCAAGTGAGCATTCAAAGACAATTAAGTTTGTCTTTGTTGTTTTTACTTCCTTGTACGAAGTAAAGGAAGTATTGTAATCGCGAAAATTTTCGGTTCTCAGATTTCAACGGAAATAGGTATTTTGGCCCTTCCTGAATCCATTTTGACTAATTTCGTCGTGCCGTCTGTACGTACGTACGTACGTACGTATCTCGCATAACTCAAAAACGGTAAGCCGTAGAAAATTGAAACTTTATATTTAGGACTGTTATAACATCTAGTTGTGCACCTCCCATTTTGGTCATTATACAACTACCGGAAGTGGTACTTTACTTGAAGCCTATAATAGATTTTCATGAAAAACTATATTCAAAAATAATTTAAAACTTTCCAAATTTGGTATATAAGACTACTATATCAATGGAAATAACATAATAGATTTTGGTTAAAATAGACTAACATTGCATGAAGCTGCTAACAGTTTTCCTTGAAAAAAATGGTATTATTTTAATTTTAGAAATAAATGCTGCAAATAAAAGTTTTAGAGAATTAAATTCTGCGTCTAACACATTAAGAATTTTTAAATTAGCTTTTTGCATAAACGAGATATCTAAATTTAAATATTATATATTTTTTGATTTAAAAAAAAATTAAGTTTGCTATGTATTTATTTATTTATTTATTTATTTATGTTATGGATTAGAACAAAAAATAAAAGATTTAATGTCAAATATGTGCAATTAAAAAAATATCTATAGTTTAATACGCGTACAAGGAAGTCATGTGGTGTCCACATCAGATTTTTTATTTAAATAATATCAATTATTTCCCTGCAATATAAAATAGCTCAAAATTTCTTCTTTTTTTGAAGTTGCCTGTGAGCCTAATATAAATATGAAATCTTTTTATATTGAATATAATAATATGAACATTCGCCCTGCTTTCGTCACAAACGACTGAACACCAGCAGAGTGCTGGAGGAGGTTCGTGGTTCGTGCGCTCCCACACCTAACAGCACAGAAGACGGAACACATGGTTGAAAAATGAGCCGACTGTTTATAAAATGAAGACGTTTCTATTCTCTTAACACGGTGCTAATGATAATTTATTTTGTACAATTCATGTTCATATAACATGCCGGCTGCCATTTTTAATGTTGCCTCTAATGGATATTATTCTCCAAGCAAGAGTAAACGATTTATTTCCACCTCGGACGCGTTTTTTGTATATTAATTTCTTACGTGCGCCTTTTTGCTATAATTAAATGTGGATTTATTTATGATGAATTCGTGATGCTACACACGAAACTAATTTAAAATCTTACGGCTATATTAACTTCTCGTAAAGGCATTTAAACTATAACTTGGCTAGTATTTAAAAATCATTCTGGATTTCTTTTTCTCATCTACTAGGCTACATACTGCGAGCGACCATAAAACATGCTTACAATTTAATTTTATCACAAGAAATGCCTCACTTTGTCGCTTTACAAATGTTTCCAGTCTTCCATGATGTCTTTCTAATTACCGTTTCAATGTATTGCAAACGGACTGAAGTATTTCTATTAATTAGTTTTTTTACTTCAGACTTTACTTAGTATAAAACAAATGCGGGAAATGTAATTAGTTATTAAATAAGATAATATCGCGTGATGTTGTCACATCTCCGACAACAACAAGCAAACTTATACAACAAGTATTTTCATTAATAATTTTAATTTCATATTAAGGTAACTGGGTTTCCAATAACTACTTATATTTTAAGTTAATGGTTGAAATTGAAGTATTATATCAAATTTGAAAACGTTAAACTTATTTACAAATAATAATGGCAAACGATTTAAAAATTTTGATTTATTTTCTCAAAAACTATTAGGAGGGTGATAATAATAGTTATAAGTCCGGTAATAGTTATTTACGTGGCCCTCGTAGTAAGTAAATAATCCAGTGAATCCAGTAAAGATTAATTAAAAGTGTGCCGCGAACAAAGTTTTATTTCTAACTTCTCGGCGTTTTTTATATTAATTTTTATTGGTTTTATAGTTTAAGATACACGATATTTTGTAATCAAAGGTTATTGGCGGTAGAACAATTTATAGCTCGACATTTTTATGGTGTTGTGATCGTTGTGATGAAAATATAACTACTGTCAGTGTCAACAGTTTAGTGAATTTTAGAAATAAATAATTTGAAATAATGGGTTTAATGCCTGAATAAGACTTCTTGCGGTTTCAGGAAATTAAACCTATGTTTACATGCACAAAATCAGGCTGGTAAGTAAGTAATAACTGTATTCTATACGGTAATATTACCTACTGACTTGTCAAAACAGTCAAGAAAATAAAATTAAAACACAATGATAGTATAACACTATTAATACAAACGGAACTCAAAACAACTATAATACAAAGATTACTTCTCCTGGTTATCAAAATATATATTCATTGTACAATCTTTTAAATTAGAGATGACCACGTTATGACGTTTAAATAAAAACATACAGACCACAGACTTACTTGATCACCTTCTAAAATGATGACAATGACGTTATTCATAAAGAATATCAAAAAATAATATTTATTAATGACGTTAACGTGTTTATATTCTGAAACCGATAAACTATTGAACAAACCACGGATGTTATGAGTCATAACAGGCCTTAGATGTCTTAAAATCCTCGTTCTACGAGCTCAGATTTCAAACTGACATCTACGGCTGTAATGATACTCATAACATTCCTAGGTATGTTAATAGCTATAATTTTATCGGTTTGAACATTAGCACATATGATAAACAATGACTGTTAATAATTATAGTTACTAATTGGATAACTGAGAGCGTAACTTTCGATTTGTAACTATAAATAATGATATTACCGGTTAACCAGTTTTGTAGATTTCTTATTATCATTATTAAAATAAATTCCTATGGTTCTTTCATCTTTGGCGACTGTAATTTGAAATCTGGTAACCGAATTTTATCTGCAAAACCAAACCCAAATAGCTAACGTACATGTCGACAAGAAATAAATTTTTTGAAATATGAAATAAATTATAAAAATGTTTATAAATTAGGCCTCACTATTAAATGAATTGCTGATTTAATTGAAATGCAAGATACCAACATAAAATTAAATAGATAATGAATGCTTTAAAATAGGAAAAATATTGACGCAGCAAATTAAAATCATAACAAAGCTAATGGTAAATCTATACGCAATATGTAATCAAATTTCCCGTATCTCTGTGAATTGGTCTATCATTACAGTATGAAGTTTAATGAGTTTAGATATTTACACTAGATATATTGATATTTGTTTATAATAACCGTTGAATGTTTGTTTAGCTGTGGTTCAATATTTGTTATTTGTTCACATGATCACGTGTTATATAATAGAGTTGTAGCTAAAAAGTGAAAGTTCATTATTTAATGTGCATAACATCATTCGTTTAGTCATCCATTGTCAGTCAGTGGCACTAAAAATGTCAAGAACCATGTGCTTAATTTTGTGATATTAAAAAAAAATCTTTTTGATTGAGAATCTGCACATTAATATGTATACAGGTATCCTTTTTTAACACCCAGGAAGGGTAGTTTTAACCGGAACAGAATTTATAATAATTTCACATAGAAACGATATTTAGGAATATGAGATATATAAAGAGAGTTACAAATTACTGTTGTTGCTTTCATTGATTGATTAATAACAATAAAATAAATCAAGAAAATATTGTACAACAAACATGTAATAAAAGTAAAATCTGTGTTGTCATAGTATCTGGTTCGTCGGGGGATGACATGCCATGTGAGGCAGTATAACATAGAGCACGCAGTGGTATAACCGCGGACACTTGCGTGTTTATTGATTGATTTGAGCGCCCCATGATGGCCGAGTGTGTACGGGACCAATAGAAGGGCATTAGAGCCGGGGTCGCGTCGCACCCACCTCAACCGTCAGCCTCCTCTCCGCAGCAGGCCAGAAAGAAAGCGCCCAGCCACAGACAGAGACGGCGAAGACACACCATTACGAGTTGACGTTTGATGGATTTCCTCGGCGCCCCGCACCCTCTGCGCCACGACGGGATTTTAGATTTTTTTCCCGTTTTCTTTTAACTTTTTCTCTCCCGCGAGAACCGGATAGAACATTAGATGGACGTAGGAAGCGAACAAAGACATCAAAATGATGGATTCGGTTCATCTCGGGCCGGGACGTGTTCCGCTCATATTTCACGGCGACGGGGCTTCCCGAGGGGCGGCGGCGAGCGGGCGGGGGCGGCGCGCGGGCACAACGCGGAATGTTAATTTTGACGTCGACCCCCCTGCGTGCTTTTTCTTATTCTTACGCCACGGGACGACTGATGCGCGTTGCGTGTTGTTGCTAATATGAAGGTTTAAAAGCGGGCACCGTTTAAATAAACATGAAGGAGCAATGCTTTGGACATGCCGCGAGTACTGATGGCCTTCATCTTCCCTTCAAGACGGTTGGTCAGTCACATCAAAATTGCACATTTCTTATTCTAA
Organism: Pterostichus niger; assembly: GCA_947425015.1. Lineage (NCBI taxonomy): Eukaryota > Metazoa > Arthropoda > Insecta > Coleoptera > Carabidae > Pterostichus > Pterostichus niger. Next base: position 32,454,056 of record OX380341.1, read on the forward strand.
AAACATGACCCGCCACCTACTCTATTCATAACACTTTTCTTACAAATTCTCTAACAATCATTTTAAAATTATGATTATGACAATTTTTACCATATCTTTGAGGGTCGTGATTTGACGACTGGTGAGCGCACTTCACGCGAAGAACTATATTACTTCCCAGGGGCGTATCTGGGGTACTTGGCGCCTGGTTTCTGAAGCAGAATGTGGCGCCCCGAGGCGAAAATTTTGGAGCACAAAAATGCGATATGGTACTCAAAATACGTGGAATTTTATGCTCTACGATACAGAAAGAGTAAGGCAGTAAGCCGACACGCCGTACTATGCGAAACTTGCGTGTAGATTTAGAGCAAAAAGCAAACTCATGACAAATAATATGTTATTCACCTTAGCGTAGAATAATAGAACATTGTTTGTCTAGAAAAATAACTATTTTATTATATAGTTTCTCATAAAATTAAATAAAAATTCAAAAAAAACAAAAAGAAATTAGTTCATTACATAGGTATATTCTAATATACCTAAACCTAATTAAAACTATACAGGGTGAGTCTGGGAAGACGCCCCCCCCCTTTAACTTTTTTATTATGAGTAATAGAAAAAAATGGTTCATATGAAAGTTTTATTATTTTAAATATACTATTTGATGGCAGATGTAGATATTTTTTATAAAGTCAGGTTTACAAGATACGACTATCAACTTTTATTTTTTAAATAGCAACCTATAATTATTTTACTAAAATAAAAACCGCCATTTTTTTCTCTTTTCAATGGTGTATTAGTTTTTATTAATGTATCTGAAAAAATTCGAGAAAAATAAGAAAATTGAGAAATACTAGAAATAATTTTTATACAAATATTATAGGTGGCTATGTGAAAATAAACAAAATGTAACAGTGTTATACAACTTAACAAACTAAAGCAACAAATTCAATAACAAAAACAACTTAAAACAAATGTTAAAAATTACGACCATGTTCTGTAATACAAAAATTTAAGCGTTGAACGTGATGTGTTCGAACATCTGCCAGCATGTTGCCCTTCTCATGATTCCAGTCGATTCACCAATTATTAGAATCATATCTATTAATTCTTCTTTCGTAAACATTTGAAAACGTTTTTTTTATTGTTTGCAAAATAAGTTAAATAAAGTAACCAGCAAATGTATACTTTTTTGACATTAATTTAACACTGTTACATTTTGTTTATTTTCACATAGCCACCTATAATATTTGTATAAAAATTATTTCTAGTATTTCTCAATTTACTTATTTTTCTCGAATTTTTTCAGATACATTAATAAAAACTAATACACCGTTGAAAAGAGAAAAAAATGGCGGTTTTTATTTTAGTAAAATAATTATAGGTTGCTATTTAAAAAATAAAAGTTGATAGTCGTATCTTGTAAACCTGACTTTATAAAAAATATCTACATCTGCCATCAAATAGTATATTTAAAATAATAAAACTTCCATATGAACCATTTTTTTCTATTACTCATAATAAAAAAGTTAAAGGGGGGGGCGTCTTCCCAGACTCACCCTGTATAGTTTACATTTTACAATTGCACATAATAGCACAAACAATTATACAAATAACAAAATAACATATCAATACATGTAAATTAAATTTACAATAAAAATACTTAAATACTCATAACTATATCGCGCGTTCTACGTAAAGGTTGGCATAGGACAATAACATGGGAAAAAAGGTTTTTGTAAATAAAAAGTGTCCGGTAAAAAATTATGGTATAATATTGCACATGACCATACTAGACCTATCCACACACATTATTTCATACAGATTACTTTATTTTAATGCCACAAATTATAGAAATTAATAAAAATAGTTCGAGAAAATCGCCTAATAATTATGATTTTTTGTGACAGCTTTGTCATAGAAACAGAAGCTGTCACTATAACCATCAAGATTTGTTGTGAATATTAAGAAATCTTGACAGTTAACTTTATATTTCAAACATTAATCACATTACTTCGCGATCTTTTGTAATTAAAGGCCTTAGTACGATAGTAGGTACCTACATTTGGTATTCATTTAATTACTTTATTTATTTTACAAATAATATTAAGAGGCAGTACTTGTGTTCTTTTAATATACTCATATTTATTTTAACTTTTTGCCGTCTGCCGCCCTTTTATGTTGGCGCCCGTGTTCTGGGAACCCCAAGAACCCTGGGTTGAAACGCCCCTGTTACTTCCTCTAAAGATGTTAGTACTGGGAATCCACAGAAATAATTTTAATGAAAATTATTTGTCATCTGTTGGAGTTGAACCCAGGTTCTCAAATCCACAGTCCAATGCAATACTACTGAGCTGTCTACCTCATAATGTATTAATGTATTAATTTACTGTTAATTGTTAAAATTCCATACGGCAATTTTTCTTTTTGTTACATTAATTACTAACATAATGAATTCAACAACAAAATCGTATCTCTAAAAAGAATCCAATCTTGAAATAATTTCGTTACCGTTACGCTACTGAACCAAATATGACAAATGTGTTCTCATTAAGCAAGCCGTCAAGTAACCGATTTCTTGTAACATGACGTAAGTGCAGTACAAGTACAACACGAGTAGGTCCAGGCGACGGGCGACCGACCGCGACCACACAGCGCATTGGACACAGATGCTGTCAGAGATAGCTCAAGCGCGCAGGATCACAATGCTATTGTTGTGTCGCGCCGCGCTGTGCCACGGAGACGCCATCAAGATATAACCACGACAAATATCCACCGCGTACTGAGACCTGGATGGACTTACAACATTTGCGATGTACATTTGAATTCGGTGGTGAGAGTACAGAGCCGGAATAGTTGGTATTTGAAATGGTTGCACAACTACAACTTCGTGAAGTCACTGAAGTTCAGGATTATTCCCTACAATAAATTGGCAGCTACATCTTTACATCCGATGTACTCTACATAATTTATAAATATAGTGGTACTAGTGAGAAAAGAGTTTAATTTCAAAACGAGTACGATAGTTGAAGCATGAGCAACAGCGAGTTTTCCAATAGTACGAGTTTTGCAATGACCCTTTCCCACGTGTGTTACATTTTTTCATTTGCGATACAAGAAATTTATCAATAATTTTATATAAATCAAAGGAGTTGTGTTTGCAAATACACATCTCATTTCCTTGACCACCATGTCAAATGACATTTCCCTCACTTAATTTAGTTGAGTTTCCCCTTACTAGTGAGCAAAGTTACTCATTTTCATCACTATTAATTAATTTTATGGGGTAGGTGGCTCAGTGGTATCGAGTCGGTCTGTGGATCTTGAGAACCCTGGTTCGATCCCCACAGCCAACAATTTTCACCAATTTAAATCTATCCCTGTGGCTCCCCCTCCACTAATATCTTTGGGGCCGTGATTTGACGGCTAGTAACCGCACTTCACGCGAAAAAATATGTCACCGATATCTGCTTAGACAGAGTGCCACACCCAGTAATGGGTAAAAGGCGTGATGATATATTTATTTATATTAATACAATAAAATTACCCCATAAATATATCATTTACTGAAATCTGCTACGACAGAGTGTTACACCCAATAATGGATAAAAGGCGTTATGATATATTTATTGTTTAATTGTTAATTACCAACAACTTTGTTACGTCTGTATACAAATACTGAATTAATATAATGTTGTAGTTTAAGAACTGTTTCAAAATTTAATTATTTTAAACCGGAACAAAAACCGAACCAACAAAATATGATGAACCGTGTACCAAAACCGAACCGATGTTTTCAGCAGTTTGTATCCCTGATTTGAAATCAAAGTTTGAAAGTCTGACAACAGTCAATCATCAAAATATTAACAGTCAGATTCGTAAATCGGATTAGCGTTACCATTTTTTATTTCGTCTTTAATTAACTTTCTTTCCAATTTTCGAAACAAATTCATTTTAACCTGGGTTAAAAAGTGTTAATTACAATCAAATTTCATTTATTTCGTGAATATTTTTTCAATTTGAAACAAAGTTATAGAAAGATGTATTAGCGCTAATTCATATTATGAATTTTTTCAGTTAATTTTAAATTTAATTATTGTACAAATATTAATCAGAATTTTTATTCGTTTTATATAAAACTTTAAATTCCTATAAGTTCGTTATGACCCATATTTTACAATTTTTTCCAAATTTAAAACTTGTCAAATAATTGTAGAGATGTACACCAAATGTGTTATTCGTCCTTTTTAAGGCACTTAGTAGGAGCATTAACACAGACTTCTATAAACAATTGTTTTAATTATAATCTGACTATTAGTTTCGTGAATGCACTCAATTTTGACACTATCTATGAGAATATGATGAAATTATAGAATTTATCACATTCAGAATTTAGTTTTAGTATTTTAACAATAAAAATGGAGTAGATGTCGAGTACTGAATGGTTTTTAGGTATTTTTGAAAAGTTTTATAAATGTTGAAATTCGTCACAGACCGGGTCTGAGAACCTGGTCTACAGAAGCTCATTTTTTAACCGTCCAAGTTATGAATCAAACACGAATGCATCGTGCGATTTAAAATGTCGAGATCGAATCGTTTAATCATTGCGCAGACGTGCGGTGATGTCACCCACCCGTGGCGTCGCGCACCGGCTGTTCGCTCAACTAATGTCCGAGGCGAACACTGCACCCGGGGTATCGCTTCGCAGGCAAGGAATGTAATTTAAGTTCCGCTCAAGACTCACTTCGATGTGATCCGTGATAGTTTTTCTACTCACTGTACATGTTATAAATTGATCCCCAACATGTACTAGAATTATATACTTGCTTTTGTTTTTCATTGGGACGTAATGAAAAATTATTGAATATCTATTAGTGCCAAGTCAAAGTGTTGTGGCGGTTTACATTTTAATTACGATTTCTTGTATTAAACACGTTTGTCTTGTAACTTCTGAGGCCTCATTAATCAATAGTATTTTTAAATGTCTACCGGTATCTGAAGAACTACGAGTATCTGAATCTAGATCTAGCTCATCATATTAAAAAAAGCATATGACCGGTGTTCTTAAGGCCCCAAATTCAAATCCTGGCGGTACCCCAAATTATCATAATTTAATTAGAAGAAAATACTTTACCGAGAAAAGAAGGTGAGACATTTCTTCCTGAAGGTCTCGTTTCATTTCTCGAGACAAAGGCGAGCAATATAAAGCATTTAAGGCAAAAATGACATTTTCTTCACGATATATACATATAATTTTTTCAATTTCCGAAATTTTTAAAAATAAAATAGACATTTAAATAAGATTTATTATGCTCTTGAGAAATGACAACCGGAATGTTACTAAAAATTTTCATAGTACAGTTGGCTATTATAAATTTAGAAGAAGATGAATAAGTTATTTATAAAGAAAGAAAACTGTTATGAAATTTGACATCATTTGTAGGTCTTTTCATTTCAGTTTAAAAGGTTTAGAGATATTGAAAAAAATTACCCGAACCAAGGTTCGTCAGTTCGAATCCGCCTGCCGACAATGTTTGATTTGTCGTGAAATAATAATAATCCCGATACTAGTAGTTTATGTAACAAGTACATAATTTAGGTCTTTATTGGACGAGCCGAATTTTATGGCAGAGCGAGCGCAGCGAGCGAGGCTAATAAATAAGGCGAGTCTATAAAGTCCGATTATGTACGAGTTGCATACAACGTTTTATGTTCGACTGCATGAAGAATATTTTCTCTTAAAATATGATTACGTCAATACCTATATTTAAAACATTTAATTGCATCTCAAAGTGTGCTTCGTTGTTATGCATTTGTTGCTTTATTTATCAAATTGTCAAAGTGAAACAAGTGTTGAGATGGATGAAGACATTGAAGACGTTTCAAAACAAATAAAAGAATGTCTATTACCAACGAAATCGAAACAATTGTATGAAGACACATATAATACATACAGAAAATGGTGTTTAAATATGAAAATATTTTGTTTTAATGTGACATTGACAGCAGTACAATTTTGCATTTGTATCGTACTAGTCCAATAAAGTACCCGATTATGGACAGTAAACAGTGTCGTAAAACAAGGTAATATGACGCAGTCGAACATAAATGTATTTATTACACTCGGGCGCTATGTCATTTAAAATAATGTATCATTTGATTAAAGAAACCGGCAGTACGGCAGTATGAAAACTGCGGCTCGGTGTGTCCGGTAGGCGCAGATCCTTATGGATTGTAGTGCAACAGGAAGAAGAAGGAATTAATATATATCGTAGAACATAACAACATGCAGATACATGTAGCTATTTATTAAAAACGTATGAATAAAATATGCTAATGAGTTCCCAGAGAAATTTAGATATATGCAAATCAAAGAAATATTCTAACAGATTTTACTGACATGGTGACAGTTTGGAATTTCAAATACATGTTCATATTTATGTTGACGTAGTAAAATTAATAAATCTGAGAAAATCTGTCAGAAATATACAAATAAATCACAATATAAACATATGCGTTCTTTCATACACGTATGTCAACATGTTTACTTCAAAATATATTCGCTGAATTCGGGAAATTTATAATAACGGCATGGAAGAAACCGATAAATTTCATATTGAAATGAGCTGCAATATTTCCTTATGGCATATAGAAATTGATTTCTATGTAATTTTTCCATATTTTTTATGCTTGTTTCTCTAGAATACATTTAATGTTAACACATGTTGCAGATATGCGTTTGAAAGCACTGCTATATTCATGTAACCAACGATCAGCAAGCTGCATGTCAGATCCTGATTTATACAGGGTGTTTCACAACTTGGAGCAAAAAATTAAAGGGTATATTCTGTACGACGTGCTGGTCATGAAACAAAAAGATTTTTTTTTTAAATGCGAAAAATTAAGGGTTGTTAACCTAAAACATTTTTTGTAGTACTGCACTGGATTCGCTTTCCTATTAAACACAAACAATGAAGTAGGTATCAACTACGAAAGAATAATTACACAATTCAATTATTAGCAGTTATTTATAATAGAATTTTATTTAATTAATAACTTTAACATAATCATCCACCCAGTGGCAGTGGCAACGGAAAATTTTGAACTGGAAAACATGAAAATATTTTAGAGATTTAAAAAAAATAATTTTGTTTCATGATCAGCACGTCGTACAGAATATACCCTTTAATTTTTTGCTCTAAGTTGTGAAACACCCTGTATATTAACAGATTAATAAAGTAATAAAGTTGCAAAAGCTTTCACGTCAATCAATAATGCATAAATAAATGATGATAATTATTTCAATAATATGTACGTTTGATATACTGCAAACAGATAGTAGCATTTCAATAGCAGTTCAAATAAACATATTTCTACAAAAATCTGTAACCGTTTCAACTATAAATAAGAAATTAGAATGTCTTCTTTATATGCATATTATTATTAATATTTCTTAAACTCTGTGTCATTATAGAATCTAGAAATAGGTATTCATATATTTATAACCTCAATTTCAAAACGATGTTAAACAAGTTTATCGCTATTAATGCTTCGTTGAATAGGAAAACTTTACAAGAATATATTTCAAATAAAAGTAGTACGGTCAGAAGAAGAAAATTTCAATTATTTCATTGCATGAATGAAGTAAAGTCTGTTCGCATGAAGAAGTAAGATGTAAAAAGCAAGATGTATTCAATTAGTTTATGCAGTGGAATGATTGGAATTTTCTTATGAAATCTGATTACAGAAATTTAAAGTCTGTATAAAAAATTGTCAAAAATTGATTTAAATACGAACATTTACCACATTAAAACTACTTCTGTGGATCCCCCTCAACTAACAACTGTGGGGGCCGTGATTTGATGACTAGTAACCGCACTTCACGCGAATAAATACATCATTTACTGAGATCTGCGCTGGCAGGATGCCGCACGCAGTAATGGATAAAAGGCATGATGAAATATTTATTTATTTATTTTACTATTTTTAATTGTGGGTAATTATAACAAAGATTTTCTAATTTGACCTATAATTTTGGTACCACATTATAATTACACCTGTGGCTCCTCCTCCACTAACATCTTTGGATGCCGTGATTTGACGGCTGGTAACCGCACATCATGCGTATAAATATATTACAAGAATTGTACCCCATAATATTTTTTTAAATCAAAATTTAGGCATGATCCCATTGGAAGAGGTATATTAAAACCAATTTTAGCGTAACGACATTTCAATAATTATCGATTAATTATTGAAATATTCTATTGAGAATTTACCACGTATATGTAGCAGAGTGCCACACCCAGTAATGGGTAAAAGACGTGATGATATAGTTATTTAATTTTATTTAAAACCTATTCAAATGCTTTTTACATTAGAAAGTTTGAGTATCCAATTTAATTAGATTAAAATGATAATATTTACCTTTTGCAAATACTACACTAACATAAAGTTAAAGAGTATACTATGTTCAAAAATACTCCGTTATGGCCCTCTCAGCGGGTCTATTGTTAGGGATTTAAGCTTGATTTATAGGGGTGCAAGGACAGGTATGTATTCAGTATTTCCCAATTTAATTTTATTTTTATATATATTATAATAATGAAACAGAGAATTTTGTACAAATATTATTATTGATAATGAAGCAAAAAAAAATGTTACATGAAAGTATCATTGTATAACAATTCGTCATTTAGTTAAATAATGCAAATAAACAATAGTGTCATACATAACAATTTTTGAAAACTCATTTATATACCTACTCATAGCCTTATTCTCGTGACCATTGTATTCGATACAATATCTTATAAAATACGATTATTGTAAACTTTACAATAATTATGAAAATTCGTATTCACGTGACCATTGCATTGAATACGATCTTGCATAGAATGCAATATCTTATACATTACAAGAACTAGTCGAGTGTGGTATTCTAGTGACCAATTTTATAAAACTGACAATTGCATTGAATAAGATAATTGCATAAACTTATTGTAATCTTAGCAACTACTACGACGACTTGCTAGGCAAATTGTTTGTTGAAAAATATTAACTATAGTAGTGAAATATCAGTGGAACATGGCAAATGATGGATTTCTACTACTAATTGACATTTTACAAAATGAGGAAAATAGGTATGTATCACTGAAAATGAAGGTAATAATAATAATAATAATAATAATTGTCACGCGTGATGGTCGCGCGGGTTGAGGGCCTGACTCGCAACCATAAGGTCGTGGGTTCGGGTCCCGCCCGTGGCGACCATACAAAGGACATATCGGCATATGACCTTAGTAGTTAGTCCGATATATAAATAAGTAAATAAATAATAATAATAATAATATATATATAATATATATATATATATATATATATATATATATATATATATATATATATATATATATATATATATATATATATATATATATATATAATTAACCTTATTTTTGTGGTTGATTTTCACCAATTTAAATCTACCCCTGTGGCTCCTCCTCCACTAATATCTTTTGGGGGGCGTGATTTGACGGCTGGTAACCACACTTTACGCGATACAATATATTACTTACTGAGATCAGCTTAGGCAGAGTGCCATACCCAGTAATGGGTAAAAGGCGTGATGATATATTTATTTATTTATATATTTTTGTGGTCTTTTAAAAGACAAAAGTTAAGGGTTTCAGGAAGACAATTAAGGGATACTAGTGATCCACTTACACTGCCCGAAAACATTTTTAAAGGAAATTATAGGCTCTCGCGACAAGTAGCACATGATATTATTTTGGAAATAGCACCATATTTAAAAGATTCACAAAGAGATGAAATAAGTATTCCGAAAAATTTAAAGGTATTATTACTATCAATTGTGGCTTACTGTAAAGATTTAAATGGTTAGGTTTCTTTTAAATATTCAACAATTTATTTTAGATTATTTATTTATTTATGTTACGCTGTACAACAGGAATTTAATCCCAATTACAGTACAGGGTTCGCACTCCCCAAGCCGCAATGTGGTAGTTCATATAATTTTTAGCTTGAGTTCTAACCACAACTTTTTTACTGACTCTGGTGTCATATTAGGATTTAATTTTCCAGTTCGTAAAACAGTATGTTGGTTTATACTCTAAATATATTTGCTGCTGGGTTTTACTAACTTTCTTCTTTGTTGCCATGATTTTGTTTAGTTTGTGAGGTTAAAAATAACTATCAAACGTCAAAGTTCCAATATGGGATACCAACACACGTAAATGAAAAATAATTTTTATTTTCTACAATATCACATTTTTATTAAATGTTCTTTTAATTTTAAAGCATTAAGTGTAAATGTATAACAATTCAATTATTTAATATCACTTTAAAATAATTTCAAACAGTTTTTCATCCATCAAAACAATTGCATTTTATGTTGGTAACAATTATTATTGCTTTCATACTTGTATAGATTACAATATCGTAATTCATACAATATCTTATTTTGTTGTTTACAAGGTGGTCACTAGAATACCAAATTATTACAATGTCTTAAAGTACCTTGTAATCGTAATTGTTAAGTTTATGATATTGTATTGAATACAATGGTCACAAGAATAAGACTGTCCGTAAGTATGCCTTTGTTATCTTATTTTCCCTAATATGTAATAATACCGGTTTAATTTTGCGAATTCATTATTATTTCAAGTAAATCTGAAATACGTAATCCGCACAGAGATTAGAGATTTCCGAATTTAAATATTTTGCAATCCTACCCTGAGCGCCAACAGGTAGAATCTCTTACTGTGTGCGGTTCAACACAGGCTTAGTAAGTTAAAGCCATAACGGAATATCTTTGAACATACTATACACTTTGCAACAGAGTTGATATAACTTACAAATTTATATGTTGTTTGATATCAACGAAAACTATTAATTTTAATGTGTTGACAGTACATAACACTCGCGAATATTGTTAAATATTTATATTTTTTAATTTACATTATTTGATGTAAACTAATTAGGGAATTGAACATTTTAAAAATTGCATTGAAAACTACCCTGTATCCAACATTAAAATTGTGCCTCAATTTGATCAAAACATTGACGTGATAATGAGAAAGAGATAAAATATTCAAGTGACAGTTGTCATTACCGCCATTATAAATTTGCAAACAAATAATTTTTCTATCAAAGGACAATAAATCTAATAAGTGAATGACAACATAACCGATTTGTATTCATCATAGCATCATTGTGTTTTTATCATCATTCAATTTCTACTTAATTCCAACCGCAGCCACTCTTTCAGACGGCGCTCATATCGCACACTCAAATTGCCATAAATTACGTTGCGCGGCGCTAGCGTCCGCGGGGTGAGGGATATCTACGCAGGAGCAAGCGAAGCAGACTGATATCGTCGGTAGTGCGCGCTCTCTCGCGCATTTGCATGGTGCAAGGTGTAACACAAACACTTATTGTTTTATTGACGTACATAAATTTTCACTGAATCCCTCTCACTTTTGGTTCCCTTTTATTGCAGTTTACGCTGGCGGCGTCATAAATTAAAGCATTTCTAGGGCACAGAGGGTCGCTGGACCTTTCTGGGGTTACCTGGCGGTGACGGCACGCGCAGATGACCGTGTTACGGAGAAGAGGTTGATGGTTTATCGCCTCACCTGCATAGGGTTGAAGAATGGCAGTTACTGTGTCCTTCGATTTAATCTGTTTACCGCTTGAAAAATGTGTTTGCAAAATAGATTTGCAAATGTTTGCTGAAACTTTATGTCAAGGCTAGCTGTGCAATTTCCTTTTCAAAAAGGATTGTAAAGATGTTTTATCTAGTTATTCAAGGACGGTGCATGATCAATTTTAGTACGACACTAATAGTTGTTACACGACATAACTAAAATTTCGAATTTAAAGCGATCCACTTCTAGTCGCCCAAATAATTAAAAACGCTGTTTAGTTTTCCTATTTCAAGTTGCGTCAAACTCAAAATTTTCTAAGCAACGAAAAAAATAATCATTAGTTTTAACTTGCCTATAACTTCATCTAATGCTATTTAAAAAAAAATTGTTCCCAATTTTTTCTTTTCTTCGTTTAAAGCTTATCTGAATTACATGTACTAGAACACATATATTTAAGAAACTGTCATTAAACAAACAATTTTATATATAATATTTATTTATCAAGTTTTCTAAACTACTTTTTAGTTACGAGTGTATAAAAAACGAGTATCTAAAGAGTAAACAGGGTGTTTCACAACTTGAGCAAAAAATTAAAGAGTATATTCTGTACGACGTGCTGATCATGAAACAAAAAGATTTTTTTTTAAATCGCAAAACTATTTTCCATGTTTCCCAGTCCAAAATTTTTCAATGCCACTGCCACTGGGTGAATGATTATGTTAAAGTTATGAATTAAATAAAATTCTATTATAAATAACTGCTAATAATTTAATTGTGTAATTATTCTTTCGTAGTTGATACCTACTTCATTGTTTGTGTTTAATAGGAAAGCGAATCCAGTGCAGTACTACAAAAAATGTTTTAGGTTAACAACCCTTAATTTTTCGAATTTAAAAAAAATATTTTTGTTTCATGATCAGCACGTCGTACAGAATATACCCTTTAATTTTTTGTTTTAAGTTGTGAAACACCTTGTATAAAACTATCCTTTTTCTACGATCGCAAATTAAAACAACATTTAAAAAACAGTTTTATAAATTATTTTAAAGTAAGGTTAAGTTACAATGACAGATACTTGAAGCTAACTTCAGCCTGTGCTTAATACTTTAAGCCGTGACTAAAACGTTCGAAACCACGGTTTATCAGCATGTGATTAAGATATTATTTAGCGCCATGGAAATCAGTACGTGAAATGACATTATAATAAAGGGGAGTAGAAAAATAAAGTCATGCCTATTACTTATTATTGGGTATGGAACTCTGTCATAGCAGATCTCGGTAAGTGATATAATTATTTGCGTGAAGAACGGTTACCAGGTGGCTCCCAAAATGTTAGTGGAGGGAGAGCCACAGAGGTAATTTTAATGTGGTGAAAATTTTTTGTCGGCTGTGGGAACCCAGGTTCTCAAATTCTTAGTCCGACTCGATTCCACTGTGCCATCTACTCTTTAGATGTAAAGTTTAGAAAATTACACAAGTAAATAATATATTTATCATTATTTTCTTATAACACAGGAAATTAATCCCATATACAGGATAGGGATACTACACCTTATAATAGGATCAGCACCAGCCTTTCTTATGTAATGCCCATATGAGACCTTCAATATCAACAAACATTTTAAATTTCCGGTGTTCAGTTTTTTGGTGTATTTATTAGCCCGTTATATAAAACATGTAATTTAAAAGAGAGAGTCGATAAAATTAGAAAAATTAAAGTTTTATTTTATAATGAAATGAATATAAATGCTCTTTTAATTATCCCGTTTAAAAAAGTAAATATCCACACCCGTCGCATTAGCTGAAGCTGTGGGTATACATTTATATGCAATTAGCAGCTAATCATATCAATTTCGTCCAATTATACTCCAACTATTATGTGATTTTATTTTAATGATACATAAAACGACCAATTTACCCTCAATAGAAATCATTCTAGCAACAATAATAAATAACAATACAATACTTATAATAAATATAGTCTTGAGTAACACTTGTTCGTTCTACATATAGTGCACTTATTAATATATGCGCAAAATAGAAATTACAAAATATATACAGTATGTCCTGGATTGAGTTTACAATAAAAAATAAATTATACATACTCTCTCTCTATTTTAAACAATACTTTTGACATATATTTTTTTGTCAATACTTCAAAGCTAACTAAAATAAAGTTAGAAATATTGACTGGTAGCACAAGCTCTGTTTTTGGGTGTTCTAAGAGCACGGTTTTAACATGTTAGAGATAGCTAAAACACTCAAAAACACTGCTCTTAAAACAGGCAAAAACAGAGCTTGTGCTACTAGTTATTATTACGACTAATATTATGAAAATGGGATAGGTGGCTCAGTGAAATCGAGTCGGCCTGTGGATCTTGAGAACCCTGATTCGATCCCCATATTGTCATCAATTTAATGTGGCTCCCCCTCCATTAACATTTTTGGGGACTGTGATTTGACGCCTGGTAACCGCAAGAAATATATCACTTAAAGAGATCTGCTACGGTGGAATGCCACAGTAATGGGTAAAAGGCGTGATGATATATTGATTTATTTATTTTACATTTGTTTTGAAAATTAACAATTTAGCTCTAAAATTGGTAAAAATCTCTAACCTCCAAAGACTCAACACATAAAACTAACATTGACTGGCACTTGATGCCAATGCTAATCTTACCAAAGTCCTTAGTTTTTGCCGGTCTAAACCGGAAACAGGATATTTGTAGAGGATTTTGAGTTATGCAAAATTAATGTTTCTGGAGAGAGACACGAAAATGTATCTGTAGTTATTGCAGATATGTCACGCTCAAGTCTTCGCAAAAGACACAGCATATTTTTATTACAATTATATCTATAGAATTTTAAAATATTTAGGTATGTTAATGCAGTTACGCACCAATACCATTTAAATTCCTTCCTTATACCATCCTCACAACCATTTCAACCACGCAGTATTAATTCCACTCACCCACAACCACAAATAAGAATGCATGTAACGCGTGGAAAAAACCAAAACCTCCAAACACTTCCCACCGTGCGTCAAGTCCTCACCGCCGTTGCCGCCGCCTCCACGGCGCTGATGAATGCCTGTGCTGCGGCGGTGACGAAGCGGGGAGCGGCAGGGTTGCGTGGCGGCGGCGGAGACGGCGAGGACAGTTTTACAGCCCCGGACGGCGGCCCATCACGCGAGATGTGTCTATTGATATAAACGATGCTCTGTGGTAAGAACACGACTACTTGGTTGTTAGGACTTGATTTGTGTTTGATGAAATGTTTGGCTTAGAAAATGATTGAAATATGGGTGAAATTAAATGGAATTAATTCTTTTCGATTGATTTAAAGGTTTGAAGACGATGAAGTAAGAAAAGTAAACATAACAAATTTGGTAGCAAATCAAAAATCTGCTAAATAAAAGTAATATAATTATAAATTACTCACATTTAATAATATCTCGACTCGAAATTCCTGTTGACATGTCTTTCCTGAAAATAAAATCAAATATTACCATATTTGCGTGAACAACTAAATATAATGATACACGAAACACATACAACCCTATAATAATAAACATATAGCAATACGGAATTCGAATCCGGAAATCCTAAGTTCGAATCTCACTCAAGCTAAAAATTATATAAACTACTACACTGTGGCTCGGTGAGTGCAGAGCCTGTACTGTAATTGGGATTAAATTCCTGTTGTACAGCGTAACATAAATAAATAAATATATTTTACCAAAATACTCATATTTAATTTATTTCTTAGCTTTTATAAATAGATATAGCATTTAGTCAATCTCCCTCTTTATGTGGTGTCCATCAACGCATCTTGTATTTCTATCAATTCAATTTAATTTAAATTAAAATAATTGTTGCTTTTGTTTTAGACGATTATTATTACGCCCACTTCTTTAACAACGAATCTATGAACAAATGATGGAAGCATCGGCCTGCGTTTGTTTGAAAATAATTTAACACAATTGCAGTTAGACACTCACTCTATAGTAAGAACTAAAAATCAGTCTTAAAGATTAGAAAGTAAGGGAGTGTCGCTCTGCTCTCGTTATTGAAAGTGAATTCCAAACAATTGTAGGTAAACACTTCTTCTCATCTTCTCAGCCAATTTCTACATCATATTTTCTTTCTTCTTTTCTTATCTACAGTTGCATTTTTATAAACCAAGATTGCTACAAATTTCAAATAAGTTTGTTGAAAGCTACAACTATTCATTTTAATTTTAATCATTCACAATCACAATTCTTTTAATTAAGAGTATGACAGTTAATGTGATGCATTCTGCGCAGACGTATTAACAGAATTTTGAACAAAATTATGAAGCAGTCACATACAGTGTTGCAGCATAATGTACAAAATCATTTTTATGATCAAAATTTAGTACATAATTATGTATATTAATTGGAATGTAAAAATGCATGATGTTAGATAATATTTCTGTACTTTATTTTGAAATACCTTATATTGGTTTAACGTGTATCGCAGAACCTTGAGATATAGCTACGATCAATTAATCATTAGTGTTGTTCCTGAAGATACGTGTTGGAAAACATAGAAAACAGACACAAAGGAAAAGTCAAACGTAGAGAATAGTTAGATGCGTAACAAATCATTTTCGTGGGAGCCCGAGCGCCAGCATCGAGCAGGCCAAGCGAGAAACCGAATATTGAAAATAAAATAGGTTGTTGGTCGTTACCGATGCCTGGCTAATAGATGACCTCCATGTTCAAAGACACAAAAGCCTTATCGGCCTGAAGTTAACAAATGCGTGCCAGGCGTGAAAAATAACGCGTCGGGCCGCGGAGGAACGCACGCGCAAACCACCGCCGCTGCTGCTGCCGCCGCCGCCACCGCCATCGCCGCACCAAGCGCCAAGAATCGGTGAGCGATGTTGCTATTGATGCCTCCTACTCAATACATGGAACTCTATTTTTTATTTCTACAAAAGCTGAAGTAAAACGAACGCCATTTCTCATCCGTTGTGCGCGAAAGAAGTTTATCGTCTACGGGTAAAGAAATGAATGAAGGAGACGACGTGCGGGGGTGCGGTGGCGCAGGGGTGGCGGAGAGCGGGCCAACCAATGGAGGGAATGTTGTTTGCAGTTAATGCATCAACGACAGTCCTCTAATGTAGACCTTAAGATATGTTTTCTAATGCCAAAAAACAAAGAGATTAATGATGTGTCTTTTTTGCTGGCGGGGCCTTTCGAGTTTGCTACTGGGACGGTCGGTGCTCGGTTCAGGACTCGGGACTGTTTTGCTAGACCGGACGGAATGAGGCCGGAACAACGTTTTTCAAACTGCTTCACCGATCGTGTAATGATCCGTCAAATGGACGTCACCGGTTGTTCGATGCAGAACCACACGCTAAACAAACCACTACATTCTTCTCTGCATCCAACAAATATCAACATTTTTTTCTTACTCTATGCTCAATTAAAATCATTCAGACTTCAATCCATTCTACATTCAAATAAAAAGAAATGAAACAAATATATCATTAATCACTCTATTTACCCATTTCAGGGCGTGGCAACAATCCTTAAATTTATACAATTTTATTTCAAACTTAAATATTTAAAGTCATGGAAAAAGTAAAATAATTTCAATCATTTTAAATATTTGTTAATAACGATATACAGGGTGAGTCTGGGAAGACGCCCCCCCCTTTAACTTTTTTATTATGAGTAATAGAAAAAAATGGTTCATATGAAAGTTTTATTATTTTAAATATACTATTTGATGGCAGATGTAGATATTTTTTATAAAGTCAGGTTTACAAGATACGACTATCAACTTTTATTTTTTAAATAGCAACCTATAATTATTTTACTAAAATAAAAACCGCCATTTTTTTCTCTTTTCAACGGTGTATTAGTTTTTATTAATGTATCTGAAAAAATTCGAGAAAAATAAGAAAATTGAGAAATACTAGAAATAATTTTTATACAAATATTATAGGTGGCTATGTGAAAATAAACAAAATGTAACAGTGTTATACAACTTAACAAACTAAAGCAACAAATTCAGTAACAAAAACAACTTAAAACAAATTGAAATGAAAAAAATGGCGGTTTTTATTTTAGTAAAATAATTATAGGTTGCTATTTAAAAAATAAAAGTTGATAGTCGTATCTTGTAAACCTGACTTTATAAAAAATATCTACATCTGCCATCAAATAGTATATTTAAAATAATAAAACTTTCATATGAACCATTTTTTCCTATTACTCATAATAAAAAGTTAAAGGGGGGGGCGTCTTCCCAGACTCACCCTGTATATATATATAAAATTCGAATATCTATTGGCAACGATTTACCAATACTGTTTTATTCTTCTTATTATTATTATTATTATGACAGATACACATCGATTAAAAAATGTTGAAATATCTTTAAATATGTACTAAATCTTACTCATATTTTCGGTTTATTAGAGGATATAATTCGAATTAATAATATTTATTTTATGGCATATATAACATTAATGTCAAAAGGTTGACTGTCATTTGAATGAATAAATTTTATTTACTTTGAAAGTAATATAATTTGTCGTTTATAATCTCAGCCATAATACGAGCAATTATTACTTGTATGTATGTGTTAGGAATCTCGGAATCCACTGTAACAATTTTGATAAAACTTAGTAGGTATTCTAAAGCTTTTGATTTTAGAAAATGACCTAAATAAATTTCATTTATTTACTACGTTACTTTGAAACAAAATTTGAGAGAAAATCATGAAAATTTACTTGTACAAAATATTGAGTAAGTACTTTAGGAAAATGTAATTTGGCCCAAGAAATCGATTAAGATCTAACTTACTAACTATTTTCAAGAACTGAGCGAAAATTCGAAAGAAAATTAAGGAGAAATGTTATTTATGACTGAATGCGATAAATACACCCAACAAATAATAACACATAACATACCTAACAAGTATTATCAAATGATAACAAGAAAACAAAAAATATAATTAACTGCTTAATTAATATAAAATTATTAAACAAATTGTCAAATTTAATGTACCGGGGTACTAGTGATCTAGAAATCGAAGTACCCCTAAATATACACCTAATAAAAAAAGTTATTCCTTTTATCTATTTCTTAGTTTCTTATTTTTCGTATTAAACTTCTCATTTTTCATAATTTTCCGAGCGAAGCTTGGTCTTTCAAATATTTAAAATTATAATCATATTTTTAAATCCTTGGGATAATTGGTAAAAATCGGCTGTGAAATTTTCTGCAATGTTCGTTTGTAGGTTTTTTCAATTATAGCTACAAGTAAAAAACTAAGCAGTACTAGAATTCTCCAATTTAAATAACTGATTATTCGAGTGTGTGGTCTGGTTGGTTGTTGTAGGTTGATATAAATGGCTTCTATGAATACGAAATGAGACTTTTTAATATTGATATCAAAGAAAAACAGCCAGACACAACAACTACAGAATTTCTTTGCAACTGCTAATAGCACCATTAACTTATCACCTTGTTCGTTGATAAATAAAAATTGCTAGCGATATTGCGATGCATACTCACAAGAAACTCATCTTAAACGATGAAATTATGAATATCTAGCATTAAAATTTGAAATAAGTGCAAAAAATCTGCTACAAATTATTTAAACTAATTTTTGTGGTTATTTCTGCTTCATATAATTAAAATATATTTATAGGTATATCATTACGCCTTTTACCCATTACTGAGTATGGTATTCTTCCATGGCAGATTTCAGTAAGTGAAATATTTTTGTGTGTGAAATAAGATTATCAGCCGTCAAATTACAACCCCAAAAACTACAGGGATAATATTAATGTGATGCTACAGTTCTAAGAAATAATTTTCCATGTAATTAGAGTAATCATATCTAACTACACAAAAATTGCAATTTTGAGAACAAAACTACAGGGACTACGAAAGAATTATTTGTGATTTTTGCCTTTAAGAAAGTCATGACTCTGAAAAGTTAAAAAATCAATGTTATAAATTATTTGTTTTTAAATAATGAAACCTATAAGTAGAACTGCTAACGGATGTCGGATATCCGAGTGATCGTATTTGAAAATATTCAGTACTCGGATTGATTTAATCGTGAAAATCTGGATGTTCGATTAATCCGGAATGCGTTTAAAAACCGGACTCCGGTTTCATCAGAAACCAAATGAAACCAAAGTCCTACTAAACCTAGTAATCTGTTGGTTTTTGTCAAATCTAATATTTCTGACATTTTGACAATACATGTATCGAAGTAAAAGATGCTAATAAATCAAAATGTGAAATAATCTTGCATTTATATCTCATTTTTCTTGGAATACAACGTGTTATTTAATTGTTTATCTAATATAAACATCACGGACACCAATTTATCTAAATATTGGAATATCTAAAACCGGTTTCTACAAATACTGGATTATCTAGAAACGGATTACTCGCGCATATTCATAGGGTCATCGGTTTCCATATTTCGGTTTTGCGTAACATCCTGATATTGAATTTTTCGCAAACCGGATAAATGTAAATCTTGATAGCCAAATTAAAATATATTCGGTAGAATTATTATTATGATTATTATAAGTAATTTCATCACTCGGAAAACTAATAATAAAATGTTAATGTAAACACGGTATAAATTTGAGAGAGTAATTAATTCGTAATTAGATAATGAAGTTACAACAAAACAGATTCAATTTAAAGATATAAAGTGTTCTTAAAATATCATCTCCGGGATTAGTCAACACAACAGAAACCCGAACATATATGCCACACACCCCGAAAGCCAGGGGCGTAGCCCTGCACAGCGCACTCTGTTTTAATGATGTGCTTGCAATATTAATGTCCGGTCGGGTCCAGTGGGCCCCCTGGCGTAGGGGCGAACGCCACTGACCGCCGAGACGATTTGCACCCAGTTGACACGCCGTGTATCGATAACGAGAAGCCATCGCTCATATTGGACACCCTGGATTGGAGAGCGTGATGTGAGTGCATTGTGTGCGGATGAGTGGTTTTGTTTTTAGAGAGGAACGCAGCCAATTTCATATCTTGATTGTCGGTTTTGCTACGTGGAGCTAGCGAGACTAACTTTGTGCAAAAACATTCATACCACAATTTTCTAGAGAGTTTTTTATAATCCTGGATTTTGGATTAGTCAAAGTAAATCATATTTAAAAAATATATATTATAAAATAAATAAATAAATATATCATCAAGCCTTTTACCCATTACTAGGTGTGGCACTTAACCGTAGCAGATCTCGATAAGTAATATATTCTTCGCATGAAGTGTGGTGACCAGCCGTCATATTACTCCCCTCAAAAATGTTAGTGGTAGAGGAGTCACAGGGGTAGTTTTAATGTGGTGAAAATTGTTTATCGGCTGTGGGAATCGAACCCAAGTTCTTAAATCCACAGGCCAACTCGATACCACTGAGCCACCTATACCTCATAAAAATTTATTACTACAACATAATTTGATTTTCAAAAAGTGATTCGGATTAATTTTTATAAATCAAATGAACTAATTCAAAATTCAGGATTAATTAAAACTTTTTTAAGAATCGGGCATTCTTACAAGTTCTAGTAGACATCTTACGAGTAAAGTTTAGTAAACACAATCAGCTAATTTTATTTGTTTATGCAATGTGATTGAGATGAAGAAAAATAAATAAATATATGATCACTCCTTTTACCCGTTACTGAATGTGGCACTCTGCCATAACAGATCTTGATAAGTGATATATTTCTTTGGGTGAGGCCGTCAAATCACGGCCCCCAAAGATGTTTAAACGAAAAATCATGCTGTTGGAAAATGTTTTTCACAACATTAAAGAGTTTATGGACTTCTAATTTTTATCTGTTGTTATTAATTGTTTTTCTTAATTGTATTATTCTTTTGTATTTAGATTCTTTCCTGTTGTAAATACATGGTTTACAATACTTTGTATTATTTTCTTGCACCAAATAAATTTAATTATTATTATTGTAAAATCGTTTCTTCACAATTAATCCGTACATAATTATATATTTAAGATTTGTACTGTGACTCCAGAAAACAAAAGCTATCACAATTTGGATCTCTTGTCTGTACGCTTAGTTCGTTCAGTTAATATTAATTAACAACGATAATAATAAGTAGGATTCTCCTAAATTAAACTTGACGATAAGTATAATAGTCGAATGTAAAACAGGACATTGGTATGATATAAGATATGCGTTAAAAAAATAATAAGAATGGTAGTAAGCAATAAGAAAAAAACTAGTGGCATTCAAATTCAAATAAGCGTATCAGTTTGAATCGTGAAATGTCATACGAAAATGAAAATCCGTGGGATCTCCCGTTACACATTTGCAACTCTCCATCAGGTATTTGCAATTAATCGTAGGTTTTTCCGACGTACTGTAACGTAATTTGACAGAGAACCCCAATCCCCTGGCCGCGTAGCCCTTCGCTGGAGTGCCGGAGAAACTTCGATGCAACGTTGAGAAATCGCACGGGCATTATTCAGGCAGGGACATGACATGCGTCACGTCTGGAGTTAGAAAAGATGAAAAATGCGGCTCGGAGATGTTGCCAGCCGGTCTCTGAGCGGAGCTACGACGGGGTTTGCTTTGAGTTGGCGAGGGTTGGGGAAAACTCGGAGGGGAATACGTACACGGATAAATGGTACATAGGTGCTATGATTACATGCTGTATATGATGCTGAAAGCTACTTCACTTATTATACCTACGTTATTTATTGATGGAAAATTTATCAATACATTATTTAATAGTTGGCAGAAAATCTGATTTTTTTCAGTGTTAATACATAATTTTATTGCCGATTATTTAGTTAAAAGTAATAAAAAAAACAGTTTTTTATTTAATAAATAAACCCAATAATCAATTATTTTAGTTGCTTTTAGTACACACGCGGCAGGTGTTGCTATGTTGTTCATTATTTATTTAAATATCATTCTGCTTTTTTGCTTTGCGTGCAGTAAATTATTATATTTTAATTGATCGAAAATTGATCAAATAATGGAGAGTGATGAAGAAAATCGAACATCAAATAAGAGAAGATGCAAGAAATACTGAAATAAATTTACTGCCTATGAAATCCAAAAAAATACAAGAAATTTTTGGATTACCGTAATGAAAATAATTTTGGATTGTACTGTTGGTGTATTTTGGTAAATTATCCCAGAAAATGA
The DNA here is from genome assembly GCA_947425015.1 of Pterostichus niger. Classification (NCBI taxonomy): domain Eukaryota; kingdom Metazoa; phylum Arthropoda; class Insecta; order Coleoptera; family Carabidae; genus Pterostichus; species Pterostichus niger. The sequence continues at coordinate 32,476,903 of OX380341.1, forward strand.
AAGTACCATTTCAATCAAGGATTGCTCTAGTTTTATTGTAAATATTTATAAACACAAATAGATGATTAACCTAGTAACATTAACATTTATTATTTCATTATTTGTTAATTTAATAATTATGCCTAGACAGTAAAAAAATACCTTTACTGCCTACATAGACTGTAAAAGTGACAGTTTAGAGACTGTCAATTGTCATTAGAATTATACTTTTATTAGCGGATTTAAATATGATAAATTAGTTTACTTCCAAAGTAAATAAAATTTATACAGTTAAATGATAGTCGAACTTATGACAATAATTTATATATATTTATTATGTAAGTAAATTTATTCTTTATAAAATCGAACATTTCTGTCAATCGGCTAAAAACAAATTTTATTCAACTACATGTAAAATAAAATATATAAATATATGGAGTCGATAGCTCAGGACGAGTGGTAACCTATAGCGACAAACAGTTTTCACATAAATAATATTACCGAGATATGTTACAGCAGAGTGCCACACCCAGTGATGGGTAAAAGGCGTGGTAATATATTTATTTTTGTTCCATATTATCAGGCAATCATAATCCAGTGGATAATACTGAGGTTAAACTTGCATTTATTATTGAATGGTTTAAACTATAAGTTTTAATCCTCTTGTAAATGGGGTTATGTTCTTGTTGTGTAGAGCTAAACATAAATGACGTTCATTTTATCTCTGCCGTAGCAGATCTCGGTAAGTTAATACGTCAAAACATTGCTTCTAAAGATATACAAATAAGAGCTTATTTTATTTATTACATTAAAAAGTTATTTATTATAATAATGATATATATAAACAAAAACTTTTAATTAATAACATTTGTATTGTTATTTTATGCCACTGATGATTTGAAGAAATTTACTCATAAACATTTTCATCAATTTTCCGGCTCCATATTAGTGTCAAAAAATGTATAAACTTTAGCTCTACAGTAAACTTTTTTTTAATGTAAAATAATTAGGAAAACCAATAATTGAACATTTTAAAAATAGCATTGAAAACCCTATGGCGAGTTCTTCAATTCAACCAGTCAGTATGCAATTTATAAAAGAAAAATATTCTGCATCTTTTAAGATAAAGACAGTCTTTTTAAAAAGATTCTTTCTTATCCACCTCTACTAAACAATCAAAGTAATTTATATAATTAAACGAATTTAATATTTATTTTACGACTTCTAAAATTTGTATTATTATAATAGGTAAGTAAACTCAAATATTAATAAACTCTTTGAAGTAATAGGGTCTGTTTAGTGTCCGTATTGAAGGAGAATACTGACTGAGATTGGAGGCGAAGATATCTTATTTGAAAATTCATACAGCAATCAAGACAAATCTTCATGGCCATGCCGCAAGAACCTTCCCTGCTCTCGGCTCTCCGAGGCTGCAGCATAAAACGTCGTAAGAGTCTAACAAAAACAGTTGCGGTCCCCGAGCCCGAAGCCTGGCTGGCGGAAACAGGGATCAGCGAAGTTTTTGGTGTCGGATCCTGTGGGAAGCACTCCACATTCTGCAGCAGGCAGCGAGCGGGGCTGCACGGCCATTGATACAAACTCTTGATGGATGTATGCGATAATGCGAGCTCTTCAATCCCCGTCCGGAGCAAGTGTCCGCGCTCGCGTGAACAATACCGCCACCCCCGAGGGCTATGCTCACCCTGTGACGCCCCCGCAACCAACGCGGCAGTGCACACAAAACTGTTGTGCCAGTGCTACTTACGCTATTGTTCTTGCAGTCTTTGTTTCAAGTATTTAATAATCATTAATAAGTAACAAAATTTCAACAATTATTATTATTTTGATTGCAAACTAAATCTTTTATACTGATAATACATACCACGCGAATCAATTGTACTGAGCAAGATTTGCCAAACATTGTAGCAGATCTCAGTACGTGGTATATTTAAGCGCGAGAAGTGCTGTTACGGCCCTCAAAGATGTTAGCGGAAGAGGAGCCCCGGGGTAGTTTTGTATGTGGCAAAAATTGTTTGTCGGCTGTGGGAATCAAACCTGCGTTCTCAAATCAACATGCCGACTCGATATTCGACAGCTACCTACCCCATATTTTTCATGTTTTATATTTTTAGTTTTAGTCTTTTTACTTCCTTGTATGAAGTAAAGGAAGTATTGTAATCGCGAAAATTTTCGGTTCTCAGATTTCAGTGGAAATACGCATTTTGGCCATCCCTGAATCCATTTTGACTAATTTCGTCGTGCCGTCTGTACGTACGTATGTATCTCGCATAACTCAAAAACGGTAAGCCGTAGAAAGTTAAAATTTGGTATTTAGGACTGTTATAATATCTAGTTGTGCACCTCCCTTTTTGGTCATTATATAACTTCCGGAAAAACTATATCAAAATATAATCCAAAACTTTTCAAATTTGGTATATAAGACTACTATATCAATGGAAATAACATAATAGATTTTGGTTAAAAGGGACTAACCGGAAGTGATACATTACATGAAGCTGCTAACAGTTTTTCTTGAAAAAAAATGGAATTATTCTGATTTTAGAAATGAATGCTGCAAATAAAAGTTTTAGAGAATTAAATTCTGCGTCTAGCACATTAATAATTATTTAATTAGCTTTTTGTATAGGCGAGATATGTAAATTTAAAAATGATATATTATTTGTTTTTTTAAAATTAAGTTTGCTATGGATTAGAACAAAAAATAAGAAAAAAAATAACAATTTAATGTCAGATATGTGCAATTAAAAAATTATCTATAGTTTAATACGCGTACAAGGAAGTCATGTGGTGTCCACATCATATTTTTTTATTCTATTCAACTATAGTATAATTTTGTAATTTTCGTGCAAATTATGTAATTATAATATATAATATTAAAAGAAAGATGTTGATATTTCTTAGGTTATAGCTTACCAAATTATAATCGTTTTAAATTGATTTTCTTATTATTAATATTATGAAATATTTATCTGTCTTTAACATATTTTTAACTGAAAAATTAATAAGTTTAGAGATGAAATTTTAATTTACTCGTATCTATCGAAATATGACAAATGGTCATATGCTCATTGTGCACAATTTATTCTATATCCAGAAAACCGACCCAAAAGATTCAATAGATTTACAGTAGAAAGCATCTTCAGTTAAAGTACTTAATAATTCTGTGTAAAAATTCTTGCGTCTATTCTTGTGGCGTGTAGCACTGAATGTGCAACATCTGTACAACAACTTGACCTAAATTAGGTTATAAAATTTGGGAATATGGTCACAGATGTTACAATAAATACCATAAATTTTGGCAAGAGAAAATTTGGGAGCATGCAAATGTGACACCTACTGCGAACAACGCAATTTCGCCACTTTAGACCTCCAGAAGTAGACACAACAAAAGGAAAAAATCTAGAGCAACCGTTGATGGCATTTCGACGTAACAGAAACAGAAACAAGGAAACCATTTACTGCAAATGTTGAAAAACGCTGTTCAGCAGGGGCGGCTCGTGCACGGGGCACATGTTTCGTACCGTTCGTCGCCGCGCTATTTGTTACGCTTGCCACTGAACGCACACACGCACAGACAGTTCGCGCATTACAAATTATACACCGCGCGAAACAAATGTATCAAATTATTTGGTAATTTTCAACTGGAACCGCACCATCGGCTGTGCGTGACTCGGGCGGACGCGAATTTACAAAAAACGCACAAATAATAATAGGACCGGGGACAAAATTCACATCCGCTTCTTGAATTTGGCAATTTCTGTGCGAAGCCTAGCTCTACACATGTTCTATTTTGTCGTAGAATAGCTTTTTCATGCAATTTTTATACATGAGGAACAGATTGATAAGAAAATAATTGTTTCTAACGGCAGCTCTGCATTTTGCCTTTTTTGTAAGTATGAGGGTGGATTGCATGACATCAAAGCTAACTTAAATGCAAACTTAAACAAGTAAAATGAATAAAAAATGCATCTATCAAATGTCAAAATATTTGAAAGCCACACATTAAAAAATAGGAGTATAATGTTTAAAGCATTTGAAAATGTTAAATTTAAATGTCAAAATGATTTCAAAATAAGAAATTTAATATCTTAAAAGAGATTGACAGGAAGGTACTAAAATATATCGCATATTTATGAACATAATTATCTATATTTTACTAATTTTTTATTGCATTAAAACATGAAAAATTTGAGGACAAAATAAATGGGATATTTATCTAAATTTTTATTTTTGTACAGTGCAATCAACGAAATGTAAACATACATAACATCACGCTATATCCCATTAAATGGGGTAGCACGAACCCCTGAAATATTCACAGAACATTCTCATCCTGACATACGATACTCGTTTTAACAACATTAACACTTCCTACGTACGAGCTCTTTCCTTCCTCACAACCAAAATCCATCATCACGCAACAAACCTTCATTCACATCCATCCATTCGCTCATGTATCTACACCTGTTTCATAAATCTTCACTTACGCCCACTTCTCTAACAACGAATATATAAAGAAATGAAGGCAACATCGCCTGCGTTTGTTTATAAATGTAAACTATGTAAAAAATATGTGAACCATAATGTGGGAGGAAAGTATAGTATTTCCTCCCGCGAGTGACATTCACAAAAGATAAAATGACTCTACTCCAGAGGTATATATCTAATTTTTTAACTAAAAAACAATTACGATATATGAATAAATAAATAAATTTGTAAGATTGTTTTGACGGTTGCTAAGAAACCAATCATAAATAATGAAGTGAAAACATATTTCTAAACTTCGATATTATGATATTTAATATAAAATGATCTCAAATTGAATTATAAAGATAAAAGCCTGGTCATATGCTTTAAACTAACTCAGCTACTATCGCCATTTGATTCAAATCTTACTTTATTATAATTTTCTCTCTATTTTGTATAGATTGGATTCCATGACTCTAATTATTAAGTATTCATTGAAAATACTAATTAAATTTAAATGATCTCCTAAGAGACAAATAAATGAAAATAGAGAAAAAAGTAAAATTAAACCAATAATGAAATTTTGAACGGCCAAAAGTTAAAAATTCAAATCAGTTTAAATAAGGATAAGCACAGCGAAATTATATTTTATTTGGCATAACTGGCATTGCTATCAAATATTCGATTTAAACCAAGTATAAAATTTTATCATTGGCAATGCAACTGGCTATAAGAATGTATTAAGTAATTAAGTAGTATATAATAAAGCAGTTGCAAAATGTGTCACTTTCTATACGATTATTTATTAAAAAGTCGTCTTTAATGACCAATATTTTGCATATAATGTACAAGTAGGTACATCAAAAAAGTAATCTTTTTTCGATAAATGAACTAAAACTTTTTGTAATAACTATACTATAGAAACAATAACTGTCACTGGACTAATATTAAAAATTAGAAGGCGCATCTAACAAACGAGTAATTTGTTATATTATCTCAGCATTGATAAATAGTTACTGTAAGAAATTGAACTAATTTTATAAAAAAATTCAACAGCAGTTAAAATGAAAACTAATACGTTCCACTTAGTTCTGTTACATTGATATTTAATACAAGTAATTACAAAGGCAATAACATTAATTGTAAAGCATACAACTGAAAACATCGCCTCCCCTTACACTGTACATTTCAGCCTTACATGAAATGAAATTCCAGCGAAAATCGATGCGTGGCTCAACGCAGCGCGGGGGTGGGCCACCCTAATATTATTTTTGTCAGTCTGTGTCGATATTCAGTCATTGTATGGCGGTTGATTGATCGGCTCTGTTCTAAATTCTTTGTTCATTATTCATGCGTACAACAGGGGAAAGTTTGTCTGTTCGACGCATGGGCGGCGGTGCGGGGGACAGAAGCGAGGCAAGGGGCACGTATGAGAAATGAACGCGGGTCGTATACACCACCTTTGGAGGGACCAATATTTATAATGCATTTTTTTATTATTTATCAAATCTTCGATGTAATCAATAGCTTGCGTGAGGGCTGGCGTCGATAATGTATTGGATGTATGGCAGCCTATTTTGAATTTTGGAAGATTGATTTATTTTGGCGGTTATTGTGTTGGTATACCGGTATTGATATTCGTACCTTTGACACTTTAACACTATTAATAGTGGTTGTTTGGGGTGCAGTAGAATTAGTACTTCGTTCAAACACGGATATTGAAATCTCGTGTTTTTGTCATTCCTGATTATCTATATTTTGTGTTTACTCCAATTTCGAAATTAATACAAATTATATCTCTATAACTAGAATGATGAAATGAAAATAGCAACATACGTAAGGTAAACCAACGTTTGTAGTTATCTAATTAGTAATGCGATAATATTTTACTTTTTCACCCATTTCAATATGACACTAGACGATAATTTCTATAGTAAAAGAACGCAATTTCAGGAATGTTATTTATCTCTATGACAACTGTAGTAAAAATGCTATTTTTAGTAAGACTAAAAAACGATCCATGATAACGTAAAATAATTTTGTCAATTTGTTTTATTTTAATTTGAATAAATCTAAATAAGTGAGTAAAAAATATACTATTTTAAGTTTCGCATCTTATCCTGAAAATTTGTATTTTTAATCCTAATGATCATGTAACTATTATTTTGTCTCTATTTTCTGTCGTAAACTAGAATTTATTTTTGTAGTACCTATTCAATAAATACATAAAAGATAATAATTGAAATAATTCAAACAGGAAGAAGATTATAATATTTTTGTATTTATTTCTTTTTAAAAATCTATGTAAATGTCAACTTTCATTAATTCATTTAAATCTTCCATTAATTGAGAATTGTCATTACTAATTGGAACGCAGTAAAATTTTTGCAATTCCAATTAACACTTGCTACGAGAAATATGTTTCATAATAATTATTTAAATTAATATTATACTATTTAATTCTGAACAATTTATTTTTAAATTTAAGAAGTTCAAAATATTTTTTAGGACTAATAAATCATGTTATTATTAATGCACAGAAGTTTGACATTTATATAAAATGATTTAAAAAGTTAAAAATAGTAAACGTCTTAGTATCATTTTATTAAATAAGGTGTCGTAAATTACGTAAAGTTTCTGCGTAATCAGAAAACTTCGAATTAATTAATATATTAATTAGAATATTTTTATGCTACGTAAAAAAAAATGGATGAAGGTAAATTTATAGGTTTAGTGGAACAAAATAACATTCATTTAAAAGATTTTAAAAATAATTTGAGGACAGGAAATTGTTGGGCAAAAATTGCTCAGATATCAGCAAACAGCAATAACTTCTACGTTTCCAACATTTTAAAATAAAATTAACTGCAAATGTCAAAATAAACGTATAATGTGAAATGCCAATTTACGGTTAAGTTAATTTAACTTAAGTTACGGGTTAAATTGAACAACCGATGACATTTTTCATAGTCAATTATGACAGTTAATTACCTATTTAATGTCGTACATATATTTTTTCAGGGCACATTATTTGGCTCACTTGATATATTACTATTCTGAATTGTGATATATTTAATTAGCTTGTACTTATAGTAAATACGTAATTTATATTATAAACTGGAACCGGTTAATTCGAAATAATACTTTGAATAATTTCAGCGCATAATTTACAAAATTCCACCGCGTTAAACATTTCAACAATCAGCCTAGAAATAACAAGTAAGAAAAATGAGAGTCGTTTAAAAAATTACTGTACGTTTACAACACAAAAATAAAGCACTGTTCACTCTTCTCGTGAAGGCTCTAATTCGTGATTCGTGACTTATGCTCACGTGTTAGCGCCGAGTTGTTCTTTATCGCTCGCGCATTGTTTTTCTCGAAGAAACGTTAAATAATAACGGAGCGCCTATGCTGGTCGAACGACATACATAATTCATACATCAGCTACAGTACATGGTAACGTGTGGCGCTGTTTCATGTGCACTACATGTGTAATTAGCGATACAAGAACTACGGATACCGGCTATTTTACAACTGAAACAAGCGCAGTGAACTCTCAATGCATCTGATATCGTTTCGGAGATGCTATCAGACGAAACGCAAGCGGCTGCCCACTCTTGTCATATTTGAATGATGGTTTCTGAGATAAATGGTATTAAGATGTATCTTTCACCCTTTTTACTTTTTCAAATTATAATAATAGCTGGGTATCAGTATCTTTATGACGGTTACAATTTGACACCAAGGATGATTTAACATGCAACAGTTATTTAAAATGTTGTGTGGTGATGTTTGTACGGTTTAGGTGAATCACGCATTTAATTGAATCAGAAATTAACACCAAATGTTGATATTTTTTGACACATAGTAAGAATTCCACATATTTTGAAGTTGACACTAACGATGTTAATGAAACTTAGTAGTATTTTAATTTTTGATATTTCGGTTTCATCCTTCGGAAAATTCATTTAGTATGTCATTTAGAAAGAAAATTTATAAGAAAATTCATGAAAATTTAGTTAATTAAAAATATAGGTATGTGAGTATTTTAGAGCAATGTAATTTGACCTAAGGAATAGATTGAGACCAAAATCAACTGCTTTCGAGATACAAAATGTTTTGTAACTTCTGAGTCAGAATAGCAAAATAATCATAATAATATTTCTTTTAGTTGGCAATAGTCTTACGTTTAAGTACAGGAGGTCTTTTAATTCGTCCAACTAAATCGCTAAGTAACATGTTTATAGACAATTATATTACTTCTCAAATTCTAAGATTAGTGGCGTAACATATTAGTCAAACCAAATTAAGGACAAACAGATTTATTAAAAAAAATTACGCGAAATTACAACAGATGTTCAAATCGATCACCTTTAGTAAATCTTTCTGCATCTATTCTTTCAAAATTTTGACAAACTTTGACACATTGGATGTCACTACTTAGAAAAGTTACAATTGACATTGACAATTTCACTGAAAATAACGCATTTACTACTTGATTTAAACTTTTTAATGAATTTTAACAAAGAGCTGCGATTGGTCCATTTCATAACTCTTTTGCGGATTAATGAAACATCAGATGAGAATACAGAAATTTGTTTGATACTATTTCAATTTATCATGTAAGCGTTGGCGATACATACTTACATAACATCTTGCATTCGAATAAGCGAAAATTCAAAGTTTGATCATCAAGTTTAGAAAAACTATTTGTATATCGCAGTAAATTTTTATTTTATTTCAATACACAAATTTATAGAAGAAACTGACCAATCTTTTATACCTAAAATTTTATATCAAAACATTAATAGATAAGTATAGATCAATTTCTATTTCTAGATTTGAATAATTAAAATTGCAAATGTTCAATGATTGAAAAAAAACTGTAACATTTGTACTCGACGAGTGTAAAATAAATGTCTTAATTAAATTAGGTGTTAGTGGACAGATAGTTGAAGTGTGGCAATAATTTGTAACCGGTGATAGCTGTAGACACCTGGTCGGTAGTTTGCCCAAAAATGAAATTATCTAATTTTTTACTTGACTTTGTCACTTGATAATTATCACTTTCTATGTTTCATTAATTATAATAGCGAGTAATAAATGAATATCTCCATTTGTCTCACTTCCAAAAATCATTAATCAAATTTACAAATCATGATAAATGACTGTAATAAGAAAAATGAGATTTTTATAAACACCTATTTTGTACCTAATTAATGTCAACAGATAAATCAAACTCAAAAGCTTGAACAATTTAACTCATATTTCACAATTTAAGAATTTAACTTCGATGGAATGGAGATGGCTTAAACAGCTTTAAATGGATAAAATGTTATATATTGATTAGATTGATACCGAATGTCACACAATAACCTATCAATAATATCAACATTACGTCGAATACTATCTGTAGTAAATAGTATAGTACGTACGTTTATATTACAATTGATACATTTTAATATTTTTGTGAATAAGATTTGATAAACGAAGACGAACATTTTCAAATTGTACATAATTCAGTAATTAATGAAAAACTAAAATATATCTTATTGGATGTCTACCTTTTTGTCTTCGCTATTAAAGATAAAACAAAAAATACGAAAAATTAGAAATTACAATTAATAAACTCAATTTTTAAATTATGAATTAGACGCAAAATATAATTGACAATTTGTCGTTAAATAGCCTCAAATTTGCAATTTTATTTGCATTTATTTTGCAAAAAACATATATTTTACATTCATTTGATACAATTATTATGATAGGTGTCCTATTTATAAATTAGTATTCAAATGAATTGAGCAGAAAATATTATTATATGGTCAAATTTACTATTGTATTTTTTTGTTTATTTTTCCTAAGAAATAAGTTAAGCTAACTTTAATTTTAGATCTTTTAAAGTAAATTAAATTTAATTCAATTTAATTCAATGACAGTCGAACATTTGACAGTAATGTTATATATTCTATAAAATAAATCAAATTGATTTGAATTTGTTAATTTAAATACATTTTTCAACACTACTTGTGAAAATTGCATTTTTCTCACCCAATTTAGTTGTGATAGTAACCGTTTACCTCACTAGTGAAGAAAGTAAATAAGTTCTCATTTGACATGATGATCAAGGAAACGTGATGTGTATTTGCAAATACAACTCCTTTGATTTATATAGAATAATTATTAAATTTATTATATCGTAACGTAAAAATGTAATTTTCACGTTTTATGTAGAAAAATATAATATGTAACACACGTGGGAAACGGCCATTGTAAAACTCGTACTCCAATTTTCGTACTCGTTTTGCAATTAAACTATTTTCTCATTATTAGTATTACAATATACTAATTACAGTGTAAGTGAATTTATTTTGTCTTTTATAATACACTTATTACCGATAAAGCATAATAGAATTAAAGAAATAAATTCTTATAAATAACTTAACGAAAAATTGTTTTAATGATTAAAGATAAATTTTGAAAGCATTTTCAATGTTAGTATATTTTAATTAATATGTGTACTGTTACAATAGTAAATCTTTTTGAAGTAAGAGTTAACATGAAACCATATTTTAATATTCGTGATAGTTTCTTCGGTGTAGCGCACGAAACCCATGAATATTCAGTAACATAATGAAGAAAATTCGAAAATTAAATTCATCGGCGCCAGAATCAGGGCAGGGTATAATTAAAAAGTAAGAAAGAAAAAATGTAGCGCGAATCAATACCAAGCAAGAGCAGGCATCGGTCACGGCGAGTTCACGTACTTCACTTGGTGCGATCGTACGTATGACGACGTCGCCGTACCGCAAACAAAACCTGGTTCATAATATTCGATTACGTCATAACTTCTGTTGAACCGGGCAGCATAGCCAGTCATTAATTACCGCGCGGGTGCAAGAACGGGACCAAGGGGCCCATAAATAAAATTCGACGTTCCATTTGGCAACGTCGCCGCGCTGGGCCCGGCGGGGCGGAGGCGGGCGCGGCTGGGCGGATGTGACGCGATGATGGAGCAAGCCTCGGAGAAAAATGATCATGTCAGGGGAGAGAGAGAGCCGGCATGCGAGGGAGCGAGACGGTTGCGCTGCCGGGGGTGGCTGGCAGCGCTTGATGGATTATCCTTTTCTCGTGTGGCGGCGACGGCGGTGGCGGGGGCGGCGGCCGGGGGTGGGGCTTGGCGCGACCGACGACGTCACGCGGCGGTGACGGCCAGATACCACCTCTTCATAAGCGTCCACAACCCCTCTAACTCAAATCCTTGCACAACGGACGTGCGAGCCGAGGATATCTCATACTGATGCATGTTATTCTATTTCAATCTGCACTTTCATTACACGAATTTTAATTGATTCTATTCAGCCACAACCCTCTCACACGTATTTAGAATCAATATCTCTGGATTTAACTAAGTAAATTTTACAAATGTGATTTAATACTTGATAGCAACAGTGAGCATCTATACAAAACTAGATCAATTAATAGGACTGTAGTAGTTTATACAGGGTGTAACAGCGAAACCAACCACCGCCTATATTTTCTTTATTATTATAGTTACAAAAAAATATTATAAAGCAAAGTTGTAGAAGACCAAGGGGGACATCTGGTTAAAGAATAAAATAATTTTTTAAACCAGTGGTTTTCAAGTTACAACACAAAGTTATATTTTTTCAAATGGGTTATACATATATTTTAGCCCTATTCGATAGGGATTTTTTTCTGAATTCAACCATATGACCATTCTACATCCTTACATAATAAAAATATTGAGAAAAATTCAATTGAAATATAAATAATTTTTTATTTTTAATATTAATGTGCGGTAAGCTATGGATGAAAAACAAAAGAACAAAATATTAAACACACAAAGAATAACAATTTACAACAATTATTATTACTTGACTAAGCTAAATTTTGTTCTTTTGTTTTTGTTTTTCATCCATAGGTTACTGCACATTAATATTAAAAACTATTTAAATTTCAATTGAATTATTCTCAATATTTTTATTATGTAAGGATGTAGAATGGTCACATGGTTGAATTCAGAAAAAAATATTCTTTATTTTATTCTTTAAGCAACTTTGCTTTATAATATTTTTTGTAACTATAATAATAAAGAAAATATAGGCGGTGGTTGGTTTCGCTGTTACACCTTGTATATATATATATATATATATATATATTTAGCTTGGATGGGATTAGAACTCAAAGAATCTACAGATTCGGATGTCGTAACGCTATCCACACCATCGTACTGCCGGAAAATTTGCCTTTAATTATAAGAAGTTTTTTGAAATGAATGAATTGTGCCGCCTAGGAACTTGAAGCAAGACCACAGAAAATCATTTCGTCGTAGTTTAAAATTACACCCCGCACAAATTCCGTAAGCATAACATTGCGTTAGTGCGACTAATTAAAATTCCTCCGATTAAATCCGTGATCTCGCTGATTAGAGCCGCGGCTAGAGACGCTGTCTGCTATCGGCAGATTCTCTCCAGGGTTCAGCTGCTACTCGCCAACGCTTCCACCAACGCCAACTCCAACTCGAACTCGAGAAGTCTGTCTACCGCGTATAGGTACTGATTTATGCTTTGTTTGGTCTGCGCCAGAGCAAGGACGAATTCCTTTCCCTGCGCTCTTGATTTATGTCCAACCGGCTGCATTTCTCTATGAATAAGGGTTGTTCTACCCTTGTGCGACGTATTTTCTAGGCTTTTTAGTTGGTTTTAGTTTCCACAGGGATGAGTTCATTAATGCACCTGTTATGACGAGTTAATATCGGAACAAAATTTATTGTTATTGCTTTTCGCAGCCAGTATTTCACTCTCGACTTACCACATACTTACCACAGCTTATCTGCTCCAACTGCTTGTTGTTTAAATAAATATTTGTGATTGGCCGTTTCACCTCCCTACATTTCACACTTATATATTCGAATTTGGATTCCAGACTTAAATATTAATTTGAAAACAGAAGTTTTATTGTTATTTCTATTAATCCCGCTTCGCTATTCATAAGGGGTAACATAGTTATGATTAAAGCCCGGATTTGTAGGAAATTGCCTAGATTCAAATTTTAATATACTTCAGGCAATTTAGTTTTTCTATACATAGGTAACATGTTTACGTGTAATGGAAAGTTTTTTTTCGTGCCTTAGAGCCTATTTTTCCTATATTTTGGTTTTTGTGCCTATTTTACCTTATACAGCCTATTTCATATTTTATTGAGCAGACAAGATTTATCAGCGCATCTATCATCTATTTCGTTAACTAATTCAACACTCGGCAAAGTGTTTGAACCTAACTTATAATATTTAAAGTACTTACTTTGTCTTTAATCAAGTTTTTATGTGTGAATTTAAAATCTCGAAAGGCAAAACGCGTTTTAGTCAAAATTTTATGTGGAATTCAATTGTGCCTTTGCCATTATAAGAACGCCCCGGTCACGTTTTGTGGTGTCGAACGAAGTTTTCAGCTTACAAGCAAGTTCTGACTGACCGAAAGCAGTCCCTTTCCGAAAATTGCATTGAGAAATCGCTCATATTATTTTGTGAATCAAAGTATACTACATAGTTTGAATTTGTATAATAGTTAATTAAATCTCAACCCTAAATTATTATTTTTCAGATTGAGTTAATTTTTGTTTAAAATGATGATTTCTAATGAAGAGTAGATACGAGTACCAATATTAGAAAAAAAAATAGTTTATAATTTTTTTTAAAGAAACTATTTATATATAGGCTGCCTAAAATACCGCCTATTTTAGAGTAATTACCAGCCTATATGCCTGCTTATTTAGGTGTTTTTAAGTGCCTAAATATCCGGGCTTTAGTTATGATTAAATAATATTATTTTAGATTTGACTATGTATGAGAAATAAGTTTGGCGCTTCCATTGATGTAACAAATGAAGCTTGCTGCACTCATCAGCAACAATTATAGCGTAATACAGTGGCGACACCTGTAAATGCAACACACTGCAAGTGGCAAGAAACTAACAGAGGCCCTCCGCGACTCTGAAGTATTTTAACTCGACTATAGTGTACAACACTTTTTAAAAAGCAAAGTTATTTATTGTGCTCATCATGTTGGTAGCACAAAAGGTGCGGTTGTAAATAATGTTCACACTATATTTTCGGGGCCTTACTCACAGAGGACTGCCATTTGTCTAAACGGCTATTAATTTTAATTTTAGTCTTTTTTCTACACGCCCTTTAAGATTCATTGTACCAGATTGCCTCGTTCACGTGTACGCTTGTATGCGATTTCTCAATAACGCGACCGTTCGAGAGGATATCTTCATTACCGACGAAGAATTAATTCCATTACTGAATTTTAAATGGGAAATTATAACGATATAAATATTTATTCCTTCAATTTATCAACTGTGCCTTTCAATCGAGATGCATTTTTCATTTGCTAGTGTTCATTATTGCATTATTTTCACTGAATATGTTATTTTAAAATATGGGCTAAGTTCAGTTTTATTTTTAATAAAATTTTATGCGTACAAAAATATCATTTACCGAGATCTGTTACGACAGAGTGCCACATTCTATAAGGTAAAAGACGTGATGATATATTTATTTTTTTATTTTAATATTTTTATTAGTTCTAATCTTGAAAATTCATTTAAGAAGTATTATTTCTGTTCAGAATATTATTAAAGCGATTAACGGAAGGTTATTGGAAGGAGGCTTCAATCTGCAGAAACTTTTTTATTTGATTTTTTAGAGATTTCGGACAGAAGGAATAGTCAACAAATGTAATAAACACCAAGGGTTGTTATACCCCTTAGAAACATTTACAAAAATTTAAAAAAAATCGGTTAAAATTTGCTTGTATCGTAATTCAATGTCATTGTGCGTATCTTCCTTAATTTTTGAGATATAGCCTCCGGAATAGTTGAAAAACTATGTAACTAATCCATAAGGAAATATAATGGTACAACTAAATGAATGAATGTATAAGAAATTGGAAACATATTATGAGAAACTACAGTGTTCTTTAAGTTCTCAAATAGGGCAATATGTATTAATAATTTACAGTACTCGTATGGGGTAGGTGGCTCAGTGGTATCGAGTCGGCCTGTGGATCTTGAAAATTTTCACCAAATTAAATCTACCCTTGTGGCTCCCCCTCCACAAACATCTTTGGGGGCCATGATTTGACGGCTGGTAACCGAACTTCGCACGAAGAAATATATCACTTACCGAGATCTGCTAACGGCAGAGTGCCACACCCAGTAATGGGTAAAAGGCGTGAGGAATATTTTATTTGTAATATATATAAGCATATTTTAATATAAGAGCATTTATAATATCATTAATAGTCAAACAGTTTCTTCACAAATAATCCGTAAGAAAGTTTTATATTGTCATAGTCATATTGATAGCATTATTTTATGTCGGAATAGTAACTCTAAAAAACAAAAGCTATTTTGGACTTCTTGTCCATACTCCTAATTCATTTAGTTACTCTAGGTGTTACTAAATAATAAAATGTTTGCTTAGTTTTCTATCAAAATTGATATAATATATTGCTGTCATTTTGTAATCATGAAAATAAAACATCTGTATCCATTTGGATCAATTGTAACATACATTTGTCTTATTGAACCGGATCACTTATTTATTTCACTAGAATACTTGACTCACTTTACTTCCAGTAAATACTAAATTTACTGATTCGGATTTAGATTAAAGTAACAAACCCAAATAAGTGGATCAGTTGCTCTAGTTCAGTTCATTTCGTCATACTGTTTAATTTATTTGAACTGATTCAAGTGAACCAAGTTGCATACGGAATACAGTTGATGTTTACTCTGTGTCCTATATGTTTACTAATTAATTTAAATTTCTGTTTATACAATTATACCTATGTAATATTCATTGATTGAAACGATGTGGTCAATAAATTAAGATTTGGAAGTTCTATAAATATTTTTTTATTTGAGTCTAGCTGTAGAATTATATTTCACTGGGTTCCTATTCTTGTTTTGATAAATTTATGTATCTCGCGTGACCTACAAAGATTAATAATTTTGTACACGTTATTTATTTATTTTTTTAAATATCATGTACCAGCTAGAAACATGTATTTCATTTCCCTTCAAATTATTCATTCTTTAACTCTACGTCTAAATTTAACCATCTAAAAGTTTATATTTTAATGAAGGCAAAGAATAAAGACTTTTGTCAAAACTCAAATACTAACTTAATAACATTTAAAGCAGACTGATATATAAATAGTTGTTTTACATATCATTTCACAACCATAAACTGTTTTTTTTACATCAAAGACTATTTTACGGCCGCTATAGCCACTCGTTTGTTTAAGTAGCAAATTCATAAATTTCAGATGGAATCCACAGGTCATCTCGATACCACTGAGCCACTTACCGTTTGTCTCAGTTGAAAACTTAAGATCCGTCCAAAAATGAACACTTTTACAATCTTGATACACAAATAACTACAATGCTTAAAATTGTACACGGATATATTAAAAATTGAATGTAAATAAAAACTATAAATTATATTTAAATATTTGTAAGAAAAATAATAACTTAGGTATTCTTACAAGTAATTGAATATAATTTATAGTTTTAATATTATATTTTGAAAATATCCCTTTAATGACATTTAATAGCACAATTAAAAAATAAAATAAAAAATGAGGCATTACGCTAGGTACCTATATAATAACTAATTAATAAATGATTATTTGTAGGCATTGTTTATACTTTTATTTCATTAGTAATATAATTATAAATAATTAAATGTACTATTAAACCAGTGAGACTAAAAATGTTCGCTAGGAATGAAATACCCTAATTTTTGTGAATTTCAAAAAAAAAATCTTCTTGTTCTATAATCAGTATATCAAATTATATATGTCATTAAAGTTTTGTGCTGAGGTATAAAAACACCTTATATATGGATTTATTATTTATTCATTATTTTTTTATAATTGCCTACCTGCAACCTAACGTTCAGTTATTTTGTAAGTTGTAATATAAGCAATATTTTGTTTAAATACATAAAAAATGGAAAAGTTTCATTAATTTTTGATAAGGATTATTAATTTACGAACGAACACTATTCCTGATTTGTTGATAAAATAGTTTAAATAACGAGGAATTTTCGGTTGTAGTTATTATGAAAATAAGCACACTATTTAATATTTCACATTTGAAAACACGAAATCAAACGTGTCATGAATCACAGTCACGACACAATGGCTGGGCCATTCATCAACCTCAAAATTTGTAGTGAGCCAACCGGCTGACAAATTCAACATTCTTTTATTGGCATAATAAGAAATGGCATCAGTGCGTTTGAAGAATCCAACCACAGTAAACACTAACGAAACAAATGGCTGGCAGTGCTTTGTGGCGTACAAAGCAACGTGGCTGAGCTTCGGATCGGACGAACCCCGTCGTTGAGAGGGTCGGCTTCCAATAAGCAACCATTTCGACCTTTCCCATCTCACATATTCACCAAATTTTATCTCATTTTAACCAGAAAACCAACAATATTATAAAACTATTAGAAAAATTTGAATATACACACAATGTCAAATGTAGAATTATATATATCATCACGCCTTTTACCCAATACTGGGTGTAGCACTCTGCTTAAGCAGATCTCGGTAAGTGATATATTTGTCTCGTGAAGTGCGGTTACCAGCCGTCAAATCACGGCCCCCAAAGTTATTAATGGACAGGGAGCCACAGGGGTAGATTTAATTTGGTGAAAATTGTTTGTCAGCTGTGGAAATCGAACCAGGGTTCTCAAGATCCACAGGTCGACTTGATACCACTGAGCAAAAGGAAATTTTTATATTTAAAATTTAATAATAAAATGTATATGAGCAGAAGTCACCATTGTCAACTGATATTAATAAGTTTTGTACAATAATGAACAATATCGCAAAGACACTTGTGAGTTTATGAAATATTTTCTGTTTATCAACAAATATTGATGTGATTTTGTTCATTATTTATAGCTTTACGGATCTATAAACTTACAAATTTAACATATAATTCCACCATTAGTCGGGACAATGTATAAAAATATTGCAGTAATATTTATTTATTTATTTGTGTTACTCTGTACAACAGGAAGTTAATCTCAATTATAATCCGATTTCACTTAGACACAGTATAGTAGTTCAAATATATTTTTAGCTTGAGTGAGATTCGAATTTGGGATCTCCGGATTCGAATTCCGCAATGCTACCCATACCACCGAACTGCCAGACGTGTACGTAATTATTACTACTTACATTTAATTTTTTCTAAATCTACCCTTGTGGCTCCCCCACCACTAACATCTTTGGGGGCCGTGATTTAACGGCTGGTAATTGCACTTCACACGGAGAAATATATCACTTACCGAGATCTGCTTACGGCAGAGTGCCACACCCAGTAATGGGTAAAAGGCGTGATGATATATATATATATATATATATATATATATATATATTTAATTTTATAGTTATATGTTACCAGAATCTTTTGTTTTTATACGTATTTTTTATGTTTAACTGAATATAAATTTAACTTAAATTGACTGTGTTTTTTAGTCATTCGAGCTCATGTGTCTCGCATTTACCAGGGATTTTTACTATTATTTAAATCTGCAAACTTGAAAGCATTTATGAATGGCATTAACAGTGTCAATCTTTCTGTCGAGCTGGGAGCGTCCGAACTGCAAGTCGCCCCCAGCGCAAGAAGCAGCGCTCCCGGCGACTGCGGCTCGTAGCCCTGGGGTGGCGCGGACAAAAGCGAAATTATAAATGAGCGCGTAAGAAAACACGCAAGATAAATGCTCAGCCGAATGAGAAAATGGAAACGGTAATGAATAGTAATGAATGGAACGGTTAAAGGAGAGAGTGAAATGTTTTGTGTTCGGCGGTGGCGGCACGGCGGCGGCGACCCTGCACAACCTGATAAATGATAACTTTATATAGTGTAATTATCTTTTATTGTTTAGGCTGCGGTGCACTGAGGATTCGCCGCGATTTGGGCCACTCTTTGCGCTTTTATGTCGTCATATTTGTTTGTGGCTTGCTTGTGTTATTTATCTTCCGGTTCGTGCGTGCTGAATAAATAGTTTTGTGATTTCTAAAGTAACAATATTTTAAGACGCTCATTTATAATGACTCGTAAACACAAAATTTATCATGCCAGAAAAATTAAATTATCTCAATTTATCAACATATCATCAGCTTCTACTAGCGTCCAATTTTATCAAATTAGAAATTAAAATTTATTTTCAAACTACAATAAACATTATTATCAGGAATAATACTCCAAAAGATGATAATTATTTGAGAATTATTAGTCATTACCATAGCAAATTCGCGACACAAAAATATCATTTGAAAATTTTACGAAACGAAAATTAGGGATATTTTCTGTGATATTTTGTTGAGTAAATAAATATATCATCACGTCTCTTACCCATTATTGGTTGTGGCAAATGCGATTACCATCCGTCAAATCACGCCCCTCAAAGATATTAGTGGTGGGAAAGCCACAGGGGTAGATTTAAATTAGTGAAAATTGATTGTCGGCTGTGGGAATCGAACCCGAGTTCCCAATTCCACAGGCCGACTCGATACCACTAAGCCACCAGAGTAAAATTTAAAATTAAATTGCTGTGGAAAAGAAAAAAAAATTACTTCGAGTGGTATTTAGAAGGAATATTTTTTTAAAAATTGATGTATTATTTAACAAATTATAGGGTACATGACTCAGTGGTATCGAATCGGTCTGTATATTTGATAACCCGGGTTTGATTCCTACAGCCGACAAACAATTTTCACCTCATTAGAACTATCCTGTAGTTCTTTCTCCACTAAAATGGCCGTGATTCGACGGCTGGTAACTGCACTTCACGCGAAAAATTATATCACTTACTGAGATTCTCTACGGCAGAGTTTCACACCCAGCAAAGGATAAAAGGCGAGATAATATAATTATTTATTTTTTATTTCACAAATTGATTAATTTATCGTAACTATAGCAACTAGATGAAAAACATGCATTTTTCTCGTTGTAATATCCATCTTATTTGTTAATTGGACAATAATTTAAAAACGATATTATTATTTTTTTTATTTTCACAATCAAAACTAGATATTAAAAGGTATTATCTACTAGATATTAAATAGTTATTATTAATTAAAATATTATTGAACTTACCACATTTATCTGCTGCCAATCCGAAGAAGAAAAGTCTGAAAAAGAAAATTATGTCATTATTTTAGCAATTTCTAACATTATAGTTTTATAGCTATCTTTTCAATGATACACTATGTCCTATAAAAATTATTATCTATTTATTTACATTTTAGCATAATAGGAAGTTAAATTCAATTGTAGTATCATTTTAGTGCCATCTAAATCACTCAGAAACATTTGTATTTCTTGTAAATAAATTGAAGACTTAAGTTAACGGAAACACGAGAAATTCAATGTTGTTTAGTGTATTTTCTATATCTCGTTTAGTTTTTGAGATAGAGCCTCGGGAAAGTGCAAAATCTGATAATTTGGGACAAAACAATTTTTCCGGAATTTAAATCTTAAAAACTAAACAAAATATGATAACGGCACTAAATTCCTTGTGTTCGAATTGACTTTTAAGTCAAGTTGTAGCAAATTTGAAGCGATTTTAAATTGTTGAAACTTTCTTGGATTTAAAAAAAATTTAAGCCTGTTTTCTTTAAATTGGCTCGCTGAATCCAATGGTAAAATCCCCAGATACGTACAAATGTCATATTTTTTGAGATATTGTCCAAAAACTGTAGTTGTTTTTGATAAAATTTTGGCGGAAATTAAAAAAATAAAAATCGCTGAAAAATTGTTTATAAATTAGTTAACTTCAATTTGTAATCAACTACAGTTTTTAGGAAAGCGAATTAAAATTTAAAAAATCAGAATTATTGTAAAGTTCATTTTATTTCGGAAAACAATTACGTAGGTATATTTACTTGTGAAAAAGAAGAAGTTATTTTGTTTGTATTTGCTTGGATACCATGATTGAGTTCAAAATTTTTCAAGAACTCATGAAAAAAAAGAAGGTTTTATAATATCTGTGTGTAATGTGGTAATAATAGAAGAGAACAGAACTTAAACGTCACGTGACACGTTGGGTTCAAATAAAGGGGTTAAACTCTCCCATACATAAATGTTTTACTGCAATAATAACACCTTGGGACGGCGGTAATAAGTTTTAAATTGGCAGCAAACACGCTTGCCAGCAAGAAATACGTTGGTGCGTGGTGCGAATCTGCCCCAACAGGCACGCGACAACCCCCGCCATCTGTCGGCAAATAGCAGAACCGCGCGATTCGCACCGGAAATGAAATATGACTGCAATGAAACGGCAAATCAAATGCGGTATTCGCTTCTAAATGCATATGAAATTGCAGTTTTATTATCTGCTAGCAGTAAACGCCGTGTGGAAAAAGTTAATGTATTGGTCGTATGCGTTCATGTTGTAGGGAATAAATTGACGGTTGTGAACGATTTACTTCATGGAAAAAGTTGAGGATATAATTTAACCTGTTTCAAACTCTAATGGAGCTCCACATTAGTTTCTTTTGCGTTTGTAGTTTCATATTTTTAAAGTGCAATTTGAAATATTTATTATAAATGATTATTTTTCATATTGTTGCGCATTGTACCTACTATAAATTAGTTAGCACATAAGCGCCGATACAAGAAAAATATGGGAGCAAATGTTTATAAATGCATGCAACAAAAATTAATAAACATAAATACATTCGAAAATGTGATAATTTAAATGTTAATTTTTATTGTTTTCATTGTAGTTCGATTTTGCTGTTCAAACTATACATAATGAAGAATAGCGTTACTGAATTCAATTCGCACAACAATGTAAATTCAGATGTTCAAATTACTGGTTATTTGATTGTTGAAATCACAATACTACTTTGTTATTATCTCTCATTGTTGTACTCTTTCATTGTTGTAATTTTCAATTGTAATTTTTTATTGTTGTAGTTTTTCATTATTGTAATCAAATAGGACTAGGTATGTTTCAACTTGCGTTATGGTTTACTGTTTTTTTTACAGAATTATTAATATTTCTTTTCTATAATGTTCTACACGTATTATTTAGTACGTACAAATGACTCCATTTGAATGTTACCAAATAGAGAAAATAATTAAAATATTTGAAAGAAATCTATTTTTGATTAGTACACCATGGAACCAATATTTGTCATAGACACCAAATGTAGGGAGGAAAGTACCTTTCCCCCACGCCCCTAATAAATCATATATAAAGATGCACCCGGTCTTCTCAATAAATATGATTAAAAAATTTAATAAACTTTAGCTTACA
This sequence comes from Pterostichus niger, assembly GCA_947425015.1. Classification (NCBI taxonomy): domain Eukaryota; kingdom Metazoa; phylum Arthropoda; class Insecta; order Coleoptera; family Carabidae; genus Pterostichus; species Pterostichus niger. The sequence goes on from OX380341.1 coordinate 32,499,745, forward strand.
ATTCAAAATAGTTCAAATAATACGAACATTATTTTTTCTTTAATTCGTATTATTTATTCTTATCTGATTTCAAAATATTTTGTAATTTAGGGTAGATGGCTCAGTGGTATCGAGTCAGACTGTGGATTTAAAACCCGGGTTCGGTTCCCTCAGCCGAAAAACAATTTTTACCACATTAATTATTATCCCTATATCTCCCTTTTCTCTAACATTTTTGAGCTGTAATTTGACGGCTCATAACCACTTAAATATATCACTTACCGGTATCTGTTAATTGAAAGGTCTTTCTTCAGTAGCACCGCTGTTCTTCAAATAAATAAATATATCATCACGCCTTTTACCCATTACTGAGTGTAGCACTCTTCCGTAAGCAGATCTCGGTAATTGATATATTTCTTCGCGTGAAGAGTATAATTTAAGTAAAACAATATAGAATTGGGATATAATGTCAAATGAATTCATAAACATTGCTGTCAATAATACTATTTGATATATTTTTTTTAAGTGATGCATAATATTTGATGAACGTCAGTGGAAATGGCTTTAAATTGTACTTAAAAAGTTGGATTTTTTTGGACACCACACAATAATTTTTTGAAGTTGTCGTTTATGCTTGAGTTCTAGTACTTAATATTATTATTCAAATGGAATTAAAAGTACATGTTACTGAAAACATAATTCACAACAAATAATACAAACATATGAATATGTAATATAAGAAAAGCTTTCGAATGATTAAAAATATAATCATAAGTCATTCAAAAAAGTACTATCTTGATCAGCTCCCTCGTTAACAATATTCATTAGCCACTAAATTTTTATGTAGTCAACAGTAAGTTATTATTTTGTCTAATTGCATCGTATTTAAATATTTTATTAAGCATACCGGATGAACCTAGTTCAAGTTATTATTTGTAATTTTCTTTTAAATGTAGCATAATTTAACTGCATATTGTATAGGAAAACTCAAGCTAGTTAAACAGTTGCAAAGTAGGTATCTATATTATACCTAATAGGTATAAGGTTGAAGATATTCTCATGATCGTTATATGGTTATTAACCTAAAAGTAGGGTATTTACTCCATTTACCTGTTTATCTTATCAAGGTTAGGTATTATGTGAGAATATAAAATGAATTGTATATTACCTATATTAATAATTGCTATGCTCTCGCATTAATTGTCCAGATTATTAATCGCCGATTAACATATAAATTAGTTACTATATTTTTCCGTTGATTGTACCTTTTCAAGTTTGAGAAAATCTTATTTCAATCTATAACAATTTTGTTAGGTTATAGCCACGATAAATTAAGACTGATAGAAGCGTGAACTGCGTATACTAAAACCTGAAAATGTTTACTAATATAAGTACGTGTTTCTTGTTCTTTGTTTGGAATATCTTTATCGATGGAAGTATCGAAGTCCATCGCAGTTTACATACAATTATTTTAGGTGAGTAATCTGTTAGAAATGTTTTGATAACCTGACAACAATTTTCAGTTCACTTAAAATTAGCTAACACCAGCGTTTTTTTGTTGTTTATATTTTCATAATGATTTTAAAGGAATATTACATAAATATTATTTAGCTAGAAGTGTCAAAATCATTTCGTTACTATTTAGTGCTAGCCAATATTTGCTATATTACGTGTATTGTATGCATCCAAAAAAAACGGTCATTAAACAAAATCATGTTTTAATAGGAATTATTAATGTGTAATTATATATATATATATATATATATATATATATATATATATATATATATATATATATATATATATATATATATATACATTAATGAATGATTAACGGAAATATATTTTTATAAGATTTGTAGATTTGAAACTCTGTAAATGATAAACAAAATCGCAACAAAACTTATGACTATATGAACAATTTTCTACTTATCAACAAATATTGATGTGATTTTAATAATTATTTACAGATTTATGGATCTATAAACTTATAAGTATATTATTAAATATTTATTAAGTAAGATATTATCGCTCCTTTTACGCATTTTTGATGAATGTTGCATTTTTGCATTTTATGATTATCTTGTATGAAGTCGTTAGCAAATTGGTATAAAATAGTTCGTTATATAGTTATTAATTGTGTAAGAGAAATGTCAAGCATTTTCAGGTTGGGTAGTTTCGGTGCGAGTAACATCTCATTAATATTCATTAAGAAAGTAGATTTTTTGCACGCGACCAGTGACGGAAAATGAAAAACGAACTGTCACGCCGAAACAAACAGAAAGAAAACTTATCGGAAACGTGACGCATGACTGAAATTCCAGCATGATTTAAAAGTCCCCTAGCAAAGTAAGTTGTACAAACGGAATTCCCCCGCCGACATCGCTTGTTTAATATTTATAACCTATTTTCGCATTCTGGTTCGTTAGCACTGAAACGCAAAGAATATTTTATAAAATCCTCAAACGAAAGAAAGGGTTCGGAAAGAAGTTTCGGCCATCATCAAGAGGGGCGGTTGGCGGTTCGGTTTGTGCCGAGGGTTGTAACTTCCGAGGGAGCGGAATCATCATTTTTCTTCGTCCGAAAAACAAGCAAGTCCACTTAGTCATGGCGCTGGGCCGGCATGGCCGCCGGGTGGATGCCACTCCACCACCGCTGCCGCCGCCACCGCCACTGCCGCCCGCTGCGTCTCCAGAGATGAGTGAGACGTGCACCGAACCAAGATCGTTAGCCACGCGACTGCTGCGTCCACTACTCGGATACTCTGGGGTTTAGATGTTGAACAAGCACTTTTAACATTCAACCTTCATTATTCATTACCCTACTGGATTCTATCAATTCATAATTTTATTTTAAACTCTGATTAAAGATATTTATCTTCTGTTAATATACATATCAACTAAATTACAGTGGACTGATAAATAGACACAGTGCCAGATTATTAAATATTTTCTTACGACCCTACTACTACATCCGTTAATATTATACGCCGTCATCCAAATACAGGGTATTTCACAACTTCTGGCACTTATTTTAACCCCATATAGTACTCAACGTACTGATTATATTTTTTTTTTCAAAATTCGAATAAAAAATGTTTACATTATTTTTTACCACTGGACTGATTAAAATGATTTCTATACTAATTTCGCAAAAAGCATGTTTTGAATGTGTGATACTAATAGCACAACTATGTAAAAATAATGGCAGTTCCGACACAGGGTTGCAAGGCGTGCGGGGCACACGGGCGGCAAGCCATAGGAGCGACGGGGCCGCCCGCTCTAAATTTATTTTCAGAAAATTTTAAATAACTACTGTCAAAACTAATTTACTTTATTTAATATAAAATTGTTTCAGTTTCTCATTCTCTGTCGGCCATCTTAACAGTATTCACGTGCAAAATTTCAGTTTTTAATATGTTTACTCACATGTAATGCCTATGGCACACTGGTCAAAGAGCGTCGATGAGCATCGATGAGCTCAACAGAACGCACCCTTCATTGACAAACAATAAAAGCTTCTAAAGTTGTGAAAGAAAAACTAAATTTCAAAAATATGCTAACGTGAAATGAGACACAAAAGATACGAGTGAAATGAGATACGTTCGTTTCATCGATGAGCTCTTCGATGGAAATAGAGGAGCCTCTGATTTTCGTCGATGACGGGTGCGTTCTGTTGTTTCATCGAAGAACTCATTGATGCTCATCGACGCTCTTCGACCAGTGTGCCATAGGCATAATATAACTTGTAAAATTCACGATTTATATAACTTTTAGCGTATGTTTATGACAGTTGCTCATCTGTAAAACTAATTTGGGCTGTTATTTAATCATTCACAATGTAAAAAAACAGAGATTTATTAGGATTGGAAAAATATTTTTTTTTATAAATGCTGAAGATGATGGGTTAACCATCGAAACGTCCAATAAATAAATACAATTAGTCAAGGATCCTAAAGCCATATATTCCTATCCAAAATTGAAACACAGGATCAACACATATTCCAAACAAAAGTTAAAATATGTACTTAAAAAGATGTATCAAAATATAAAACATCAGTTTTGGAAAATGTAATTTCCTTCCATTTCTAAACAAATTTTAAATTGTGTTTCGTTAAAAATAAAATAATGTGGTAGTTATAAAAAGGACGTAGATGATGACATGACTGTAATAACTTAAATGGACGTATCATAAATTATTAAATTTTAATGTAACCAACTAGAGGTCTGCATTATACATGAATGCGGAATGGATATTTATATGAATATTTTATGCCGGAACAAGCTTGTTTACAGATTGAATCTGGTAAAGAAATTACTGGGCCTGAAAATTTTTAACTACTTTATGAGTACATATTTTTTCTTAACAATAATGCTTATTTACAAGATACACGATGTTTAATGAATGTAAAATTAATTATTTGCATTATAAGATAATTACTCATTTTCATATTATCTTCATGCACACGGAATTATCTACTCAATTTGTTTAATTATCATTTACTTCTTTACATTACCTCTCATTTTATTAAAAACATTGTAATATATGGTGTTAGATAAACAATTAAAACTTTGATTTAATTTCTTAAAAACGGGTGGAAGGAAGGTTATACAAAAATTCAGTATGTTTATAAATATCGCTTGCCATAGGTGTTTCACATGAAAAGTCAGGTTATCATTGCGCAAAAGAGTTAATTTTAGATAGAAATCCTTCAAAGACAATTAAATTATGCAAGTCAGTAATCACATTTTATTTTGCATGTTTCTTAACTGAAATATCGGGTTTAAAATTTAGTAAGAATTGCTTATCTATATTGTGATAGCTGTGGAAATGAAACAAAATTATAAACAAATGTATAATGTTTTATCTGGCAGGAAAGTTTAGTTTTGAATGTATATGTGATTTATTTAAGTGTTTAAAATAGTTATTTGTGTTCCTCGTGCACTATTACCGTGCGCAAGTAATAAAGAATCACTTTACACTCGTGATACACACATATTTTTTTCTACGGATGCATCTTAAATTATTAATAAACGGATATCTACATACATAAAATAAATTCGCTCTGTCAATATGACAAGTTATGGAGTTGGTGGTCTAGTGGGTATGCAGTCGGCTTGCGGTTCTTGAGGACTCGAGTTTGATCCCCGCAACCGACAAACTGGCTTTCACTAATTTCATATCAACTCCTGTGGCTTCCCCTCCACTAACAATTTTGGGAGCACTTCACGCGAAAAAATATATCACTTACCGAGATCTGCTTAGGCAGAGTGCCACACCCAGTATTGGGTAAAAGGCGTGATGATATATTTATTTATATTTATTTTAATATGACAAGTTTGATTGTATCCCTGGTAACTATTGAAATAATCACGCATTTCATACTATTTATTTCCATCTTCTCTGTAAATGACACTTATTTACGGTAAGTAAGAAAATAAATAAATACAGCGTGTACCCTGTAAAATTTTACAGGCTCATAGAAGAGATCTGTAAAAGTTTACAAGGATTATAAAAAAAAAGTATAAACTAATTAAAAGTTATTACTTGCAGCATCTGCAATATCTAGTATATTTTCTTGAATTGCAAGATGCTCGCATTCAAAATCTTTGTCGGGCAAAATCCATTATTTTAAATTATTTATTTATAAAATTCAAGAAACATCACGCTACATCCTATTAAATGGGATAGCATGACCTCCAGAAACTTTCACAAAACGCTCACTCATCAGATTCATTAAAATATCAGTCCTTGTCCAACATTCTCATCCTGACATACCATACTCACTTCAATCGCACTCACGTTTCCTCCTTCAACCTTCAATAACATCCATCCATTTGCTTCGATGAACTTGCTTCATTAATTAATCTTGAAATAAATGCAGAATTTAGTTGTCGACAACTGGTATTTGAAGTATTTTTGACTAAAATTAGATGGCCACTTTTAAGCAAGAAAAAACTAATATTCAATTAAAACGCCTATGTTCAATTTTTTATGTTACATCCGGTATATGGTAATCTCTATTTTAGTACATTTTAAAATTAATTTAAATCCAATTCAAATAAAGATGCATTTTGTTAGTTAATTGCATATTTAATTTTTACCTTTTTTAACTGCAATTTCATTAACCTTTAGTTTTAAAATATGTATAATTCATAATTTATAATAACATAATATTATGTTTCAAAAAGTTTAGTGCTCAGGTGCCAATTTCAGACTGAATCAAGCGGTAAAGATTCAACTGTGAAATAATCCGAGAGAAAATACTTTCGTAACATTTTTTCTTTCAAGTTTCATTCAACCCCACATTGAAAATGAAAGCAAATCAGATTTTTGTGTTGTTGAGTGTAGATTTGGGCGCAGGAAAATAACTAATAAAACAACGGAGGCCCTGTTCCCTTGCGGGCCTCGTCTTGGGTAATCAGCATGTGTTATAAATTACTCGGCGTGAGGCCTATACGCAATTTCAATTTTCATAAGCCTACGCCACCGCTGTGCTTACTTATACGCAGCTCCTTCAAAGATTACCCGAGATTGGGCCATTGATCACGCTGTTGCCAAGTTTATTTTATTTACGAAATACTTGAATTTGATTTATTTCTCTAGCCAACTATAATTGTTTTAAATTCACGCTGAATTATATTCCTACTCGAATATGTCACTATAAAACATTCTAGATATTGTTGCAAATAAAAATATATATTTTTATACACTGCGTTCACAATCTATTCTTTAATATCCTGAAGTTTAATAATAGAGGTTATTGTTACTTTGTTTTTGGTAAATTTTTATTTTGTAAAATTAGTATAACTACGCAGCTACATTTTAAATGTCATGATAAATTCAAATATTGTAAAATGGTCTTAAATTACAATTTGGAAAAAATGTCAATGATAGATAAATATTTCATAATATTAATAATAGGAAAATCAATTTAAAACGATTATAATTTGGTAAGCTATAACCTAAGAAATATCAACATCTTTCTTTTAATATTATATATTATAATTACTAAAGCCCGGATTTTTAGGCAATTGCCTAGATTCAAATTTTAACATACTTCAGGCAATTTAGTTTTTCTATACATAGGTAATATGTTTACGTATAATGGAAGATTTTTTTTTCGTGCCTTAAAGCCTATTTTTCCTATATTTTTGTTTTTGTGCCTATTTTACCTTATACAGCCTATTTTGCCTATTTTTGTTGCTTATTTCAACTTTTATTGAGCAGACAAGGCATATCATCTTTTTCGTTGATTAATTCAACACTCGGCAAAGTGTTCCATCCTAACCTATAATATTTAAAGTACTTTGTCTTTAATCAAGTTTAAGTCAAAATTTTATGTGGCAATTCAATTGCTTCTTTGCCATTAATCAATGAAGCTGAGGTAACTTTAGAGGATATAGCTAAATATAAGAACGCCCCTGTTACATTTTATGATGTCGAACGAAGTTTTCAGCTTATAAGCAAGTTCTGACTGACCGAAGACAGTCTCTTTCCGAAAATTTCATTCAGCAGTTGCTCGTAATAGTTTGAATTTATATAATAGTTAATTAAATTTGAATTTATATAATGAGAACCCTAAATATTTTTTTTAGATTGCGTTAATTTTTGTTTAAAATGAATATTTTTTTCTAATGAAAAGTACGAGCACCAATATTAGAAAAACAATTAGTTTATAATTTTTATTAAAGAAACTATTTATATTTAGGCAAACAATTTTCACCAATTTAAATCTACCCCTGTGGCTCCCCTTCCACTAACATCTTTGTGGGCCGTGATTTGATGGCTGGTAATCGCTCTTCACGCGATGAAATATATCATATACCGAAATTTGCTTCGGCAGAGTGTCACACCCAGTAATGGGTAAAAGGCGTGATAATATATTTATTTAATTTGCACGAAAATTACAAAATTATAGAATCTGCTAACCACGTTGTTAAGTACGGAGAATATTTGAATAGAATAAAAAAAAACGCATCTTTGAAATATTAAAATATTTGACAGTTCAATATTTCAAAACGTTATAATTTATATAGTATGCCATACTAGTGTCTAAATATATATGTTACCAAACTCCTTTGTTATAAACTGTAAGAGTTTTATAAACAAATAAATATTATTATTATTATTATTATATATAGGTAGTATGCATTAAACTAATAATTATTTGTTACTAATATTGTTTTACCATTGTTATTTATCTAATTATAAGGCATTTTATTGCTGTTATTAATTAACTATAATATAAAAATAAGAAAATATGTTAAATATGGTGGCAGCCATATTGGTAATTGTTAAATTGTTTTATGCAACCGGGCTTGAATTTTCATCATACTTCAAATTATGTGATGTCATTATACATAATTTGACAGATAAAAATGTAGTAAATATTGGCCATACGACACAGATAAAAAAAAATAGTTACTTGCTGAAAATGAAGTCAGATAAAGTTGGCAACAGAGCAGTGGTTCATACGGGTACAGTAGCGCTGAGTCTCGGCGTGTGTCCGAACTAAAGTACGAGTGAACCGGCCACATCATGCGCGCACCTTCATCAATCTACCGTTAATTTATCGCCTTATTTCCCTTTGTCATTTTTTATTTCACTCCAGTACATCTTCATTTTAAATTATACACTTGGAGGTCTATTAAATTAAATTTTCTAACCCGTGTGGGTGTCCAATCCGTTCTCATTCACTTACGCATCGAGTTTGTTGGGTTTGTTAGGTTAAGTAGGTGTATATGTGACATATAAAAATTAGTACTTCAGAATTTAATTGAATATGCACATGAGTTTCACTTCATCATTCACAAAAACAGATTCTTAGTAATTGAAGACTATTTATTACATCAAAAAGAGAGTTTATCAGCGGTTCAATCAAAATTTGATATTTCAATACTTTTCAACAATCTATTTAATTGATTATAACTCGTATTTTGTAAAAGATTTTTATAAGGTATACATTTATACACATTGCTGATAATGTTGACTTTTCTATTTTCCAATGACTTGTGCACAAATCAATGAAAAATAGAAAAAAATATTGAACATACTGAAATACTGAAATATAAAATATATAAATACAGTTCTGTAATAGCATTTAATTTTATCGCTTATTAAAACAATTTAATCACTGTATTCATTATTTAATAATTATTTCTTTACAATCAATATTTTCTAGAAAATAAATTTGCACTCCCTAGAGTATCAACTTTTTCGGATTTTTTATGGACTGCATTCCAACAACGTCATTTGATTACGTTGTTGGAATGCACGATAAAAATATTCTCGGGTATGAATTAATGCTCGAGGGCAGATTCGGTAAGAAAATTGTAACGACATCAACACAAAAAGTAAAACTAATAATAATAAATAAATAATTTTATATTTTGCTTAAAATAGGCAATCAAGTTATAATAGAATAATAGATTCGTGGCAACTGGAATCAAGTAAATAAAATTGCCAATAAAAACTATTTTTGAATGTCAAAATGATATTTTTGACACAAAAATGTCCACTTATTAATTTTGCTTAGGTAAGAAAATTAATGATAAATTTTCGATTAATTTGTATATTAGTACCATAGGAACCATGCTTAAAAGAATGTTTTTATTTGCTGTTAATTAGTATCGTACGATTTTCAGTCAAAAATTTCGATAAATCAATTTTCTATTAGAAACAATCAAAGAATACCACTTTTTAAAGATTTGAACTAGTTCGGTTTAAACATTTTTGCTTTAAAAAATTTATCTGTGGCATAAAACTTCTGATATTGTATCTATGTATTTATTTGTAAGGAATTCATCGGCATTCAGAGATTTTCAATATCTCTTTAATTCTTTGAAATATTGACAAAAAAAAGTTAGAATAAATAGCAGTATTTAAATAATTGAGATATAATATCAATATCTCTTTTAGTTTTCGAGATATGGGCTCTCAAAATTGAGATTTAAAAAAAAATCTGTGCAATTTAAAAACTTAAATACTTGTAGATATGAAAATTTTTCGTAATCTTAATGATATAGAAAAATATTAAAAAGAAATTGTTCAATTAAAAATATACATTGATATGTTCATCATGCCATTCTCTAGACTAAATCCAAGTAAAAGGCCGTTAAATAATATGAATATGGTTATTTGTTTTTATATTTTATTTACAACATATTACTTCAGACTGCAAAATATGTAAAACTGGTACTGGTTCTTAGAGTGCAAATTTAAAATTGTAATTATTTTTATTAATCTGAATAGTTGAATATTATTTTAACTTAAAATCTTCCAATAATGTTAATCTTTTACAGCAAATAAATATGAAATATAAGTATGTAAAACATAGACGCTTATGAAGCAGCTAGTAACCAACAAGTTAAATAAGTCTTCAAAGTAATGATCCAGTAGGCAGAAACATAAATAATGACATTTAAAAAGTTGTTTCGTTTTTGTAAAAAAATAAATAGTAATAAATAATTTACAGTTGCGATATCTCCATTGGTTACAAAAATAAATAATAAATAAAAGTTGGATTACTTCATCATAAATTTAAATTGTAAATTAATTAATGACCATTAATTATAAATAGATAAATTACTCTAACATGCGGCTATGAAGCTACAATAAAAATATATGTTTGAGACTTGTTCCATTTTTTAGGTTCAACGTGGCGAGATATATTACAGGATTAAATCAACATTTGTATTAGTTCATTCAAACTAAAATAATTTGAATTATAATAACAGTTTTAATTGCAAAAATCTCTGAAACATATGACAAACGAAAAATGGATAGTTATTAATTACTGCCATACTTCCAAGCGAATTTAAAATACTGTTAGCAAATAATTCGAGTATAATTTAAGATAAAATCAGTAATTAGATCATTAATTAAAATAAAATTAGATCGTATGATGACAGTTTGTTAATTAACATTTCTCTGTGCTAGGCTGGCAAAGCATTCTTTAGTTTTTACTATTTTTTGTAACTTCCGCTCAAATGTTTGATGTTTACCGAACGCAGGGTTAAAATAATAACAGAAAAACATCGCCGTTGCACACATGGCAGGTAATTTCCAGCTAAATATTGTGACATTTGATTTATTTACTACTTCGTCAAATAATTGTAAAAATGTTTATATTAATTCATTGAGATAATTATCACTGATCAAACCACTTAATTAATTCTATGACTGCTACTATTATGATTACTGTTTAAGGACGACTAATTAACAGCTGATTAATTTTATTTTACAACTGTCAAATGTTTCACAATGATTTTTGAGAAAAATATGTTTCAAAATATTTGTCACTATTTAATTAATTCTGTTTTTATATGATATTATTTGAGTTTCGACTATTTTAGTTAATCACTCTTGTTCATCAAGACTTTTACCCATTACTGGATGTGGTACTCTGCTATAGCAGATCTTAGTAAGTGATATATTTATGCACGTGAAATGTGGTTTTCAGGCGTCATATCACGGCCCCCAAAGATGTTAATAAGGATGAAACCACTCGTTGAAATTATTGTAATAATTTGAAAATTTAATTTAATTAGTATTTTAAGTAAATACTCAACATGTAATTAATTCAAATTAAATTATAAAGAGAAAAATTGAGATATCGCCAGGATTTGAACCTGGATTATATGCCCAACTAAGACTTCGAAGACGATTTTCTTGCAGTTCAAGAAAATAAATAAAATATTGTAGATGCTGCAAGCAATAACTTTAAATTAGTTTATATTAGTTTTCTTTATAAGCATTGTAAAATTTTACAGGTCTCTTCTATGAGCCTGTAAAATTTTACAAGGTTATACGCTGTAATTATTCCTTTACATCATTACCATAAATACCTATAAGGTGTCATTTACATAGAAGGTGAAAATAGTAACTTACTCATATTTACCAGATAACTATATTAGGTCTTAGCTGTTATTTATTGCTTACCAATTATATGATTATTTCCTTAGGTATTTCTAAAATTTATGATTAATTTACTTTCAGTAAGTGATCCATTATCAATATACTAAACAAGCTTTTCGGTTTGATTTTAGAGAACGTCTAACAACCTACACAAAAACAATAAAACATCAAGTTTCTTATAATATTAATATGATATTCCCAGTCCTAAATCAAGAGTTAGACATGCAGTTATGCATGTTTCAATATCTCATGTGCGCGGTTACATCAACATATGTTTGTGTAGGAACAAGGATCGAATCTCTTCGTTCTTCAGCTACAGCTGCTCGCTCCGCGCACTGTCAACAGACGCGAGGCATTTGTCTATCCGCTCTTTGTGCGAAAGCCGATTTTTACTAAATGCCTCCATTATTAATCTTATTTCAGAGGAATGTCAACGAAGCTATTTTTTCCAAGTCTTTTCGTGTTGTTATCGACCGTAGCATGCTGAAGATATTTCATGCTGTTTAAGCTGCTGCTATGCCAAGCTGGATTTCAACAACGGCACGGAGGATACACTAAAATATTGGTCCTAATTTATTTTCGAAATATTTACTACAATATATTTGTCAATTGTATATCTAAATGAAATTTTGATTTTATGATGAATGAAAGTTACTGTAAGTTGTAAGTTATTTATGATTTAAGGGTTAAAAATAATATTTAATTAGTGAGTGAGAAAGTTTACAGGACGAGGTGAACGAAGTAAAGTCACTTTTATCACATACAATCTAATTTACTTTAAAAACTATAGTCTATTCACTGAAACTTTGCAGTGACAACGAGCCCGATTTACAGTGGCCAAAATAACGACTGTATTATAGGTTGCATATTACCAGGCGCAGTAAATTTTTGTTCCAGAATCACGTAATAAAAAGGTGTCATTTCAGAACACGTGGGACAAAAACTAACATTTTCAATTTACTAAGCAACCGTTCAAAATAAAAAGTAGTTTGTAGAAATATATACTTTCTTACAAACAAAATATCGCAGTACTTAACTCTTATTAACAATTGAATGATACAATACTTCTATAAGTAATAATGGATCACTGATATAGAAGCCTACGAATAAAATAAATAATGTATTTTATATACAATTTATAAATAATGTTAACTTTATTCTTATCAAAATCATTACTTAATATGCTTCATTATTTACCAAATGAAATAACTTTTACATGTACTCCCTAGGGAAATAAAGTGATTCAATGTCATTGGCAGTGCCATGTCTCTTTTGTTAAATAACGAATTTGTCTATTTGTATATAAAATGTCGTATATAATACGTGACAAAAGTATTATTATTTACTTCAAGCGATTGCATCCTATCTTCGCTTTGAACAAATAATGATGAACGTTACTGTTTTTATATATAAACTACTATGAATTGTATTGCAAGATCTCTAATAAAAATGTTATTAATTAAAATAAAACAATTGTAAATTTTAATTGTAGAAGAGGTAAGTATAAATGTTATTATCTTCAGTTAACATTTGCTTTCATAGGTGCTATATTCGATTTTTTTTAACGTCTGATTACTTATTTATTTTTCTTAACAATAGAAACTTAATTCCAGTTACAATACAGGGAGCCTACAGCTTATAATATGCAAATATTTTTGTTATAAGTTGAAGTTAGCAAGATTTGAAGGCACGACCTCTTGCTTGTTAATTAATAAAGACAAGTTTAAGCTTGGTTTTATCCATTGGGCAAATTACATGCATGTAAATATCTCAAAGTGCAGAAATCAGGTTGCAAAATTCCATTCCACAAAACATTTCTACATCATTCCGCAAAAAAAATGGTTGAAACAATCAGTGCACAACGATGAAGGCAGTAACCGGCAGCCGCAGCTTGGCAATCTGCACCCAGCTTGAACAACCGCTGCAACCGTGATTTTTCAGTTTCATCCTGGACTTTGTCGCACCGCGAGATGCACCATGTGGTGACATTCTTGCTCATTAACCACCACAGAGCTCAGTGCGAGAGAGAGAGAGACAGCATCAGTGAGATATTATTAAACTTGTCTAATACAATAACTCACTATCATTGAGGAGGTTGGCTAACTATCCCGTCCCGCGTGTTTTTCACACTGACGCGACATTAATCAGATCCGCTTATTAATTAATGGTCGGCGTGTACTGCGCGATTGTTTATACAAGAGTCGGTTTACGTCGCGGCCTTCTTGTCGCTGACTGGGCTCTATGACTGGCGTCCTTTCGCACCGGCGCCAACCAGGGCCGGATTTCACAAAAGGCTAACGTGGCTATAGCCTACAGCGGCAGATTTGCAAGGATGACAAATTCCTATTATAATTCTTTGCTTGTCATTTATTAATATATTAATATTTAATTTTAATATGTTAGAATTTTTGAAAAATCATGAGCATTCGCCGGGATTTGAACCCAGAACCTTTCACTCGCTAGGTGACTGCTCTACCACTTGAGCTACAAATACTCGGCGAATGTTCATGATTTTTCGTGCATTATGATTTAGTTGTTAAGTAAATTGTAAAGTGACATCAATATGTCAATTCGTTACAAATCAACAACTGTAGTATGCAGCGGCCAATAGCCAGGGACGAAATAGTTTTAAGAAGTATATATTCGACATCTCTGTCTGTCTAGTAAATATGTTAGAATTTTTGAAAAATCATGAGCATTCGCCGGGATTTTTCAAAAATTCTAACATATTTACTAGACAGACAGAGATGTCGAATATATACTTCTTAAAACTATTTAATTTTAATCTCTAGATTTGGAGAATACAAACCAATGCTAACAAATTGACTGATGGTAACTTTATTTTATCTTAAATCGAGCAACAAACATTTTGACGTGATAACATATTTATACACATATATACACACAGACATAGCATCCCGCTATTTCCCATCAAATGAGGTAGCACGAACCCTTGACACATAATCAGTCTTCGTCAAACATTCTCATCCTAACACACCATCTTCGCTTCAACCTCATTCATACAAATTCATGTATTCCTCACGTTCACAATCTTTCATCTCACAATAAACATTCAGTCACAACTAGCCTTTCGCTCCTATACATATGTTTCATTAATTTTCTATTCGTCATATTTGTGTTATTATGAACAGTGTTATCACAAACAAATTTCTGTTATTCATGTTTAAATCCTGCTCTTACTATCAGCTATTGTACTGTCATTTGACATTTGATTATATTTTTTTTTAAATAACCTATATAATTGAATACACCTACTTTTAATAACATTGATTACATTTTGTTTGTTGCAAAATAGAACAAACTTTACATTTTCAAGACCCTGCTAGAAAATAAAATATCTCAACGACTTTTCTTTCTTCGATTGGGAAATGAAAGTGATACTTGTCATCCCCAGGGAAGGAAAGAAAAGCTATATCCATGGCAACGGTATGATTTGACATTTATGACATCCAGGTGATATCTATCAAGAGAATTATGTGTAAATCTAATCTTATCTAAATTTCTATATTTCTGAAAATTTAGATCCAGGAAATTTTAGGCTAAACTGAAATCTGAAGTTGGCTGCAGAAAAAGCTGCTTCTGGCTTGAATTCAGCAATACCAACTTAACGTCAAAAGCCGGGCAATTTGAAATGCGAAGTATATTTATCATAAAAATGCGTTCTGTACTAGGTTTGGCATGGTTAGGGGTGTTTTTTTACTAACGAAACGAAATTTTGTTTTTAATAAAATTCGAGTACATCTGTTTAAAAATATATTTATCATAAAAATGCGTTCCGTACTAGGTTTGGCATGGTTAGGGGTGTTTTTTTACTAACGAAACATAAATTTTTGTCATATGACTTTAACTGAACGTACAGTAATGATGATAATTTTAAAGTTAAATTTTGTTTGTAATAAAATTCGCATTTCAAGTATATTTATCATAAAAATGCGTTCTGTACTAGGTTTGGCATGGTTAAGGGTGTTTTTTTTTAATTGGTACTCCTGAATTCAAGCCAGAAACAGCTTGTTCTGCAGCCAACTTCAGGTTTGGCCCTCAACTCAAGTTTTACCAAATTTTAAAATGAAGATATTTTAAATTTAATTCACCATTGGGACGATAAAAGTAGGTAAAATGATAAATTCGGGTCTCGCGGACCGGCTTTTCGAGTTATTGATGGCTGTTGGACGATGGTTTTGGATATTTCGTTGGCGAGGTCCTTTTTTATTAACAGTGAAATTGGTGACGATTAAGGTGATGATGTAATCGTATTTATGGGATGTTTTGATTAAGATGTTATTAATCATTACATGTACCTAATGAAAGTTTCCTTTTATATCTATGTTTAAAGATATTGAAGTGCTAAGTAACTAGGTTTATAATTAATTATGTACATTGAATACTGAATGAAAGTGAAAATGCTAAATGTTAATTCAAGTAACTGTTTTAAGTTTCTTAATAATTTATCACTCATCACTTGTTTAAGATGATGAACAACTTTCACTTAAATGATATTCACACTCTAGTTTACATTCGCTTATATCCTACATTTATTTAAAACAATACTGTTCAAGAGATTAAGCTCTACCTACGTAACTCAATCATTTTTTTCAGTTTAGTTATTCTTATGAGAAACACTAGTGAAAAGACAGATTAAATAAAGAAAAGTTCAAGCTAAAATCTAATAAACAGTCAAATTAATTGTTGCTAGATCTGATTCAGATCGTTTGATGACTAAGTTATAATTTGTTAATTCTAAAATTATGAAATAGGTTTCAATGGAATTATTAAGATTAATGAATTGAAGAATTAAGAAAAGTGATACATATTTAATAAATAGTTATTTGTGTATTAAGAGCGTAAAGTGATTCTTTGTTACTCGAACACGGTAATTGCAGCGCGAGCCGAAGGCGAGAGCTGCAATAGTGTAAGAGGAACAAAGACACTTTACGCTCATGATACACACATACTTTTTTCTACGATTGCATCTTCAAATTATTAAAAAACGTATACGTACTGAAAATAAATTCGTTCTGTCAACTATCAATATGACAAGTGTCTGTTTTGTTTGTATCCCTAGTAACTATTGAAATAAGCGCGCATTTAATATCTTTAGTTATTTTTCGATTGTTCACAGAAAACGTCAACTTTACGATGACAAATGAGAGGGTAATTGTCAACTTTTCATAGCAATCGTAGAAAAAGAATATATTTTTTGAAATTAATTGCATTCATAGAAAAAAAATTTAATTAAGAAAGAATGTTATATCAGCAACCAATTTCATCCAAAATTCCAGTTTCGTCAACCGTTACCAATTCCAAAATCGAATCAGATACACTCCGCGGCATGTACACTGAAGAGAGTGGTTGTCACCGCCAGACAAGCTTGACAGATGAAGACAATGATAAGGGCGGAATGGAGAACGTAGAACGAACCCCGAACCTCGAACCACCGATCTCGTGACACGCCGGCGGCCACGCAGTAAGTAGGCGCTGGCAAAGGTGAATATCACCCTCAACTCCTTCAACCCTACCGCCCCCAGCCACCCCAGCCGCCCCCGCCGTCAAGAGCGGAACTGATGAAGTGCTAATGGCTGGCGATGAGCCTAATAAATGAACTGGGAAGATGCCCGTGCCCGTCTGCTCTTGTAATGTAAGTGTTCATATTTTAGACACTTCTGTAGACATTGGCCTGATAGGGTACAGTGGTTCGAAAATTATTTATGTTTTAATTAATTGGCCTCCAGCAAACAAAATGGTTATTAATTTCATTTTGTTTACTAAATATTTAATAAGCTCTTTTCAGAGACGCATATTTAAACTAAAATACGCTTTAAAAATCGAACTTAAGATCTCATTTCCACGGTCCAATAAGTTGACTAACTGTGGTAAACCACTGATTTCTTACATTAAACACACCTATGGCCATTTTTACTTCCTTGTACGAAGTAAAGGAAGTATTGTAATCGCGAAAATTTTCGGTTCTCAGATTTCAGTAGAAATACGCATTATGGCCTTCCCTGAATCCATTTTGATTAATTTCGTCGTGCCGTCTGTACGTACGTACGTATGTATATCGCATAACTCAAAAACGGAAAGCCATAAAAAGTTAAAATTTTGTATTTAGGACTGTTATAACATCTAGTTGTGCACCTCCCTTTTTGGTCATTATATAACTTCCGGAAGTAGTACTTTACTTGAAGCCTGTAATAGATTTGAATGAAAAACTATATCAAAATATAATCCAAAACTTTTCAAATTTGGTATGTAAGACTACTATATCAGTATAAATAACATAATAGATTTTGGTTAAAAGGTACTAACCGGAAGTGATACATTACATGAAGCTGCTAACAGTTTTTCTTGAAAAAAAATAAATTATTCTGATTTTTGAAATAAATGCTGCGAATAAAAGTTTTAGAGAATTAAATTCTGCGTCTTGCACATTAAAAATTATATAATTAGCCTTTTGTATAAGCGAGATATGTTAATTTAAAAATTATATATTTTTTAGTTTTTAAAAAATTTAGTTTGCTATGGATTAGAACAAAAAATAAGAAAAATAAATAAAATTTAATGTCAAATATGTGCAATTAAAAAAATATCTATAGTTTAATACGCGTACAAGGAAGTCATGTGGTGTCCACATCAGATTTTTTAAAATTAACATCTTGTATAATATATGCCTTTAGCGATTAGAAAAATCTTATATAATATACGTACATTATGATAATAAATGTTCACATTGTTTTAAATATGCTGCTTTTAAGATTTTCGTTCTTTCTTACTAAAGCATTTTAAAACTGTAACTGCTCTTTGCTTTAGAACATAATGTTACAGTTTTCGAAGTAGTTTAAAATGTATCCACCTTGAACCGTCAAACAATTATTCTTACTGCTGTCGGTATAGGTGTAGGGTTTATAAGGATTGCAGAGACGTCTTGAGAATAGGGTAATTTAGACAAAGTTTACGGAAATATGTTAGATGTCACAGCCTATTATCACTTGCAATAGTTAACAAAAGATTTTCGTTTGTAGATCTTAGTCGAACAATGTCACGTTACGTGGTCGTGAGTAAAGGGATTTGAATAAAACCAGGTCGTCCTTGCAAAGAGTTCGAGTTACCTATCTTAGACACCGCACCGTTGCGAATCGCTCAGGTCGCGTTTGAAAGGGAACTTTTGTAAATTAGTTACAGTGAAAAGTGCGCTCGTCGTCCGGCATACTAAACAGAGTTGGCCTTGGAGGTTACCAAGCACATACGTCTTACCTTCCCTGAAAGTGGACGCGCGATTTGCATGAAAATATAAAGAAAACCATCTAATATATGTCTGGTCATTTACCATCTGAGACAAGGGACTGTTGCCCTGTTGCTGCTGCTGCTGCTGCTAGCGGAACCTTTCATAAAACTTACAAATACAAACAACATTCGGTATTGTTTTGCGCCGTGAGACGAATAGCGATACGCTGTATCTACTGATTTTCTACTAATATATCAATTTTAATTAATACTAGCTAGCTACTTGTTTCATTAGGACTAAAAATACAAATTATCGGGCGAGTTATAAAGAAAGACGTGTAGCGGACTATTTTTATTATTATTATTTTTTTTTATCTTATATATCTCAGGTCATATGCCGATATGTCCTTTGTATGGCCGCCGCGGGCGGGACTCGAACCCACGACCTTATGGTCGTCACTCAGGCCCTCAACCCGCGCGGCCACTACGCGGGACATTTTTATTATTATTTACCCATTTATTTAGAAATTTCGCAAATTTATTTAAATTAAATGAAACAAATTGACAAAATTATTTTATGTTACCATGGATGCGTAATTGTTTTTTGGTCTTAGAACCAAAATTAGCAATTTTATGACAGTTTTCATGATGATAAATAACATTCTTGAAATAGCAATGTTTTACTATTGGTTGAAATAATTGTGCCATATTGAAGTGGTTGCAAAAAACTAATAATTCTTGCATATTTAGAGCCAATATTTCAATCTCCTAAGTTTCTAATAAATTTATGTTTAAATAAATAAAATAAATAATAATAGCACATAAAAAAATAAATTTTGGCATGATTCTGAAAGAAATGTAAAAAACGGTCAATATCACAAGAAATAAACATTGAATCAAATAAAAAAATCCACATAATCACAAGTAGCCACAAGCCTTTCACCGACTAAATGCTTGAAATAAATTTGCAAAACGATTTTATAAAATAAACGTTATTTTATTCCTTTATTGTATTTTGGGCTGACTTTTTTACGGTGAGTCCCCTTGCGATTAGAGCGCCATCTATTCCGAATTGGAAAAAAAGTTTCAGATAAAATTAACTGATTTTTTTTCGCAGAATACGAATCTGCAATAAAAATGGGGGTTCCCATTTAAGGTTTCAAAGTTCTCCCCGTCCCACCCCCTGGGGGTGGGAGTTGGGGTTTGTGTTTGGTGTGCTTAGATAGGTTTTTGCAAAATATGAAATACGTGTTTGTTTGTTTCTTGATTCGATGTGTATTTCTCGAGATATTTCAGCGTCCCGGAACTTTTTTAACAGCCTGTACGAATCTTTATTGACATATACATATAATTTGATATACTGATTATAGAACAAAAATAATTTTTTGACACTAAAAATGTTCGATAGGAATGAAATACACTAAGTTTTGTGATTTTAAAAAAATCTTTTGTTCTATATTATCTAGGTAACGTATACATTTATGTTTTATAAGGGGGTGATTTAAAAAAATGGCATCAAATCGTGCTATGAAAAACAAACCTTAACTTACTACAATCGGTGATATTTTTCGTTGTCAATTATGATAGATAATTAATTTAAAATTTATGATTTTGATTCTTATTGATTATTATAACATTTAAACGATATGGTTCTTACAGACCACCAAAATAATTATATTTGAACCAATTACATTTATTTAATTTTAAAAAGGCTTTCTAAACTGAACAATCGGTGACATTTTTCGTTGTCAATTATGATAGATAAATACTTAATTAATCTCAAACGTACGTTTTTTTTTATGTCACAATTTGTTGCCATTTAAAAAAAATCACTGGCACCATAAATTGAATTTCATAATCAACATTTTCCTTTGCAATAATCCATCTCTGTAAGTTTCCCAAGCAGCAAGTAGCTAGTGCTAGCTGTGGACCGGCACCGGCACCAGGCACATAGAACGTAACGTATCCAAAGCGAAGGTTAAACATGCCACAATATTAATCGGACGTCATGCGAGAACAAGTAAGTTATAAAGTGCAGGAGGAAACGTACATAGAGTCGGCGAAGTGGCCGCCGCTGCCACAGGATGAAGATGTAAAGGCCCGGTTACACGGACACACGAATCATTCATCTTGGTACCGAAATAACGCTGAGGTAACTTCATTTGTTACAAACACAAACTAACTGTGTTTACGCCCAGAACATCCTTGTTAACTATTGGATGATACTTACAAATAAATTACAACGATTTGATTAATTTCATAGAGACTTCACCATGCCAGTGCCAATTTTTACATTGAAGATAATTTGGATTTATCTTAGTTATTAGTTGAGTCACTGCTTATTCCTTATCCTCCAAAAATATGTCGTAATTTCAGTGCTGATTTTACATATTGGGATTTCTGCTCTTTACTTAATATATGGGGTGGGTGGCTCAGTGGTATCGAGTCGGCCTGTGGATCTTGAGAACCCTGGTTCGATCCCCACAGCCGACAAATAATTTTCATCAATTTAAATCTACCCCTGTGGCTCTCCCTCCACTAATATCTTCAGGAGCCGTGATTTGACGGCTGGTAACCGCACTTCACGAGAAAAAATATATCACCTACCGAGATCTGCTTAGGCAGAGTGCCACACCCAGTAATGGGTTAAAGGCGTGATGATATATTTATTTATTTATTTTACTTAATATATTTCTCAAAAATATAAATATATAAATAAATCTATCATCACGCCTTCTACCCATTACTGGGTCTAACAACAAATAATTCTGTGTCAAAATATTAGAACATATTCACTTGGTAACCAGATTTTACACTAGTAGCGACATTTCACTTTAGTAACGAGATTTTGTCAGAATAAAACTGTGCTTATTGGTTGAATATTAAAATGAATCGCAATATGATTAGTTAAAAATTTAAAAAGCTTTATGTCTGACTAGTTTGGATTCCACTGGAAGCTATAGGTCTTATAAAATTAAATACTTGTTAGACAGATTATGTAATAAATAAATAAATAAATAGATTATTTTTGTTGTTTGTAATATGCGCAGCAATTGGGAAAGCAACTCAACTACTAATAAACCAGCCCTAAACTTGAACTGCATTTTGGAAAGAAGCAATAAAGTGTGGTAGAATCCCACGTTAAAAAAGTCATCCAACACTGATTTACTTTGAAATTGGGGAGTCCTCTGGACTTTAAACTTTCTTTTGTGTATCGTGGCTGATTTGCATTGCACTATGTCTTTCATTTAAGGTCTAAGCAGGTCGGTCCAGCTCTTACCAGAAACTGGGCGGAATGTAGTGTATTGTCTTTATGTCTAGGGTGCATTGTCAGGCCTGGCGATTCTGTTCGGGTATTGAATCATTATTATTTAATACTTAGCAGAATGTAAATAAACCTAGAGCCAGGGCGCGCCATGTATCTCTAACAGAACAGAACAGAACAGAACAGATAATTTTTGTTGTTTGTAATATGCGAGCGAAGCGAGCCCAATAAATAGATAATATTTATCAGATAATTTATCAAGTATATGTGGGAACCAATGGAATCACAAATTTGTTTGAGAATTCACCACACGTCACTGTCAACCAATAGGATCACGAATTTGTTTGAAAATGAACCAACGAAATGTACATTTCGTCGGAAATTCATCACTAGTGAAATTTCATCGGAAATACCACTGTTATTAATATCCTTAGTTACGAATAAAATAAATGATATTTTCAATATTTTCATAAACGTCAATTTTGAATATTAAATGTACACTGAAAAAATGTAGAATTTTCATCACTGTGCAAATAAATACCTAACTATTTTTGTTAATTAACTCTTGTTTGGTAAATTCTCAAGCCGAATACAACTCGTAGTATGAAAATTGACAGATAATATTTTGACATAAATGTACATTCGTTGTTATGGAAATGGAAACAGAACGAATGCGAATTTATGTCAAAATATTTTCAGCAATTTTCATACTACTTCTTGTTATATTATATATGAAAATATACCAAAGAAATTCAAGCTAATTTGATAATTTTCCACTAATTAAATTAATAAGTGATGATTTTTCACTATAATTAAATCTCCTTGTTAGCAATAAAATAAATGTTATTGCCCTAAACGTCAATTGTAAAAATATATCGAAATAACAAACTCTCGATGGGGAACTGCTTCTACAGAAGATATTTTTGTTTGTTAAATTCTCATGCAAAATTAACTCGTAATATGGTAGTTATCAAATTTGTTTTTACGGAAAATGGAAACACAGTTCGTGTTTCGCACTCGCTACATTTCCATTTCCATAATAACTTCATTGATTCATATCCAAATATTATCGGCAATTATCATATCACTTATTATATTATTTATGAGAAATTTATAAAATACTTCAATCGTGGCAGCTATTGGTTTTATAAAATACTAGTCACTAAAAAAATATATTTATAATTTATAAAATAAACTAAAGTCTAATTGTAATTTGGAATAATTTCTTGTACTAACTTTCGTCGGAATGTAGAAAGTATATTTACACATAATTTGTTTTTAGTAATGCAAATATAATCCTTGATCAAATAAATTTCCGATGGTATGCGATAAAGTAACTCTAGTAAGCAGTAAAAAGCAATCGACTAGTAATGAATGAAATTCCAATGCAATTATTATCCATCAACATAAGCACTCCTCCATTAAAATTGCAAAAAAATCTTACAACCTTGTTGAAAAATTTCTCATTTAAGATTAAACAATAATTTCCGTCCGTATTCATTAAGCTGAGAAATCGTTTGATATTGAAGTTTTAAGTGTCTCCTGTGGTAATCAATCAGGTTAAGATAATGACCACCAGAGTGCAGAGCCAGTCCATTTGCTCCTGTTACAATTGTGAGTAACCGAGGTAGCATTCACGTGTCCGCAGTCGCTACCGATTCTTAATGTCAACGGAATCCACTAATGAGAGTCACAGTGTTCTTGATTTATTCATGAATTTTCTGTTCATTTATAACTATCGATATGGTCGCCTTTGTAATTGACATAAAATATTAACACCCAATACCATTTCACGATAAGATTTTACTCTTTTCTTTCTTTTGCGCTTATAAAATATTCTGTAATGCGTTTCGAGTGCTTGCATGATCGACGATACCCTTATCGCCTAATGCAGTACGTACAGGAGTATATGTACACTCTAACGTGCTTATTATTTATTATATGGAATGTAAACAATATGTATTTAAATGTAATGTGGACGTGCTGAATTCAATGTGTTTTTGATGTGTTTGTTAAATATGGATTTTAATGTACTTTGTTGTACAATCTATAATTTAAATTATATTTGTAGGTAAATAAATTAGTACTTTGATAATTTCATTTTTAACTTAACTAAAGTTTTGTAGGCTTTATACAGGCTGTTTCTATCAGGGTTCGAAGATATATATCGATCGATATATATCATGATATTTATTTTGATATATATCGTCATATTTTTGCAATGATATATATCCATTATATAAAAATATCAAATAGTTTTTGTGATATAGCCTCCGGAGAAGTGAAATTTTTCGTATTTTTCAGTTTTTCTACTTTTCCGAGGCTATATCTCGAAAACTAAATGTGATATGAAAACGCGCTCAACGGCATTAATTTTCTCGTGCTTCAGTTAACTTATAAACATAGTTTCAGCGATTTTTATTTTTTTCTATTTTCCGCCAAAAAAATCGCAAAAAGCGGTTTTTTAACATTTTCTCGAAAATCAGAAGTCATATGCATTTGAAGATTGCACCACTGGATTCAGTGGGCCAAAATACATATGTATGTAAATTTTCGTTTTAATAATCCTACGATTAAGGATTTTTGGTAAAATTGAATTAAAATCTGAAAAAACCAAAGGGGTACCCCTTAGGAAATAATTAAAAATATTAAATTGCATAAAATTGTATGAAAATTTGCTTAAAAGTCAATTCGGACACGGGGAATTCAACGCCGTTGAGCGCATTTCCATATCTTGTTTAGTTTTTGAGATATAGCCTCCGGAAAAGTGAAATTTTTCGAATTTTTCAGTTTTTCTACTTTTCCGAGGCTATATCTCGAAAACTAAATGTGATATGAAAACGCGCTCAACGGCATTAATTTTCTCGTGCTTCAGTTAACTTATAAACATAGTTTCAGCGATTTTTATTTTTTTTCAATTTTCCGCCAAAAAATCGCAAAAAGCGGTTTTTTAACATTTTCTCGAAAACCAGAAGTCATATGCATTTGAAGATTGCACCTCTGGATTCAGTGGGTCAAAATACATATGTATGTAAATTTTCGTTTTAATAATCCTACGATTAAGGATTTTTGGTAAAATTGAATTAGGAAATAATTAAAAATATTAAATTGCATAAAATTGTATGAAAATTTGCTTATAAGTCAATTCGGACACGGGGAATTCAACGCCGTTGAGCGCATTTCCATATCTTGTTTAGTTTTTGAGATATAGCCTCCGGAAAATGTGTACAAAAACTAAAATTAAAAAATAAATATCCAAAAAGTGATATTTATCTGATATATATCTTATATATCAGATATTTTGATATTTATTATAAATATCATGATATTTACGAACCCTGGTTTCTATATTACGGGATCAAATTACAAAGAGCTCTGTTGCTACCAGCAATGATTTACAATTATTATCTCTGCCAGATGAACTTTGAATCAAACCAGTAGTATAAAAAAATATAACCAATAAAAATATTTTCTCATTTTAATCCTTCCCCAACAATTACTTTTATAACATTAAGATTCATATAATTATTTCAATCAAGTCAAAAATCGATGAGTAACAATGACTGGTAGCACAAGCTCTGTTTTTGGGTGTTCTAAGAGCACGATTTTAACATGTTAGAGATAGTTAAAACACCCTGCTCTGTTTTTGCCTGTTTTAAGAGCAGTGTTTTTGGGTGTTTTAGCTATCTTTAACATGTTAAAACCGTACTCTTAGAACACCCAAAAACAGAGCTTGTGCTACCAGCCAATATTTTTGTTTTCGTTTTGTTAGTTAGTACGCCCATGCAACCACATAATCTACGCCTCTAAATATATGACTAAATCATTAGAGGTACTTAGAAATAATTTAAAATATCTCCAAATACTATTAACTTAAATTGAGACAGAATTTGGTAGCATTCAGATCTAATGATCATAGTATCAAAGAAATGATTGGACATTTAAAGTAAATTGCAGGAGTTATATTTTTTAGCTACTGCTTACGTTATAATGAATATTATTAGGACACATTAATTTAATTTCAAAAGTTGTCCACCGAACCATTAAAAAGAATTTTGGCGACTTTCTCATAACAGTAAAATACCCATAAAGAAAATGCCTAAAATAAAAAGAAAGCAATAATATATAAAGAATTATATTCTTCGAAAAAATTATTAAATTCCACAGCGATAAAATGACGTTCGATTATGGTGATTATACATAAAAACCGATTTAGTGTTCAGACCAAAGTATAACGAACTTATAATATCTCGGAACTTCTGATTGCTACTGTAGCAATCAACTGTTGAAAAATCATTTCAAACAAAAAACGGATGCAGGAATATTAGAAATGGGCCCACGGCATCAAAACTATAAACTTAATCACAAAACCACAAAAATGCCGACGACCTATTAGAGGGATTCTCAAGACGGTAATGTCATTAAATTGCGATATTTCCGCAAAAAACGGAATAGAGATTCAGACATCAAAGGGTTAGAATTAGAACCAGTGCCGGATTAACCATAACACGAGAAAATACGACTGCCTGATGTTCCAACATTTTAGCAAGTTGTTTTTAACATAAGATTTTACATTTTTGTTAGTTAATTATTAAAATATTTTCAAGGTTCAAAATGTACCGAAGCAAACTGTGTTAAATACTATAATAATTTTAAAAATCTGATGTGGACACCACATGACTTTCTTGTACGCGTATTAAACTATAGATATTTTTTTAATTGCACATATTTGACATTAAATCTTTTATTTATTTATTTTTTCTTCTAATCCAGAGCAAACTTAATTAGAAAAAAACAAAAAATATATAATATTTAAATTTAGATATCACGCTTATGCAAAAGGCTATTTTAAAAATTCTTGTTGTTCTAGACGCAAAATTTAATTCTCTAAAACTTTTAGTTGCAGCATTTATTTCTAAAATTTAAATAATACAACTTTTTTCAAGGAAAACTGTTAGCAGCTTCATATAATGTGTCACTTCCGGTTAGTCTATTTTAACCAAAATCTATTATGTTATTTCCATGAATATAGATATATAGATTAATATAGTCTTATATACAAATTTGGAAATTTTTAAATTATATTTGAATATAGTTTTTCATGAAAATCTATTATAGGCTTCAAGTAAAGTACCACTTCCGGAATGACTAAAAAGGGAGGTGCACAACTAGATGTTATAACAGTACTAAATATAAAATTTCAATTTTCTACGGCGTACCGTCACGACGTAATTAGTCAAAATGGATTCAGGGATGGCCAAAATGTGTATTTCCACTAAAATCTGAGAACCGAAAATTTTCGCTATTACAATACTTCCTTTACTTCGTACAAGGAAGTAGAAAACACTTGATGTATGTTTCACAATTAGATTTTATTATTTATCGATTTCGGCTTCTTAGGTCTTGTTCAGAAGATATACAAACTTAAACTAAATACAAAAATTGTTACATGTTCTTAAATATTATATTACCATCTGTTAACAATAACAGGATTAGTTGGAAAATTCTTTAATTAGGATTTTCAAGGCATCGAATGAAATAAATCTACCTGTTCATTTCGGATGTTTGAGCAATTATTAA
This sequence comes from Pterostichus niger, assembly GCA_947425015.1. Lineage (NCBI taxonomy): Eukaryota > Metazoa > Arthropoda > Insecta > Coleoptera > Carabidae > Pterostichus > Pterostichus niger. The sequence continues at coordinate 32,527,730 of OX380341.1, forward strand.
TGGCCTTTTGAATTTCATATGCTTCTAGAAAATCCTGGAGTCTCGGTCACCACCCTGCATAGCTTAGTTGGTTAAAACATATAGCTGAAGTTTATAGGTCGCAGGTTCAAGTCCAAATTTCTCTTTTTACTTCCTTGTACGAAGTAAAGGAAGTATTGTAATCGCGAAAATTTTCGGTTCTCAGATTTCAATGGAAATAGGTGTTTTGGCCCTCCCTGAATCCATTTTGACTAATTTCGTCATGCCGTCTGTACGTACGTACGTATCTCGCATAACTCAAAAACGGTAAGCCGTAGAAAATTGAAACTTTATATTTAGAACTGTTATAACATCTAGTTGTGCACCTCCCTTTTTGGTCATTATACAACTACCGAAAGTGGTACTTTACTTGAAGTCTATAATAGATTTTCATGAAAAACTATATCACATATAATTTAAAACTTTCCAAAGGTATATAAGACTACTATATCAATGGAAATAACATAATAGATTTTAGTTAAAATAGACTAACCGGAAGTGGCACATTACATGAAGCTGCTAACAGTTTTCCTTGAAAAAAAATGGTATTATTTTAATTTTAGAATTAAATGCTGCAAATAAAAGTTTTAGAGAAATAAATTCTGCGTCTAGCACATTAAGAATTTTTAAATTAGCTTTTTGCATAAACGATATATCTAAATTTAAATATTATATATTTTTTGATTTTTAAAAAAATTAAGTTTGCTATGGATTAGAACAAAAAATAAAAGATTTAATGTCAAATATGTGCAATTAAAAAAATATCTATAGTTTAATACGTGTACAAGGAAGTCATGTGGTGTCCACATCAGATATTTTACTATTTATCAGTTGTTAAGTATTCACTTAAAAATACTAAATAAATATTCAAATTATGTTTTATTTTTGTACATTTTAAAATTTAAAATTATGGTATTTTTTTCGGGATTCGATTCACTTACATTTACAATATTTTTATTTATAAATTCAGATACTTTAGAGCTCAATATTAGTTACTCCGGCCCTGGTTAGAACTATTGTGGGAAAAAGCGATAAGCTACCCGAAAATTAAATCAAATTGTATCATTCTGCGGTCACACCGTTGACAACTCCATCCTTTGAACTCGTAGATAATTATTGTAGTATCACTAAGACGATTTCGAATCTTGCTTGGGATCGTGACGCCTTTTATTTAATGTATATAATTAGTATTCCAACTAATATCCCCTCCACCGATGAATAATGCATGGAAAAAAGCAGTCATTGTGGTCCTTGCTCCCCCAGCTAGTAATTCGGTGTCATTTAGCTGACGGGAGCCACGTTAGACGAGCCCTGGCTCCAGAATAATTTTATATACATGAATCTAAATGTCGTTGTTTCGACAAAATGTCGTTAGGCCTAATTTCTCTATAAACAAGCTACGTTGACAAAAAAACCCATTGATATTAACTGTATTTGCTTGGTTTTTTTTCTAATCTACTTTTTGTGTACCAAGCAAACAGTAATTAAGACGAATATATCAAGGTTGTTTACTTGTGATGGTTTATATCGATTATCTAAGATTGGAAGATATTTATCGATGGATATTAAGGGAATGTACTGTAATTATATGGTTTATTACTTAGCTATATACAATCATTTCCTATCACATTACAAACATTATAGAAATAATCAGATACTTATAAAAGATTTTAAATTCTCATGATGCAAACAAATTATACTCGTTTATGCGTAAAATAATACAATATTTATTTGCTCATATTAATGTTGAAATGTGTGAGTTTATTTATTTATTTATATATTTATTTGTTTCTCCGCACAATAGAAATTTAATCCCAACTAGAGTTCAGGGGACCTACAGCTTATAGTGAAATCTATAAATAAATATATCATCACGTCTTTTACCCATTACTGGGTGTGGCACTCTGCCGAAGATATTAGTGGAGGGGTAACCACAGGGGTAGATTTAATTTGATGACAATTGTTTGTCGGCTGTGGGGATCGAACCAGGGTTCTCAATATCCACAGGTCGACTTGATACCACTGAGCCACCTACCCCATTATATAGTGAAATCTGAACCACTCAAATACAAGTTTTGTTTTTGCCTGTTTTAAAAGCAGTGTTTTAGCTATCTCTAACATGTTAAAACTATGTTCTTAAAACACCCAAAAACAAAGCTTGTATCAAGCAATATTTTATTGCTGTAAAAGAAGGAGCAGACTCCCCCAGAGAAGAATCTAGTTCGGCTTTAATATTAGTTGGACTGAGACCTATCAAATGAAAGTATTGTCCAATTTTTTACAAATTTGAAAGTTCACTATTGATGGCTGTCAAAGAAATACTAAACAAAGTAGCGTTTTCAAACTTCAAACTTAAGTTTTGTAAGGTTGGTACTTTCTATCAGAGTAATTGTTTTCTTCTGGGACTACCCTCGTATTTTTGGGATATAAGTTGAAATCAGCGAGATTTGAACGGACAACCTCATGCTTGTCAATTAAAAAATGCAAATTTTTATTTAAAATTAGCTCCGGTTCAATTCCCAAAATAAACAATTTTAACGACATTAAAACTACCATTATGAATTCCACACCACTATTACCTTTGGAGGGCATGATTTGACAGTTGATAACCGCACTCCACGCGCATAAATATCTCATTTATCGATATCTGCTATGGCAGAGGGCAACACGCAGTAATGGGTAGAAGGCGTGATGATATATACATGTACTTATTTTAATTTCAAGTTTTTACCTTAGTTTTATCTACTGTTGTGAGTGGATTCTGAGAATTAAAATAAAATATAAATTTAAGAAAATGAGATCACATGTTTATTGTTAATTTTCCATTAACACAAGGCTAATGTTATTAATATAATGGCTTCTATTATTTATATATTAAACATTCTTTAAGACATCAAACATACGAGTAGTTACTATACTTAGCAATGCAATCCTCCAAAATTAGTAATTAAATAAATATTAAGATATTTATAAAAAATTATTAAATTTGTTATTTAAACAATTATTAATATTTAATTATAACCGTAGATAGATTGAAAACGAAAACAGGAACAAAAGTAAGATGAGAATAATGTAAATTTCGTCACGTTTTAAAAATTCTTGTCAAAACTTTAATTTTTTTTTAATTGATCAGTGCAAAAATTAGAAATGGTTGCAAATCTACATTAAAATAAAATTAATGTTTAAACTGGATTAGAAATGTATTTATTTATGTTGAACTTAATTCCAATTACAGTACAGGGTCCGCATTCACTGAGCACAGTGTGATATAAGTAGGTCATATAATTTTTAACTTGAGTGCGAATCGAACTCGAAATTTCCAGGTTCTAATTTCATAACACTAACCACAACACCATATTGACGGACTAAAATGTAAAATTTCGGTGAACCACATTTTCAAAAATGTTTTAACAAACTCTAATCTAATCGTAAAGACAATTTCGTTACTAAAATATATGGTTTTAGATATTTGGGGGTCGTGATTTGACGGCTGGTAACCGCACTTCACGCGAAGAAATATATCACTTACCGAGATATGCTTCGGCAGAGTGCCACACCCAGTAATGGGTAAAAGGCGTGATGATATATTTATTTATTTATTTAGATATTAGAATTACTTATTTGATATTATTATGGGGTAGATGCCTGTGTCTTCACTATAAGAGAGTTTAATTGTAGTTGTCCGTTTCGTTCACAGTTCCATTTCAGTTGTGTATGTTTGTGTAGTTTTAGCTGTTCAAGTTGTATTTGAATTGTCTTTATTGTTACAGAACATCAAAATCTTTATAGTTAGCTTCATGTTTCAAATATAACTACACGTTATTTAAACTCAAAATGCATTTATCTTAAAATAACGGTCTGGGAGGACAAAATAAAAAATGACACAATAAGACGACGTTTGAGACGGGTGAGTTGCACGTCTTTCGGCGCAGTGCCGCACACTCGAGATATTAAATATAGCGTGTTCGGATGTAGTGCAGATATACCTACACGTTGTTATGACTAGTTGAAACAATGCCAGCCGCAGCCGCTGCCACCACCGTCGCCGCCGACACCACTTGGCGCTTCACTTCGCATGTCACCCTTCTTCACACTAATGGTGTCCTATTAATTAAATGGGTACTTCAACCGGATCTAAACAACTTTCTAAATCCATTTTAACTATAAATGTGCCAGAATCCTCTACGCAATTTGCTTCCAACTATTTATAAATATATTTTATTTCGTTACCTACATACATTGTTGGCGAATTTATTTAGGTTGGGACAGCAAATAATAATGGGGACATTTTAAATTAATACAATTAAATTAATTATTTTGGTAGAATAATTATCATGTTCGATTCATAAACCTACGTTGATGAATTCAAATCTTGCTAATTAATAGAATTGCGTCTGTAGATCCTTTTTATTTTCTATTTTGACCATATTTTTTCAAAACGAATAATTTTCATGATCAGAACCAAATAAAAAATTGAAGTAAATAAATTAATTAATTAAAAACTGTGCAATGGGTAGTATTATGGCATTTGATTCCGGATATTCTTTCGTATTTCGGATCAGACATATTTGATCTCAGATCGGATTCTGGGTCGGTTGTTTGACTGGATTTGGGATCAGATAGGATTAGATTCCGGATCGGATTGGATTTTGGGTCCGATCGGAATGGATCTCGGATTGGATTGCAGTACGGTGGTGTAAGTAATGTTACGGAATTTGAATCCGGAGAGCCCGAGTTCGAATGCCATTCAAGTTAAAAATATATGAACTACTAAACTGTGGCTTGGTGAGTCCGGGCCCTGTGCTGTAACTGGAATGAAGTTCCTGTAGTACAGAGTAGCATAAATAAATAAATACCTATCATCACGCCTTTTATCTATTATTGTATTTATACACATGAAGTGCAGTTACCAGTTGTCAAATCAAGCTCCCTCAAAGATGTTAGTGGCGGAAATAACTCAGAGGCGATATTTAATGTGATGAAAACGAATTTGTCTGCTGTGGGATTCGAACTCGGGTTTTCAAATTCAATATCCGACGCTTTACAATCGATCTACCTAAAAATAATGGGCGTAATATTTGTAAATACTACCTTCTAAAGTGGGCATTGCTATAGCCGAACAAATAGAGTAGCACGAATCCTAGATACACTATTTTCGCATCATCCACATTTATAATTTCTGAAATATAAATAAATATATCATCACGCCTTTTACCCATTCCAGGTTGTGGCACTCAGACCGTAGCAGATCTCGGTAAGTTATATATTTCTTCGCGTGAAATGCGGTTACCAGCTTCCAAAGATGTTAGTGGTAGGGGAGTCACAGGTGTTGATTTAATTTGGTGAAAATTCATTTAATCCTTCCACTTGGAATCTTTCGTTCGCGCAATAAACCTTCACTCATTTCCATCCATTCATTCATAGATCGTCCACTCGATATCCCAACTTCAATGTTACCAGCATAATACATATACCAGTCTTGCCATCAAGTTTCTCAAATGACACACACCTTCAAACTATAATGATTTGAAATAAATATTTTGTCTACGAGTATCTTATAGCAAATTAAAATAATTTATATACATAATTTAATTATTCATATTATATAGATCGAACGAAGTAAGCTTAATCAAAGTATTTATTTGAGTGATCAACAGATTTCTTTTTTTTTTAGAAAAAGACCTGAGTTAATTTGATTATTAATGTGATGTTTATCTAATCGAAATTGGATCATTTATAATTTCTGAAGTATAAATATATTTTTGTCAAAACAAATACGAAGAACCAAGACTACACATATTTCAAGTTTGAATCTCCTAAATCTAGTTAAAGAGATCAGGAATTTTATGGAGAGTTTTATATTTAGGTACTAAATATTAGTGATTACATGTCCATGAACTCGTGTATATGAAATATTAATGACAAAAGATGTAAGTAAGAAAAAAAAGTAATTATTGGTGTCCCCAAATGTAATGATAATGTGAAATAAAACAGCTCAAACTGCAGTAAAATTATCCAACATAACCATCGACTATCAAACATGGTAACAATACATCAAATTACCTTTCATCGGGGCAAACAACCATATCATGATTGGTTGCCCGTTTCCAAAAAACTACATTTCGGATGCAAAGTCAACGAGCCATGACCGAATAGCAACAATACCTGTACGAAAACGAATTCAATAATGGCCGTTGACTCGTTGCGATGCTCGACAGGGAAATTTTAAGCGCCGATTAAAATGCCATCATTGTTAGTCCGCCGCCATTAGGGCCAGTTAACTCGGCACTCTTCGATCCAATGGCAGTACGGCACGACAACGCACGAATTACGCCACTTAAATCCACCAAATGTGAATATAATTGATGTGATTATCGTGGTTGGCGATATGTCTTCAGATCCGATTTTTGTACGTTTTCCTAAAAATATTCCCAGTCATCAAGCTATCAGTTTAGGAGAGAAGCACCAGATTGTAATTTGGTTAATTTCGTAAAGGGAAGAAACAAACAACAACTGGGTGAAATGTGAAATTATATGGTTGCAGACAATACAAGATGGGAAGTCAGTAGTGCGTGTGAAATTAATCGCATTTGCTACATTTTTACCCCAGTTGAGGGTTGGAGCGAGGACGTTACATATATCAACTTCCACATGAGCTTTTCTCGCTCCATCAAAAAGTCAAGTGCTCTTTTACCACATTCCAAATTAGAACTAGAATTATCGTTATGTTCATTTCATTTCGGAAAATAGTTACTTTATTATTTTGCTATATCCTATAAAATGAGGTAGTACGAACCTTTAATCCTTTTAGGGCCAAATTAAAATAAAAAAATAAACTAATTTTATTTACTTTTTCAATTGCAAATAACATAAGATTAACATAAATAAATGTATTAGGTCATTTGGTCCAACGAATTTTGTAAAAAATGGAGGTTTCTCTAAATGACCACTGGAAAAAAATAAAATATACTTATCGTGAATCTCCTTGTTAGAAGACCAATAATCCCTAATGGAAGGCATTCGCTTGATCCCCATAAATATGTTTAAGAATATTTTTGCTTCATCAAATTTCGAAATTTTAAACAATTAAGATAAATTTACGAAACAAATGATCATTCATGGTTATCTGGTAATAAGTAATGCTATGCGCCAATAGATAGCATTGTTAGCTATGACGTACATAGATAGTTTTCAGATATAACCAATAATTTTTTTGAATAGCGGTTTCATAGTGAAACTATTAGGAAATCGTTTACTGAAATATTCCTCAGATTCATCACGTAATCAATCTTCGCCAAACATTTCATCTGATACACAACTGTCGCTTCACTCACAGTTATACTTCGTTTCATCCACGTACGTTTATTCTTTACTCCTGTACATTTAATTAACGTTGCCAATAGCAGCGTCCAATAATTGTATATTGTACAACAAGCATGGAATGGTAATCATTTCATTCGTCTTCAGCGCTATGATATTATTTTGTCTTAATAATTTATTTTAATAAAAAGTTTGTCTCAATTTGATATATTGGTAACAATAAAGAACAATATTTAACGGCCGCTGCTATTGACAACGTTGAAAAAGTAGTATTTCACAAAAAAAATGGACAAAATCAGGTATATCTTTTTTGATAATTACATTAAAATGTATATTTAAGTATTGGATTTTTAAAAGAAATAATAATTTTGTAATTTATTTTAATAATGTACTAGAAAAGCATAAATCGACGGTACTAAAATATAAGAATATGATTCATTAATATTGTGAAACAAAGAATATAATATGAGTATGAATTTTCCTGCAATAGAAAATGGTAAAAATCAGCGATGCGTGTAAAACTACCAGTATTTATAAAAATTTAGCGCGAGATAGAAGCACGAGGCAAGGGCTCGACTTTAACATATCATTCGCCATATACCATGCACTTCATCAAAACGCGCGTCGCTCGTCTTCTGTAGGTCAGATTCAAAAAACGCTTTACATCAACCGAAGCCATCAACGGAATAGCGCAAATTTTTCAAAATTTTTTGCTTGGGGTCCCGACGGTCATTAAAGTTTTAAAAGCCAGTGTATACAACGCGTCTGCGAAAAACCAGAAGATTAAATAGCGTCTCCCATAGAGTACCTTCTTTTGTCGGCGGAGACGTGGAAAAATGAGCCTGGGCGACGCTCGGCATCGCGGCGTATATGGGTAACCCGGCGGCGGCGTGTATGGATGGCGTCCCACTCTCGCAACCCCAGGCGTGCGCGCGCACGTCCTGCACTCCGGTTTAAATCCCTCAACCACTTAATGATGATGCCAACTCTTCTACAACACTTGATAGATCTAAGGAAAGGCTAAACAACCACTTTTTCGAGTAGTTATTTTATTCGTCACTTTATTTCTCAAATATTATTAATATTAATTTGTTCTCTTTTTCACAAATAATAGCACTAGATCTGCTTATTTTATCGATAAATTTATTGATCGCTATCTTAAATAATATATTTTTTTTACCAAACTTTAATTAATTAATGTTGTTATATATCAAACCAATCCCTAAGGTGAATTTATATTATCTTTAACTACTTTTCTATTTCAGAGAGATGAATAAAGTTGTATGAGTGGAGGAATTGTGTCCAATGTTTTGACGGAATTTGGACAAAACTTCTATCCATTAATAAATTTAATTGTAGGAGTAAAAATATAAATTGGAAAAATAAAAATGTACTACTTAATGTTTGAATAACTTGACTTGATTACGAGTTACATAATGCCTATGGCACACTGGTCGATGAGCGTTGATGAGCATCGATGAGCTCTTCGATGAAACAACAGAACGCACCCGTCATCGACGAAAATTAGAGGCTCCTCTATTTCCATCGAAGAGCTCATCGATGAAACGAACGTATCTCATTTTACTCGTATCTTTTGTGACTCACTTCACGTTAGCATATTTTTGAAATTTAGTTTTTCTTTCTCAACTTTAGAAGCTTTTATTGTTTGTCAATGAAGAGTGCGTTCTGTTGTTTCATCGAAAAGCTCATCGATGCTCATCGACGCTCATCGACAAGTGTGCCATAGGCATAAAGGACGACGTTTCGGAACTAACGGTCGGTCTCATTTTCTAGTTAATAACATCAAACAACACAATTGTTTAAGAAATAATAAAAATAGCAATCAAATTGATGGTTAACCATTATTTTAAAAAATAGATTAAAAAAAAGTTAAAACTTGTGGTGACACCACAACATTCAAAGGTAGACTGACATTCTAAGAACGGGAAAATAGTAAGATGTAAGAAAAAAAAAGTATTCTCCTATTCCTACTACTTTTTATGTAAATTATAAGTATGCCATTTACAATGATGAGAACATCTTCACATTAAAATATACTACACGTTGACTATAAAATTAAATCTTATATTTTGAGTAGTGAGTTGACAGCAAATTCAGTGCCTCGACATTAACAAGTAATCAACAAATTTATGATTTACAATTGGTATAATTATTTGTAGAATGACTGGCTATTATCTATATTCGGGGAATTCTTGTAAGTTGTTGTTAGATCAATATTGTATGGTTCCGGTGTGTGTGAAGTGTAGTACAACAACAACAGCAGCAGTAGCAGCAACAACAGAAGCGTTTGCGGTGTCGCGTGGCATCGGCGGCATCGCTGCGCGCGAAACAAGAATAATGTCTTTTCCATCCGTCCATATGTTAAATGATGCACACGGAATGAGCTCGACGCCGGCGAGATCCATCTCCGGCGCCTCTGGGATCCGCGGTCCGGGTTCGAGTCCCGCCGCGCGCCTGAGACACTTAATCAAGCAGCGTCGCAACGCCGCCAGCGCGTCTCAAAACAAATGCGATTTTTCTTTCGGTTTTTATATAAAAGGATTTTTTGTTGCTCGGCAGATAGAGCGAGCGAGATGGGGTAAAATGTGGAACATATTTAGTCCGCGACTCGCGGCGATTTATATCCCTTCTTTCGTCTTGCCTCTGCCTTCCAGTTCACTATACCCTTCACAGCCCCGCAATGCCTCTGTCATCCTAAGAAAGAACCGAACCACTTCGCATCTGCACTCGCCAGGTTCGTTTTTGCCTGCATTAATGATAGTGAATGCGTTGTGCGTAATGCTTATTTCTTCCTAATTCACATGTTCTTCATTATCTTTAACAATATTTCTTATTTCATGATATTCATACGCTAGTTTAATTTTACTTGCCAAGATTTAATAAATTACTATTAAAATTGATATTTGTGATATTTTGATCAATTTTAAAAGCATCAGATATCAAGATTATTGTATAACTAATCCTGTCTTATTATCAAAAATACAATTAGATCCAGACGAGTAATTCGAAATAATAATAAGAAAAAAAGAAGTAATGTGATATATGTCCATCTCATAGAATTAAAAAATTACTTTCGTGTCAAATATTCAATACGCCAATTATTAATTTAAAGATTATTTAAAATTATGTTTTTCTAATGCAAATGAACATCAATATATATATATATATATATATATATATATATATATATATATATATATATATATATATATATATATATATATATATATAGTGGCTTAACACCCCTCCCGGGGTTGCGCCGTTTCTTCCGAAACTTTCTAAATCCATTTTTTGGAGTGGATCAGTCTCCCATTCTTTTCATTTCAATTAAACTTTTCTAACTATATCCCTCCATTGTTTCCTGTCTCTTGTTTTGCTCTGCCATCTTTGAATCCCTGCTACTCTTAGATCTTCTTCCACCTCACGTATCCATGTGTCTTTGGGTCTTCCTCTTCTTCTCTTTCCCTTTGGCCTCCATTCTACTATTGCTTTAATCGCATCCTTTTCTTCCGCTCTCCATACATGCCCAAGCCATCTGACTCTCTGCTGTTTAATTTTTTTAATTATGTCCTCGCCTCCTAATTCATGTTCTATTTCGTAATTCATTAAGTGTCTATATTCATTTTCCGGTGTTTTTTTTTGCCCTAATATTGATCTCATTATTTTTCTCTCCATTATTCGCAATTTTTCTTCATCTTTTTTCGTCATTGTTATTGTCTCAGCTGCATACATTGTTATCGGTCGTATTATCGTTCTGTATATCCTCATTTTTGTGGTTTTTGTAATTATTTTGTTATTCAGTAATTTTTTGTTAGCATAAAATGCTCGATTTGTTGCCAATATTCTTTCTTCTATTTCCGCCTCTCTTTCTACTTTGCTTGTTATCGTGATCCCTAAGTATTTAAACCTGTCCACTTGTTCAAATTTGTATTCTCCTATTTTAATCTCCTTATTTTCAGCGGTTCTTTCAATTATCATCATTTTAGTTTTTGTGAACATCAGTACAAATAAAATAAATAAATATATCATCACGTCTTTTACCCATTACTGGGTGTGGCACTCTGCCCGTAGCTAATATATTTCTTCGCGTAAAGTGTGGTTACCAGTCATCAAATCACATCCCCCAAAGATGTTAGTGGAGGGAAAGCCACAAGGGTAGTTTTAACGTGGTGAAAATTGTTTGTCGCCTGTATGAATCGAACCCGGGTTTTCAATTCCACAGGCCGAATCGATATCATCGAGCCACCTATCCCTCATTATTATCTAAATAGTCGTAGATAAAATAATAAAGGTGTTTTAAGAAATACTTGACAAATATATGATGTAGATTTTCTAACATTCTAAGCACTTCATTTACAATAATCACCAAGGTGAAAACTGATTATCCGTTGTATGTAAATACTTATCATTCCTCTACAACATCTTCCATCTCTCAAGGGTTGAAACCCATCTCGATGGCGAGAACTGAAACTCAACGTGCAGTGGTCACGTGTCGTCCATACAGACAAACAGATAGCGCGTCGTTAAGATGATCGGAGTCCGACGTGATGTCGGCCGACTACCAGGCTTTAGTCTTCAGCATGCTGCTGTTACTGTTGCCGTTGTTATTAATTCAAGCGATGGATGCTGTTGGTGTACGACTTGCACTGCATGTTGCAAGGAGTGCATGCGTGACTGCCGATGTTTGTTGTTCTGTGCTTTTATATTTAATACGAATATGGCAGAACGAAGAGGTTATGTTCGAGGAGATATGTTTCTTGAACTAGTAGGAGGTTAATAGAAAACATTAATTTAGTGTCGTTTAGAATGTTTAGATAAACGTTCAATCTCTTTGAATTACAAAGAGTTTAGATAGGTTTCAAGTTTATTTATTTATTGAAGCTGAATAAAATATAAAATTAAATTGTATATCATCACGCTTATTACCTATTACTGTGTGTAGCATTCTGTCGTAGCAGATCTTAGTAAGTGATATATGTATTCGCATTACAATTAGAGCAATCAATATATAATTTTGTCTCTAGTTTCTATCGTTACCTAGAAGTTTATTTTTGATAGTGAGAATTTAAATGTCAACGAAAATGTTATAAAACTACAGTATTCAGGAAATGTGGAAGTGATAATAAAAACATTTTTCAAAGAAGAAGAAGAAGGTTATTTATGTTATTTTAAAGTTCTTTATTTATGTTGCTATTAATTTTAATATAGATCATAAATATAAAAGCATTTCCATTAATTAATAATTGTAATTGCTAATTGAAGATCTGTGAATAATTACAGAACAGGAAAACTATAGATCAGAATCTCTTGACTCAATTGTATTTTTAGTAACTATAATTATAATTATCAAGTCAACGAAATTTAAATGCTTCTGAAGCGAAAGTGCAATCATAATGCTACATTAATTTCGTATGTGTGATATTTTGTTATGATAAACTGTTAAAATGTAACAGAAATCATATTAAAAAATGTTAAACAAGAAATAAAAGCGTTAAAAATTGTGACCAACTGTTCTTATATTATTTCACAAAAGTCATTTAGAAATATATTATCTTTCAGTCCAAATAAAAAGATTGTAATGGCCAGTTGCACTAAAACTTAAATTTTAAACTTGGAACAAATTAAAAAATTAGGTTTTGTTGTTGAAACTGGCCATAAAAGATACTCTAAATAATTATGACACATAGGATGCTAAGCAATTATTTATTAAAAATTATTATAAACACACATTTTTTTTTAAATATTAATAGTCTAAAAAATATAATAGTTCTTCGGAATTCGCAGAGAAAGAATTCTATTTTAATTAATAACATAGCATAGCTACTTGCATTTTTTTATATATTTGACTTGCATGTTAAATAGTTATTACCGATATCATTGCCAAACATTTTATATCGCATTTGCCGCATGTCTTCTAATAATTCATCTGTATCCCGCAACAGTCATTTCATGCAGAAATTTGCAATTAATTTAACAAAGCTTATTTCTCATATTTTAATATTTTGGCACTTGACCGAATACTAGTCAAAAGCTGAAAGGTTAAAAATAAATCTATTGGCCATCATTTTAAAAAGAGATAAGGACTTCAATGACCAATGAGGTTAGGGATTCCATCCTTCTGTTTCTGTTTTTAAGTGTACATTTTGATAATATAACAACGAACTTGATTTGCTGAGAAGACAGTTGAATATTTGATAAAGTAACCAATAACCAAGAAGAAAACAAGAGGTAAAAATATGTCCCTAAAAATAATCTAGTGACACCAAAATTAAATGTTATTGTAGTTCTTTGTTCCAAATTGCTTTTAATGAATAGCGACCAGTATTATGATACCAGTTTACGAATGCTGATTAATGATATAACATATATTAACAGTTTTCAACAAGACAATCTTTGAGAACAACATCAGATCCAATTTTAAAGTTCATTCATTAGATTTATTCGTGTAAAAAGCCGTTAAAACGTCATGTACAAACAGTTCATTTCCTCCTGAACCAGATGCGAGAGACGAACGACGAAGAGATAAGCACAACATCAGCATCAGGACATAAACCTGCGAGCGTCAACATCGTACAAAGTTCTCTTTCACGAAAACAGAAACGGAGCAACAGAAATGGCGGAGCGGCAATTAATTTCAACACATATAAATCTAATTCCGTCCATGATGTGTAAGAGCCCATTTGGCCGCTTAATAAATAACATGTCTTAGAATTTCAAAACACATCCGTCATAAGTGAAGCAGAATATTTAAGAAAGGCGTCGGGACGCGAGCGTCGGGCGCGGAATGTCTTTGATGTGGAGTTACGGAACGGCACCGTGCGATGTGGCGACGCTGGGATTCGAACCACAACCAAAACAAACAATAACACCGAACAGCCACTTTTACCTCTTTATCTGCAAATTCTATTTTATTTCAATATGAGCTCCATTTCAAAGATAATGCGCCTAATTCACCACTTCTCTTCAGCCTGGAAATCGTAGAAATATTATTCTTTATTTTGTTAATTTTAAAGAAGCATCTTTAGTTCGAGAAAAATACTGAATTCAGCTAAATGATATAGAAATATTGGAAGACAAACATGCTCAAAATAATAGTTAGTACCTGTTTGACAAAAGGAAATGAAGCCCTGAGAAGTGTGTCGTTAATATCGCTTTTACAACCTGGATTTAATAGTATATTACATAACGAGAATTGTAACAAGCACATTACGTGCGAGTGAAAAAGTTGCGCACAAGCCTTGGCGAGTGCAGTAATTTCACGAGCAATGTAATTGCGTTACAATTCGAGTTGTGTATTATAAATTATTAAAATAAATGTCATCCTTAAACGGTTTTATTTAAAATAGCTATCAAACCATTTAAAGAAGTTTTCCATCTAGAATCTAGAGTTGAATAAATTCAGTAGAAAATACTCTGACAAAAATTAAGTGCAAGTACAAAATGAATAATAATAATTGAAGATGTACATATTTAAAATGTATTTTTACTTAATCTAATTTTAATTATATATTTTAACACAAACATATCAAAGAAACAGCCTCAAACTATTTGTTTTGGACTTCTATTAAAGTCATGACATCAAAGTTCAAGCCAGAGAGAACTTTAATTCAATTCAAATTAATTTAACGGCATTTGTAATTAAGTTCTTCGTTCTTCATGCACGAACACTAAAACTGCGAGGGGTGAAAATAAATATCATTTCAAAGTAGGTTCTTGCTATATATATATATATATATATATATATACCTATATAGCACATATTTTATAAATAAACTTTCAATACGATAATTATTTGAGTATTGTATTCTGACTTATACACGTATGTCCTTAACTCAAAAATAATTATTGAAAACAATAATGTTCATTTGAAGCTAGACACATGTTAGATAATCATTACAGGTAGTGGTGTATTGGCAGATTCATAAAGGGGATTAGTGCTAATATTTTTATTATTATTTATAACTCAGTTTTAAACTAAGAGAGATTCACGAAATACTAATACTACTACTATTAATATTTTTTTAACCCAAGTTAAAATAAATTTATTTCGTGAATTGGAAAGAGAGTTAAGACCAGGGACCCGAACCGTAATGAAACTAATCGAAAACCGCACCGTTATTCTTCTTTTTATGAAACTGCAACCGAAAACCGAACCGGTTTTTTTTGTTTTAAAATATAGAAACTGAAAACTAAAACGAAAATTTAATTGATTCTGTAACCGAAAACGTAACCGAACTGATATTATTTCAGCTCTAAAACCGACAATTTAAACCTGTATAAATAACGTACTGAACCGAAAATAAAACAATATAAGTTATTAGATTTTATATTTTTATAAAGTTGCAGTCTTTCCTATCATAATTAAGCTGACAAGACTGGATATAAATGGTAGTGATCGACACTTTGGCATAAATACAAATTATTTTTGAAAATTGGAGAAATAGAAATACAAATAATTTTTACAAATTTGCATTTTTAAAAATAGAATGCAATGGTACAGTGCGTGTAATATGTTATTTGTTTGATATTTGTTGTAATATCTTATTATTTTGAGAATTATATTTTTATAAATACAAAATATATTTATTTTAAAAATTTGAAATGTGTATATTTTGAACCGAAACCTTAAAAACCGTAATCGAAAAATACCAAAATCAAAACCTATAATATATTTTCAAATAACTGTAACTGATAAACGAAGCCGAAATTTTACTGATATAAAAACCGTTAACCGTAACCGGAATCCAAAATCTTTCGGTTCAGATCCGTGGTTAAAACCGAAATAAAAATGTTATTAGCACTAATTCCCTTCATAAATCAATCTAGTAATATTTAAAAACTTGACAATTATAATATTGGAATAGAAGTAACAAATTCATAATAAAGTTATTACAATAAATTCTCTTTATCGTTGGAACGCAAGTACTTCAAGTTTGACTATATTTATCACATTTGAAATTGCTGTGCAACCTTGTGAAATATTTCCGTTTAATTGAAAAGCGACGTTTCAAAATTGTCCACACATAAAAATGAAATATAGCACGTATGTTAGACACGTTTACACATTTGATTTTAACGTCATCAAATTTTTCAAAGTTGCGGTTGAATAAAATCAATAATATATCTTAACGACCCGGGCCATTTGTCATATTCTAACAACACTTATAGCACGTCATAAATAATAGTCGTGTGTTTAAATTTATGCGGATATGTTTATGCTGCATTCTTAGTTTTGCAGAAATAATATTGAGTTGGTAATAGCACAAATGAAATCGATCAACTTGTTAATAAATAATTTTGTGAAACTACATCAAATGTCTACGTTCTTTTTTCTTATTCATAATGTTTCACCAAGTGCCAACGGCTCATACTTTTGATATCAAATGAAATTGCTTTAGAGTGGTTCGGAGCCTACTATAAGCTGTAGGTTCCCTTATGCAATATAATTTTGATTAATTTCAAAGTAAATAAATAAATTCTATTTGTAATAGATTATGAGTAAAGCTAGCGTTTTGACAACAAAACATGGTAGAATATTGGTACTTCGAATTGCTTTAAATCGTGCACTTTTAAATCATAGCAATTATAATAAAAATGAACTAAACATAAAATGTACCTACTCTATATATATTTGATAGCAGAAAGATATTAATATTTAGTGTCTCATTTTATTACCAGATCTATATTGTATTGTATCAAACGCGGATACATATATTATACAGAGTACTTATGGTACTTATAGTACTCAACGTACTAATTATGAAACAGAAATATTTTTTTCAAAATTCGCAAAATTAATTGCACTTTACATGAAACAAACATTTTTAGTGCCACCAGTTTGAGAGTTATTTCTAATATATTAATAATTAAATTATAATTATAACACTACTAACAGGCATTTATATGATGCTGTATAATGCAAAAATGGACTATTATAGTGTTTACAATTATAATTTAATTATTCGAAATAACTCTCAATCAATAGGTTAATAACACACTAAAATACATAAATGAAATACACTATATAAACAAATTATTAAACAATAAAAACACATATAGATAAAACCACAATGAAATACCACAATATGTACTATTATAATTAATACTGTACCGGAGCCCAAATAACCCTCGAGGTTAAAATATCTCAATAAAATAAAAACTCTCAATCAGTTCTGAAAACTTTTTCCATATGTTTACTTTTGTAAAGTGCAATTATTTTGCGAATTTTGAAAAAAAACTTTGCGTTAAGGGTAAAATAACTTCCATAAGTTGTGAAACAGCCTGTATATTGGCCTGGTTGGCAAATCCACTGTTAACAGCAACATGAATTACAATCATTTATTTATTTAATAGGAAGACGACTATAGAAGTAACATAACAGTCAAATGAAAAATTGAGCATTTGGCAAACTAGTAATAATTTTAAATCTAACTATAAGAATTAAATCTGGGTAAACTACCAATTTAAAAACTAGCGAAGCTATAGCTACAGCTAATCATTAAAAATGTAACTACTAGCTATATTTTGTATAAAAATATGGCGAATGTAAAATAGCAGTTAAATTTTGAAGCTATTCTTTTGAAATAATTTTATAGATATTGTGTAATTTTTTAAAGTAATCTTAAGCTACGAAAATTAGCTTTAAACTATAACAAATAGTTTTGAGAAAATAGAAAAAATTTTCAGAACTCTTATTTAATAAATAATACAATTTTTTATATAAGTTTTGTAAATTTTATTTAATTCGATGTTTCAGTACACTAAAACATGTACTCTAGTCAGGAAATAGTGTTCTGAATATCAAATTAAGTTAAATTTACAGAACAAAACCAAAAATTGTTTTAAATATATAATAATTACGTTTACAAAACTACAGCTTTAGTTAATTGTAGCTAAGTTAATAGATCAGTTTTAAAAGTAGCTAACTATTGCCCAACTTTGATGAACACTATATTCTGTTTTATGACTAACTCTAATACTAATCAAAATGGAGTATTTGTAAGTTAACTCCAAACGTACGAATATTTCGTTTTATGAATTTGCATCTATTGACTAAGGACACAAAAAATAATTCAATTAATTTAAATTAGAAGAAAAAAATATGTGAAAAGAACTAGGTAAAACTGATCATCTAAAAAATCTGAACACGGGTTTTTGTTGTCATGTTGAGTAACAAAGCAAAAATACATTTCCCCTTCTGTAACGTTTTTTTAAGTATGCAACAAAGGTAAACTTTTTCCTAGGAACGATTTTTAAGTGTCATGTGTGTAAAAGTAAAATATGTTAATTATTTCCGTCCTGTCTCAACCTCAAACAAAAAAACTTGAATTAAAATAATAATATAAAATATAGATAGTTTTTGTAAATTGGATATTCTTTTGTTGTAAGTTACATTTTGTTATCGTTAGAAAAATGAGAGGAGTAGGTATTAAAGGATTTCGATGGTAAAGTTGAATGAAGTAGTACTAAGTAGCAGTAATTAAATTCGGAACTATCATCAGTTTGTGCAGGGCTGAGGACACACGCGTGATTACAGTGGCGCTATCTGGCAGCACAATCACAGTGCGTCGTGGCGGCGGCGCGGCGCTAGGCGACAGTGTGGGGGAGGCAGGCGGGGCAGATAGCGCTGCTGTGCTGCGGCAGCCGCGGGAGGATGACAAATGTCACTCAATCCGTCACTGTCACGCGCCGCGGCTCGGCGGCTCGGCCCGGCCCGGAGCCCGCTCTCTGGAATTGGATGCGTTGCAGACTCACAGAAAGCTTTGTAATATCGGTCGCGCCTAGACTGTGACACTACCGTGCTACTGTACATGGTCGTAACAGAACAGTCTCAACGTCGGCCCCAGAGGAGCGCGGGCGGGGACGCGAGGCGGGAGGAACTCTATAGGAAATTACATAAACTCTGCACAGACAAATATAAATGTCCTCTTTGTACAGCAATGGGTACCCAGCAGCGGGCCTCCGCGCTACCAGAGGTGCCATTGTGCGCGGGTATAACTTGATGGAATCCGGGCCCATTCATTACCTATTCAGTAACCAATGAAATAGATGATTACAACGTCTCTCGGACTCTGTGCACACCAGTGACAAATGAAGATGGATCTACCGAAATAATTACTAATCTGACCGAGCACGCCCGGCACCCGGCACCGACACCCGACGCTCAATTGTGTTACGCCGCCGCCATCATCGCGCCCGGAATTCCGAACTGCCGCCGAGGAGACGGTGTCCACTTCTCCACACCCACATCTCTATGCAAACATATGCTTCCTCTATCTGCTTCGAAATCTGCTTACGTGCTTGCTACATTATACACAACAAATCTTTTAATTTATTCGCGTGCAACCTACACACGTTATGGAATATTTATTCGTAGGTACTCATATGAAGCAGATGTACCTTGCATGGTGCCTCCACCTTTACAAAAATGGGTTCTTCGAAATAGAGTAAAAATCAGATTTACAGGCGGTACTTTTTTCCGAAATTGAAGTAAAAATTCTAAATTTTCATGTCATCAGTGTGACTGTAAAATAATATTACTATTACGTATAAATGTAGATTTGTTTATTTAAATTACTTATTTAGAAAAAAATAGAAAACAAAGATTTTCATAACAATAACTACATATATTTTTACTTCGGTTAGCTAATAGGGCCCCTTAGCTCCAGGGCTCTGTATCATTGATACAGCTGTTACAGCTGTTCCTACACCCCTACACTATAGACAAAATATGGTAGCCGAAATTACAACTTGGTGATGGCAACCGACAACTTTTGGTTGTGTCAATCAAATTTGAATAAATAGTAGTTGCCAGTTGATTGGAACTAGGTAACCATGTCATCAGTCAAAGTTGAATAATAATAGTTGCAAGTTAAACTCTGGAGTTATAGTTGCGTAGTTTAGAAATATATTTCAACTGCAGTATTTATTTTGTGGTTTGTAAATATAGAATTATGTGGTTAAATCCTCAATGTTCAATTCTCTCGCTCGCAGTAATAGTTCGAGTAAGACAATTTGGAGGGTGGCACGCAGGGTGTATTTGTAAAATAAATTAACAATGCATTTCTTTTGAGAGAAGTACAAGTACATGTGATAATATAATTTATCATATTCGTATGTAACAGTTGTCTTTGAATGTATTAGTTCGCCCATGTAACAATTATTGAATTGTCGTCCCATTGTCTTGGTGCCCTGGACAAGTTCTTTCTCTTCTCCTTTTTTTTAACAGGTCCGATATGAAGAGAACAAATGAGTATTATTACACATACCTGAATACTTCAACATCATAGAATTTGTTTAGTCCGTTAGTACAGTGGTGTAGATAGAGATACGGAATTCGAATCCGGAGATCCCGAGTTCGAATCGCACTCAAGCTAAACATTATATATAAAACTACTACACTGCGGTTTGGTGAGTGTGGACCTGTTCCTGTTGTACAGCGTAACATAAATAAATAAATAAATAATCTTGTTTCGAAATAAAGATATTTATTTTAAAAGTATAACACTATATAATTTAAAGTTCGTTGAAAGACTTTTTAAACCAGTTTAATAAGATCATCAATCAAAAATATGTTATACTAGTTGACGAAATATATTCCGCAATCAATAACACGCACAATTCACAAGTGTGAAAACAAGGACAGGTGTACTATTAGTTAGTCGTAGATATATGAACCAAGCAGTGGTCAAATTAGCCCACACCTTCATCGATTTTAACACGTGCGACACTTTCAAGCCCGAAGCCCACACCGAAACACGAACCTACGAGCAAGGCAACCAACCAACCAACCGAACACCCGTCAGCGTCAAATTCAGCACCATGACAACTTCACATTTCAACCATGCTCATTTTGGACGAAATTATAATTCCCAATTGAAACAAAATTCTTTCAAAGTATTCATTAACAGAAAAAACAATAATTTTGAAATTTTTCTTAATTTTATTGTCATCTTACATTGATTTATTTATTTATTTGTTGCTTTGCACAACAGGAATTTAATTCCAATTACAGTAAAGGTAACCTACAACTTACAGAAGAAATCCGAAACATTCAAACACAATCGTATTTTTGAATAAAAGTTAAAGTCACTCAGATTTGAACGAACGACCTCTTGCTTGTAAATTAATAAATAATAAATAATAGCTCGCTTTTATCGACTGGGTTACGACTATTAGTGTACCAAGGATTGAAAGTAGTTGTTTGCGAATTGAGGCTAAAGATTGAAACACGAAAGTAGCAAGGGTTGCAACTAGCCGGGGTTTGCAAAAGTATTTTAAACCTGAGGTGTACAATCGGGAATTAAGGTTAATCGGTTTTTTACTCTAACTCTAACTAGGATAACAGTAGAGACAAAAAAAATGGAAATAATTGGCAATTGTGACAAAATACCCCCTTGGGAGTGGAAATAGGTAAAATCGATTTTTTTTTTGAGAAACGATAAATTTTCGACTTTATTTTCGTTTTGTTTATTTAGAAAATACAATACATTATGTTTCAAAACTTCAAGCAGGTGGAGGAATGAGGTTGAAATTTGAAAATCAATTACAGTTTTTTATGAAGAATGTAATAGTGCAATAAAAGATGGAGGTTTCCATTTAAGTTTTTAAATGTCACCCATACCCCGCGTACCAGGGGGGTGGAGGGTATTTTTGCATATTGTGCCTAAATAGTTTTAGAAAAATTAAAAAAAAAACATATGTTTTGTAACTTTGTCATCGAATGCTTCGTTCTCGAGATATTTAATCGTTTCCAGACTTTTTGGACACCTGTATATTATGTACTTAAGTTGGGTAAGTGGCTCAGTGGTATCAAGTCAGCCTGTGGATTTGAGAACCCAGATTTGATTCCCACAGTCGACAAACAATTTTCACCACGTTAAAATTACCCCAGTGGCTACCCCACCAAAAACATGTTTGGAGATTGTGATTTGAAATTAAATATATAAATATATCATCACGCCTTGTACCCATTACTGGGTGTGGCACTCCGCCTAAGCAGATCTCGGTATGTGATATATTTCTTCTCGTGAAGTGCGGTTACCAGCCGTCAAATCACGCCCCCCAAAGATGTTAGTGGATTTGAAATTTAAATAAATATAATGTTTAATGTTGGAGCTCTGAAGACTATAATTTCGGCGGTTATACAAAGCAAGCACAAGAGTTGTCGAGGTAGCAATGGTCGGAGTGGAAGTACACCAACATAGACACCTAACTCTAACGCTAATTCCGAAGCATGTCAAGGATAATAAATAACTTAGGCTTAATAATTTAAAATGCGCGGAAACTCTGGTCCCGCTGTGAAATTATTACCTATGCAGATGTGACATACGGATAAACACATTGGAAGCCGTGGACATTTACAAATAAGATCGAATTTCTCAAGGTAACTGAAACAGGCGTACCAACATCGTTATTTATACGTTTCCTGTTTAACAACATGACTGTTAACACACAATGCGTGTTCATGTTCGCAGGTGAGAGAAAAAAGGTAAGGTTACGCTAGAAAAATATACATGGTCATTGGCTGTCAAAGACTTGTCTACCGTAATTAGTGAATACTAATTGCCGAAAAATTGCTCTTGCGACATTGCAGTTAATATTAGATTTTTTTAAATACACACTGTGTGTGACTCTGACACTAAGTTCAAGAACGACCCTTTCAAAAATATGCTGTAGGTTCTATTTAGTAATACTATTATAAAAAACAAATTAATGACCTCTTGCATCCTGGATTTTTTTGATTTTAAACTGATTTCAGATCAATTTTTCTAAATACTTTTCTCGTATTAATTTTGTAACGACATTTATGTGCGAGTATTTTAACCCAATTAATTTAATGGTAAAGTTCCCAAATGCATATGTCTTCCTGTTTTTGAGATAATGTTAAAAAAATATTTTATAGGAAAATTTTTGCGGAAATTCAAAAAAAAATTAAAATTGTTTAAACTTTGTAAGTTAACTGATGCACGAGAAATTTAATTATGTTTACCGCATCTTCATATCTCGTTTAGATTTTAAAAAATAGACTCGGAAAAGAATAAAATTTGAAAAACTGAAGAATTTAATTTTTCCAGAGGTTAGCATCTTAAAAACTATAGAAGATATGAAGATGCGGTCAACGGCATTGCATTCCTTGTGTCAGAATTGAATTGTAATCAAATTTTTATCCAATTTCAAGCAATTAATTTTTTTTAATTATCCCTTAAGGGGTACCCCTTGGGATTTTTTAGACTATGGGACATTTTCCCTAAAATTATTAATCGTAAAAATATTGTAACGAAAATTTACATACATATGTATTTTGACCTGCGAGTTATCTGGTTTTTGAGATATTGTCAAAAAACCGATCTTTGGAAAAATTAATGCGGAAATTTGAAAAAAAAATTCTAAAATTTTGTTTATAAGTTAATTGAAACACGAGAAATTCAATGTCGTCGAGCAAATCTTTATTTACCGTTTTGTTTTTAAAATATAGCCCCGGCAAAGTACCGAATCTGAAGAAAATGAAAATTTTTACTTTGTCAGAGGCTGTAACTAGTAGATTTTTTCCTGAATATTTTTTCTATGTTTGTCATATTAAAAAATATTTATTTAGACATATTTAAAATTTAACTTTTCGGGTTCAAATAGCCATTAACCAATTTTAAAAATATGGGCATTTGATATATATGTATAATATTTATTATTTCATTCGAGGCATATGTTGTCATTTTTTAAAATTAAGTCCATATTCATTTAATAATTGCTAAAATTGATTTAACCACTACTAAGGATGCGATAAATTTGTAGCATAAATTTTATTTTTAAAATTATAAAAATAGTAAAATTATTAATAACTTTCTTTAATTATCCCAAAGAAGGTTAAAGCCCAATTATATTATTCAAATTTAAATTATAATAAATAACATAAATTACATTTTTTGACAGTTAAAATGTAGCAGATTATTCTGATTTTGCTTATTTTGTCCAAGGTTAGCTACTTAAATAGTAGCAATTTCTGGCAACCAAGTTTTTACAATAATTAACCAAGTAAAATAAGGATTGTTGTCTGATTTATGGACAGATTTTTTTATGTCTGCAATTTTAACTAGAAACTTTTCTTCCTATTCTGTACCGTGATCAATATCTGAATGCTAATGATAACCTTTAGTTTTTATTATTGCTCTATAGATGCGCACCATTTCGATGTTTTGTTACTAAAACCATATATTCTATTATTTCTATTTCATTATTATTATCTCGTATGAAACTGCTAATAAAAACATGTTAAATTTTAACCTTACTTTTTCAAACAAATTATCGCATTTTTTCATTATAATCAATACGCGAACTAATTGATTTTTCATCAATTACATTACTATGACAACGCGTATTTTGCGCACTGTTTTGCACCCTAGTGCACAAAATGAGTATTTAGCGCACGCTTTCAATTTTTTTTACCTTCAATAGTACTAAAATGAAATTATTTTTAATTGTTTTCTTGAATAAATTAATAATCGGAAATAATTAATGTTCGGGTAATTTATTCCAAAATCACAAAATACCAAAATTGTAAAAATTCTGAAATGTATTATGAAAAATAAATGTTGTCATTTACTTCTCAATCATATATAGGAGTTAATATCTAAAATTATTTGAGAGACCATGGTCGTGTAATAACTTATTTCTCATGTAAAAGGCCTGTGGCAATATTAATACTAAAATGTTAAGATCGCACAGAATTATTTGAAACGACTTGAATTCTATTTTAAAAGAAACCCATAACATAAACATTTACGTATAAAACTGTATTCATATTCATATTTCATCTGAGACTTCTACAACTGCACAAAATATGTTACAAATAGAAAGAATACTATTCTGATGATTTGCAAAATATAAAATAATAAAATTTGTACTCACATTATGCAGAAACAAGCTACCAGTGAATTTGGCCACATAAATATCTGTCCCGGGAACCTAAAAAATTAAACATTCAATAGTAAACAGAATAAAAATTTTACACGAAAAGTGTTTACATTACATATTAATATATGATGCCATATGCCCAATGTATCACACACAAATCAGTAATATTACATACGTACTCTACAATTGTCCGAACACAACTAAATATAAGCTGGTTTTGTTTGGTTCAAAATGCGCACTGCCAAATACGATACAAGTTGTTAATTAAATTTTCGTTCGAACCTGTTGGATACTCTTTATTCTTTATATTAAATAAGAATATCTACATTTAATCAATCAATACTGTTGCTAAAGGCTGATTGGCACAGTTTCTTAAAAAATATAGTATAAAATGAAGAATAGTAATTTGAAGAAAATTTAACTTGTCAATAATCATACAGATGGTGACACAAATTGAACATTTTTTGTATTATTATTTTTTACTAATTAATTGTTGAGTATGTAAGTAAGCTAAATATTTCTGTTAATTAATAATTAGTAAACGAAATGTACGATATTAAAATATAATTGGCATGGAATTTGATTCGCATTAAAATTAATTTATTTCAATTAATAATCCAACCACTTTTTATAAACTCAAGCAAGAGTAAATAAAATAAATAGATGCTGAAATAACAAAATTATTTTTTATTTCTAATACTAATAATTTTCAGCCCGATACCTACTCAATTTCTGAATTTTAGATAAGCTAATATTATTCTAGTTTGATTTTTAATAGATTTCAACATTATATTATAATTTGTTTGAACTTTTTTCATAGTTTAGCTTAATTGACTTAAAGTTTCTATTGTGCAGAGTAACAAATAAAATAAATAAATATATCATCACGCCTTTTACCCATTACAAAGTGTGGCACTCTACCGAAGCAGATATCGGTAAGGAATATATTTCTTCGTGTGAAGTGCGGTTAGCAGCCGTCAAATCACGGCCCCCAAAGATGTTAGTGGAGGGGGAGCCACAGGGGTAGATTTAATTTGGTGAAAATTAAACAATTGAACCAGGGTTCTCAAGATCTACAGGCCACCTACTCCATTAACAAAAAATATAAATATGTCTTTTACCCATTACTGGATATGACACTCTGCCGTAGCAGATCTGAATAAGTGATGTGTGGACAAATCATGGCTCTCAAAGATGTTAGTTATGTGGTAATTTTAATAAGAAGTAAAGTTTATCGGGTACGGGAATCGAACTCGGGTTCTCAAAATCCACAAGTTTATCTTATAAACAATTACTAAAAGAAAATATGATGCACTAATTTGTAAACACTTTTTACTCGTATACTTTAATTATACTTTTTGTAGAATGTGAATTTAAATCCTATAAATGGTGTATATTTTAAGTAAAATATATGTTAACATCATTCAGTTTCTTGGGCATGTATCAAAATCGCTAACAAGTATTACTCATCAGCAACTCCTCGCTAATTAATCCAAGATCCCAAGTTTGTCCCTATTTACACCGGGGTTACGCAAGGCCTTGCGGCCGTCCCGTTATCGATATCTTATCCGCGCTGTCCTTCAGCTCGTCAGCCCGTCCGCATCGCTAATGGATTTATAATACCTGGAGCAGGGATGTTCGGGGGTGTCTGGAGGTGGAGGCAGCAGCAGTGGCGGCGGTGCTGAGAAATGGCCGCGGCGGAGATGGAGACGCGCACAGACGCCGCCCGATTTATCATTGCACCCGAGCTCATTAAGGTCGAATCTGCTTGCGTCTGATCGCCGGGGATTACACCGACGGCGAAGCCGACGCCGCCGTCGCCGCATGGTCAGGCGACGGAGGCGGTGAAGATGACACTGCAGGCGTGCAATCGTTGCACTGAATTTTTATTTTTATTATTTTGCTTTGTTTAAAAATAGCTACTTACATATATGAATAGATATCTTTTTGAATTGTTCTCAAGTAGAATCAATGCAACAGTTAATGCAAAATTATTTAATAGCTATTTGTGTATTAAGTCGCGTGGAAATCTCTCGAAATCGACAATGTACATTTGCACTCTAAACACATAAGATTTTTTCTACAATTGTCACAATAAAATTTTATCGTTTTAAGAATTAAATTTTACAAAATTTCTGTTATACAGGATATCAAATAGCTATTTATGAAACTAGGAGTTATGTAAACACATAAGTAAGGTAATAACCTTATTTCCTTATTAGTTTCATACAATATTTTTTCTACTTCCGTTCTAATAAATACGAAAGAGCGTTTTTGAAATTATGAAATTTTGACATATTAATGACAGTTATAAATTAAAAAAATAAAAGAATAACACATCAGAATTCGTCTACCAAGATATCTTAATTTTTCTGTGTTGCTATGTTACCTCATTATTTCACTAGTTAAATAATGCAGTTCATTCCCTAACTCAAATAAGTGAAATAAAACGTCTATTTCCTAACGGAAGTAGAAAAAATTATTTATTTGGTGTCCCTGGTTGTTATCGCAACGTCCAATGAACGTTTGATTTAGAATTAAAAATTCGGAGAGCAAGCGTATTTTCTGTTTGTCGTGCATAAGCGGCAAAGTGATATTTTGTTTTGACAAATGTACACATATAATATAACTCGTAAAATGATAATTGTCAAATAATATTTTAACATGACTTTAAATTCGTTTCTACGGAAATAGAAAATACAGCGCGGGCTGCGTACTCGCTATATTTCCATAACAACTCATAATGTGTGTGGAAATATTATCGGCAATTACTATCACTTATGTTAGTTATAAAAATTTTATTACAATTTTAATTCAAATAGTAAACCTTTTGAAGCTCGTACGTCTCGAAAAAAAATATTGTGTCTTACCGAAAGGAAAGCGCTTCTTCCACTCTCTTCCAAACTCGAGTGGACAAATTTTCTTCTCTATTTTGACAAATAATTATTATCTCATTAATAATAAAAATGAATATTGCAAATAATCATTTTTTAAATTATGGTATAATAATTTGCTTTATGCAACATAATGAAATATCCAACTAATCCTAAAAAAGAAAATTTTTATCTAACATCTATTCAGAATCCTTGAATTGTGTGACTACGACAACTATGATTCTGCCTGCTAAATAATTTTTTGAATTCTCGGTATTTATACAGAGATAAAATATTAGTAACCCACATGAGAAATGAGAATATGTAACCGTATGACCGTCGGAATTTAACATGCCAAAAAAATTAATTCCCATACGGTATTAACATACCGCGCAGTACAAACAATATCCTATAAAATTTCATTCCTTTAATTCTAATCAATTAAATGAGACACGAGAGAAAAAACCAGTCAACATGGAGGGAAAAAATGTAAATACCAATCAGTGATAAATTATCAGCAGTAAACGAACCAATGCGAGATATAAACGGAAAATAAATCAACGCTCGATAAAGTCATAAAAACGCGAATAAATGATAGGCGGCTGGTGTCGAGTGTGTTTTATTTTATTATGCGAAAATGCGTTTATAATTGCCATTCAATGTCCGAGTTCTTAATTTTATCAATTAAATTAATGAGCAGCAGTGACTGCAGAAGGACTCGACATCGCCATCGCCAGTTTGTTGTGTATGCGTGCTCTAACAGACGTTCATTATTCGTCCTCTCTGGCTGCGTGACTTTGTAAGATTAAACGGTTTTTTTATTCTCATCTTTTTTACCAACTCTAGTTTGATCTGATTCGAAGAGAGTCTCATCTGTTTCTTTTTTCTTGCTTTTCATTACCTTAAACGTTATCGGGGAAGTTACTAAAATGGCGTACTTGTTTACTATTATAAATACTTCTCTTTATATACGAGGAAGGATCACTCAATCTACCCATCTCTGGGTACAGTCGCGTATTATGCAATATAAATGATCAAAACCTGAAATATTTTGTATCTTTTTCGATTATAAGGGTTCTTGCATTTAGCTATAGTACTTGTATAAATATAGGTAGGCATACGTAATTGTATCCTAAATAGGTGTACTAATTTTAAAACTTAATTGGGTTACATAAATACATAAAATAATTAGTTTCCACAACACATTATTTGTATCATTTATCTTAGAATTCATAAGATGCTAAAATTTTATCTGTAACACAAACTTTGGGTAATTGACAATTCATTGTTTAATTGATATATGTAATATTTATGATAACTGAATACAATAATTCTGTTTACAATTGATTGCAGAAAATAATATCTTTCTGTACTGTACTGTACTGTACGACCGTACTCAGGGGTAACCTCGAAAATAGATTCAGCGACCCCAGAAACCCCCGAGTAACTAGTTTTAAACCTAAAACTCTATTTCAGTTGAATATCGTAATTTCATCCCCCCAACCCCTTTTTAACCCCTTAAAAAGTGCATATGATCAAAATTATTCCGAAAATAGATTTTGGCGATCTCAAAAACCACTGGGTAACCAATGTTGAACGCGTAAAATTTTGGAATTATTTAAGGGGTAAGGCCACTCTAAAAAATTTTAAAAATGCATTTTTTTTTAATTGTTTAAATTATAGTTTAAACCCTTAGGAATAAGGGACAATTAATTTAAATGCCGCGCGGAAGTATTTTAGAGGCAAAAAAGCATATATCTATTAGTACTAGTATTTATATATATATATATGACTCGAAACTTTAAACGCGTTTTTCTCGAAATCATATTTTCAAAATCGGGCGCAAAGAAATCTGAAATACTAATTGATGGATCGTGCTGAATCTTTTTATTTCTTATTCTAGATATAAAATACTCAAAAACTACTGGGGCTTTTTATTTAAAGTGCTTTATTCGTTTTTTATGGTCGTTTTTATACAGAAATTTAGTCCCGAATAATGAACTTTTTTTTCAAACGTGCGCCATTTTGTTAAAAATCTAAATTTAGAAAACATATCCCTTTTTGATCCAGGTTTATTGCTGTTCCCGGAATGTTTTCGCCTGATTTGCCCTACGCGCCGAGAGGAGTTGCCATTTTTTTAATTTCTGACGACAATTTTGAATATTTTCTTTAAAAAAAATTTTTAAATAAAGTTTAAAGAGCACTAAATAAAGATCCATAAACAGTTCTTAAGAAGCACGTTTAGATTTCGATAAAAAAAATCTTGAAAATAACCCTTTTTTTCCTTGTCTAGAGTGGCCTTACCCCTTAATTTCATTTATGGCGATTCTTGCTTTTACCACCTTTCAGAGGTGGTTTGTACCCCTAAAAAGTAACTTCTGGAAGAAAAAAAATAGGGGTTCAATATTTTTTAGAGTTCTATTAGTGTGCCAAGTTTAATTTAAATCGGTGAGTGACAGTTGGGTAGTGTTACTTGTAAGTTGTTCAACTGTTCTACACCGATCAACACACATTTGTAAAATTTAATGCCCCCTTGTGTTTGATCAGACAATTTAGTTTAATTAATACTATGTATTGCTGTTTTTTTTTTTTTAAATAATATGTATGATAATTATCTATTTATGTTATACTGTACAACAGGAACTTAATCCCAATTACAGTACATCTGGATCCGGACTCACCGATCCGCCGTGTGGTAGTTTATATAATTTTTAGCTTGAGAAAGATTCGAACTCGGGATCTGCGGATTCGAATTCCGTATCGCTATCCACACCACCGTACTACAATTCATAGTAGTAATATAATATCTATGAGTTAAGGTCCGTGGAGTCGACCCGCCAGTTCAAAATTAAAATTACAAACTTGAACATATTTTGCAAACAATTTTTCTGTTATATTTCCTGCACATGCACACGTTACCATGTCATGGACAAGTTGTCCGCGTGCATATGAAGTTGATGCAGACACTGACGAATGCGCCAAGTCACTATCGGCAATTGGTGCGTGTTGCCAAATGAGGTACACCCCTCATCTCAGCGGCAACGTTGACTGATTTTTTCATTTCCCATGGCGAGCAGATTTGTTGAGGCAATGCGAGATTGCTGGACGAGATGTATTACCGTATACGTGCGTTAATTACACTTATTCGTGACTGAATTATGACAACAACTGGATAATGTGAATGATTATGATGGAAATGGAAATGTGTTGAGTTTGTTTTAATTTGTAGGGTTATTAAACGAAATTTTCTATTTAATTCATAATTGTTGTAGATTTTGCAAGAGATTTCGTTTTTGATTTCTGTATATGTTTACATGAATGGTCCGAAAATCTATCGTCAAATTACGGACCCAAAGATGTTAGAGGAGAGTAAACCATAGATAATGAGGTGAAAATCAAATAAATAAATAAATATATGATCACGCCTTTTACCCATTACTGGGTGTGGCACTCCGCCTAAGAAGATCTCGGTAAGTGATATATTTTTTCGCGTGAAGTGCGGTTACCGGCCGTCAAATCACGGTTCCCAAAGATATTAGTGGAGGGGGAGCCACAGAGGTAGATTTAAATTGGTGAAAATTGTTTGTCGGCTGTGGGGATCGAACCAGGGTTCTCAAGAACTACAGGCCGACTCGATACCACTGAACCACCTACCCCATTTAATCAATCAATTGTAATCAATATACTGTTTAACCAAGATATTTCTATAATCTAGGTATTATTATGAACAATACATTGTTCAAAACAGACATTGTTGTAATCTATATATTGTTGTAATAAATATATTATTGTAGATAATAGCTTTTCAATCGGTGTATCTAAAGATTTTTCAATACATACTTTAATTAAAGATTTCATTTTATCGTGGAGTCAGCAAATAATATTAAATATATTTGGGTCATTAGTCCAATATTTTTTTACTAAATAACAGCTTACAAATGTATATATTTTATTCATAATGTGGTTAAATATCTATCTAATCATAAATTCTGGATCAAATCATCATTGATCAGTAAAACACTATTTATTTATCAGTACACATTTTTGTTTAGTAAGTTTACATATTTAAATCATTCAGTTTGTATGTCTCTGCATAAATTACGGATGCTGAGATGGTTTAAATTGTGTTTCTTTCGTTCCATTGATGTTAATTTTTAATGCTAAATGTGTAAGTTACCTATTTTATTATAAAATACTTGCTCTGATTGAAAATATAAAATAAAATAAATAAATATATCATCACGCCTCTTACCCATTACTGGGTGTGGCACTCTGCTGAAGCAGAACTCGGTAAGTGATATATTTCTTCGCGTGAAGTGCGGTTACTAGCCGTCAAATCCCGACCGCCAAAGATGTTAGTGGAGGGGGAGCCACAGGGGTACATTTAAATTGGTGAAAATTGTTTGTCGCCTGTGGGGATCGAACCAGGGTTCTCAAGATCCACAGGCCGACTCGATACCACTGAGCCACCTACCCCATTATATATAAAATATATGTGTTCATATAAACGATTTCCTTGTTCTAATCAAAATATTATAATTTAATTTAGGAAAAATGACAACCATAACGCCGCCTTCTCTCCCCAAATGTAATATAAAACCTCATCAAGAAAAAAATAACCAAAGAGTAGATTCAATTGACCACATAAGGAGTCGAACAAAGATCACTTGGAATGTGTCACAATAAAAAGAAATCGAATGAAATGATATCATACACCCGTACACCGAAATGAAATATCGCAGATGAGATGGAGACGAGATGGAAGATAATAAAGATCTCGGCTGGTTCTCATCAGACTCGCAGCTTGCCAATCAACGGTGCCAACCCCGGCGATCGGCCGTCAGGATTGTGAGTTTCCTCGATCATTCTCTCCTTTGTGATGTTTACGTTTTACAAATGCGTAGCGGCGCGGCGGCGGTGGCGGCAGGGGGTGGCTGCTGCTGCTGGAAAAAACGCCCCACAATGAAGATGTTGCCATTAGGCTGCCGTTATGTACACTAATTTGTTATCTTGATGATACCGTGATGCCCGAAATGGACGCGATCATTAATATTTTGAAGAAGAACTGTTTCTTGTTCTGTTCTGTTCTGTTGATCTTGTGCCCAATTTCATTTTTGTAAAAACTTGATAGATTCCACATTTTATTTTCTACGCGAAGGAAAATATTTTTTACCTCTCTGTTCCCAAATAGATAACAAGAACCATCAGTAGGAAAATACATCTCTTGAACAAAAACTAAAAACACTAAATATTTTGATATTTTATAAGTAATAAAGATGCAATAGACTACTTTCAGCTCTAAGTACACCATAGTTATTTATGTATTTACGACGCGATATGATTGTTTGTATATATTAAAGACTATTTTTTGAGCGCATCAAATAATTTCGCGGTCAAGGTGCAAACAAAATATATCACGCAACTACATAGTGTTCATTAAAAAAAATCTATATTACTAATTTAATTTCGAAATGGTGGTTATTATAAATATGAATGTGTAACCAAGGAGACGGTTTCAGAAAAAATAATAATTTGTTTGTATATCGGCAGCATTTTGTAATAGTGATTTTGATTGGTTTAGAACAGCCCGCCAATGTAGCTGACAGCTCACTAATAAATTTGTATTGAATTTTACGCGTAAATGTCAACTTTGTTGTATGATGTAGTTATTTACGTAACAAAAGCAAGCCATAGACGAACTTTAGAAACATAAGAGTCCGATAAACCCATTCAGGGTGTGTTAGGATTTGATACACAACTGAAAAATATTTGCGTAAAAATAAATAAACTGATCATCACAGAAACATTCATTTTCAAATCTCCTTTTGCATTTTAAGGATCGATAAAGTTTTACAGTTTTATTCGAAAAATTAAGGGTTATTAACCTAAAACATTTTTTGTAGTACTGCACTGGATTCGATTTCCTATTAAACACAAACAATGAAGTAGGTATCAACTACGAAAGAATAATTACACAATTCAATTATTAGCAGTTACCTACTTATAATAGAATTTTATTTAATTAATAACTTTAACATAATCATCCACCCAGTGGCAGTGGCAACGAAAAATATTGGGAAACATGGAAAATAGTTTTGCGATTTAAAAAAAAATTCTTTTTGTTTCATGATCAGTACGTCGTACAGAATATACCCTTTAATTTTTTGCTCTAAGTTGTGAAACACCCTGTATATATAGGTACTATAATAAAAAGTGCAACAATAATTACGGTTCGGCCATGTATACATTTGCATGGCATGTTAATATGTGTTATTATAAACCGCAATGTAAACGTTAGATTATAAAAACGTATAGGTATATTTATTTTGATCTCGTACCTTAGGCACAGACGATTCACCTAATTGAACAAATTACATTTAAAAGCCAGACTATTTATTAAATTGCACATCATTTAACATAAAATACGTGACTGTATAAAGTTAATTGTCAGGAAATATAAAACCTAATTCACTGCAATCATAATACTATACCATTTGAGTAAACAATTACTAACACTTTAGTTTGCAATATATGGTTATGTCTGCTAATATATCCTAGTAAATGACTATTATGTGCTCAAAACATCATCATACCTACATTTTTTTTAAAGATATATGCTTATTAATATTAATACACTTCACACTTTCTTTTAAATTACAGGTAAATTATTTGTGTAATAAATACACGCCATTTTGTCATGTAATTTTGAGTTACATTAAGCAAAAGATACTTACAATTAAATTACCATGTGATTTATGTATTTATTTATTTTTAACTTGAGTAGGATACGAACTCGGGATTTTCGGATATTATAAGTAAATGAATTAGTAGATTAGTAGACTATATTAATGAGCAGAAAAAATATTTTTTCGTAACACATGGACAAGAAACACGTTCTTATTCCCTAATTTTAGAGAGAGAAACACTGCTTTTCTCCCCTAGAGACTACGATTATTAGCTGTTTGCGGCGTTTCCTAGGTAACTAGTTACGCAACCCATATTTGACATTTGTCCCGATAAGACAGTAATTTTTTCGTAACACATGCACAAGAAATACTTTCTTATTCCCTAATTTTAGAAAGAGAAACACTGCTTTTCTCCCCTAGGGAGAGAAACATTATGTTTCGATAGGTACCATGTGTCTCTCCCTAGAGCGATGTTTCTCTCCCTAGAGAGATTAGCTGTTTGCGGTGTTTCTTAGGTAACTAGTTACGCAACCCATATTTGACATTTGTCCCGATAAGACAGTAATTCTTGTCCACTTGTTGCGAAAAGTATAATATGCTTCACGGGAGGGCGCGATTAACCCTTGTGTGAAGTTGGCAAACCTCGACTTCAGCTTAACATACTATTTTCAAGCAGTGGTTCAAAAACTATGGATACCAACATTGTTATTTTAAATGGAAATATATTTTTTTGTTCGATAGAGAATTTTATTCTGAATTCAGTGATATAATATTTGTATACCCTTAGATAACAATTTTTATGAGAAAAATGCATGTTTAGATTTATTTCATTATAGCTACAATAAGGGCGCCATTTAATATTAAACGTTTATGTATCTAAGTATTATATTTTAATATTTGGGAACATAACAATGTCCCCATAACATTTGAGGTGTAAATAAATGAATTTGAAAAAAATGAATCAGATTTAAATTATTCAGAACATTATTAGGTAACAAAGATAAATGCCCTAAATACACGACTTTCTTGTTTGTAATATTTGCTGACGAGTCACTGATTACATTCCACCCAATTAGATTTTATAAAACCAACAAAGAAATAAATAACAAAACCTGGCATCACAAAAAAGAACATTTATAAACAACCGAAAATTCATATGCCATCAGCATGGAGCATTTAGGGCGGCAATTATTTCTAAAACCGAAGCTATTCTACAAAATTCGGAAACTTGGTGTAGCATCACGCGATCACGTCGTTAGTGATGGGCTGGCGATGTTTCATTGTTCGTCTCCTGTACTTTGCCCCCTTGATCCACCTCGTCGCCCCCCCTAGCTGGGGGCAAGAACCACGGAGCGTTACTTTTCGTAACGCCGTTCTCAATCAACGCGGGGAACCACGAATTTTGCTGCACGCCTTATAATGAACTTTTATTTCTTGCCCGATTTGTTAGCGGGCAATGCGTGATATTTACACCGGTGATTAACTGCTGGATAAACAGAAGTTTGCTTTACTGATCATTTTGTGGCGGTCGAGGAAGCACAATTTTCCTAACAGAGACTTTATTTGTGTATTCTAAACATCAACATATTTTAAACTGCCATAAAATTTAAATTGTTGCACATAATTAATGCAATGAAGAAATACATTGTAAATTTATACAAAGATTTAGAAGAATTTGACTAAAGAAAATATACGATGACGATATGCTAAAGATTTGTTTCTCAATCTAAAGTTGACGTTTGAACACTAATCGTTATCAAAGAAGATATTATTGTTATTATAAATGAAAAGAATTATGTACTGAATATATTTTTGAAGGTATATTAATAAATTTTGAAATAATAATTTATATGCAAAACCGGTAGAGAAGGTAATAAAAAAATAATGATCTTCATTTTAGTAAATGTATATATTCCATTTAACCTGGCAATTTTAAGAAAAAAATTAATATGTACAAAAAAAATTTGACGGACATTTTAAATAAACGGTTGACCATGATCACCGTGTGCCATTGTCACACCATTGGCGACGAGTAACCAAGGCGGCATATGACACAGACAGTTGAGTCTGAGTGAAAAAAATAAATAGTTTATTTTTAATTATTTATATATTAATTTTTTTTTGAAATATTCTAGAGTTTTATATATATAGTAAGTAATTACCCTAATTACTATTGAATAATTGCATTCCTTGTAATTTCAATTTGTACAAATAGAAATGATAAAATTGATTACCAGTAATTTTCGTTAGAAAATCATTATGGAAATTGAATAGAGCAATATCTTTAAGTAACATATATTCGTGTTAGATTATTTATATGATTATATCCATATAAATGTAGTACACATTATGAAAATTATATTTGATGTATTGAGAAATACTCGTGTATTGTTAAAAACTAATATTTTAGATTGCTTCTGTTATACACCGCGGCAAAATTATGTATTTATTTTTTTATTATATAGAGACAAT
The DNA here is from genome assembly GCA_947425015.1 of Pterostichus niger. Lineage (NCBI taxonomy): Eukaryota > Metazoa > Arthropoda > Insecta > Coleoptera > Carabidae > Pterostichus > Pterostichus niger. Next base: position 32,565,030 of record OX380341.1, read on the forward strand.
AAAGACATGTGATGACAACAAAATCCATTCTCAGAAAAATAAGAAAGAGTTAATGATTCAAGAGAAATTTCGAATCATCAGTATTAAACCTTTTCCGTGAAGACGAAATCGCATTTCAGGAAAACATTTATTTCCCTGTTAAAAAACTACCACCTACACCCTTAAAAAAGCCCATCAGTACAACAAAACATCGGAACATCGCGCAGGTGACAAATCCAAATCGCTCCGTTCGTCCTTAATGTGACTTCAGCTGCAAAGAAATCCATCCGAGGGCAAAAAGGGCTCATTACCTGCGACCGACGTAGGATATAAGTTCTTCGTTAGTTTGATCGCGGTGACCAGTTCGCGGCGCGCACGGATTGGTTTTTAAATTGATACGGGCGTCCCCCGCCGCCGCTAATGAGCAGCGGGCGGGGCCACCGCATCATTTACACCGTCCAACCGTCGGCCCGTGCCGGCTTCGCTGCGCTCCACGGCTAATCGCTTCTCGATACGTTCAGAGTGCGAGTGCCGCCGCCACTACCTCCACCGCCGCCGCCAGCAGACCATTACATGCTCATCATTAACGGACCCATTGTTGGTGGCTCCGTGTTTTGACTTTTGCCATCGGATGATTGATGATGGGAATCAATGGACGTGGTTGGTTCTACGAGTTCCGTGATGGTTCGTGGTGGTGCTGTGGTTTGTATGGCTTCGTGGTGCGGTGGTTAATGGTTTCAAGATGGATGTATGTTGTTCGGTATCACTTCTCGTGAGAGAATTCAATTATATGCGGAAATAATCTGAACTGACTTCTGTCGGAATTAATATTGCTTTATAAATTGCTTGTATTGGATTATGAGTTCAAAACTCAACATTTCATTAATAAACTTCCTACATTAGTTAGGAATATTCCAATATGTATATTTATAAGGAAGTATCTTATTACTATTAGGATATTCAACTACTAAGAGATAGCATTGATCACGATATCTCAAACTTAAGACAAAAGTCCACTTTCAGTTGGTCTCCATAAGCTTATAATTGCATTAATTTATATTTCTTTGTTTTTTCTTTAATATTGTGTTTACTAGTAGTGAGTTTTTATTAATTTATGTAAAATACAGTTCTATGTAATCGTTAGTTGTAGTTTAGCAATTTATCTTTTTTATCTTTTAACCCTTGTTCTATCCCCACAGCCGACAAACAATTTTCACCAATTTAAATCTACCCCTGTGGCACCTCCTCCACTAATATCTTTGAAGGCCGTGATTTGACACTTCACGTGAAAAAATATATCACTTACCGAGATCTGCTTAGGCAGAGCGCCACACTCAGTAATGGGTAAAAGGCGTGATGATATATTTATTTATTTTTATATATCTTTTAACTTTTAATACATAAGTATTTAGGGTAGGTTTATCTTACTAGAAATATAGTTCTTTTAGGTTAATATTAGTTAATTATAGTTTTATTAATTTCTTTATTGTAAATATTAGTTCTTTATTCATTTGTATTTATTTTTAAAGTACTTAGTTATTAAGTTCGTAGTTAACTGTACCTTACTTGTAGTTTCAATTTTCGCCAATATGGCTATAAGTGTCATTATTTGCCTCAAGAGATTGCATTCCTCGGGTTACGACCTCTTAATTCAATCTTCGCTCTGGACAAATAATGACAAACTTTATTCCCTTGTTATAAATAAATAATTTATTTTGCTTAAGAGATACATCTCTGTACAAAAGGATTGGTAAATCATTTTAAATTATAACATAATAATAAAAAGACACATTAAATATGTACATACAATATAGTTTTATTTGGAACAAGCTATAAGTTCATTGTTATATAAACTACTATTAAATTTGAGTCTATAAGTACTAATCAATGCTCTTGCGAAATTTTATCGTTTGTTATTAATTTCATGTAAACATATCTTTTTCGCAGCTTACAAAATATATTTAAGAAAATTGAAAATTGCTTGACACTGTTTAAATAGATAAACGGTTTAAGGAGGGCACTTACCGAAGTTCTCCAGTAAAATAGTTGTTCCCTGTACAAACTCTTGGTTTAGCAATGTTTACACAATGTTTAACTGTGCATCTGCTTATGTTAAGCATTGTATTTACATTACTAAACCAGAAATATGTGCAAGAAACAATTTATTTTATTGGGTAACTACGATGGCACGAATCTTCGAAAAACCATTTGTGCGCGTTAAATGAGATTACCAGTTGTCAAATTACGGTCTTCAAAGATTTTTGTGGCAGGGTAGCTACAGGGGTAGTTTAAATATGGTGAAAATCTTGTGCGTTCGGAAATTAAACCCGAGTTCTTAAATCCACAGTCTAACATGATACCACTTGAACTATCTACATTCTAAATAAAAACAACAAAGACAAAATTCATTGTCGGCTGACTTGGTGAAACTAGGTTTAATAAAATATAAAAATATTAATATAAAAATATTTTAAAAAAATAACAAATAACTAACTGTGCTGGGCCAGCCTCTGACGAAGACCTGATAAATCGACTTGGAGGCTGAAATTTTATGAGACTTAGAAAAGTGTTTTTTTTTTAAATAATTTTATATTTTACTATCTACATTCATTTATAAATACAATAATATAAAAAATCTATATGAAATTCACTTTAAATATTAATAGCTTAAAATTTGAATTTATTTTAAAAGTAGGGTACACAATATAACAAATATATATTCAGGATTTTGAGGTATGTTAAATGTCAGAAGAATTTAATCTAGAAAGAACTTATCAATCTTAAGAGATATTAAGTACCTATCTAACCTACTCGCACGTAATGCAATTACCATGTCCGAGAGTTAGTTGAAACGCTCTACTTTTTGTAAGTATGAATGATTTTGTAATAAACTCATTGTCATGTCCTTACCGGGGTGATTATTTATTAGGATTAGCAAATGTATAAAAATTGACAAATAACAAAGCTAATTTCTACCTACGCGACAACACGGATATACAGAACATACGCAGTACATATTCGTAGGTACAACTTATTTAAATGCATCTCGAGCCGTACAAGGCAAGATAATCTGTCCAGTGTTTACTTTAGAATATAACTATACGATATTTATTTATGCAAAACTCTGGTACAGGTCGTTTATCAGTGGACTTTCATTTTCTGGCATGAGCGCTTACGTCGAGCTCCGTCACTGACAATAACAAATCACTTCTATTTTTCTTCAGAAAGCATGCGACATTCGAAACACACTCACACTCACACACATACTATAACGCGTGCGCCAACGAATCAACGAACATATACACACACACATAGACCAAGTTCTAACGTCATTGAAAATTATTGCTTTTGGATAAGGCGGTTGCGGCTGTATAGGGATTGCGTGCTTGTGTGATGAAACAGATGAACGCTGTGTATAACATTCTAGAAATGAATGAAATAATGAAGCTATATCAGATACGAAGAATTTTAGTTTCTTCGTGTGTATTGTACGTGTGTGGTAGCTAGCTGTACCATCACAATTTCCTCTTTTCTACACATGTAGAATTGGAAATTTCAATTGGTTAATGTATCTATGTATAGCTAGAAGGGTAGAATTATTAATAATTCTGTAAAAGCAATTATATCAAAGTGCCTGCCCCCTCTTCTTCCCTGATAATATAATCAAGAAACAAACAAATTCCATACGGTTAAGTAGATGCAAAAATTGACTTTATTCACTCATGTATCAGAAAAGTCATAAAACACCAGTGCGTTATCACGTATACGCACAACAGTGTTACCAACTGAAAGATATCTTGGATTTGTGTCATTCGGGTTAATTGCTAAAACCCAAATCTACAAATAATATGTATATTGTACAATAATTATACACAACTTGCTAAAAATGGTTTTAACCCAATACCCGCCGCATTTCAATGATCAATAAAAGAATACCTTTTCAGTAAAAATATCTTTATTTGAGTTCTAAAAAACAAGTTTTTGATAATAAAAGTTATACATAGTAAGTGTTAAAATATATCTGACCTTGAAATATAATTGTTAAAAACACCGAAATTCAGTAACTTTGAAAATTTTTAAAATTATTGGTTTTGCAAATATTTGAAAATTGGCTGTGACTGGCTGTCATAACATAACGAATTAATATGTTCATTAAAAAAATATACATTTTAAATGTAAAAAAAATGATTACAGCCAAATATTTAAGCGTCCCAAAAATGGGACATTGGCGGTTAATGGGTTAATATATTGAAATTATCCACCTTTTTTGCTCGTTTTACATACATAACATCACGCTATATCCCATTAAATGGGGTAGTACGAACCCATCAACATTCTCATCCTGAATCTAAAATCAAGAATCATACGCTTGTCTTTATTCGTTTTGTAATATTCTATCCGTCAGTACGGTGGTGTGGATAGCAATACGAAATTCGAATCCGGAGATCCCGGGTTCGAATCTCACTCAAGCTAAAAATTATATAAACTACCACATTGCGGCTCGGTGAGTGCGGACCCTGTACTGTAATTGGGATTAAGTTCCTGTTGTACAGCGTAACAAATAAATAAATAAATAAATAAATAAATTACATATCGTGTAAAAAGAAAAATTCAACAACCACAGGAATCTAAGAAGTTTAATTGTCCGATCGATTTATATTATTTTATTTTTATAAACGTTAGAATTAATAATAAATTCTATTATGTTATAGTCCTTACAACGGAACAAGAAATAATTTTAGCCTAGGCTGAAAACAATTTTGTTTATACTTTTTTTATGAAAAAGAACCTCAAAATTCATATTTATAAAAAATGTAAACTACTATACTCATTTACAACAGTTAATCTAAATGTACAGGTAATTTTGTTTTCATGTTACGTATGTCAAATTATTCCAGTTATTATAAATTGTTTCCGTTTGTAATTTATATTCAAAACATCAAAACAATAATAATATTAGGAAACCAGAGTTAATGTACCTTAAAATAGCCACGAGAATACATTCAAATAAAATTTGTAACAATTATACAGGTAATTAAGATTATATTCATTATTTATTTTGAGCCACCATTTTTTGAAACAATAGTAGTAGATTTAATTTTAAGTTAAATCGACAATAAAATATTTGAAACCCAGATGTTAATATTTTATTTCTGGTAGGAGACGGTACCACATATATATTAATTATTTTGGAGTGTACATCTAGTAGAAATGAATATTTAAATAAAAAGTTGAAGTCATTTATGTTAACTAGAATGATAGAATATGAACATGAACGGGAAACTGAATGATTAATGATATTCATGTCAGGTAGGTTTATATATATATAAGTATTTCTGAAGCTAGTAACATTATTGATAAAATAAAATACATTAACAATATTACTTGAATGTAAATGTTACTCAAAAACTTTTACATTAAGCAAATTTCATTTGAACAGATAAAATAAGTATATCATTAGCATTAGCCACTAAAAGGGGTCTTAATACATTTTTAATACACCACAAAATCAATTTAGTGTTGGGGTTGAATGTCGAGTTAAAATGCCGCAACAAAAGCAACCCTTCATTTATCCATTTCAACCTTCAATTTCCCTAAATTAAAAAAGGAAAAGCGCGGCACACACAATCTTTTTCCCAGTCCACTCATTTATAACTGCCCGATGTTTTCGATCTGAAAACTTCCTCCATCGTCTGATGCAAGTTTCCGAAAAGAAAAATGGCGTCCGATCCATCAATGTTGAGCTCGAAGGAGATTGAAACTCGTAGTGCTAACGCAACGCGGCGCCACCGTGCGCTGCCCACGGCCTAATGTGATTTTAGTTACCCGCTCATTAGGAAGGACTCGTTCGCCTTGCGTTCTTATTTCCAGGACCAGGATCGCTCTTCGCTCGTTACCGTATTGGGCTATTTATAATTTCTCTGTCGGGTATATTTCGCCTTCGTCTTCGTGTCGCACTTGACAACCGCGTCCGATTCTTTCCATCGTCTTTAAATTGGTTCGGTTCGGTGGAACAACGCGTTTGAGGTTAGGAATGTTTTTGTTTCGATGTTTTAACAACGTTTCTCATTAGAACTATGTTGCTGCGCTCTCAGTATTCGTTTTTTATTAAAAAGCAATTTTGGTTCTGAAGAAATCTAATTAGAGTCTAATAATAAACGTAATTATACTTAATTACTGTTAAGGCGGGCTAGTCCAAATTTGGTGAATGTTAGATGAAAATTACAGTGTAATGTAAGGTACACCAGGTAAATACACCTACCTAGTAATTACTTTTGAATTAAGACCGTCTTTGTATTTACGCACTTATAAATTAAACAATATTTTTTATCTCAAAATTTATTATACAGGTCAAGCAATAATAAGTATACTCATGCCTTTATTTTACAAAAATTACATGATACAATATCAACATTCTATACGTTAAAGATGAATAAATAATGATTGAAATCAAATATAAAATTCAAACTTGAATGATTATTTCAATATTTCTAAAAATTATTTAAAAAATCATTAACAGACATTCTACCCATTCCTGGGTATATTTATGCTCGTGAATATTGTACAATTATTATTTTTTATGAGTTGATGGCTCACTGGTATCGAGTCGGATTTTCACAGTCGACAAACAATTTTCACTCTATGGCTGTACCTCCACTAAAATTTTTGAGGACCATAATTTAACTGCTAATTATGTAACAAGTAAATAATGCATCACTTTATTGGACGCGCCGTAGTTTATGGTTAATAAATAAGGCAAATTCTATAAAGTCCGATTATACACGAGTTGCATAGAAAGCCCTATGTTTAGTGGCGTGCGCAGCGTAAAATTACTGGGGGGAGCAACAACATTTTGGGACCTGTAATATAAATGGAGCACCCTAAAATAAATTATAGTTATAACTGATATATCATTTCTCGAAAACTTGCATTCATCAATATATTTTGATTCAATTTTGTTAAAGACCTCAAACAATGGGCATAGAGTTTTCTCAGTTTTCTAAATACACATATTTTAAACTAAATTTTCCAAAAAATTGTTGTCATAAAAGCGTTTTGACAGGCCCTTAAAAAAATTCTGGAGGGTCATGAGTCATCCGGCCCCTCTGAGCGCACACCAGTGCTTATGCTCGATTGCCTTGGAGGAGATTTATTTTCTTCAAATATGTTAATGTGAAAAATTTAATAGTATCTCAAAGTGTGCTTCGTTCTTGCTTTGATTTAACAATATAGTCATATAATATACAGGGTGTTTCACAACTTAGAGCAAAAAATTAAAGGGTATATTCTGTACGACGTGCTGATCATGAAAAAAAAAAGAATTTTTTTTAAATCGCAAAACTATTTTCCATGTTTCCCAGTCCAAAATTTTTCGTTGCCACTGCCACTGGGTGGATGATTATGTTAAAGTTATTAATTAAATCAAATTCTATTACAAATAACTGCTAGTAATTGAATTGTGTAATTATTCTTTCGTAGTCGATACCTACTTCATTGTTTGAGTTTAATAGGAAAGCGAATCCAGTGCAGTACTACAATAAATGTTTTAGGTTAACAACCCTTATTTTTCGAATTAAAAAAAAATGTTTTTGTTTCATGATTGCACGTCGTACAGAATATACCCTTTAATTTTTTGCTCTAAGTTGTGAAACACCCTGTATATATATATACAAATTGGAAATATTCTTATTTTAATTGACTTTTAAAATGTGGCATTAAATTTAAATAATTTCAAATTCGATTTAAAAATGGACATCAGTCACATTTTGACACAAGACGTGTCAACTCAAATTTACTATACAAATTCAATAAAGTGCTACTTTATGGACACGCCACAGTGTCACAAAACAAGTAGTTATGGTGCAATCAAAAATACAAGATGTTTATATATTGTACGATAAATTAACAATGACTAATTGCTAATTAACCTCATAACAAAAAATTACAAGAGATATAAAATCAGTCCAAAAAGTAATCTTTAAAAATATCATCAATAATTCAAACAAACAATCATGACTGCTGCTGCAGGTGCTTCCGAAAGTCGCAGGTGATAATTACACGGAGACATCAGCCATCAGATAACATCTGGCCGATGTGTCTCATTGTGCGGTTAATTAGACATAGAGGAACACACACAAACACACGTACACAGGACTCCATGCATGCGCGCGCAGATCTCGTCCTCGTCACCCAAAAATGGCCGCTGCCTCCGCCGTCACCGCGTCTTACGATCACGGGACCCAGGGCCAATTAATTTCAGCGTGTGCGCACGAAACTCGGTGACATCTCTGTTAATGGATCTTTTAATTACGTGTAATTAAAACTGTGCCCGAAATAATTTGAAAGAAATGTACCTCGTAACATACGCATGCATTATGTAGAAGTTCTGAGTTGCTCGTTAGCGAGATCGTTTAGGTTTGGAAACTTTGTTCTTAGATGGAATCAGCGAGGTCTAGGTAGGCCTACATTCTACACTCCACACTCGACAGTCAAGTCAGGGTGACACTAATTTCTGTAGTTATGTTCTAAAAAATTGTTACACTTATGGGATTACAACTTTACAAACCTCTCACGAAATTGTACCTATTAGTAGGTTAGATATCTACCAATGGGAATTTTGTAGCTTTTATGAATTTAGCAAGCTTTTATACTGGGTTTCTTTTATGACTATTTAATTTGTATTACATAAGCAATAAAATAATAAAATTGAGAAAAAAGTGCTTTTTATGAGAGCTTAATTAGATACAAGTTTTGATTCAGTTTCAAGTTAAAGTAGACCTCAAATGAAGATACTATTCATTAGGCTGAATCCATCTTTTGTTGTTTATTTAAAAATTAAAAGATCAGCAATTTAAGAACTGTCAGTTTTCCATATAGTATTCGCACTCTTTTATTGTTCATTACGACTACTAGAACGATTTTAAGAGCAATTTTCTTGTAATAGCTACGTTAGAAGTCCGGTAATAGTTATTTACGTGGTCAGCGTAGTAAATTAATTTTTACGGGCGAGCTGAAAAGTTTGTGGAGCGAGCGACGAATGAGTTAGCCTGGATAATCCAGCGAAGTTTTATTTCTATCTTCACAGCGTTTATTTTTATTTATTAATTTTTATTAGTTTTCAAAAAGGTACATTTCATTTTGTAATCAAAGGTTGTTGGCGGTAGGACAATTTACAGCTAGACGTTTTTATAGTGATGTGATCGTTGTGATGAAAAAAACAACTACTGTCGGTGTTAATAGTTTTGTAAATTTTAGAAATAAATAATTTGAAATAATGGATTTAATGCTCGACAAAGATTTGAAGGTGATTTTCTTGCAGTTCAAGAAAATATATAAAATATTGCAGATGCTGCAATTAATAACTTATATCCGATTTTTTGAAGACCATTGTAGTGTTTTACAAATCTACGCACTGTAATTATGCATTTACTTAGTTATCCTACAAAATGTTAATGACATAGAAGGAGGAAATAAATAAGTTTACAGTAGAAGTAAGGTGTTTCGGTATTAAGCAACAAAGGAACCAAGTCCGGAAGTTAGAAATGAGTATCGTAACAACGTTTTATTTTATACTGTGTCGCATGTAATTATTAAATATTATTTTCGTATCCTAACTTTAAAAATGACATCTTAAAACAATTACAATTAATAGTAAAAAACTGTTTGTTACCTAGCAATTTTATAAATAAATTTAACATCACGCCTTTTACCCATTACTGGGTGTGGCACTCCGCCGTAGCAGATCTCGGTAAGTGATATATTTATTCGCGTGAAGGCGATTACCAAAGATGTTAGTGGCGGAGGAGCCACAGAGGAAGATTTAACTTGGTGAAAATTGTTTGTCGGCTGTGGGGATCGAACCAGGGTTCTCAAGATCCACATCCAGACTCGATACCACTGAGCCACCGACCCCTTTTAAGATAACAAAATTGAGTTAAATTTTAAAGAGTAATAAGTCACTATTTAAAATTGTGTGTATATTATATGGACTTATAAGAATGACATTTGTTAAAATGGTCCTTAATATTCTATATGTTGACAATTTTTCTCTTGTATTATTTCTCAATATGATAGTGACATCTTTAACTGTTAGCTATTTTTTTGTTTCATTATATAAAGATTATGAATGTATGAAATCATTAGTTTAAAAAATATTTTGAATAGAGTTGTACATGACCTGAAATAACCTGAGATTGAAATGAAAAACGCATCGTCGTTTACAGCTGCAAATAAACTCATCATATCGTCAAACAAATGGCGGCGCATTACTTATTCTGTAAATAACAAATATTCCATCTTAATGCAAAACGCGTAAATTTATCGTTAGCTTTGTTCGACGATCACACACGGCAATAAATAACCTGCGCCTGTTGATACGCCATTACTTCTGCACACAAACTCTCATTACTCGCGGACCTTCATGAAGCGAGCTGTAAATCACCGGTGAGGATGAGAAGTCAACGAGTTAGAGAGTCAACGTCGTCTCGGCACATTTCATTCCAAACTCATCGAAACAACGTCGACTATTTTTCACCAACGCTGTAGAGATTAATAGAAATATTCCGCGATGAAAATGTTGCTGGTTGAAGGGTTGCCAACCCTTCTTAGATGATTGGCGCATTGGATAATTGATGAGACGCTGCTGCGCTCTCGTGGCAGAGCATGCAAGTACGTATCTTACTACCCCTTAACGACGTCACAATTAAAAGTTTGTGTACACGCCATCTGCCCCTTAACCATGACGATTTAATTTCACTCTGCTTTTTGGCGGACTTGAGCCGTTCCCAGCGTTGGACTTTGATTGTTTTACTAAATGCTTTAATGGATTCTTCTAGTCTTTAATCATTTTATAACTTAAATACTATCAGGCTGATTGAAATAAGCTTCCAGAACACATATTTTACTTAATTAAGCAATATATATTTAACTAAAATCTTGACTACATATGATGTATATTTCTTGGAACTAACCTAAAGAAGGCAGAATAGCGAAAATTTGAACTAAAACAAAAGGAACAGTTTGCAACTAAGCTAATAATAAACTTTTTAAAGAATATATAAGACATAATGATAATGAAACTATAAAGAACTAGTATTATGCTAAAAGAACTAAAATCTTCACAGTTAAAAGAAACTATGAACTATAGACTCAAATTTGTACCAACTAACTAAAGATAAATAAAACTAACATAATCACGCCTTTTACCTTATAGGGTGTAGGATTCTGTCGTAGCAAATCTCGGTAAGTGATATATTTTTACGCGTGATATGCGGTTACAAGACATCAAATCATGCTCCCTGAAGATGTTAGTGAAGGGTGAGCCACAGGGGTAGTTTTAATTATTTACTGGCAGTGGAAATCGAAATCCACAGGCCGATTCGATACCACTGAGCCATCTACCCCATACAGTGATTACCGTTGAATATCCCAACAAAAGATGTTTGAGGGTTATGTCTAAATTAAGGTGGTTGTATATTCAACTTAAACCAACTAAGGTTTTGCAAATGTAAAGGGCGATGTACCCAGAAGGCTGGACCTAAATTGTATACCCATTCCTTAAAATAATTCTAAATATAAATCTCGGATTGCAAGAGTTTTGTTTAATGACAGTTTTTTAAATTATTATATTTGAGTTATAACACATACAATTTGAGTAAACTTTAAATGAAGAACATAAAAAAGGACAAAAATGAGAAAAGTGGCATTAGATAAAATTGTAGGTAAGCTTAAACTAATGAATAATATTTTTGTTGTTTCGACAAACATAAGTTTAAAGTTAATTTTAATAGGAAAACTAAATTGTGTTTCTCGGTATTTGAACGCCTAGAAGTGAACAAAATTTTATCTATATTTAATAAAATATAAACTAAACACTTGGCTAAGTCTCACAAAATTCAGCCTCCAAGTCACCTTATGAGGCCATCGTTAGAGGCAGGTCAGCACAGTTAGTATGAGATTTTCATGTCTTCTTACCGTTTTTTAGAGATCTTATTCTCTGCTGGTACAGTCCTTCGTCACCAGCTTCTTCACGAGAAATTTGTTCTAGGTGAAAAAGTGAGTTATACCATACTGATAAGCTCTAATAAGAGCGAAACGCGTCTATGGTTACTAACTGTGCTGGCCAGCCTCTGACGATGCCCTCATAAGGTGACTTGGAGGCTGAATTTTGTGAGACTTAGCCAAGTGTTTAGTTTATATTTTATTAAACCTAGTTTCACCAAGTGTATGGATGACAATTAATTTTGTCTTTGTTGTTACTATCTACATTTATTTTAATTTTACTCATTATACTATCAGAAATCATAACTAGCAGAGCACTTACAACAAATTATAATAAATACAATCAGATACTAGTAAAATAGCAATCTTCATCAATCACAAAGTAAAGCAAAAGCTTTAGAATTTAGAACCAGCGCAAACCGCGTCATTTGCATCGTGCCATCTACAATAAAAATCACAGTCAAAGTCACATTACCGCTTGCAACACATTACCTTTAATTAACACGGCAATTACCGCGATACAAGAAGCTTTGATTAAATGCTCGATGGCTTTTGTTAAGGAGCAAACCAAGAACCGCATGCAGAGTAATTGGTCCGTTTGCACAGAAACCGCGCGGGGCTCAAATTGGCAGCGATTTTCTTAAGCGGTTGAAAAGTTGTTAGCGGATGAAACATTAAGAAAGTTATTAAGACTGTTCCGTCTTCTGCGCGGCTCGTTACGCCCGCGAATGACACCGGATTCATATCGTTATTATAATTGATAACAATTTCCACACATCTAGTGATATCGTTAGGTGGAATCTTGTTCCTGCCGCGGGCCTGTTGAAGATTTCAACTGTGATTTCCTTTACAACGAGCTGCCATTTTAGAAGGCTTTGCTTTAATTGGCTTAGAAACTTGAGATATTTGGAACAAAAGATAAATTTCAACGTTTTGTCGAATTAGTACGAATCGTTTTTTATTATTTTCTTATTTAACTGAAGAAATTTGCTGTGAAAGGTGTCACGTTATATTAACTAATAGGTTCTCTCAACGTCTACGCAATTTTCAGATTTTTATTTAAGTGATCTTATGTGCAAACTGTTAATCAAGTACTTATGTTTGCAGTTATTTGTAGTAATTATATATACATGTAGACGAGTAAAAGGATGGCGTATGTATGTAGGTATCAGCACATAAAGACAAGACAGATATACTATTCAATAAGTTATCTTGTTTTCTTTATGAAATAATAAATTTTCTTAAAGAAAAACTTATAGTACATTATGTAACAAGTTTATAAACGTCTCTTTAGTTATGAGTATCTAAAGAGTATATAAAACGAGTCACATACTATACTTTTTCTATAATCGCAAATTAAGACAACAATTTTATTTTTAAGTTTTATAAATTATTTAAAAAGTAAAGTTAAGTTACAATTACAGATCTCTAAAGCCAATTTCACCACGTGCTGAATATCTCAAGCCGTGACTAAAAGTTTGTCAACATGTGATTAAGATGTTATTTGGCGCCATGGAAATCATAACATTTTAATAATAGGAGTAGAAAGAAAGAATTATTTATTCTTTAAAATAATCCTTAATTCTAAACCTACTCTCTATATATTTATTTATGATACTCTGCACAACAGGAATTTAATTCCAATTACAGTATAAGGTCCTGACTCACCGAGCTGCACTGAGGTACATCATATATTTTTAGTTTGAATCGGGGTTTTCGGATTGGAATGCCATAACGGTAATAATACTACCATACTGCCGGACCTATATTGGACTATAATCTGCAAACGACTGATATGATTATTTTAGTGAGTCTGTAACCAAATAAATTCTAGACAATAAATTTAATTTTATGTAAATGTTTATTGTAAATTACATTATATTTTTAAATTGGAATACAAGGAATACAGCGAAAAACAACTGTTTTTATTAGTTTCATTGGCTGGTAGCATAAGCTCTGTTATGTCTGTTTTAAGAGCAGTGTATTTGGGTGTTTTAGCTACCTCTAACATGTTAAAACCGTGCTCCTAGAACACCCAAATACAGGAACTTGTGCTACCAGCCAATGTGTTTTATTTTATGTTACATATATTTGACAGCTGGACTGTCAAAATAATATAAACTCCCTAGAGAAATAATATGTACATAAAATGTTTTACTTCTGTCTAAATTTTTGTATCAAAGAAACAATCAAATACTTCCAGTCGTGAATAGATAATTTGTCACAGAATTTTGAAATGATGGTAATTGTAAAAAATAAGGGTTATCATTAATTTATCGATCAATAATAGATAATGACGGACTTACAGAATAGAGGCAAAATTACTGTTATTAATAATAAATAAAATTTATCAAATAGATAAAAACTATTTCTAAACTCGTAAACGTCGTTTATTATTTCGTGGATTATTTGATATAAGTTATTAAATTTAATTCTTTATCGAGTATCATAGATATAATAATTCCATTTATATTGAAACTGCCAATCTGAGTCCACGAACAAAGTAATTTATTTTTAAGTTTATTATGTAATTTAGTTACACTTTTCTATTAGTACGAGTAATATTAATCATTGTTTTTATGTGTAAACATTTTTGTATTTTTCTAGTTTTCCAACTTGAAAAGTGCTGTATATGCATAATTTAATTTAATTATCAATTATTTTTATACTATTAATATGTAAATAAGTAGATACTTATAAGTACTAGATAGTCTATAAAAAGTTTTTTCACGATAATATTAATTACAAATACTAAATAAGATATCAATATAATTAATTACAAATTAATATACAGCCGTATACCAACTAATGACTTCATTAATAACAAATAAATATCTGAAGTAAAAGATAAATTTAAAAGCCACCAAAAGTAAACAGCAGTATCAATTCCACCGTTACCGACGGTACAGAAAACCCACCCCTAAGCTAGTTCACCCTAAGCAGCACAGATGGCGCAACAATCGCTCGCTGTCAGCGGGTCGCGGAGCAAGTACACCTAATAAAAATAACGACCCGCACGTTCAAACTGATGTACCGATTTTCAAAATATCTCGCTACAAATTACACACTCGTTACAGGCGTTTACCGGTTCGAGCAGCGGAAACGGTAAAACGTGATTCATTACGGGACATTATCGTGCATTTATGCCACATCGATGTTATTATGTTATAAGCATTCACGTTTTTACTAAAATATGAATGTTTAAACGTAATTTCTAAATCACATGTTTAAAGCGATTTAACGTTCGGTGATAAGTTTTCACCGATAGCGATAGATAATTATAATGACATCGAAGAGTAGTAATTTTCAACTATAACAGATATTTGATATTTTATAGATAATTGCATGTACACAATTAGTGTCATGGTAAAGTATTGAAACGAGATTTTATGTGGCAGATTACATATCTAATTCTGTAAGAGGGCTGTGATTTTAAACATATGTAAGTTTTTTAAATAGGTGCTTAATGTGTCTCCGTTTGTAATTGTCAGGTAAACGACTATTATAGGGGATAATTATCATTTTCCCGTAACAAGACAATTATTTATTATTTGTACGTACTCGTTAAATTTTTTACATTTGATAAAATCTTAATAAATGATTATTATTATTTCTAAGAATCTTTATAATGAATCGTATAATAAGGAGAAAATAATAAATGATGCCAATTTCAAGGGAAATCTATCAATTTTAATTCTTCAACCCTCCGCTTTCTGCGCATTTTGAAAGTTCGGCGCTTTGCCCACAGATGGCACATCGGCCAGAATTCCACAGAAGAATATTATTTTTCAGTATCTGGATTTGATATTTTAATTATAGTCATTTACTTTTATGCAGTTTGGTGATATTTACATATGTTATCACCCATCTAATCTTATAAATTATAGAAATATTGTAATATTATGTATTAGATATATTGACTGATTTTAATTTCATTATATATTCTTTATTACAACATGTTACATAATATCTACTAATGTATAAGCTACATTAAGATAAATAAATCAAAAAGAAGTACATTACTTTTTGTTTATACTTAACATACCAGGGAAACTTTAATGACATATATAATTTGATATACTGATTATAGAACAAAAATATTTTTTTTCAAATCCGCAAAAATTAGGGTATTTCATTTCTAGCGAGCATTTTTAGTGGCACTGTTTTATTATTATTTATTAATGATATAAAGTAAACAAAACTAATAAAATTAAAGGTATTAATGTTTTGATTGTTTAGGTAGGTCAAGGAAAAAACGAAAATGAGGATATAATTTTTTTACTTGTACGAAGTAAAGGAAGTATTGTAATCGCAAAAATTTTCGGTTCTCAGATTTCATACGCATTTTGGCCATCCTTGAAACCATTTTGACTAATTTCGTCGTGACGTCTGTAAGTACGTATGTATCTCACATAACTCAAAAACGGTAAGCCATAGGAAATTTAAATTTTATAGTTAGGACTGTTATAACATCTAGTTGTGCACCTCCTTTTTTGGTCATTATATAATTTCCCGAAGTGGTACTTTATTTGAAGCCTATAATAGATTTTCATGACAAACTATATTCAAACATAATTTAAAACTTTCCAAATTTGGCATATAAGACTACTATATCAATGAAAATAACATAATAGATTTTGGTTAAAATAGACTAACCGGAAGTGACACATTACATGAAGCTGCTAACAGTTTTCCTTGAAAAAAATGGAATTACTTTAATTTTAGAAATAAATGCTGCAAATTAAAGTTTTAGAGAATTAAATTCTGCTTCTAGCACGTTAAGAATTTTTAAATTAGTGTTTTGCAAAGAAAAGAAGAGGCAGAACACAAAAGACGTGGGAAGACTACATACAGGAAATACTGGAGAGAAACAACATAAAAAAAATCAAGTTACTAGAAATCCCGACACTCGCAAGGGTATTAAGGGATGTAAAATGATTATATATATATATATATATAAGCGAGAATTTAAATATTATATATTTTTTGTTTTTGTTTTTAAATTAAGTTTGCTATGGATTAGAACAAAAAATAAAAGATTAAATGTCTAATATGTGGAATTAAAAAAAATATCTATAGTTTAATACGCGTACAAGGAAGTCATGTGTTTTCCACATCAGATTTTTTTAATTTCACATCAGAATAAACTCATTGCTACAAAAATTGTTCAAAATTATCTCCTCCTGCAGCTATACAAAATGCATTATTTTTGTTTACTTTGTTAAATACATGTTGTATGTTATATATGTCCGTCAGTACGGTGGTGTGCATAGCGATACTTAATTCGAATCCGGAGATCCTGACTTCGAATCGCACTCAAGCCAAAAATTATATAAACTATCACACTGCGGCTCGGTGAGTGCGGGCCCTGTACTGTAATTGGGATTAAATTCCTGCTGTACAGCGTAATATAAATAAATAAAAATAATAAATAAAATAAATATATCATCACGCCTTTTACCCATTACTGGGTGTGGCACTCTGCCTAAGCAGATCTCGGTAAGTGATATATTTTGTCGCGTGAAATGCGGTTACCAGCCGTCAAATCACGGCCCTCAAAGATATTAGTGGAGAGGGAGCCACAGGGATTGATTTTTAAATTGGTGAAAATTGTTTGTCGTCTGTGGGGATCGAACCAGGGTTCTCAAGATCAGGGATGTGCGTGTAGTCTACTGCAAGTAATCTACGCTATTCTCTACGTGTAAACAATCATGTAGTCTACGTCTTCATTTTTCATGTAAACAATGTAGACAATGAAAACACCTGTGTCCACTTAAGTCATATTAAAATTTTATCCCTAGAACTAGGGAATTTTAAAAGTTGGTAGAGATTTTTATTATTATTCTAGGGATTACATGAAAAAAAAAATAGTTGTGCTGAGCGAAATGTTCAAAATTTGTCAACTGGTTACTGTTAAAAATAGCGCCAAAGAAAACTCTGTCTGGTGAGATGGCGCGTTGATCGATTTTAAAAATATGACAGTTCGCCCAAGACCCAAGACAGACATTCGTCTAGTAATGTACGAGCACTTGCTTTATTAGTTTTATTATATAAAGACCGATAATGACCCGAGCTCACGAATACGAATACATGTAATAGTTCCAAAGGAATAAATTTAGGTTATGTTGAATTTTACAACTGTGATGCATTATCTACATTCTTTACATTGTCTACGTCGCTAGAATAGTCGACGTATTGTCTACGTGTAGATGTAGACAATTAAAGATTACACGTAGATGCACATCTCTGCTCAAGATCCACAGGCCGACTCGATACCACTGAGCCACTTACCCCATATAAATAAATAAATTACCAGAAATTTCACTATTAGATATCTCTGAATCAACTTACAAGTATATTATACTTTAATTAATAATACCGTGGTGATAATTATTAATTAATACAAATAATTAATTCAGCATATTAAACACATATTTTTATATTAATATAACAATTTTTACTTCATAAAGAAAAGTTTTGCACTACAAAGAACATAATATAAATTTCCTGAAAGCTATTAAAATGCAAATATCATTCTAAATACGGTAAAATCTCGTACACAAATCAACAAATCAATGGCGTGAATATTGCAGACGATGACGTATATAAACAACACACTATTGAACTAAAATTGTGAACGAGTACAATTATCCGTAATAACTGTCACATTGGCCTAATGACCCCGTGTCAAGTGACAGACGACGCAGCGTACTGAAACGATGATTGCATGCAAATCGACTGGAAATGTGTGCTTTTTATGCTAAGGTTCAAGCACTTTATACTGCAGTAGCGCATGGCATACGCTAAATTACTTATGTGGAATGCAAGGTTTAAAGAAATTACTAAAGAAGGTTACGTTTGCTACTTTTGCATAAAGATGTATTGAAGTGAAGTAAATGCGAACAAATATGCAATGTTTTAATTTATTTGTTTTTAAATAAAGATTTATCAATGACAAATAATATGAGGTTATATTTAATTTATGTTGAGATCTGTCACTTTATTCTGCCCAATGTGCATGTGCAAAAACTGTTTTAATAATCGATCTGTAGACCTATTTCGAAAACTCCAAATAAACTTAATAATTAAAGTGCGATTTTATTGATATTTTATAGAGAGTAAAATATTTGATATGAAATGTCCGGCAGTACGGTGGTGTGGATAGCGTTACAACATTCGAATCCGGAGATCTCGAGTTCGAATCTCACTCAAGCTATAAATTATATGAACTACCATGTTACAGTTCGGTGAGTCCGGACCCTGTACTGTATTGTAATTAGGGTTAAGTTCCTGTTGTACAGCGTAACATAAATAAATAAATAAATCAAACAACAAATTTAGTATTTATGATTTAATTTATTAAACATAATTAAAATAAATTATGCTTCTTTAATTTCAGGTGAGGGTGAGAATAATACCCCTTCATTACTTTGCATTATATATTCTAAATTTAATTATACATTGATAAAATTCACCAAAAAACGATATGAAATTAAAATGTCAATACGATGACAGTGACATTAACAATATTCAAAATGATCAGAAATTTAAAATTAATTCTACACCAAAGAGTCGCAGTTAGACTCTGGAGTGGTTTCTAAACTCCAATCATCATGTTATTCCAAGTGTTAAAACACTGGATGTACATTAAATTGTTATAATTTTACTTTTAAAATGTAATTAAAAAAAAATTATTTGTACAATATGTGACACGAAATGTAATATAAAAAGCTTTTAGAAACCATCCAACAAATTTTTATTAATTCTAAACAATTGACAAAAAAATACAAATTTGTTACATTGTCTAGATTCGTAGTCTCGGCTGCGGTGGTAGTAAATCTGTTACTTTTTAACCTAGTTGTGAAAAGACGCACCGTTAAAAATTAATTTAGCTAATCCTGAAGTTTGGATGAGTAAATCTTATTTTATTTTTTCATTTTCTGAAAACCAAATAAAAACAAGATTATATTTGAGTTTATTGAAACTTTTTTGGGAATATGGTTTAGCTTAATTTGCCTAAACCAAAATTCAGGATTAGCTACAACTCTTTTGTCGTGCAACTGACCTTTAAACAAATAAATATTAATGCCCGTTGCTAACAGCAACGTACAAGTATGTGAAATTTGTGGACCGAATCGTTCACATAAATGGGCAATAACTATTATTTTAATAATTTCTATAAATAAATAAAATATATCATCACGCTTTTTACCCATTACTGGGTGTGGCACTCTTCCGAAGCAGATCTTCACGTAAAGTGTGGTTACCAACCGTTAAATTACGTCCCCCAACTATATTAGTGGAGGAGCCACAAGAATAGTTTTAATAAGGTGAAAATCGGTTGTGGGAATCGAACCAGGATTTTCAAATCCACAGGCCGACTCGATACCACTGAGCCACCTACCCCATAAATTTCTATTGTAATTAAAATGAGAATAATTAAGTTATTTATTTTTCTGAAATTGTTAATGACTATACGTAAAACTAGATTCTGTTCTTATTACAAAAAAAAATCATTAAAATTTAATGCATAAAGAAATGTCAAGAAGTCAAGTTATGAATATTTAAAACAACAAAGAAATTGAAATAATGTCATCAAAATATATAAATGTATTCTCTTTTAACTTTCAGAACACAAAAAGTAATTTGAGACAAGTTTGAATTTCATATTTGTACATGCATATTTGATGGTTCTCATCTATTCGAAACGATAAATCTAATGGAGAACTCATTTTAAATATTAAAATATTTATAAACCTTATTTGAGCACATGTTGGTAAATTTATTTGCTGTAATACACGTCCATTGCAATGAATTAGTTTTTATCGCAATTTGATTTTAATTTTTCTTGCTTATTAAACTTGTTTGTTGCCACCCTGCCGAGCGAATGTTGGCAATAGAAATGTAAGTAATACATGTCGTGTATATTTTTGTTGAATATATTAATTCTATTTTGTCTTAGGTACTACTTCAACTTTTTCCGTAAATTTTTAATGTACTAATGGAAAGTATAAATAAGTAATTATTTAGAATGTATCTAAGGTTTCTTTAATTTATTTTTGTTCACTAAAGTGTAAGCTAATATTTTTCTTCATAAATAATAGGTACAAATAAATTGTAAAATATATCTGTTATAAATATTTTTTTAATAGGAGGGTTACGCCGTTAGTAATAAGGGATGAAATTACTTAATGGAAAGAGAATTTAGATTTTCCTTCTGATGAATCTATGCAAACTTAAAAATACTAGGAACTTTTTGAATTAAATAAAATTTAAGATTCTGTTAAATGAGTGAAAATTCCATTAAAATTTGACAGATATCAAGTTATTAAATTAATAAATATATCATCATGCCTTTTATTCATAACTGGAAATGACACTATGCCGTCAGCAGATCAAATAAATTAATACTTTGCTTTGACTCATAATTTTTTAATTACATTTAATTATCAGAAAATTCTTCCGTAGACTTGTAATAATAACCTATTATAATTTAAAACAATTCGGATAATTTAAACTAATTTCACATGCGAATAAAGATGACTCTTTTAATAGTATCCAAAAAGAACTGGTTCATTTTTATTATAAATTGTTATTATTGGCACTATAGTGGGTGGTTAGCGTTCCGGCATTCAAATTCGAAGATCCCGAGTACGATTCGCACTCAAGCTAAAGATATATGAATTACTAAACTACGGCTTGATGAGTCCGAACTCTTTACTGTAATTAGGATTAAGTTCCTGTTGTACAGAGTAGCATAAATAAATTAATAATAAAATAAGAATAAAATATTACAAATAAAAAAAACTATTCAACTTTAAATTCGACTGAATTCAAAAATTTATTTCAGTACAAAAAAATACGTTTGACTTCCTAACATCCATGGATACCACTTTATGAATCATAAATTTAAAGCTCAGTTATGCAAATGTTTTATTACTTCCTTGTACGAAGTAAAGGAAGTATTGTAATCGCGAAAATTTTCGGTTCTCAGATTTCAACGAAAATAGGTATATTGGCACTCCCTGAATCCATTTTGACTAATTTCGTCGTGCCGTCTGTACGTACGTACGTACGTATCTCGCATAACTCAAAAACGGTAAGCCGTAGAAAATTGAAACTTTATATTTAGGACTGTTATAACCAGGGTTCGTAAATATCATGATATTTATAATAAATATCAAAATATCTGATATATAGGATATACTCGTATATCAGATAAATATCACTTTTTGGATATTTATTTTTTAATTTTAGTTTTTGTACACATTTAGAAAAACTGAAAAATTCGAAAAATTTCACTTCTCCGGAGGCTATATCTCAAAAACTAAACAAGATATGGAAATGCGCTCAACGGCGTTGAATTCCCCGTGTCCGAATTGACTTATAAGCAAATTTTCATACAATTTTATGCAATTTAATATTTTTAATTATTTCCTGAGGGGTACCCCTTTGGTTTTTTCAGATTTTAATTCAATTTTACCAAAAATTCTTAATCGTAGGATTATTAAAACGAAAATTTACATACATATGTATTTTGGCTCACTGAATCCAGTGGTGCAATCTTCAAATGCATATGACTTCTGGTTTTCGAGAAAATGTTAAAAAAACGCTTTTTGCGATTTTTTTTGGCGGAAAATAGAAAAAAAATAAAAATCGCTGAAACTATGTTTATAAGTTAACTGAAGCACGAGAAAATTAATGCCGTTGAGCGCGTTTTCATATCACATTTAGTTTTCGAGATATAGCCTCGGAAAAGTAGAAAAACTGAAAAATACGAAAAATTTCACTTCTCCGGAGGCTATATCACAAAAACTATTTGATATTTTTATATAATGGATATATATCATTGCAAAAATATGACGATATATATCAAAATAAATATCATGATATATATCGATCGATATATATCTTCGAACCCTGGTTATAACATCTAGTTGTGCACCTCCCTTTTTGGTCATTATACAACTACCGGAAGTGGTACTTTACTTGAAGCCTATAATAGATTTTCATGAAAAACTATATTCAAATATAATTTAAAACTTTCCAAATTTGGTATATAAGACTACTATATCAATGGAAATAACATAATAGATTTTGGTTAAAATAGACTAACCGGAAGTGGCACATTACATGAAGCTGCTAACAGTTTTCCTTGAAAAAAATGGTATTATTTTAATTTTAGAAATAAATGCTGCAAATAAAAGTTTTAGAGAATTAAATTCTGCGTCTAACACATTAAGAATTTTTAAATTAGCTTTTTGTATAAACGAGATATCTAAATTTAGATATTATATATTTTGTGATTTAAAAAGAAAATTCAGTTTGCTATGATTAGAACAAGAAATAAAAGATTTAATGTCAAAAATGTGCAATTAAAAAAATATCTATAGTTTAATACGCGTACAAGGAAGTCATGTGGTGTCCACATCGGATTTTTTTATTCGTAATCATCGCAAAGTTATCTGTCTATTATTATCAAAGAATTGAATGTACACAAGTTTATAAATGATAAATCCAGAATGATAAATGCTACTGTTATTAATTCCTTCAAGAGTATTAATTAAGAAAACATATAAAATTAAATTCAATAGACAGGTATGCGCTAATACATTTTCTAATGTATTTACTGATCAGTTCGAATGACTATAATTAACAGATTTATTATGTAGAATTATGCATCCGCCTGAATGAAACAATGCTGACAATAATGTACTTCATTTAATATTTACATAATTGCAGTGTGTATGGAGTTATTAAGAAAGCTAATTACAAACACCTACTGTTTGAAAGAATAATTAATATTAATTGTACGCCATTAGATTTGCTATTTTTAATTGATTTAATTAATTGTTGTTAGAGAAATGTTTATTTATATCATTTATTTTTATATTTGCTATTTATTTGTACATATTTAAATAAATTATACTACTTTCCACAATAATTATAAAGTACTTAAAACCACATATACATAACTGGTATATTATATTCATAATTAAAATGGGAAAATAGTTATATATAAGTACATAGAAGTAACAAATTCATGATAGAATTCAATTAAAATATTGTACTTACCCAAATTGACGCTCTTAGGGGCTGTTAGATGAATCTGAAAGAAAAACCAAACATTAGCTATTGGCAATAATATTTAAATATATAATAAAAAATATAAAATAAACACTTGGCTCAGTTTCACAAAATTCAGCCTCCAAGTCACCTTATGAGGGCATCGTCAGAGGCTGGCCAGCACAGTTAGTAACCAGACGCGTTGCCCTCATAAGGTGACTTGGAGGCTGAATTTTGTGAAACATAGCCAAGTGTTTATTTTATATTTTTTATTAAACCTTGTTTCACCAAGTGTTGGATGACAATTAATTTTGTCTTTGTTGTTATTTAAATTGCTATTGCGTAGCTTTCCCTTTTTTCGGTAGATGGCATGACCAGTTCCACAGAACTTCTCATGTCATCTTACCAGTTTGTTAGAGATCTTATTCTCTGCTGGCACAGTTCTTCGTCATCAGCTTCTTCACATGAACTTTGTTCTAGGTGAAGAAGTGAGTTATACCATACTGATGAGCTCTAATAAGAGCGAAACGCGTCTATGGTTACTAACTGTGCTGGCCAGCCTCTGACGATGCCCTCATAAGGTGACTTGGAGGCTGAATTTTGTGAAACATAGCCAAGTGTTTACTTTATATTTTTTATTAAACCTTGTTTCACCAAGTTTTGGATGACAATTAATTTTGTCTTTGTTGTTATTTAAATATATTTTGCTTTTACAATCAGTCCATTAATGAAAACAGTTTAATGATAGAAGCTACTGTTAAACTCTTTTTGGTAGTGTCCAAGTGACGTCAGATCCAATTATGCGCATGGTTCACTTTAAATAATAACAAAGAAAAACTAGTCGCGATATTTGCAAAGAAGTAAGAGTGAAACGAAATGCATTTACTTGCAAGAAGCAGCGTGCACAATTTGATAAATTATATTTACATTAAATAAAAATGGTGTAACATAAAAACAGAGAGTTCTTTCATTAAAAATAAGCGGTTCGATTTGTTTAAATCGCGGGAAAATGGACCTAGTCCATAAGCCGATCGTGGTGACAACAGCAGAAATAGCAAGCTCTCATGCTCTCACAATTTGATCACAGTCACCGTGAAACATTTTTGTTGAAAACAATCGCAAATCGCAGCGTAATGCCCGTGTAAAAAGATTAAAATGACATTAATCTTATCAGATTACAAGGATGGTTTTATTTAAGATGGCAGTGTTGTTTCTCTATAGGTTCCGTATCTACTTTAATGTTGATTTATAGTTGACATAAATTGTGCTGATCTTGACGAGATAAATACTGATTAATTTCGAATAAATTATTATAATGTGGATAAGGTATTATTATGCTTGGCATAATTTATGCTGATACTGGAAAATTGCCTTCATTTAAAAATTGTTAATAATATTAATTACATTTTCTCATGAATAAGTCATAACTGTTTGGATCAAGAAGAAACAAAGTTCAATTTTAAATATTTATAATGAAGTCAAGAATTATACAAAATAATATAGATACTGTCATACATTTTATTTACTTTTTTTTTTAAGGAAAAGAGCTTATGTCCAATTATACTACAGCAGACTTAGTACTTTCAGGGTCCGTATTATCTATCACATTTATTTCTTAAATCTAGTTTAAAAAAGAGATCAGTAAATTAAATAGGGGAAATTATTATTGCCGATAGAGTTTAAGTTTTAATTAGCGATAAATTCATATATAAAAGTTTGAAAATGGCAGCCAAGTAGAGTCGAAACTATTATGTCCAATTATAGAACTTGTATTGCCCGTATTATCTATTACATTTATTTCTTTAATCTAGTTTAAAAAACACAACAGTGAATCAAATATGAGAAATTAATAAAAAAATATAAAATAAACACTTGGCTAAGTTTCACAAAATTCAGCCTCCAAGTCACCTTATGAGGGCATCGTCAGAGGCTGGCCAGCACAGTTAGCAACCATAGACGCGTTTCGCTCTTATTAGATCAGTATGGTATAACTCACTTCTTCACCTATATTTTATATTTTTTATTAAACCTAGTTTCATCAAGTGTATGGATGACAATTAATTTTGTCTTTGTTGTTATGAGAAATTAATATTGATAATAGCGTTTACGCTGTAGTTAACGATAAATTCACATATAAAAGTTTTGAAAATTCTAGCCAATAGTATAGTCCAAACCACTTCGACGTGAATAATTGTTTTTTTAGTATGATGTCAGCGAGATTTGAATCCACGTTTTGTTTGTAAAGCTACAGATCTATCTTGATGCTTTAAATACCGGTTATTTTTTTTTCAGATACTTTATAAGATAATTTTTTCTCAACCTTAATTTCACCAATATTTCTTTTGACATAAGTTTCATATGACCAAACCATCTCAACTTACTTATAACTACCCTACAATATTTTTCTCAATCTAACATTCATTACACCAATGTATTTCGGACACGTGTTCTTTTTGTACAGCCCACATACACCTTGCAAATATCTTATTATTACAACAGTTGTATGTTGTTCATTTTTATTTCAAATTAAGCACTAATACATCATTCTAAACACTCAATCAAGTATTTCTGGAATCATTCACGTTTTGATCAAAGATTTCCAGAGCACCCAATTGAAGCAAAGCTTTAGATATAACATTTATAGCTTCATTTATATATAGCCCATGAGGTATTCGTAGGTGATTCGGTGGTATCGAGTCGGACTATGGATTTGAGAACTCGGGTTTGATTCCCACAGTCGATAACCAGTTTGATGGCTGGTAACTACACTTCACGCGCGTATATTATCATTTACCGATATCTTCTACAGCAGTAATCAATTTGATTTCATAAATTTTTAAGTATTTTTTTTAAATACTTGAAGAACACTGCCACTGCAGATGACTCTCGTGTCACATGGCGATCGTAGCCTAGTTGGTTTAAAACATGTGACCGAAGTTCTTAGTTCCCATGTTCATACTCTAGCAGTATATCAATTTTTCTCTTTCTAAATTCAATTTGATTTTATCAATTAAAATACTAATTATATTTCAAATGATAAATGTTTTCTTTAAACAACAGTATATCTGCAGACGACTCTCGTGTCAAGTCTTTCAATATATGAAAGAGTCATGAGATCTAAGTTGTTTTTACACATAACAAAAATAGACAGAAAAATTGGAATAAAATCAGATTTGAATCAGAGATGACCGTAGCTGAGTTGGTTTAGAGCAGTGGTTTCCAAACTTTTTCTCTCAGCGGCCCCTTTTTTCCGTAAAAAATTGTCGCGCCCCCCTCATTTTTTATAACAGCCTAACTTCAAAAATCGTAAATAATTTATTTTATAGAATACAAAAAAAAGTAATATAAATAAATATTGTTATTATATAAGATATTTGTTATAACAAATCTTTTTCTTAACCTAAAATTATATTTATGACAACATAATAATAGAACAAAATAATGTAACAACATTTATAAACATAAAATTGTAATAAGATTGGAAATAATATTTAATTTAAATTAGGCATAATTAATACAATATAATCATAATTTTTGAGTGTGCTGAATGGACGCTTGTTTTTCAGTTTCTAGAACCGGGGGATCATTGAAGATATCGCCACTCGCAATTCTTTTTCAACGAATAATCGAGTTCGATATTTAGTCTTTAAAACAGCTACAGCAGAGAAGCCTGTTTCACACAAATAAGTTGTTACGAAAAGTAACAAAATTTCTAAGGCTTTGTTTGTTAAACTAGGGATATTTTACTGCGAGCGCGAGTTAGAAACACATGTGTGTTATAAGCCTCAATTATATTTTTATATAGCGCGCCCCCCTAGCAACAATCTCCACAGTTTGGAAACTACTGGTTTAGAGCATATGACTAAAGTTTACAGGTTCCAGGTTCATATTCTAGCAATAGCCCAATCTTTCTAATTGTAATTCAATTAGAATAAGGTTATTTCGTACGTCATATTAGACTGTATTTTTGCCATCTTAGTACATAATATCATAATTATCAATTACTTTTATGAATTGGAAACCGAATTAAATTTAAAACTTTTATACGATTATTTATTGCATAAAACTTAAGCATATGCATATCACATGAAAAGCATGATATTATTAACACTTTGAACAGTATTTCTTTTTACATAAAAATCGTACAATTTTCGTGAAAGAATTCAATTTACGTTGCTGCCCTTACAATGAACACCGTCCCGAAAAAACGAGCAAATCAGCGCTCGAGAGACTGTGATAGTGGCCGGTAAGATCATGTCTTTAATTAAAATTCAAGGAAAAATGACCTGTAGCTTTGCACGGCTGTTGAGAGTGTTGGGAGCGAGCACCGGGTAACGGGTACCGGGTGCACTCGACTGGGTGGTAGGTGAGGTCGGTGTAGCTGTTGTTGTGTGTTGTGGCCGTCAACAACGTTCGTCACGGGTCCGCACCGAAATCGATGCAAGGTTTTATTAAAACTAGCTACCGATAAATTAATAATTTGCAACTGATGAAGATTAATTAGGATTTCAACCCAGGATCTTGTACTTTTATTTTATATCAGTTTTTGGTGGGTTTTATACAAGAGAACATATGCTTAAAAATTAACGGTATATTTAATGCAAATTTTTAGTCAATATTCATTTATTAATTTTGTTGAGTTGAACAATTGAAACATAATATTAATCATGCGTTTAATTGGGTCTAAAATTGACACCTGAATACAAAACTTTTCGGAACAAACATACTTATTTTAGAAATATAATAAATTCTAAAATATTAAATTTGTATGCAAATAATAATGGAGAATGCCAAATATGAAAATTTCAAATACATTTCACAAAAACGGTTAGGAGAAAGGCTATACTAAAATTCCGTATACATATTTATAAATACAGATTGTTAATATACATCGGGAAACAATTAAGGGTATTTATTATACGAGTATAACGTATTAATCATTGATCTAACGTAAGTTTTTAAAAATTTGTAAAATTAAAATAATCCGGCAGTACGTTGATGTAGATACAGTTACGGCATTGAAATCCGGAGATTCCGAGTTCGAATCCTACTTAAGCTAAATATATAGGGTGTTAACACTAATTTGTAACACTCAGAAACAACAGTTAGAATCAATTGAAACAAACAACTTGTCTTAGTTCTAATTTTTTATTTGGAGCCCCAGTTCATAGTTATTGACGTTTTTTTTTGTTTTTCGAAAAATCGTCATTACTCCCTTATTTTAAGGAATATTTAAAAAATACAAAAACATTCAGCATTTACTTTTAATTCTCTAAAACATTTGTATTTACAATTATTTTATATTTTATCAAATAACAAAATGGCGACCGATCAAAAATTTCAAAACAAGATATTTTGTAAACCACCCGATCGATATTTGAAAATAAAACATTTATAAAATCCTTAAACTATCTACTATAACATTTGTCTGAAACATTTTTTTCAAACTATACAAAAAAAGTTTTTATTAAAATTGAATTACAAGATACATTTTAACAAACTGCAACGATCATTTAAAAGTAAGTAGGCTTGCTGTCATTAAACAATGAATTTTCTGTATGTAACACACATGGAAAAGGACCATTGCAAAACTCGTACTATTGGAACACTTGTCGCTCGTGCTCCATCTTTCGTACTCATTTTGCAATTAAATCCTTTCCTCACTAGTATTACAATATACAATAATTATTTAAATATGAATTCTGAAAGCTTTTTCTATATGTAATTCATTTTTAATATCAATTTGGTTAACATTATATCGAAATTTCGAAACTTTTGATAATATATTGTTGTTATAAATATATGAATTAAAAATAGTAAATTCTGGATTATTAAATAAAAATATTTTTTCGGCTGTCTTCAACTTTAAACTCAATCGACAAAACCTCTGAATCCGATAGCAGTAAAACAAATAGATACCTAGTTCCCACTAACACCATTCCATTCCTTTTCTAATTTAGTATTTCAGTATCAACCCTATCCAAACAACTTCCTGTTGTAAGCTAATCGCCGCTGTTAGTTTCTCACAAGACTTAATATTTCATTTGATTCCTCGGTCACATTCTAAATTAATTGGCCATCAAGCCAGCAAGCTCATCATCAATGGTTCATGCATAGACGACTCGTAGTTGCTCTGGGAACATCTGACTCGACTGCTCAGCATTCTAATTAAACTGTAGACACATATTCGAAACAAATAGTATTTTCGCATGCTGCATGTAAATTTTTCAATGCCGGCATGAAATTATACTGCAAATTAACTTAGTTTATAATTGAAATTCACAACTGTCACACGCAACGTGCCTCTGATTGCAACCAGTTTGATGTGTTCATTATTTATATGTCACTCGGATATTTTGATTGTCTTAATTAGTTAGAAAAACGTGTGATAACATATCGTAATATATGTAATCATGTAGTTTCAACTGCAATAACATGGAAATGTACTTAGTTATAAATTCTGGATTCGTTAACTGCATAATAATTGTATATTTTATTGTTACACTTTCTGATATTTGCATTATATATTCAGAAATTTATTGTAATTATTTCAAATTGATACAAAACTAAAAAGTTAAATAATTTGTAATTATTTTTAAATTTATGTTTCTTATTTTTGTAAATAATGTAAGCACTCGCGTACACGTGTGAGAATATAATTCAAATAAATATATCATAATGCCATGTAAAAATAAATATATTATCACGCCTTTTACCCTATAGGATGCAGCACTCTGCTGTAGCAGATCTCGGTAAGTTATATATTTATATAAAATGTGGTTACCACTCGTCAAATCATGGCCCCCAAAGATGTTAATGCAGGAGGAGCCACAGGGGTAATTTTAATGTGGTGAACACTGTTTTTCGGCTGTGGAAATTGAACCCGGGTTCTCAAATACACGAAGCCATATACCCAATAAAAATAATGGATATAAAATTAAAAATTTAAATATATACAGAGTGTTTCAAAATTATTGCAAATAAAAAAAAACATAGAAGTATATATATATATTATTTGATATACTGATTACAAATGTTTTTCGGGGCACTGGACTGACGATAACACACCAGTACTTCTGATAAAAACTATTAGTAGATTGTAAGTAGGTGCATGAATTAGATATGTATTTCAGTAATGTCATATTTTGTTTTATGTTTAAACATTAATTACGCCTCATTTATTTTCATAAGCATATTAGAAGATTTACACCTTGCCTTTGATGTTTGAAACATCCGCTATTTTTATATTATTTTTGGAAGTAAAACAAACAGGTACGGAGATACCAACTAACGACATTTGTCAAGAAGAAAAAAACTAGAAACTTGATCCAAACATAAATTTGTCACTTATACTAATATTATTATTATGAGTATATAATTGCATTTTAAAATAGTTATTAAGTTTCGTGACTCGCTCAAAATCACGGCTCGCGTCTACTTTTAGTAGATACCAAAAATATAATTTTATTTGGAATTATTTATATTTGCACTAAACACTTTTTTTAATGATTGAAATGAGGAATGTATGTTCGTGAAAGGAGAACGCGGGGTAGAACTCAACTCGAAGATCTCACCCTCCAAATCGTTTTCAGTCGAGTGAATACTCAGCGCGCGCGTTGCGTTGCTGAGGTGATATTAGCGAAAGGTTAACCTTAAGCGAAGGTCCTTCACGTGGGGTTCACGCTGAACATGAATTAAAGTTCGATCAGCTACAACAGTCTTGCCAAGCAGCCCCTGTCGCCGTCAGACTGTCACTCTGCTACTGTGCCAGCGTGACAGGCTTGCAGATCCGGTTTCAGTTAGATATCAACAATCAGTCAATAACTATTTATGTTTGAGTACTAATTCCTTGTCGTAAAGCAATAAAATTAGTAGAAAGATAATACATTGTATTAATACTTATAGGGCAGGTTGCTCAGTGGTATCAAGTCGACCTGTGGATTTAAGAACACGGGTTCGATTGCCACAGCCGACAAACATTTTTTACCACGTTAAAACTACCTCTGTGGGCCCCCCTCAACTTTGGGAACCGTGATTTAACGGTTGGTAACCGTACTTCACGCGAAGAAATATATCACGCACCGAGATCTGCTAAGGTAAAGTGCCATACCCAGTATTGGGTAAAAAGGTGTGATGACATATTTATTTACTTATTTTATTTTAGAATTACCCTTGTAGCTCCTCTTCCACTAACAGTAAACCATGATTTGACGGCTGGTAGCCACACTTCACGAGAAGAAATATATCACTTAGCAAAATCTGCTTCGGCAGAGTGCCACTCCCAGCAATGGGTAAAATTCATGATGAGATATTTATTTATTTTATTCAAAATAGAGTAAATGAATTATTTCTCTGACTCACTGTAAACTTTTATACTTTTCACGAACATTACTGATTTGAATTGACGGTTAGTAATTATAGAAATCCTGAATAGATTCCCTAAATTAGGGGTTCTTAACCAGATAGGCATATCTCTCTTGGGGGGCATAAATGATTCTCATGGGAAGCATGGGGCATGGAGGCCCTTAATTTTACAATTAATTTATTGTCTTTTCATTATAAGTAATATTATACAAAAAATACAATATGCAAGTATTTGTAACTTTAAATTTTTGTAAAAGAGTTGCAAATTTTGCCATAAGATATCAATTTTTGGAACTGAGTTGTTAAAGATAAGCTCCAATGAGACCCTTTGTAAACTCGAAGCAGGCTCAACGACTTTGTATTTTGCAATATATTTAATAAATAATTAAAAGACAATCGTAATGATATATTATTTTGCTTTAAACTAGAGATGGGCGAATATCATCCGCGAATAGTCGAATGCCGCGAATATTGACATTATTCGATATTCGAGATTTTCGAATATTAACGTCAGTATAGCGAATATTCGAATACTTCGAATATCGCGCCATATGTTGACTTAAATTTTTGACTATGTTCTTCTTTATCATTTGTACATAAACTTAAAGCAATTACAATACTTTAAAGTTATTAATAACAAAGATATTTTGTTTCAAAACCATGAAGACGTACCATATTTCAAATTTGTTTTTCGCCAACATTTGAAGTTTTCGTCTTTTTTTTCTTATTTTAATTTTATTTTATCTTAACAATTTCATTCAAATAATGAAAAGGACATAATTAAATAATAATTAATAATAAATAAATTAACTTTTAGGAGTATTCGAATATTCGAGATCTGATTAATATTCGTATTCGATATTCGAATTCGAGAAATTTGATATTCGCCCATCTCTACTTTAAACTCATATAATAACATAAATAATAATTGAAAAAATATCTGTTTTGATAATATTTGGATAGGGATGCGATTTGCGTCATGCACATAATATTTATTTGTTAGAAGTGGGAATGGAGGGAACAACTAAGAGTAATATAATAAATAATTTGTAAGTAATGTTTGTTTTGCCTAGACAATGTTTTATGCTCTGTCGGTAAAATATTTTATCATAGACAGGCTTACCTATTTAATAAGTCGTTTTCTATTTATAACTAACCTAGGTTAATTTAAAGTAGCAAAAATTAGACAATCTCTTAACACATTTAAATATAACCAACATAAAGAGAGCATAACCTCTACAAAGAAACCCATACATCTGTGCGTTGATATACGAACATTATACAATATATACTCGTACGTGTACAATGAAGTCGTTGGCAGATATCTGAAATGGAGCGCTATACACTGCAGCAGGCGAGTCGTGTTAATAGTCGGACGGTTCGTTTTAATAGAAACATAAGTGAATATTTATCGAGCATGACACCGGTGCTCGGTGCTGCTGCAAAATACACCAGCACACCACGTGGAGGAGTCAAGAATCCGTCGCCACCTCCGCCACCAGACCCCCATATTGAGACCAGTGGTGGACAAACAGTGGTTTGCAAATTGTTTATAAAATAAATAAATATATCATCACGTCTTTTATCCATCACTGGGTGTGGCACTCTGTCTAAGCAGATCTCGGTAAGTGATATATTTTTTCGCGTGAAGTGCGGTTACCAGCCGTCAAATAAGGCCATCAAAGATATTAGTGAAGGGGGAGCCACAGGGGTAGATTTAAATTGGTGAAAATTGTTTGTCGGCTGTGGGGATCGAACCAGGGTTCTCAAGATCCACAGGCCGACTCGATACCACTGAGCCACCTACCCTATTGTTTATAAAGTAAATAAATATATCATCACGTCTTTTACCCGTTACTGGGTGTGGCATTTTACTGTAGCAGATCTCGGTAGGTGTAGTGCGTTTTCCAGCCGTCAAATCACGGTCTCCAAATATAATTGTAGAAGAGTATCCACAGAATTTTTTGTTAACGACAATGACAAAAAATTACATCGTTGTATGATTACCTTTAAATCAGTAAATCAATCAATATAGGAGGATTGGTATCTATGCTACGTCAGACACTATGACAGAGGTAACGTGATGTAACGTTTAACATCTCCACCCGGCAAACAGCAGGTCCCTAGTTCGAATCCAGGCGTCATCCGAATTTTTCTGTCATTTTAACTTTAAATTTATCTACGTTATGTAATTTTTGTTATAAGAGCAATAAGAAAAGTTTCGGAAACACTGACACAAATGAGTGTCTTGCGGTCTACCGTTTCGATTTATTTGTATCTTCCGCTGTGTACGCGTGGTAGAATTTTTCAGAAGTAACGGTTGTTTTTTTAAACAGTTAATTTTCTGTTGACAGATTTACCTGGCGAAAAAATTACAAAATCTGTTTTTAAATACCGCTTTGTAAACTTAAATGTATTTTAAGCTCCTACATTACATACGTATATTACATTATTTAAAACACAAACAAGTAGGGTATCTCTACTCTATACAGGGTGTTTCACAACTTAGAGCAAAAAATTAAAGGGTATATTCTGTACGACGTGCTGATCATAAAACAAAAAGAATTATTTTTAAATCGCAAAACTATTTTCCATGTTTCCTAGTGCAAAATTTTTCGTTGCCACTGCCACTGGGTGGATGATTATGTTAAAGTTATTAATTAAATAAAATCCTATTATAACTAACTGCTAATAATTGAATTGTGTAATTATTCTTTCGTAGTTGATACCTACTTCATTGTTTGTGTTTAATAGGAAAGCGAATCCAGTGCAGTACTACAAAAAATGTTTTAGGTTAACAACCCTTAATTTTTCGAATTTAAAAAAAAATCTTTTTGTTTCATGATGGCACGTCGTACAGAATATACCCTTTAATTTTTTTCTCTAATTTGTGAAACAGCCTGTATATGTCTTTTAAATTGCAAACAATACTCATATACAGATGTTTTATACATATGCACGAAATTTTAATAAGAATTAAGTTATATTAAAATAAATGCCATTTATTTGAAGTGTACATTTTAGTACCACTTGGTTGATATTTACGTGCGTAAAGTGCGGTCACCAGCTGTCAAATCACGTCCCTCATAAGTGGAGGGAGAGTCAAAAGAATAGTTTGTCAGCTGTTGGAACATTTTATTTCACTCAACAACGTATACTATTTTTTCAAGTATACATCTTTATAATTAAATAAATAAATAATATAATATAATTCTCTGACACATCTATTGAAATGTAGATGGCGCTATATTTATTTATGCGGCTGCAAAAGCACAACAATCATATATGTACTAGCGGTAAGCGGAAAGAAATTCAATTGATCTTGTCCGGTGATGCCGGCTCATCCATCTTCGTCAGAGCGCAGCGCGCCGCCGCCACCGCCGCCGGCGTCGGGACGCCTGCACTGGAAGAGTACAGCAGTGGAGATACGCCGTAGGTACAATTTGAAATTTTAGGCTGAAACTGTCAGTCGATAGAGGGATTTGAAGAAAGTGATGTTATTAATATTGCAATGGCAATATTACAAATACAATTACAAATTGTGTGCCAAAATGGGATTATATGGCAAATATTAAATGCAGAATGACTGTTATGCATAAACATATAGTATATGTATTTATTTATTTAGTAAGTATTTACTAAGGGTGTGAATTTAAAATGAAACAAAATATGTGTCAACCATTATAGTAACTTTGCATTTATTAAAATGTAGATCTGAAGAAATTGAACTAAATTATTTTTAAATATTTTCATAGTATCATGAAAATATCAATATCTATAGTGTTTGTTGCAACCATTTTGTAGATTGTACAACGCAAAAAGAAGTTTTCCGAAATTCGCAAAAATAATTGCACACTACTTGAAGCAAACATTTTTTGTGCCACTAAACTTATAGGTTACAGTAATGAATAAAAAAGAGTAAATATTAAAATTTATTTAATTTAATTAAAGTTGTTTAACAGTTCTGTCAATGTTTACTAATTTCTATTCATTGCCCAGTGTCACAAAAAATAATATATACCCTTAAATGTTTTTGTAATAATTTTGAATCATTCTACATACTCTTCAAGTTTAATTTTCAAATCTAGAAATGTCTGTACCTATATACAGTTAGAAATAAATATAACATTTGAACGACTTTACTTGTATGTTATTTTATTGGCTACTTCACTGTTGACAACAAACTTCATTAATTAAGTCTTCTGGCAAAGTATTTCTAAACAATACTTCGTTGTGTCATTCATAATTTAACTGATAAAATTTATAACATCTAAAGAAACTTTTGTTCCGAACTATGTAATAATTAAAAAAGTAGTCTTGAGTTTTTATAAACATATAATAGAAAATTAAAATAGGAAATTATAAAACATTCAATTTTATTTTGAAAAGTTATTCCTAATAGCATGAAGAAATAACAATTTCAAATTCTAGAGTCAAATAAATTAGAAAACATTGAATCTCAAGGAATTTATCAAAAAAAAAAAATGCCGCTTCTAATTTTTAAAATACTTACAACCATAATAGAAAAGTAGAAAACCTAGTACATCATATGGAACCTTAGAATTAGAACGATCTCTAAGGCAGTGAAACTAGTCGACAAATAAAAAATCGTCAGTTATAAGACCTAAAATAATTTATATCATTCATTTAAAAATAATAATGTTAGCAGTTATCAAGAGGCACGTGATACTTTGTTTGTTTTCGCATTTGCTGATTTATAATTTTCACCCTTAATTTCACCAACATACAGGTGTATGTTGGTGAAATTGAAGGTGAAAGTTTGCGTGGACGGCCTAGGAACAAGTGGATGAATATGATTGAAGAGTTGTTGCGTGAGCGAAAGATTCTGAGCGTGAAGAATAAACGAGCTTGTATGAAAAGAATTATGAATGTGGTTGAAGCAAAAGTGGTGTGTCAGGATAGGAATGTTTGGAGAAAATTAATTGCGGGATAAATATGATGAATGAAGACAAGCGTATGATTCTTGATTTTAGATTAATTGGTTAGATGTTTCGAGTGTTTACCTGCAATTGTGTGGAGACCATCTTCAGAAACAAGCGCAGTGTACAGGAGCGAATGGATGAATGTTTGTTGTGTGTTGATGGATTTTGGTTGTGAGAAAAGAAAGAGTTTGTATGGAGGAAGTGTTAATGTGGTCGAATCGAGTATCGTGTGTCAGGATGAGAATGTTGATTGGTTCGTGCTACCCCATTTAATGGGATATAGCGTGATGTTATGTATGTATGTATAATTTTCCGCGTCCTGATACTTCATCTCCGGGAGGTACAACCTTGGTTATAAAAATGTCAGTACAATAAGTAATTATGTCGTAAAATCCTGTACTATACAGTTGTCACTTTATAAATCAGAAATTTTAACTGTCTTCATTGTCCGTCAGTACGGTGGTGTGGATACCGATACGGAATTCGAATCCGGAGATCCCGAATTCGAATCGCACTCAAGCTAAAAATTATATAAACTACCACACTGCAGCTCAGTGAGTGCGGACCCTGTACTGTAATTGGGATTAAGTTCCTGTTCTACAGCGTATCAAATAAATATCCTTTATAACTTGAAAAGTCAAAATCACCAAAACCAATAAACCAAATCAACAACTCTAATTCTAATCCCGCTAACCTACAGCACAAGATCCGGCCAAGGGGGCGACGTGTGTAAGTGGTATTTAAGTGACAAGTAGTTTCGAGTGCGGAGGTGGCTGACAACGACGACGGCGGCGGCGGGAGCGGCTGTACGGAGGATATCAAGGAAAGTGCACGTTTCAAGCGCCGTCGTGTACTCGTGCTCCAACAGGAGTACAGGATATTGCCAGAAGATTGCGAACGAGAGAGAAGCAAGGGTAGCAACTGACTGCAAACTTCGCGGACGGGAGCATTGATAGTGAAGGTATGGATCGAGTATGTGACTTTGTCTTTGGAATGATGGTCTCCCACATTTTTTTGAAAATTGGTTTCTAAATTTCAGAATAGATAAAGGTTGGAAGTTGCTGTTTATGGACTGAAGCTAGAGATTGAAGCAGGAGTGCCAGAAATGTACCCAACATTTTTTCTACAAATTAAGATTAATCGATTTTAATTGTAATTAAAGAAATTTTGAATATAGGTTATTAAAAACAATTAAATTAAAAAATGAGGTAGGTGGCTCAGTGGTATCGAGTCGGCCTGTTGATCTTGAGAACCCTGGTTCGATCCCCACAGCCGACACACAATTTTCACCAATTTAAATCTACCCCTGTGGCTCCCCCTCCACTAATCCAGATTAGATTACCACAGTCGACAGTGTTCACTACATTAAAATTACCCCTGAGACCTCCTCCTCCTCCTCTAACAACTTTAGGTGCCGTTATTTGACGGGTGGTAACCGCATTTCACGCATATAAATATATCACTTATCGAAATCTGCTACGACAGAATGCTATACGAAAAAAGCGTGATGATATATTTTTTTATTTTTATAAAAACAATATAAACAAAAATGTAAAAATATTTTACATTTGTGCCTCGGTCTGTAAAGAGCCTCAATTTGCAATTATTCATATTTTGTCTGTAAATTAAAGAAAATAAATTTGTATTTGTATATAAAGGTTGAAAGTTGCAGTTTATGGACTGAAGCTAGAGATTGAGTAGGTACCAGAAATGAACCCAAAATTTTTTCTACAAATTAAGATTAATCGATTTGAATTGTAATTACAAAAATTTTGAATATAGGTTAGTAAAAACAATATAAATGGGTTGGGTGGTTCAATGGTATCGAGCCAGCTTGTGAATTTGAGAACCCGGGTTCGATTACCACAGCCGACAAACAATTTTCATCAAACTAATATCTACCCCTGTGATTCCCTCTCCAAAAACTCTTTGGGGGCCGTGATTTGACGGGTGGTAACCCCATTTCACGCACATAAATATATCACATAACGAAATCTACTGCGACACAGTGCTACATCCGGTAATGAGTAAAAGACGTCATGATATATTTATTTATTTTTGTAAAAACAATATAAACAAAAATGTAAAAATATTTTACATTTGTGTCCCGGTTTGTAAAGAACATCAATTTGCAATTGTTCACATTCTGTCTGTAAATTAAAAAAAAATTGTATTGTCATGCTGTTTGAAATTAATTGAAATATAAATATTTGTGTAACAATATTTCTTCCTTCGAATCGAAAAGAATACTTTATGATATAGTTCAAGGTAATGGTAATGATGATGACCAAACCAAACCAGATTAACAACTCGGACTTTTTTTACAATTTAGTTCGTAATTACAAATGACCTAAAATCTAATCTGAATTTAACCTTGTTTAAATATTTACAAACCAATTTAAAACGAAAGTAATAATCACTTGAAAAACAAATACCTCATTACAAAAAAAAAACACGATACCGGATCAGTATATACACACTTATCAACAATTAAATTTAAATTAAATATAGGTATCATTTTAAATTTTAAACATTTATCTTTCTTCAAGTTTTAAAAATCCATAATAAATAAATACTGTACAAAGTAATATTTTGTCAGTAGTTAAATTTATTGTTAAATACAATTATTTTTATCACAAAATTTTAAACAATCTAGTATGTTTTAAAGTGAAATATGCCCCTGATTTAGTCGGAATTTGGTATTTGAACCTGAACTGTTATTTTTTTGAAATAAAATATTATTTTTATATGAATACAGATATCAAAATTTTATTTAGATTTTTCAGAAACAATTAGACAGCATATAGTAAAATAAATCAGTAGGTTTATTTATATATAATAATGCTCCATATTTAATTCCATTTCATTTAGACAATTTAGAGAAAATATAATTGAAAATTACGTTATTGGCAATTAAGTTGCATTATCTTTTTTGCGTTCTAGAATTCTGACAGTAAATTGGTTTTAAACTATGTTATTAAACCAATTATGCCTACTTTTTGGAAGAATGAAGTAGTTTGAACTGTTTTATTAATTTAAATTAACAATAAAAACTGTCTACTATACTACTTACTAGTATTTGTAAAATTTAATTGGATTTATACCAATGTGATTAGAGAAGAGATATCTTAATAACCAGGTACTTCTTATTCGTGGGAGAAAGTATTCTTACAGTAAGAATTCAGTCAGTGAATAAGAGAAACAATACAGGAGTTGCAGAGCGATCCAGCAAGTACAAAGTCAATGAAGTTCACTTGACTGATGTCCCGCCAAAGAACGAGCCGATCGGAACGAGACTTTTAATTAGTTTCAGTTCAGTTCCAGCGTTCGCCGACCAACAAAAAGTGGCGCTGTGGTCAGAGATGTCAGTCGGGCATGGCAGTGTATCCCCCTCACCGCACCCTTGCCCTTTGCACCGCAAACACGGTGGTAATGAATCGTGTAAATTATATGTTCTTGT
The DNA here is from genome assembly GCA_947425015.1 of Pterostichus niger. Lineage (NCBI taxonomy): Eukaryota > Metazoa > Arthropoda > Insecta > Coleoptera > Carabidae > Pterostichus > Pterostichus niger. The sequence continues at coordinate 32,605,842 of OX380341.1, forward strand.
TAGAATACGTCACGGGAAAAAATCAGCAACAACTGAAAAGTCCGCGAGAGGCTTTCTTTGCGGAGATTTCATTCGCTGTTCGCTGGTCCCCAGGGTTAATTCAACTGGACACGAAGATAAATTTCAATATTTAATTGTAAAGCGGTTTTCGTTTTTGCTGGATTTTCATGGTCTGCTAACTTGCAATACGCATTTTTTTAAGAAATTGCTTGATAGCGTTTAAGTATTTTTCAAGCAAAATTTATTTAATTAATTTTTTATCGATGGCTCCATTCTTAGAATGCTTTTCAATTTTGTATTATCTACAGACCTACAACTTTCAGGAAGTCTCTGAACATAAAAAGGAACAATTATCTATAACAAATACTTTTAACTAAAGATTATTTAATTAAAACAATTTTTGGTTTAAGTTCTGTACATTTTATTAAATTCGACGTATACCTTCGCTAGGCATAAATATATGAATTGTGGAATGATTAAAGAAGCTACTGAAATTTACACGAACAAGAACTTGAAATATTGTGATGCTGTGAATTAAATACAACTCGGCTTCTGATGATTACGAAATTATAATTGCTTGTTTACTTGTTACGTAGGTACATTTTGTTAAATTTTTTTAAATTTTTCCTGACAAAGATATAAGTTTAGTATACCGAAACGTCCGAAGTAAATAAAATTTACCAAACTCAAATCAAGAATTGTTTTAATTAATAAATACAAGTTCTGAAAATTTTATCCATATGTTAAGGGTTCATTTTCTAATCTACTTTTATAGACAAATTCATATACTTTTTATCTCATCTGAATTAGTTACATTATTTTTAAGAACAGATAAATTGATAAACAATTTTCACTACATTCAAACTACCCCCGTGCCTTCCCCACCTAACTAACATCTTTAGGGGACGTTCTTTACGTGTATAAATATATATCATTTACTGAGATCTACTAGGCAGAGTGCCACCCACAATAATTGATGATATATTTTTATTAATTTTATTTATTTTATTTATAAATCGATAGATGTAGTAGATGGCTATAGTTTTGAGAACATGGGTTTGATTCCAACAGTCGAAAAAATATTTCAACACATTAAAATTACTCCTGTAGCTTTCTTCCCTACTTACATCATTAGAGGCCATGATTTGACGGTTGTTAATCGCACTTCACGCACATAGATATATCATTAACCAAGATCTGCTACAGCAGAGTGTCACATTTACTAATGGGTGAAAGATATGATGATATATTTATTTTTTCTACGATTGCTATGAAAAGATGACAATTACGCTCTCATTTGTCATCGTAAAGTTGACGTTTTTTGTGGAACAATCGAAAAATATCTTTTTTGCGCGTCTCCAATGGCAACGCGCGAAAAAGATTATTTCAATAGTTACCAGGGATACAAACAAAACAGAAACTTGTCATATTGACAGTTAACAAAACGAATTTAGTTTTAGACGTATACCTACGTTTTTTAATAACTTTAAGATGCAATCGTAGAAAAAATTATGTGTGTATCAACGAGCGTAAAGTGTCTTTGTTCCTCTTACACTATTGCAGCTCTCGCCTTCGGCTCGCGCTGCAATTACCGTGCTCGAGTAACAAAGAATCACTTTACGCTCTTAATACACAAATAACTATTATATATAAACCAACAGAAAGTAAATCCTTGCGCATTTTGTTCAAATAAAGATTGTTTCTTGTTCGTAGAAATAAAATGCTGTTTTCTTTGCTATCTACGTTGCTCTTTATCATTGGCTAAACGTGACATATTTTGTCAAATCTGACGAAATTAATTTTAATTGAGGTGCGTTCTATGGCGCTATGATACAATATTCAACAGCTATTGTAACTGATGACCTTCATTTATTATAATTTATCTAGATTTGTGTTTCTACATTACAATAATTATTTGGGCACAGAGAATAAAATCTTAAAACATTCTTACTTACTTTGTAAAGCGAACAGTAGCTATCTAACCATTCGATGTTATCCACAATAAACACAAATAATAAGTTCAGTATTTTAAAATAAATTAATTTTGCACATATATCTACACACACAGTACATAGAAACACTCACTTCAACAGCCCGCACTCTACTGACTCGTTTCGTTTAGTTAATAATAAATATTATTTCATCTAATATAAACTAATTAAATGGTTATGTACAAACCTGTCGTAGAGCTCATCTCAGATATACGAACATTTAATGAATATAACATGTAGCTATGTTTTGTATCGATTTTTATGATACATAAAGATAAATAAAATATATTTATTTACATTCTAATAAAAAATACAATTTTTGAAAGACATATCGCACACGAAAAAAAAATAGTGTTCTTAAAAAATATATATTGCTATGAGATAAATAAAGGTTTGTTTTTTAAATGGTATGAAGAAGACAGTGATTTTATACCATGTATCCAAATAAATAGAACAAGGTGAATATACAGAATGTTTAAAAATGATTGCAGAAAAATAAAGGCTATATAAAACATTCAATTATTAACAATTTTGATTAAATTTAATGTTCAATAACTTTATTCAGTCCAGTGGCACAAAAATTGTTAGGTACCTATAAGAAATGTGCAATTATATTTGCGAATTTCGGAAAAAAATATTGATACAGCAAATTCGTAATTATACTATTTATTTTTTCTATAAATAAATATATCATCACGCTTTTACCCATTACTGGGTGTGGCACTCTGCCTAAGCAGATCTCGGTAATTGATATATTTCTTCACGTGAAGTGCGATTATCGGCCGTTAAATCACGACCCCCAAAGATGTTACTGGAGAGGGAGTCACAGAGGTAGATTTAAATTGCTGAAAATTGTTTGTCGGCTGTGGGGATCGAACCAGGGTTCTCAAGATCTACAGGTCGACTTGATACCACTGAGCCACCTACCCTATTATTTTTTTTATTTTTTCTATGCAACAAGTTTGAAACAGTCTGTTTATTTAATTAGTATTTCAAATAAATATTTAACAATTGATGAAATCTAATTGAAATTTAAATAGAAAAATTACAATATCGTCAAAATTTGAACATAAACAAATAAATAAATAAAATAAATATATCATCACGCCTTTTTACCCATTACTGGGTGAGGCAATCTGCCTAAGCAGATCTCGGTAAGTGATATATTTATTCGCGTGAAGTGCGGTTACCAGCCGTTAAATCACGGTTCCCAAAGATATTAGTGGGGGGGGGGGGGCACAGGGGTAGATTTAAATTGGTGAAAATTGTTTGTCGGCTGTGGGGATCGAACTAGGATTCTCAAGATCCACAGGCCGACTCGATACCACTGAGCCACCTACTTATAAACTTATATCAATTGATTTTATTTTATTTAAATTTTCTTGTTATGTGCCATAGCATCTTTGAACCCATGACTCTTTCATATACTGAAACACTTGATACGAGAGTCATCTGCAGTGACACTCTTATTTACTTGAATTTTCTGTTTTGATTTCATCAATTAAGTATTTACTTAAAATGTTATTTAAATATCTAATGGTACCTATCTAAATATTTTTCTTAAATAACAGTATCACTGCAGATGGTGTCAAGTCTTTTAGTATATGAAAGGGTTTTGGGATCTAAGCTGCCTATAACAAAATAGAGAGAAAAATTGGAATAAAATCAGATTTGAATCACAAGGCGACCGTAGCTTAGTTGATTTAAAGCATATAACCGGAAATCATAGACCCTCAGGTTCAAATCTTGACGGTATTCCAATTTTCTCTTTAACTCTGCATAATTAACTATAAAGTCAAGAAATCAGAAATTATTTTTTGCCGTAATTTAACGATATAGTATTGTATACTATATATCAGAATTGTTTGCTTTATGTAACAAAAGGAATTCTAAGAGTGTTGTTGTTCTAAAATTCTAAACAAAAATCATTGTTGCGCAACTGCGATCCTACACACGAGTAAAACAAAACAAAGACAAATTTGGAATCATGTAAAAAACAAACAGAATAATGATAATTGTTAGAAACGATGTTATCTTTATTATATAAATGTAGTTCCTTGTAACTTTCTAACAAATTTTCGTGTGTTGTAGAAATCCGGATGTCTAATTCGGATATACTAATTATTAATGAAGACGTTAACAAATTCTACATTGTACTATCTGCTTTTGATGTGCCGCGTATAAATATTGCGTGAATTCAAATACAACGAACACATTTTGTGTTTTATCTAATATATTCACATAGAGTTTGAACATGGTGCAGGGCCGGCTTCACCATAACGAAAATGAAAATAGTTTTCTACAAAGTTCTGACGCCCCATAAAATCCCCTGAATAAAAAATAGTATATTATACATCTAGACACGGAGAGAAATGTAAGATATTTCATGAAGTGTAACGAAGTCCGAGGACTACAAAATATCGAAGGAAGAGTAGCATTGTCCCTCGAGAAGTATATACTATTTCGTAACACATGCACAAGAAACACATTCTTATTCCCTAATTTTAGAGAGAGAAACATTGCTTTTCTCCCCTAGGGAGAGAAACATTATGTTTCTCTGCCTAGGTAGAATGTTTCTCTCCCTAGGTAGCATGTTTCTCTCCCTAGGAAGATGTTTCTCTCCCTAGAGACTACGATTATTAGCTGTTTGCGGCGTTTCCTAGGTAACTAGTTACGCAACCCATATTTGACATTTGTCCCGATAAGTCAGTAATTTTTGTGCACTTGTTACGAAAAGTATAATATGCTTCACGGGAGGGCGCGATTATCCTTATTTATTATATCGCTTCTTTCCCTCCCTTGATGCATAACATACTATTCTTTTCGCGACCTGTATGAAGATGCGGCCCTGCGTGGCCGTTTTGTGGACTAAGGACGACGCTGTGCACATTTGTCTAATCGTTAGGCCACTAAGCACATCTGACGTATGCTAATAGCATCAAGATGGAAACGGGTGATTTTCACACTTAGCTCTCTTTTGTTTTAAAATTAGTAACGCCTTTTAGGCTTCTATTGTGTTAGTGACGTCACCGTATAAAAGAGTATAAATTTTAATTTTGGTACTTATCTAGACGATTTAGTCAAGTATATTTAAATGAACATATAATTTAATTAAATAAGAAACATTCAACTATGGAAGAAAATGTATTGTCTTTATCAAAATTTCGTTCTAAATTAGATCATTCATTTCTTGCAGATTTACAGACATGAAGTGCACTCTCGGGAGGTTCATAATATGAACTATAATGAAACTAGAAATCGGCAAAAATATCTAATATTCAAATCTTATCCAATTCGAAATAAGATTTTGAATCGGATCGGATTAGAACTCTTTCGGACCAGATTCGAATCGGATTCGATTCGTAAGTTTGGACAAAATTTTAGATGTAAAATTTTAAATCAACTTTTAAAAATGCATTATGAATAAGAAACCTGTAAATTTTAATTCCACTCTATAGAAATGATAAAGCTACGTAAAATTTATAAAAACCTATATACTATTATACAAAAGGTTAAGACAAATTGTTTTTTACAATAACGGTTATTTTCTTATCAAATATCAATTTAGGTTAAAGTTAGTTACATATAAATAAGAAAATGGTATGCTGGATCTGATCAGATATCAGATCATTTGTCAGATCGGATTTCGAGTCGGCTTCTGGATCGGTTTGGATTTCGAATTGAGTTGGATTTAATTGGATATTGAATCGAGTGGGATCGAATCGGACAAAAATTCTTAGAAAATGCAAATATCTAAAGGAAACCTCTACAGCATATCTAATATTGAAAAGCACAATATAACATCTCGTATTATATTATTTACTTTTTCTGGTTATAATTGATTTGAAAGAAATATAATATATATTTTTATAATTTAATAATTAGTTAATAAAGACAAAATCTGTTGATAAAAATTAATTTTTATACAACTGGTAAAATATGTTAACTTTATTCTTATCAGAAATCATTATTTAATGTGCCCCATTGAAAACCGATGAAAATAAAAATGATAAGTTATCACTAGGAAAATAAAGTGATTCTAGGCCATTGGCAGTGCCACCTAAAAACATATTTTCTTGGTATTTAATAGATCTTCTTCATTGCTCTTATGCGCATGTAAACTACTATATGAAATTATTTACATGAACATATGATATGTTTAGTTAATTTTATAGTAGTTAATAACATTAAAAATAAATAGTTTTTTACCGCCCGAGAAACCCGCGTTGCTGTTGACTCTAAGATCTAAAACGCAGGATCAGGGCGTAATGGCGACATATGACCTTAGCAGTTGGTCCGCCAGGAAGCCAGAAAGAAAAAAAAATAGTTTTTCGTTTATAAGAATGTAAAATCGCAAAAAGCGGTTTTTTAACATTTTCTCGAAAACCAGAAGTCATATGCATTTGAAGATTGCACCACTGGATTCAGTGGGTCAAAATACATATGTACGTAAATTTTCGTTTTAATAATCCTACGATTAAGGATTTTTGGGAAAATTGAATTAAAATCTGAAAAAACCAAAGGGGTACCCCTTAGGAAATAATTAAAAATATTAAATTGCATAAAATTGTATGAAAATTTGCTTATAAGTCGATTCTGGCACGGGGAATTCAACGCCGTTGAGCGCATTTCCATATCTTGTTTAGTTTTTGAGATATAGCCTCCTGAATAGTGAAATTATTCGAATTTTTCAGTTTTTCTACTTTTCCGAGGCTATATCTCGAAAACTAAATGTGATATGAAAACGCGCTCAACGGCATTAATTTTCTCGTGCTTCAGTTAACTTATAAACATAGTTTCAGCAATTTTTATTTTTTTTTCTATTTTCCGCCAAAAAAATCGCAAAAAGCGGTTTTTTAACATTTTCTCGAAAACCAGAAGTCATATGCATTTGAAGATTGCACCACTGGATTCAGTGGGTCAAAATACATATGTACGTAAATTTTCGTTTTAATAATCCTACGATTAAGGATTTTTGGGAAAATTGAATTAAAATCTGAAAAAACCAAAGGGGTACCCCTTAGGAAATAATTAAAAATATTAAATTGCATATAATTGTATGAAAATTTGCTTATAAGTCAATTCTGGCACGGGGAATTCAACGCCGTTGAGCGCATTTCCATATCTTGTTTAGTTTTTGAGATATAGCCTCCTGAAAAGTGAAATTATTCGAATTTTTCAGTTTTTCTACTTTTCCGAGGCTATATCTCGAAAACTAAATGTGATATTAAAACGCGCTCAACGGCATTAATTTTCTCGTGCTTCAGTTAACTTATAAACATAGTTCCAGCGGTTTTTTATTTTTTTTCTATTTTCCGCCAAAAAAATCGCAAAAAGCGGTTTTTTAACATTTTCTCGAAAACCAGAAGTCATATGCATTTGAAGATTGCACCACTGGATTCAGTGGGTCAAAATACATATGTATGTAAATTTTCGTTTTAATAATCCTACGATTAAGGATTTTTGGTAAAATTGAATTAAAATCTGAAAAAAACAAAGGGGTACCCCTTAGGAAATAATTAAAAATATTAAATTGCATATAATTGTATGAAAATTTGCTTATAAGTCAATTCTGGCACGGGGAATTCAACGCCGTTGAGCGCATTTCCATATCTTGTTTAGTTTTTGAGATATAGCCTCCTGAAAAGTGAAATTATTCGAATTTTTCAGTTTTTCTACTTTTCCGAGGCTATATCTCGAAAACTAAATGTGATATTAAAACGCGCTCAACGGCATTAATTTTCTCGTGCTTCAGTTAACTTATAAACATAGTTTCAGCGATTTTTATTTTTTTTCTATTTTCCGCCAAAAAAATCGCAAAAAGCGGTTTTTTAACATTTTCTCGAAAACCAGAAGTCATATGCATTTGAAGATTGCACCACTGGATTCAGTGGGTCAAAATACATATGTATGTAAATTTTCGTTTTAATAATCCTACGATTAAGGATTTTTGGTAAAATTGAATTAAAATCTGAAAAAAACAAAGGGGTACCCCTTAGGAAATAATTAAAAATATTAAATTGCATATAATTGTATGAAAATTTGCTTATAAGTCAATTCTGGCACGGGGAATTCAACGCCGTTGAGCGCATTTCCATATCTTGTTTAGTTTTTGAGATATAGCCTCCTGAAAAGTGAAATTTATCGAATTTTTCAGTTTTTCTACTTTTCCGAGGCTATATCTCGAAAACTAAATGTGATATTAAAACGCGCTCAACGGCATTAATTTTCTCGTGCTTCAGTTAACTTATAAACATAGTTTCAGCGATTTTTATTTTTTTCTATTTTCCGCCAAAAAAATCGCAAAAGCGGTTTTTTAACATTTTCTCGAAAACCAGAAGTCATATGCATTTGAAGATTGCACCACTGGATTCAGTGGGTCAAAATACATATGTACGTAAATTTTCGTTTTAATAATCCTACGATTAAGGATTTTTGGGAAAATTGAATTAAAATCTGAAAAAACCAAAGGGGTACCCCTTAGGAAATAATTAAAAATATTAAATTGCATATAATTGTATGAAAATTTGCTTATAAGTCAATTCTGGCACGGGGAATTCAACGCCGTTGAGCGCATTTCCATATCTTGTTTAGTTTTTGAGATATAGCCTCCTGAAAAGTGAAATTATTCGAATTTTTCAGTTTTTCTACTTTTCCGAGGCTATATCTCGAAAACTAAATGTGATATTAAAACGCGCTCAACGGCATTAATTGTCTCGTGCTTCAGTTAACTTATAAACATAGTTTCAGCGATTTTTATTTTTTTTCTATTTTCCGCCAAAAAAATCGCAAAAAGCGGTTTTTTAACATTTTCTCGAAAACCAGAAGTCATATGCATTTGAAGATTGTACCACTGGATTCAGTGGGTCAAAATACATATGTATGTAAATTTTCGTTTTAATAATCCTACGATTAAGGATTTTTGGTAAAATTGAATTAAAATCTGAAAAAACCAAACCCTTAGGAAATAATTAAAAATATTAAATTGCATAAAATTGTATGAAAATTTGCTTATAAGTCAATTCGGACACGGGGAATTCAACGCCGTTGAGCGCATTTCCATATCTTGTTTAGTTTTTGAGATATAGCCTCCGGAGAAGTGAAATTTTTAGAATTTTTCAGTTTTTCTAAATGTGTACAAAAACTAAAATTAAGAAATAAATATCCAAAAAGTGATATTTATCTGATATATATCCTATATATCAGATATTTTGATATTTATTATAAATATCATGATATTTACGAACCCTGGTCATTTGCCAAAAGCGATTGCATTCAATAGCTCTCGACAAATAATGTCGAATTTTATTTCCTTGTTGTATAAACTACTATCAAAATTTAGAAGGAATTGCAAACATTTAAAATAATTTCAGCTGTTAAGTGAATAAAATCTAAAAAACTATAATCAGGCATGGCCAAATCCGATGATGACCTACGTTGCTAAAACCTTCAATGAATCACAAACTAACCAGTAATCAGTATGACCAACTTGACCACATGCTCCTAGCAGTCATCAGTTGTCTGGTTACATAACCAGACGCAACACCGTGCAAAACTATTGATACCAGGATACCAGGTTTCCGCCAGCACGCGATACTATCATTAGGTGGTTTCGCGCGTTTCACGTGCACTATGCAATGCCAGGGGTGAAGGGCAAAGAGGGAAGACGTGTCCCTTTAAAGCTTCGTGAAATTAATGACTGGATGGCCACGTGTGCACTGCGTGCGAAAATAAAACAATGACCACGTGGAATTGTCCCTAGAGTTGAGAGAAAGAATATTGTAACAGAAAAGGGAGGTTTGGTAACTATGGTTTTAATTTATAGTTGGGAATTTACTACGTATATGTGGAAACCAATAGAATCACTAATTTGTTTGAAAATGAAACTATAAAATGAAAGCTAGTTTGATAATTTTCCACTAGTGAAATTAATAAGTGATAATTTTCCACTATCATTACCAATAAAAAAATCTGATGTGGACACCACATGACTTCCTTGTACGCGTATTAAACTATAGATATTTTTTTAATTGCACATATTTGACATAAATTTTTTAATTTTTTTCTTATTTTTTGTTCTAATCTTAATTAAAAAAAACAAAAAAATATATAATTTTTAAATTAACATATCTCGCTTATACAAAAGGCTAATTAAATAATTCTTAATGTGTGAGACGCAGAATTTAATTCTCTAAAAGTTTTATTCACAGTATTTATTTCTAAAATCAGATTAATTCATTTTTTTTCAAGAAAAACTGTTAGCAGCTTCATGTAATGTATCACTCAGGTTAGTCCCTTTTAACCAAAATCTATAATGTTATTTCCATTGATATAATAGTCTTATATACCAAATTTGAAAAGTTTTAGATTATATGTTGATATAGTTTTTCATTAAAATCTATTACAGGCTTCAAGTAAAGTACCACTTCCGGAAGTTATATAATGACCAAAACAGGACGTGAACAACTAGATGTTATAACAGTCCTAAATACAAAATTTTTAACTTTCTACGGCTTACCGTTTTTGAGTTATGTGAGATACACACGTACGTACGTACATACGTAAGTACAGACGTCACGACGAAATTAGTCAAAATGGATTCAGGGATGCTCAAAATGGATATTTCCGCTGAAATCTCAAAACCGAAAATTTTCTCGATTACAATACTTCTTTTACTTTGTACAAGGAAGTAAAAATGCTATTTTCATAAACGTAAATAGAAAAAATCTATCGAAATGAAAAGTACTCGATAGGGAACTACTTCGACAGAAGAGATTTTTGCTTGTTAAATTCTTACGAAAAATGTAACTCGTAACGTCATAATTATCAGATAATAATTTGATATGATTTTAAAATCGTTGTGCGTACTAAAGTGCGAAAGAGTGCACAAAATACTTATTTGTGCGCGAAATACGCGATGTCATGGTAATGTAAATGATGAAAAACCACCTAATTCGCGTATTTATATTAGTGAAAAATGTGAACAGTTTTTGACAGTTGTAGAAAAATATTATTTTTGCTGTTTATTTGTCAAGAAGTGGAAGAAACTTAAATAAAAAATAAAATAAATATATCATTACGCCTTGTACCCATTACTGGGTGTGACACTCTGTCGTAGCAGATCTCGGCAAGTTATATATTTTTTCGCGTGAACCGTCAAATCACGGCCCCCAAAGATGTGAGTGGTGAGGGAACCACGGGGGTAGATTTAATTTGGTGAAAATTGTTTGTCGGCTGTGGGACTTGAACCCCATAACTTCGTAACTATGATTTCTTCTAACACAAAATTAGTAAAAAAAGTTCCCCTATGCCTGCAGTTTTTAAATAGTTTCACGGCCTCTCTCGTCTTAAACAAACCTGTATCCAAATAGCAGTGTGCCAAAGCGCGTTCATTTCAATAGACGAGTGACACGAAATTGAAACCGACGTAAACATTCACTTGAACTCATTAAATACTTGAGAAGTTCAGACCAACCAAAAACACTTTGCAAATTGTCAGGAGTCTTTAATGTTCTCCAGGCAACTAGCGCCGGAACTTAGGGGCGACGAGCGGATTCCAACCAACGAGGGTGTAAATTCTACAATAACACTTATCGATTTAACACGATTTTATTACCATAACATTAACGTGGTTCTAACTTTTGATTAATCGTTTGAATTTTCATGGATTTTCTAATTTCCATTACAATATCTTTACTTGCATTGAGATTCAGTATTAAGTAAATATGGAAAGATTTTTGTTTACATTTTTCAATGGATTTTAATAAATATTTATTAATTGCTAATATGGGTTCCTGGTATCATTAATTATTCATGCAGTCTTATGGAGATACAGTGGCGTGCATAAGGAACATATTTATTACTTAATTTTTTATTCTTAAAATAAATAAAAATAAATCACGTCTTTTACCCATTACTGGATGTGGCACTCTGCCTAAGCAAATCTCGGTAAGTGATATATTTTTTCGCTTGAAGTGCGGATACCGGTCGTCAAATCACGGCTCCCAAAGATGGTGGAGGAGTCACAGGGGTAGATTTAAATTGGTGAAAATTGTTTGTCGGCTGTGAGGATCGAACCAGAGTTCTCAAGATCTACAAGCCGACTCGATACCACTGAGCCACCTACTCCATATTCTTATTATTATTATTCTTGAGTTATTTTTTTATAAGGTCAAATTTGGTTACTAAATATTCAAAAATATAAATTTACAATTCTACACGTTTTAAATACACGATTCTCGCCACCGTAGTTTTTATTTAAATTTTCAACTATCTTAGATAATTTTTGTAAGCTGGCAAGTGGCAAGGGATACAGCGAACGGAATTTTTTCACAATATCATCGAATACTGTTTATAGAGAGATTTCAAAGTCATTTGATCAAATGATCACTGGTCGTACTATATATTTGCTTGTAAATATCTATAAAAGTTGTTGAAAGTTCAAATATCTCAAAACAATAAATATATAAAAAGTCTTTTAAATTTGCTTTCATTTAAGTTAATAAAAGTAAAAATATATGTTTTTGCAAATAAAGCATGTAAACATTTTTGAAACCTGTCAGTAATATTTAAAATAATTTCCTTTTAAAGAGTGACACGACGCAGAGTTTATGAACAAGCTGCAGTCTCACAGCAAGTCCCTCAGCCTCTCGAAGCTCAAGGCTCGGCATCAGCTATGGCCCAAGGTGCTGGAATGTGTATTGCCTTCAAGTAGTGTTCGCGTATTTCAATTTTGCATGTCGACACGTCTGTTGTCTGTCCGTCTGTCAGTTAGCGCCGAGCCGCCGCGCGAGCTATGCAACCGGGCGGCGAGACGCCTCACTGCCATTGCCTCCGACGCCCGGCGCCGCTACAGGACCGGCAAACCTATTTTTTACTACCCACTAAATTACTATTTACACTAAATGAATGTCATTAAAAGTTCGGCATTGAAGAAATTGGAATTGCGAACCTAGCAGAACGGTGGTGTGCTTAGTGTTACGCGTTCGACACCGAAAAGTGTCTTAACTTTAAATTTCATATTTTTGAATTATTGATGTAGAATAAATAAAAGATTAAAAGTTGTCTTCAACATCAATACTTCGCCAACATCAACTGACATAATTATAAGAACTGTCCCGCGTGATGGTCGCGCGGGTTGAGGGCCTGACTCGCAACCATAAGGTCGTGGGTTCGGGTCCCGCCCGTGGCGACCATACAAAGGACATATCGGCATATGACCTTAGTAGTTGGTTCGATTTATAAATTAAAAAAAAAAATTATAAGAACTACCACACTGCGGCTCGGTAAGTGCGGACCCTGTACTGTTATTGGGATTAAATTATTGTTGTACAGAGTAACATAAATAAATAAATAATTGACATAATTACAAACTTTTATATGTAGATTATTGCCGACCTCACAATTAAATTATTTTTTTATACAAATAGCGACATAACTAAAAAATACCAAATTTTGAATCATGACACTCTTGTCGCAAATAAGCGATAATATGAGCTACCTTACTGCGGCTCGATGAGTCCGGACCTTGTACTGTAATTGGGATTAAGTTCCTTTTTGTTCAGAGTAGCATAAACAAATGAATAATATATTATATAGCAACCAAAAACAAAATACGGGCTATTTTAGTGTAATTTTTATAGTTAAATATAATACCCTATATCCCATTAAATGGAGTAGCGCAAACCCCTGAAACAGTCACAGAACATCCACTAACAGATTTATAAAAAAATCAGTTCTCATCCAACATTCTTATCCTGACACACTAACGCTCCTTTCCATACAAGCTCATTCATTCCTCACACTTGAAATTCTCCATCACGCAACAAGCCATCAATCATATCTACTTATTCGCTACTGTTCATCTGTTTAATAAATCTTTCACTTACGCCCACTCCTCTAACAATGAATCTTTAAATAAATGAAGGAAGCATCGTCGTGCGTTTGATTTGGAATTCTACACAATTGCAGTTAGATACTCGGGGGATAACAAATAAAATAAAATATTTTGAACGGAATATCGAGAGCCTAGATGTAAAAATTTAATACTTTGACTTTAAATTTGCAGTATATTTATAGAAACATGTTTTGAAATTAATAATCCTCGCCTTAAGTCTAAGTAATTACATTAGAAATATTAGTCCACAAATAATATTTATATATGTTAAATTTGGTGATACCAATAATGAAAAGGTTAAAAACTGCTGACTAGCGGAGCGATGAGCAATATTTTTGTTCCGGGTTAAACAGAAAATCAAATACTAGGTTCGGGTAGCATAAAAAATACTTATTCAATTTGTCTTTTTTTTGTTGTTAGTACGTAATTGATAAAAAAGTAGTTACTTCCCATTATGAGGTTTATGTCAATTTATTATAACATACAAAACTAAATAAACATTTGTAAAACATATTTTTAATTATTCAATGGGTAAATTGGACTACCAAGAAAGAAAATAATCATTCTTATTACTTCAATTGTATGTAATATTTGACAATTTATTTATTTTTTTTCGAAATTAAAACAGATTACCACGGATCGCATAAAGAACCTGAAAGAACCGTGCGTTCAGTGATTCAACGCATAAATTAAATTTAAAAAAAAAATATATCATCACGCCTTTTACCCATTACTGGGTGTGGCACTCTGCCTAAGCAGATCTCGGTAAGTGATATATTTTGTCGCGCGAAATGCGGTTACCAGCCGTCAAATCACGGCCCTCAAAGATATTAGTGGAGAGGGAGCCACAGGGGTAGATTTTTAAATTGGTGAAAATTGTTTGTCAGCTGTGGGGATCGAACCAGGGTTCTCAAGATCCACAGGCCGACTCGATACCACTGAGCCATCTACCCCATTAAATTAAATTAAATTCATATTTTGAAATCAATTTTATCCCTATTGAATATCTTTAACGAATATTTGTGAAACTGTTTGAGAGGACATCAAAACTATGTATTCTATGAAAATCTAAAAATTGAGTTATCATTGTCATACCTAAACCTAAATAAAATGGATTAATTATTTTCTATAATTAGCAATTAAGCTTCTTGAATCATCAAAGTACAGAAAGTATTGTTTTTTGTTTGTACTTTTGAAAAAGCCTTTAAAAAATGACGAAGAGGTCATTTAGTCATATAGCTACGTGCATATATTTGGGGAAGTAAACCATAAAAATAACAAATTGGTGTATGATGAAGTTTGTGAAAGTGTGTAATTTATAACTGGTGTTTAATACGCGTAAGTCCGTTCCTGGTGGACGCAGCACTCGTCGCGGGCGCTGTCCCCTCCCCCCTACGCCACCCTACACCCCCGCGCTTCATGATTGACAGCGCGGGGCAGCGCCGGATGATTAACGAGATGTTTCTCAAAATGACGGTTCCCGAAACGTTCCGTTGGGGTGCCGCCGCCACTGCCGCCGCCGCCGCCAGCCGCCTGCGAAAATATCATAGTGTGCCGTGCACGACGCTCCTTGTAAACATGCCACACTCGCCCCGGCACCCTAGATCGATATCAAAAGGTACGTGAGACAAGAATTGTCGACACTGACATCGGCATCGACACAGAATTACTACAAACTTTACGTTCACTATATTTATTTACATTCTGATTTATCTACATATTTACTAATAAAGTAAATACAAGTTATTCCAAATTTTCTTTATTACAAGAACTTCGTACTTATTTGATTTAAATAAGTTATTTACTTTAAAGTTGGTTTTTTAATCTTTGGTTAAAGTTTCCGATATCAATCTGCACGATTATGGGATCCTCCACTATTTTAAAATAATTTTTTTTTATAAAACTTGAAAAGAATGAATAGTTCTAGAAAGTCTTAATTGATATTCATAAGGCCGTAATGATTTTTTAAAATATTGTGACGTCAGACTTAAGAACATGTGAATCTCAAAAAGCGAAAATCATATAAATTTGTAGTTACACATATGATCTACTTTCTAATTTAGAAAAATATATAAATGAAGTTTAAATAACTTTCAAGGCAAATAACTAAAAGTATGCGTTGCTATCAGTTATTTTAGAAGGAAAAATAAATAAACTGTATCTTAATCAAAGGTTTGAGTACTACTGGAACGATTTCCTCATCTACAAGAATCTATTTGACTTTCCCTTCATTGTTTTGTATAAACCAAACCAAAGTTTCGAACTACAAATTATTTAACACACGATTTTATCTAAATAACGTATTAATTAATTTAAAAAATAATATATATATATATATATATATATATATATATATATATATATATATATATATATATATATATATATATATATCGTTATCAATTCTGTAAATATCGACTTAAATATAACAATAACCACAAAATGAACTGTCAGTTAAATGAAAACAGAAGACATGAATAATAGAAAGAATTCTGAATAGACTAGCTAATTAAGATCGCAATGCTCTGACATCAGATTTAATGGTGTTTTTTTTTTTAAATTTATATATCGAACCAACTACTTAGGTCATATGCCGATATGTCCTTTGTATGGCCGCCACGGGCGGGACTCGAACCCACGACCTTATGGTCGTCAGTCAGGCCCTCAACCCGCGCGGCCACCACGCGGGACAAATTAATGGTGTTAAAAACTCAAATATTTTAAAAACCAATAACACTTTTGAAACTGTCTCTAGTACGATGTTTTTGGGTCTAATCAAATATACTAGTTTGTGACTGTAGTGGAGGACCATTATATAATTTGTACTATGATTTCGATGCGATTTTTTTTGTATTTGTATCATTCTGAAAGTTATTGGAAACTTTAAACTTTATTCGAAGATAGAAATGTCGGTCATACTTAAATTATATATAAGATCAGAGGAGTTTATTATTAATTATGAGGTAGGTGACTCAGTGGTATTAAGCCGGCCTGTGGATTCGAGAACAATTTTCACCACATTAAAATTACCCTTGTGGCTCCCCTTTTACTAACATCATTGGAGGCTGTGATTTGACGGTTGGTAACCGCATTTCACGTGCATAAATATGTCACTCATCGAGATTTGCTACTGAAGAGTAAAAAAAGTAAATAAAATAAACAAATATAAGAAAACAAAAATATTTAAAAAAAAACAATAAAATATACAGGATGTTTCACAACTTAAAAATAAAATTCTATTATAAATAACTGCTAATAATTTAATTGTGTCATTATTCTTTCGTAGTTGATACCTACTTCATTGTTTGTGTTTAATAGGAAAGCGAATCCAGTGCAGTACTACAAAAAATGTTTTAGGTTAACAACCCTTCATTTTTCGAATTTAAAAAAAAATCTTTTTGTTTCATGATCAGAACGTCGTGCAGAATATACCCTTTAATTTTTCGCTCTAAGTTGTGAAACACCCTATATACTACTTATTTTCTGCTTAAATCTAATTAAAAGTACTTAATAAATTTGTCAACATTTGTTTCATTCATACACTGTCTAAATTGACAAATTTGACATTTTATAGAGATTCAAACTTTAGTTCACATATTTTCCGTACTTTACTTTCCATTGATTGCGCTGTATTTTTATGCATAATTTTACAAATGCATATGCATAGATATAGTCACACAGAAGCAGACATTGTAAAGGAGGAGCTTGGTGCCCCTGGTTTTGAAAATTTCTGCAAGTCATGGACATGGCTGGCGGCTGACACGCTGAGCACCAACACCAAACGAGCTGTCATTCACAACCCGGACAGGTTTGACACTATCAGCCAACATAAACATGCCTTCGAATTATTGAGTTATTTCGGACTGTCGACATTATGTCGATATTCCAAAAATACTCTTCTGAGAAACAATTCTCATTATGTAACGATTTGCAGATTTATTATTTACTGCTGATCAAGTTTCCAATAATAAATACATATATAGAACATTAATTGTATTATTTCATTCTGCATTTTCAGTAATTTTGAAAGACCGCGATTAAAGTCTGAAGAATGAAAGAACTGGATCAAAGTTGCCAAAGTATACCCTGCAATAAAAACGTAATTTTTACTTGACAGATGACAACGATTCTATATTAATAATAATATAATATATTTTTAACATATGACTTCGATTGAACGTACAGTAATGAAGATAATTTTAAAGTTAAATTTAACTTTAAAATTATCTTCATTACTGTACGTTCAGTTGAAGTCATATGTTAAAAATTAGTTCGTGGAATGATTCCCTATAAATCAGAACTGTGTCGCTGTAGACGAAACCCGTTGTCAATGCCTATCATAGATATAGGAGTCTTTGGGATCGATGCTACGTTAGACACTATGAGAGAAGAATTCGGTTGATGCTATACGTCGGACACAGGTGACGTGGTGTAGCGGTTAGTATCTCTGCCCGGCAAGCGGAGGGTCCCTGGTTTGAATCCAGGCGTCATCCGAATTTTTCTGTCATAAAAATTTAACTTTAAAAATATAATATATCATCACGCCTTTACCCATTACATGATGTGGCACTCTACCGTAGCAGATTTCAGTAAGTGATATATTTCTTCACGTGTTACCAGCTGTCAAATTATGGCTCCCAAAGATGTTAGTTGAACGAAAGTCATTTCTCCCATTTTTCAGATATTTAAAATTTCTAAGTCGAACGAAAAGTTGATACTTTTTTGTAGTTTTCATTGCACGATTTTATTATATTGTTAGCATTGCTAGACTAGAATACAATTGCACTTTCCATCAATCACAGAACTTTACAACTAGCAATATTTACCCTATCTTCTCCGGCCGTCATGTCCATCTGCAGAGCTCGGCTCATGAAGTGTATACATGACATGTTGACGTGTCTGGCTCGGACCTCGGTCTCGACCTGGTCTGATTAGCGGGACCCACCGGCGCGCTGTCGTATTGTGCGGGGCCGTGTCCGCGGCCGCCAGCGCGCGATGCCGTATCTTCCCACGGACATATCGCACAACAATCACGCGTGCCACGGTGCCACAACACTGCCCAGATGATCTGTGGTTCAAGCCAGTAATGAAAGGTATGTTTAGTTGGATCTAAAATTGTTTATCTAAAACACTGCTTTTAAATATGAGCAAAATTGTATTTGAATTAACCAAGCCCTTGGCAAGACGGTGGGCGACAGGGGGTGTTAGGATTGACAGTGGGCGACAAAGCCACGTCGCACTACATAATAAGATATTATTAAATATGTTTGTTATCTTATTTTAATTCCACGGCTGTTACTATAAAAAATGCAATTCTTATAAAACTTTAAATTGAATTATTTCGGTTACAAAACGTGCAAAATAAAATATCATTACTGACTTAGATGCAGAATTTCATTGTTTAAAATTAACTGGTAAATACATATTTTCCATGTTAATTGCCTATGGTTAGGTTTTCATGTTACATCCAGTATTCAGGGTGGTGACTGGAAGGACGCAACATAGCGTTTTCAATGCTACTTTTGAAATGTTCAATTTTTAGGCTCCCTATTTATTTAACATAAAAAAATTAAATAGTTTATTGTAGAGGAAAAAGTCTGCATTATTTTATACTAATATTTATAATTTTACTCTACTTGAAACCGGCAAAATGAGAGATTGTAATTGGTAATTTTCTTAAAAGCATTAGTACCATGAAATAACAAAACAAATGTAATATTAATTAAATGTTTATTTTATTAACACATATCAGGTAAAAACAATAACTTTTACTTGGTAGATTTGTTTTGTTATAACATGGCACTAATGATTTTAAGAAAATCACCTATAAACTTCTGTCATTTTTTCGGATCCGAATAGAGTAACATTATAAATATTAGTGTAACAATTTTCTGCATTTTTTGAGTTAAAGATAAATATAATTTTTTTTAAATAAAAGCGTAGACTTCCACGGTCTGAGTCATTAGAATTAAACGAGTTCCGGGTTTGGACCGTGTCAAAATTCGTCTTTCTCTATATAAACTCTTTTTTCCTTCTACTCTTCGAAGATCGCTCTTGGTCTCTAGCGTGGTTTACACGTCGGGTAACCTTGATCTTTCTTCCCTTCCTCCTGAAGAAGCTCCCTACGATGGCGAGCGAAACGTCGAGCCCTCACTCGAATTTTGACACGGTCCAAACCAGGAACTCATTTAATTTTTATAACTTTTTTGATGTAAAATAATTGAACATTTTAAAAATAGCATCGAAAACACTATTCATCACCCTGTGTAGGGAAGATACATTACAAAAGTATATTTACTTAGTTTATGCAAGGAATGATTTAAATTTTCTTCTTAGGAAATTGCCTGTAGTATTATTGTGTTTATTAAGTTTTATAATACCTTCGTACTTAAGATAGTAGTACTAGGTAATACTTCATAAATAATGTAAATATATGTGTTTAATAATAAAACATTATCAGAACATTCAGCATTAGATAAGAAAGTTTAGAAACAATAGCACGTATCAGTAGATTATTGTTCTCACATCAAGAGCATCGTGCATCGAAGATAGTACACCGAATATACAGACAGACAGTCTCAGCTCTCAGTCTCGGTTACATATTCACGTCATTGTCTCGCGTTCCATCAGATGGAGCTGTCGATACGCCAAATGATAACCCGGCCGCTGGACAGACAACGAAGCGAGGAATTCCTATACCCAACGCTCTGCTGTCTGATGTCTTCTGTCTGTTATATCTTTGCAACAGCTCACGGCTCACGCCAACTACATATTTCAGACATTGCTTGTTTCTCTTATTTGTTACTGGCGATACATTTGCTTTATCGAACCAATTTGCATAGATAACGGTCGTGAATAATAATAATTAGCAGCTTGAAATTTGATAAGCTGGATAGGTATTATAAGAAGTATTTTATTCCAGATTGATTGATATTGATTCTGGATTAATTAACTTGCATTTATAACTGTGGAACACTTAACAATGAACCAACGAATCTGTTCAAATTACTTTACAAGTCTATATAGTAGTAAATTTGGAAGCAAATTGGTTCGAATATAAAAGAATTATCATATATAATATAACAAGTAGTATGAAAGTTGCTGAAAATATTTTGACATAAATTATGAGTTGTTATGGAAATGGAAACATAACGAGTGCGAAGCACGAGTTGTGTTTCTTATTTCCGTAACAACGAATGTATATTTATTTCAAAATATTATCTGTCTATTTTCATACTACGAGTTGTATTCGGCTTGAGAATTTATCAAACAAGAGTTAATTAACAAGAATAGTTAGGTATTTATGCACATTATTAATTAGGTATTACAGTGATGAAAATTCTACATTTTTTCAGTGTACATTTAATATTCAAAATTAACGTTTATAAAAATATTGAAAATATAATTTATTTTATTCGTAACCAAGGATATTATTAACAGTGGTATTTCCGATATCAATTTCACTAGTGATGAATTTCCGACGAAATGTACATTTCATTGGTTCATTTTCAAACAAATTCGTGATCTTATTGGTTGACAGTGACGTGTGGTGAATTCTCAAAACAATATAGTTGGTTTATGAAAAGCAATAATTAAACATTTTCAGTTGTCAAATGTTTCAGAATCATTCTCCAAATAGATTCATACAACATATTTGCTCCTAATTTCATTCACAAATTATAAATGATAATTATACTACCAAGTTTGGAAAATAGTACATGGAAAGTCAATTTTGTTGCTAACTTCACAATCATTAAAATACTGCACTGAAATGTCTCCTTTTAATTCATGTCTTGTTTTGTGACAAAAAGTTATATAAATTAGAAATTTAAAATGTTATCTGGATGTCACTAATGTTAAGTCAAACTGTTGCCATGGATATGGCAAATTGCTACCGGCCAGAAACGGGGCGATAATGAAGGCTATTTTTGTTCCAGAAACAAGCATTAAAAAAGGGTCATTTCAGTACACATGTGAGAAAAATATAATTTAATATAACATTTATGCGGTAGGTGGCTCAGTGGTATCGAGTCAACCTGTGAATTTGAGAACCTGGGTTCAATTCTCACAGCCGACAATTTTCACCAAATTAAATCTACTCCTATAGCTCCCCCTCCACTGACATCTTTGGGGGCCGAGATTTAACCGCACTTTACGTGAAGAAATATATCACTTACCGAAATCTGCTACGGCAGAGTGCCACACCCAGTACTGGATAAAAAGAGTAATGACATATTTATTTTATTTGTATTTATTTGAAGCAGTAACCATAACTTTAAATAATTTATGAACAAATGACAAATGTCTCAAATGCCTTAAATAAAAACAAAAGTCATAACAATTGCCTACTATTTAACAAAAATATAGAAATTTCTTATTAAAATTGTGGAGAAACCAAATGAATAAAAACGTAAAAATTGCTTTGTGTTCAGCTTTTAATTTTTATCAACTTTATACTCGATAGTTTTTTCAGTAAACTGAACAGAACGGTAAATTGTATAAAACTAGTATTACATATTTAGTCACTATATTCTTTCTTAACCTACTATCTGATAGATAGGTAATTGTATTTACAGACAGCGGCAATAGCTCACCAAATTTTTATCTTTAAATTTATATAATATTAAATCGGATTGAGAAAAAAACAAATGTCTTTCGTTTATTTACGTCATTTACGTTTAAAACGATGAACCCTATTTACTGTCTACTGACATTAAATTTAGAAAATGACTAATTTTAACTGAATTAAAAATAATAGATACCTCATTGCTAAAACGAAACCAAAACCCAACAACCAAAACCAGATAATATTCCTAACACAAATCCAGTGCAATAAATAACCAGAAACTAAAAAATAAACAAAAGCAGTAGCCAACTTGACATTTCCACCACTTGACAATTTGAAAATATGACTTCCGGCTCATTTCCCGTTAACCAGCAACTAGTAAGCGAGTACCTCGGACCGCAACGAGAACACCAGAGTACAACATCGCTCCGTTCATCGGCTACAGCTACCTACAAGTATAACATCTTGCGTGCAAAGCGAGCATGCTGGTCATTCCATGTTCCATGGTCAGTGTTGACCGCTGTGGGGGCGGTGTGACGTCATTTTCCACTAGCGTGCCAGCACCCCAGGGGGTGGAACTGGCCACAGGCGGAATGGTCAAGCAGCTGGTCTGGTACCATAGCTCTACTGAGGGCAGTAAGTTATAACTAGGCGATTGATTTAAAAGTGATATATGTATTTATTTTAGTTTAGGGTTGGGGTTAATTAAAGTTTGATGTATTGATTACTGGGGTATGTATTGTTGAGGTAGGTACATAAGACAGTAGTGAGATAATTGTGATTTGTAGGATTTAGATACATTTGAAAAATATAAAATATTTGTTTATTTTTTAAAATGTATTTTCACTTATTTGCTACTCTATACAACATAAACTGAATTTTTATACAATACAAGCGAGATATATTTTAAATGTTTTATCAGCAAAATGAAAAAAATATAAGTTTTAGTTTGTAGAATGCAACAGCTTGCATGTATACAAAAAGAGTTTTACGACCTCAGAATGTGAAGAAATGAAACATTATATAAAATAAAATAATAATATAATATCATTACGCCTATTAACAAATTACTGGGTGTGGCTTTCTGTTGTAGCAGATCGTGAAGTATGATTACTAGCAATCAAATGTTAGTGGAGGAGGAGCCATAGGTGCAATTTTAATGTGATGAAAATTATTTATCGGCAAAAATAACCGGTAAATAATACAAATGATGCATTTAGAATTTTACACATTGTCTAGGCCAGTGGTCGGCAAACTTATTAGCCAAAGAGCCAAATATGAACATTACAACAATTTAAAAAAAATTTGGGAGCCAAATCTGCTTGTTTAGTAAACTTTTATTACACTAAATAAGTAGTACACTAAATAAAACTAAATTTCATACTTAATAAATATTTATTAATGCGAACAATGTGCTTGGATCTCCTTGGAAAGTTTGAGTAAGCCAGGTTTGTATATTGTTGTTTTTAATTTTAGGCATGATTCCATGTTCTCATCAATAAGACGACTTCTCAGTTTACTCTTGATAATGTTCATGCTTGAAAAAGATTGTTCGCATATATATGTAGAACCGAAAAGGGAAAGAACAGCAAACGCGAGCCTTTTCAGCTGATCGTAAGAGTCAGGAATACTATTCTAAGCGTTGAAAATGATCATGTCTTCCTTCTCCAGGTCATTTAAAGCAGACCACTTGTGTTGTGAACTAAGATCACATTTTTTCTTCTCCAATATTTCCAATTCAACACAAAGACGTTCGAATTTAGAGCGCCATTATCTCCTTGTTTTTTTAATCCAGCAATTGTATTTCAAAGCTACCAATGTTAATTTCAAAATTAAACTCGATGTTCGTTACGTATTTTTACAACAATATAAAATTTTAATTACCTATCTATCTTTTAACTTAAACAAAAATTTATACATGATCTCGATTTATAGAAGAATTTTAATTTATCAAAATAAGTTTTAATTATTTTCTTACTAAGTTTTTTTTTAATGAAAATATTATTGCGCCTTCCGTGGATATTTGTGCCAGAGCCGCACTTAAGGAACCAAAGAGCCTCATGCGTCTCTGGAGCCGCACTTTGCCGACCACTGGTCTAGGCAATATACATATAAATTGTCAGGATGAGAATGTTGTCGGGTTCGTACTACCCCATTTAATGAGATATAGCGTGATGTTATGTATGTATGTAATACTCGACTGGTGTACGTTCCAAAATAAAATTTAATTTCAGAGTGAATTCGGAGTAAATTTTGGTTCGTTGCAAAACATCAGTTTCCGGTTTGAGTTCAAACTAGAGTTTATTATATCTACTCTTTGTAAACGGTGGATAAAACATACACGACTTAGCAGTAGCAACCAAAGTGTTAAAATATTCTTGTTACTCATCATTTAGGGGTAATTTTTATATAAGTTGACATTGACATTGAAATTTAAAGTAATTATATTTATAATAAACATAACTTATGGCAAAATTCTTTGTTCAAAGGTTAAAAATCGAATAAAATATAATGTTTCAAAATTTTGCGTTTACCCAGTAACAAGTAATCGCACTTTACTCGGAGTTATTTGTACACTGAAATTGGATTTTGAAATGTAACTCAACTAAGAGTAATAAATTTAATTGAGCCAAATTTGACTTCGCGATCTGTTGGTTGTCATAAGCAGGTTATATCCACTAGGCTTTGACTTGCTTGTACTTGATTAAATTCATTTTTATTAACTAATATTTATAAATAATAAAAGAGAAAAATATTGTTCAGAAAATTCATAGAAAACTTTAATTTTGTTTTTAGCAATATTATGCTCTCCAATTACATAGAAATGTTTGGCATAAAAAATCAAGTTAGTCAATTACTAATTAAGATAGATTGAATAGTTGTAGAGAAAACAGGTTTCTCATGCCAATTGTAGATAGACACAGTTTTCTAATTAGCTTTATTTCTATAGTTTTTAAATGACAATTATCTCATTGCTATGTGGACTTCTACAATTGGGATTAAGTTTTTATTGTGCAGAGAAGCAAATAAAAATCGTAAAAGAACTATTCGTACATCACATCATTGCATACCCAAATCCGAAATCGAATAATAAATTCCACAATTCCATTAGAACCCTAAAAACATCTACATAAATCCCCGCCAAAAATAATAACGTCTCTATCAACTTATAAAATCGTCATCACGCAATAAATGACCGTCTGGAATTCTAGCAATTCTAGATGAAATAACACATTGTCCAGATCCAGACGTCGACGAAACCAACCTTCGCCGTGGGGCCGAGAAGCAAATGATCCGTGCGAGGTAATGGCGGTGGCTACATGTGAAATATCATATTTCCATTGCACTATTTATGATGATCGTTCTGTGACTGCGGTGGCGATTGCGAGATCAACTGGCCCCACGTTTGAAGCTATTGTGTCAGCCGTGAAGAAGAATGCACATGAATTTTGATCATTTCACGGGGCGTGTTTGCAGGCGGCGTGGATTATGCTGGGTGTGATAACTTAGTTAATGTAAATATTGTGGGTTCCCTCCAGATGCTGATTGATATTTATTGTCGTAATTGTTTTAAATTGTTTGTATTTTGCTGCTTTACTTACATAAATTACTAAGTATTTCCATTTATAAATCTCGATTTAGAAATATTTTTTAATAATCTATTAAATTTTTGAAATTTATCTTGGTTAATTTAATGATAACTCCATTTTGTTTTGCGTGCAATTTGTTCTAAAAATGAAGTAGTTAATATAATTAATAGGTTTGAAGTAGGCACATGAACACTAAATTTTTGCAACAAGATATTATTAGTTTTTTAAATGAAACATATTTGACTTTGTAGATGTATTAAAAGTTACTGTTGAAAGTATTATAATAAATAAAGGGTGATAAAAATGGTAATAAATCGTGTCATGAAAAACAAAAGATTAGATATAATGGGCATGTCTGATCTTACCACAATAGGTGACATTTTTCGTTGTTAATTATTATAGATAATTAAGTATTATTAAAGATAATTACGTAATTAAATTCAGATATATTTTTTGTCATTACACGAATTTTAAGAAAAATAAATAAATGCATATTTTTGATAAACAAACCAAATAATTTGATCAAAATAATTATTTTCTGTGCTTATAGTTTCATTATTATTGAGGGTTGATAAATTGATATTTTACTATTTTATAATTAGATATAATATGACTTACCTTGTGGATGTAATGGACTTAATAAACAGCAATATACAAGTAGCAGTGATCTGAAAATAAAAATCCAATTAGCAATCTAATATTTTTAATTTGAATTTAAAATGAATGATTGCAAAGAAAGAGTATATAAAAGCATTGACAGTTATGTACAGTTTGTTATACAAAAAAAATATTTCATTGCGACTGGGACGAATAGAAAAATAGAAGAATTGTTTGAGAAACAGACAGTGAGAGACAAAGAGAGTGGATTTGTGAATGTAGAGGAAGTAAAAGTAATAATAGAAATGAAATCTAGTAACTATATTTTCTCAAGTTTAGAATATCAACAATAAAAATAAATCTTAATAAAGTTACATCGTAAGTAGCATGTCGAATGTGAAGCCCGGAAAATATGTGAACTAAAGTAATTTTCGCCTGAATATTTAGAAAATATGTCAAATTTGACTAATAATAATTAGTAACCTAGGTACCGTTGAAAACAGCAAAAACTTTGTTTCTATGAACTGTTATTTGAATTCTAAAAATAAGTCAACTATTGTTCTTAAATCAATTATATACAGAAAAATAAAGTCCAAATTACATGTTATACTATTTCTTAATATTACATATTTTCATATTCCATTATTAGACATTTTCTTTGATTTATTCATTTGCAAATAAAGTATGAACAAAAAGCAATCTCTATCCGTACGTTGGTGTCCTAGCGTTACTGCATTCGAATCCGAAAATCTCGAGTTTGAAACTAAAAATATACAAATTACCTCACTACCATTTGGTGAGTTCAGTATTGTAATTGGGATTAAGTTCCTGTTGTACAGAATAGGATTGTAAAGAACGCATGGATTTACTCCCACTTAATTAATCTGTATAACTTACGTGATTATTTTATTTTTAAGTAAATAGGTAAATATTTAAATCAATGTATCATAACACATAAAACACAACGTTTTAGAGTAAAACGAGTTCATTTAGTGTTGTAGCATCTGAATGAACATGCATCCGTCAGTGAAATGAATAATGGTAGCCATGACAGTTTGTGGGTAAAATATGTAATTTTCTTGACCAAAACGTTATTAATGATGTTGGGCTAATCACGCGGTGGCTGCTACCGCTGCAACCGCTGCACAAATGCATATCGCATCGCACACTGCGCCTGCACAATCCACAATCACGCCATCAGGATCAGCTAGAGAGTAGGGACAGAGAGTTGCATGTGATGATAACATACAACACGATACACTGAACTGGACCTACTACCATTGTCATTATTTAGGACGACTGGAATATATTTTGGAAATTGAATCTACATTTTCATTCTAATTTAATTAGGGAAGCAACAATAATCATACATTGTATTTTCTTTGTTACATATTTCAATTCTACGCCCGGAATATAAAATAAGAATGTTTTAAAGTCATTCAGATCCCAACTTTAAACTGTAGGCCTCCTTTACTGTAACTGGAATTAAATTCTTGTTCTACAGAGTCATAAATAGAAATAACTAAATATTTTAATGTAAAATTAAGCGAAATATCTTTATACATAATAAAGAAAAAACTTACGGAACTGATATTAAAATATTTAAAACAATTTCTGGTTTATGTTCTAAACAATTAATTTAATTCGATGTTATTTATTTATTTGTTACTCTGCACAACAGGAACTTAATCCCAATTACAGTACAAGGGGACTACAGCTTACAGTGAAATCTGAACTACTCACAAGTAACACTACCCAACTGTCACTCACCGATTTAAATGAAACTTAGCACACTAATAGAACTCTAAAAAATATTGAACCCCTATTTTGTTTTCGTCCGGAAGTTACTTTTTAGGGGTACAAACCACCTCTGAAAGGTAGGTAAAAGCAAGAGTCGCCATAAATGAAATTAAATAATACCAAAATATTACGCGTTCAACATTGGTTACCCAGGGGTTTTTGAGATCGCCAAAATCTGTTTTCGGGATCATTTTGATCATATGCACTTTTTTAAGAAGTTAAAAAGGTGATGGGGGGATGAAATGACGATATTCAACTAAAATTGAGTTTTAGGTTCAAAACTAGCTACTCTTGGGTTTTTGGGATCGCTGAACCTACCCCTGGGTAACCAATGTTGAACGCGTAATATTTTGGTATTATTTAATTTCATTTTTGCGATTCTTACTTTTACCATCTTTCAGAGGTAATTTGTACCCCTAAAAAGCAACTTCCGCAAGAAAAAAAATAAAGGTTCAATATTTTTTCGAGTTCTATTAGTGTGCTAAGATTCATTTAAATTGGTGAGTGACAGTTGGGTAGTGTTACTTGTCAGAGAGTCATTGAAATTTGAACGCACTATCTCCTGTTTATTAATTAAGAAACGTAAGATTTACCTAGCTTCTATCCACTGGGCTACGATTGGCTGTACGGTACTCTAAACATGTACATTCATCATGAAAATGAAAATCATAAATGCTTTTATTAAAATCATATTCTTGACGAATGTACCCATTTAGTATACCAAAATATCGAGTTAAATAAATTATACAGAATTCAAACAAGAACTAGTTTCAATTATCAAACGTAACAAAATAATAATGAGTACAATTTCCGTATTACTCATTACTCCAAAATCCAACCCATATATTATAGGGTGGCTAATGAAACTCCAAACACCCTCCATCCTGCTCTCCTACATCCTCAAGTTTGTGATTGGTCGTCGTTGTCGCCTCGTGCAGATATCGTCCGGGAGTCGTGAGCCGTGAATCTCATCGCAAATACACACACATCACACATGTGCGAGGCCACGTGCAGCCTGCACGCCACGCTATTGTATCCCGGCAAGGGCATAGGTCAGGATCGGGTTGGGGAGGGGGTTTCCGGCAATCCGAACAGCGACAGCGGAGTGTCAACTGGTTAGACTGTGAGCTTTGGAAATTAAATGGATTATAAAATTCAATATCATAACAGCGTGAGAATCGATTTAAAACGTATATTGTGTGGTTTTTAATAATAACAACCCTTCTTAGGTTTGAATCAGTCACAATCATATTTATTTCAAATCGAGATGAACTACAACAATTTAAATTTATAACCCTTCATACAACTGCATGAGGTAGGTGACTTAGAAGTATCGAGACTGTGAATTTGTGAAGCCAGGTTCGATTTCCACAGCCGACAAACAATTTCCTCTGTAGTTCCTCCTCCACTAACATCAATGAGGACCGCTTAAATATATCACTTATCACTATATCAGTAATGGGTAAAAGGCGTAAAATAATATTTTAATTTTTAATGCATATATTTTCACCAAATTAAATCTACTCCAGTGGCTCCTCCCCCACTAACATCTTTAGGGGCCGTGATTTGACGGCTGGTAACCGCACTTCACGCGTAGAAATATATCACTTACCGAGATCTGCTTCGGAAGAGTGCCACAACCAGTAATGGGTAAAAGGCGTGATGATTTATTTTTTAACTGATAGAAATTAGCAGATAATATCTTTTTAAGACAACAAATTTGTTTGTTATCATAGATTTGCAATCATTGTTAAAAGTTAAAATTAAACAATGTTCTCATAGAAATTTAATGACATACGTATTCCACATAAATAAATGTAATGTTATTTCAAATTGCATTTTAAAATATGAAAATTTCTGTACAGAACAGTCACTAATCGTTAAACTGGAAAGAACATTGTTGGTAGATATAGATATAGAAGATTGATTATTCAAGGCTAATCAACATTTTATTATAATTAAAAATAAATAAATAAATATATCATCACGCCTTTTATCCATTACTAAGTGTGGCCTCTGCCTAAGCAGATCTCAGTAAGTGATATATTTTTACGCGTGAAGTGCGGTTACCAGCCGGCAAGTCACGGTCCTCAAAGATGTTAGTAGAGAGGGAGTCACAGGGGTAGATTTAAATTGATGAAAATTGATTGTCGGCTATGGGGATCGAACCAGGGTTCTCAAGATCCACAAGCCGACTCGATACCACTCTAAATCCGGGGGAAAGAATAAAACAGAACTATATTAAAAATTTGTTCAAACCCAATTTCATAAATAAATTTGTATATTCTAAAGATTGGTGATTACGTATAAATGAAAGTAAAACTAAAACTAGTACAGAAACAATGAACTCCCTAACTGGACATCACCATCAGGTCTGAAATTCCTTCGACTCGTTGAAAGCAAAAAGTCCCAGCGAAGATTATTCGTTTAGTACAGGCAATGAACGGAAATAAGTTTTCCTGGAACTGAGCTGCCCTAGATTTTTTCGGTACCTTGCATTTACCTGAGCTCTGACGTCTTGGCTGCAAGGTGAGAATGCGTGTGTATGGTAAAAGTACAAAGTCACGCCTGATCGGAGCCCTAATTCGACAAGAGTCCATGCACCATGGAATGGACCCCTTGACCATGAGAATATTACGAAAACCTGTAGCTGCACAATCGAATCATTATTATTTTAATAAAGTTATACCAATTATAACGCAAAATATTTGAAAATTCAACCACCAAGCACAGTTTTATAAAATCCTGTTATTAGAATAAAATCTAATTATCATATGAATGTATTTATATGCTATCATTTTAATACAAAATTATCTTTTGATTTGTATAGTGAGTTTAACAATTATATTTTATTTATTTTGTGAAATTATCTTACCAAATAACACTCGACCCCTTAGATTTTCTCTAGACAAATTATTATTTTCAAGCACTCAATTTTTTACTTGTAGCAAAATAACTCGAGCAAACTGACATTTGGTAGAACTCCTCGTCTTTTTTTATTTTTATGTTACTCTGTACAACAGAAATTTAATCCCAATTACAGTACAGGGTCCGCACTCATCAAGCCGCAGTGTGGTAGTTCGTATAACTTTTAGCTTGAGCGAGATTCGAACTCGGGATCTCCGGATTCAAATTCCATATTGCTAGCCACACCACCGTACTGACGGATAGTCTTACAGACTTACGATATACAATTTGCTCTCAAGCTTGTCGTTAAACAAGAAAAAATTGAGTAAAATTAAAATTTATCGATAACATTCGGAGGTCCTTGACCTATTATTACTATAGAAAATAGAAATTATTTAAAGATCATTCAATCATAGAAAAAGATATAAATATAATGTCGCATTTTATTTTTGCAAAATTGTATTTGCTATTCTGCACAATTTTAATTGAAATAAAATACCTACAGTTTCTACTTGGTTGTACAAGTAGTTATATTTTTGGTTATAAAATGATGTTTGCACAACTCACACTTCGCTACCCGTATGCAGAACTATCCTAAGTCCAATTTCTGTATGTTTTGAGCTTATGTGCAGATAAGATAGCTAAGACACAATATTTTTTAATGCATAAATATCCTTTATGCTAAATGTGATATAAAATATAAATTTTTGCGCCATTCTAAACAATCCTAAATACACGTTGAACATGCTGTATGAGCCAATACTAGCCTATCTCACTTGAATAGTTAGTTAGGATAATTTTGCACAAAATGTCTACGAAGTTAACATGACAGATTGGGACTTACAATAGTGATACATAACCTATAAATAATGAATACGAAGTGATCCGTCGTATTTAACATTTTCAATTTTACAATAAAAAAATAACATTATTTGATTGTAAAACTTAAATTGTTCACTGTTAATTTATACTAAAATTTTGCTTGAAAATGGCCTAAATAATTGTGCCAAAACGTCGTCACCTTCAACGATAATAAAAAAGAAATTAAAATTAATATTTAACTTTACCTTTCTACAAGTTATTAAAGCCTGAAATCCATATAATAAAAAAATTCAAAATATAAGTTTTTGTAATTTTGTTTTTTAATTATTGTTATTATATATTACTCAAAATTAATAAGCAAATGCAAAATTAAATTTAGTTGAAAATAAAAAAGATATTCGCAAACGAAATGTTCATGATGCATTATCTCCAATGTAATGCATATGTACTTAGAATAGTTCTGCATACAGGTAGCGACTTGTGTAGCGTTAACGCTTATAATTTAGCCACTACTATTGTATAACAAATGCTGGATACTTGATATTTATTTATTTATGCTATTCTGTACAACAGTAACTTATTCCCAATTACAGTACAGGGTCCGGACTCACCGAGCCGCAGTGTGGTAGTTCATATAATTTTTAGCTTGAGTGAGATTCGAATTCGGGATTTTAGGATTCGAATACCGTAACGCTAACCACATCACCGTACTGCCGGTAGAATATCTTTTAGAAATTATTAAAAATAAATATATATTCTATTTCACAAATCTATATATTTGTTTAATTAGTGAAACTGGAGAAAGTGTCTTTGTTAGTATAACATTTTAAGCAATAAATATTAAATGACAAATACTGATATCCATGTGAATCAATTAGGTTTGAACATATGGCGAATTGTGACACAGTTAGTTTTAACCACATGGTTACAAAAAGGAGAAAATTGGTCCTGGGTACAATGAAGGGATAAAATTCAACCATACAAATATGTACAGTTAAAACGAAGGGATAAAATTCAATACGAATATGTACAGTTAATTTCAAATGTGATCGTGTTTGTGGAATTAGGAATGTTACATATTAAGTGTAATTAAATTAGCCCAAAAGTGAAATTACAAAAAATGTTAAGTATTAAAAACTGCATGACTGCATCTAATGAGTATCTACTTGTTGATCAATTATTTTTCTGTAAGAGTAAGAAGCAAATTATATTTATTTAAGCTTATCATTTTTTAATTCAGAAAGTGATGATATTAATACCATAGGTAAAATGAACTGTAATTGCTTAGAACTAAAATAAAAAGTAAAAATATTATAACAGAATATATCATTTACTAATTTTTAAGTTGCAATTATAATTATATTTCTGTTAAAAATATATAGGAATATGAATAATTAAAGTTGGTGTTATAGTTAGCATTAACAAGATACAAAACACTCTAAAATGGTTTGCGGTACGAATTTGTATCATTTTTCAAAATGCGCCTGCAGACGACACAGTATAAAATCGAGTAGTAGGGTACCACTACCTAGTGAAAAGCAAAGAGACCTCTCTATTTAAACAACTTTTTCACATTCTGTGCAATACGCACAATTCCCTTTCCTTCACCCCGGCAGGCAAGCGGCCTTGTGCAAACACAAAATCGAACCGATACCCCCAATAAATAAGATTGAAAAGCCGGCATGGGTGGGGGCGTAGTCACCGCGGAGTCAGGCAGCTGCTGGAATAAAAGACCGGGCGACAGGGGGGCCCCAGCACCCTAAACCCCCGCGGGCCGGGGGAACACTTTGTGACAATGTCAAACATTTATGTGCCGAACGTGCCAGCTCGGGCCGGACACACGTTTGCCATTTTATATAGGCGAGTCGCAAATCGGAATCAGTCATTTCGTCACTTCGATCCGCGGAGGGTGGCACGCAGAGAACACATTAAATGTTAACCCGTTGACATCTTTATTAGTTCGTTTGTGAGGTTTAATTAGTGATAGTGAGTGGATAAACAATTGAACATGAGTGGCACAACGCAATATTCATCGTCATGCGATTATTGGACTAATCAGATGAACCATCATCAACTTTATCAACAATACTACAATCGGATGAACATGGATCAACGATTGAATCAAAATGTTCCATATCAAGATTTAGCACCGTTCTACAACCCTCAACAACAACAAGAAGTATACAACAGAAATGAAGTTGTTAGCAGTTCATATCCTCCATTCGGACAAATTCCAAATATCAAAGAAGAGAACAATGAAGTAAATAAATACTGTATGTATGAAACACAACAAAATTATTTTGAAAATTCGATGACACCCCCACCTACAACCCCAACTTCTGTTGTTTCAAACAAACCGGAAGTACAATCAAGTTCAAGGAATATTTTTGATACCAACCAACAATTTCCTTTCTCCATATGTTCTAGTCCAGAAGCTCCTCAAAATTTCATTTTAGAATCACCTCCCAAAACTCCATATTCTTCAGGAAATGTTGCGCTTAAGTGTCCATCACCAAAAGAAGATTACAAAGATTCGCCTGCACTTCGAGCTCTCTTAATGAGAAAAGACAAAAAAACAAATGTTCCTAACTTTTATATAAACAACCAGAATAAAGAAACAGCTCAGTATTTTGAAAAGAATAATTTTCCGAATGTTAGTTCAACTTTTGTTGATCAACAAAGGAATAGTTTTGATAATGAAATCAAGAGTGTATCAACATCACCGATTGTTGGAAATGAAAGTTGCGATTCAGAGAGGGATGTGAATGCTGCGTCATTGTCAGAGAACATGGTTGCCACTTCTGCTGTCGGGTATTCTTCGATAGACGGGAATGAGGCTGCTAAAATGGCGATTTCACCAGAAAGTGCCAGTGTTTATCCGTGGATGAAAACAGGAAATGGTATGAATTTTAAATCAAATTATCTATTATACATTCTTATTTGTTATAGGTATTAAGTGTAATTTTGTAATTACTACTCTAAATCAGTGATTCTCAAGCTAAATAAAGTACTTGAAACATATTTTGTTATTTTAGAATAACAATACTACTTATTGCTTAATTAGTCGTCTGCTAAACAAAAGTTCGCGTGTTCAAATCTCGCCTACTTCAACCTATGAATAACTGCATAAATAATATACAATTGTGTCTGAGTGGTTTGGACTTCACTATAAACTGTAGGTCCCCTAAACTGTAATTAGAATTAAGGTCCTGTTGTGCAGAGAAACAAATAAATACAAATAATTTTTCAAACATGATAAATATAATATTTATTTATTAAGCTACACAAGACAGAGTAAATTGCAATTACAGTGGATCCCAAACAATTTGAATTTGTATTTTTTTGTTATACGCGCGATTTGAACCAACCCTTTCGCTTATATTGAAAATGAAAGTTGATATTTTACTTATTCACAATTAACTATATTAATTATTTTTTAACAAAGTTACTATAAATCAAATTATAAAGCCAGAAATTGGATTACCGCCAGGATTTGAACCTGGGATCTATGAATTCCGTGCATGTGCTTTAAGCCAACTAAGCTACGGTCGCCTATAAATCAAATTTGGCCGTAGCTAGTTGGTATAAAGCATATGACCGCAGTTCATAGGTCTCAGGTTCAAATCCTGGTGGTATTCCATTTTTTTCTCTTTATAATTTGCTTTTATTTACTTTGATTAACCATTTACTTTGAAAATACTAATTAAATAAGGTTACAAATTTAATTAAACAAATTAATTCCAATATGCTTGACTTGATCATAACTACTCGATTTGTGACATTGTTTACTATCCATAAAATGGCACTTTATTGGATTAGTATAATAAAATATCAAAATTGGCATACTGTCTATTTTAAGAAAAATAAATCGCCTTCAAAGCAGTCGAAAATAAAGCTTTGTTTGCAACTCGTACATAACTGAATATTATAGGACTCACCTTATTTATCAACCTCGTCCAATAAAGTTTTACATTATGTACTTTTAACATAACTAATTATAATATTTATTATTATTATCGAGCCAGCTTGTGAATTTGCGAACCCGGGTTCGATCCCCACAGCTGATAAACCTATCTTCATCACATCTTTGAGAGCCGAGATTTGACGGTTGGTAACCGCACTTCACGCGAAGAAATATATCATGTATTACTACAACACCCAGTAATGGGTAAAAGACGTGATGATATAATGATTTATTATAGTTGTGAGTAATAATTTTTGTGTTTTTATTATTTTCCAGATTCAATTGCAACTGGATCAAAGCGTACTCGCCAAACCTACACCAGATATCAAACACTGGAACTAGAAAAAGAATTCCATTTCAACAAATATCTTACCCGACGTCGCCGGGTAGAAATAGCTCATACACTTTGTCTAACAGAACGACAAATCAAAATATGGTTTCAAAATCGTCGAATGAAAGCAAAGAAAGACACCAAATACCCTCTAACTATCGATCAATTCCCTTCTAATGAAGACATCAACATGAATCAGAACCAAATGTTGCTGCAGACGGTCGATAATAAATTCTGCGACGCGAGCGCGAAGGAAATTTCAATGATGCGTGCGAATGGAAATCCGCTGGTGGATGATGGCATCGTGAGGCCCATGACGCAGTTCATGAATATTCCAGGGCCACCTTGTATTACGTAGAGGTATTCATAGTACATGATCACATTGCCTTAAATTCATGTTCCTAACTGTAGTAAATAATTCATTAATTAATTAGATTATGGGCAAATAATCAAAATGTAAATAAATAGTCATTATCTAAGTTACTTTAAATCTTTCAAATAATATTTATATTTTTATATTTAGATTAAGAAGTAATAAATAAATGATTTTAAGAATGTATAAATCAAATTATTTTATATAGATGTGTGCCATTTAATTAGCTATATTATCCTAGGACCAAAAACTATTTTTATAATTATATCTATGATTAAAATATATTTTACAACATCCATCTAATTATTTTTTCAACAAATTTCTTAAAATAGTTTCTACAGCATATACAAAAGATATTGATAGTTGCAGCTACTTAACTGTAAGTTAAAGGTGAGTATATAAGAATAAATATCTAGAATAGAAATTTAAAATGAAAAATAAAACACCAAGAAATAGATACAGGAAACAACTTTTCAAATTGATTTCTTGGGTAAAATTACATTTCATGAATTTTATTTGCATTTTCTTTCAAAATAACACACTAAATGATTGTTTCGGAAAATGAAAATTAGCTAAATCGTTTTCTAAGGCCAAAAAACTTTTGAATACTATATTTTATTAAAATCTGTAGATTCCGGATTGTTGAAACACAGACAAACAATAATTGTTCGTATTATTTCCGGTTTTACAAAGGACAGAAACTGTAATTCGATTTGTTAAATCATGATTCGTTTGATCCGAATTGCATTAAAACATGATTAAATATAATGCTAAAAAAATACAGCAAACAAGAATAATGATTAAAATTCAACCTGATCAAAGTAATCCTACAATATAAGCAAGAACGTTTAAGACTGTTAACTGTCAAATTAAAAACAAAAACTAACATATTTTATAATTTCATAAGTAAATATATCATCACATATACTGGGCGTGGTATTCTGCCGTAGTAGATCTCGGTAAGTGAGATATTTATTCCTATGAAGTGCGGTTACTAGCCGTTAAACCAAAGCTCCCAAAGATGCCACTGTTAGGGGAGCCACAGGGGTAGTTTTAAAGTGGTAAAAATTGTTTGTCGGCTGAGGGAATCGAACCCAGGATCTCAAATTCTCAGGCTGACTCGATACCACTGAACCACCCACCACCAATTTCATAAATGTGACTGTGCTATAGCAGAAAAAATGTTTCGTTTTTATTAGAGATGGGCGAATATCAAATTTATCGAATTCGAATATCGAATACGAATATTAATCAGATCTCGAATATTCGAGCTACTCGAATATTCGAATACTCCTAAAAGTTAATTTATTTATTATTAATAATAATTTTATTATGTCCTTTTCATTATTTGAATGAAATTGTTAAGATAAATTAAAATTAAAACAAAAAGTACAAACAAAAAAGAAAAGAAAAAGACGAAAACTTTAAATTTAAGGTGAAACGTACGGGCTGATGTTGGCGAAAAACAAATTTGAAATATGTACGTTTTCATGGTTTTGAAACAAAATATCTTTGTTATTAATAACTTCAAAATATTGTAATAGCTTTAAGTAAACATAGTCTAAAATTTAGGTCAACATATAGCGTGATATTCGAGGTATTCGAATGTTCGCTATACTGACGTTAATATTCGAAAATCTCGAATATCGAATAATGTCAATATTCGCGGCATTCGACTATTCGCGGATGATATTCGCCCATCTCTAGTTTTTATATATATATGGTACGTCCTCACATGTTTTTTTTAAATACTGCTAGTTCCCTTTTATTAATATTTATTTGCAGACGCCATTTTTAAAACATTTGATATGAATTAATAAATAGGAATCATAGAAAGAGTATGATTCAGAAAGGAAAGGGGATTGTCGTTTCATGATCACAAAATGAATGAATGGGGATAACAAATAACGAACGAGGAAACATTATTCTTCTTGGTTATGTTAACTTTGATCACTTTAATTAGGAACCACAGTCCAAAGAAACACACCTAATAACTATCACTCTCTTATAGATATTAGAAATTAGTAATCATGTTTTTGATCTGCAACAGTATATTATTTTAAAATTAAAATGCATTAATTAATTTCTCATGTTAAACGCATAAATTTCTATTAATTTAGAACATACTTGTATGTTTTAAAGATATACAGTGCAATGATTTATAGTTAAAATACATATTTCTTTCTTTTTGAAGGGTAAAGCAAATTTCGAAGGAAATTTCGGGACAGCCAAGGAAAAATATTTACAGTTATTAGTCATAGATTCGGAAAGAGATTTCAAAGCACCGTATCGGTTACAGAGTTAACCCTTCCTCGGCTTAACCCTTTGTATAATACCGTTGCTTTGCTAGTGGTTCTCGCGTCGGCTTCGACTATCTGTTAGTGTTTATTCTGTCTAGTGATGACATGCAAATTTGTACAATATTTTGACAAGCTTAAATCTTCTTTGCGAATATGATTTATGAATTGAAAAGGGATTTGTGCTATTGTTAAATGGATTACAAGTTATTAACAAATTTAGGGAAAATGCATTTTGCCCCTAAAGAAAGTTAACTCTTTTTTATGTTTCAACGTACTGTTTATTTAATTACTTTTCAAAATATTGAGAAGATAAGACAAAATGAGAATTGTTTATTTGGAATTGAGACGAGAAATGAATTCATTAAAATTGTACGAAGTGTTTTTCTTGCATTGAATATTTGAGACGAAAGGATAATTGGATATATCTCGTTTCCAAAACTCGAACAAAATTCCGGTTCGTGAAATTGTGTTAAATATTGTTCCGGAACTATTAAAATTATAGTTCGGGTTCCTCACAAACATTAAAATTTCCTCGTTTTATTTGATCTAAAAATATTACAATATTTAAACAATTCTGCGCATTTCTTAGATATTCTGCTT
The DNA here is from genome assembly GCA_947425015.1 of Pterostichus niger. Taxonomy (NCBI): domain Eukaryota; kingdom Metazoa; phylum Arthropoda; class Insecta; order Coleoptera; family Carabidae; genus Pterostichus; species Pterostichus niger. Next base: position 32,645,579 of record OX380341.1, read on the forward strand.
ATTAATTGACTTTATATATTACCGTCTCCCGATTCCAAATAAAAATAATAATAGTTATTTACGTAAATAAGTTTTTATTTTTATCTAGTATGTAAATGACATTTTATAGATATTTATGGTAACTAAGTAATTAATTATAGCGAGTAGCCAAGTTAAATTTTACAGGCTCATAGAAAAGACCTGTAAAATGTTACAAGGCTCATAAATAAAAACTAAATAAAAGTAATAACTTGCAATATTTGCAATATTTTGTATATTTTCTGAACTACAAGAAAATTGCATTTGAAGTCTTCGTCGGACATTAAATCCATTATTTAAAATTATTTATTTCTAGAATTCACAAACCTGTAGACACTAACAGTAGTTGTATTTTCATCACAACGCTCACAACTCCATGACAACGTCTAACTATAAATTGCCCTACCGCCAACAACCTTTGATTACAAAATGTATCTTTTTATAAAACGAATAAAAATTTATTAAAAAGAAAAACGCTCTGAATGGGGAAATAAATCATTGTGCTCGGCACGCTTAATATTTACTGGACTCACTAAATTATAAATTTTCCAGCTGGTTACGTAAATAACTATTACGGTACGAGTAAGATGTTTCCGTACGAGGCAAAGAGGAAGCCAAGTCTGGAATTTCAAAATGAGTAAAAGTGATATCTTACAATAATTATAATTAAATATCAAAAACTGTTTGTTATGTAGCAACTTCACGATGATAGTAGCGTAATATTTGTTATAGTACAAGTACTGGAAAGTCTCACTTTCCGGACGACTGAAATCAGCACTGCAATCATGGAAATACGGTACAGTATGAAATAAACTAATATATATTATAAATAAATTATTGTATAAATAATATGAGGTTTAAAATTTCTGTATATAAATGTACGATAGATATGAATATCTAAGAATCCTGATCATGCTAAAAATAAATATTGAAACAACCCCAAACTAAAATAATTTCCTAACACATTTGAGACTTCTGACAGAAGCGTCCTGCTTACACCACTAAAACCCTAGATTTCTCTGTGAACAACAACCTAATCCCCGCCTATTTTCGTCAGTGTAAACGTCTAGAAAGCTGTCGGAGGGTTGATGCGTCGCTCCGAGTCTGCGCAGTGAAATCAAGTATGGTGGTCGCCAGGCAACACGCTGTCGCAGCCTCCCGGAATGGAGCCGCTTATCATGGGGTGAGTCCAGAGATTTATTTGTTTATTTATGCTAATTTGTCAATAAGATGTTGTTCCACAATATGGGTTAATTAGTACATGGATAGCGTGAAAGGGTGAAGGGTGTTTGAAGGAATTATGTGCATGTTGGAATTTACGGGGTCGTGGGACTGGAATGGCGGTTAGAAATCGGAGAAAGTTGCGAAATTTTGAATATTAGACCGTTGAAATTTAACAACTACAGATTTATAATGAATTAGTAATTAGTTATAAATGCAAGCAGAATATATGCATATGATTAAATAACTGTTTTCAAAACGTAAATAATTGCAGTATTTTGATTTGTGTCGATCGCCAATAATTATTGTTTGTTCAATAAAAAAAAACAATGTATTCGCGGATGTTAAATATAGTGAAACATGAGTTAAATATACATGTTGCTAATTGTTAATTGCAAAACTAATTTGCATAGGTATGAACAAATCAAATGTTTTTCATACAGATACTCGTATAATTCTATACAACAAATTATATACATAAATATAACTGTTTATTATATGAATTAAATAGTAAGTTTGACCTTGCGACACATACTAATCATTTCATCATTGAAAATGTATTAATAATCTGGGTTTTTTAATTTCTTATATCAAATTTATCTAATTAATAATTTTGTTATTTGATGTACTAAATTATTAAGAATTTTAAATATATTTAATATACAATTTACTTACTTTTTAATACTGACTTTATATTAAAGTCAAATTTACAACTAATATTCGAAACGTTGTTTAAAATTAAATATTATTCTCGTTTTTTTAACAGTATAGGTACAACATACCCAAAAAAATACTGACAGGTTTCGTAATATATTTCGAGTTGACAAATAATCTGAAACTATTTTAAAGCTAAATATTTCGAATGAAAGAAACTTCATTTTTTACTGCTTTTATATAAATCATTTTTCTTTAAAACAAATTAGAAATGTTACTAGAGGAAAATGTTATATACTTATGCCGAAATATCAATATTTTTTATATATTTTTGTAAATAGAAGATTCTACTAATTTCAGTGCATTAAATAAGAAAAGACATGTATATCTCGTAATTCAAATATATTTTATACCGTGCTTAGGGATTTATGCTACGTACAATTTGTCTCTATATGTTTGTTAATTCTTCATTCGGATGGTCTTTATTCAAGCTCTTTTAACAATAAACTAAATTTTAAACAATTTTTGAAACAATTGAAATTGTTTGAAATATCGTTTTGTTTTAGTACTGCGTGAACCGCAGTGTATCAACATGCACATGCTTAAATACAATTTGTCTCGAAAATTTTCTAATAAAAAAGTTTTTTTAAAGATAATTTACAAATCAATTTGCTATATGACATATTAAGATAGTATCAAAAATTATTTATTAATCTTATATAATATTCAGTGTAATATAAGACGGGCAATAATTACTCCATTCATTTGACCGTCAGTACGGTGGTATGGATAGCAATATAGAATTCGAATCCGGAGATCCCGAGTTCGTATCTCACTCAAGCTAAAAGTTATATGAACTACCACACTGCGGTTCGATGAGTTCGGACCCTGTACTGTAATTGGGATTAAATTCCTGTTGTACAGAGTAACATAAATAAATAAATAAATTAGAATGTTAAAATTACTGACTGTAGGTATATATCCTAAAAAGTAATAAATTGAATATCGAAAATGTAATAAAACTATTATTATATTATTGGCCTGACTGAAAATTTTCAAATTCACATGAATTTCTAATTAATTACAGTTCATATTTTGACAGTAATATATATTTCTTATTAATAGGTTAAATTTTCTTCTAATAAATTACTTTTCAAAAATAAAATTAACTGATAAGTCTGACCGCAATTAGTATTAAATATAAAAAGTTTGTTTTTGAAAACATATGTTTTATAAACATCTGTGGGTGACTTTCAATTTCGAGATAAAAGTGAAAAATGTGAGTACAGCAATTTTGCAAACTTTCCAAATTATTGTCGAGTTCTAGGAAGTAGTAGCAACCGTACTTGGCCTAGAAACGAAAACCGAAAACAACTTTTGCTGAAAATCCGTTTATTACCGTAGAATAAACCCTGCGCGGTAACCGGGTTATACGATGCAGAAGTGAGTGCCGTAAGAAATGAAAGTTTTACAACCCCAGAACGGTTACTGACGATGTCAACATTCCAGAAATCCGTGTTCTTCCTAAATAAAATATGAAAAGTATGCGTCGTAAATCAGTGGATAGCATCAGTGCGAGTGATTTGTGGCCCATATTTAATTTGGTGCAGTTTAAATATAGCGGTCGTGGCTCAATCTCGGCGTGCACTGGTCGCGCTGCTCTCGATGCGAATACTCAACATTCTTATATCCGTCAGCACTGCTGCTGGACTAAGTGCTCATCATCACTGCCCCAGCTTCATTAGAACAATCGTGCTAGTTTATAAAAATAGCTTATTTATTTATGACACATTTCAACCATTTTCTTTATGACAATAATCATAATAAATAGGTAATAAAAGTTCTCTGCCTTCGTTGTACCTACCGTATAAGATATTTCAAAATCAAATGAAACATAATGTACATAGATATGAATGACCCTTTTGTATTACCTGCTATATAATGTACCTAATTATATACGATTTATAACCTTTTGTATTTGGGTTTACAAGCCTGTTGAAATGAAAATAAATAAATAAATAATCTTTAAGACGCAGACATATAAAAAAATATTGTTGAGGCCAGGGGCGGATCCAGACTTCGAATTAGGGGGAGTCATGGAGTGAATTATGTTTCGGGGGGAGGGGGTATTGCCCATTTTCTAAATATAAAAACATTTGTATTTGCTCATATTATATTCCTTTAAATAATTTTTACAATCACATTAAATCACATTAAATCGTCTTTGGAATCGCATTAAATCACATTAAATCATCTTTGGAATCACATTAAATCACATTGAATAACATTAAATCATCTTTAGAATATACTTAGATAATAAAATATTTTTTTTACCTCAAAACTTTTTAAATCATAAAGTTTCAATATCTAAACGGTTCTTCGATAGAATATAAAAATTATTGAATTAGAAGTTGATTTTCTAAGTGCAAATGTCGGTAGTCACATACTTGACTAGGTCTTAAATAGAATACCTCTCCCATCTGCGGGTCGAAATAATATCACCACAAAATATTATACAACTGATGATGATTGCATCGCAATCGAAATGTACATCTTGTGAAAAATAAACATTGTGAAGAAAAGTAAAACTATATATTTTTTCAAACCAAAAAATATTGGTTTTTGGTTATTTATTAGAATAAATCAAATAATAGTTCTTAATTATCTTAGAATTTCAAGTTCTTAGATAATATTTTCTATTTAATTTGTTTAACAAATTGAGTTATCGTAAATAATGACATCATTATTATGTATTAGAACCAATTAACTATTAGGGCCAACATTTAAAAAAAAGTTTATGCTTAGGGGGGGGGTCATGACCCCCATGACCCCCCGCTTGATCCGCCCCTTGTTGAGGCGACATTTTGAGGATGACAAACACACTTCACAGATCTTTTTCTACGATCGTACGAAACATGACTCTTTACGTATTAATTTTTAGTGCATATTCTTAAGCCACGGCATAGATTAATTAAGAAATTATTGGAAAGAGATTACTAGTAATTCGATATGATTTATTAAATTTATTTTATAGACGTTTTGGACGTCAATGTGACCATTCAGAATACAATCTAAAAAAATTGCAATGTTAGGACTTGACAAAATACAATTGAAATTTACAAAAAGTGATATTACAATACAGGCGCGGTGGCCGAGCGTGTTAAGGCACATCTCTTAACATACTGTGACGTCACCCGAATCAAGGTTCGTCAGTTCGAATCCGCCTGTCGACAATGTGTGATTTGTCGTAAAATATCAAAAACTACAGTTACATGTATTTATCACACTCGGGCGCTATAAGCTACTCACTTATACGCTTTAAATAATGTAGCATTCGACTACGAAGACCGGCAGTACGGCAGTGTCAAAACTGCGGCTCGGTGTGGCCGGTAGGCCCAGGCCCGATTTTGACTGTAGTGCTATCAGAAGAAGAAGTATTTATCACACTCGGGCGCTATAAGCTAGTCACTTATACGCCTTAAATAATGTAGCATTTGACTAGAAAAACCGGCAGTACGGCAGTGTAATAACTGCGGTTCGGTGTGTCCGGTAGGCCCAGGCCCGATCTCGGGCTGTAGCGCCATATATGATGATGATATTACAATAGGTAACGAAAATTAAACAAAATACAATTGAAGTAGTAGCAACGTAAAATAAAGTAGCAAAAACATCGCGTAATATTAAAATCAAATATAATGATTTGAATTTACTAGAAACTGTGAAGTACTTTTAAAAATTTAATTTATTATTATTGTTTTTCACTTGCTTATCCAATAAATAGGAATGATGTAAACGTAACTATAATTATTTCTAATTGCAAAGATAATTAACATTAAAAGTTGTTAATTTGTTAATCTGAAAACAATTGTGCGATGTACATATGAATGAGCATCTTGACGACGGCGAAGGGTTGAAGCTGAGAACTCGTTGCTGTCTACTCCGGCCGGAGCCGGGTTCCTGATGGTGGCTACGGGCTACGGCGCTCGCTCGCAACGCAGCCGACACCGACACGACGTGACACCACATTATTTATGATGGCCGAAAGATAAGAGATTAAAATATACAAGAAACGACAACCTTATGCACGAGTATTGGACACATGTTTCACTCCAAATACCATATTTCATTCTGTGATCTCGATGTAAGGTTCCTACGCATTTTTTATCTTCGAATTTTTGATAAATTATTTAAATATACCGCGAACTCAAACATTGTTTTGTTGCAGAACGAACATAATTTTTCAGAGATTTACTCACATGCAGGCAGATTAACTACTACTATAATTTTTGTTCCAATTTTAACTTTAATTCTCAAAAATATTGGATAATTGAGCCACACAGTTTAGGGCGATAAACATAACAATAATTTCAAATTTATGAAAAATCATTCTCTCATTTGTTAATAGTTCTAATTAGAGATGGGCGAATATCATCCGCGAATATTGACATTATTCGATATTCGAGATTTTCGAATATTAACGTCAGTGTAGCGAACATTCGAATACCTCGAATATCGCACTATATGTTGACCTCAATTTTTGACTGTTTTTCTTTGTCATTTGTACATAAACTTAAAGCTATTACAATATTTTGAAGTTATTAATAACAAAGATATTTTGTTTCAAAACCATGAAGACGTACCATATTTCAAATTTGTTTTTCGCCAACATCAGCCCGTACGTTTCACCTTAAATTTGAAGTTTTCGTCTTTTTCTTTTCTGTTTTGTTTGTACTTTTTGTTTTAATGTTATTTTATCTTAACAATTTCATTCAAATAATAAAAAGGACATAATTAAATTATTATTAATAATAAATAAATTAACTTTTATGAGCATTGGAATATTCGAGTACCTCGAATATTCGAGATCTGATTAATATTCGTATTCGATATTCGAATTCGAGATATTTGATATTCGCCCATCTCTAGTTCTAATAGTTAATTTTGCAATAACTGCGCAAAATGAGTGTTTTTTTGTTGCGTGTAAGAATATTAATTTTGCACTTAATTTTGCGAATTTCAGAAGAATTCTTTTTGTTCCGTTATTCGTACATCTTATAATATATTCCATTAAAGTTTACATATCAAGTATAGAAACATCGTGTATATTTTAAGGAATACCCATTCGATCAGAGCAGTTCACGATTTATTTTGGGTGCGTTGATTTAAAAAATGACTCTATACATTATTATTATTATTATTATGGGGTAGTTGGCTCAGTGGTATCGAGTCGGCCTGTGGATCTTAAGAACCCTGGTTCGATCCCCACAGCCGAAAAATAATTTTCATCATTTTAAATCTACCCTTGTGGCTCCCCCTCCACTAAAATCTTTGGGGGCCGTGATTAGACGCCTGATAACCGCACTTCACGCGAGGCAATATATCACTTACCGAGATCTGTTTCGATAGAGTGCCACACCCAGTAATGGGTAAAAGGCATGATGATATATTTATTTATTTAATTTATTTACATTATAAAAAAGTATCAACAATAAATGTTGTTAGAAAGAAGGGCGCCCTTATAGTTTTGTGTTGAAAAACAGTAAAAATATTTCATTTAGAATGTCTAAAACAGGTGTATTTCCCTCATTTGTTTAAAGAAAACTTTGAAACATAGTAAAAACTGTAAACATTTCCACTAATCCATTAATTCAGTTCTTGGTACCACCGGAACGTCATGTATAAAGAACCTTAAAAGGAAACTAAAATCCATCTTCAATCCAACGGTATTCCAGTCCATACCCGCATAACTTAAAATACCACTAACCTAACCTAACCCAACAATTTACCTCTGCGTTCATAACTCGCGTGGTGGCGGCGACGGCGGCGGCGATGGCGCTGGCGGTGTCCTGTTGAAAGCGGCCGACTCGCATTACTCACGCTGAGCTGTGCGTTTATAAATTAACATCAGATATTCGAGTGTGACACGTGAAATATTAATGCAAATGCATTTTTAATTACTGTAAATTCGACATTATAAATTCCCGCGCGGCGGCTGTTTACTAAATACAAATATTTATTCGATAATTAATACGGCACGTCCATAGTTGTCTCGTGGTAATATATGGCGATGCTGGTGCTAGCGAATACCATGCTATGCCGGCTTTGTGACTGGACCAGAGGGCCAGTGATTGCATGAAGGTTTCAAGGTGTTCTAGGATGGTTGATATGCTGAGATACTTACTATAGTTCATTTTTCTATATGGAGAGAAAGAACTCAATTGATTTTGTTCTTTAGTTTTGTAAAATCGCGAGCTAATTCACATATATGATCTCAGGCGTTGTAAAATTTTAAAATGGATTTGATAAATTTAAATAGCATACGAAATAAATATTTTCTACGATTGCTATGAAAAGTTGACAATTACGTTCTCTTAAAGTTAACGTTTTCTGTGGAACAATCGAAAAATATGTATTTTGCGCGTCTCCAATGGCAACGCGCGAAAAAGATATTACATGCGCTTATTTCATTAGTTACCAGGGACACAAACAAAACGGAAACTTGTCATATTGACAATTTACAGAATGAATTTATTTTCAGTACGTATACGTTTTTAAATAATTTTAAGATTTAAGTAAAGTGATTCTTTGTTACTCGAGCACGGTAATTGCAGCGCGAGCCGAAGGCGAGAGCTGCAATAGTGCAAGAGGAACAAAGACACAAATAACTATATCATCACGCCTTTTAGCCATAACTGAGTGTGGAACTTTGTCGTAGCAGATCTAAGTAAATGATATATTTATGCACTTGAAGTGCCGTCAAATCACGGTCCTAAAGATGTTAGTGCAGGGGGAACCATAGAAATAATTTTAATGTGGTAAAAATTGTTTGTCGGTTGTGGATGTCAACCCTGTGTTCCGAAATCTATTGTTCGACTCGATAGCACTCTGCCAAAATTTAAATTTGTAACTTTTGTAGCCTTTTAGTAGGTAGTACAATTTTGCTGTTTAAACTATACATGATAGAAAGTATTGTGCATTGAAATAATCACTATTTAATGCGTGTTTTTGGAACGAAAATTACCTTTTTCTACGATTGCTATGAAAAGTTGACAATTACGCTTTCATTTGTCATCGTAAAGTTGACGTTTTATGTGGAACAATCGAAAAATATCTTTTTTGTGCGTCTCTAATGGCAACGCGCGAAAAAGACGTTAAATGCGCGCTTTTCTAATGGCAACGAGTGAAAAAGTTATTAAATGCGCACTTATTTCAATAGTTACCAGGAGTACAAACAAAACAGAAACTTTTCATATTGACAGAACGCATACGTTTTTAAATAATTTTACGATGCAATCGTAAAAAAAATTATGTGTGTATCACGAGCGTCAAGTGTCTTTGTTCCTCTTACACTATTGCAGCTCTCGCTTTCGGCTCGCGCTGCAATTACCGTGTTCGAGTAACAAAGAATTACTTCACGCTCTTAATACACAAATAACTATTTTCAGGTGGTTTCATTGCCGCCCTGTTTCTGGCCGATATAAATTGTATATCCCTAAAACAAGAAACGCTTTAAAAAGAGGTTATATCAGTGCACTTGTGACAAAAAGTCCTGTATGTTCCTAGGACGAAATGTGTATTTTAACTAAAGTAAAGTAAAGTTGCCAATTTTTTCCAATATTTTTATTTATTTGTCTTTTTGGAATTCAATTAAAATTTAATAACATGCTATCAAAATGGGATAGGTGGTTCAGTGGTATCGAATCGGCCTGTGAATCTTGAAAACCCTGATTCGATCCCCACAGCCGACAAACAATTAACACTAATTTAAATCTACCCCTGTGGCTCCCTCTCCACTAATATCTTTGGGGGCCGTGATTTGACGGCTGATGACCGCACTTCATGCAAAAAAATATATCACTTAGGCAGAGTGCCACATTCAGTAATGGGTAAAACGCGTGATGATATATTTATTTATTTATTTTAAAATTTTAACATTTGCCATATAATTTGTATCTGCTTAAAATTAATCTAATATCTTTATGCAAAAAATATGTGTACAACACGTAATAAAATCATCTTTTTTTCACCCATTTGATGGATACACTTTTGTTTCATCGTTGTGCATCAAACTGCAAATTCATGAGAAAATAATATTGCTTTCATTACAAATAACTTGTTGGCAACTTCCATTATATCATTAGTTCTGTTACCAACAAGTATCAAATCTCAATAAAGCTAATAACACCACAATTAAACCGTAATTGTAAGTAAACCGGTAAAAATCAATATGGTTGGATAAATAAACAACCATCAGTCCATCCATCCATCGCGTACAGCTCTATATCGTCTATACAAGTCTATTATCCCGCCGGTAAACACACCGACATACACACACACACACACAACACGCACACACGCTCACATGACGTTCGAAGGAAAAGTGCAGAGAGCCTTAGGTATCCAGTGAGCTGTGACTCATCAGCTGATGTGCTCCCCGTTGATAAATGATTGTGGAAGAGAGGCGACGGCTCGGCCTCAACCGTGCCTGCGCTCGAGTTGTGTTGGAGAATCGGATCTTATCGTCATCGTGGTTGCCATCGATACACCCAGAAACAAGCGATTTTGATTTGAAAAGATTGGGTGAAACTTACGCAAATTGTCACTTTTTTGAGGAAAGAAACAGAATAATATTTATAATCATTAACAACCTAATTATCTAACGTGTTTTAGCTAATCCTGAATTTTGATTTAGTCAAATTAAGCTAAGCCATATTACAAAATAAGTTTAAACAAAATCTAATATAAGTTTTCGGACAATGATTTTGATTAACTTTTTCAAATCGGACTAAGATAAGAGTGGTTAATTTAAAATTCGCGCATTGCTAAAATTTTTTGAGAGTTCGACTGAAAAATATTTTTTTTCTACAACCATTAAAAAAAGTAGACTTTTTGAACTTATTTTTATTATGAAAGTAGCAGATTTTTGTACTAGTGCAAAAAATGTGAATTATTTCTGTACTAGTGCAGAAAAGTAATTTAATATAAACAAATCATGTTCTTTTTCATATCTTTTTCTCGATTTATTTAGAAGCAAATTTAATGTTGCAGCATTTGCTTCTTCTATAATGTCTATAGAATCTACTACGTGTTCGCCACTCGATTCAAACATTTTTCATTCATCATTTCATCATTATCAACAAAATATTTGAGTTTGCTTGTCTTTGTCAGTTGTCATGGATACATTAAACCAGGTATCTTTCTAAAGTTTCAAAATTAATAAAATATTTCAGAGATGTTACAATTATTGAAATTTGTTTTATTATTTTTATCAAAATTTGGTTTATGGTTGTAGAAAAAATAGTGTATGCAACTCGTGCAGAAAGGGGTTTTTTTGAACTCACGGTCTTGCATCATTCGCTTCGCTCATGCAGCAACGGACCACTCATTCAAAAAAAACCATCTTTCTGCACTTGATACGTAAATAACTATTTTGTGTACGATCTTTTTATTTGAATCTATTGATAGGGTTTCCAGAATAGTATGTTTTGTTTACAAATTACTCATCAGTAAGTACCTAATTACTTACTAATCAGGTGGCGTTAAGTAACTAAAATTTAACCATTCCTCTCTTGTAACATAGTCAGTACGGTGATGTGGATAGCGATACGGAATTCGAATCCGGAGATCCTGAGTTCGAATCTTGCTGAAGCTAAATATTATATAAACTACCAGACTGCGGCTCGGTGAGTGCGGACCCTGTACTGTAATTGGGATTAAGTTCCTCTTGTACAGCGTATCATAAATAAATAAATAAATAGTAACTATCAAGATATACTTTAAAAATGGTACTGTTAACTACAAATAAATTAATTCCAAATCTAAATTTAGTATTGTATAAAATTTAATATCTTAAATGTTTTCTGTAGTTAGTTAAAGTGTTTGTGGATGCGTGAAATATTTTAAAAGGAAACATGGTGAAAGACTTAAAAATATCTATAGTACCTATATAAAATTTTTTGGCAGGTAACAAGTAAGATTAAATCATACACATATACGAGTATCTATAACCTAGCTTCTCTAAAATTAAGAATGAATTTCTAGCTTAAAATTTATGTTTTAGATATTTGATATCGCGCAAAGTTAATACCTAATAAATGTCCATAATTTACCGTAATAATTTAAATTTGACTTCTACTTGATAGATCAATGATATATTAGTAATTTTTGCTAATATAAGTAATGAAACTAAGCAGTCTTAAATTATGTGAGAAAATATTTTGAAAAGAATGTTGTAGAGATAAATATTAAGATAAAATTAATTAACGGTTATTGACTTTATGTAGGCTTATCTGATTGCATTAAAATGTTTATAAACTAGCTTTCCAACTAAATTTACCTATTTAAAACGCGCACGCTCGCTATTACTCTAACGTAATACAAAAAAAAATAAAGTTCACCTTATTTCGATCAGGATAACAATTATGTTACCGTATTTGTTTATGATACAGAACATACGTTATTCGTTTTGTTTATGTGATATACAGGGTGAGTCTGGGAAGACGCCCCCCCCTTTAACTTTTTTATTATGAGTAATAGAAAAAAATGGTTCAAATGAAAGTTTTATTATTTTAAATATACTATTTGATGGCAGATGTAGATATTTTTTATAAAGTCAGGTTTACAAGATACGACTATCAACTTTTATTTTTTAAATAGCAACCTATAATTATTTTACTAAAATAAAAACCGCCATTTTTTTCTCTTTTCAACGGTGTATTAGTTTTTATTAATGTATCTGAAAAAATTCGAGAAAAATAAGAAAATTGAGAAATACTAGAAATAATTTTTATACAAATATTATAGGTGGCTATGTGAAGATAAACAAAATGTAACAGTGTTATACAACTTAACAAACTAAAGCAACAAATTCAGTAACAAAAACAACTTAAAACAAATGTTCAAAATTACGACCATGTTCTGTAATACAAAAATTTAAGCGTTGAACGTGATGTGTTCGAACATCTGCCAGCATGTTTCGCGAAATATTTTGGAAAGCATTTCGAATACGCTCTTTCATGTCTTCTGCATCTGTAGGTATCTTCTGGTAGACAAGATCTTAAACTCGGTTGCCGACGTCTAGGAAACCGCTCCCGGTAAATTCTTTTTGCCCATCTCATGATTCCAGTCGATTCACCAATTATTAGAATCATATCTATTAATTCTTCTTTCGTAAACATTTGAAAACGTTTTTTTTATTGTTTGCAAAATAAGTTAAATAAAGTAACCAGCAAATGTATACTTTTTTGACATTAATTTAACACTGTTACATTTTGTTTATTTTCACATAGCCACCTATAATATTTGTATAAAAATTATTTCTAGTATTTCTCAATTTTCTTATTTTTCTCGAATTTTTTCAGATACATTAATAAAAACTAATACACCGTTGAAAAGAGAAAAAAATGGCGGTTTTTATTTTAGTAAAATAATTATAGGTTGCTATTTAAAAAATAAAAGTTGATAGTCGTATCTTGTAAACCTGACTTTATAAAAAATATCTACATCTGCCATCAAATAGTATATTTAAAATAATAAAACTTTCATATGAAGCATTTTTTTCTATTACTCATAATAAAAAAGTTAAAGGGGGGGGCGTCTTCCCAGACTCACCCTGTATATTTAACGCAGGTTTAAACATAAACATTAATTTCGTTAATTTTAGTAAAAAATAAAATTAATTTGCAAGAAATAACATCTTAGTCGCCTGTTGACAAGCTGTGGCTTTGAACGTTTTAGTCACGGCATGAGATTTTAAGCAAGGCGTGAAGTTAGCTTAGAGCGTCTGACACTGTTTCTTAACCTTATTTTTTAAATAATTCATAAAACTTGACATTTTTATTGTTATCTTAATTTGCTATTAGTATAGTATGTTACTCGTTTTATAAACTCTTTAGGTATTCGTTTTTTTTTAATACCTGTAACAAAAGAGACATTTATAAAACTGGTTACATAATAAATTATTTTAGAACGTTTTTGTTTTCTCATTACCCATTTTGTATTTAAGACAACCGAAAACAATAATGTAATTATGTTGAAAATAATCACTTTCCACACTGTCGTAAGAAATAATTATTTTATGTACTGATTTCGAAGGTGTCTATGATTTGCTAAAAAAAATAGGAATGGATTCATTTCAATAATTAGGATATTCTTCGCAGTTTAAAAAAATTAAAATTGATTATATTGTAAAAAGTTTGCAGATACGGATCATTCTATTTAACAGTTGTTAATAAGTTCGTAGTGTTTGAGTAGACGAGACCTTTGTATTCGTCGTCGACGTGTAGGTCACGTGGGGCTCATAACAACAACGTCCTCGGTGGGCTCCTTGGCCGTCCGCACTCCAAGGGCGGAGGTCGCGCCCGGGAGCCGAGGGCCGCGTCTAACAGTTTAATCATCGTTATTGGCGGTCACCTAATGGTCTAGTATTGTCTGCCCATTTGATTTATCATCTGAGTGCACGTTAAATACATTTAGAAAAGCATTTATATCAATTCTGAAAAATGGTTTTTGCCGCTACAGACAATGCTGATTTTTTTGTGACACATGGTTGTCGAAAAGCGCATAATGCTTTGAGTTCACAAACCTGTTCGCTACTTATCAATGAACAGCCGTTTTCATTTTACAACGAAATAAAAATACCAGACTCTGATTTGTTAAGGTAAAATTAAGAACGATTATTGATGAATCATTTGAATAATTGAAAACATTTAGTGAATGCTTTTTTGAGGTCCGAGAAAAAATCTGACAAAAAAATGTTTCTATCTATGAAAAAAGAAAAAAACAAGATCATAGCGACTCATCGTTCATCTTTCATCAAACGCACTGACAAGCTTTCATTTTCCTTTAACTGTTTTTTATTCCGTTCGAATTCGGTAAGAGAGAAGAAAAAGATAGGAAGAAGCGTTCGTTCGGTGGTTCGGTGGCCTGTTCGATGTTCGAGGAAGATTTCAGACATTTTGTTTGTTCGGCGTCTCGGTTCTCGCGTCGTGGTCGACCGGGACGTCGTCGGTTGCGTTCGCACTGAAAGAGTAAGTTTGAAAATGGCAGATCCATCTTGTGTTTGACAGGGTGGCCGGGCTAATCCATCAGAGTCGATCTGACGGCGCCCGCCCGCCCCGCGGCCGCGGCCTTTTGTCCGACTTGGAGCGCGACCCTCGCCTGTCAGGGTTACTGGAACACGTCACTGAACCTATTATGTACCAATACACACCCTGCCGCCCCCGCACCGCCACTGCCACCGCCGCCGCCGTGCATATTCACGCCAGAGACAGGCAGCCTTCGCGCGCACATCTGGACTAATGGAAGTGCGCTGTTCGCTCGCTGCCGCCGTTGCCACCGCCGCCGCGATGCCAGCCCCCGTATCCGAAATGTTCCAGTGCACCCCAACAAAACAACAAGCCGATCCGATCAGATCTCAATCGCACCCAGAGAACTTTGCGAATTGTTTGCGGAAACTTCATTTATCAACGGATTCACTTTTTGGAATTATTTACACTTTACTGCCTAATTTGCTTTATTACTTAGACTCCTTTAACCTCCAACTGATTTTATCAAAGGTGTAAGAATAATAGCATGCGATAACATAAGGCCATACCCCATCAAATCGGGTATCACGAACCCTTGAAACATTCATAGAACATTCACTCATTAGATTAATCAACCACATTCATAGTCCCTTCTCTATAAGCTCATTTATTCCTCACACTCTGAATCAATAAACATTCACACCTATTTAATTAATCTTTCATTCTACTTCCGTTCTATATGCTCAAATTGTACATTGTTTAAAAATATTGCATCGAAAGAGATCTTAAAATGAAAAGTATTTTTTGTATCTATTATTTTTGATATTATGATTTTTTATCTACATTCCAGCAGTTTTTGAGAAATTAAATACAAATTTTGAAATCATTTTCCTTGTGGTTTCAAAATATTACAATACTTTCAATCTTTGGTACAATACATAATGGCTGGTAGCACAAGCTCTGTATTTGGGTGTTCTAAGAGCACGGTTTTAACATGAGATAGCTAAAACCGTGCTCCTTAAACACCCAAAAACAGAGCTTGTGCTACCAGCCATTATGTTTAATTTACATCATAATAACAAATAAATCTTGCTTCTAAATGATCATCAGTATTCAGATACTAATTTCAGATTCAATTAGTCAAATGATTCATTCACCTTACTCTAAAATGAAGTCTGCCAAAATCTAAGATCATAAAAATGAAAAATAAAACTTTATTTTCTGAGTAAAGATCCAGTAAAATTAATGGCATATGTATCTGTAGGAACTCTATGGGCATCTGTTTTGTGTGTGGTTCGTAATTCTTGACCGGATGTGATGTAACAAGTGCAGCAGTGACCATGCGCTTGGGCCTGGATCTCAGGATCACGCAAATTGAGACAAAACACACCGCTGATTGTCAATAACACGACTGATGATTTTCACTTATGGAGAAGAATGAGAGAAAAGTGAGGTTCGCGAAGCAATTGAAAGAAAACAGATTCTATCCTAACGAAAATATTGCCGCCATTAATTCTTACTTTAGTTCTACATTTACCCAATATTTAGTGGCATTTTTTCAGAACGGAAGTGAAATGATGATCTATCCTGCATAAATAAAAATAGATACAAATAATAGTAATAAATAAAGTACAAACCGTGGATGCACAAAATTTTTGGAAAAGAGCTTCTTTGTCGTAAGTATTAAAAGTTGACTTAATTTTAATTAAATATTACTATTAGTATGAACTTTCAATTAAAGTGACAAAGTGGCTGATTAATTATTACTTATTTATTTATTTACGTTACGCTGTACAACAGAAATTTAATCCCAGTTACAGTACAGGGTCCGCACTAACCGAGTCGCAGTATGGTAGCTCATATAATTTTTAGCTTGATTGCGATTCGAACTCGGAATCTAAGTAAAATTTTAATTTGCAGTGCTAGACTAGAAAATGCTTCAAAGAAAAGCGACAGATATGCCACTGGCTAAGTGTGAAATGCGGTATTAAATCATATAAATTTTATCAAAAATAAACAAAGCTTGCATGAGTGGACCGTGCATTTTATTGGCTTACTATTGGTCTTTATTTTCACGATCTTAGAAACAACTTTTCATATTAAAATATAAAATTATTGTCTGTCGCATCTAATAAGTAAGTAGCCCTCAGAGGCTTCGAATTAGGGGGGGGGAGCATGGACTGTATTTTGTCTCAGAGGGGGGGATTACCCATCTTCTAAATATAAAAAAATATTTGTATTTGCTCATATTACATTCCTTTAAATAATTTTTACAATCACATTAAATCACAGCAAATCGTCTTGGGAATCGCATTAACTCACATTAAATCATCTTTGGAATCACAGTAATTCACATTAAATCACATTGAATAACATTAAATCATCTTTAGAATATACTTAGATAACAAGTTTTTTTTCACCTCAAAAATTTCCCCTAAGAACGCCAACACTTTTTAAATCATAAAGTTTCAATATCTAAACGGTTCTTCGATAGAATACAAAAATTATTGAATTAGAAGTTGCAAACGTCGGTAGTCACATACTTGACTAGGTCTTAAATAGAATACCTCTCCCATCTGCGGGTCGAAATATTATCCCCACAAAATATTGGTTTTTGGCTATTTATTAGAATAATAAATTAAACAATAGTTCTTAATTATCTTAGAATTTTAAGTTCTTAGATAATATTTTCTATTTAATTTGTTTAACAAATTGCGTTGTTGTAAATAATGATATCATTATTATGTATTAGAGCCAACATTTAAAAAAAAAACATGCTTAGGGGGGTCATGACCCCCATGACCCCCTCGCTGGATCCGCCCCTGGTAGTCCTAGATCCGGGCCTGATAACATTAATGCTATTAAATACATTAGTATGTATAACATCTTTACAAAACAAAATAAGAAATAATTTCTCAAAACCAAGAAGAAGTACGCAGGTGGTAATTATGTCCACGATAGTGGTACCGCGATATCAGTCATTGAAAACAATAATTCCATGGCGAAGAGCACTTCACAAACTTCGTCCGTGGTTGACACTGCACGTCATCGACTCACAATGCCTACATGTCTCGTACAAGTTTGCAAACAATCGTTTCATTACGTGCTATCAGGCGATCCCATCATTACAGTGAAGTGTTGAAATCCGTTCCGTGTCTGCGAGCCGTCACCCTTACTTCACTGAACAATAAGGGTGAGTTTCAGCTACTGCTTACAGCTGCAGCGTGCGCAAATTCCAGTCGAGACTGTTGATTTTCCATGGAAATATTAATTGACGTATTTTACTAGTTTGCGTGAACGTAGGAAAATTTAGCGTAGCTTGCATCGTGTTCGCAGGTTACACTTTATTTTTAGTTGGGTTATGCTGTGCATGCTCGTTGTTAATTGCTCAATTATTTTTATTACAATAATTTTTAAATATTTATGCAGCGAATTTTATGCGGACAGTAATTGCCCTGTGTTGATGAAGTCATTATTTTAAACGAGAATAT
This sequence comes from Pterostichus niger, assembly GCA_947425015.1. Classification (NCBI taxonomy): domain Eukaryota; kingdom Metazoa; phylum Arthropoda; class Insecta; order Coleoptera; family Carabidae; genus Pterostichus; species Pterostichus niger. The sequence goes on from OX380341.1 coordinate 32,663,988, forward strand.
ATTATGGTTGTTATTTAGTAGGTACAGGTAAATCATTAAAAATAAACTGCATATAAATTTTACCTCGTACGGATTATTTTAATTTATTTATATTACTTTAAATTAAATACAGATTATAATTGTAAAATTATATTTATTATGATATTCATTTTTGCCTCTTGCTAAAATATTTAAATATTTTAAATTTCACTGCAACCTATTTTTCAATTTAAAAAATTCATATTTATATTGGAATAGCCGCTTACGTTGCAGTAATGTTTTTAGAATTAAATGTAACAGTATATTATACATTCAGGAAGAGAAACACATGATTTTTCATGGGATATGTACTAAACACCCACGGAAAAATAGCATTCTCTTTCAAGGTGTATAAACCATTTTTTCACGATCTAAGTAAGATTTAAAAGTTTTTTGAATTCTGCAATTTTTTAAAGAAGAAAGGCTCACAATTAAATTAAATTTGTTACTTTATTTTTTTGCTTGCAAACAATACTTCTATTCTTTAACAAAATTTTCCAATTGAGCAATTATTGATATTTATCCCGCTTGAGGAAGCTAACTGGTGTACTGGAATAGGTTCTTGAGAAATGCAATGCGAATCCCAATTAATCGCAGAAAAAAAAGAACGTTTGTTTGATTTCTATTGCCAACCAGCTGTCAATTGCTGGTCAGAGAATACCAGATTTGATAGCAATTATATTACATAAATCGTTGTCATGGAGACATTAGATGTCACATTAATTAATCCTAAACATCAAAATTTTCTCATTACATTATTACTAATTTTGAGACATAGTTTTCGAAAAAACGTTATTTGATACTTGATTGCGAAATGCTTTTGCATTCTCGAATGCAAAAGTAACATTTCGCAATCTAGAACCAAAAATAACTATTTTCACGATCTAAGTAAGATTAAAAATGAAAATAGTAATTTTAAAATATAATTTGTACATATTTTTTTGACATTATTAATTTTAAAATTATCATATATAATACCATTAGTGACTATGATTTTGGCGGAAATTTTTGTCGTCATAATCACGACTGCTTGTTGCGATAAAAATCTGCACGAGTGCGATAGCACGAGTGTAGATTTTCTTAAAGCAACAAGCAGGAGTGATCTAGGCAAAAATTACCAAAGGTAAATTATAGTCAAATATGGTATTCGGCTTGACAATTCCTCGAAATATTTTATTTACTCCAAAAAAATTTACCTGCAGTATTTTTAAAACAATGTCTGAACTACTATTACCTTGATGATTAATTTACATTGTTTAATTTTTTGACATAAGTAAGCAAAGTAAACCAAGTCAAATAAAATTCAACAATATTCATCTACTTAAAATAGTTAACAAACATTATATCTCAGCAACGATTTGCGACAATTTTCACTAGTGAAATTATTACTTATTAACCTGCAACGGCAGAATGTCACCCATTAATGGGTAAAAGGCATGTTGATATTTTAGTTTCCATATATGTTAAGATGCAATATATCTTATTTTCTTGTGACGGAATACCACGAAAGCAGTAAGAATTATAGGTAACAGAAAATTTAATAAAGTAGTTCAAATATAAAAATAACTCCTTTTACGTTATAATATAAAACGTAAAATAACATTAAGTTCATTTGATTACAGATACCCCGTCCAGGATGAAAGAAAGAAACAAAAGTCGCGTATATTAGCAAATGATTTCCACCGACACGGTTTCACAGCGCGAGAGTGAGTGAGAGAAAGGGTGTTGAGAAGACTGAAGGGGGTGTACACCATCATACATCACCCTACGACGAGACGTGCTGCTCTAGAACTGGTTCACTACACCCCTGCGGCCAATGCTACTACAACCTTTCATCGTTATTAGTAAAAAAATCTAACTAATGATGCTACTTTCAAATATTATTGTTAATTCTTAAATGTTTCAAATACTTCTTTTATTGTTTCTTTAACGATGTATTTAAAATTTTAAAATAAAATTACTATATCGTTAGTTGTAAAATTTGTTTACAATTTTGCAAGTATATAATTATTTTTTACTCATACTTATACAGTTTTTATGTTTCCGCCCATTTTACATTAGCACTCCATAACAGTAAATGAACGAAAAAATTCAATGATGTATTTTAAAAAACTTGTTTTCAACATTTTATGCATGTAATGGAATTAAAAACTTCAATTTTATTGGGTGCTGACACGAACATAATTTTTAAATATATTTGGTAACACTGCTATAGCATATATATTTAAATAAATATTGTTTATTATCTATAAATAATTTATTTCTAAAAATGGTAACAATTTCCTTTAAATTTAAATAGTTCTTGAATTAGGCCAGTGTTAAGATTCACTAATAAATATCCAGGGCTCGAAATGTACCGGAGCAAACCGGAGTAGTATTCCGATTCAGGAAATTGTGATAATTATTATTCAGATTCGTAAAATTATTAAAATATGGAGATTTTAGGCTTTAGGATTTAATTCTTTTTATAAATTGAAAGTTTTAATAGCAAATTCCATTATAATCAGCAACAATTTTTAGTTATACGTTTACAATTTGGTTTACCCATACCAGCCCCCGAAACGTTGAAACTTTATAAAAGAAATTAGTTTTAATTAAAAAACAAAAAAAATTAATTGTCTTTAAATGCTCACTTGGTGAAACTAGGTTTAATAATAAAATATCAAAATAAACACTTGTCTCACAAAATTCAACCTCCAAGTCACCTTATGAGGGCATCGTCAGAGGCTGGCCAGCACAGTTCAGTTAGTAACCATAGACGCGTTTCGCTCTTATTAGACCTCATCAGTATGGTATAACCTACTTCTTCATCCATCAGTTCTTGAGATGTGCATTCATATTACCGCAAAAAGCTGTTTCCAGAAATACCGCCAGTTTTGTTATCCAGCGAGCTGTTATCTTTCACATGTATAAATATTTATATGTCTTATGTCATTCGACTAATATTATTCTCTTTATTTATTTTTTATAATATTAGTTATGTCATTTTACAAATATAATTATTTTGGTAATTAGAAATAAAAACGTTTGTTACAGATCTTATTCCCTGCTGGCACAGTCCTTCGTCACCAGCTTCTTCACGTGAACTTTGTTCTAGGTGAAGAAGTAGGTTATACCATACTGATGAGCTCTAATAAGAGCGAAACGCGTCTATGGCTACCAACTGTGCTGGCCAGCCTCTGACGATGCCCTCATAAGGTGACTTGGAGGCTGAATTTTGTGAGACTTAGACAAGTGTTTATTTTGATATTTTAAAATTAGTTTTATTTCCAATGGATCTTAAAGCCTAAAGTCTCCATATTACAAATCCAAATACAGGATCAACAACTTCTACAAATAAGATTATTAAAATTATTGCTGGGGTTTCTGCTCGATTTTCAGATTTATCCGGTCTGGTTTATTCAAAATAATAATACTGTGTTTTAAAATAATCTATTTTTATTTGAAAACTACGACTGTTTATCCCCTCCATTGTTGTTACAAAATATAATGTAACCAGGACGACACAAATGAACAACAATAGTTATTAGGGTTGAAAGTAGCTGTTTGCAAACTGAAGCTAAAGACTGATGCAAACTTTCATCCAGTAGTGTGTACACAACAATTTTTTCTACCATCGAAAATAAAAAATTCATCAATTAGGTAACTAGGAAAACAATACAAAGAAAATTAAAATGTAAAAAATGATATTTGTGGTATACAAAAACTCTATTGCCAATAGCAACGGTCAGTAATTGATAACTATCTATCACCAAATGTTGTTCAAAAGCATACTTGTTTACGAATCGTATAAAAAATAGTTTAAAACTGCTGCGAAAATTTTCTTGATTATGTAGTTTTTTTTTATTTATACCGTAATTTTAAAGTAATGTTCCGAGTTATGAAATTTTCCTTTCGAACCCTGAAAATTTTTGACGAAACATTTAATATCCAAATTAGGACACTGGATATGCAGTTTCAAATCGGGACTGTCCTGGTTATATGAGAACAGTTATCCATACTGACCAAAAATACTAAATATTTCTGTTATTCATGATTAAGTTTAAAAAGAGTAAATAAAATATGTAGATTTTGTAATTATATCAATGTAAGAAATACAATTTATTAGAGACACAAATTTTGTTTCATGCCTTGAAAGGATTTTAGAATTTAGTAACTTATAAAGCTGCTTAAGTATTTCTTAAGCAAAAATTACCTTTTAATTTGCAAATTGAAAGAAAACATTTTTGCTACTAAACCTTTTAACAAATTCATGGAACGAAACATGGGATTACGGAATGTGTAAAATACTTAAAATGTATTCCTACCCCAAATAAATATCGGTTTAACGTTCTCAAAACTGGAACCTGCAGTGACGAACAATACTCCCGTCATTCGATTCTAAAATTCAGACAAGCTGCACGCATCATTAATAACGTCCACGGCCCCGCTAACAGAATCATCAGAACGGCGCGTCGTCGTCGCCGCCGCCGCTACCCGATTCAGACACACGAAACGAAAATCCAAAGCGCTACCGGTCAAAGAAACACAACACGACAAGAAAATAAAGAAACCAGCGTAAAAACTCCGCAACCCTGACTTGTCGTGTGTCCACCCCCGGATTTTTTTCCAGAGAATTTTTTCAACTTTGTTGTTGCAATGAGAAGAAAAGATGGCGGCAAAGAAAGAATTGATATGCAGTGGGAAAAATGAAAAGCGACTGGCTGTCAATAATACGAAGAAAAGCAAAAGCAGTGGAGTGGAGCAGGGGGTAGAGACGAAGGAGAAGACAGAATGAGTAATGGTTTTGTTCAGTTTGCTGGAACCATTTAGACAGTGGTGCAAAAACTGTGCGTGTACTCTGTATGCGCTGCACTGGTCTGCATGTTGTCATACAGCTACAAGCAGCGTGAACGTGATCGTGGACGTGGAGGGCTACGCAGGGCGAGGGTCATGGGCGGCGACTTAAGGGATGTATGATTGTCAGCCGTGGAAATTCAAGGGGAAGGTGACGGCATGGTGATGACATTCAATGCTTGTCCGACAACGTGTTTCGAAACAAAACATGCTTTTTGCTCCTTCTAATTATTCAACCATGCATCTTCTGTCGTTAAGAATTATAATTCTATTAATTTCACAAACATTGTTAAACGTGAAAACTTTAACTGTCATTTTAAAAACTGATTTAAACTTCTATGCGCATAAAGCAATGAAATGATTTATATTGAAATCATTGATTTATTTGGAAGGGGTCTATGACCAAATTTTGATATTTATACAGTGAGATTATTTGATCGTGAAATATGATATTTGCCTTATGTTACGAATTACGCAGAAATGTATCAGAACATTTAATTTAAAAAACATATATAATCCAGAAAGATGATATAGTATCAGTCTGAAATTCCTGGAAAGAGCTGAAATTAAAAAGCCTGACTTGAAATATTTAACAATTCTTGAATTTATGTTAATTTAATTTTGTTTACAATTAATTACTATTACTATTTTTTTTGTGTTGAGTCATGTTCTCAGGAAAAATATTTTCCCAAATTTTACTTCTTCAGATTTTGTACTTTTCTGGATTATATCTCAAAAACTAAACGAGATATAAAAATGCGCTTAATGATATTGAGTTTCTCGTGCTTGAATTAATTTATAAGTCATTTTTCAAAAATTTTCTCAGAAAGCAGTTTTGTACCTATACAGGGTGAGTCTGGGAAGACGCCCCCCCCTTTAACTTTTTTATTACGAGTAATAGAAAAAAATGGTTCATATGAAAGTTTTATTATTTTAAATATACTATTTGATGGCAGATGTTGATATTTTTTATAAAGTCAGGTTTACAAGATACGACTATCAACTTTTATTTTTTAAATAGCAACCTATAATTATTTTACTAAAATAAAAACCGCCATTTTTTTCTCTTTTCAACGGTGTATTAGTTTTTATTAATGTATCTGAAAAAATTCGAGAAAAATAAGAAAATTGAGAAATACTAGAAATAATTTTTATACAAATATTATAGGTGGCTATGTGAAAATAAACAAAATGTAACAGTGTTATACAACTTAACAAACTAAAGCAACAAATTCAGTAACAAAAACAACTTAAAACAAATGTTCAAAATTACGACCATGTTCTGTAATACAAAAATTCTTTTTGCCCTTCTCATGATTCCAGTCGATCCACCAATTATTAGAATCATATCTATTAATTCTTCTTTCGTAAACATTTGAAAACGTTTTTTTTTATTGTTTGCAAAATAAGTTAAATAAAGTAACCAGCAAATATATACTTTTTTGACATTAATTTAACACTGTTACATTTTGTTTATTTTCACATAGCCACCTATAATATTTGTATAAAAATTATTTCTAGTATTTCTCAATTTTCTTATTTTTCTCGAATTTTTTCAGATACATTAATAAAAACTAATACACCGTTGAAAAGAGAAAAAAATGGCGGTTTTTATTTTAGTAAAATAATTATAGGTTGCTATTTAAAAAATAAAAGTTGATAGTCGTATCTTGTAAACCTGACTTTATAAAAAATATCTACATCTGCCATCAAATAGTATATTTAAAATAATAAAACTTTCATATGAACCATTTTTTTCTATTACTCATAATAAAAAAGTTAAAGGGGGGGCGTCTTCCCAGACTCACCCTGTATTTCAAGAATTTGAAGTCATGCACTTGAGGACTTTATTTTAGTAAATTTTTGTTTTATATTCGCACGAGAAATTATTTTGGAGCAAACAGTCTCAAATTGACCTAAAATCAAACAACTCAAGGAAAAGAAATTTTCCAAAAGTTTTATTACTTGAAATATGTTGGTAAGTCAATTCGGATACAAGGAATTCAATACCGTTGAGCGCATCTTCTTATCATGATTAATTTTGAAGATATAGCCTCCGGAATAGTCGATTTTTCCCAAATTGTACTCATTTAAGATTTTGTTGTTTCCTGTGGCTATATCTCGAAAACTAAATAAGATATGTAGATGCGCAAAAACTTAACTCGTACGTTTAAGAAATTTTCAACTAATTTTATAATTAAATCAATTCGAACTCTCCTGCGAGAATGAGGAGAAATACGGTAAATTTCATGCGAGACCGAAAATGAGATCAAAATAAGGCGAGATCAATATTTTCTGACATGCACCTGTATCTTGAAATCCTTACATAAAATAAATATATCATCATTTTACCCATTACTGGGTGTGGCACTTTCCCGTAGCAGATCTTAGTAAATAATATATTTCTTCGCGTGAAGAGTGATTGCCGGCCATCACGTCTCGACCACCCAAAGATGTTAGTGAAGGGGAAGGCACAGGGGTAATTTTAATGTGATGAAAATTGTTTGTCGGCAGTGAGAATCGAACCCGGGTTTTCAAATGCACAGGTTAACTCGATACATCTCCTGAAATTTTATATTTTTAAACTGTTAGACACCATGAATGAATGTCGCAGTCCGCAGAAATGATCCTAACTTTAAAGTCTCCGGATAAAAAAAACCTTGTTTGGCTAAAACATACATTTTATTAAGGAGTTTCTAATTGTAAATACAATGCGTGAGCAAACATAATAAATTCTTCCCTAATGCAGTATATATGATGATCAAACTGATATGTCTCAATTTTTACCAATCAATAGTTCATCGTAGCTATAAATATTTATAAGAGTACAATGTCACTGGCCACCAATTTGCAGATCAAGATGTGAAATCAGAAAATTAACCCTTCAGTGAAAAAATTAAGAGAAAATTATACGCTCATGTCACGAATCTCTAAACGGGCCCGGCTGGGCAGGAATCACAAAAAGACGAATGACTGGCGCTGTTCGGCTTTCTGGTGTTCAGGTAGTGAGTTAGTGACGTTAAGAATAATAAGCTGTAATTAATGACGTCTGCGCCGACTGCAAGTTCTCGAATGCGACTTTCTGCATTGGCATCGAGCGCATCGTTGCCTCGAGGAACAGTTCCCGTTGATGTAACGGGTGATGGCGAAAAGGAAACTTTCACTTTTTGTAGGTTTAGAGGTTGAATTTGTGAAGGTAATAAGCACATGAATTTTATTGCTTGAGACATTATTATGTAAGTACTAAATAAATAGAAATATCTCTCATGATAGACACCTATTGTAAAGAAACAAACCCTTTTGAATGAATATATTTGAAGATTTAGGGCTGGCGTTTTTACCGTTGGATCAAGTTTTAGATAAGTTTCGGCAAAATAAACTAAATTATTGCACAAATAGTAAAAACTGTATTGAATCTCATTTATTATCAGTTATCTTAAGTTCTTAAAGAAATTATTTGTTCAGTAAAATTTTATTTCCCCAATGAGAGAAGAAAGATGGGCTTTTCATCCCTAGCAAAGGAAACAGCAACTGGAAAATAAAGCTACAATTTGACATTAATGATATACTAGTTGATATCTGTCAAGAAATTTTATCTAAATTTCAAATTATTTCTAAAAAATTACTTTCTCATAAAGTAGTGAAAAATAGTTATTTGTCAAACTAGAGTAGAAAAAGCGCCTTCCACTCGTGCTACAAAAAATATTTTTTATGATTGCTTCAAAAAAGATTTATCCGAATTTTAAATACATTCAAAGAAAAAACTAAATAAATAAATATATCTAAGCAGATCTCGGTAAGTGATATATTTTTTTTCGCGTAAAGTGCGCTTACCTGCCTGCAAATCACGGCTCCTAAAGATATCAGTGCAGGGAAAGCCACAGGGGTAGATTTAATTTGATGAAAATCTAATAGTATAATAAATGTCATATTTGTTTATTTGAATCAAAATTGTAAAATAATGTAAAGATTGAAAGTATATTAATTATTATTCTTGTAAAACAATATACATTCCATTTTTTCCCCTCTGAAAAGGAATAAATAATTTTCCTCAATATTTCGCGAGAAGAAATTTGAGTTTTCTGTACATGTCAAAAAATTATACCTACACTTCGAGAAGAAATTGTCATTCTTCCCTCGAGTGCTTTATGTACCTCGTTTTCGCCTCTGGAAATGAAACGGTACTTTCGGGAAGAAATGTCTTACTTTCTTCTCTTGATATACAGATAACTATATATCTTCGAATACTTATTATTAGTCTTGGAAAAACACCAATAGTATCTAATTTTAAATTGTAATCACAATTTAAAAGTACTAGGAATATCCTTTTAGTAAACTATTGGCGGTGTTTTCTCGGTTGAAATCCTTTGAATCAGGAAATTATCTTGGCAGGTAGTGTCCTTCAAACATAAATCTCTGTTCACTTATGTTAGCGAAAAAAATCTTCCAAAAATAGCACAAAAACTGGACCAAAAAACTTTAAATTACAGTCTTTAAATTCGCATAAACAACGCATCAAATAAACACCCGTCTATCATATGCTGTGTACACTCACAGAAGTAAATTTACTACTTTTTACAAATTACAAGAATTAAATTAATTTTGTGGAAACTTTTATTTATTTATTACTCTGCACAACAGGAACGTAATCTCAATTACAGTATATGGAGTCTAAAGTTTGTAGTGGAATCCGAACCATAACTTCTTACTTGTTAATTTATAAACGAATGTTTTACTTCGGTTTTAATTACTAGACTACGATTGCTTGTAAATAATTCTATTAAAATATTATAGGTTGGTGGTTTATTATTTACTAAAATTATTACTATAAATGCAGCAAAATTAAGCCACAAGTTGAATTAAAGTCACGTTATTACTTCCATAACATTTTAGTTCTGAACTTGTTTTGTAAATAAATTCCACACAATTGAAGTTAGACACTCAAATAAAAATGTGTACAAAAATGATCACCGTTTGAGACTGAGAAATACTGGAATAATATTAGCATAGAGTCTGTCTTCTTTCATGGGTAAAGTAACCCTGTCTTTCTTTATTAAACGATTATTGTTGGTATGATGTAATGAAATCAACAAATAGGACAAAACAATCAAACACAGCTCGAGTTCGACAGAGTGAAATAAACACACACACGTATAGGTAGAAGTTGTGCATATGATGAATGAGTAAGAGTTGCGGAGGCTTGAGCAAGCGCAAGCGAACCACTAATTTAAGATAAAACAGATGGGCCGGAACGCCCCAGGACCCGACAACCAGCATGGAAAGTGTCAGTCAGCATGCGTTCCTTTTCCAAACACAATACTCTTTTGCAGCGCCAAATCGGCCAATGACCAATGGCATTCTTGCCAAGTCGAAGGTCTTCGTCTCGTGTGCCGGCGTTCGTTCGTCGGTCGTCGCTCGTCGAAAAGATACAAATTGTTGCTGGCATACCAGAACGCTGCGCGGTATGTTGTTGCTGTTTAGTAGGCGCTCTCGACGGCGATTTGGCTTTGTTCCTCCGGTGTTGCTAACGCTATTTCCAACTAACTCGACGAGCAGAAATTCATTATCGTTCTTTAATCATGAGCGCACTTTTCTCGTTCTCCGACTCTGTTTGCTTTGCCTTGGCGTTTAGAATATTGGCTTTAGCTTTAAGGAAATGCTTGCACAGTTATTTGCTGTTTACAGGTTCGCGTAAACGGTCTAACTGTCTTGGGCAGTTCTACGTGAGAACGACGAGAACACTTATCATATTTCAAAATTGTGAATAGCTTTCTTTTACCTAAATTATATGTTACAAGATAGCATATATGTCGATATCAAGACTCGATGCCTGAATGCATAATGTGAAACAAAATGAATTGGGAACATGTATTCAAGATATGTAAAAAAAAATACGGTTCAATATTTTAAAACATTTTAATCGTATGCAGTAAAATAATATATCTGTTAGTAATATCATCTTGTCATTATCCTTTAACTAGTAATTTACATTTTATTTATATATTTATTTATGTTCCTTTCTACAACAGGAAATTAATCTAACTCTGTGGTATCGAATCGGACTGTTGATTTGAGAACTCGGCCGACAAACAATTTTCACCACATTAAAATTACTCCTGTGGCTCCCTCTTCACTAATATCTTTGAGTACCATGATTGGACGGTTGGTAACCGCACTTCACGCGTTTAAATATATCACTTACCGAAATATGCTACAAAAGAGTGCAACACACAGTAATGGGTAAAAGGCTTGTTGATATATTTATTTATTTTACCTTTTTTACTATTTTAAAAATAGTATTAATTTGGTACAACTGGTTTCCATAATCAGCATGTGACTCTTAAAATTCCGCATATTTAATTATAAAGTGGATGACAATTTAGCAAATAAAATTTCAGCGGGAAAAATTATACAAAATTTTGAGAATACATCAACGAAATTTTTGTTAGCTGGGCTCCATTTCGTGACACTCCATTTTGTACATAATATTTAGTAAAAGTTAAATACATTTGAACATTAATAAAAATATGTATTGTTTAATTAGTATTTTTTAATGTAAATACTTAATTAATGTAAATCAAATTAAATTACTAAGAGAAAAATTGGGATACCGCCAGGATTTGAAACTGGGAACTTACGAACTCCGGTTCAAATCCTAACGGTATCCAAATTGTTTCTTTATAATTCAATTTGATATATAATATTATTTTCAAACATCAATTATGGCCAGTGGCACAACAGTTAAATTTTAAACTGGGTTTAAATAAATAAATTAGAAGCATATTTCATAATTGTTATTGTTGTCAAATATTCGATTTGCTTTTATTTATTTAAACCAATAATTGTAGGTTTAAGTGAATTTATTTATTTCGTCATTTCGGTACACTCAACGTAATCAGAGAAGCTAGGTATCGAAATTTACAAAAACAAGAAGAACATGTGAATAACTCTGATGGTTGTGAAATGAATAAAACTTGATTAAGTGATTATAATTTACTTGTTAGTTACTTCTTTATAGTTACGTTTTGTTGCTTATTATTTTTTCCTGATAAAGGTATACGTTGAGTCCATAGAACTTAAACCAAAAACTGTTTCAGTGATTATGAGTCCTGAATGCCTTTTCCGCCTATTTAAACCAAGTTTAAAATGTAATTTTTTTCGGTGCAACTGTTCATAAAACATTAATAAAATATTACAAAAATAACTATTGATTCATTGATTTAATTCGTTGAATTAAAATGAAGTAATCTGTATTAAACAATTGTTTGATGAATACTTTTGATTTGCAAAAAAATCTATTTGTCACATTAAGCGCTTGTCTATATTTAATTGGGAACATGGGATAGATGTAAGTAGTGAAAAGTCTTCAACCGAATCGACCTTCTAATCACCAGAAGAATTCTTCTCAAACTACAAACTTATTTTTACAGTTTACTAATCCTAAGAACTGAACCATACCCCACACACACAAATTCCTCTGGCATGACATGCAGAGAACATCGAGTCAAGTGTGCTGTGCTGTCACACACTGTCACTAGTGTCACTAGAGTGTCAGTGTCGTGTCCCAGGGAACACAACAGGACCGGGAACGGGATGTAGTCGAGCGGCGTCACGGGAGACGACGTCGAGCGCTTGGCGCGAGACAAGGTTACAGGACGGTTCAAAACACGCTGAAGAGAAGGTGACGCGAAGACAAGGGGAGTGACTCGCAAATGTTCTAGGAAGGTTTAGAAGTGTGGACAACAAATAGGCGGGTGGGAGGATTGGTATGAGTGCAAGTTGAAAGGATTTCCTGGTTCATGAAACTAAATACATTTTTGAATGTAATTAATTGGGAAAACTGCAAAATAATGATAGATTTTGATCCTAGAACTGTCATTTAACTGATAAAAACATGACTTTGATTGCTTTTAAAACAATAATAAAGAGAAAAATAAGTACTAAATTATATATTATATAGCTTCTTAATATTAGGTACCTTTTAGATGAGATAGCTCAGTGGTATCAAGTCGGTCGGTAAATTTGAAAACCCACAGCCGACAAATAATTTTCACCACATAAAAACTAGATCTGTCGCTCCTCCTTAACAAATACATTTAAGGGGCACGATTTAATGGTTGGTAACCACACTTGATGCCAAGAAATATATCACTTACCGAGATGTGCTACGACAGAGTACCACACTTAGTAATGGTTAAAAGGGCGTGACGATATATTTGTTTATTCATTTTATTTTGGATCTTTTCTTAGATATGTTTATTTTGCAAATAAAGTGCGAATAAAAACTAATCTCTATTCGATCAAAACTCTAGAGGATTTACTTTCTGTTAAATCTATTTATCGATATTGTTCATTTTCCTTTGCTAAACATTTGTAATAGTTATTTACATTGCAAAACCGTTATACAGAAATTTACAGGCGAGCATAGAAAGGAGACGGGCGAGCGCTAGCGAGCCTGTTATCTGTGTGAGCCTGTAAATTTCAGTTAACGGTCGAGCATTGTACAATGTTTTATGTGCAATTGAATCGCAATATATGTATATTTAATAAAATTAATTGCAATAGTATAACGTAATAACTAAAATGTTCAATCAAGGTAGACTTCGAGAATCTGACAGATTTTGTTTAATCAAAAAATATTTAAGTGTCAAACGTTTAAAATTAGATATGTTGTCATGATAACCAATGTCAACAGCCCGTTATAAATTTTACACGGGCTAGCACGTTATAAGTCTCGTAACCCCTAGAGACAGAGTTAAGTAAACAGTTCATTACGATTCAAATGTACGTAAATTATTTTTTCTGAAATCATCAAGAAAATGCCTACTTTCCTGACGCATTTTAGTATGGAAAGTAAGTGTTTACCAAAACATTTGCAAAACAGACTAGTCAGGAAAGTACTTTATCTGACTCAAATAAATAAACTAAAAAATTTAATAAGATTTTTATTTATTTTTATCAATAATATTAATACTAAATATACAATTGCTTAAAATACTAAAATGTATGTATGACACTGGCGAATTTGAAGCTAAATTTATTGTTGCAATCGATAAATTACTTGGAGATTCAGTAAATAAAATAAGCAAGTAGCACATTTGCTGACAAATTATTTTGCTTTTTCCAATCCATGAAAATTTCATACTCTTTATCATATCGGTCTTTGGACTTGCTCGGTAATAAATTTTCAACAGCCGCAGTTGCTTGATTTAAGATTTCAGGAGGAGTACTTGAAAATACCGCCTCATACTCATTTTCATCTATATTTTCCAACATTATGGGGTAGATGGCTCAGTGGTATCGAGTCGGCCTGTGGATCTTGAGAACCCTGGTTCGATCCCCACAGCCGACAAACAAATTTTCACCAATTTAAAAATCTACCCCTGTGGCTCCCTCTCCACTAATATCTTTGAGGGCCGTGATTTGACGGCTGGTAACCGCACTTCACGCGACAAAATATATCACTTACCGAGATCTGCTTAGGCAGAGTGCCACACCCAGTAATGGGTAAAAGGCGTGATGATATATTTATTTTATTTTATTTATATTTTCCAACATTATAAAGAAATCTTCTCTGTAAACAATAATACTTTTGACACAAATATGTTCAATAGATTTTTCACATAAGATGTTGTTTTCAACAACTTTTGTTATCACCTTGGGTATGTAGTTTCCTGCCAATATGATTCTTACCAAAAAATTAAACATTTTTAAAAATTGATTATTAATTATATTGATAAAATATAAATATGAACGATTTCAGAAAAAAATAGTATACATAATACGTCACGAAAGTGTTTTACTTGACTCAGCGAATTAAAATACTCGGCCTGACGGCCTTGTACTTCAAACAACCCCTTCGTCAAGTAAAGCATCACTTACCTGACTTATTATGTAATATACTATTATTACATTAATTAATAATATGAGAGTTGGATAACAAAAATAAAATATTTTTGAATGCAAGTTATTTCATGGATCAAAATGATAATGAAATATCACTTCGAGTACTGCTCTCAAAACCTATAGTGATAATTAGAATTACCAGAATATCCGGAAATTATTATGAACAAAAAGAATTAAAATTGGGTTTAATATATTTATAAATTGTCGTATTAGATACTTAAAATAAGCAAGGAAAGTAAAAGAACCCTCAGTGAAGAATAAAATAAAAGCATCTAAATGAATAACAATCCCATAACCATAACCATAAATCTCAGCAGACCATAAACACCCAATAACAATAATTGGCATGGTCCACAATCCAAAACACACAAGATGTAACAGTGTATTCACAAACATATGTGTCGGCTGGGCTTGTGCACAAGAACCTCTCAGTCGCTCTCTCCGAGGGCAGAGCGCATGATTTAGTGACTGTGATCCACGTTTAGTGCGCTCGCTGTAAGTTATGAGTGGTGGTCCTACTACCAGGCTACACGGCTATTAGCCAGCTCATTGTGAATAAGTTGTAACGTGAAATTAATATACTGCTCGTGCTGCTGCTGCTGCACACATAAAATCATCATAAAAAGATGAGTTGCGTTCTATTATATTAGGCGATTTATGATCTTAAGGGGATGATTATTAGTTTGTTGGCTCAATTGAAATGTTGGAGCAGGTTGCAAATGGAATGAT
Source organism: Pterostichus niger (assembly GCA_947425015.1). Taxonomy (NCBI): domain Eukaryota; kingdom Metazoa; phylum Arthropoda; class Insecta; order Coleoptera; family Carabidae; genus Pterostichus; species Pterostichus niger. The sequence continues at coordinate 32,679,477 of OX380341.1, forward strand.
GTATGACGGTAATGCTACAACTAATTTTATTATTTCATTAATGGGCATTATACTTTTAATTATTAATTTACAAGCAAATTTATAAAATGAGTTATTCGGTTACACCAAATTCTAAACTAAGTTTAAATAAATAATAATTAAATGGAATGTTTAGACGCAATCTCAGTTATACATTTGACTTGTAGTTTTTTTTTATTTACAAAATAAGTATTGTTTGTATTAGAATGAATGTTAATTAACTTCAAATTAAACTAATTTTGTAAAGTATTGGTTTTTAATTCATTTATTAGATTTTGTAGCTGTATTATTCAGCAAGAGAGTGAGAATCATGAAAGCCCGTAGGGCTCAAATTGCTATTGCCAAAGTGGCAACAAGTTTGAGAAAGAAACTTCTAATTTATCTAACTTTCGAATAATATTTAAGTAGATTATTTTTGGATTCACACATTTAATTCAAACAGAAGAATTTTTTTTTATGCATTGACAATTTTAAATATACTGCTCAAAATTGTGCAGAGCTATTTCAAAAATTGAAAGTAAATTTAAAACTATATAATCTATTCAAATATTTGTAAGAATATCTAATTTATTATTTTTCTTAGAAATACTTAAATATAATTTATAGTTTTAATTTTGGAGATATGTATTTAAAAAGTCATTAATTTATTTAATATTAAGTTCTAATTATACATTAAATTTTCGAAATATTCCTGTAATTTATTTGATAACTATCTATTGGACATTTGTCAAACAAACACAAGCTACAGTGTAAGAGCTTTACTCTTAGTATAATAATGACTGGATTAGTTAAAATGCAACCACGTGATAATGAATAAAACATTTAATTTAATTTATAGACAAAGTACTAATAATAAAAAATATAACTAAAAATTTATTGAAAATACACCTCATAGATTATGGATTTGTATAAATTTTGTTTGATTTATCTAGAGCAGCTCGAATATTTGAATAAATTCTTTATAGTAAATTATTTTACAAAAATATAAAGTGTCTTCTGAAAGAAGAAATCAAATTTTAAAATTCCACTATTTTACGGATAAATTTCATTTAATCTTCAATTGTATGTCATGGAAATAAAGAGCTATTCTTGTAGCATCAATTTTCTTCAAAATATGTCAGAAATTTGCAAATACAGCTATATATATTTATGTAAAGTATTTTCAAAAGAATTTGATATTTGACTAATTCGACAAAAAAAATATTTCAAATTAATTTGGAAAAAATGCTTTAAGTAATATATTCGACAAATTTAATTTTCTACCGATTTTATCAAAATAAATATGTACAAATACACACAAAAATATGGATATTAAATAAAGGAGCATTCTTTTATTTGAATAATAAGTTGATTTATATTTAAAACTTCTAATTCAGAATAATGCACTCTTATTTTTTAATGTTTATTATATATTTTTTAATTTATTTTATCTATGTGTAATCAAGCAATGATTCAAATATGTATTATTTTTAAAAAAGGAACCTACAAATTATTATGAATAGCCATTTATCATTTAGTAAATTCAATCTTTCTTTCGCATGTTTAGATGCTTAGATACCGCATTATAAGATATTAAAATTAATTAACTATTAAATAAACACTTCTATTTTTAATATCTTTCTTATTTATGTTCTGCACAAAATATTTAAAAAAGTATCATTACTTACATTACATCACTTGAACTTAAATTAAATTAATTGTATTGTAAGTACTTGTTACTAATATTTGTTTTATGCAATATAAAACTAAAAAATAATTATGAGTAAATCTTATACCGTGCACATACTTGTTTCGAGGCTAATGTTATAATTTATGAATCATAAATTTAATTTAATTTGGCCACGGTTATAATTGTCACAATTAACGCCTCAAATAAAATTTATGATTGAAATGTGCCCCAATACAAGTCTGCTAATGGGGAGTGAATTACGTGAAGGGCTGTAATCTGAGTGTAATCCTGGGCTAAATCAGACGGAGCAACCCTTGCGCGCTGCTGACGCCGCTGACATCTACTCTGCATGCTCGCGTGTAGCGTGTGTCGTGGCTCAACCGCAACTCTACTGGCTAATACGAGGATAATCATGTCATTCAAACACTGCCACGATTTTATATTACGTTCTGCAATTTATTTGTCATCATCTGATTTTTATTGAGATATGTTTATAGCCACTAAATATTACAAATATATTTAATTTGATACTGATGAAATTAGATAAATTTATAGAATAGAATTAAAAATATTTACCTTAATTTTCACAAAATAATTGCGTAACGTAATGTTATAAACTGATACGATCACTTTGCATTAATTTAGTTGAAGTAAATTTCGCACTAATTAAATTATTAAATCCGTGTTAAAAGATTGTAAGGAAAAAAGAAGTAACTGAAGAGAGTTGGTGTTGTTAGTCAACAAATAACGAATTGGCAACCCTGGTAGCGAAAGAGTTAGAGGTGCGCGTTCTCGTAGAGTTGGCGTGTGTGAGTGTGATGGCTTGGTGTGACTCCACCCCCGGCGGAGCGCAGACGCAGGACTCGGCGACCGGCCCGCCCCACCACTGTTGCATCTCATTCTGGCTCTTGTCAGAGGCCGCAGCGCGCTCACTTGGCGCGACCGCCCCCCGCGCCCCACGGCCCCGCCACCAGCGGATTGGTGCGCGCTCAGTGCCGTGGCGGCGCTCTTAACGTCGGGACGCACTCGTCCATCACTATCATATAAACCGCCACGTGACGTACAAGTGGCGTCAGTTATTGAGAAGCCGCCGTCAAGGTGCACGCACGCACTCCTTCCTAGCCTACGTGTCCCCACCACCACCACCACCAGCACCACCGAGCAGCCGTGCCGTGTGTGCTCGATCATGCCGATGTCATTCAGTGGCACTTGAGCACCTCGCACAGCTCGGGGCGAACTCGGCCGCCGCATCGTAAACTTAACGCGGGACAGTTTTATGGCCTGGACCACGTGCCAGCGCGCTGCCGCTACAGCCGCACACTGTGTTTACCACTCAATTAGGGACTAAGTGACAAACTAGCCGGATGAAATTTACGACCCAGTGTTACGTTCTTACTGCATTCTAATCGGAATCGGAAAGTGACAAACTGTTAACTGTTCCACTTGTGTTGTTTGTTGTGATGACTGTCATATTCGTGTGAAATGTGATTGATTTACGAACGATGTAATTCCATTCTACTTGAACTGTTTGTGTTTCGTCAACGTGAACCACTTGTCACCAGTTGATCATTCAACATGAGCTCGTACCAGTTCGTGAACTCGCTGGCGAGCTGTTACGCTAACCAGCAACCGTCGCGGTCCGGGGCGTCGCCTGTGGACCAGCAGCACCAGGCCACGAGTCCCGGTGCTGACTATTACAACCCTAACGCGGCCGCGGCCACAGGTTACCCACCGTCGTGTTACTCGCCACCGCAAGTCACGGGCCACCATTACCCACAGCATCCGTACGCTACGCCGGCGTCGGCGGCGGCGGGCGCACACATGCAACCTAGTGGCATGGTGGACTACACGCAGCTGCAACCGCAGCCCCAGCGCCAACACCTGCACCACGCCAGTCCGGCCGGCGCCGCATCCCCTGGCTTGCTGCAGGCACAGCCCAGCGCCGCCGCCAGTTGCAAATACGCCGACTCCACATCCAGCACAAGTGTGGCCTCGCCGCAGGACCTCAGCACCAGCGCGCCTCCGCGCAGCAGTCCTCCGCCTAGCACCGTCACCGCCGCAACCGCCGCTGCCACATCCAAGACATCCCCCTTGTCGGTCAGCACGTCTCCGCAGGGCAAGCCGCCTACCGCGTCGTCCACCGTCTCGCAGAACCTATCTTCGCCGGCCTCCAGTACCAGCTCCACGTCTTCGTCAGAGCGCACTGCCAACTCCAACAGCAACAGCAAGTCCGGCTCGCAGAGCAACCCGCCGCAGATCTACCCCTGGATGAAGCGAGTTCATCTTGGACAAAGTAAGTCACAATACCTACTATCTAACGATTAAAAAAATACCCGAGTCATTTGTATCTTTAACACTAGTAGAATAGCCAATAAATCAAATCGGAAATCACTTAAGTTACGAAATTAAATTACTGGAATTATATCTTACAACTCAATCAGCACGAATAATTTATATCTTATACTACGGAACATGTCAAACTCATCCAAAAATATTAATTTACCAGGTAGTTCATAAAACAACACACAAAAAAAAACTATCAGTCATAATTTAGCTTAATAATATTGTAAATACGTGTACCAATCAAAACCAATATAAATTAGTCATTAATCATTATCAAAACATATCGTCTAATATTAAGCATCAAACAAAAACGTCGTTAGTCTATAAGTCACTGAATAAGAAGTATGAAATGATTCGCAAGTAAAGAAACAGCGAAGCCTAATTATAACGCTGGATAAAAAATCCAGATGGTTAATGTTTGCATTTATCCGTATATCCTGTCATAAAAGCGCGCATTTAGCAAGCACTACACATGCACGTTATTAGCGCAGTTCGACCGACAATGAGATAACAATCATCCTGTTTTCCGGTTTGTGTTTTCAGTTCTACCACAATCTTCCATTTGCAAATTACAAATTATGCTTCAATCCTATCAATTTTTAATCTAGCATTGCTATTATTCGTAAAAATTTCATAACCAAAATATATGTCAAAACAGCCATTTATTGTGGTAAATAAATTATTTTTCCGAATTTAAATCAACATTTATTAGGTTTTTTTTAATGAACTTATTCTGTTGACGACGATGTTTCGAAAAATATTTGTAAAACATTATTATTCAAATAAATAACAGTAATTTGCAGTTTACGACAGATTTATGTTCTGAAAATTGTTTTTTAAATGTCACAATATGTGTAACAATATTTTTAAGAAGTTTCGTTTTACAAGCAAGAGTTCATGAATTCAAATTTAATTGATTTGTCCAACTAAAAAATTCCACTATAAGATTCGTGTATTGAAATAATTAAAATTAATTTCTTGACGTCCAGGGTAGAAAATAAATAAGCTAGAAGTTAAACTTTAAACTTTGCTTAAATTAATAAAAGCAAATCGAATATTTGATACCAATATCAATTATTCCATATGACATATACTCGTTGCTTTGCATTTATTTAAACCAAGTTTTATTCATCGCATTTAATTAAATAGAACAGACAGATTTGTAAAACAAATACAATTTTTAGTTGGAATTTTTAACTCTATATTTAGGTAATTCATAAGTCAAATAAGTAAAATATAATGCATTAATTGTTGCGATGAAAAAATGCAATCTAATATTAGCTTCAAATTTATGGTTAATAAATAGCAATAATTTCAAAATTCGGAAAACAAAATTATGAATTTGTTTGGCGGAAATAGTAGCAGTACTATTCAGTTCATAAAAACGTGTCATATTGTAATTATGAATTATAAATTAATAGAAAAATGTAGTGGTTCTTAGTAAATACTAAAATATTTAAGTAGGTGCAACTGTTCCAATTAAAAGTCAATTAATCAAACATAAAGAGCAGTTGATTTAAACACAAACTAAAATCCCTATCTTCAGCAAACAAACACAACCACTAACCCCCTCAAATCCTCATATTCAAAGTCTATCTCTAGATTTATCTACTATTGATGTAGTCTGCAAAAAACGCTTACAAGATCTGTCGTATAATTGAGGAAGGGCCTTTGGGCCTAAGGGCAAGGGCCGCTGTTGCTATTGCTGTGCAGCGCCGGTAGTGCGGCTATAAATCACCGAGCGTGCGTTCGTATATGCGTGCTCTCTTGCTGGTATCGGATCTCAAGACGCGGCCCGTCGGCTCTGGCTCCGGCTTCAAACCAGAGACCGGACACGGCGGATACTAAGGCCCACGGCACCGACCGACACGAATCGTGCATGTTGTTAACTCACGTGGTTTGTTAGAGATAATGTTGGGATGTGATCGAAGAGCGGAGAAGGTACCAAACATTTAAATGAAATCATGTTAAATTGACTTTAAACACCATTAAGTGTTCACGATTTACATCTTGTATGCTACATTAAATATAAACCAATTTTTTAAAAAAGATTTTTATTCATATTTTACTAAACACAAATTAAAATATTTAAATTGTTTGTAGTTTATAATTATCAAATTATATAAACAATTTATAATTTTTTTTAAGATCGGCCTTTCATACGTCATTTAGTGACAAAGTGAACAATTGCAGTCAAAGGATCTTTACTGGTCTCAAAAATTAATATTTTACATTTCCGTTTTGTTTCTATTATTTTACTTATATTAAACACAATTTATAATATAATTTTTCTATGATCGGCCTTTCGTACGTCATTTAGTGGCAAACTGAACAATTGCAATCAAAGAATCACATATGAATTTTTATATTTTCGTTTTGTTTGTATTGTTTTCCCAGTTATCTACATTAAAATTTTTTATTAATTACAATTCAAAATCAATTAATCTTCATTGCCGATCGTAGAAAATATGTTGTGTATACTTCTGGTTGAAAGTATCTTTGCAGACCTCCACTATTTGCAGTTCTCGCTGCGCTCGATCTACAATCTCTAGCCTCGGTCCACAAACAACTACTTTCAACCCTTGGTTTAAAAATAACTATTTTATCTTCCTTTACGATTAAAATAAATGTTTTGGAAAAATTAAAAACAATGTAGATACAAAGAAATGCATTTTATTTAATGAATTCAGCCTCATTAAAAAATGCAATTATAACTAATATTAAATATATACTATAACTGCGACTAACTTACTATATTGTTGCTGTCAGATTCTTTCGGAATCAATTTTTAAAAAAATTCAAATATATTAATATGCATTAAGCTCTGTACCAAATTATTTGTTTTATAATGAAATAAATACGAAAAAAGATAGATTTTGTTTGGTCGCGTTACATTAAATTAGTTATTTAGTCTAAAATGAAATAATCATAAGTATTTAAGACAACAATTATATTAGTAAAAACACTCTTCCACCATTCGTCAAGAATATTTCAAGTTTCAAAAATATAATTAGAAATTCATAAATTGTTTTCGTAAATTTTTTTACCGATAAAACAATTTTATTTTTCACCCCTTTTTCCTACATCTACCACCTAATAATATAAATTAAATAAGTAATACAGTCTTTCCACATAATAATATATTATTAGAAAATTATAATCAATCAATAATTGAAATTTTTAAAATACCTAATTAAAAATTATATATATTTAATTGTAGCATTAAATATTACATAATATATATATTTATGTTGGTAACCGCACTTCACGCGAAGAAATATATCACTTACCGAGATCCGCTTACGGCAGAATGCCACACCCAGGAATGGGTAAAAGGCGTGATGATATATTTATATTTATTTTTACAATAATGTAAAGTGTTTTCTTAAAATTTATTCAAATAAAACAATATATAAAATAAACATTTCTATCAACAATTTGATTCTATATTTTACGTACTTAAGTAACACTGGATATATAAAAGCCGGCGATGAAACTATCCATTACACTTTGTAATATTTGCATGAAGTAATTAAAAAGCAATGAAAGTATTTGAAGACTTAAATGGATTCTGTTTGAAACTATAAGGTAATATAACTTTTTTGCATTTTATATGCTAATGGTAAATAAATTCGTTTTTATAAAATCATACATTGAATGGTGTAAAATGACATTTATAAAACGCAAAGTCTGTCAACGTGTTATTACAAATTATAGTGTATTTACTTTTTCCCTTTAAAACGTCAATTCCTTCATGCATAAATAAAGCCTTTGCGAGAAAAAAAATCGAACTACCGAATGAAAAATCAAAACAAGACTATTAATGACGGTAAAAGGCGCCAATATCCACTGATCATTTCCGTATGAAGCGGCAAACGTACGTTTTGTAATATTACGAAGCTTTTAGTTTATACCTGATAATTACATGCGTTAGAAATTGCATTTTAATGAGGAAGTTCGGAACATTATTTTAATGTGGCGGAACAGACTTGTTGGGTGGTTTATGCGTTTCGCTCGCGGTGACGAATGCATTCCATTTACTCGAAGACGAAAAATGCTGAATACGGTTATTTGCGGAGGGCGCAACGACGGAACGCCCCAAGAAATTGCACACTTTAATTGAAGATAGAATCTATTATAAACGTATAATGTGATCATTTTACTCCTTGTTGATGCATTCGCGAGATATACCTACGTCTGTACACGCCTCCTCTGTAATTATCATACGATAATTACTTAATTAAAACTCGGAATCTCGCACTGTTTCTCGGAAATATTGCGCGATGCACGCCCGATTATAATATCATGAAACAGACAACTCAACTAGCGGACGATACCAATTTTACAATTATACTTTTCTATCATAAAGGAATTATAATTAATCACTACAACACAAGTTGCACTCTCGTTATTAAATTAGTACCTCGATTCTAGATTAGAAAATGTATTATTCTATACTGAACTAATGAAAACTGTCACGGCTTCGCAGTATTTGAAAAAATAGTAAGTATATTATAATTATTGTATTTGTATCGTAATTTGTAATAACTCATTATTTTGTATGCAATTGTCAAAAAAATACGTTTATCATTTACGTACGAAGTTCATCTACTTTATTTTACGTTCCTATTAGCGACGGCGGATAAATCAGTGCGAGGTTCACAAAATTACACTTAGTCCGGATTATGACATATGTCTATTTTTTAAATGTAGAAATTGAAAATATTAATTTAAATGTTATTTCAAATATAATCAACTTCATTTGCAGATTTATTTATTTTAATTTTACTCCGATGGAGTAAAAGTAAAATTTATATCTTGTGAATCAAATCAGAGAGTGTCACTTTTATGATGTTTAAAAAAAAACAACTATTGTATCGGCCACTGCTACTGGCAAATTCCGCTAACATTTATAAAATAGCAAATATTTGCGATTTTATACATTTTTCATAGTTAGATATTATCATAATAATGTGTAAAGTAATCACTTTACGCACTATAATTTATTTTATGTATTGTGTACTAATTTTTCTATAATTTGCTCAATAAAATAAGAATAGATTCATTAGTATACAGAGCTGATACTTTACATCAATAATTTGGATATTTTTAGTCGTAGACATGTGTGTTAATAGCTGTTAATGTAACAAGTATATAATGCAGGACTTTATTGGACGAGCCACAGTTTTGGTTGGTAAATAAGGCGAGTTCTATAAAGTCTGATTATGTACGAGTTGCATACAGAGCTTTATGAGGCCTTAAAGGCGATTTACTTTTTTTAAAAACGTTAATGTAAAATTTTAGTTTTGTATATATTATTAAATATATTATTAAATTTATAAAAAAATGTAATAAAGGTGTTTATAATGTCTCAAAAATTAATTAATTAATTAGGTATAATCATTATTTTAACTGTTATTTTTTTGGAATTGACATGAGTCCAGTTTTGAAATTTTATCGTACTTCTCCAATAAAGTAGAATTTTATGAACTAGACGCTAAACACTGACATAAATCAAGTAGTTATAATGCAGCCGAACATTAATATCTTTATAGAACGTGTATGGAGCTTTTACTGCAATATTTCTATTGGTTCAAAAATATCACTTTACGCATTTGTTCCGTAATAACCTATGGAACCAGTTTTAACCAAAAATTAGACTAGAACAAGGAAATAATTTTGATTTAGCTATATTTATTTATTTAGACTACTCTACACAACAGGAACTTAATCCCAATTACAGTACCGGGTTCGCACTCACCAAGTCGTGTTGTGATAGATTATATATATAGAGCTTGAATGGGATTCGAATTCTGGATGTCCGAACCGTACTGCCGAACATATATACATATCCCTAACATGTGATTAGAAGTATTCTGCTTTTGCAAGTTTGCTGGAGTCCCTCCTTCATCTTTCTCAGTCCTCTACCTATCTCCTTAGTCTTGCATATCCTTCGACTTTCTTCAAATTATATATCCCCATTCTTCATCTTCTTTCTACCATTCATTTTTCTAACATATTGCAATATTTCCTATCATATAATATTACAATGTTTATTAAATATGTTATTCATATCTCAATAGAGTAAAAACGTCCCGTAATCGTTGCACAATTCTCAACAAGTTTATTTTTTGGTTCGGTATCTTTCAAACCGGATCTGAGTCAGTAATGGGGTGTAAATTTTACGATAGTATCCTCACGTCATAACTTTAACGGCGAGCGTGGAGCGTCGACGATTCTAAGGCAGCGAGGGCTCGCATCTGGTCGCGCCCTTCGAGGAACCGCCCTTCAACCCGGCTCGCGGCTGCTGCCTGCTCATTCAGGAAGACCGACAACGGAGCTAATTCACAGGTGATAAATCTGGGAAAGTAAATATGCTCTACTGGAGAGAATATTACCTGTGTTATTGTGGTAGATGTTTCCGTGCTTTGGAACGACAATTTGACACTGTTAAAATATGTTTGAGGTTTGACTTTGCAAACTGAAAATTGTAAAATTTATTTATTTTTTTTTGTTACTTAATCCCAATTACAGAATAGGAAGCCTACAGCTTATAGTAGTATCTGAATTACTCAAACACAATCGTATTTTTATACAAGTTAAAATCAATGAGATTTGAACGCACGACATCTTGCTAATTAATTAAGAAACGTAAATTTTACCTCGCTATTATCCACTGGTCTACGATTGTGCCTGTATTCTTAAGCTTATATTACTTATTAATTTGCCGAGTGTAGGTAGTTTAAGTGGTAGAACAGTTATCTAGCGCATGAAAGGTTCTAGGTTAAAATCCCGGCAAATGCTCATGATTTTTCAAAATTATTACTATATTTTACGATCAGATTTTAATGGTAATACATTAATTCTTATATTGCATTACTTTACTAAAAATTTAAAACTGTTATGATTTATTAAAATATATAATAGAATATAAATATATTCCAAGCAATATTAAAAAACATCTATTATCATTTTATCTGACAGTACCGAAGATATCGTGTTCGAATCGCACTCAAGCTAAAAATATATGAACTTACATACTGCGGTTCGGTGTGTACTGTAATTAGGATTAAACTCCTGTTTTTTTATATGTGCTATAACTCCGGTTCAAATCCAAATTGTTTTGCAAAATAAGATAAATTTAATGCTAACTTCAATTCGTCTTAACCTAAGTTAAAATTAACTGGGGAAAAACGGAAGTTAAAAATTAAATAATGTTTGTAATTAACCCTATTGCGAGCTCCTTTATACTCATACTTGTAACATAGATATTATTAATTGACGACTAAACATACTTCAATTTAGTCATTTATTTTGTTATAAATATTTATAAACACACCGATGAAATAATATTTTATTTGCGCCAAAATAAGCCAATTGCTTTACTTACTAACCGAAACTTTGAAATCTGCGGTATGTATCAACCCTAAAGCTCCCCAATTTTCGCAGGTAATAAAACAAAACTAAACCAAAACAACAGACATGAAACACGTCAATAAAAAATAAGTCGGGACCCCCCAGGTACAGAGTTATAATTTAGTGTCTTTACATTGTTGTACGGCGTCACTACAACAATTCAGCACAAGGAGGGAAACCTCAAGTGCCCATATATTTTATCGAGACGTTTATCGCAATCAGGGGCGATTTGACCCATAATAGAGCCGTGAAACGGCCGCGATTCACTCGTGGAAGCGGAGTACAGTCGAGCCGATTCCGCTGAAGATGTCTCGGAACTGTTGCTTCTCAAGGGGGCCAAAATTTATGGCCTTTGAAGAATATAAAGTACAATTATGTTGTGGTTTTTTTCGGTTGTAAGAGGTGTTCAAGTTTCCTGCACCGTGAAATGCAATATTGAGATTGATTTTCTTATTGATTTATTAGGATGGGTCACATTTCAGTAAAGACCTATTTGTTTTTTACTAGTGCTCCAAGTTTTTGGTCGAAAATATAAGAAATAATAGTGGAATTCTGTGATAAATCTATAAGTGACACTAATATCTATACGCGTGATTTGACGGCTGGTAACCGCACTACACGCGAAGAAGTATGTAACATACCGAGATCTGCTATGGCAGAATGCTACACCCAATAGTGGATGAAAGACGTGATGATATATTTATTTTGTTTATTTATAAAATTTAAGATTCGTTGATGCAAACGAGCATTATGGATTTACACAATTCCATTCAACTTACGTATGAAATATACAACTGCCTTAGACTGGTTCGAATTCTACTGCAAGTTATAGTTATATATTGAGCAGTGTAATTTATAAAAATCTAAGAATTGAGCTTACTATTTATATACTTAGATAAACAGGGTGCCCCATGGACAATTTTTAAATAAAATTTGTATAGAATTAAATTCAGTATCTAAATCAATTTTGATATTTCTCTTTAGATATTTATTTATTTTAAAATCAAGTTTAAAATAAGTATGTAACAATGAAACGTGATATATTTGTTTGTATTTCTTCCAGTTTGTGTAAATAATATTAGCTTTGACAACTATTAAAATTAATTTTAGTAGTAATGAAATTAATAAAATGGAATGAGTTAATTAATTTAGATACAGAATTTAATTGTCTGCAACTTTAATTTGAAACCGTTTCCTGAAAAGTGTATCAGAAAAGGAAGCGATGATAACGTAGTATTCCAATAAAGACCAATATCTGTGTTTAATAATTTGTTAAACACATCAAATCTTATACTGTAAATCGGGTAATTCTTATCCGCCTGTCTTATAATCTACTAAGACCAATTTTTGTCCATCCGTCAACGATCCTGAAATCAGCTCTAATGTTTTTTTTTTTTAATAAAACTTGGTATTCTGTTTTTTGATTTAAAATAAACAATCTAGCTAGATCTTATCATGCAGAAAATTAATTTCATTCACCATTTTGAATGAAAATTGAGTAGAAAATTAATGAAAATGTACTTCTTTAAAATATATAGCCAATGAACTCGATATCACTAATTGTGAGATATGAGCGAAAATTCCAAAGAAAATTGGGTACAAAAGTTGTTTCTTAGTTTCTTCTTTTTCATTTTAGACCTTCCATCTTTTGAAATTTTTCCAGAGCAGCTAAATCTTTTAAATATAAAATTATAAATAAGGTACTTTTAAAAAGTTTGTAACAATCATAACGATTAGCTTGGCAGTCAACAAAAACATTGACTTCAATAAATCTTTTTTAATAACACAGCGTCAATAGTTAATTACTTACTAAGTGCGAAATAATTTATAGGCATTTACATTGACATTTAAACATTTTAAAATGTTCTGTATGAATTTGATTAACTTCGATTTGATGTTATTTAATTTCAATTTAGCACAAAACTTAACATTTAGCTTGGCACACTGTAATTTGCTCCTGTAATGCTATAATTAAATTCGAATTAAATTTTGCGTACTTCATTTCATAACCTTCGCGTTCAAAAATAAAAGCATTTGTAATTGTCACAAAATAATTACACAAGCTTTCAAAAGCTACACACGGAGTCAAAATGGACTCCATACTTATAATTAATTTTTAATTTGCATGTAAAACACGCGAAATTAAGTTCAATTAAAATCCTTAACCGTGGTTAGACTTTTAAGTTATGTTGCAATTACTCGCAAGAATAGCCGTCGTCGGCCATTTTGCGACGAAAAATACCTAACCTAAAACGTTTACAGTAATTATGATAATCAGCGCCATTTTTGCCGCGATGCCAGCGCCAAGCGTGCCCCACTTATCCGCATTCCGGGCTCGAACCCGGACTCTCGAGTCGATTAAGTGATTATGTTGATCCGCGGTAAAAACGAAAGTTTAACGACAAGTAGCAATTTTGCCAAGACGTGATTAGTCAATCCGGCAATTTCAGCCCGGCTGGACCGCGTTCGCATTCAAATTATGAAAATTGCAAGTCGTTGTAACCTATCTTGACAAAAGACAAACAAGGATAATCGTATTCATTATCGTGAATGTTGAAGGAGGAGAGAGATACTGTCTGCGTAGTGGTTACGAGATTTAATGAAAGATTGCAGCGTTAAGAAAATTGGCAGTTTAATAGTTGAGAGTTAGTTTCATATCATCATCGTGTATTTAGTAATGTTTTAATATGAGCTGGAATTAGCTTTGAGGAGAGTGCAGAAAATTGCATGGAATTATCTGTCAGGAATAATACAAGCAAATACCACTCTGCACAAAATACTTCATTTTTCCTTCAATCTTATCTGATATAGTTATTACCCGCCTTGTACTTGTATTATTTTAATTTCTTCAATCATTTTCCTAATTGGCCGTCTATTAAACTTATTAACTCTTCATGTAATATGCATGTACACATAACTACTTCTTTTTACATAAACATGATAATATGTTTATAAATTGTATGTTTTTGGCTTTTTCAAATCTTTTTATATACATGTAATGTATACAATTTAAATAGTTTTAAAAAAATAATTCTTCATCGGGAATTGTTTAGTGAGGCTATTGAGTGCAATTTAATATTTAATATCACTTCGTTATAGTATGATGTACAAGCTATTTGAAACCAATAATACGATCGCGTTATTTATTGTTCTATAGTAAAATTCATGCGAAAAATCGTAGTTTTTCCTTAATAACGATTTTATCTTGTAAAATAGAATTCTATATGACAACAATTCAGGAATTAGAGATTATTTTTTGTGTAGCCAATGAAAATGTACCTTATTTTTCATAAATACTGTGTATAACAACGAGAATTTACCACGTATAGAAGCACGAATTTGTTTGAAAATGAACCAATGAAATGATGATTGGATGATTTTTCCACTAGTGAAATTAATAAGTCATCATTTTACACTATTAAATTAAATTCCTTGGTTACCAATAAAAATAAATGCTATTTTCATAAATATCAATTCAATAAAATCTATCAAAATGTCAGTTTCTCGATGTGAAACTGCTTCTACAGAAGAATTTTTGTTTGTTAAATTATCGCGCAAAATATAACTCTTAATATGATATCAGATAATATTACGATATGAACTTAAATTCGTTGTTATGGAAATATAAATACTATAATTAGCAATTATTATATCATTTGTTATATTAATTATGATTATTTTGGTAACTAAGTGGAATATACACATACTATGCGTGTGCTGTGAGTTTATTTTAACATGAAACTTGGGATTTGCCATATCTATGGTTACGAATTTAATAACAATGTATCAGAGCGTTTATTTTAAAATGATACATATGTTATGAAGCTAACAGTTGTATTAATTAGTGTCATACTGTTATTATCGATTTGCTACCTGTAAATAATTAATATGAAGTTATATGAATATGGAGAAAAATGTGTCAACTGTGGAATTAAACTCGGGTTTTTAAATCTACAGGTCAACTCGAATCCACTGAGCTACTCGTATCTATCAAATTGTAGTAAAATTATATTAGTGTTAATTTAATTATTTTTAATGTGATTTAGCTTAATTGGAATAAACCCAAATTCAAGATTAATTAAAATGTTTTTTTTTGGGAATCGGGTTGTTAATGAAGTAAAAAACAAAACGGTAGTAATTTAAATTTTACTATAACAAAAATAATTATTGATGTAACGTTTTTACAATAATAAATTTAAAAATAACCATCTCTGGATACAGGTAATTAATTATCCGCGATATTAACAATAATTGAAAAATTATGCAAATACAATCAATAATAAAAACAGTTACCGGTGTACGCAAATTACATAGTGCCAAAACCACGCAGGGAACAAAGACAGTACGATGTATCTTTCCTTGTCTGGGGAATGGTCTACTGCATGTCGGATATGAACCATTATTCATTTTATTTATACCTAGCGTCCGCTCGTAACAAAGTGCAAGAGTGTATATACACAGGCTACGAACAGTGTCTCGTGTTGCCGTAAAAAATGACTTTTTCAGCACCCGCTGCTCTAGTTCCGGATTTAAATTCTGCTGTTTTCACGAGATATGATCGGACTAATTTGGAACGTTATTTATTACGTGCTGACCTGACGTTAATTAAAAATTACATTGTGCCTGAAAGCATAGAGGTGGACAAGCACTTAGCAGCTCTGTCGTTGTTGTTGGCATTTCGTCTATTTGGTGTTTGGTTGTTGAGAAAGGCTTTGACTAATGGCTACGCATTGACATTAGTGATAATTAGTCTACGAAATTCTACACTGATTTCGTCAACTTTTCTGAATATTTATTACAGGAATTTTCTTTTATTCATAATAATGAGGACATGTTATAGTTATTTACCTGGCTAGCGTAGTAATTTAATTTTTACGGGCGAGCTGGACAGCCTCCATAATCCAGTGAGCACAGTAAAGATTAATTGTAAGCGTGCCGCGTACAAAATTTTATTTCCACCTTCACAGCCTTGTTTTATTAATCTACTTTATTAGTTTTATACAAAGATACATTTCATTTTGTAATCAAAGGTTGTTGGCGGTAGGACAATTTATAGTTAGACGTTGTTATGATGTTATGATCGTTGTAATGAAAAAACAACTACCGTCAGTGTCAATAGTAACAAATAAACTAAAAGAATGGATTTAATTCGCAACGAAGAATTCTAAGGCGATTTTTTTGCACTTCAAGAAAATATACAAAATATTGCAGATGCTGCAAGTAATAACTTTTAATTAGTGTTTTTTTATTATTATTTATTCATTTACTTATTTATCATAAATACCTATAAAGTGTTACATACATAGAAGGTGAAAATAAAATAACTTACCAGTTTCATTAGGAAATTGAGGTTAAAATAATGCTGCTTACCTGAAACAAACAAATTTAATTAGTAAGGTAATTTTTATATTAATTATTATAGCTGTTATGAGTATCATTACAGCCGCAGATGTCAGTTTGAAATCCGAGCTGATAGAGCGAGGATTTTAAGACATCTAAGGCCCGTTATTACTCATAACATCCGTGGTTTGTTCAATAGTTGACTGGTTTCAGAATATAAACACGTTAACGTCATAAATAAATATTATTTTTAGACATTCTTTTATGAGTAGCGTCATTGTCATCATTTTAAAAGATGATCAAGTAAGTGAAATACCACTTAAATTGTTGGGATTTTTATTATTACTACAGTACTACATAAAATTACGGATATGTACATTGTTTAATTAAAGGTTTCTGTAACTTATTCTCCACATTTTCAAACAGATATCACACGTGAGAAGTTACACAAAATTTATGAATTTGCCGTGAATCTACAATCAATTGCAGATATATGCGAATGTGTGATGCTCCTTTAATTTTCCTATCCAATGGTCATTAAATCCACAAATTTAAAGCATTAAGGTTATGTCTTATTTTTTAAAATGTGAACTATAATAGTTTTTCAAACATGTTTTATAAAGATGTACTACTGGCACATATGTTATTAGTGAATTTATTTGTTATTCTGTGAAACTGGAAATTAATTCCAATTACATTACAGTCGGACGGACTATAGTTTATAGTGAAATTTACACCACTCAGGTAATTATTGTATTATGTTAATATGAATAGATGTCCTATTATTCTTATTTTCTATTTTACTTGTAATTGGAACAATAAAGGAATTAATAAATTATGTCCCGCGTGTTGGCCGCGCGGATTGAGGGCCTAACTCACGATCATAAGGTCGTGGGTTCGAGTCCCACCCGTGACGGCCATACAAAGGACATATCGACATATGACCTGAGTAGTTGGTCCGATATATAAATAAAAAAATTAATTATGAAAGTAAGCATTTAGCATAATGCTGAATATGGAATTAATGGAATTAAAAGAAGCTGCATATTTAAATGAGCAAAAGTCAACGAGGATCAAATGTATGCAGATTACGTCTCGAAACCTCCGATACCATCAAATTACATTGCATTCAATTTCGCATTTCATGTATAAAATAAACAAGCCATTATCAGCTAACAGTCCATGCAAATCACTCCATGGTTCTTCAGTATAACAAGCACGCGGCATCGGGACGGAAACACCCATAATAACAGAACAGAGCACTCGCAGAGGCAGACATGCGCAGATGTCTTCATTACGACGGTGTAATTACGTGGCTGGTAATTACAATGGGCCAGGTCCAGGTATGGGATAATGGTACCTGCAGCAGTACAGCGGAGAGAGTTGTGGCGGCTGCTGCGCGACCGCGCGAATCGCGCGGATTGCGGCGGACCAGCGCGAGATGCGATGAGCTGTGGGCGGAGCGACTCGACCTGCTACTCTGAGGGCGGGAGAACTGACGATATTCATACATACTCAATCGCGATCTTTTCTTATATCACTCTTCATTTAATTACAAAATGTTCACCTTACAAATACAATATTACCTTACATAAATGTTTTACTTATTAAAAGTAAAAGTAAAAAACAATTGATTAGAATACAAATAAATATTCACTATTTTCATTGCTTGATCTAACTAAGCAAAATTCGAATCCGGAGATCCCGAGTTCGAATCGCACTCAAGCTAAAAATTATATAAACTATCACACTGCGGCTCGGTGAGTGCGGACCCTGTACTGTAATTGGAATTAAATTTCTGTTGTACAGCGTAACCTAAATAAATAAATAAAATTAATAAGTAGAATAGAATTAGTTTCACAAAATTGTTTTTTATTGTCAATTTTATTTACATGATACAAGTTGCCATGGATCTTGTATTATTCTATCATAACTTGATAATTTTAAGCAAAATATAAAACCTTAATTATTATTATTTTTTACCGAATCTGCCCTCAGCATTAATTCATATCCAGGAAATTTTTATCGTGCATTCCAACAACATAATCTGCACTCGTGTTCCACTTGTGCAGATTAATACGTTGTTGGAATGTACTCAAAAATAATTTGGAAAGAATCCATGCTCTAAGTAGATTATAAGTGAGAATTTAAATTTTACGTTAAATTTTGTTACTTGTGTAATTTGGGTGTTTTAGCTATCTCTATCATGTTAAAACCGTGCTCTTAGAACACCCAAAAACAGAGCTTGTGCTATCAGCCAATGAGATTTAACTAAATTATATAGGCTGGTAGCACAAGCTCTGTTTTTGGGTGTTCTAAGAGCACGGTTTTAACATATTATAGATTGCTAAAACACCCAAATACACTGCTCTTAAAATAGGCAAAAACAGAGCTCGTGCTACCAGCCATAGAGTTTTTCTCATGTTAATAGTATAATAGGATATCTAATCATTTATTCTTAAAATTGTGAAAATTGTATTTCCTTTCGGTAGATGACAATAAACAATCAAATAATAAAACTAAATGATAATCATTATTCATAAATATTTAACTTGGTGAAATTCCTATTTTGATCCAGCACACAATCTCTCCTCCAAGCTCTAACACGGCATCACACAGAGCATAAGGAGCGGGTTATTTATCGCGGTCGGTGGCGCGTGCACCCGATTGTACGGCGGTGCCGGTGCCGGAGACAGTTCAGGCCATTCACGAGATATATACACCTGTTGGAGTCCGCTCTGTTGTAGAGAGCGGTGGCGTGGCTGCTGCTTGTTGATTCTCGAGCCAGCGCCAGCGCTAGGATCACGAGGGATGAGATGTGATTGTGTAGTGCGTGGTTAGTGCTTTAGTAGCGGAGGTGAATGTGGAGGTGTGGCGATCGGATATTGGATATAGGATGGTAGGAATTGATTTGTTATCGGACGTATTTAGATAGAATTCATGATAGTTATTATATTTTACAATTTTTGTGCGATGGTCGCAAAGTGAGGCGGTAAGCTTGGTTAGCGCCGCACAGTGGCCGCGGAAGTGGGGTTGCAGGGGTTGCAGTAGCAACCCCTGATCATTTTTGGGGGTTGCGCCGCAACCCCTGTTCAGGACACAAAAAATAAAATAAAATATCTAACTAAAATACGAGTACGAATTCAAAATCCACCCGAGACTTCAAGGAAGTAGAAACTCTACTAATATTACTGTTGACAATTCCAGCTTCAGAATCGTCAGCCGAAAGGTCATTCAGCGGGGTTCGTCGAATTTTGACTTGAAACCGTACTTCAGTGTTACAAAAACGACTGTTTCATTTAGGTTTTCTTCATATACACAAAATTAAAACATTGGACATTGATTTAAATAAGGTGATGAAAATAAAGTAAAATTGTCTTTTTCAATTTATACATATGTAAAAACTTTATAAAACTGTTACATTAATTGCCAAAAACAAATTATATTACTAATATAATGTATCTCACCTAATTATTCATTTTAATTACCTAAATTTATCTGTGTTCTATTTTTACACCGGTCAAAAAAATTTCGCAACCCCTTTCGAAAAAAGGTTCCGCGGTCTCTGGCGCCTCACGAGGGCACAACCTACACTGTGGGATAAGGAATAGTTAGTAGCATAGGTAATAAAATTCGGATTCTCTGCGGTATTTAGATTGTAACAAATATAGCTTGATTCATATTTGTATTGTGATCAAATTGTTACAAAGATATAGAAGATTATTCCGCCTTTAAGAATATTAAATAAGTGGAACGTATTTCGAATGAAAGTTTGGTAAAACAGTTGTATTCATATATTGTTTTTGTGATATCCTTGATAGACGGAGGTGACATACTGAGCGGTGACCGCAACATTGGAACATATAACTTTAACATGTACAGTCATATTTTTATAATTTTTTGCTTGCCTTATTATTTTAGAGAAAAAAACTTTAAAAAATATTATCGAGCATAAAATTCTACACTAAATTCAATAAACAGAATTAATTTCGCATGTTTTATAACGCCAGAAATTTAATTGAAAATTAGCTTAAAAATAGGGATAGGCATGGAAATGAAATATAATTAAACAGTTTTATGCTCTACAACATTTATTTGAAGCTTTTTTCTATAAATTAATAAGGGAAGCAGGAAATTTTAAAAATATGGTTTTACAGAACAGGTAGCGCTGCCATTGCGCAAAAGTTCAAACGAAAAATAATAAGATTAAACTTTCCTATTTTTGCTAACCGTGCTGCATTTATAAATCGACAAGAAGTATATCTTCGGGCGATTTAATATAATGGAAATTGGTCTTTTCACACAAATATCATTTACGCGCACAATTCATTCTGCAAAATTCAATTTTTTTTGTAAACAGCCTAATAAAATTTTATTACTGGACTGTCAGCTACTTTAGCAGGCTGTTCTAAACCAATCAAAAACACGATTACAAAATGTCGCTTACAAATACATAACTTTTTATTTTTTCTGAAGTTTTTAATGAACATTATTTAGTTGCCTACAAAATTTTGTGTCGCCTAACTTTTTGTTCGACGATAAATAACTATTGTCGGCAAAATAATCAAATTTAAGAGAACCTTTAAAAGATATCTAATATTAACTGTCGATATTTCAATCTCCTGAGAAAGTTTCTAATAAATTTGTCTATGAAACACAAAATACACATCGAAATCAAAGTTCTAATTATGAAAATTATATTAACTGTCATTTTTTGTTGTGCTTTGTGTGCTTTTTTTGTGGCTTCTTGCCGGACCATCTATTTAGTTTATATACCGCTATTACGCTCTAATCCGCGTTCTAGATCTTCAGTTAACAGCAACGAGGATTTTTCTGGATCATCACCTATCCAAATAATCCCCGCGCGCAACGATGCTTAACTCATGTTATTGTTTGTATCAGTACCAACAAGTTGTGCCATGGTCGGTGACAAAACTATTTTATTAAAAACTTTGTTAGAAGATTAAAGTAACGGCCCTAAGAAACAGTATAACATACAGAGTATGTCTTTATACTTCCAGAAATAAAATTAAGAATATATATTATAACATATGGCTCAGTGGTATCGAGTCGGCCTGTGGATCTTGAGATTCAGGGTTCAATCCCCGCAACCGACAAACAATCTTCACTAAATTAAATCTACCACTGTGGCTCCCCCTACACTAATATCTTTGGGGGCTGTGATTTGACGGCTTACGACTTACCGAGATCTGCTTAGGCAGAGTACCACACCCAGTAATTGGTAAAAGGCGTGATGATATATTTATTTTATTTATTTATATTAACCATATATCATAGAATGATTTTTACAAAATTCTCAAATTTAAGAACATTTCATCCACGCTTACAAGTTTCTTGTGTTAAAAGTAAATACGAGTTGGTGAACCAATTAGAATCAAGATCAAATATGTGTCCTATGTAATCACGCTGTAATCTCCCATTGAATGGACTTTACATTAGCACTTTTATTTTGCGTATTATTTATTTATAAAAATAATTATTATAATGTAAGAACGTTTATAGCATATAAAGAAGCCTTTCATTTTAAATCTCCAAATATATAACAATCATTTTTAAACAGTGTGAGTAAAACAAGATAGAGTCAAATCCAACAGCACACGTCACCTAACCACCCTTCTCATTCAACTTTGAGTTTTTTCGAGTCACCGACACCGCAGACGTGTTATTTCGTTTTATAGAAAATCCATTTGTGAAATTGGAGACGAACCGCGCGTGTATGTAATGTGTACGTTGTCCGTGCAGTGCTGCTAATGATATTATAATAGATGGTTGCGCTTGCTGTGCATGTGCATGTGTGACCACGACCACGCTGTGGACGACGCAGGTTGGGGACTCTTGGATCGAGGATGGACTGGTTGAGATCCCCTGGGATAGCAGGGCGCGTCAAGTGTCGCGGTCATTTACTGAGACAGGACCGTCGTATGAATATGGAAACTGATATTTGAATTGATGTATGGTTTGTTTTTCTTTTGGTTTCAAAGTTTCACTTTATTGCGGAAGAAAAACAAGCAGTTGGTTTGGAAAGTGTGTTGCTAGTATCGCTTGTTCAACTTGGATTTAAAATATTGTCACATGAATTTAAATTTAATTAAATTAAACTTCAACCAAAAGTAAACATGTAACTTTATTAAATAAAGCAAATATCTTAAAAACTTCAATAATATAACTTCATAAAAAAATATGTCCGAATGATCTAATTTTGTAATATGTTAAATGGAATTCATGCTTTAGTAAAAAACAGAATTTTAAAGAATTAAATTTTTCAATTTATTTGGCGACGTTTCGATCCATACTTTTGGCCAGTTTCAAGCAATAGTTATAACAATATTAATTAGTTATATGATTTAGTTTATAAAATACTTAAATTTTAAAATAATTTAATACTTGGGTGATAAAGAAGTTCAGTTTTTCTTAACAGGGTGTTAAAAAACGTTACAAAACTTTGCAAGCACATACATTTAGATGTGTTAAAAAAGGTTAAAGATATTTTAGTGTATTTGATGTACTGGTTTCCAATTAAAAAGATTTTTTTAAAATTTGCTAAATTAAGGGTGGTTCGTCTTAAGTAAATATTTTTAGTACAACTGGTTTGGTAGGTATTTCTAACATATTAAAAGTTAAATCATGGCACTATAAATGTGCACATCAAAAGCCATTCCTTTAATTTTCTAAATTTTGAGAAATCTTTAACTGAAAATAATAAATATACTTTTAAAGTTTTTATCTTTTTTAACACCCTATATATCGTATAAAGATCAAATTTAAATGTTATATTTCTGTTGAAATATTGTATGAAATTTTCTATCAAATGCAAGCGCAGCTTCGTTTCCTTCTTTTCTTATCTTTTCAGATTCGTTGTTAAAGAAGTGAGCGTAAGTAATTTGAGATGTTTTGAGCATGTGCAACGTATGTGAAATGAAAGATTAATACAAAAGTTGTATAGAGACAAATAGATGGATGTGATTGAAGATTTGTTGCGTGATGAATGATTCCGAGTGTGATGAATAAATGTGCTTGTATGAAGGGAGATATGAATGAGGATGGTGTATTAGGATGAGAATGTTTGACGAAGACTGATCATTTGATTAATCTGATGATTGAATCTGTAGTTAATGATTTTAGGTTTGGCCACCCTATTTGTCAGCTACTAAATATTTATAAATATTGGCATAATGATCATATTTTCATGTCAAAATGTTCGTTGGCTGTGGCCATATATCAATCACAAATTTACTAATTAAAAACAACACACGGGTAATTATTTTTTTAACACTTAACACTGTTTTGCATTGAAATGTTTCATACAATGAACCTATTTTGAAAAAACGATCCAGTTTGCTACCACCCATGTCACTATATTTTTTTTAAAGTCCCGTTTCTATGAATGATCTAAAATTATCTTTCTGAGATTTTCGTTGTTTAGTCAAACTGTGCTATCCGCTGTGCAAGCATTAAGACATTAAAATGTGTTCAAACTGTTTTTAAAATCACAGCATATGCAACTAATCAAGAAGCATCACTTTTACGAAACAATCAAAGAATATTATTTATAATAAAGTATAAAATTCTACTAACATCTTTGGTTGACATGGTTTGACGTTTCATAGCCTATTCTACAGAACTACCATAACCAAAAGTGGAGAGAATGTTTAAATATTTATTTATTTTTTGTTTGAAAAACTTAGAAACTAGCAATCGAATTACGCCTCCACAGACAATTATTGAAGATTGATAAGTCTCAAAACAAAAAGGTTTATTTGTATTAATTAATTAGATTCCTATTCTTGTAACACAGCTTTTAAAGTAAAACTCGCAACTCCTTATTCTATTTTGCACTTGAATAACCCCATTCAATACATCTCTGTCATATTTAGCGTCGCTGTTCTTCGGTTATCGAACAGATATCAAACTAAATTAGGACCACATGACAAAAATTACCGTCACACTCACTTCATTCCCAGGGCGTCAGAAATAATCTGCGCGTGTTAGGGTCTGTGTGTGTATGGTCGGCGGCCCAGGACAGCCACCTCCGCTGCCGTCCCCGCACCACTTGCCGCCACCAGGTCGGCGTATTCCCCGAGGTGCAATCATCCTCGTCATACAGACGAGAACGTATGAATTTTTAATAGAAGAAATACGAAATACTCGTTGTTACTTATTTTTACAGATCGGTGACTATAAATCGATATATTGATTTGGGGTGATAGTGGCATTGTTTTTGTGATTTGAAGTGTTACGTACAACGAGGAAAAGACACAATTGACGTAGTTCTTCTAACTAATATTAAAATAAACTTGTGAGTTATACCTAGCGTAAAATGGCAGTTTGGCATGTCCAAGAATTACTTTGAAATAAAGCGAGCATGCAACTGTACAAATGTAAATAAAAGAGCTGCAAAATATAGTAAAAACTATGTTACACATATAGATAAATACGATTCTGTAACCAAGGAAACAGTTTGACATTTAAAATAAATAAATATATCATCATGCAGATCTCAGTAAGTGGTATATATATGCGCGTGAAGCGAAGGCACACGGCCCCAAAGATGTTAGTGGATGGGGAAACACAGAGGAAATTTTAAAGTGGTGAAAATTGTTTGCCAGCTGTGGGAATTGAACCCAGGTTTTTAAATCTACAATCTTGATACCACTGAGCCACCTACCCCAATTGATCCTCTTTTTTTCTATACAAAATTATGTATAAAAGTAAAAGTAAAAAATTTCATTGGTTTAATTTTACATTTTGCATTGTTTTTATTTATTTATGTCCTTGGAATTCATTTTAAAATTTTAACAACATAATATTGAAATTTTGACTTTATATCAATATGCAAAAAAAAATGGGAAACACATAATGAAAGCTTCTTATTTTCATAACTAGATAATTATAGAAGGTTTATTTAATATTATTTCAAGTTTTCTTAAATTTTCATTACATTTTTGTTTATAATTTTTTAATTGCTTTATGTAATGAGTTCATTACATAACTATTGCAATAATGAATTATTTTACCTATCTCAAATAACTATAAATCAATTATGTAACAAGTCCTACATAAAATCATTTTAATGTACGCTGCTGTTGGCAACGTCCAATAAATATAAATTTAAATAACTATAAATTATAAATATAAATCAATTATTTGATTGTATAATTGAAACATCCCTTGAACAGAGTCTCGCAACCCAAACCAGCTAGGGTAAAATATTCATAGCAGTGTGATTACAATTTAAATATTATTCCTTTCACAATCACATAATTCATAACCCAGAAAATAAATCAGTTCCGACAGTTTATGTCTATTAACCCATTAACATCTGTATCCCAATAATTCAATCCATTTCACCCAACCACGTGCCACGTTACATACAATCACACGAAACCTTTATAAAAGTAGAATAACAATAACAGCAGCAATAAAATTGATCGGGTATTGGTTGCAAGTCGCAAGCACCGAACCGCAACGCCTCCGAATGGCCGCGAACGAAGCAGACAATGCAAAGTGCAGAACGTGGAGCCCGAAGGGTTGTAAATGCAATCGATTCACGGAAGTGCAAGCGTTTGGTGTTTGTTTGGCACACGGTGGTGGGTTAAGTTGACGTTCAACTGTTATGGTGGAAGGGAGCGAGGGATCAGGAACACATGGTCCATCAACAGCTGGTAGAGCGGTAGAGGTGAAATTAAGTAATGAACTAACGTGGGGTTCGTATGAAAAATTGTGGGAAATTTAAAGGAAAATCGTATTATCTATTTTAATTCTGTGTTTATAGCACAAAATATAACATTATATAGTTTCATATTACACCTTTATAAAACCTTACAAATAAAATTAACTATTAATTATTTATTAAATAAATAATCTGCTATAAATGTAGAGAAATTTAATATAGATATACAAATAACTTATAGAATGAAATTGAATTAAAAAAGAAAAATTGGGAAAAATAGGATTTGAATTATTGTCTCAAATCTTTTAGTACGTATATAAAAAAGTCAAGGAATTGAGGCTGTTTATGACACATCACAAAAAAAGGGTAACGTTTTAATTAAATCAAATTTGTAACCGTAGCATTATGACTGAAGTTTATAGGTCCCAAGTTCTAATCCTGATGGTGTTCCAATTTTTCTCTATATAATTCAATTTTATATCAACAATTGTTAAGTATTTATTCAAAATACGAATTAAATTTATAAACAGAAATTTAATTAACATCTTTCAAAAATAAATATTTTATATAATCACTGTTAATATAAAAATGAATTATAAAGTAAAAGGAGACGCTGGGATTTGAATCTGGGGCTGACTTTGACACATAAGAAATATGGGAAATCAGATTTGAATTATATAGTGACAGTAGCTCAATTAAGAGCATATGACAGGAGTTTATAGATCCCAGTCCCAGGTTTAAAATCTGGCGGTATCCCGATTTTTCACTTTATAATTCAATTTATTATAGAACGAAAATAAAAGCAAATATAGTTATTTAATCATTAAGGACAGTAAGTTTTTTACCGGTTAAGGATGATTTTCGAGACGAGTTTAAAATCTCCAATACCTCTAATACCGGAAAGAAACTTACTGACTGCAATGCTTATTATATTTTTGAACGATCGAAACAATAACGACATTAAAATGTAGAAATATTTGTAAATTATTTTCACATTTTAAAAATTTCAAACTGTCAGACTTGTCACTTTTGAAGTATGCTATTTTACCAAGGAAGAATATTTAATTTTTATTTACATACCGTCTCCCGATTTCTAAGTAGTAATTACCGATCAGTAGTTTGTAATTATAACACATTGTCTTGGAAAATCTATCGGCAAACATAAAAAAAACGATCGGGAAAAAATAATTATTATTCAAAATTATTATTTAGACATATTCTCGAATATTTTCTTGATAATTATGGCAGTTCGCTTTTGATATCAATATTAAAATTTAAACTAGGAACTTTTATGTTAACAGACATAAAATATTATAAATATAAAACAAATGTACTTAAATATGTCCCAATTCAATATATAAAAAACAAAATATTTTTAAAACTAATTAATCCAGTAAAATTCAACAATTCGTTAATTTAAAAGTCAAATTATATCCACTTACTCAAACTAAAGTTTAATTTTAAGTGTACCTTAAATGGAAAACTAATAAATATAACTATTTAACTTTGATTTATTTTGCTTCATTTAAATCTCTAATTAGTATTAATATTTTTGTATATAACGAACAATAAAGGTTCTAAAATATTATTAAAAATCTTATTGTAATGCTGAGATGTACAAAACTGTGAAAAA
Organism: Pterostichus niger; assembly: GCA_947425015.1. NCBI lineage: Eukaryota > Metazoa > Arthropoda > Insecta > Coleoptera > Carabidae > Pterostichus > Pterostichus niger. Next base: position 32,707,587 of record OX380341.1, read on the forward strand.
ACTATTTAAAAAATAATATCTAAATGATAAAAAAAATAATATCGTGTACTGTTTTAGATTATCTAATGGCACATTATAAAAAAAAGTATTTAAAAAATAATCAAGGATAGATTTGTAATGAGAATTATTAATAAATTATAACATATATCACTCCATACGATTAGATAACATATAGTTACTGCAGCTGCGATATTAGAATTACAAAAATGAAGGAAGTAGAAAATAATAATTAATAATAAGTTGATATTTACAAAATCGTTTATCTGATTTTTAATTTATAAGGACGTCTATTAATTTATTCAGATTTTGTATTTAGTATATCGAGCTAAAGCTACACTGACATTTTTTTCTTTTTTGCAGACCAGAAGATAAATATTAATGCGGGAAGTAGTAAGTGAAATTTATTCATAATACATTTTTTTTACAAAATTTAGAATCATTTTTATTTAATATTAAATTAAATCTTTTGTCGAAAAATTTGCATTTTGTAATATACCTAATAAACAAAATCTTATTAATTAGTATTTTCAAATTATCGTAATTGTTTCTCACCGTATACTTTATGCAATCAAATTTTCTAAATTATTGTAATAAGAATTATTCTCGAAAATAATTTGGAAACATTTAAAAGCAAAACTATACGATGTAAAATATATAAGATGGTTTGAAAATATTATATTTCTGTATATCTGTATTCTTTTACAGTTTTGTCATCATATAACCAATACTTATCTTCTGTGAATCTTAGAACTGATAGAAATAGGTGTAAAATAAAAGAGTGTTTTAACATTTTGAGAACAACCCCCGTGTGTGCAATTCGATCGAAATCGCGGCAAGCAGGGGGTGTAACTGACACACAGAAACACGAATGTCTAGTCCGGCATCGTTGGCACTGTGCAAGCGCAGCACAGGGGCCGCAGTTCCCGGGTCGGAAACACAAGATAAACCATCAATCACCCGGTCACAACAGCGGGATCGCGAGCAACGAACGCGAGTCTCACGGGCGGGAAACGCACTTGCAGACTGGCACTGGCACTGGTACTGACACTGGTCACTGACATTACCTCACTTCGACGCGAATGAGAACTGTCTTTATTTCAGTTTCACAACAATAGATATTTTTGCTTTTGTCCTCTCAGTCACCAACAATTTTATTAAATGTAAATTTTTATTTTGCTTAATATTGGTTTAAAGATAATAAATATCACATATCAGTTTTAGAAAATATAATAAATAAATATATCATCACACCTTTTATCATTACCAAGTGATATATTTTTGCGCGTGATTGCCAGCCGCCAAATCACGCCCTCCAAAGATGTTAATGGAGGGGAAGCCACAGGTGTAGATTTAATTTGGTGAAAATTGTTTGTCGGCTGTGGGGATCGAACCGGAGTTCTCAAGATACCACTGAGCCACCTGCCCTCTAACACGACAGTTGAAATTTCCGAAGTATGAATTCTTGAAGTCTTACTTATGATGCAAAATCGAATATTCATGGATTAAATTGCTTAAAATTATTCGACAAAATTGTGTTCATAAAATGTAAATAACAATTCGATCTAAATAAATTTTAGCGATACTCGAATTATAATATAACAAAATATATTTTTTAAGTGAACTTTAATTATATGTGAAGCAAATTAAATTAACAAAAAATAGCTGTAGAGCTTTCTAGAATTTACATATAATGTTGAACAAAATTTGCTGGGAAAAACATGTTGATTGTTTAAAACTATAAGTAATACGCTAAAGATATTTAATTAGTATTTCTTTAAGTAAACATTTAATTAATATAAATACATTTTTACTTATAATACTAACCAAATATTTAAATTGGTTACTATTAGACACAACAGTGTCATTACAGATGATTCTTGTATTGCGTCATTTAGTTTATGTAAGAATCAAAATAGAGAGAAAAATTGGAGTAAAATCAGATTTGAATCATAGGCGACCTAGCTTAGTTTGTTTAAAGCACATGACCGGAGTTCATAAGTTCCAGTTTCAAATTCTGGCGGTATCCCAATTTCTCTTTATGATATGTTAAAGAATTTGTATAAATTGTGCTAGAAATTTGATGATTGAATTTAATAATGCTATATATTTTAAATGTCTGAAATCATACTGTTTAAGGGTGGTAATAGTAAGTCGAGCATTCAATTAGAAAAATGATTTTTAAATCGCTCCATTCACACTAATCAATGCTACTGTTAAAAATTCTTGTTTCTAGGCAAATGTGCTCTACGTAGATTACAAAAATATATCTAAGAAAGATGAAAATTGGTTAAAAACTATTCAAATACAAATAGAGTTTATGCAATCGTAGTTACTCAGTAAAATTCGAGACCCTTTTTTGCAGCAGGAAACTCAATATTTCCCTAAATTGGTGCAACGGTAGTAGTTATTTGAATTGAAGAGAGTGAAAATAGTGACCTAAAATTAAAAGAAGAGGAGATGCTGAAGAATATAATTGTTGGAATTGATGAGAAAACAGGAGAATACCAATGGATCTCGTACTTAGGTACGAAAGACGAAACGACTAGCGTAAAAAAGTAAACTCTGTCCTTGAGTCACTTGACAAAATTTATATCCCGTTGATAATATCGCCAAGAAAAATATTAGGTTGGTAGATTTTAAACGAATGAAAAAAATAAAATTTCCCGAAATCACGAGCGTGAACCGTGAAGGCTGGCAATGCATCTAGATGCTTGTAATGATATATCAAAAATGCGTATAAATCATAGCTGGCGCTGTAAATTTGTGCCAAACACCGCAAATATAACTAACGATGTTTTTGTTTCCTGTGGTAAATAGTGTTGTAGTTTATTTTCGACTTAACATTTCAAAACACTAATGCGACCGAATAACTCAAGCTAACTGCGAAGAGTAATTGTACCTGCTAAAAGGTACAAGTCACACAGATTACACTCTATTATTAACTAATTATTTACACATTTCAATCCGTATGACCACCATCGATTTTCTTATTTAGATTAATGAGGGCGACGCCTTGCTCTTCATTAGCATATATAGCTCAACAACTATGACATTTTCGTGTTACATTTATTTTTGAGAGAAAGAGAAATGAACAGAAGATGTGCTCAATATATAGGGTGTTTCAGACCACCCGTACCCCCCGAATATCTCGCGAACAACAAAACGGATTAAGAAACAAAAAAATACGTCCAAAATATTTTTGTACAAAATCAAGCTTTGATCTAAAAAATTTTTAAATAAAATTTACATTATTAAATAAATGATTAAACTTAATCACCTCAAATTGATTAATTATCTACATTATTTTGGTAAATCCGAAATTGATTATTTCTTTCACCTCCATTTAATGGTAGAGGGGGGTGGGGGCATCAATATGATTAACTCTCATTTGGTGTCATTTAATAGAACATTTTAAAATATTTTGGACGTATTTTTTTGTTTCTCAATCCGTTTTGTTGTTCGCGAAATAATCGGGGGGTACGGGTGGTCTGAAACACCCTGTATAATTCTGAAGATTTACCAATAAGTTTCACCAAATTCATTTTTAGAATAATACAAAATATGTTTAATTTTTTTATAGAATTGTTTGGAAATTTATTATTTCCATTATTGTTTGGAGCTGTTGTTGAATCTCCCTGAATAAATACGAGCAATATAATTTCCTCTTTCAATAATAGCCAGTTGCATAGCTCTAAGTTAAATTGTAACCTATCCCATATTATTATTATTATTATTATCAAAAAGTATGAAATAACTATGGCGATCAACTTATTTATAAATATTTTATGTCGAGTACATTCTTGAATCCATTCGAAATGCAGGTGATAAAATAATTATTCAAGTTTGTTGCATATGATACACCTTAAATAACACGTATGCAGGTGTAATGCATAACAATCTACATTTTTCAAGTTGAAAGTATTTACTATAAGCCCAGACAGTCTACAAACAATCCAGTGTAGTTTTCTCAGTAGTAAGCAGTAAATAATGCATTGTAACCGATATTTATTCACGACGGCGTTGATGCTTACACGTAAAGTGACCAGTAACGATAATACATCATGCGAGTAACGGCCTCTGATTGATGCACATGGCCAGGTATAATCATATGACGTAGATTTCCATTTCAACCTTTATTATACCAACTGGAAGTAGTTATAATAATTGTTCCTATTTCGATTGACTATCCAGATTAAAATACAACCTATTATAGTCCAGTGGATACATCTTGTTTCTACCAAATAGGAGGTCGCGCTTTTAAATCTTGCTCACTTATACAAAAGTATGATATTTAAGTGGTTCGAATCTCCACTATAGACCTAATAGGAGTCTCTCGTAACGAAGCTACACATAGACACTGTGACAGAAAAATTCAGTTGATGCCATTTATCGAACACAGGTGACGTGGTGTAGCGGTTAGCATCTCTGCCCGGTATGCGGCAGGTCCCTGGTTCGAATCCAGGCGTCATCCGAATTTTTCTGTCATAATATAAATTAACTTTAGTCAACAACTACAGGTATGATTACCTTTACTAATCACACAACTTAATAATATTAGCTATAGACCTAATGTAGACATTTTTTATAATGTGCCGCGTACAATATGCCTGATAGACTTTTTTTGAATCTTCTTCATATATAAATCTGACTGTACGTATTCTTCAACCTTCAACAGTATTCGTATTACTGATCGATAAGTTTTTAGTCTTGAATTTGAATGCTAGCCGAAATGATCTTGGCTGAAATGAGACGACAACAACTGCTCTTCGTGATCTTGACAGCGGCCGCTTCTTGCTTCTTCTTCTTGTGCGCCCGTCACCGCCCGATCAAAGCAATTTGTATTATTTCGATTGGTCGATTGATCGATGAGATTATAATTTTAATTAGCCCCCCGTTTATGAATGAACATAATCAACACTCGTTCCGAGTTTTTTGTTCCGTCAGTTGGCATGCTTGTTGTTTGTTTGGTTTTTTAGCGATGGATATAAATGAAGTGTAATTGGTTTGGACCACCGCGGTTGTAGCTTATGTCTGTGGTGATAGAAAGTGAATTTAATGATACTATTTGTTTGATGGAGGCAAAAATCAACCGGTATTCAAAACGGGATATAATTATACCAAAGGATAACTGTAACGTAATGTGAAACGTGCGTAAACTGTACAGAATGGTTAATGATCCAATATTGTTCAAATTTACTGAATGAGAGAAGAAAACGCACCTTAAATTGCGTAACGTTTAAGAGAAATTAATTCAACGGTTTACCATACAATTGCACTAAATGTTTTGAACCAGTTTTGCATGCAATTATTCCTAATTTAGATAAGATTTTAATGGAAAATATACTTACAGGAATTTTTTGTAAATCTTAAATTACTTGTAAACTTTGAGTCAACATTTTTTACCAAACAAGTAAAATGATATCCCTACCATGTAATTTAAAATCTATTTGCATAGCATTTGTAGTTCTTTAAAGGCAATGTACAGGGTTGAATCTAGGAGTATTACATTCTTTTACAACATTTATTTATTAATTCTACTTTTATTTAATCTTTAATTTGTTACACTAACGCATTATTTCCGCATTTAACTCTATTAATAAATGCCCATTTTCGGAAATAATTCCATTTCATTTACAAAACTTAAATTGATTTTTCTATAACCGAGTAGAAAATCGACATTTCCAATTGTCAGTTGAGTACGGAAAGTTGACGTTTGCCGCTCGCCGAGCGGAAAAGTAAGGAATTTTGAAACAGGAAAAACTATCAAATATTTTAAATTATATATAAGCGTTACTACATGGACGTAGAAATAGTATATTGTAATACTAGTAAGGAAAGGGTTTAATTGCAAAATGAGTACGAACGAATAGTACGAGTTTTTTCAACATTAATCGTGACACTTACATTTTTACGTTTGCGATACAAAAAATTTAATTATTTTATATAAATCAAAGGAGTTGTATTTGCAAATGCCTCTTGGTCACCATGTCAAACGAAATTTCTCTTACTCAATTTAGTTTTGATAGTAACCACATTCTTACGTGAACTGAAATATGGTCATTGAGTTAAGAAGATAAATTCAAATGAAATGGAAATGAAGAAGCAACTTGATATCATGATAAAATTAAGTATTTTTGAGTAGATATTGCAATTTTGTGTTAATGTATCTTAGATGCGAGCCTGATAATGTGCATTCAGGTATTTGAGATGAAAATTGTAGTAAATTTGTCGAGTTTTACCCACGCTCAGGTCGGCCAGAATTCCGCACTTCAAAAGCTTGCATATCTAACCTTCAACTCCGCATAAAATTCTCATGGCAGCAAAGTGAATTTCCTCCCAAGATTCCAACCATCGACTTGCATATTTGCACCAGCGATAACCATATGCGTAATTGTTGGTAAATCATGCCGGTGCTATTTATAAACAAAGCCATTTGTTACCATGGCTACCGTCGCACCTTAGCGCACGCGCATTTGTCAGCCGTCAAAGACGGTAGACTAAGGCAAAGGCAAAAGTTGCAACCTTTCCCTGCGGTCGCCCGTAAATAAATACGCTGTTAGCGCTGCACACGGCACAATTGAAATTAATTGTCGTGTCATATATCTTTGGACCGTTCGACCTGTCAAGTGAGAACGTTGCCCGTGTACGGATAATTATTGCATGCGCAGCAATCAGCCCGTGATTGAAACAAGCAAAAAAGACTTCTTCTTGGGTGCTATGTTGTTCTGTGTTCGGCAGTTGCTCACATGAACGAGACTATCTGATGCTTGATGCGTCTGATTGAATGCCACTTTATTCACAGCTTTGTTAAATACTTCTTTTACATCTCACATTATTAATGATGCCTTGTAGGAAATGATTAGCTTCAAAATCCTTAGATAAATCGTAAAACAAGAACAAAATAGCATTTATTCAGAAGACGTGAAGACCATATGACAGTAGCTCGTATATTGTATCATTTATAAAGTATTGTTTTCATTCGTACAAAATCGAATTTTGTGCTATTGTTTTTAACAAAAACAGTGTAAAAAAATTGTCTTTGTACGAGATGCATTATAAGGAAAAATTGTTAGCAGGCCTAAATATATGAATGGTCAATTGATCATTGAAGTTAAAGAAATTTACAAGAACAAGAACAATTGTTAAGGTAGCCAATATCAAAAATTGTCTTTGTACGAGATGCATTATAAGAAAAAATTGTTAGCAGGCCTACATATATGAATGGTCAATTGATTGTTGAAGTTAATGAAATTTACAAGAACAAGAACAATTGTTAAGGTAGCGAATTAAACAAAATTTGGGTATCGTTGATCAAAAAAGTCATAATTGCTTTCAGGGGTGGATCTACATTTTTTTGAGGTGATGAGCTCAAATATAAAGAAATATAAAAATAAAGAATACAATTTTTAATATATAACATGATGTAAATTAATCTTGAATTAATTTATATCATACTAAAATATCAATGGGATAGGTGGCTCAGTGGGATCGAGTGGATTTTGAGAACCCTGGTACGATCTCCACAACCGACAAACAATTTTCATCAAATTAAATGTATCCTTGTACCCCCCCCCCCCCTTACCAACATTTGACGGCTGGTAACCGCACTTCACGCGAAGAAATATATCACTTACCGAGATCTGTTTCGGCAGAGTGCCACACCCAGTAATGGGTAAAAGGCGTGATGGTATATTTATTTTTTTCTGATTTATTTACAGTATGCCTAATATAGTTTCAATCTAAATTGGTTCTAATAATTTTTTGGGGGTATTATTCGTATTCAGGTGTTGTGCTAACATACTCGTATATACTTTTTAATTTAATCGCCATGAATGAATTTATTAGCAAATAATTAAATAATCCAGTATCTATAATACAAATAACCTAATATGTAGATATATTACAGTGTACGGAATGCATTTTGGAATAATTTTAGCAAGTGCCATTTGATTAAAAACCGCTCCCTGCCAATTTGAAAAATAAACGTCAAAAGTCGCCATTATTCACTCAGCACTCCGCAATCGGTTTTCGCAGGGGTCCCAGCGCGACACTTTAAACAATTTCTTCACCACAGCGTGTCATTCAAACCATTTAACAGTGCATAATCTCACCCACCCTGCTTTAAAATCGCACCCTCGGTTATTGAATCGCGGCTAGCATATGTGTACATGCCACCCTCGCACCCCGCAGCGGAGGTTTCAATGTGCTCCACAAGGCTCAAGTGATTAATATAAACGATATTAGCTCGCTATCGCACCCTGGACGGATTGTTTTTTCTTTATTTTTACGTAGTTTGACGATCTGTTTGTTGCATTATAAATGCGCCGCTTATGAATTGTGCAGCACGCGAAATGCACATAAACGCGGACACTATGGAATTAAAATGGAACGTGATAACACCACTAGACGGAATCTTTCTGCGAAATATGAAGAAAATAAAATCGGACGGACTGTTTATATAATCTAAATTTGACACTGATACCATTTTTATTCTCTTTATTCCATAATACACAAAATTATCCAATATTTTGGTACCAATTTGTTAATACTTATATTTTGGAATTACATTAGTAATATTGAGTGAAATTCAACACTTGTTTTTAGCCTAAAGATCCTCTCTAGTAACTAAATATAACAAGCAAACGTCAAACTGAGTGATTTTGTTTATGGTTTTGTCCATTTTATCGTTATACGCCATTATATTGCAATATTTTAGTCTTATCAATAAGAAATAATTAATTTGTTGTAGACTATAATATTGTAATTAATAACATAAACAACTGTACAAATTTAATAATTAATGTAAAACTAAAAAAGGACCTCTAATAAATCATGTATGTTGACTTACTTTTTTCTAATTAGTTATAGAATATTGTATGCTATGAGTGTAAGGAGGGCTTTTATGCGTGAATTGCGAAGTTTAAGACACGAGCCGAAAGTGAGGAATTATACCACAGTAAAATTACCCCTGTGGCTCTCTTTAAATTACCCTCTTTGTAGGCCCTGATTAGAAGCTTAGTAACCGCAAATCTCGCGCAAAATATCACCTACCGACATCTGCTACGGCAGAGTACCCAATAATAGGTAAAAGACGTGATGATATATTTATTTTAAAATTAGCATATAAAATTTATAGATTTCATAAACTAAATATGTCATTCAACAAATTGAAATATACGTAAAAGGTAAAAGAAATTCAGATATAATCATGTTTCTAAAAATAACCTCAAAGAAAATACCAAACAGTAGCAACTTATTCCTTACTAAGAAATGATCTAATGTCCATGATCATCAATATTTGATTTATTGCTCATAAAATATTTCTTTTGATATGACTGGCAACATCTTCATTTACTTAACAAAAAACCAGATTGCTATGAACAACGTCGCTATTATTCATAACTCTGAAGACACATTATATTATCTTTCTGGGGAAATTAACATTAATGAGTTTATTTCAGAATTAATTTATAGCTATGATTAGTTCCAGAACGACGCTCGTACCTACGTAAGATTTACACAATTTACTGAAACGGTTTAATGATTTCACTTGTTCCTACATATTTCACCTTATTCTAAATTTTGTGCTAACTTTATTTTGAAGAAATAAATTAATTCTGTCTACTGTTTATGTTTACAATAAAGCCCGCATATCACGATCTATAATTCTGTACATAATTATGGACATAATTATAGACAGAATTGCATACTGAAATTTGTATCAAGGTTACTTTTCTGTCCAGAAATTTAGAACATGTTCTATTTTTCTGGACAGAATTTGATAAAGAAAATGCGCAGATAATATGCGCCGTGATTCTGGAACGTTCAAAGTAATATACTTGAATGTTATTATTAAGATCCTTAACTAAGAGTTCGTAAATAAATATAAATAAATAAATATATCATCACGCCTTTTATCCATTACTGGGTGTGGCACTCTGCCAAAGCTGATTTCGGTAATGGATATATTTCTTCGCGTGAAATGCGGTTACCAGTCGTCAAATCACGGCCCTCAAAGATGTTAGTGGAGGGGGAGCCACAGGGATAGATTTAAATTGGTGAAAATTGTTTGTAGACTGTGGGAATCGTCGTTCAATATATTTAATATCCCGTTGAAAACTTTACTTGTTAGCCTTTATTTTTTCTATTTTTTTATGTAACTTGCGTAAAACTAAACTAAAATAGTGGTGATGCTGATAATTATTCCAGCAACCATAGTATATAGTTGTTTATTATTAATTTTCAATAATAATAGTAATAACCTCAACTGTTAGCTATTACATAAAAATTTAAATATTGCGCAAGCGTATAGCCACAATTATGTTTCATATTACATCTATTGTAGCATACAGATATTTGTTCATAAAATGTATGTTGCGAATTGTGTCCAGAATTAAGATCGTAACATACGGACTTAAAGGCAAATTTAAACGATACTAGTTATGAGTGAATAGAATCTACTATATTAAAATCAGACTCTAGAGTAAGTTTCTAGCATTGTATAAAGTGGCTTTACAATGAGCACGTAATATCTAGATGAAATTGTATGTTCTACGTGTAATGTTATGTAATGCTAATGTCAGATATACGAGCTACTGTCTTTCTAACACCGTTATCCTTAAGAAGGAATAAAAAAGTAAATAGGTCAAACAAGAATAATTACATTTGAATGTGAACTGCCCCGAGTTTCCTGTTGAAAAGTATATTTCATTCTCTTTCGGTGGATGATTTATTCGAGTTTCTTTACGTCAAGTCTTGAAAGAGCCGTTCGTTGCGCGATACACAGACATAAATAATATTCTAGTTAGTGTCAGTTTATTGCAGATTTAACAGTGTTGTACAATTATATTTACTACAGTTACTTCAGTCAAATGAATTGCTTCCTTCCTTCTTTATTAATTACGTGCATTCTCTTTTTCTAACTCGCTGAAAAATTACAAAGAATTTCACGGTTCTCCATTCTCTAAACGTCTAAACGCTGTGAATAATTGCCATGTGCACTCTATTAAACTTAACCTCGTCATGTTGTACTAGCTACTGATTTGCAATTATGAATATCCGACATAGATAATCCTTTGATTTATTCTAGTTTGTTTCAAATAAAGGATAAAATCAAAAATGCTTATTTATATGTCAGTATTACCATTTTAAAATTGTATTATTTTCTTTATTTAAAAATAAAAGTAAATTGTTTAGGAAAAATAGTATGAAACACACGTATTAGAATAATCAATTATAATACTTATTTTTCAATATACTATTTTGATAGTTAGTAGCGGCTTCTATATCACATGCTTTGGTACCTCTTGGGGCAGCATGAAAACGTTCAACTAATCGGAAGTTTCATTTTAAAATATACAACATGTATAAACTTTTACGTACATTTGAATTGTAATGAACTGTTTACTTAACTCTGTCTCTAGGGGTTACGAGACTTATAACGTGCTAGCCCGTGTAAAAATTATAACGGGCTGTTGACATTGGTTATCATGACAACATATCTAATTTTAAACGTTTGACACTTAAATATTTTTTGATTAAACAAAATCTGTCAGATTTTTAAAGTCTACCTTGATTGAACATTTTAGTTATTGCGTTATACTATTGCAATTAATTTTATTAAATATACATATATTGCGATTCAAATGCACATAAAACATTCTACAATGCTTGACCGTTAACTGAAATTTACAGGCTCACACAGATAACAGGCTCGCTAGCGCTTGCCCGTTACCTTTCTATGCTCGCCTGTAAATTTCCGTATAAAGGTCTTGCAATGTAAATAACTATTATAATCCAGTACTAAATGAACTTTTAGTAACCTTTCTTTCATTAATAGTAATTTTGAAGAAAGTAGTTTATATTTTTGTTATAAATTTATCATATACTGATTGTGATTAATGATCCCATTTTGGGATTTTATTATTTCCAAGTAAACTCATATAATGGCACCTAATGTCAAGTGTATTGCAAGATATTTATTAATAATTTGTAAAGATACTTCGATACAATTTGCACAATAAAAACGGTTAGATTTGTATTGAGACTTTCGGGTAATCGAATCTGATATATTATGTTGATGATATTTAGACATTGTAAATTATTTATTTATTCAGCGATATTCGAGATGTGATATAATAATAAGGTCACTTTAAAAATTAATGATTGGCGGGTATATCTCGTATAAATCTACACATGTTTGCAGAATGCATTATACATTTTTATTTTACCTGATAAACTCATCTATACAATAATTTTATTTGTTTTTGCTTATTGATATAATCTCAACAAGTATACATCGACAAATTGCATGTGGAGTTTCAACAAATGATGACGTTTTAGTTGAAGATAGAAATCTGCGTTACTGAAATGCATTCTGTTTAATATTTTATTATCCTTGATCTTCATTCACATTTTATATAACATCAAGAACATGAAAATACAACTTTGTTTTATTCATTGCTTTAAAATCTCTACAACTGTTTCAGTTTGTATTTTGTATGGGATAAATAAAAACAAACGCCTTTCCTTATTTCTTACATTTTTTATTCGTTTTTGGTTGTTACAATAGAGTGTCTAACTGCAATTGTTTAAAAGTTACTTTCAAAAACAAGCGCGGGGCAATGTTTCTTTCCTTCCTCATCTTTTTAATTTCGTTGTTAAAAGATTGGGTAAGTAAGAAAAGATGAATTAAGAATATGGAAGTACGTCGAATAAATGAATGAATGAAACATGTGTATAGGAGCGAATGGATGGATGTGATTGAAAGTTTATTGCGTGATGATAAATTTCGAGTTTCATGAATAAATGAGCTTATATGGATTAAATTATGAATGTGATTGAAGCGAGGATGGTGTGTTGCATTTGACAGAATGCAGCTTGATATATATTTTTTGTATATGGGATAAATATTTGCCTCATGAATATTTATACCGTTCTATAATAGAGCTATTATACCCAGAAATGGATAAAATGACCAACATATATAAATGATTGATTAATCAGAAAATCTATTTAAAAAATATAAAAATAAGAATAGCATGAACAATAATTGAATAAAACTGGACTACAGTTAATCAAGAAATTTCATTTACTGCTTACTTATTTCGTTACTTAATTACTTGTTGTTTGTAACTCAATTCAATGTTGGTAGTTACATTTTATTTATATGTTATTTAAAAATTTTCTGATTACGTTACATCTAGTGTACTTAAACCAAAACTAATTTTAATTATTAAATATGAGTTCAGAAAGCTTTTTTCATAATTATGTTATTTGCATACATACATATATAACATCACATGGGGGTAGCACGAATCTGTAAAACATTCACGAAACATCCACTTATCCGATTTATCAAAGAATCAAAGTTCGCCATGACACTTCATCCTCACTTCAACCACATTTATAGTTTCCTCCATATAAGCTCATTTATTCTTGAAACTCGGAATATTTCCTCACGCAACAAACCTTCAATCACACCCATCCATTCGCTCCTATACACCTGTTTCATTATTCTTTCACTTACGTCCATTCCTCTAACAACACATATAAAAAGATAAGAAGAGAGAATCGCATGCATTTATTTTTGATAGTAAATTCCACACAATTACAGTTACACTCCATAGTAAGAACTGGAAAAGAAGGAAGGAAGGAAGTGTTATTTATATTTATTATTTATTGTACGTTATGCACACAACTTTAAAGATGCAATTGCAAGTCTCTAAAAGATAAATTAATTTACAATTCACGAATGAAAGTACTAAATAATCGCTTCCATAATCAGCATTAAAAACATCTCATTTACGGCCAGCATCTCTTAAAGCGTGATAAGAATATTCATCATTCAAAGCTTACAATTACCAAAACAATTAGTAACCGTTTCCCGGAACGCTTAGCAAAATCTTACCGAGGGGTAGAGGTTTAAATTACATGGTACATTTATGAAATGAACCTTGAATTTCAATCAGAACGATCAACGAAGCTGTTGTGATCTGCGAGAGCTTCGCGTTGTGCGTTTTGTGTGACGAGTTGCGTGACTCTACGTTCAACCATTTACAGAGTTTGTGTTGTGTTGTGCTGTGGTTACCACAGGATCGGAATTGAGAAAAAATGTAAGAAGAAATAACAAGCTTTTAACTTTGAATCCGAATGTCAAAGATGTCATATTAAAAAGTGTGACATGATTCTTGATACTTGTGGGTATACATATGAACTGCACTTGTTTTACGATGTCATACTCAGGCTTTTACTTTTAACTAAACACTACAATCTATATCGCCGAGTTTCTAACAAGCAGATTCATAAATAGGATTAAATTTGAAGTTAACTAACTCTATATTAAATACAAAATAAACAGATATTTGAAATATATTAATAATTTGACAATCTAAATATTTGATAGCATAACTATTTATTGTTTTGGTGAATTAAAATTGGAATTAAAGTGCGATTAAAATTTATGATTTTGCCTATAAAATAAGTATGTACTTTTAAAATGAAATAAATAAATCATCATGCATTTTATCCATTACTGGGTTTGGCAGTCTGGCGTAGCAGATCTCGATAAATGATTTGATTTGCTTGTGAAGTGCGAAAAAAAAAATTTGGCGGAACTGAAGTTACAAAATATAAATCTAAATATATCATCACCTCTTGTGCCCATTACTGGGTGTGGCATTCTACTGCAGCAGATCTTGGTGAGTGATATATTTTTTCACATGAAGTGCGATTACCAATTGTAAAATCACGGCCCCCAAAGATATTTATGCAGGGGAAGCCACAGGGGTAGTTTATATACAGTGAAAATTGTTTGTCGGCTGTGGGAATTGAACCCGGGTTCTCAAATCCATAGGCCGACTCAATACTACTGAGTCACCTATCTCATAGCAATTACAAAGATAATTTTAATATCGGTAGCAGGAATCAAACTCGAGTTGACCAATTCACAAGCCTATCTACCCCGTAAATCTGCCTACTGATTTGTTTATCCGTTGTTGAAGATACCTGTATTGTTTTATATCAAATGTACAGATAAAAATAAAAGAAAAGGAAAATTTACTTAATTTACTGTATTTTTTTGTTGTTGGAAATATTCTCGTTATGGCCCATTCGTATTTTCTGTGTAGCTCTAAAATTAAAGTTGTAATTCTGAAATGTATTTTGTGCATTTTTACATTTCGATTCCTTCAGTATTTAGATTTTTTATTTATTTTATTCTCTGGACAACAGAAAGTTATTTAATCCAAATTAATGCAAATCATTTAGACACAGTACTATTTTTGTATACAACTTAAAGTCAGCGAGATTTGAACACCTGAACTTGCTTGCAATTTATTACAAACAAATGTAAAAAATACAATGAAATTATATAAATATAAATAAAATAAATATATCATCACGCCTTTTACCCATTACTGGGTGTGGCACTCTGCCTAAGCAGATCTTGGTAAGTGATATATTTTTTCGCGTAAAGTGCGGTTACCAGCCGTCAGACCACGGCCCTCAAAGATATTAGTGGGGAGGGAGCCACAGGGGTAGATTTGAATTGGTGAAATTTGTTTGTCGGCTGTGGGGATCCAACCAGGGTTCTCAAGATCCACAGACCGACTCGATACCACTGAGCCACCTAGCCCATACAATGAAATTATAAGCTTAATATAATTAAAAATATGAATTGCTAGCAGGAGTTGAGTTCCAAGTTACTTGATTAAGTAAATATATATTTTTAGAAAGTATCCCTTAATTTTTCAGTAGGTAATAATATAAATTCAATTAAAGATTATGACCAGTTACATCGCCGTCCCTAAAATGCAAAGTGTTGCTTAAAATATCGAATGGAATTATTGACAGCAATGTTTATTTATTGTTTTACTTAAGTTACAATTAATTTTGACAGCGATGCAACTGGTCATATACACTAGGCGTGTGTGATTGATCATTTTAAGTTGAGGTACGAGTATCAATTAATGATAGATGAATTAAAAATGGTTTAATTTTCAATGAATAGAAATATCCCTGCAAATGTAATTTCTGGGGCAGAATTTTGAGTAAATTGCCAAAGTTTCCTTAATCAATAACGAATTTAAAAACAAGGGCGAAGTATATACAGTAGTTTTAAGAAATAAAAACAATGAGTGACAAAAACTTGTGTTACGGTACTGTGCACATCTCAACGCTGGGGGCCGGGGAGTGTACCAGGGCCGGCATAGGGGGTGCGCGGCAAAGGGGTCGGTGCGAGTCACATCAGAAAGGAAATAGACAGACAGTTATAAATGGATAGAAAAATTATCGGAGCATTTCTTATTCGATCCAAATTCTATACAAACATTACCAAACCGTATACACCGCCGTGCACACCACTGTGTCTCTCGTCCCCCGCCCCTCAGCTGTTGTGCTTCTGTCACCAGTGACGGAGAATTTCTACATTAATAGGGGCATGCGAAAATACACCCCATCTTTCTATTTTTGTATTAATAACAATTGGAATAAATTGGAATTTATGGTGGCATTCCTTGTAAATCTATAAGTTTTGTAGATACCCAAATCTCAATATTTTCTATTTATTAACAAATATTGATGTGATTTTGTACAAAACTTATAAATTTATCACAGAATTCCACCATTAGAGTTATAAACGTCTCTTTAGTTACGAGTGTATAAAAAACCAGTATCTACAGAGTTTATAAAGTTTTATGAATTATTTAAAAAATGATGTTGTTACAATGACAGATGCCTGAACCCCGTGCTTAATATCTCAACCCATGACTAAAACGTTCGAAGCCACGACTTGTTAATATGTTAATAAGATGTTATTTAGCGCCATGGAAATCGGTACGTTATATGACATTTTCATAACGGGAGTAGAAAAAATGTTTTAAATATATTTTTTTGTTATGCGGAATAGTAAATTCTATCAAATTTCGACGAATTTGTTTATAATAGAAGACATGTGTTGTGTTTTGTAATTTGTTTTATAATAATTATTTACTATCCAAGTTACGTAAATAATGACGGTTGTTGTTGATAAAAAAATAGATTGACTGTCAGAAAAAATAAAATCATTTAAATTAATCTTTTCATTATTCTTTAATAAACTAAATTCATTATAAAATATATTATATTGGTGACCCCTCGTTTTGTGACTCTCTACTGATAATGATGGATGGAGCTGCGCAAGTTCTTGAATCTGCAATTCAAGACAATAATCTGGTCGATGTGTCGTCCCTATCTGGACTATGTTATTAAATTATTATTGTTCAATATGTCGTTTATTGCATCTTTGAATTGATCTCTTCACATATTGTAAAATGATTCATATTCGTCCTCGAAACAGCAATAAAATTGTTTTAGAAAGCATTCTGATTAAATCAGTATACACTATGTTGAATACTAGCAGTTTTCTTAGGTATACAACCTATAATTTCATTTAACAACCTACTTAGAGTTATGAAAGATCATAAAAGATGCTCATTTAACAATAATTGTCGAGTACATTTCAGTTATTGCATAAAATTAAACACGTTAACAATTCATTAAAACTAATTGACTGCTAATTAAAAATCTGCTCTCAAGACATGGCAGCAGTTCAAAAGATAGCTTCATTATCTTTTGTATACATAAAAGAATCACTGCTTTTAATTTCGCTGTTCGTTTAATTGAGTAATATTCAGAACGATTCATTTAACGAACCGAAATTTTATGAATAAAATTTGATTGCAAAAAGACTGAAAATGAAATGTTTTGTATAAAAGTCAAAAATAACTTTATGCGCTGCTGGTGCAGCCCGATCCCGTCACAAGGATTCAATACATCCGACGAAATAAAAGAAGCGAGTGTCAAACGCCGATTCACGACGAATCATCAACGAAAGAAATATTACAGCGGGCCACGCGGCCGTGTTTAAAGTTTCTATCTCGAGGTGTCAGCACTACCGCGTAGTGCACATTGCGCAGTACAACATCGAGCTTGATGATGTCCATTCAATGCTACAAATGATATCGTTAAATACTTACAAAACGAGAAGTTAGATGTTTCATTCCATTTGTTATTTTGGAACGACTTGCTATGATACTTTATGCTTTGGAATTTGTGCAGAGATGCAGAGAAAATTGTTGAGAATTAGTTTACATTTGGATATTTGGGCATTCTGCTGAATTTTAGCAAACAGCGAACAAATCATCAGGCATGTCCAAATTACGACCCGCGAACGATATTATTAATATCTTAAATCATTTCAATGATTTTAATCAAATCTTGCAAGGAAAGACATTATATGCGCATGATTTAGTAAATATCTTAAATCCATTTGAAAGAAAACTTAATCTCAAAACTCAATCTATTACTGATGATCGCAAAAGAAATATTATAGGTAACACACCTTAAAAGTGTTTTCACTATGCTTTCAAGTTTTCAAAAGTCGCTTACGGCCGTTTTGAAAACTGCTTGCTTCCAAGTAAAGTATTACTTTCAGGTGTTGTTATGTAAATAACTATTTTGAAAGGTTTCTGCTTGAAACGTGTTTCATGTATGACTTATGGTACGATCATAAAAAAATCACTTTTCGCACATGTATTTTCTACATGAGTAGGCAACTTGTACTTATCTATTTTTCATACATTAAATAAATGCCGAAAAGTCTACTTACTGTCATGGTTGTATAAAAATTAATTCATCTTGTCATTTGACATGCCCAATTCTATATTTTTGTAGTGGTTACTTTGGATATTTTAATTTTAAGATAAAGTTTGGCAATAGAACTAAAGCATACATTCATGTTATTCATAATGACGAAATAAGAACGCTTTGCATAGAATAAGAAGAAAATATTATTAAGAAAATTTAAGATAGGATTATGGTTATTGAAGATATATCCTCGGTTTGTTACATTTCATGAATAGTTGAAATGGAAGAAATGATACAACTTGAATTATGAATTGAGCGAAGAAAAATTTGACACCGCTAATGTTAGTACCTACAAAAGATTTCTTTTATTATATCATTTTAAGAATAGTTATTTACGATGGTGACTAGTCACAGATAAAATAATGACGATTTTTCTAAAAGTGTTTATTGCT
Organism: Pterostichus niger; assembly: GCA_947425015.1. Classification (NCBI taxonomy): domain Eukaryota; kingdom Metazoa; phylum Arthropoda; class Insecta; order Coleoptera; family Carabidae; genus Pterostichus; species Pterostichus niger. Next base: position 32,726,663 of record OX380341.1, read on the forward strand.
CGTATCTTAAACTTGATAATTGCATTAGTATGAAAGTACTGATTAATCAAAAACAGCATTTTAATTGATTATTGAAGATTGCTATTAAGTTATTTAAGATTATGACAAGGCATGTAAAATAACATTTCCATTTACTTTATCTTTCAAATAGCCACGGACATGTTCTCCACGCATAAACATTCACACGAATCTGTCAGTTTTTTGCGGGAATTTTAAAAGGTTGTGTCTAAATTCTGATGAAGACACTCTCATCCAACTGTAACTATTTTATCATCGACCACGCTCAGCGTAGCGATCGGGTCATGTGTCGACACATGTCACGAACTGACAGCAGCGCTTGAAATAAACTCGAGATTACGCCGCTGTAACTGGCAGTTTTATAAACACGACCGATGCTCGAGATCGTTCGGATGGTGTTTAAGGTTCATTCAACGCCTTCTACGCAATTAACACATTGATAATTGGTTTGAAATCGCCGCGAGATTATTTATTTATAGCGATGCGTAATTATTATTAGATGTTTTGTGTTAAGGACGAGTGGAAAAAAATTACTTGCTTTTTGCGATTTGATATGACTATGAATAGATACGACATGATGTTTAAATGATAAACAAATTAAACATAATATTTACAATAAAAACGATGTTCAACCATCCTTAAAAGGATGTGATACTGACATACTAGAGTTTATTCCACACATTGCCTAGTTATTATACAATGAATTACATTTTTAAACCCGTACTCGTACCAACATTAATTATTTCTTTCGTTACTAAAAGTAGGGAACTTTGTTTTCCATACATCTAAAGGAAAGTTGCCAAAATCGTGCTACTTTTGTTTTATTTATTAAACAGCCTGAATTTGTAGAAAAATTATTTGTCCCTCTAGGTTATAACGTACAAAAATTTGAGTCAGACCACATTTAAACTTAGACCCGACCCAAAGTCTGAGACTGTTTATAATGTGTTTTCATTTAAGTAAGGTTTAGATCTAATGTAGGTTTGTCATTATAACTCTGAATGGAGTTCGCCATTTTGTTAATGGTTTATATTTTAGCTGGTTGTTGCTATCTGTAATTGTAAATTATGTTTACCTTAGCTCGGGTTGTTGTATAATATATATTAATTTTAGTATTGCTTATATTTCGCCGATTACCTATGACGAATTATTTTAACCAAATTTTTGTTTCATTACAGATCGTAAGAACGTGACATTAATATTGACATCTGTGACTGGCCGAGTATGAGGTCAGTTGAATTTGCCCTTAAATACTCGTACACCCGTAAGATAAAAGTTTAAAGAAAACATCCCAAAAAATCATAAATTACATTGTCGATCTGTGATGAAAATCAGTTTCTGACTGACTGTACGTTGAACAAATTGCGCGAACTACACTATTTTTCGATTTTACTCATAATTGGGAGTAATACACCATATTTTTTGCTCCCTTACATTAAATTGTAACTTAGAGTTAAACGTTTTTAATGGCGAATCAATTTCTAATTAACCTGTTATGACTTTAACTGCGCCTATCTATATACGTGTGATGATTTGCCAAACTTTCATTTATAATTAAAACGTTTGAGTAACTTGAGAAATGTTTTAAATTCAAATTTGAATATTCTCCACAAATATGTAGTTTTTTTTAGGCCAGATGTGTAGTGTTCAAGGACAGAATAAAATGGTTGATTTATTTGTTTCAATAGGATGTCTCTAATTTTGAAATACAGTTAAGCTGCATTCTCATCTACCTAATTTATTAATGTGACGATCATTTCGTCCTTTCGGACATCTTCAGACAACTGTTTATACAAGATATTGTTACACAATATGCCTTACATGTTACGAAACGGCAAATCGCTTACATCTACCTGGTCATTGGCAATAAAATTACCAGTATTCACAGCTTTTTTAATAGACAAATTATCCAAAAGGTTCAATTTTAATCCTTTGTTAGCATCGTGTAATACTTTAAAACTTCCATCGAAAGTGTGATTGCTTTTAATACAATAGGTGGAGAATCCAATTGTTTTCTTCAATTTACCTAATTTATAATTATAATTAGCAGTTACAATTATCTTAAATAATGGTAGTGTTCATACTGACAAAGTTTAGATATAAATTGTAAGTGTTAAATTAAATATTTGCAAAGTTTAAACATTTCAATTTGAATTAATGTAATAATTATTTTTTCTACGATCAGTAAATTGCAGACTTTTCAAACGCTTTTAATGATGTAATTTGAAAAATTGCAGATCAAGGCTTTGCAGACCGATGCTATTGGCACTTTCGGTTACATCAGAAATAAAATATTTTCTTTTAATCTGTAGTTTCATGTGCTTTTCTATATAGTTTCTAATCTGTAATATGAAACTTTAATTTTTTTATATAGTAAGCCAGTTTTTTGGGGCACTCGATATACCTCTTAAAGAAAGTATTACTTTCTTCCCTTGGTATACAAATAGTTATATCCCTTTAACAATCAAAAACAACAAGTACATTTAAGAAATCTTAGTATTCAAGTGATTATTGTGGCAACGGTGCTCTTTGCAAACCGTTTTTATTGATAACAATCTGCAAAGTAACATCAATTATTTTTTTTACATTCTTTTCGTAGTTACCAAGTTTATTTTGTTTTATTACTTACAAGTAAAGATTGATTAATCTTCATTTCCGATCGTAGAAAAGTCCTGTATACCTTCTTCTCAAAGAAAATATTCTTGCAAATCTCGACCAGTTGCTACATTCGTACTACAATATCTAACCTCGTTTCGTAAACAGCTAACTTCTGCCTCATCTTCTATCGGTACCTAGGGTTCTTGTTTTTCTTTTTTTAACAATGATAATAATTTAAATGCCAAACAAAGTTTTATAAATCTTAACTATTTAGAAAATAAAGAGGTGATAATAATTCAAATAGTTAAAATAAAAAGCGCACATCTGCATTACTCTATTTTCAGATTTCTCATGTTTTCTACATATGTCGTTTATGGTGCTATGAATTGTAATTTGAATCGCAAGTTTTAATGCGCTTCTATTATCAATAATTGTGATTGGTAATGACTAATTAGATAGTTGTGAACGCAGTTTAGCATGCGTATTTTTTGGTTATAGGAATATTTAATTTTAGAAATTCCAAATATAACCTGAAACCCATGTTTCCACCATTTCCAGCACAATGTCTGGTTGTCTGGCACAGCATCCACTGGCAGAAATGACAGAAGCACCGCCCAGCCCGTCACCAAATATGATTGAGCTATTCCTGGCCATGGCTTTCAAACATTCTTCCCATTTTCCATCTTCCATTACATCGTATTCGTAACATCGCCTCGTGCACTTACATCCACGTCGCCGTGGTCCGGCTATGCGTTCGTGTTGTCCCCGTCATGCATCGCCACAAATTGAGATTAATAATGATGGAAAGACGAGGCGTTTGGCATGCCCAGCGCCGGTATGAATGACGCTACGCATGCGTATTATGCGCGCCTGTCAGCGTCGCCTGACATGTGGTTTATGCGTTCAACTGTCACGTAAACTATCGTGATGTAAGCGAGACTTTAATTTTATGATTGATTTTCACTTGGAATATATTATTTGCATAGTTAAACGAATCAAACCGACAGATACTTGCAGTCATAAATATTTAAAATAAAAATAAATAAATATATCATCACGCATTTTACCCATTACTGGGTGTGGCACTCTGCCTAAGCAGATCTCGGTAAGTGATATATTTTTTCGCGGGAAGTGCGGTTACCAGCTGTCAAATCACGGCCCTGAAAGATATTAGTGGGGGAGGAGCCACAGGGGTAGATTTAAATTGGGGAAATATTTTATATTGTTAAATATTATAAATGAATATAACTGCTAATGTGACTGCCGATTAAAGTTTTTGTTTCATTCTAAAACATTCTTAAATTATTTTAATAAATGTAATTTATTATACAGAGTGTTTCAATACTTCTGAAAAAAAAAACTAAATGGGAGATACTTCATGATAAGTTGATTTTGGATCAACAATAACTTTTAAAAATTCGCAACATTTAATGTGGTTTACCTGCAATAAATATTTTTAGTATCGCCTGTTTAAGAATTATTTCTAATATATAAATAATTAAATTATAATTGTAAACACTACATAGTACATTCATTATGTAGATTTAATTATTAATAACTGTCAAACCAGTAGTACTAAAAATGTGTACATTATATGGAGTGCAAATAATTTAGTGAATTTTGTGTTTTGATCCGAGATCAATATATAATATTTATCTGCCATTTAATTTTTTCCTGGAGTATTGAAACACCCTGTATCTTTTATTTGAAGCATCTCTAAACTGAGCTATGGTTGCCATGTAATTCAAATCTGCATTTATTCAAGTTTTTCTCTTTATTTTGTAAAGTTGTCAAAGGAAGCTGCGGTACTGGGCACAATAAATGAATTTTTACATAACTTGAATTAAATTAAATTAATTTTTATGTTTAATAATTTGTATTCATTAGTACAACCTATTAGACCAACGACACAAAAATTGTTAGCTCTAAGGAAAGTATATATTTGCGAATTTTTGAAAAAATATTTTTGAAGCATCATAGATACATCAAATAATAGCTATTTATGAAACTAGTAAGGAAATAAAGGTTATTATCCTACGCATGTGAAATTTGCAGAACGAGGCGTAGCCGAGTTATGTAAACACATAAGTAAGGTAATAACTGAGTTTTCTTAGGTGTTGCATACAATATTATTTCTACTTCCGTTCTACTAAATACGAAAGAGCGTTTTTGAAATTATGAAATTTTGACATATTAATGACAGAATAACACATCAGAATTCGTCTACCAAGATATCTTATTTTTTTTGTGTTCACTAGTTAAATAATGCAGTTCATTACCTAACTCAAATAAGTGAAATAAAACGTCTATTTCCGTTAGGAAATAGAAAAAAAATATTATATACCCTTTATTTTATTACAATAATTTTTAAGCATTCAGTATAATGCACCCTATGATTTACTTCTAATTGTAAGTCACACGGCATTCAATATTTGTGTAAAACATGAGCTTTGTTTTCATATTAAATTTACCATAAATTTTATGTTAATTGTTGAGAAGTTCATAATTTTCTAAAAAGAAAATTAATCACTGTTGTTTTCTCTAATAACAGCTTCTTGAATTTATGCCTACAATTTAAGTAAACTTTAATCGAAGAACATAAAAAATGCTTCAAATAAAATATACAAAATATTTGTCTCTAATATAATTTAGATTCGTTTGATACTCGAAAAGATATATTACTTATTTTTGTTGACGTTATATGCAATGAACTTTCAATATAGTTCATATCTTTTCTAGCAGTCTTAATTCTATAATTATATAAATCTTCAAGTTTTTTAATACTTGATTTGCTGACGCTTCACTCCCAGGGATTAGGCCATTGTCAGAGCTACAATTTATAATAGAAAAATAATTATAAAATTCAGTGCAAAATGTAAATTACATACATATTGGCATGGTTTCTATAATTACCTATGTATAAAATTGTATAAAAAAGTTTGTATAGTTAGCCGTCATCATTGATATGTGACAGTGTTGACATAAACTTGTACATAACTCTGTTTATATCATTTAAGGTCTTTCACATAAACGCGAACGATAATAATCGAGACAAATTAAGCGTAATTATCGTTAATGATGATGTATCTCTTCGCTTGCTAGCAAAAAATATGAATCTGTATAATTAGATTAATTAAGCAGGTATGTGCACTATGTATGTACATACGCACATGAGTTATGCATTACTTTAGATATGCATGCGGGCATAATCACTAGGACTTTTCATTTCAATTATTAATTAGTGCATTAACTAGAAAGGAATGCTTATTTTATATATTATAAATAAACTCAGTTTTGATTTCATTTATCGGTGATGTAATTATTTACAAAACTTATTAAATGGTCAAACCATAATTTTCATATTTTTAACCTATTTGATTTGAGTTATTTATTACTATGGTAATGAATTTTAGTAATTACTTTATATTCTACTAATATTTCAAGTAATTTCAAGCTTGCTGCACTTATAAGCTAAATAGGTTGAAACTATTTTATATTTAAATTCTATTACCAACTCAACTACTAGTAAGCCAGCCCTAAACTTGAACTGCATTTTGGAAAGAAGCAACAAAGTGTGGTAGAATCCCACGTTAAAAAAGTCACCCAACACTGATTTTACTTTGAAATTGGGGAATTCTCTGGACGTTAAACTTTTTTTGTGTATCGTGGCGTCGGCTGATTTGCATTGCACTATGTCTTTCATTTAAGGTATAAGCAGGTCAGTCCAGCTCTTGCCAGAAACTGGGCGGAATGTAGTGTATTGTCTTTATGTCTAGGGTGCATGGTCCGGCCTGGCGATTCTGTTCGGATATTGAATCATTATTATTCAATACTTAGCAGAATGTAAATAAACTAGGATTGGCTCTAGGGCCCGCCATGTATCTCTAACAGAACAGAACAAAACAACTATATTATCCTGTTATAAATAATTGAATGAAAATCAAGAAACATACTTCTTTACGAAACACTAGCGTTCTTTACCACTATTACTGTCTCATTCCGTACGTTTTTCTATGTCATACGATAATTATATGTTTAACAGAATTTTCAATAATTCTTTCCCGAATCTACCAAACAGTAACTTTTTCTTCCCTCAATTAAGATGAATATATTTCATCTTTAGGGGATAATAATTTATAATAAGATAGTGACAAAAATATATATGTACCTATATCTTATAAAGAAAGTGCCATTATTCCCTAAGATGCTTTATTTTAAATGAAACGACACCTTCGGAAAAATTGCCTCACTTTCTTTCCTTGCTATATAAATATATCTCGTATTTTAGTAGTTAACCAGCAACTTAAATTGTTACAACCGGATCTATACAGTACATCATTAAACGAGTTTAAATTGCGTAACATGGAAAATATTTTAGATTTTTATATAAGAACACAAACCTTGTGAAGGAGAGGACTGCATGGCCTGCTGCAGTAGTAGAAGAAGATCTCGCCGTTCGACGCCTATTAAAAAAGAGAAAATTAAGAAATAATAAATAATACAGAACTAATACTAACATTTTTTTCGGGTGTATACTAAAATCTATCGATATTTTTATATACTCATAATAGTATATTACGTAACAAGTGTGTTAAGTGACTCTTTTTGAAACGAATAGAAAGATTTGAATACTTCCAAAACTTTCTTACACACGGGTTCCGTACACCATTTTTTCTACGACCAAAAACATAAGCAATAAATATTGAATTTAATGACAAAAATAACATTTTCGAATAGTTTCAATTTCAGACCATTGGAATTGCATAATTGTGATTTTTACAAAACCAATTTACTGATCCTAATGTTTTCAAAGCATTACAAATTGCGATATAAGATAATAGAAATCTAACGCTACTAATACCACACCAGATTTTCATCTTAATATGCCTTTCCGAAAGAGATTTAGAGATTATCATTTCAGTAGGACGTAAACCCTGAAGGCAGGAGTACGCGGAGTACAGAAGATCCCTTTATGTAACGTCCAGCAGACTAGCTCCCGCGCCAGACCAGACACAGACACTGTCCAGCGGAAAATAAATGACTTTTGCATTATTTATCGCTGCAAATACGCTCATAAATAAACGTTCAGGTGAAGAATACCCTTGATGTCGTTGTTAACAGACACCAATAGAGCTTCGGACCGAGTGACAATGTGTCTGCGGGAGACGCAGCTATCAGCTTTGGAAAATGCAAATTCTGAATCCGTTTCGCGTGATAGTTTCGCTCAAGGCTGAAAGGGTTGTTTATTTTGGCAGAAAGTAAAATTGCAACGTGACAAAGGAAGGTTGTTTAGATGCTTCCAACTGTGCGAATTTCTTTTACTGCCAATTTTCTAAGGTCAGTTTGTTAAGATTTATTTACAATTTTACACTTTGATGCTACAAAGACAAATAGGTGAACAACTTGTTGTTGGAACCAAATGATTTATTTTCTTACAGAGATAAATATAATTTAATTCTCTCTGAACAAATGTTTAGAAACAATGAAAATGCATTAATGCTCCCAGTTGTAGAAAAAGCAAGAATTCTAGGACATTTGCATTTGTTTTTATTGCCGGTTAAAATTGCCAATTAACAGATTGTGAAGTGTTACTTTTACAGTCTGGAAAAACAACTTTAATCTTTATTATTTTATTTAATAAATATTCCGCTTCTTCAATCTTGGGTGGAATTAACATTCCTTCGTCACTTTCCATTATATATTGCAAATTTATTTAATATACTAAAGAATTTTAACTCAAAAGAAAAAAAAGTTATTTAGAAATATTGTTGTTCTTGACGAGTTACATTATTGGATAAATTTAATGTACTTATTTTTGTTACACCCTGTATAGTGATTGCCAAGATTCACAAAACGTAAAACGATATTTATTAAATATTCCATAGCCGAAAAACAATTGTCATCACATTAAAACTACCCCTGTGGCTACACACTAACATCTTCGGGGGATATTATTTGACGGCTAGAAACCGCATTTCAAGCGAAAAAATATATCACTTACTGAGATCTGCTACGACAAAGTGTCACACGCAATAATCGCTAAAAGGCATGATGATAAATTAATTAATTTCTAAATACCAAATTTGTTTTTACATAGCAACCGCTTAACAAATGCAATCAACCTAATAAGTACGATGATGCCGATAACATTAAAAATATTGAAAATAATCACAAAATTAATATTAATTATAAACACTCGACAAAGAAATATGTGTTTCAACAAGGCAAAAAAGCTGATTTATTACCTTGGATAGATTCATGAATTTCTAACCCCGGCAGAAAATCTGTTACTTTTTTGCCTAGTTAAACAAATAATTATCTTCTTTTTTTTCAGGAAAATATTGAAATTTCGACAAGAGTAGATAATTGGCTATATTATTCAACTATAAAGGTTTAAAAAAAGTTAATTGTCCAGAAAATATGAGGTGAAACCAGGGTTCGTAAATATCATGATATTTATAATAAATATCAAAATATCTGATATATAGGATATATATCAGATAAATATCACTTTTTGGATATTTATTTTTTAATTTTAGTTTTTGTACACATTTATTATCACAATAGGAAATACAAAATAAATTATTACTCCTAAATAAAAAATTAACATAGGTAATGAAAAAAAGTAAATATACATTGAATGGATACACAAATATTATATAGTACTAAGAATAGTAAGAATATTTAAATAATCCTATATCCAAGATAGGGGCAAATCATCATCTTCTGATGAACTTCCTGAACATACCGTCGCACTTAGCCAAATCCAATCTAAATTAGTTTTTTTTTTGTAGTTTCTTTTTGGTTTAAATATTTAAACATAAAAACTAATTTACCGGCTTTGTCGTTACCGAGACGATTACGTAATTGGGATTGGACAATGCCAAAAGTGGAGAAATATCGTACCAGCCCTGCTGTGCCTGCTACAGCAGTGTGTAACTGTTCACATAGTTCAATAAATGTACTTTTATTTGGCCACTCTGACTCATTGATAGTTTTGTATTTGTATTTCTTAAATGAGTACCAAATAAAAATTTTGGAAATGGTTCAGACTTTGCCGTTAATGACATCACAAATGGCACACAATATGTATTTATGTCGTTGATGTGAGATTAGTCAAAAGCTAGTAAAGTAAGAATTATCTTTAGAATATAATTTTAACAGAATTAATGAAAGTAATAATGAGAGGTATACTGTATTTATTATAGACTATTTGATATTTTTATATAATGGATATATATCTTCGAACCCTGTCTATAAGTTAACTGAAAAACGAGAAAATTAATGCCGTTGAGCGCGTTTTCATATCACATTTAGTTTTTGAGATATAGCCTCGGAATAGTAGAAAAACTGAAAAATTCGAAAAATTTCACTTTTCCGGAGGCTATAACTCAAAAACTAAACAAGATATGCAAATGCGCTCAACGGCGTTGAATTCCCCGTGTCCGAATTGACTTATAAGCAAATTTTCATAAAATTTTATGCAATTTAATATTTTTAATTGTTTCCTAAGGGTTTTTTCAGATTTTAATTCAATTTTCCCAAAAATCCTTAATCGTAGGATTATTAAAACGAAAATGTACATACATATGTATTTTGACCCACTGAATCCAGTGGTGCAATCTTCAAATGCATATGACTTCTGGTTTTCGAGAAAATGTTAAAAAACCGCTTTTTGCGATTTTTTTGGCGGAAAATTGAAAAAAAAAAAATCGCTGAAACTATGTTTATAAGTTAACTGAAGCACGAGAAAATTAATGCCGTTGACCGCGTTTTCATATCACATTTAGTTTTCGAGATATAGCCTCGTAAAAGTAGGAAAACTGAAAAATTCGAAAAATTTCACTTTTCCGGAGGCTATATCTCAAAAACTAAACAAGATATGGAAATGCGCTCAACGGCGTTGAATTCCCCGTGTCCGAATTGACTTATAAGCAAATTTTCACACAATTTTAAGCAATTTAATATTTTTAATTATTTCCTAAGGGTTTTTTCAGATTTTAATTCAATTTTCCCAAAAATCTTTAATCGTAGGATTATTAAAACGAAAATTTACATACATATGTATTTTGACCCACTGAATCTAGTGGTGCAATCTACAAATGCATATGACTTCTGGTTTTCGAGAAAATGTTAAAAAACCGCTTTTTGCGATTTTTTTGGCGGAAAATTGAAAAAAATAAAAATCGCTGAAACTATGTTTATAAGTTAACTGAAGCACGAGAAAATTAATGCCGTTGAGCGCGTTTTCATATCACATTTACTTTTTGAGATATAGCCTCGGAAAAGTAGGAAAAATTGAAAAATACGAAAAATTTCACTTTTCCGGAGGCTATATCATAAAAACTATTTGATATTTTTATATAATGGATATATATCATTGCAAAAATATGACGATATATATCAAAATAAATATCATGATATATATCGATCGATATATATCTTCGAACCCTGGGTGAAACTATTGTTGACTATCTATCGTGTTATCTCATCTCAAATGTTGTTTTTACTTTATAACAAATATTTTATTGTAATTTTTTATCGTAGTTTTACATTAAGAATGTTTTAAATATATGTCAAGGTTCTGTTATTCGAATTGTAAGCAAGATGACCTAATTTTATTTAAATTTAAAATAGATATTTGTTAGATAAAAGGAACACAGACGCCTTTTGTCCTTGAAATTATATTAAAATTTGATACCGTAATATTTTAATAATAAACTACCTACTAAAAGCAATAGACTAACAGTTGACTAGCTTTATTTTTCAATTATTAAACAATCTTCAAATGAATGTAAATGTAAGTAAATTGTACATGGATATTTTAAATATTGAATGTAAAATTAAAACTTAATATTAAATAAATAAAAGGCCTCTGAAATACATATTAATAAAATTTAAAATATAAATTATATTCAAATATTTCTAAGGAAAATAATACCTTAGGTATTCTTACAAATATTTGAATATAATATATAGTTTTAATTTTACATTCAACTTTTAAAATATTCCTATACAATTTTGAGTAGTGCATGTATTGGTCAATAATTATTTTTTGCTGTTAAACTCAAAACTCAAATGTTTCTAAAATATTTTAAATCAAACGATTTCTGGGATCAAATTAATTTGCTATAAAGTACTCACATTCCTATATTTTCATAAATTTTCTCCCAAATTTACTTTCAAAATAACGTACTAAATAAATTTTCCGGAGGAAGAGATCTGGTAATATTGTTTTCTGAGACTAAAAACATTAGAATACCAACTTTCATCAAAATCATTTGAGACGAATCTGAGATTGTTGACACACACACACCAAGATAATTTTGAGACATATAATAAAATAATTAGATAATACTATAAATATTTTGTTTTGTATTATTAAAAAATAAATGAGTATATCATCACGCCTTTTACCCATTACTGGGTGTGGCACTCTGCCGGAGCAGATCTCGGTATATAATATATCTTTTCGCGTGAATCGCAGTTATCAAAAATGTTAGTGGTGAGGGAGCCACAGAAGTAGTTTTAATGTGGTGAAAATTGTTTGTCGCTTGTGAGAATCGAACCTGGGTTGTCAATTCTTCAGGCCGACTCGATACCACTGAGCCACCTACCCCATGGGATTTTGTGTTATTCTCTAACAAATTTTGAATTGTTGACAATTAAAAATATACTTATATTCTTATCGATTATAAATACTAACGATCATTGTTACTATAAATAATATAATAATCATCTTCATTTTATACTTAACAAATAGTTTCTATTACGCAAATTAATTTCCTATAAAAAAGTTTGCTATAAATCTTAAATGAGTTACCAATAAATAAGACATCAACTCTGTTAATAAGACGTACCTAATAAAGAAAAGACTATAAAAAATTAGATAACTTTTTCACCTATGCTCTCAGGCAGGATGATCTTCGAAAGTTCAAATAAATCTTACACATTAATAATGTTGAACAGTCTAATGCGTCTTTATCCAAAAGCCCAAGCGAAACCTTGGTGACTTCTCTCTACGGTAACAAACTGCTCATACACACGAATACGAATTCGCATGCGCTGATTTATAGCACGACATTCGACACCAAACTTGCAAAACCACTAAACAAAATACCATTTAAGCTTATAATTAATTTTAGCAACAACAAATCATTTGCATTTCGGCAAAAACGAATATTCAAACGTATGCTAATTTCAATTTGGCAATAAGTCGCAGCTTCGCCATAAATTTCCCTTTTTTAAATCTGGTCATCTGTGGTATAGTACGTTCATATATTATAGGGTTCATACAATTTGTATTATTGACACGTTTTGTATCTTTCTTTTGATTGTAATAAATTAAGCAACCGACACGACTGGATGTCCCGAAAAATATATGAACTAAAGTGTAAGTTCATTTAAATCTTTACAAAATATGTTAAATTTGACCAATAATAATGATTGATTTTGTTTCGATGAACTGTCAATTGAATGGCGACTTATTCGATAAAATAGTTATTTGTGTATTAAGAGCGTAAAGTGATTCTTTTTTACTCAAGCATGGTAATTGCAGCGCGAGCCGAAGGCGAGAGGTGCAATAGTGCAAGAGGAAAAAAGACACTTTACGCTCGTGATTCACCCAGATTTTTTCTACGATTGCATCTTAAAATTACTGAAAATAAATTCGTTCTGTCCACTGTCAATATGACAAGTTTCTGTTTTGTTTGTATCCCTGGTAACTATTGAAATAAGCGCACATTTAATATCTTTTTTCTACGATTACTATGAAAAGATGACAATTACGCTCTCATTTGTCATCGTAAAGTTGACGTTTTCTGTGGAACAATCGAAAAATATCTTTTTTGCGCGTCTCCAATGGCAACGCGCGAAAAAGACGTTAAATTCGCGCGTTTCCAATGGCAAACTTGTCATATTGACAGTTAACAAAACGAATTTAGTTTTAGATGTATACCTACGTTTTTTAATAACTTTAAGATGCAATCGTAGAAAAAATTATGTGTGTATCACGAGCGTAAAGTGTCTTTGTTCCTCTTGCACTACCGTGCTCGAGTAACAAAGAATCACTTTACGCTCTTAATACACAAATAACTATTTCGCTTATTGCCTTTATAAACGCTCGCATTGAACGTCTTTTTCGCGCGTTGCCATTGGAGACGCGCAAAAAAGATATTTTTCGATTGTTCTACAGAAAACATCAACTTTAAGATGACAAATGAGAGCGTAATTGTCAACTTTTCATAGCACTCGTAGAAAAAAAGATTTATATAATTATTGGTTGCAATGTGAAAATTTTTGACATTTCTCTATATCTCTCCCAATTATGCACGACAAACGAATGACAATCAAGAATTCGTGTTTCTCATATTTCCCAACCTTTCAAAATGGAAGTCTTCAAGTTTGAAGTTAGAGGACACTTAGATAATAATTACATAATAAAATATTGCACATCTAAGACGAAGGATTAATTTATGGATTAAGTAGTTATCATATTTACTTTTACAACAGTAACTGTGTTGCTTGTTAGAAAAAGAATTAACTTAAAAGTCAAGCCTGTGCTCTTTGAAAGAGCTATAACTCACAAATAAAAAAATCGAATAAATAAAGGAAAGGGATCAGTCGTTGTATCTGTTAGAAATATGTTTTAAATATGTTCTATTCGTAGCCAAACACATCGTATATATCTCCTCGGATTCCAATGCAGGGAGACGTCCGATCCGATATTTATATAGTGCGGTCCAGAGAATTAGGGTCGTGATGTGGCAAGTAGCTTGCTAGGTATGCTGCGCATGTTCATATGTATGTATGTATTCCTACCTGTGCCCCGAGATATTTAAAAATGCGCGGCGCGAGAGAGACAACCAGTGTTTTTAATCCGAAACGCATAAGAATCCAAGACCATAAATCTAAATGTGACCTCGTAAATTACAAACAGTTGTAGTAAAATATCCAGCAGATTATAAATAACTGGATAGGTTATGCCAGTGGACTTGACAGCAGGGACGGACTTGGTTTATTTCTCGCGAGTTGTACTATCATTTCCGACGTTGCCAACTTTATTTATTATTAAGTATTTTTGCATTCATGAAGCCAACTACTTTTCTTCTTTACTTGCAAACTCTAAATATGTAGGTACAAACAGGGGCGGATTCACAAAAGGGGGCATGCCCCTCTTGGACTTATTATTTTTTAAGTTGATTATTTGTGATTTTCATTTCAGTTAGATAACCCTTATAGAATTAAAATCTATGAACAACTCTGACAGAACTTTGAAAAACTCAAAATTTGGATTGTCCGACATTTTTCGAGTTTTTCAAAACTACCAACAAAAAAAAATACATACAAATATATATAAGAATTGTTCAAATTGTTTCTCAGTAGCATATGAGTGTGTAATATTGTTGAATAATCAATAGGTTTAAAACTGTTTAATAATTATTTACTAATAATAAAAAAGAGAGGGATATTGTTTCCAATAGTCTCTCGCCCTTGAACATTTCCAGGATTCGCCCTTGGGTATAAAGGTAACTCTTCTAAAAAAAAATTAAAAATCTTCGGAATATTTTAGCAAAAAGTTATCCTAGAATTATATCTATGACTAATTTTGCAACGATTTAAAAAACATGTTTTCAATTTTCTACGAAATTATAATATATGACAGAACAATTTATTGCTTTTTGGGTATAATATCACTGACTATTTGAATTCTTTGCTACAAAAAATCATGAAGCAGATTCATAAAACATGTTAGGCAGTACCATTATTTTTAATTTCATTTTCGAATCCCAGTTCAATTTAAATAAAAATAAATACATATATCATCACGCCTTTTACCCATTACTGGATGTGGTACTCTGCCTAAGCAGATCTCGGTAAGCCGTCAAATCACGGCCCCCAAAGATATTAGTGGTGGGGGCGCCACAGGGGTAGATATTAAATTTAAGTATGTGTCAAAGTTAAAAAAAATTATTATGTTCATGGTTACCTTTATTTTTACGAATATTACAAGTTTTAGTTAATTTTTGTGCTTTTATTTAATACACACATAATTTTCTATACTGTTTAAAAAATCTAAAGTTAAACAAGAATCAATGCGGGCAACATATTAAGCTGTTGAATTATTCCGAGTTTGAGGAATAAATGAGCTTTTATAAATGCAACGTGAAGGTGGTTGAAGTGAGTATGGTGTCTGGATGGGGTATCGTTATTTGACGAATAGTATATATGTAATTATTGCAATGTCTGTACAATCAGGACTGGAATAAAGTAGTAATGATATATAAGCCTTATTTTAATATTTGAAATAAAAAATTGTTGTGTGAAGTGGCTACTGCGGTCCTGGTAAATACCGACAAGTGCACTATGTTAAAAAGCCTTTCCTAATACCTGTCTCTGTCGGCTGGTGGTAAAAAGGAAGGGAGCCCGCCCGTTTATTTGTAATCCGTCCGGGAACACGCTTCAAGATTTACTATTGTCAGGAAGATATATCGGTGTGTAATTACCGCTGTTTTAATTAATGTTATGATTATGAAATCAGCATCGCGAGCGCATATGCATGTTGCACACTGGACGAAACGAATTCGCGCGGTCATGTGCTTGCTAACTGCTCATTCTTGTACTGTACTAATTGATTAATATGTGCTTAATATATCACTTGACTTCTTTATAGGTTACAAAAAGTTGTGTGCTACCGAAATCCTTTCTCTGACATTAAACAGAAAAGTTCTTCAACAAATAACTATTATTCGAAATTTTTGTATATATTAAACATCAATTGACAACAAAACATAACTCTAATGGCCAGTTGCACAAACTAAACTTGTATTTTAATCTTGGTTTAAATTAATAAAAGATAATTGCAAAATTGATATTGATGTCAAACCTTCCATATGCTTTTATTAATTTAATCTAAAAAAAATTGACAGTTGTAGAAAAATATATACGAGGGTCGTTCAATAAGTCCTTAGAAAATCCAAGAGATGGTGCTCGTAGTATCGAAAATGAATTTTTTCCAGTAAGCAGCACTCCTAACTAGTCAACTGTTAGAGTTTTAGCTTTAGCCGTCACGTAGTTTCATTGTTGTTGTCAATTGTAGTAAAAAACTTTTGATTGTTTATAATAATGGATAAAAGTGAGTTTCGAGAAGAAATTAAAGCTGAGTTGGATGAAGTTCATGGCACATCTGCTCCTGTGTTTGCAACTGTTTACAATTGGGTGAATGAGTTTAAACGTGGCCGTACATCCACAAAAGATGAACATCGTTCCGGACGGCCTGTAGAAGTGTCTACCCCCGAAATGATTGACCAAATCCACGATATGGTTTTAAGTGACCGACGAATCAAAGTGCGCGAAATAGTTGAGGCTACAGGCATATCACAAGGCACAGTCGCTTTAATTTTGCACGAAAAATTAGGTGTGAAAAAAATCTCGGCAAGATGGGTGCCGCGGTTGCTCACAGTGGAGAATAAACGCAATCGTGTGGTGGACTCTGAGGCTGTTTTGGCGCTTTTCCGTCGTAATCCTGAAGATTTTATGCGTCGATACATAACTGTGGATGAGACTTGGATACATGACTACACTCCAGAGACAAAAGAACAGTCAAAACAGTGGATTTTTAAAGGCGAACGGGCTCCGAAGAAGGCGAAGACGGAGAAATCGGCTAGCAAGGTTATGGCAACGGTCTTTTGGGATGCACGCGGAATCATCTTCATCGACTATTTGGAAAAGGGAAAAACGATAACAGGAGCGTATTATGCGTCGTTATTGGACCGGCTGAGCGAAGAAATAAAAGAAAAACGTCGTCATTTGAAACGCAAAAAGGTCCTTTTTCATCAAGACAATGCACGTGTGCACACCTGCGCAGTTGCGATGGCCAAAATTATGGAATTAAAGTTCCAATTATTGCAACATCCACCGTATTCACCAGATTTGGCCCCTAGTGACTTTTTCTTATTTCCAAACTTAAAGAAATGGCTTGGCGGACGAAGGTTTACGTCCAATGAGGAGGTCATCGCCCAAACGGAAGCCTATTTTGAGGAGCTTCCGAAATCCTACTTTTTGGACGACTTAAAAAATTTGGGAAAACGATTAGAGAAGTGTATAGAGCTAAAAGGAGATTATGTAGAAAAATAAAAAAAATCTACCCAAAAAAAGTGTTTTTTCTACTTTTTTCTAAGGACTAATTGAACGACCCTCGTATTTCATAAAGGATAAAGATTCATTACAAGGATAAAATGATAAATAACTTATCATCGAATAATAAAAAAATTGTCATTTCTTTAAGAGTATAAATAAAACTTATGCAGTGATTTGTTTTGACATGTTTTCATGTACTTATCCGATAGATGAGTTATGTATAAATTTATACCAATCAATGTTGGTAACTGCAGGCGCGGTGGCCGAGCGTGTTAATGCACATCTCTTAACATACTGTGACGACACCCGAACCAAGGTTCGTCAGTTCGAATCCGCCTGCCGACAATGTGTGATTTGTCGTTAAATATAAAAATACAGTTACAGGTATGTTCCGAAACGGAATAATGGGACACCATTATTTATATAATGTTGGTAACTGGCTCTAAAATACATTTTTACATCTAGTATTCTCCAACGATTCAATTCTCTTTTTCTCATTAAAATTAATAACCTTAACGTTGTCAAAAATTTCCAAAAATACCCTTAATATCTTCCTACAATAAATCAATACATCCACATATCATTTAATATCAATATCAAAACTGAAGTTTAATTCAATAAAGTAACCGATCATCCGATCGAACCGCTCCCTGCTCCGAGAATCTTTATCCCCAATATCCTGGTTCTGACCCGGCACCGAGCAGCGCGGCCATCATAGCCATCACACGTCGTTAGGCCGGACGTCTGTCGGGGTTGACGTGTCTGTCAGATGGGTAGGGGTGAGCGGGGAAGGAGACGCGAATGGGCCAACGTGGAGACGACGGCTGACAGCTCATGGTCGAGTAAAGCGCCATCTCGGTATACCACGAGTGAAGTTCTGTATCTGGGTTTAATTAGAATATTTGATGATATCGTAGTTGTGGAGACATTTGGTTTGGGTATGTTTTTTGTCTGAATTTTAAATGGAGTCTTGTTTTCAAAAGAAGCATATTCGCGATATTTATCACTTATTTTTTAATGATAAACCAACAAAATTTAAACAAAGTATGCCGAAAATCTTTGACTACTTCGGAGAAAAAAAATGTAAATGTTTTATGGCCACTCGTACTAACAAAACTTAAATTTTAAACTTAATAATAATAATGATGTCCCATCATTCCGTTTCGGAACATAGGGACCGGGCACACCGAGCCGCAGGTTTTACACTGCCATACTGCCGGTTTCTTTAGTCAAATTATTTTAAGGCGTATAAGTGACTAGCTTATAGCTCCCGAGTGTGATAAATACATGTAACTGTATTTTTATATTTAACGACAAATCACACATTGTCGGCAGGCGGATTCGAACTGACGAACCTTGGTTCGAGTGATGTCACAGTATGTTAAGAGATGTGCCTTAACACGGTCGGCCACCGCGCCTGCTAAATTTTAAACTTAGTTTAAATAAATAAAACTTATAATTGTTATTAATTTAAATTAAATTATAAAGAGAAATATTGGGCTAGCGTCAAGATTTAAACCTGAGACCTCATGAACTCCAGTCATATGGTTTTACAAACTAAGCTACGGTCACCTGTGACTCAAATTAAATTTTATTCCAATTATGGAGGAAAAAATTGGTATAAAATTCGATTCAAATCATGGCGGTATCCCAATTTTTGTTATTCAATTTTTATTTTATTTATATAAATTTTTGTATAAATTTTAAATTAAATTAAAATAGTGATGAACACAATCAAAAAGCTTAGACAATAAAATTTCAAGGAATGGGTTAAAACTACGAGCTCAGTTTTTGGATGAACTAAGACTGGAGTCTTAGTTTTATTAATTTAAAACCGCCATCTTACTAGTGCTTCTAAGTACAAGTATACTAGCCATTTGGTTAAGTACCAATCTTATATACATTGTACAGAGATACTTTATAAATTGTATGTAAAATTAAAACTATAAATTATATTCAAATATTTGTAAGAATACCTAAAGTATTATTTTTTTTAGAAGTATTTATATATAATTTATATTAATTTTTATATTGGACCCTTCTTAAATACATATTTATAATATAATTTATAGTTTCAATTTTGAAAATATCCCTGTACAATTTTGAGCAGTGTATTTTGCTATTATTTGTTTATTCAGTGAATACTATAATCACATTATAATCGAAACAATATTAGCATAGTTTATTTCCCTATAATTCAAGTTTTATTATTTGCTAAGCGATTTAAAATTTATTTGAATTGCAGTGTTCAATGTTTCAAATAAACGCGTCTACAAATATTAATACAAGTAAACTAATATGTTGTTCTGTGCATATTTGTAGATTATAAATCAATATTTTAGCCGATTTTCTGCGGAAATAATGATAGGTATATGGAACATGCAGTAGGTTTTTATTCCAACCACCGATAACAAATTGATATTCTAATTACCGCAAAAAATTAAACGTATATTTAATATTTTTTAGTATTATATTTTAAACAAATTTAATATCTTGTGACTCAATCGACATTAAGTATATTCGTATATATAGTAGGTGGCTCAGTGGTATCAAGTCGGGCTGTGGTTTTATTTCTCAGTCGACAAACAATTTTCACTAGATTAAAATTATCCCTGTGGCATCCCCTTGACTAATTATTCGGGGGCCGTGAATTAATGGTTAATAACTGCATTTCACGCGTATAAATATATCACAAGATCTGCTAAGGCAGAGTATCGCACCCAGTATTGGGTTTTATTTATAAAATTTTAAACTATTTTACAGAGAAAACTGCAAATAAAAATGATTCAAAATTTAGGTCTATTTGAAACATATCTAAAATAATTTAGAAACAGCAGGAAATGTAATATTTTTAATGCCAATTGGTTAAAGATCTTTTGTTTGTATGTTAAACTTAAATTAATATAAATAAACTCAATTTCCTGCTAAAAACAATAAGAAAAAAAAGTTTGAATCTAGTTTAAAATTCATACTCCGATACAAGGAAGAAAGCAAAAAGAACAAAGAGTCGAGCATCTCTCAGTCGTCTGTGCAGCCTGGTGGCGGTGGCGGCGGCGGTGGCTGTCCGCTGCAGTTACGAGCGCGTGAGTGACGCGAGTGACAGCGCAGGCAACGGGCTTCAAAGCAGCCCTCACAAACTCTAGCTGATGCGTTTCAAAACTTCAGTCCAAAAATTCTATTCGAATTATTTAACATGGAACTAAACTAAACTACAATATAATTTGGCAATGCTTTGTAAATTTTATGACATTATTGACACTGATATATACACTGCCCAAAATTATACATAGATATTTTAAAAATTGAATGTAAAATTAAAACTATAAATTATAACATAAATATCAAATATAAATCATATTCAAATATTTCTAATAAAAATAATACCTTAGGTATTCTTACAAATTTTTAAATATAATTTGTAGTCAGTGTATTTTAAGACGAGTAGTTATTTGTATCAAAGAATGAACTTGTCGATCGAGGCAATAACCGAGCAAACGTCATATGGGAAATAATATAATTGTTTTAGTAACAATTCCAATTTTTACATAAATTAATTTCAGTTAATAATATCAATAATATAACACATCTAAAAAAGCACTATTTCCCAAAATACTTAAACCATAAAATTATATTTTATAGAAACTCATACGTATATAGAACTGGAAATAAACTGTAACAAACCTTTACGAAGATTCAAAAACTTCAGAACCTAAGTTTGTACACTTTTAACACCATAAAATATTAAATTATTTTTGATATCACTACACATTATCACTAATAAATGCACTCACAACAAATACACACCACGGTTGTTTCAAGACTAACACAGCACTTGCGAAAACGACTGTTCTTTGCAGTCCGTAAACCATGTTCCAGCTTGTAAACGAGATCCAGCCAGATTTTTCTATGAAATAAATTCATCAATAATATTGCATAGCCGCAGGTAATTTGTATGAAATTGTTACAAATACATTTTGAGAACGTACATATTTCAGTTATAAGCTGTATACAATATTTTTAGATAATTGCATTGGGTTTAAGTAAATAAATATATACATAAAAAAAACTAGGATCATTACAAATTTTAGAGCTGATATTTCAATTTCCTAATAAATTTATTTGTCTTTAAAAATAATATATATCTCATCGAAATAATATAAATAAATGAATAAATATACGCCTTTTTCCTATTAAACTGAGTGTGGCACTCTGCCATAGCAGATTCCAGTAAGTGATATATTTATGCGCATGAAGTATGATTACCAGTCGTCAAATAACAGTTCTAAAATATATTAAAAATTTTAGTTCAAATTAAGAAAATTGTTTTAACTTTCATTTTAGATGTGCAATTTTTTATTTCTCAGGCTGATATATTTATTAGCAACTTTGATGGGAAAATTAAATAGCGCCCCTTAATTTGAAAACCGTTTTAAATATAAATATTAAATATATTATCACGCCTATTACCCACTACTGGATGTAGCACTCTATCGTAGCAGATCTGGGTTAGTAATATATTTATACGCGTGAAGTGCAGTTACCAACCATCGAATCCCGGCCCCCAAAGATGTTCGTTGAGGAGGAGTCATGGGGTAATTTTTAATATGATTAAAATTGTTTGTAGGCTGTGAGAATGGAACCCGGATTTTCAGTTTCACAGTCCTTAATCTTGCTTATAATTTATTTTCATAAAATATGTTGTATATTAACAATATTAGCCAATAGCGACATACTAGTAGATAAAACTATTTAAACAGTCGTCGTTAATAGCAACTTAGGAAATAAAGTATTGTACATGAAAGATGAACTTCGTGGGCAGAATCGCTAAATTTGGTACCAGTAATTAGATTTAGATCGTAAATATGAATTTCTTCAAAATTCAGTTACATAGGCTTTCAATTTTCCTTATTTCTATTAAAGTTCCTAAATTAATTTTGTAAGAAACGTACCGGCAAATCCATTCCAGTGAATTTCACAAAACATGCAGGTAATTATCACGAAATGGATCAAATTGCAAAAATTAATCAAATTGAAACACCTGCAAAACTGATACATGAGAATGAAATCACTGTCGTTTATAATGAATTGATTTCACTTAGTGATATGACTGTATTGCTTAATTAATGCCATTATTTAAACAAGTAATAAGGTACACTTATTTAGAATGGCTTGGTATGTTACCGCTTACATACGTTAACTATATGCCAATTATCCTATTAAACAAAAATCTTTACGTCCTTCTTACATTAATTGAGACAAGATTAAGGTTTTGCCTTTTACGTCGAAAGTTGAGATACATATTTAGAAAATTTGTATTCTCAGTTTCTGAGAATTGGTTTAAATGCTTAGTCGTCTTATTGGACATTCTAAGATACAAAAAGATATGTGCCAAATGTGGCTTCTACGAATTGTAAAGACAATATTCATGATGTTGCACAGTTTCGAAAAGCTTCATTTATACGGTTTGTTTCGATGTAGGTACTTCGAAGAGAAAAGCAAAATAATAGTATATTATGTAACAAGTTTATAATAGTCTTTATGCACCAGTTGCATACACTATTTTTTGTACAACTAAATTAAATATGCAAATTATTAAAATTAGTATTACCCTAGGATGTCAAAAAATAGTACTATTTTATTGAGCAAACCAAAAAAAGTTTTTAAAACAGCAAATATTGAGCTGGTATTGGTCAAAATCTATACCACAGATAACATCTGTATCACAATGAAAATCTACGTCATTACGAGTACAGTACATATAATACATATTTAATTTAAAGTTTTAAGAATTTATTAAGCCGAAATATTGTACAATGTTGAAGGAAAAATAAAATAATATAAATCAAATGATAACTTTTCTAAATTCCACAGAATTTCAGCCTCCAAGTCAACCTACTAGGTATGATATCGTATAATTCTCGGAGACCGGACAGCACAGTTAGTAACTATAGACGCGTTTCGTTCTTATTGGAGCTTATATGGTATAGTATAACCCACTTCTTCATAGCGAACAAGTTCACCTGAAGAAGCTGTGACAAAAAATCAAATATTTATCCAGAGTTATTGAATGACAAGGCTTTGTTGTAACAATTAAAATGGAATTTTTGGTGATAACGTTTCGATTAATCATTTGAAACCATATTCAAGACTAACAATTCAGCAAAATTTGAGTGAAACAACATAATTTTTATGTATTAAATTAAAACATAATAAAACACATAAAATAATAAAATATGGGAGGATAGTACTTTTTTAAAGTCTTATTTTGAGTCTGGGAAAGACTATAAAAGTTTTATTTTGAAACTGGTAAAGTACTAGGTACAGTAAAATTATAAATATTAGTGTCAAAGAATGCAGACTTTTTCTTTACAATAAACTATTTCACTTTTTTGATGTAAAATGGTTAGGGAAACCAATAACTGTAGGATTTAAAACGCTATTCACCACCCTGCATAAATTTTATGTTAAAGTTAACATTAAAAAAATCCAACAAATATTTGGTATTTTAGCATCCGATAAAACTGTTTAAAAGGCATCGTTAATAAGCACATAAAATAAAGTACCTAGCATTGTACAAAAAGTTGATTCCTCATAGAATGTCGTACGTAAATGTTAACTTATTTAAAAGTTCCTTAAAAATATTACTTTAAATTAATCTTGTCACAAATGAAAAAGGAAATAATTATGTAAATACCCGAGGCTTAACCACAACTAAAGATTACTAAAATGGATTTCAACCACAGCAGTAAGAACAACATAAGAAATAATAAAACAACATGAACAATCATAGATTCTAAATCTCACGCGCGGTTTGCTGATGCAACGAGTGATTCATGCGAGAGTCGCACACGTCAACCATAGTAGCGGGTCTCCGTGTCCGCGTGTCCGCGTTTCTATGCCTCGATGTCGTCCGTTCTGTCCGCTGTGTTCTTGCTACAATCTCGCGATTCCATCTGAGTTAACTAAGCTACACGCTGCTAAACTAGATCACGATAACGTCGCACAATATTAATGAATTGAGGGTTGTCATTTCGTGTAACCGAAATATGAGCGTTCGAACGCGCGGAGATAACCAACGGCCTCACACCGCGATGTCGTTGTCTCAAACGTCAAATGCGAGAATTTGAATTCGAGACCGCCTGACTTATAATTAAGCGTAATAAGCATCGTAAATATTCTTCCTGCACTGTCGCAATGACTTATTTTAATTATGCTTGTTGGCAAATGTAACTGACAGTCGGGGATACATTGCGTTGCGTACTCAGTACCGCGGATAGCTGCTGTTCCTGGTATAGTTGATCTACTCGGAATTGTGCATTTGGACAAATAATTTGCAATCATTTTTAACTTTCTTAAATAAATTTGGTAAACTGCGAAAGGAATATATTTGCTTGAAATAAATATCATACGAAATAACATCGATTAGTGTTTATAGACGGATTTATAAATCATTTGTTCAAATGAACGCTGAATCAACTATACTTCATACATGACTGTACCGTATTCCTGCTCTGTTAGTATCTGAACAGTTATTTCGTTTTAATTATGTTTACAAAGGACAATCAATTATGCAATGCCATGTAGTTATAATTGTACTAATAGCCATTTGTTTTCTAATATACTAGTATTAGTATGATATATGACTGTGATTTAAATACTAGCTCTAATTTGTATAACTGAATTATTTTCTTATTTGATTAATCGGTTAACTAGAACTCGTTTTAAATCTATACCATACTAAATAGTTTTATTTCATTTAGGTATCATATCATTTTTGTTTATATTTCCATTTACAGCCCCAAAAGATGTTAGTACGGGAGCTACAGGAATAGTTTTAATGTGGTGAAAATTGTTTGTTAAACCCTGGTTTTCAAATCCACATGCCGACTCGATAGTGGACCATCTATTCCATTCGCGTTATACCGGAAATATTTAATTCAATACAACCATGTACAAATTGTACGTAAAATACGTTGAACAATTTCTCGTTATTACAAAATATGACTAATGAATTTCTTTGCATTATCTGGTGATATCTTCCACTACGATACATGTTGTTCCAACAACGACAAGGCAACCTCATATCGTCCAAACCCCGATAATTTATAAGACCCGTTTAGCATTTATACATTTGTTAAGACAATATTCATAAGTCATGGGTCGAGTGGACGAGTGGAGCAGGTGACCCACTGATCGCATCATGAAATGGGTCACAACCAGGATGCAGTCTATCAGACGCCCCATCTCTTATCCTTTTTTTTCTTCTCGCATACATTCCTCAACAAAAATTTACAACTGATTAATTATCCTCCTCCTCAAATTTTCTTGTTTTGTTTCTCATACGTAAACGCGATATTTATATTTGTAGACTCACTTTTAAGAAATGTCGAGACGAATTCAATAATTCTGTAAGTAAAAAGCTTGTTTAACAATAACAACAATAAAAAATGTATATTACCGGCAAAATGTGAAATGCATCATACAAATTTTGCCAAAAATAAATTTAAAGGTTTGTGTGTATGGAGCATGCATTTTACGCACTTAGGACTTATTTGCTAAGAACACTTTCAATATTTAAACAAATATATGAAATTTAAAATAATTTAGGCCAAAATCAAATTCGACGTCGTGCGTTAATGGAGCTTGTTCTATGAGCTCAGGATTTATTTGTTAGTAGTGCGAGTCTCGCCTTCTAATATAAAAAAATAACTGATACAGAGTGCAATTTTATACTTGGAATTTTGAACATTACCGGTAATAAATACTATAGGCAATAAAAAAAATGTAGGTTGTCAATGGTTACAAACACGATATCGAAGCTGAATTCTAGTGCCGAATTAGATTCATACCATTTAGTATTAAACAAACCATATTATTAAAAAAAAATGTACACCTTTAATCAATTTTTATCAAGTAGAATAGCAAGAACCCTTGAAACATTCATTCGATGTTAAATCACTCTGCAATTAATCGTTACCAAACATTCCTATTGTAGCACATCATCTTCTCTTCATTCGCATTCATAATTCCTTCCATACATGTTCATTCATTTCTCCTAATTGAAATATTTCGCCTACGGAAAAACCCTCAGTCCATCCATTTATTTCTAGATCATTCACTCAATTTTTCACCATCAATTTTACCTACATACAAATTTGCTTCATTAATCTTTCAAACTATCTCTCTAGCACATACTCAGTTTCCAATCAAAGTTGTTTTTATCAGTCTTGCACTCATTAACGAAAATATTAGAACATAAAATTACCTTATTTAACCTTAAAAAAAATTAACAATTTTTCTTAGATTTATTTGCTTAAATATAAATTTGTCATCCTCAAAATTGTCTAGCTTTTTCTCAAAATTGTTACAAATAAGAACGTACTTAATGTTCTGGCAAATCATTGTGTGCCTATACAAATGATACAACAAATTTGTCATATAATTTTGCTGAAAACATGTATTACTCATCGAGGAGAATTTTCACATATAAGTACCTACTTTCTGTTTTATTTATATAGTGAAAATTTAAAAAGTATAATAACAGCAAGCATTGTACTCGTATTATTATATATTTTGTGCGTAGGCACTTGTCAGTTTCTTATGAATATCTTAGCAACTTAGCGTGATAAAATAACATAAATTTTGTTACAGGAAAGTATGTTGTCTGTTAAATCGTCTTTCAACAAAGAGTTAACAAATTAGTTCAATTAACTGTACCTAATTACTAATTTAATTAATTGGTCGCTTTACATTTGATAAATTGTGTGAAAGGAATTGTTAACACTCATATAAAACATTCTAATATTTTGAATAAATAAATAAATAATTCTAGTCACACGTACACACTTCACACCTTCTAAAACAAAATCTTATCGCCTTTATAAAGACAAGTCCAGATTGCACCAAATAGGAAATTGTCCAACACAAATTTATCAATAAAATATAAAACTAAACACTTGTCTAAGTCTCACGAAATTCAGCCTCCAAGTCACCTTATAACATACTCCTTCACCTTATATCATACTGATGAGCTCTAATAAGAGCGAAACTCGTCTATGGTTACTAACTGTGCTGGCTAGCCTCTGACGATGCCCTCATAAGTTGACTTGGAGGCTGAATTTCGTGAGACTTAGACAAGTGTTTAGTTTTATATTTTATTATTAAAGCTAGTTTCACCAAGTGAGCATTCAAAGACAATTAATTTTGTCTTTGTTGTTTTATTTAAATTACAAATTTATCATCTATATTTGTAGCTATATTCTGCAAAATTTATTATTTATATACCTCTCTTGAGTCAATAAATAAATAAAAACAAACCAAAGATTTGACAACAATGTCTGACATGTAACTTCGATCAGTTTTTATTTATTTAAATCAAATTTAAAATGTATCTTTTGTCGTTACAAATGGCCAAAAATGTCATATTTTTGTCGCCTTAGCAGTTGGTGCCATATTTACAAGTTATTTTTAAATATTTCAGAACCATGACCCTCCTTCTAGACAAAAATCACAAATAAATTCTTTCGCGGCCCCCTTATAATTGTATGAGAACAATTGAAATTTGTCCGGGGCTAAGAAAGAAATAAGTTAGGGAAAAACTTCTTTGGTATGTTGAGTCAAGCTAGTAATAAATTATTTGAATCTTTGAACATTTTTTTAAAGTAGCATCCAGCAACCATCCTCCAAAGTCGCAAAGTACATTTTAAATGCCATTGTTTTAGAGTTTTAAGAAAGAGGTTAAAATTGTAATTAAAATGTGATTAACACGTGAATTTGTCTGTCAGAGTCTAAGACACAATTTATGTTCAATGCTGGGAGTCCAGCACTGCGGAGATTCAATAAAAACATAGATCCCAGTCTCGTAGCAAATGGTCACGATCACGAATCACGCGTGACGCCTTGTGCGATATGGGGCCAGCAGCAGCAGCCACAGCCACCCACGAGCCGCAATCTATTTCTGCAATTACGCGCGGGATGCACGGCCGCGGCCCAATTATAAAGTCTGTAGCGACATGAAAAGTTTTGGCGCGTCTGACCGCCTGATAGGATAGAAATGTTTCGCAAGTGTCGCACGACAATAGATAGAACAGGAATTCTCGAACAGATAATCGTTGACAAGGATTTTCACTTTAGTCAAATTCCTCTCACATTATTCACTTCATCGAAAAACTTAAATAATTATTGATATTTAATTATTAACACAGACATATTTCGATCAAAATCTGGAATCTACCAGTATGCTATCAAACGTTCTAGCTTTGAAATGTATTATCAATCGTCGTTATTTACAATATAAAATATATAATATAAAATGGGGTAGGTGGCTCAGTGGTATCGAGTCGGCCTGTGGATCTTGAGAACCCTGGTTCGATCCCCACAGCCGACAAAACAATTTTCACCAATTTAAACAAATCTACCCCTGTGGCACCTCCACTACTAATATCCTTGGAGGCCGTGATTTGACGGCTGGTAACCGCACTTCACGCGAAAAAATATATCACTTACCGAGATCTGCTTGGACAGAGTGCCACACCCAGTGATGGGTAAAAGGCGTGATGATATATTTATTTATTTATTTTGTTATTTACAATAAAAACTTGCTGTATAAATAAATTTTCTTTCTAGATGTAATTTAAATAGCTAGTCTCTTAACAAATTACATATTTGCATCGTGATATGCGATAATCAGTCATTAAATCATTGATTCTTAAACCAATGTTGCACGGTTAATGTGATTAAACTTTTGTACAATAAATACAAATATGTGACATCACTTCATACGATTTGTTTTTTAACATGTCGAGTCTCAATTTTTTTTAGCTAAACCTTAATTACTCTAAACTATATTCTCAAGAACGTCTTAATATGCACTAACCTATTGATTCTGATTGATTTTCAAATTGTTATTCGGATGAACTTTGCAATATGGAGTTCAAATAAGGTAACCTATTCCAAAATTCTGAATTGAATAAAATTTTTTCGTGTATCGGGTTGTAAATGTCTCAATAGCAATTTTTACATTTTGATTCAACTTTTGTAGTTTTGTTAGCTCAACTGAACAAAATTAAATTCTGGTCACCGTAGTTCAAGTTTTCAACTAGATTATAATAATTACTAAAATTGGATTAATTATAAGGATAATTTTAAGTGTAGATTAAGTTTAACCTAACCTAGGTTATATTAATGTTTAACAATCTCCACTCTAGTGAAAAGAATCATTGACATAACTAGATTTCATCATACATCAAATTAAATGACATTTCATCATCATACATAATTTAACAAAGAAGTATAACACCGGTAACAAATTGATTTTGAAATATATATATATATACGTTCACGAGCCATTTTCTTCACGCGCTCAGCTACAAACATACATAACATTACGTTATTTCCCATTGGAAAAAATGGGTAGCATAAACCCTTGACTTCGGACTCTTTCATTCACAACAAATCTTCAGTCATATTCATCCATTTGATCTTAGCACCTCCATGCAATTTGTCATCTTAAATTTCACCAAACTTGCATTCGACATATTTATATATTGCAAATAGTTAACATATAGAAAGAATTGCCTTTTATTCTTTTATAACCAGTTGCACCATTATCCTTCAAAGTATTAAGAGTAACTTAAGTAAAACAATATCATCATTATCATCATCTGTGGCGCTACAGCCCAAATCGGGCCTGGGCCTACCGGAAACACCGAGCCGCAGTTTTTACACTGCCGTACTGCCGGTTTTCGTAGTCAAATGCTACATTATTTAAGACGTAGAACAATATAGAATTGAAAAATAATATTAAATGAATTAATAAAAAATGCTGTCAATAATTCGACTCGATATTTTTCCTGAATCAAATGACACTTGATATTTAAAGGACGGCTGTGCAACTGACCATAAAAAACAATTTTGATCTACGAGGATGTAACTTTCCATAATAAGCTTGGTTGGACAAAGTGTGCGCATGCAAGTAAAGAAACAATAAAAGAGAAATAAAGAGGAACTGATTCGGTCCTCGGTTGTGAGGTAGGTGTTTTGTCCGCCTGGACTTCACGTCCGCTGCCAGCACCAGCACATAAATCAGGGGAGGCCGTGGGCTCGCAGCCAACAAAACGCGCTACGCTCCCAACGTCAAACGCCACGCAGCGGCCACCGCGTGTTGCGAAATTAACAAATCGTAAACACTCACCGATACATGAAGCTCAATTAAATGCAAGCAATCCTACGAATACACATCTCTACTAACGAATATTTCTTACTTACATCTCTTTACTTCTACTTTTCTACTTCTATGATTTATGGACATTCCGAAATGAACCTCATTAAAATAAAAAGATTTCAAAGATTATTTAGACGTTGCTCGGTGCATTCAAAGATTAAAGAAAAACTCGTCGTCTTCATTTACATGTAATTATAAATGCTTTTCTTTCATAAGACACCAACAAAATTTCATCGTCATTCAAAACTTAAAAACATTACAGATTATTTTTCCCAGCTTTTAAATTACTTTGCGAAAAATATTGTTATAAAGTATTAAGGGCAGTAAGTGTTTTCTACCGGCTGATTTCCAATTCATTCGATACCGATAGAACACTTGGACACTGCAACGTTTGACAATCGACACAATAATAAAATTAAAATTTTAAAATGTATAACATACACGTACAGTAAAAGATTACTGGTTCGACAGAACTTCTCATGTCATCTTACCGTTTGTTAGAGATCTTATTCTCTGCTGACACAGTTCTTCGTCACCAGCTTCTTCACGTGAACTTTGTTCTAGGTGAAGAGGTGAGTTATACCATATTGATGAGCTCTAATAAGAGCGAAACGCGTCTATGGTTACTAACTGTGCTGGCTGGCCTCTGACAATGCCCTCATAAGGTGACTCGGAGGCTGAATTTTGTGAGACTTTGCCAAGTGTTTATTTAATATTTTTTTATTAAAAGATAACTCATTTATTTAACTAGAATATTCGTCTGATACTGGTGAAGTGGTTAAATATATGAACTACCTCATTGCGACTTAGTGAGTCCGGACTGCACTGTAATTGGGATTAAGTTCCTGTTGTATAAGAAGCACAGTGGAATTAATTAATTAATGTTGAGTAAAGTTTATGATCTTTGGAAATTGAACGTCCATTAATTTGTACAATGAGTCAATATTAAGTGATTAAAAACAGTCTTAATTTAGTTATTCTTGAGCAGTCGAATTAAATTTGGTTAGTTTATTTTTCTAAGATGAATATCTAATGTATTTTGTGTTTGCAGGTACGGTGAATGCAAACGGCGAAACCAAAAGACAAAGGACATCATACACGAGGTACCAGACGCTGGAGCTGGAGAAAGAGTTCCACTTCAACCGATACCTGACGCGACGGCGGCGTATCGAGATTGCGCACGCGCTGTGTTTGACAGAGCGCCAGATCAAGATCTGGTTCCAGAACCGCCGCATGAAGTGGAAGAAGGAGCATAAGATGGCCAGTATGAATATCGTTCCATACCACATGTCACCCTACGGACACCCATACCAGTTCGATTTGCATCCGAGTCAGTTCGCGCATTTGGCCACCTGAACGCAGTTCCAGGCGCTGTAAACGGCCGCTGTCCTGCCAGGAGTGACGGGCTCACTGTGACAGGGCAGCGGGCGCAGATGTCATTCACAATCTGCTAAACACTAACTACAAACCTTTTCAAAATATCATTCAAATCTTACACCAAAATGGGATCGTTTAGGCGCTACTGTTCCACTTACTTTTTATCCCTTCCAATCTTTTTTCAAAAGTCAAACTTCTAACTTTTCTAAGTAATGCTGAAGCGAGCGCAAACGTCGTATTGCCTAGTACCAAAATTAAAACTTTTATCGAAAGGAATAGTGCTGCCACCTGGAAAAGTTTTGCCTGAATGCTCCCATTCAAGGCGACGATTAAATTTAACCTGGATCAACACGTTACTCAACCAAAATACATTTTCATACACTGTTAAGCAATCAACAAATTTAAAATAACATTTCTAATACGAAATTTAAATTCAATGGTTGATTTCCGCATTTATTCAACTGTCAGAAAAAGGTTCCATTAGCGACGGTCGTTAACACAGCTTTTTAGCCACTCTATTAGCAACGTAACTAAAATTGCTTAAATATCAACTGTTCGTTGGGAATACAATTTAAACCAGATTATCGTTTCGTTGGTTACAGAATTATAATTATATATGTAAAACAGTTTCTATATTAAAATAAATTTTATAACTTTTTATAGTTATTTATAGACGGATTAGCGCTAATGTCACTTTTCTTATTATCTATAATTTTGTTTCAAATTAAAACAGATTCACGACTGAATGAAATTTGATTTTAATTAACATTCTTTTTAACCCAGGTTAAAATAAAATTGAATAAGCCAAACGAATTTTTGGCGAGTTATCTTATTTAGTTTATTCGCTTTCGTTAGAAAAAAGTTCGTGTACCGAACTGCAAAACATATTTACACATATTTCTAAAAATTTAAATTTGTTTTGGATTATTCTTATAGTATATTTAGAATTTAAAGTTAGATTTTTTGTAACTGTCAAAATTTATTTACTGATCCAAGATTTGATACGCGTCTTGTAAACTTGGCATATTATTTTACTTCGATGTAATCCGAAACATTTTTTTTTAAACGGTACAAATTTAGACAAAAATATGTCCCTTACCCTTACTTATAAAGCAGCAGATTGTGAATGACATTTGTTAAAACAAACTGAAGTATATATTTACATTAAATTGAAATATTATTTAAAGTATTTCTCAATTTGAATTATATATGCAAAATATTTTCTAAATTCTTGAAGACTTGAAGAAGAATCTACGTAGAGAGAATATATTTATTCTAATGTTATTTTAGATTCAGGCAGGTTCGAGTGAGTCGTCCATTGAGTTATATTTTAGTCGAACGTAAATATATCGTCAGTTCGTAAATAAAACAGCGCCACTGAGATTTATTGCCAAAATATTTGGATTTTGATAGAGTGCGTTTTAATAAACTCCTAAGACACAACTAAAAAATATAAAACTAAATTAAGTTTAGAATAAATCCTTACAACCAGTACTAAATGTGCAATTTACATTTTTGACATCGGTTTGTGAAACAATAAATTATATGTTGTGATTTTGATCACGTGTTCATCATAAAGTTAAGCAATTCACTCAATTGTGTAACTCTAAGTTATTCTGTGTTATTTTCTACACGATTTTTATTAAGATTTTTTAATGAAATCGCACTTGTTAAATTCAGTATTTTAAGCACGCACATAACAAAGTTTAAGCAATTTTCTTAAACGTGTTTCGTCACACAAGATCAATCCGAAATTCAACAAAAATACTACAAATCCAATGTTATCCTTTCAAAAGAATTTGGCAATTAAAAATGACCTTAATTAAATCCAGTGACATTAACAATTTTTTTAGGAAATGTTATAGAACATTATAATTGCATTAAGGTAGTTTTTGCGAACGTGTTATGGGTGAATTTTTGATAGATCTTGAACGGTGACGTAGTGATGTACCTTCGTTGTTTTTACGAATCTTTGAAAGAAACAAATTCGGAATAATACAGGGATCCGTATTAGGAGATACACGACACCCATTACTCTGAATGTACTTTATTATTGAATGTTCCTCTGTGAGTTGATTTGCTGTTGTTCTGTTATGCGTGTTCATGTATAAATCTTGTAAATAGGTTATGATTTTTGTAGATCGTGATATAATTTAATTTTAGGTTTTTATTTTGTTGTGTTAGTTCAGTTGATGATAGAATAGAGAATATGATTTTAGCTCTCTATTTACTCTCGATTAGTTAGTAAGATTTAGTGTTAAATATAAACTATTTAAAGTACATAGTAATTATAAGATATTTGAGTGAATGCGATTAAAAAGAGAGCTAGAATCGTGTATAAAATTTAAATATAATATATATGTGTCGTATGACCACTTATTCCATGTAATGTTAATCAAGATTTTAAATAATATTAAAGGAACTTAAACGTTTACCAGTCTATTATTTACTAAAATTGCCTGTCTCTAAGTACATCAACTATATTTTATTTTACATTTTAATCTCTGTCAAATTCATCTTTGTTCTTGGGTTTCACATATTATTTACATTAAAAACGGAAACACCCATCACAATCAGTTGTACATATTTAAATTTAAAGAATCAGCCCTCGGTAATTGGGACTCGAAATTATTCACATTAATCACTAGTTGCACCGTCAAACCTCAAATTTTAATTTTAATAAATAAAAGTAAATCTAATATGATATATAACATCGTTTCGCTTATATTTATTGAAATCAAGTTGAAAATTTACTTTTAGAGGCCAAAGTATAAAGTTGGTTTAAATTCAAACAGAGTTCAAATGGGTTTCGTAACCAATGACCTAACAAGATTATAAATGTAACTATGGAAACTGTTTAAACCATGTTCAAAATTCAAAATGCCTTTATACATCCGGATATTAGTAATGCAACTGAATATTACAGAAGTAAAATTTAAATAAAATAATACAAGTGGATATTATAGTTCAATTTACAACACAAGATCTTTTATAAAATTAAAAATTGTTCTGCAAACGTTAAACCGATTTCTCTAATTTGTAATAAATATGTTTATTTTGTACAAATTGTGAATATTCATTTCTTTGTATATAAATCAAATAGCGTTAAATTAAGATGTACTTAACATTCAATTTATGACTGAATTTACTGTCATTACTTAATACGGGCTGTTTCACAACTTCAGGATAAAAATTAAATGGTAGATACTACATAATGTATTGAACACGAATCAAACATATTTTTTTCTAAATTAGCAAAACTAGTTGCACTTTACATGAAGTAAACATTTTTAGTACCACTGATTTGAGAGTTATTACTAATATATTAATAATGAAATAAGCATTTTTCTGATATTGTATAATAACCAAATTGACTAATAATATCTGCCATTTAATTTTATCATGAAGTTGTAAAATTTTGATTTATAGAATTTATAATGATAAAAGAAAACTTGTTCTTGAGTATTTATGTTTTTAAGAAGAAAATTTACAGTGAGTTTCAAATTCAAGTACAACCACACAAATAATCTAACCAAAATTCTTAAACATTCAAGTTAAATAGTAAAATAAACTTGTTTCCTGAACAGAAAATAGAGTTGAAATCAGAAGTGGTGTTGCTGTTTAACTCGTTTGTAATTAATATGTGAAACCCTAGAATGATTTCGTATTTTATCATTTTATTTCAACCACCAAAATAATTTTGCAAAAATTCTGCGTCATTTAAATGTCATTTTCACGAAGAGTGCGAAGCCGTACTGGAAAGAGTAAAAAATCAAATAAATTTGATGTACGCAAAATGCAAAATATAATCTGCTTATGTTACAGACGTCTGCAGCTTGCAATTTTGGACTAAAATTCGTAAAAATGTTTTGTGTTCTGTTGGAGCGTTGCGTTAGCGTTGACGGAATGTGCATCAGTATCAGTGTAGCTATTGTTTTGGTGACTGTTGGAGTGTAGCTTGCATGCCGTTTGCCGTTGTGACGCCTAGCATATCCAAACCAACCCAAACCACGCACAAGCGAATGTTTAGCCCTGATTTACACGGAGATGAATTCACGTGGGTTTGAATCAAAGCAGAAGATGCAACGTGATAATGGTATTATTATTTCTCATCAATTCACGATTGAATTCATTTCTGATGCCATCTAATTCACTTGGTCACTCAATACATATATGTTTTTATTATTAATTGATATTACTAATAAATTTTTATATTTCAAAGTCAAATATACAGGAGACAAAACGTATAAAGATTTAATGGTTTTTATATTTTAACTTTGTTCAAAAGCCATCATAAGATAAATGGTGGTGTGAACGAAGAATTAAACCTTTACTAGTTATCTCTATATTTCACTTTTAAGTCAAAATTCCTAAGAATAAAATTAATTGTTAATAATTACAATTATTATTCATTGAATTTGTTCTAAATTGCTACTTATAGAAATAATTTTAGATTACGTAGTTATCAGTAAAAATAACAGAGCTTGTTATTTTATTTCCATATATGTGTTTGTTGTGAACCAAGTAATTTTTGTTTTATGGTAAAATTCTGTAATAAATCTATAAAATTGTAGTTCTATAAATCTGAAAGGAATGAACAAAATTAGATTCAAATTTATCACAAATTTTGTTGCGCCTTTGTTCATCATTTACAGATTGATGGATTTACAAAACTTATGGATACATTCAGAATTCCACCATAAAAATGTATTTATGTAAAATTTACATATTTCATTACATTACCTACACATTTATTGATAACCTATATTATAAATATGTTCCTGTATAAGACTACAATATATTTAATATTTTACTGCAATACAAATTTATCTAAATTTAATAATAGAACAATTATACTGATGTTATGATACTGCATTATAAAGAGAAAAATTGGGATATCGCCTGGATTTGAAACTAGAATCTATGAACTCCGGTTATATCTTTTAAACCAACTAAGCTACGGTCGTCAAATAATTTATATAAAATGGAATAAGATCAGATTTGATTCACATTGTAATCGTAGCTTACTTGGTTTAAAGCATATGACCAAAGTTAGATGCGCAAATCACAATTTTCCAGTAACTACTAAGTTTCAAATTTCTAAAACTAAAACAAGAATTTATCGGTAAAATGTCGAATAGTTTTTACGTAGAAACAGTCGATTTTTAAAAAGACATAATTAAGTCCTGACAGTGTTGCTGGAAGCGATGTGTCATTTTTGACACGAGTTTCCGTTTCTACGCATGAATTATGAGGAGTTTTACCAAATAAATTCATGGCTGGAGTTATATTCGGTTGATTATTACCTAAATTATTGTTTAAATGCCTAAAAAACAAACGGTTGCCTAGGATATGGTGCAGGGATTTTATCAAAATGTTATCGCTGTAAAATCGTCCTCTTGTTGCAAATGACGCATTATGATTGGCTTATATTGTAATGAAGGAAATAATCATGTAAAAATCTAACATACATCAATGTTGGCAAAATAATAGTATATAACTAAGAAGATTCCAATTATTCCATTGCATAATATAAGTAAAGTTAGTCTGGATGAAGAAATAACTTATCTTACAGATTAGCATAAAGATTATGTACATGTCTAGACATATTTTATGCAATCTAATGATTGTAATCTTCTTCTTACGGAAATCTAACTGAACTGATTCTGTAATAATTGTTTTAATAAGTATTTAAAGAATATTATAATGGAATGAATTATTACTTTTGTGAGAATTCATTCGTGAATAGCATGAACTGATTCGGACATAATCAGACTAGGATTTATTAAAATATTCTCAACCAATCTCACGGCTTGTATCTTACAGATTTCCACCTGGCGTCTCTCCAAGACGAAGGCTATGCCTTCCACCAGGCTATGGGAATGGGCGGAATGGGACCCATGCAGCGCGGTCTCTACGCGTGCGGGAGCCCGTACAGCTAGCCCTGGGCCTCCTACAACGGGGACTGCGGCCCGTCGTAGGGCGCCCATCGGATACCAAGCAGTCCTCGGGCCGCCGGCACCGCGAGTCTCTTTCATGCACTTGGACCTGGAGCAGTGGCTTCAGAGGAGACACCCAGCGCCGGCGGTTTCGCGTAAAGACAGTGCCAATGGTGATGCTACTGGACGTTCGGAAGAATGAGGTGGTGGTGGAAGAATTGTCGTAAGGAGAATTTGTAAAATGTCTTCATATTACAGAATATTACACAATGTTATCTTAAACTCAGTTAAAACAAAACAAAAGATATAGATTTAACTTGTTCTAAATTTATTAAATTCAAAAGTTTTTTGAATTTGAAGTAAACTTGTTTGACAGTAGGACTGGAAATGTTGGTGAAATACCTTTTGCTTGGATACTTGGCTTATTATTATTATTTTTTAATTTTATTAAACTTACGACGTTTTACTGTTCACTATCATCAGTTTTCTGGAGGAGACGACTTAGTGGTATCGTGACGAACTGTGGATTTATAAACCCTAGTTCAATTCCCACAGATGATAAAGAATTTGCAGTAAATTAAAATTATTCCTTTAACTACAATTCTCGGAGACCGCAACTAGCGCTTTACGCGTATAAATATATCATTTATCGAGCACTGCTTCGACAGAGTGTCACACCTAGTAATGGGCAAATGGCGTGGTGATATATTTATATTTATCATTAGATTTATTATAATTTTATTTATATTAATTAATCATGTTATATTAACTTTAAATATTGAATATGTTTGTTCAAATTTTGTTTAATTTAAATTTTGTATTGGCTTGAAAATTAAACTAATCGTTAGTTCCGAAAAGTAAGTTTAATAAAATTTAAAAATATAAATATCCAAGCGAAAGGAATTTTACCTGAATTTCCATTCATACTATAAAATTTATTTTATATTCTTAAGGTCATTTATAAACAGTTTATCACATAAGTGAATATATGACAGACTAGTGTGTAGTTCATGCTGTGATATCGATGCGATATTTTTTCACATATCTGATAAACGATTTATCTTTTACTTTATCTCAATCTTAAATGCAGCACATCATGTAACATATGTAATATTATGTTTATATGAAGATGTTCAACTAAATTGAAACACGTTTATATGTTTTAAAATTACATAGGTAGTCGTATGGTTAATTTATTACACAAATATGCTGCAACATATGTAATAGCACAACTAACAATCTGTCAATCTAATATAGCAGGAAAACTAGAACTAGATTGTATAGTATAAATTAATAAATTTTAAAATTGATAGATTGTTTTGATAATATCCACAAAGTTTTTATAAAATAATAGATATTTGTATATCTAGACCGCGAAATAAGTGTTTAGTATATCGAAGAATGAGCTTGTCGACTAAGGTGATAGATAAGGCAGACAATATTCTGAGAATGCTAAACACATTTCACGAATAAGGTGTACACAATACTTTTTTGCAAATTGATCATAAAACTCGTTTTTCAACTATTTTAAAAATTGTGGAAAAATTAAAACAATGATAAAAGTAAATACTACTTATTTTCTCAATGGTTTAATATCACTTTTTTAACTATTTTTATTTATTCATCTCTTTGGAGATTCTTTAAAATTTAACTGAAATTTTGACAGTCAAAATTACTTTTAATTTGTATCTGCGCAAAATTAATTTAATATCAATATGCAAAAAAGTATACAACATGTAATGAAAACATTTTTTTCTTATTTGATTGATGCGCGGCTACGAAGTAAAATTTATGGAAAACATATTGCTTTCATTTCTAGTTGTACAAATAACTACATAAAACTTCATTGTATACATTAAAAAAACTGCAAAAGGAATTATAAATTTTAATATAAAAATCATTTGGCTCTGATAAATGTAATTATGTAATTCAGTGCAGGAAACGGTACTCTTGTTTAATAGTTATTTACGTAAAAAGTCAGGAAAGTGTTCAATTACAGGATGAGTAGCTAGTTTCATGCCAAGCGAAAGCGAGGCCTGAAACGGTTTGCGAATCCTGTACGATGCTTTACTGACGTGTTACGTATAAAATTTTACCTCAAACTTATAAACAAATAATAAATATTTTAAATAATTTTAAATTAAAAGAAATATTTGACTTACATATTCAGTCAGTATTTTATGTTGCTAAATAACTAGACACTCACGTTTCTTTCATTACCTGCCTAGGCAGGTAATATGTTATTTTCCTGAGTAGACATGCAAAGCAAAGCTTTCCTGAGTCTTAAAGGACAGGCAAATGTATATTTTCCTGTCAGTTTCAGGTAAAATGTATTCCAACAAATATTTGGTATATTAACAATTTTAGCGGACATTGCCAATAGCAGTGATGGATAAATTGTTTTAACGACCGTCGCAACGTAAAATAAAGTAGTATTGTACAAAAAAGATAATCTTCTTGAACAGACTCACCTAAATATAATTTTTCGACGAATATTACAAATAGCTTTAAAAACTGTAAAAAACTAATATTCAAAGAGTTTGCAGCATTGATTATTGTATCTATTACATATCTACAGCATAATATATTTTACTTATGACAATAATATTTATCTGTTCAAAATATTACAGTAAAATTGTTTTCTTAATATTTTTCATTTGTTATTGATTTAAATGTTTTAATTAAGAACTGTACATTCAAAATTAAGTGCAATATGTATATAAGAATAATATATATTACGATAATTCTTGTAACACCAACTAAAAAATGTAGTATCACTTTTGAAACAACATGAATATTCTCAAATTTATCTCAGAGCAAAAAGTATTAAGTATGATTGAAACACGTTAACAAAAATACATTTCCTAAACTACTTTGATTAAGCATAGTTCTTAATTTCAAACAGTAGATTATGTATTGCAATAAAATATCCCATGAATATGGGAGATCAATCTATTGTGTCTAAAATCATACATTTTTGCTCATACAAAGTACCACAAAATACTATAACAGATTGTGATTACATTATACTAAAATACTATTTATTGTAGGTGTTGTATATAAAATGACTACAAGTTTTGGAACAAAATGTAAATATAAAGTTAGCGTGCAGAGTGTCTAATCTAATTTAAAAACGAATGAATGAAACGTAGTGAATGAATATAATAGTGTAAATAATAATGTATGTATAAATAAGAGAATAAGTGAAAAGCATTTTATAGATTACTGATAATATAAATATAAAAGTAATTTAATTTCAATTGGATTAATATTTAAAAGTATATTGATTATACATATTTATGTACAAAAGTAAGGCTTAAATTTTTCCAAATTGTCACTTTTGATCACGTGTACATTTTGAAACAATTGCATTGAGTGTGTACCATATGTTTGAAGTTGATACACTGGAGTTATTATTAAGTACATACCTATTTAAATAACATAATAATAATATTAAAGAATTATATGAGAATCTCGAATGAATCAGTTTTTGAAAGATTGAAATATATCTCAGTATTATTAAAAAAAAAACCTAAAAATTTTGTGAAAAAATTAAGTTTTGTTTCAAAGTTTTTCTACGTACGAAAGGTTCTATGTAAAATTTGATTTATTAAATATTATATTTAAATTTGTTATTTATAATTTCAACATAACGATAGAAACATTAACTGCTAGAACAAGCTCTGTTTTTGCCTGTTTTAACAGCAGTGTTTTGGGTGTTCTAGCTATCTCTAACATGTTAAAACCGTGCTCTTGGAACTCCCAAAAACAGAGCTTGTGCTACCAGCCATTGTTTTTAATAATGTGCAAATTATTTATCTCTTTTCTAAGTTTAAATGTTAATATTTCCAATATCCTGTTATAAATTTTTAACAGGATAACATATAATGATAAAGTATTTTCAAAAGATGTTTACACTTTCGTGTTCATATATTATCCGCTATCAAACAATTGAAATTATTTTAGAAAATGAATTCCTCAAATAACAACTTTTAATTGAAGTTCTATTTGTCTTATCATTTTAACATGATTTTTTGTAATATTATGCTGCATAGGAATAATTTTCTGTTCATAAAAACCTAACTTCTAATTCATATTGTAAATCTTTGTCTTCTTTAGTTCTGAACATATTCTTAGTATATTTGATAAAAACTGAAAAGTCACAGTCTGCAATAAAACCGTACATATAGCATATGTAAACATTGTGTGAGATTGTTCTAGTATGTTGCGTACGTCGTTAGTTCAGAGACGTTTATTTGAATGTTTACAAATTTGTTTCGAATGTTTATTATTTAAAAATTTGTAACTCTGCTACTGGAGAAACCAAACCTATAGTTTTTAGAAATATAAATCCTAAATACTAATTGTTGTAATTGTCCACGCAAAAAAATATACGTATTATAAAAATATTCTCTCTTGTTTATACATATTGTAACCTTCATCTCTCCTATATTATTTTAAATATAATTATCGAATATTACAATTCAATAAATAAAGCTTTCATGTGATATAATTA
This sequence comes from Pterostichus niger, assembly GCA_947425015.1. NCBI lineage: Eukaryota > Metazoa > Arthropoda > Insecta > Coleoptera > Carabidae > Pterostichus > Pterostichus niger. Next base: position 32,769,471 of record OX380341.1, read on the forward strand.
AATACTCATTTAGTTTAATATTTTACCTTGTATTTTATATAATATATTTATCAATTTTTTTATTATAAATCACGATTAATCCTAGAATTTTTTTTCGTGTTTTAAAATCGTAGACTATAAAAAGAGTAGTATTTAAGCTTCATAAAATATAATGTCAAAATAAAAACATTGCAATTTGTAATTCGATACAAAATACATAAATCTTTTATATTTTAACGTGTCTTTACTAACAAAAGTCAACCATTTGTAAAATGTATCTATAAGTCTTACAAGGGATAATCGTATAATCTGTTTTGAAGCAAGTAACTAAATGGATTACAACGGTCTATTTAAACTTAAGCTACCTGTAGAATATTTTCTAAATTTACTACAAAATACCGGAACAATAATTTTATACATTTTTACTACCTAAGAATATTTGCTGGGGACTAGTCCGGTGCACTAAATTTTAACTTTAATCATAATTATCAAGTTCAAATGAAATAAAAAAATTATTTCGCGGTCTAAAAATGTTTAAATTCATATATTAATAAATATTCAAATTTTTTCTTAATCGGCTTTCTTTTAGCCATTTTTAAGAAATTAAATTAAACATTTTATTTAATGATTTTTCATTACTATTTGCATATAAATAAATTATATATATATATATATATATATATATATATATATATATATATATATATATATATGTATGTATATATAATATATTTTTAAATTTTTTCTGGTTTTAGTTCTGTAGAATTTTATTTTAAATATACTATTAGCTAAACAATATTCTCAAAAACGTTTAAATGGAATCTAATATAATCTTGTTAGTTTCTGGAAAATAATTTGGATTATTATTTTTTAAATCGAAGGAGAATGTGATAGCTTATCAAAAATTCAGGATTAGTTAAAACTCTTTTAAGAATACGTAACTATAAATATGTAACTTACTAACAAAGAAATAACAAATATGTAATTAAATAACAAATACCGTAGTAAACAAGCAATTATAACGGTAGTCAAGATTTATTCAATTAATTCATCATAATTGTTTATTTTAGTTATTTAAATATACGTTCCGAAATTTTTTTTTGTATGTTGTAATATGTTTCATTTATAAAAAACAATAATATCTTGCTTTAAAAAGATACCATTTTCAGCTCTTTTAAATTTAAATGTTTTTCTTTAAATATTAGCTAGTAATACTTATTATTGTAGTTCTCTAGCACACAAACAAATGAATTTTCTGGCGTAGCAACAAGAATCACAAAAATCTGATCATCTTTCAACAGAATTTTTTCCACTAGCCAGTTGAACATGAGAAGCATTTGACATACACGATTTCCCTTTCCGGCGCAGGTATATCACGAGTGCATATCAGCCGGACATTTATATCGACTTTGATTAATCGTGCATCGCGTTCGCGATCCGAGACCAACAATTAATCTTTACAATGTGGAATAAAATACACGGCGCTGCATTGTTTCCCTTTGGTCGGGAGTTGCAGCGCGCCGGTGGCGGCGGTGATGGCTGTGAGCGGCTGAGAGACTGCTGGACCGCCGAGGTAGATGGAGTTGGTGGCGGTTCCTTTCGACCTTTCCAGTTTAAACCTCCAAATTGAGTTTCAAAATCAGTTACCAATATCTTATTTTATACGAAGAAACTGCTCTTTTTCTCAAAATAATATAAATTTACTGAGATATAAATCCCTAGAAATTTTTACTGCCTTTCTCCCAACTATTTTTTGATAAACTAAATCTAAATTTTAGAATCATTTCTTTTATTATCGAGCCGATCTGTCGATTTGGAAACCTAAGCTCGATTCTCAAAATCGGTAAACAATTTTTATCACATTCAAATATTATTCCATTCCACTGATATCTTTGAGGGCCGTGATTTACAGGCTGGCAGCAGCACTTCATACGCATAAATATATCACTTACCGAAATCTGCGATTTTTAATACTTCAAAAATTATTTAAGAAATATATATACGACATTTCTGTCAGTCAAAAATTATCTCCAAAATTTTTAGTCATTATTTCAAAAACTATACAACTTATGGACTCACACTATTAGATTCAGCGGGTCAAAATACATATGTATGCAAATTTTTGTTATAATATTCGTACAAGAAAGAATTTTAGAATAAATTGTTTGAAAATCGTAACAACACCGAGGTACCCCAAAGGAAAATTTCAAAAAATCTAAATCGCTTAAAATGACCTATAAATCAATTCGGGCACGGGGATTTCAATGCCGGTGAGCACATCTTCATATCTTTTTAGTTTTTGAGATATAGTTGAACTTCCCGAGGCTATATCTCAAAAACAAAGCAAGCTATTAAGATGCGCTCAACGGCATTGCATTTACTAATACATGAGTATATTGAAATAAATAGAAGTTTTGCACAGTTAATATTAGCAGGACACTTTTGAACATAAATAACATTAAGTTGAATTGTTCTAATATTTGTTTATTGATGATTTTAATTTACGTTGCATTAAAATTTAAAATAAAAGCGTTCGTTCAGAAGTAGGCGAAACTGGCGAGGAAGAAATAAAACTTCACAATGTAGATGGATGAGGAAGACACGGCGACCTGATAGAGAATTAATGTTTTAGTGGTGATAATCGAGACGATTCATTATAAATACTGTTTGTCTGCGGTCATGCTCCTTCTTAGCCAAGTGGCCGGTGACGTGGTAGGTAGAAGTACAGGTAGAAGTAGGTGCTGTTTATATTGATCACTTACAACTTTCTTTTGTTGTTCTTGCATATAAAACATTATTAATGCATTATATGATTCATGGGGTAGGTGGAATAGTATCGTGTCTGAGGATTTGAGAACTCGGGTTCGATTCCCACAGCCGACAAACAATTTTCACCAAATTGAATCTATCCCTCTGGCCCCTGTCCCCTAACGTCTTTGAGGCGGGGGAGTAATTTGATCTGCTACGGCAGGTAAAAGGTATGATGCTATATTTATTTATTTTATTTATGCTTGTACTTGAATTAGTGAAAAACAAGAATTAAATAAAGTTTCATTTTTAATAAAAGATGTTTATAAATCTGTAGACAATGTTATGGAAACTAAATCATTTTGAAATAATATTAACGTACACTTTTTAAACTGAAATTGATTTAATTAAAATATAAATTTAAAATAAATAATATTAGCTAAACAAAAATATGTTTTAATTAATGAAGTTAATTTAAAAAATTATAAGTTTGTGTTATATTTCGAAAATAAAAATCACTAAAAAACTTCCTTATAAGTCAACTGGGAAATGAGAAATTCAATGCCGTTATGTGCATTATCATATCCAGTTTAGTTTATAAGATATAGACTCCGGAAAAGTTGTTTATCTTTTCAATTTTTCCTTATTATATTTTGTACATTTCTAGAACTAAACGAGATAAGAAGAAATGCTTAACGACATTGATTTTTTCGTGCTTCGATTAACTTATAAACAATTTTTTTCTCTAACACAGTTTTTGACAAATATCCTTAAAACTAGAAAAACGCATGTGCACTTTTATTTTTTACCGTTGTATTCAGCGGGGCGAAACACATATGTGTTTAAATTTTCGTTACAATATTCGTACAAGAAATTATTTTAGAACAAACAGTCTGAAATTGACCTAAAATTTAAAAAACCCAAGGAGAATCCTTAAGAAATTTTCAAGAAATTATATTGCAAAAAAATTGTTTATAAACTAATTCGGATACGAGGAATTCAATCCTTGTTTAGTTATTAAGATATAAATTCCAAAAGAGTCGATTTTTCTTCAAATTATCCTCATCAGATTTTAATTTTCCGAGGAAAATCTCAAGAATTTCATGCGAGAGGTCGATATTGCTGTTCATAAAATGAGGCGAGGACGATATTTTCTATTTCTCATCTTATCATACCTCACTTCAAATATGAACCATTTTTGTTTCAAACTTTTTTCTATATCTACCACTATTTTTGAATTAAAATAAATATATGCATTAATTTGGACAAACGAACACATCATTAAAATCATTTTTTAAATTGAAAATGCTCGCCCGAAATAAACTTCACTCTCTATATCAATGAAATGAAAAGAAAAAGTTATATTGAAATCATCAATAAATACTTCTGCTACTAATTTGTATTTTTTATTATAATGTCTTTAATTTTATTTTATTGTATTTAGTAGGAACAGACATACTCTTATTGATAGTATATAAATTAAATTAACACTACATTAATTTTTTTATTTAGTTATATAAAATTAATTTAATCAAATCAATTATCACTTAATAATGCTATAATTTTAATCAGATATCATTGTATAGAATTTGCTCAATAAAACATGCAATGCGGCACTTAAAAAGTAATTATAGTTAATACCTACATATTACTTTACAATTAGATAATATTCAACTCAACTAGATTATACAATACCGAGATTTTGGTACACCTAAAGAATTTTAAATTTAACATTTAGCACTACAGCGCCGCATTTTCTACACGGGAAACAGTATGAACTTTAATGAATTCTTGCCCATGCGCTCGCTAGTGTAATGGCGTTCAAATTGGCCTCAGTTCAGCTCCTTTCACAGAGATGGAGTCAGTTATGTTAGCAGTTTCAAAAGACAATAAATATGTCAATAACTACTACATATTTATACAAACATTTATCTACATCAACACATCTCTTCTAAATTGCTTATTTATATATTAATGTAGCAATCATTAAGATAGAATTTTTAAAATACTTTACTGGAACTGGCACCCTGCCATAGCAGATCTTGATAATTGATATATTTATACGCGTGATATGCAATTACCAGTCGTCTAATAACGGTCCCCAAAGATATTAGTCGGAGAGTGTTAGAGGGGTATTGGATGATGAATATTAGTTTGTCGATTGTGGGAATCGAACTGGGGTTCTTAAATTCACAGTTCGACGTGTTTCAACTGAGCTATTTACCATTTTTATTATATATTTTATTTAAATGTAGAAGTAATGATAAAAAAACTAGAAAAAATAATTTTGATTGCTATAAACGTCTGAACATCCAAGTTTTGCCTTAAATGAAGTAAAATAGGAAGAAAGTAATATTAATTCATAACTCAATTAAAAGTAATTAAAAATTATAACAGTTTATACAGGGTGATGACACAGTCCTCACTGCACTGCGTTGAACAAAGACAACATATCCGAGACAACAGAGACAGTGTTATAGTGCGAGTGCGGCCATTATAAAAAAGGCGGTGATGATTTCAGTCCCTTGACAGCTGGGTCTGAACCCGGATCAAAATCTGACATCTGCAACAAGGGCCGTCCCCTGTCCCCTCGAGAGAGCACTATTCGCTATTCTAAGCGGGGAACGCTACAATCTCACTAGCGTTTTGAGCCGATGCTGCAGCCACTGCGTCTAGTGTCAGAGATTTATTTAATCCGGTTTATAAACACTGTTATCACCGTAAAACGTTCTGGACGTAATCCAGACTTATGTTCTTATTTTTTGTAGTGCTTTTCACAAAATTAGAGTGAATAGATGCTTACGAATAGACTGTGTTTCCTATTCGGAATGAAAGCTGAGCTGAATAGATAACACAGTTGTTTCAGTGAATGCTTTTATTCTTTTTCCTCTTTTTGGAAACAATAAATCGTCTACTTATTTTAATTTAAATAGACTTTGAAAGTTAAACAGCTGTTTTCATTAAATTTTATATTTTAATTGTTCATAAAATTAAATTTAACACTTTTTTTTATTTGAGACAATAAATTATAACTGCAATTTTAATTTCAATACAAATTTTGATATTCGAAGTTGAAACATTTAAATACATATTTTCAATTTAAATATACAGATTACCAAATTTACTTAGGTAAAGTAAATATAACACAAAAAAGAATCTGTTGCTACTGCTTTTCTGATTACTGTTCAAAACTGAAAGTTTCTGCTAAAAAAACGACAAGAACTACAAACAAATGTGCTATGTTTGAACTATAAAAAAAATATTTTATAATTTATTATTTTTACGGTAAATAAATAAGTAGAAATATTTAATTGTTGTTTGTTAAACTAGACGCGTTTCTTCCGTGTTAGCCATAATTTATTTTCATGACATGCTTAAAAAAATATATTAGAGAAAAATCTAGTAAGGGCCAGTTGTACAAATCATGATTATAGTACTGCTAGTAATTAACAACCGGTTAGTCTAAAATCTGTTATACGATGACAATGTATTTTAACAGAGTGTTAGCTAGACAGAAGGTTACGATAAAAGTAATATTTTATTTATTTTAAACAAAATTATAAGAATTTAAAGATTAAAAGTATGTTACTATTAAATAAGAATTTTTTACAAAACTATGATTTTTGATTGTAACTAAAATAAAATGTGTACACTAATTTTGATCCAGAATTTTAAATGAACCTTAGCAACAATAGCAAATGGGGGCATATAAATGGGGACATGTTTCCTAGAATATTTTGTTATTTAAGTAAAATTCTTGTATGTAAACATTTACTAACATTTACACGTACATGTACACGTACAGTAGTACTTAAGTAAATAATAGATTAAATAAAGAAAATAAAATTTCCTTATATGCATAGTCATTTTGTTTCACAAGCAGATTTAATTAACATAATAAAATTTTGTTTTGTATCATTACATTGTATGCTTATTTAATTTACACAATAATTATACATTCAGTTAAGTTAACTTTGCTAATTAAAATACAATTGTATGTCAATTTCAGTTTTACGAATGGTAAGAAAATATCCGCGGAAAATCCGCAAATATTTATGCGGGTTCAGAAGTGTGAGAAACCGAGAAACACGAAATCCGAACAATTCAATAAAAGTAAGAATGCTGAAGTCACAATTCGTCAGGGAGACATCACCTCTGTAGATAAAAAGCGGTATTTCTTTTTAGCAGAATAACGGTATTTTGGCAGAAACAGCATGAGCAACAGAAAATCTTTTTTACGGTTGCAAGTTTACAAACTTTCAGTGTCTGTCACGAACCGGGATTCGTGCTACAAATAACGAAATATACAAGGGCGGCACGAACGGGGAGGCGGAAACCACCAGTGCAATTTGCCACCGGTTTTATGTATAAACAAGAGAAAAGCTACACACTTTTAGCACTTTGACAAACCAATTTCATTAAAATTAATTTCAACATTTACAATTTCTGTTTGATATGATGGTTTCGCTTCTTACAACTTAAAAAAAATAATTATTTAATTGTAATTTTAAAATGAAAATTATATATATTTTAATTATGCAACGTGTTTTATGACGTAATACATCCAGTCTTGTACACATGCGCTTACTCTAATTTGTGTAAGTACGATCCATGCTTACCCCGTCATTTCACTCAATAAATACCACAATACGAAAGTATGTCATTTCTCACTATTAACAGTACCTGAGAGTAGTACGTCATAACATGGTCGCCAAATAACCGTATCAAATATATATATATATATATATATATATATATATATATGACAACTTTGTAAAATTCTCATTACCCCTGTGGCTACTGTACCACAACTTCTTTGGAACCGTGATTTGAAAGCTTGTAGCCGCCCTTTAAACGCAAAATATATCATTTACTGAGATTTGTTACAGCAGAATGTTAACTGTTTAAAAAAAAATTACATCAAAATATTTAGATCATGTTTCATTATTATGTGATTTTGTAAATAAATTGAATGTCTTCAAATTTATTCCAATACTTTCAACCTTTATCTTAAAAAATATGTACAATACATAATATGTTTTAACTATAATAACAATAATATTTAGTTTCATCTTAAATATCTATTATTAAGTTATTTGAATTCCGTGGTAGTTGTAGAAATAAAACAACATAATTAGATAATTAGGATGTAGAATTTAATTCGTAACAATTTTTATTTGAAGCTGTTTTCCTCTAAAATAATCTAGGAAGCAACGATAACTATAAACGCTTATAACTGTATTATACTTTAAGACCATTCTGTACGCTGTTCAAAATAAAGTTATCAAACCCAAACCCAACGAGAAAAATCTGTCGTACGCCACTGCACAGCATTGAACCAACAGTTCCCGTATAGCAAGAGGGTCGAAACTCAGGGAATGTTTATGACCCAATATTAACTGTCTCCAATAATAATTTATGTTAATGGTACGGGGTGTAAGGCCGGCGGATAGAGCAGCGGCCGGCAGAAGCAGACCCCCTGTCCCGGGCTGGGCTTCACTCGGCTCTCGGCGCGCCTCGACCGGCGCGACAGTCAACACGTCGCCTCCAAGTGAAGTGGAAGTGCTCTGCAGTGTTCAGAAACAAGAAACGAGAAACTCTGTCTGCATCGCTACAAGGCACACGTGAAGGTAGGCACATGGAACTTTTCGGTGTTTGTTGTTTGTGTAAAAGTGCTTGACTGTTTTTTTTTTTTATATAAACTTACTGTTTCAATATGTTTGAGCTCTTAATTTACAACCATGAGTTAGTTGTCTAATATTATAATTGGAATTGTTTTGTTGTTCCATACAAAAATATGTTTGACGGATTTTGTTTTGAAATGTATAGGAGACCAAAAGAAAAACTTTGCAAGCTATAATCAAAAACTTAATTCGAATGGTTTAGATTTTACTACATACTGTGGTATTAAATAAATGACTCAATATGGTAGCGCCCTTGCTTTACAAGCAAGAGTTCTAATATAGTTGAACAATATATAACAAAAAAAGGAATATCTGAGTACTGCAAATTTCACTGTAAACTGTAATTGAAATTATTTTTGTCCCGAAAGTTGCTGTCCTTTAAATTAAAAAAAAAACTACATCCTAGTGTATCGAATTCAGCTAAAAATTGTAGGTCCCTTGTATTGTAATTGAGATTTGGGTATTTGACAGTAATAGTTCAATGCAGTTTGATAGTAATTAGAAGTAAATTAATCTTTTGCAACAGACATAGGGAGTAATTACAAATTCAGATGAAGAAACTATGGTGCATGTAGATAATCGAACGGGAAAATTTTACTTTCAAATCAAGTGAAGGTCTCAGGGGAAATTACAGATGTTCTGAAAGTGCCACTGCCGAGAAATCGAACCCACGAAAATAAAAATCGCGTTGCGTATCGAATTTTATGTTCCGTATAAATTTCGTGGTGCATTTGGCGCCATTTTGAACAAGCGGGACGCGTTCTCGTCTCGGTTAGCGCTGTCGACGCCGAGGGTGCAAGCAAGGCGAGGGTAAACGCTCGTTGGCGCATGCGCATTACGACCTGTCAATACGACAGATGTTGCTGCTCCAGGCTCGATCGCTTTTCTGCGCGAACTCAAACATATGACGATAATTAGGCTTGCTTTGCTGACAATTACACATTTATGGCTGTAATTTATTTTCGATTAATTAACAGTATTAACAGTTCGTCAAATTGAGGAGTTATTGTTTGATATAACTTTGATTTGATTTGCGTGAAAGCAACATTTATAGCATCTCGTATGCAAATTAGTTTTGTACAAGCTGCAACAGCATTATCATTTAAATTATCTGTTTATACATACGACTCAACTCAACGATGATGTTTTAATAACAAAATAACATATTTTATTAGGCGCAAAATAAAAAATTGTTCTAGGATTGGTAAAAAAGTACCTGGTTTTCTGAACGTCATTTAGTGATAGAAAATGAATAATTGCAGATCAATGCTATTTAAAGATCGTTGCTAATGACAACGGCGCTCTTTGCGCACCACAAATGACAATTTTTTGTACATTTTTGTTTTGTCTCTATGTTTTCCTAATTTTCCAAGTTGGCCTGTGGATTTTAGAACTCGGGTTTGATTCGAACAGGCGACGATTTTCATCACGTTCAAACTATTTCTATGGCTCCCCCTTCATTAATTTATTATGACTTTAAATTTTGTTAGTCTTTTTATTACCTTAATATTATGTGGAACTTCACATATTTGGAGCATGCTCTAAATTATTTCGCTTAATAAGTTCTTTTTTAAACAATCAGAAGATTTTTGTTTAATCATTTAAGTTGACATTTAATTTAAATGTATATTCGTTGTTAGAGGAGTTATTTGAGATATTCTGAGGATGTGAAACGTATGTTGAATGAAAGATTAATGAAAAAGATGTATAGGAGCGAATGGATTGATGTGATTAAATGTTTGTTGAATGATTCCAAGTGTGATGAATGAATGAGATTGTGTGGAGATAACTATGATGGTGGTTGAAGCGAGGATGGTGTGTTAGGATGAGAATGTTTCAAGAGGACTGATGTATATATGTTTACTAGCTACTAACTTTTCTTACGAAAATAGTTAAGTAGGGTTACCGTTATGCCATAAAAATTAAGAACCGTTAATAATTCAAATGAATAACTGATTTCACTAAAAGTTAACACATTTGTGGTTGTGGTGCATGATTATTCGATTCACACCAACTTGAAAATACATAATGGGCACTTGCGAAAGTGCACATTACAGTTCAGTACACTGGCACTTGGAAACAAAAACAATATTTACCATAAAAAAGAGCAAGAAATGTGTGACCTTGAGACACAGAGCCTCCTACGACGTAATGTCGACGCCCACACACACATAACCGAGTGTGTGTGTGTGCGATGACGAGAGCGAAGCGCGCGCGAATCGTCTGCCAATCAAGGCCAACGAGATGTTGGTCCGCGGTTCGGAATTTGTTGACCTCCGAATTGTCTGCCTCTGGGGCTCAGAGGGGTAGCACCCCAAGGGGAACGGGCGGCGGTGGAATTTGTTCCACTGGGGCGGTCGCCCGGTCGCCAGACCGCCTGCTCGAGCCAGAGAAAAGCGACGAATAAAACGAAATTGTGCCGAATTTATACAGGACCGGATTAGTCAGACCTATAATCATGGACATTAGCTCATTGTAACTTTTAAATCCTTTTGGGAGGTTCCTATGTTTATAGTACTTTTTTTAAATATCACTTTAAATATGAATAGGTCTTAATAATCAGAACAACGACAATTCTGTTAAGATAAATTTAAAAACAAACTCCATGTTTACCAACAAACTAATATTAATATTTAATCGTTAAGAAAAATAAAATTTAACTTTTATTTATTTGATTGTTACTCTATATAACAGAAACTTAATCCAAATTATGGAGCCTATAGCTCGAATAACTCAGACACAATCAGCAAGATTTGAATGCACGACCTCTTGGTTGAGACACAAGTATCATCTCCATTTCGTGATGACATAAATAGATTTCGTTTTCGTGTAAGTATAGTGGACTAACTGCAAGTGTACAAATACGGTAGAAGCCGGTCCTGAGCACGACTATCGCCTCCTATTGTGAAACCGAAGAGCATTGCTGGCGTAGGACTGAATTTATGGTTATCTGTGATTTTGCCAAATAACTCGACCATGAGATCAGAGAGAGGTTAAATTTACAGAAGAGATATAAAGAAGGTTCATTGTTTTTTTGAAAGAAAGCAAAAAAACATTACGAATCTGATATAAATTCAATGGAAAGTTCAAGAGTCAACACTAAATTTAAGGAAATGTCCACACAGATGATATATTGCGTACTGGAAGCTCGATTTAATTGAAGCCAAAATCGATGCCTTCGGGAATAAAAATAGAAAGAATTACATTCAAGTAGAAGAACTTGACAATGACTTCAAACATTTCTAAGAAAGTTTAGAGAAAACTACTCGATATAAAAGAGCTTGTAGGATTAGTTCTTCGTATAAGGCAGTGGGAATTTAAATATCCAAGTTCGATTCCCGCAACCGCTAATCTTTTCTCGACAAAAAAAATGAGGACTGTGATTTAACAGCTGATAATTGTTTTTAACACGTAAAATATATCATTTACCAAGATCTGTTAGGACAAAGTGACATATCTGGTAATGGGTAAAGGGCATGATGATATATTTCTATTAAAGTTCGCGTGAAAATAAAACTGAATAAGAAATAAAATTGTTTACTGAAAATAATATCTTTGAGGGCCCTGATTTGACGGCTGGTAACCGCACTTCACGCGACAAAATATATCACTTACCGAGATCTGCTTAGGCACAGTGCCACACCCAGTAATGGGTAAAAGGCGTGATGATATAGTTAGTTTAGTATAAATTTTCCTGTAGTTAAATAGCCATACAGTTCAACAATTTCTTTGTCACATTTGCATCCAGAAGGCGTTATGCTTGGGTTTCGAGATATACTTAAAAAGTTGGTGGGATGAACCATGGTTGAAAACAACTTAAGAGTTCTATTTTTAGACTACGTTTATTGCGATAAATAGATTGTCTGCAGATCGAAAATTTATAAAGACTATGTAGGTAGAAGGTAGTTAATACAAAATGTTCGTTCAGTATGTGATTAGCAGTCGCTCAAGTATTGAAGAACATAGTATAGGTTTCCTTTTAAAATTAACTTGAAACATAAGATTTTTGAAACAAAATAAATATTTTCCAATTGTTTCAAAGTGTTTTCAACTGTGTCTTTCATTTAGTTCCCAATTTTTTCTAACCTTCGCTTAAAAATTAGCTAAATTGTTATAACTCAAATATAATACAAAAATTTAACAAATTGTTATTAGACAAACTAAATGAACAAAGTATAACAAACTGTTAACAATTATAATATTATCTGCCGTATTAATAAGACAACAAAAGCTCATGTTTTATTCAAATAATGCATGTCTTGCGACGTACTAAGCTCCGTCCATGTACAATCAGCTGCAGTAATAAAGAACAAAATAATGTTCATTTATGTACAGTGCAATAATTATACGAATGTACAGATTTGATTCAATTTTTTTACTACTGGTATAAGTATTAAATTTACGCTTGAAATAATTAGGAAAAAGGTAAAAGTAGGCACGTGTCCAAGTTGCCATAATTCCAAAATTGTTACATGGGCGAACTAATTCATTAATAGAAAACTGTCATATATACGAATATGATAATAGTTATTTAAGTGGCCAGCGTAGTAAATAAAGTTTTACGGGCGAGTTGGAAAGTTTGTGGGACGAGCAACGAAGAAACGAGCGTCCATAATCCAGTGAGCCCAGTGAAGATTAATTGCAAGCGTTTCGTATACAAAGTTTTATTTCTACCTTCGCAGCGTTTTTTAATTAATTAATTTTATAAAAACATATTTACATTTTTCAATGAAAGGTTGTTGACTATAGCACAATTTATAATTAGACGTTGTCATGGTGATGTGACTGTTGTGATGAAAAAACAACTATTTACTGTCTGTGTCAACAGTTTCGTGAACTCTAGAAATAAATAATTTGAAATAATAGATTTAATGCCCAACGAAAACTTCGAAGGAGATTTTCTTCCAGTTCAAGAAAATATACAAAATATTACTTTTAATTAGTTCATATTAGTTTTATGAGCCTTGTAAAATTTTACAGATCTCTTCTATGAGCCTGTAATTACTCATTATTTAGTTATCATAAATGCCTATAAATATAAGTGTCATTTACATAGAAGGTGGGAAAAAATTATATTATAACGTGCACTTATTGAAATAATACGAAAAACGGGTACAATATAGCAATAGCAATGACAAATTTCCATTTTGTAAGCGACAGTTGCAGAGTAGATGTTATCTTGAATAACTTCAAATTCATTCATTATTTAAAGATTTTCAAACCTCTCACATCGATTATTGCTCTCGTAGCTGGTTCTTTCGAATATTTACCTTAAGTAGTCAATTTATATGCAAGGTCAGTCGCAAATTTTCGTGAATTTCTTTTAAATACATTACCATTTTTATTGGTTTTTTAGCACAGTCGCTGACTGATTTTGCGATCCTCGCGTTTGTAATATATTATAAAAACGCTGAATGCAGAAAAATAACAAATATGATAGATTCTTTTCTTCTGGGGTATCTTTAGAATTTAAAAACACTTTGTATCTCCGCCCTACAATAACAGATGTTACAAGCAGACGGGGATCTTGAAGAACAAACTCGATTTATTTTATAGACATGGGTTAAGAATTTATTTTCCAGTTTTAGTCCTGGACTCTGGCACAAATATTTACTTATAAATAAAGTTACATGACATATTCTACACAATTACTAGTTATAAATCACCGGAAAAGTGGGAAATTCAAGTATTAAATGCAGTATTAAATGATTCAAATTTTGCCAAAAAGAAATAATAAAGGTTTGCGTCAGGGGCGGATCCAGACTTCAAATTGGGGGGGGGGGGGTCATGGAGTGAATTTTGTCTCGGGGGTAGGGATTGCCCATCTTCTAAATATAAAATACATTTTTGTATTTGCTCATATTATATTCCTGCTTTAAATAATCTTTACAATCACATTAAATCGTCTTTGGAATCGCATTAAATCATTTTTTCACCTCAAAAATTTCCTCTAAGAACGCCAACACTTTTTAAATCATAAAGTTTCAATATCTGAACGGTTCTTCGATAGAATACAAAAATTATTGAATTAGAAGTTGATTGTCTAAGTGCAAATGTCGGTAGTCACATATTTGACTAGATTTTAAATAAAATACCTCTCCCATCTGCGGGTCGAAATAATATCCCCACAAAATATTGGTATTTGGCTATTTATTAGAATAATAAATCAAACAATAGTTCTTAATTAATTACATCATTATTATGTATTAGTGCCAACATTTAAAAAGAGTCCATGCTTTGGGGGAGGGGTCATGACCCCCATGATTCCCCCTGGATCCGCCCCTGGTTTGCGTATGTGGTGTGTGCGATATTTGAGCTAAGGGTTTGTTTTTTTTAAATGTGAGCGAAACGAGCTTTGCAAAGAACACGGTAAATAACTATATGAAATTCAGAATAATTTGAGCCGATATCTAATATAACGTCTTACGTCTATAGAGTATGTGTCCCACGGGCTTAGGATTTGTTTGTTGGAAGTTCAAACGAAGCTGGCCTCTCCAAGAAAGCGGTGTAATATAAAAATTAATTGATAAATAATATTGCATTCGGAATTTTGTGCATTGCTTAGGCAAGGTATACATTGCTTGTATTTAGTAGTCTAATATAAAATGTATGAATTCAATATTACTCGCTTAAGAGTAATAAAAATGGAAAATTTAGAGAAAAATCGCATTGTTGAGAATGTGAAAAAAATATACCTACCAATATTTATAAAATAGTAAATTGTAATATATTATGAAATTTAAATAAACTTATAAAAAAAATTATAGTTCTATTTTTATTAGCATATAAAATTATTAATACAGATGGTCGCAATTAAAAAATACGTATGAAAATATTACTTTATAGACACGAGGCAGTGAATATTAAATAATAGAATGCGATAAATTTACGTGAAAACAAAATAAATTTCTGTGCATGTGAATGCAGGACATAATTTTCATGACGTCATATTCATATTATGAAGATTAATATGGAATCTCATATAGGATAATTATGAAATATAATGACATGTTAGAGAAGAGGCGTTTTAATGAGAGGTCCAGACCTTAGTTAACTCTAGGATTATATCATGGAGGAAAAATAACTGAAATTTTTATGGCGACCTTCAAGAAATTAATGTGGGTACTAAAATGAAATTAGATACATTTTAAATTTTTTCTAAATGAAGGAATAGTTTATGTAACTATTATGTATTTGAATGTGTTTTCTCATTGTCAAAAGTTTCTACATTATTTTAAAGAAAAATGCTTCAAAAATTTGGATCATTAAATCTTTTATTAGAAGAATTTTTAATTTGAAGAAATTTTCACTTATAATCTCCCTAGAGATTTGATTCTTTTCGACATTCCAACAACGTATTACAGATTACGTTGTTGGAATGCACAATACAAATTTCCCAATAATAAATTAATACTTGAGGGCAAATTCGGTATAAAATCGTAATGACATCAACACAAAAAGTAAAAATAATTTAGGTTTTATATTTTGCTGAAAATAATCAATTTATGATATAGAATAATATATCTATGGCAACTTGTATCAAGTAAATAAAATTAACAATAAAAATCAGTTTTGAAAATGTCATACTGATATTTTTGACACGAAAATTTTCTAGTTATTAATTTTGCTTAGGTAAATCAAGAATTTAAATTAAGAAATAGAAAAAAACCGGTTCTAAATATATTATATTTTTAATGGAAATAGTTTGTGTAATGTGATACTAACTACTTGCTCTTAGACCTATACCAACTAACTTATCAATAATACTAGTATTTGCAATATAAATCTATATTTGATACATTTACATTTACATGAATTTTTCTGACATATGTATGTCTAAGTTACGATAGCTTTCGAAATTGTTACTTCTTTTATACTGTTAAAATATATGTATATCTTTATCAACTAGAAGAGTTCAAATCTAAGAGACATAATACAATTGGAATTTTAATTGGTTAATTATTGTTATTATATATGTATATATTACCAGCAGAGAATAAAATTCAAACAATGTATATAAAAATATCATCACGCCTTTTACCCATTACTGGGTGTGGCACTCTGCTTAAGCAGATCTCGGTAAGTGAAATATTTTTTCGCGTGAAGAAATGCGGTTACCAGCCGTCAAATCACGGATCCCAAAGATATTAGTGAAGTGGGAGCCAGAGGGGTAGATTTAAATTGGGGAAAATTGTTTGTCGGCTGTGGGGATCGAACCAGGGTTCTCGAGATCCACAGGCCAACTCGATACCACTGAGCCACATTATATATGTTAGACTCAATACCCGAATGAATTTAAAACCGAAAAATATACTTCATAACCCGTTTTTTACCTGATCTAAATTTATTTTGGGTTAATTAATATTATACTAAAAAAATACAGAATGTTTAATATAGTTTCAATCTAAACGGGGAGCATTTTTTTCGGGTATTATTCTGGTACTGGTGCTAACATATATATTGTCTAGAGTTATTTTTTATATTACAATATAATCTTGAAGAAGTCCGTTTCCCTAAAGGTGTTATTGAAGGGAAGAACATGGTAATCGGAAATCGAACTCAGGTTATCAAAGTCTCAGTCCGACTAAATAGACGCAATTTTGTGAAACGTCCCTATTAGAAATATTGCTTAAATCAACTATCAGTAAAATAAAACTTTCATAATTTAGTGCATATTCCATCCTCCTTCGTAATTCCCTTCATGCCGCATATTCCGCAGTCTGCACATATAACTACCTTGCTGCGCTGGCGGAGCTGGGCAATCCGTTTAGTCTGGTTCGCGGTAACGTGTTGTCATTAATCTTCAGGCACGAGGTCTGGTGAGGCAGGTTAGTGCCGCCGCCAGTGCCACCACCGCCACGGATGCTCGATGGCCGACATTGCGTTGTCGTGTCATGGATACATCGGCCGACCGGTATTCGCCTCTTTCTTCGCTTGTTAACGGTGTCTGGGTGTTTGAAACCCAGGGTATGGACAGTGCATTCAATACTGCTTGGAGAGAGTGAAGAGCGAGACTTACTTAGTATGTCAGTAGGTGGAAGACTGGACCATTTATTTTCATTGTTTTATCTATTAGACAAGGGTTTCTCAGATTTTACTTAGTCTACCAGTATTGCTAACTAGGTAAGATTAAAAGTTGGTAAAAATATTCGATCGGATCGGATTTAAAATCAGATACTGGATCAGATATCATATCTCATGACTAAAGTCCGGATATTTAGGCTCTTAAAAACACCCAATTAAACAGGCATATAGACCGGTAATTACTCTAAAATAGGCGGGATTTTAGGCAGCCTAAATGTAAATAATTTGTTTAAAAAAAAATAAACGAATCCTTTTTCTAATATTGGTACTCGTATCTACTTTTCGTTAGAAAAAAATTCACGAAATCTGAAAAATAATAATGTAGGGTTCTCATTTTATTAACTATTATGCCAATTCAAACTATGTAGTATACTTTAATTCACAAAATATTACGAGCAATTGCTCTATGAAATTTTCGGAAAGGGACTGTCTTCGGTCTGTCAGAACTTGCTTGTAAGCTGAAAACTTCGTTCGACATCACAAAATGTGACAGGAGCATTCTTATATTTAGCCATATCGTCTAAAGTTACCTCAGCTCCATTGATTAATGGCAAAGACACAATTGAATTGTCACGTAAAATTTTGACTAAAAACGTTTTTTCTTTCGGCATTTTAAATTCATACACAAAAACTTGATTAAAGTAAGTACTTTAAATATTAAGGTTAGGTTGAAACACTTTGCCGAGTGCTGAATTAGTCAACGAAGTAGATGATAAACCTTGTCTGCTCAATAAAAGTTAGAATAGGCAACAAAAATAGGCAAAATAGGCTGTATAAGGTAAATAACCAAAATATAGAAAAAATAGGCTCTAAGGCACAAAAAAAACCTTCCATTACACGTAAACATATTACCTATGTATAGAAAAACGAAATTGCCTGAAGTATATTAAAATTTGAATCTAGGCAATTGCCTAAAAATCCGGGCTTTACTCATGACGGATAAGTTCGGATCGAATCGGATCTTGAATCGAATCGGTTTGAATCGGATAATAAAATATTATATTACAACCTACCTAGGGCATTTGTATGACTTTGTACAATAATCAGTCGGTGATCAATCATATTGTAAAATACTATAAATAATTAATATTTTGTTTACAACGCAAATAACAATGTATATACATAAATTGATTCTTGATTATTTTTTGTAGGTTAATAGTCGACAACATTTAGGCATCATTATTCAAATTACATATACTTATTTTCAATTCTTGTTTAGGTGAATATGTTACCATTAAACTCAAGTCTGATAAATTTAATTTGATTATTATTTTTACAAGTAGATATTACAGAACTACGAACCTTTATTCTGTTTTTATAATTAACTGTAAGTATAGTGAAATTATATATGCGAGAATAAGTTGTGTATAATACATGATTAATCATTAATTAACTGATTTAGTCTTTAATGACTATGTAATTCTCCCGTTTTATCATTGTTGGAAAATTATGGGATTGGAACAATTAACATGAAAATGAAATTAAAACGTACGGAAGAAAAAATGACCGTTGTTTTTGTGAGATGGATAAAAGTAAATACATTATACGATGACAAAAAAATTAAAAGCTACTAAGAAACAGGGAAATGCTACAACTAATTAATTCATTATCTTCTACGTAAATTAATCATGTATTCTCCGATAAGATAACGTAAATAAAATGAGGGAATATGGCATTGTAAAATAAACTGGTTGTACATTCAAGAAGAACAAATAATGCAATAAGTCATTAAGCGTTTATGTTTGTAGAGAGCAAAATATCGGCATAATTAGTTCATAATTACAGAAATAAAACATAGCGAGCGAAGGAAGGAAAACTAAGCTCATTGTTGAGTTAATCCGCAGTGCTATAGAAGTTAATGGACTATTTACCCAAAGCCTACAGGATTAATAAGGCCGGATGGGACCTAATTGCGCCTCTCAATTTCTCTCGGACATGCAAATAGCCGGAGAATGTGATTTTCCTCTCAACTCAAAATAATTTTCCTACTGTTTCGTTTAATTAACTGTCAGAATTATGATGGCTATAAACATCAAACGACTGATGAAGTGATGGATAATTTTAGCTGCTGTTGAACGTGACTATGGAAATACGTATAGATTTTATTTGAATTTGTTCTAGTCTTGAACATATTCGCAGTCGTGAATAACGAATTCTACTTTAACATAATTAAATAATAGTTTTTCTCACTTCTCTTACGAGGTGTATATACTATTTTTTCACGAATTTTCAAACGAATACGTATTATTACTGCAATTGTGTTAAATTAACTTTCAAAAATTAACGCAGGACGACAATTTCTTCCTTATCTTTTTGATTCCTTTTCAGTCTTAGAAAAGAGTAAAACTACAATTGTGTGGAATTTTCTTTCAATACAAGCGCAGTTATCGCTTACTTCCTTTCTTATCTTTTTATTAGATTAGTCGTTAAAGCAATCAGAGTGATTAATTAGAGTTATTTAAGGTTGTGAAACATAGGTCGATTAATGAAAAAGGTGTACAGTTGTAAATGGATGAAGGTTTGTTGCATGATAAATATTTCCGAGTGTGAGGAATATACCGGGAGATTTTTTTATCAGTAAACATAGGGATATGCCATTACCATAGTTACAGTTACAAAGTTTGACAGCAATGCATTAGAGCGTTTATTTTAAAAGTAAACAGGGAAAATAACATTGCTGTCATCTATAGTTGTCAAAGTAATAAAACTGTCCTCTTTCAAAATCAGACCGGGTTAATAGGGGATCAAATAGTGGGGCGTTTTTATATAAATGGAAATTTAAATGGAGAAAATTATTTAGAGTTGTTACAAGAGAGAGTAATATTGAGTAAATATTGAGGAAGTGTGGTTCCAACAAAATGTACGAAATTATCTGCACCGGATATTCCCCCAACGATGGCTAGGACGAGGTGCAGAAGTGGAGTGGCCTGCAAAGGCCACTTAAAAAGTAAATTTTATAATGGTGGTAGAAGGAGTGTAGAACAATTAAAGCGTAGAATTAGTGTTGCATCGCATAAGATTCCTCCAGAGCAAATAAATATTGCTATAAATTCATTTTATAATCGTTTAGGCTATTGTTTACAGGTAAATGGGGGTAATTTTGAACAGTTATTGAATTAAAATTCCTATTTAAACTAAATAAAATTTTCTTTTTTGGTAGTTGTGATTTAGCCTGTACTTAACGGCTTAAAATGTATAGTTTATTAAGATCTGCTATCGAAGATCTGCCATGCAGATGTGAATTCCTGGTTGAACCAGTTCAAAAAGTCAAAATTTTTATAATATGGTTCTATATAGTTCAGAGCACGAGAAATGCACTCGTTCAAACTGCATGTCAATATCTCTTTTAGTTTTCGAGTTACAGCATTTTTGACTTTTTTTAAAGCTCAACTTTGAGACGCCATAACTCAAAAACTAAAAGAGATATTGAAATGCGGTTTGAACGAGTGTATTTCTCGTGCGCTACTTAACTTGTACAGGTATTTTGAAAATTTTGAAATTTTTGTAATTTTTTTCAAAATTTTTCTTCCTCAATATTTCAAAAACTTGAAAAGATAATAAAAATCTGAGAACACCAGTGAATTTCTGGCGTGAAAATACATAAGTATGCAAATTTTCACAATAAAATTCGCACGGATACATTTTTTATTACAAAAAAACGAAAAATGGCAAAAAATCGTAAAAATCTTAAGGCTAACCCCTTAAGAAATCTTAAAAAAACGGCCATTTTCGATTTTTTGTAATAAAAAATGTATCCGTTCGAATTTTCTTCTGAAAATTTGCATACCTGTGTATTTTCTTGCTAGGAATTCACTAGTGTTTTCATATTTACATTATTTCTTCAACTTTTTGAAATATCGACAAAAGAAAATGTCGAGAAAAATTAAAAAAATTTATGTTATGGGCTTTCAAAGTTAAGCTTAAAAAAAATTCAAAAATCGTTGTAACTCAAAAACTAAAAAAGATATGAAGATGCGCCTTGCGCCATTCGATTTCTCGTGGTCTGAATTATATAGAACCACATTTTAATAATTTTCGATTTTTGCACTGGTTCAACCCAAAATTCTCATTATTTGTATGTACGAAGAAACGAAGAATTTGAGAACAAACCTCTACACAAAAGAACTTTTGGATTGTTTTGAGGTTCTAAATTTATACCTAACGTTTAGTTAATGTAATTTAAAGTAATTCAAATTCATTTAATTTGTTTAAACTTAAAATGTTTCTTTTAGACTATAGACTATTACACTTCAATGCATTGCTGAAAATATTATTTTCCCTATGTTTACTTTTAAAATAAACGCTCTAATGTATTGCTGTCAAACTTTTTAACTGTAACTATGGTAATGATATATCCCTATGTTTACTGATAAGAAAAACTCGGTATGAGTTTGTATGCAGGCAACTATGAATGTGCTCGAAGTGAGAAAGATGCGTTAGGATAAGAATGTTTGGTTAGGACTGATTATTATATGAATCTGAAGAGTGAATGTATAGTGTGATGTTATGTATTAATACTAATAAAGAATGATTGAAATGTCTTTTATTTTTTCATTCTTTTCGTGGTTGAAAATATATTTTTGAAACAAGCGAAATACATTACTATTATTTGAGAAATATTGAAAATGTAAATGATAGGAACAAAATGATCAACGGATATCTTATACTACAAATAAATTAATTGATGTATTTTTTATCGAAATCAGTAATTGCAATAATTTGTGTTTCTTTGAAATATTTTAAGTTAAAGTTTATATCTTATAAAATGGATTCGAAGATAAGTGAAACACAAATTAAAGATTAATGTTATTAATTAAGAAATTACTATAATATGATAGTAAGTAATTAGGTGTAAGTAAGTAGCAGAAAAAGCAGTGTCTCTTCTGACAGTTATTTCATGCAGTCCTAAGTACATTTCATTTTTCATGTTACTGCACTTGATAAATTACTCACCAATTTGCACGTAGAGTAATCAAATTAAACCATCTCGCAATTTCAACAGTTACTTTAATTACTTAATTAGTTTCTGTATAATTTTATAGTTAGCGTTGCAATTAATTATTAACTTAAAACGTGCGGGAAGATACAAATCATTCTTATCTGCGTAAAATAGTTTCAGAAGATGATGGGTAGTTTAATTTTTAATTGCGTTATTAACACAAGAATAATTATACTGTCAAAATGTGATTTGCTACGACATGTAATAAATGAATCTTTCAACACGTTTGAAAGGTTTCGACAAATTGTTTACTAATTATTAGTTTTCTTAACTTCTGCGTACTCTCTAAGAGTTATACTATGTATAATTCAACGGAAAAGATAGAATGAGGAAATGGGTATATGCGCGCGCACTCCGAAAGCACCTTTCGTGTAACAGTTAAAACACGCTCTGCCTCCCTCCGTATATTTCCATCTTTCTCGCTCTCCACTTCCGTTCGCCGCATCGCGTCACAAATTTCGTAACACATTCGCCAGGTTTACTCTACAACTCCACAACGCACATATAGAAGTTTTATTTAAAAACTGATATATACCTGATTTACGGAAGCAGCGAAGTAACTATATTTCTAGGCATTATATTTTGGTTGGATAATAAACTAAAATATTTAAAAGCACATGAATCTTTTCATGCATGTAATATACATGTTTTTGCTAATGTTTGCATATAAAGCAAACCATAAAGAAAATAATGACTATAGTAAAAATGTATGTAGTCAAAGAAATTCTCTGGTAATTGAAACACAAGTTTCTCTGCGTGCACATAAATAAACCTAATTTTCAGTAATTCTAAACTTAATTATGGAGCGGTGCACTCGTAGCGCGAACTAATTAATTTCTGGAAGCGCCGCTGATGGCAGCACTGTGTATGCTAATGCCGGAAAGTTGCACAAAGTGTGGCGACCGCGGAGGGCGAATATCTCTCCAGTGCTCGTAAAGCCAGTTTTAAACATTAAGTCATAAAATACAGGTTTATGTTGGTGTAAGCGGCCTTGGTCCCGTGGTCGCGACCCTATATGGTTCTACGATCCACGCACGCCCTAGTCGAGGCGCGATGCAGCGCACCGCTTACCCACCGACACCTTTTCAATTTTTTTTGCGAAACTTTCTACGGAAATTCGCTGATCCCTCCGCCAACAACTGATATTATATCACCTTGTTATACTCTGGATGAGATTACGTAGATTTAAAAACATAAAGACCGGTAAAACGAAAGCGAAGAGATGCTCTAAGAGGTGTGAACTAGAATACCATAGATGATGGTTAGGCAGAACCTTATTCAGATATTTTTTCTGCTCTTTTTATATTTAAATGCTTTCAAGCTAAATCTGTTAAATGGATTCAAGAAAATAGAAATTTCGAATTTTACGACCAGAACTAAAAAGCAACGGAAAAATAGTATTTTTAATAATAAAAAAAATAGTGTAGTACCTCATTTAAAAATACATATACAGGCCGTTTTAAATTGATTACAAAAAAATCTGATGTGGACACCACATGACTTCCTTGTACGCGTATTAAACTATAGATATTTTTTTAATTGCACATATGTGACATAAAATCTTTTATTTTTTATTTTTTGTTCTAATCCATAGCAAACTTAATTAAAAAAAAAACAAAAAATATATAATATTTAAATTTAGATATCTCGCTTATGCAAAAGGCTAATTTAAAAATTCTTAATGTGCTAGACGCAGAATTTAATTCTCTAAAACTTGTATTTGCAGCATTTATTTCTAAAATTAAAATAATACCATTTTTTTCAAGGAAAGCAGCTTCATGTAATGTGTCACTTCCGGTTAGTGTATTTTAACCAAAATCTATTATGTTATTTCCATTGATATAGTAGTCTTATATACCAAATTTGGAAAGTTTTAAATTATATTTGAATATAGTTTTTCATGAAAATCTTTTATAGGCTTCAAGTACAGTACAACCTCCGGAAGTTATATAATGACCAAAAAGGGAGGTGCACAACTAGATGTTATAACAATCCTAAAATTTCAATTTTCTACGGCTTACCGTTTTTGAGTTATGTGAGCTACATACGTACGTACAGACGTCACGACGAAATTAGTCAAAATGGACTCAGGGAGGGCCAAAATGCGTATTTCCACTGAAATCTGAGAACCGAAAATTTTCGCGATTACAATACTTCCTTTACTTCGTACAAGGAAGTAAAAATTAAGGACACATATTATTTGATGTACTGATTACAAAAATAATTGTGCATTACATTAAAACTGATCATAGTAATGAATAAAAATTAGTAAACATACGTTCCACATGACCAAACCATCTCAAATGTCACACATTCACTTTTCTAATAAAACTATTCACAATCTCACACTGGCTTTAATCCGTAAAGTGCAATGAAATGTGCTATAATCATAATAATTATCACGAACGGAAAAGGGAAAAAAAATTCGATATGCTAATGGTCATAATGGAGTTTAGATTCAGTGCCTTAAATTTAAAATGCACATTAAGCAAAATTTATGATGCTGAAATAATAAGATACTCGGTTAAGTTAGATTTCCAAACTTTGCAACTACGAAATTTACATAATTTATAACTGAATTCGAAATATATAGAGATTAATTTAAAGTCTCTAATTTTAAATCGTGAAATAGAACAAAGAAACTAATACTCTGATTTCAGTAGAAAACTTTTAAAAGTAATGGCCCTACTTGGCTATGCACTATCGATTATCATTTGAAATAAAACCACTGCATACCACAGGAAACTTTTCTGCATCATGTCCATAATTGAATTTTTGAAGAAGTGATTTCATTTATGGCATATTCACACTAAAACCAACAACTAAGTAAAAATATTCAAGCTGAGTCGTCGCATTTCCAAAATCCATTTCGACCGAAGTCTTTTAGAAAACTTATGGGGCGAATACAAATTGCTTTATTATTTATTTAATACCACACAAAAAGGCGAGAGCACAAACAGTCTTTTCCTTGGACTACATCACATCTATGCACGCGCGAAGAGACTACAACTACTACATCCAGGGCCGGTTTCAGTCATATTTAGGCAAATATTGGTAAATATGAAAGAAGAATTCACATATTATGCAGTTGATATAATTTTACTCATTCTACAATTAATAAATTATATTACTCAAAATGATGTTTTTAAAAAATACCTTATTATTCTGCACAAATTATAATAGGACCTTCAGCTTATAGTGGAATCAGAACCACTTAGATCCAGTCGTATATAAATGAAATTCAGCCAGATTTGAAAGAACAACTGGAGACAAATTTTATTTCAGTTCGCAAAAAAAAGGTTAGAGATGTTTTAAATATTTCGACACAATCGAAATCAAACATTTTCGTATTTCTAAATTATGTAAGAAGAACAAAAAAAATCAAGGAATAAAATATACAGAAAACTAAGTTTTTTCAAGATGTATGCAGAAAACTCAAGTTTTTAGTCGTGAAATAGGAAAACTATAATCCTCAAAGATGTATTGGGAGATCCACGGAAATAATTTTTGTGATGCAAATTGTGTGTCGGTTGTAAGAATCGAAGCTGGGTTCACAAATTTACATGCAAACTCGATACCACTAAATCGCCTAACCCATTCTTACAATATAGATTTTAATAATTAAATATTACCTTTATTTTACATACTAGTTTTTTTTTGAGTGTATATAAAATTGCAATAAATATTTTTTGAAGCATGTTGTAAAAAAATGTTGTATTTAAAACGAAAAGATAGCGCATTTTCTACTCCCGTTCGAATGACTCTTGCTATGGTGGTGAGAGAAAATGAACTTGAGTGAAAAATAACCACTTTTCGCTAATAATATTTAGAAAGGTTTGACAGCACAAACTACCCAATTATCCAAAGTATGAAGATCTTCTGAAAATATTATAAATACATTTTAAAACAAATTTTTACAATGTTTTCTCCCTATTTCTTCACTTAAAAGTTCTACTTAGTAAATGAATAATATCGAATCGAAATTAACTATCATATGAGTTGTTTAATATTGCCGTCCAAAATTTGATCCGATGCATTTTCATTTAAATGATACTTTAAATTTTACCTAACGTATTCATATCTTCCGAAATAAAATATAAGATAGTTTCAAAAGATTTTGATACGTTTAAACAATTGTCCTATAATGGTGGGATAATCCATCATAACAAAAAGAATAACATGGTGTCAGAACATGAGACTAATAGACTTGAACAGAAGATGATGATAATAATGAATTATTAAGATCAATTAATCAAAGTAACCTTATTTACTAAATTACCTAATACCGGAGTGACGGTAACAAAGTAGAAAATATTCGCATAGGGCGCCGATATCACTCAAGCCAACACTGACTTCAACATAAAGCGTCGCCTTAAAATCTCCGTTGATTAGTATGCACGAAAACTGTTCATTTCTGAGTAGCGTTTTCAGCGGAAATTTCCTCCAGAGGCTGACAGTCCGTAAGGTTTTATCAAAACAGGATGAAATTGACTTTGATAAATGATGCAGATACGCTAGAACGGCGTAGTTCGAAAGAAACTCGCGTACAGAAAAACCAGAAAAAAGGACGCCGCGAAAGTAAAAGAACCCCCGAGAGTTCGGGCTAGAGATTGCTATCTGTTCAGCAACTGAATACAACGAAATTAGGTTCGAAACTTGGATGTTTTTTCGCTGCAAATTAATTAATCAAAAACGTTAAATTTCTCCCATTTGCGTTGCTGTTATTCTGAACGACTGGTGATTGACGTGATTCGTGATTTGACGGACTTTAAAAGATTACCGAATGTTACATCGTTTAGCCCAAACTACTACGTCAAATCGTCGGGGAAACGGATAGGAAAATGGTGGAATGGAATGGTGGGCACGAAATTGTTCATTCTTATCTTTCACTAATATTTAGCTCAGTTTTTCTTTTTAGTGAATTGTAGTTTTACTAACACTCTTTTTTTGAATGAATTCTCAATTTATTTTTTATGAAACTTTCAAAAAGTGACATTCAAGTAGGTACGCGAATCTATCCTGAAAGTTAAACTTTTTTATATAATACTACTTTATTTTACGTTACTAATACCGACAGCCGTTAAATTGGTTTTACCATCCATTAAATATTTTAAACAAGCTATTTTCTTGGGTACAAAATTATATTTGTAGGTATATATCAGAATGTAGTCTAATTTATTTATTTATATATACATTTATTTTGACACAAATATGTATAGAAAATAGTCAGGTAGATATTAATAATAATATAGGTACATGGTACATATCCAATTTAATCATATAAAAATTCATTGAGAGTCTGCCTCGTATATTGCCGCAGCCAACAAGTAAAAATTGTCCAGTCGACCAATTGTGTGCAAGTATTGTTTCTGTAACACATATTTATTAATTATTTATATAGCAAAGGTTTAAAGTAGTTGCTTGACGTGAGCTGCAACTAGTCGAAGTCTGCAAAGATTCTTTTAACCAGACGTGTAACTAACATTTTTCGCTATGATAGAAAATTCAGATGAATTGATTTGTAATTGGTATTAATATAAATAATTAAAATTAAATAATGGAACAAATTTATTTAAAGCATCAATAATGCGTACTTCATTTGGGAACTAATTTTCTTTTGCATAGAAGACGTATTTCCTTTCTTCAAAGTATATTTACAATAATAAAAATCAATTTAAAATATAACGGAACAAAAATAAATGAAATCAAAATTAAATTAAATGAATCTTACAAAAAGTGTTTGTGAGTTATTTATCACAGATTTGAATTGAAATTTGTTGAATCCATGAAGATATACTATCTAAATATTAAAGAGATTAAAGTTGTAGAAAATACAAAACCTGTAAAGTCATCTAAGTGCTTCGTGCAGTTACATTCAAGTTTCCTTATCTTTAGAACGAGTATTATTATTTCCAAAGGCCTATAAATGTACCTCTAAAACTTTACTTGTTTCTTTTTTATGTAAAAGGAAAAGTTGAACAATATAAATGAAGCTGAAAAACGGGCGATTTTGAGAGTGACAGATTTGGTTCGCTGCGAATGGACCGGAACGGAGGGAGATAGTGACTCGGCTCGCTTCGCCTTGCTCTTGCTGAAGGGATAAACAGAATAAGGGCCCTGCCGATGACTTTGCATAACGGTTGTCCATGCCAGATAACTTCCACGTTCTGTGGAGAGAATTTCAATACACAAAAGAACGCTGCAAAGATATTTCAAACATTTTCAAAATATTTGCTTATCTGTTGCAACTTTCAACCTAATTCAATATTTATATCCACGCATAAAACAAGAAATGATCGCTTCACTACCATCAGATTTACATTATATTTTTTGATGAAATATAACACCGATACATTACACATCTAACATACATTACAAGTATAAGTTCTCTACTATCTCTGGTTACTTTAGAAGAAAATGATTCAAATAAAGTAGAAGATGATTCAAGATTACTCATTTCATTTTTCATATTTGTGCTTGGTTTATGAAGAAATTTATCATTAGACATTCGTAACCCAATGGATAAAACTAAGCCAAAAATTGTGTTTACTGATTACCAAGCAAGAGATCATGCATTCAACTTACTTCCAAAAAAATATGGTTGTGCCTGAGTAATTTGGATTCTACTATAAGTAGGTAGTAGGCCCGCTGTACTATAATTGGAATTAAGTTCCTGTTGTTAATTAACATTAATATTCAGAAATAAACTACG
Source organism: Pterostichus niger (assembly GCA_947425015.1). Classification (NCBI taxonomy): domain Eukaryota; kingdom Metazoa; phylum Arthropoda; class Insecta; order Coleoptera; family Carabidae; genus Pterostichus; species Pterostichus niger. The sequence continues at coordinate 32,798,677 of OX380341.1, forward strand.
AGTAATATTTATACTTGATAAGGTAACGTTTATCCTATAATTTTATGAAATAGCCTCAAATATTTCCAGAATTTGAAATGTCAACTAAGTTCATCAAAATATAATTTATTTTTAAAAGTTTTTAATTTGCTTTTAGCCGCGAAATAATAAAACATTGGACACAAAATTAAGTTTGACATATAATCAAATATGTTAGAATATCAATTTTATAATTTGAAGAAAATGAAAGTTGAAAATTTGACCTTTTAAAATTTATTTCTTAAAATTGTATTTTATTACTTTTTTCATGCTACTCTATACAGCAGGAACTTAATCCCAATTACAGTACAGGATTCGGACTCACCAAGCCGCAAAGTGGTAATTCATATAGTTTTAGCTTGAGTAGGATTCGAATTCGACATCTTTAGATTCAAATGTCACAACGCTAACTACACCACTGTACTGCCGGATAATTATAACAACATTGTGCACCCCTAATTCAATAGAGCCACAATTGCAAAAAAATATATTTTTTAAGTTATGGCTGTAATGCATAATTTGAAACAATATAACTAGTTACTAAGTTTCAGTTATAACGTATTATTAAATTTATAAATAAATATATTTAATTTTTATTTTCAATTAAAATATATCATATCATTTTTCATTTATAGCAAAATTGAACTAGGAGTGCAATTTGTCTTCTAAGTATTAAAACTTATTTTTGTATAAACCCAGCATAGTTAGGTACTGTTAAAATTGATTTATACATAATTATTTAATTATTTTAATCTAAATCTAAAGGAATACTAAATTTTGAAATTGATATCAAGTTATGCAAATGTTGATGCGTTTACTATCTTGTATTATTGCATCCACGCGCACTCGCAGGACACGTATCGTGTCGTGGAGTGCGTTGGCGATTATTAGCGGATATTAGACAATCGTGATGGAAATATATTAGCAGATAATTGCGGATTTGTCGGTTTGTGTTCGTGACGTGTCTTGCTCGCGGAGATAGCAGAAGCACGGAACAGGACGATGGATAAGTACACTTGTTACTACTTAGCGTTATCTTCCTTCCACTTCTAATATTCAAATTATAATTTACTTCAGCTAAGATGACATATTTTGTGAGGTTATCCTAGTCAAGCTGCTTCCCTGTTACTTGGATTGGTAATTCTATCCGCTAACGCTAGTATCTACATTGATTTTTTTATAATGTAGTACATTCGATGATGCCTATCGGTATTGCTAGCTAGCCGAAATATGCAAAACAATTTTAGAATTTATTTAAATATTGAACGTGTTCTTGGCAAGGATCGCTTCGCTTTATTAAAACAAACAAACAAGTCAGTAGAATGCACGCTTCACACATGCAACCCTTTATATTTGTTTTTGGCAAAATTTGGATTATTTACATTTTGCCTAAATATCAATGACAGTTAATTGAGGACCGTTATTTATTTATGTTACGCTGTACAACAGGAACTTAATCCCAATTACAGTACAGGCTCCGCACTCACCGAGCCGCAGTGTAGTAGTTCATATAATTTGTAAAAAATATTAAATAAAACTCTAGGCAAGTCTCACAAAATTCAGCGCGTCCATGGTTACTAACTGTGCTGGCCGGCCTCTGACGATGCCCTCATAAGGTGACTCGGAGGCTGAATTTTGTGAGACTTGCCTAGAGTTTTATTTAATATTTTTTATTATACCTAGTTTCACCAAGTGCATGAATGACAATTAATTTTGTCTTTGTTGTTATATAATTTGTAGCTAAGTGAGATGACAATTATGTTTACGTGAAAACCATTCTCAGCTTGACATACTCATTTGAATGTGTCCAAAGCAAGACCCGTATTTGTATTTCCGTAATTAAATCACTTCATGGACCATTCCACATGAATATTTGTGTAGTTCACATAATTTGACAAGTCAGAATATTTTCTACCGAGAGCCGCAATATCTATCTAATAGATAAAATGTACAAGGATGAATGATTGTTACTAAGGATAAATATTTTTGCTTTTTTATTATAGTTCAAATCGACCATTAAAGGCTTGTGATGATTGAAAGTGCACGTTGCTGAAATTGTTATTTTTATAGATTTTTCTTTCTAGAAATAAAATGAGTTGCAATATCGTTGTGTGTCATCAATATAAATGAACTTTTATTATTCCAGAAATAGTTGTTTATTGGAAGTGTGGGCAGTAAACTGTTTCCTAGATTTTGTACTGGGATTGAATCTGTATAAAATTCTCGGAAAAACCAATTTTTATTCATTATTTAACTCAGCTTACAAAAAATATTTTGTTTCATTGTTTGTCAAAGAACTATTAAGTATCATTAACATATTCTGTGGAAAAGTATTATTCGCATAGAAAATTAGTGCAGTTGTATTTCAACAGAATAGGTCACACCCATCGAAATTGTAATATAATCTCTAAACTAACATGTTAAATAACTATATGTGACAAATATATTATCGTGTACAGCATTTTTATTATTAAAAGAGAAAAACAACTAAACAAATTAACTATCAAACATCTGTCATAAATCATAGATGACAAATATATTTTGACATTTTATTGGTTCATCATTAATTATTGTTTTTTTTTTAAATATAAAAACCGTTTTTCATTTGCAAGAAACAAATTAATACTCCTGGGATGCAGTTTTTAATTCTAAACTTCGTATTTTTACTTTTGGTTCAATTTAATTAGGAAAGTAATAATCGTTACAATAAATATTGTATTCTCTATATAACATGTTTCAATTATATACCAGGTATAAAAAAGTAAAATATTGTGCCTTGACTAGCAGTCGAATTACACCTCGCGGTGATTGTTCACACATTGAACATGGATTTCGTCGATTGTGCGTTTTCATTCCACGAACCAATACCCTACTAGTTCTTTATTCAGGGTGCGTCGCCAACCAAAAGCGTCAGCGAGGGTCCATTGTGTCCCAGGGTCGCACATCTTGTCCACAGGGGTGTCGCTGTGCCCTCTGTCGCTCTGTTGCACAACACAATAGAATTCGAGAAGACTCGAGCTCCATTCCAAACGCGGAAGAATTCCACGTCGAACTAAAAGCACTTTTATTATCGTTTATTTTATTTGGTGTATTTTGTTTTCCGTGTGAAAGTTTCAGGGCTCTACTGGGTTTTTACGTTTAGAGCTTGAGTGGAGCTGGTCGGTGCTGTGCTCGAAAGTTGCACACGCGTTTCAGTTTTTTTTTCTTGTTTTGTTTGTGTGAAATATTGGACTGGTTTGAAATTTCCGGAGTACAAATATTACTTTACACGAAACTTTTGTTTTAACAATTATTTAACGTCAACTAATGCCTCGATCTTTTTTTAGTGAACATGCAGTTGTAAGTATTCTCCTTGTTATCAAATTCAACGAAACATAATTTAATGCACTGAGTTAGAAAGCTTCTACTGCTTTAACACAAGTACGGCAGTATGGTAGTGTGTCTAACGTGCGGCTTTCAAACCCGGAGATTCCAAGTTCGAATCCCACTCAAACTAAATATATATGAACTACCGTAATACAGCTCGGTGAGTCCGAACCCTGTACAGTAATTGGGATTAAGTTCCTGTTGTACAGAGTTGCATAAGTAAATAAATAATTAACATAGTTCTAAACAAAATTTGAATTGTGTGGAAATATGTTTTATTGGCAATCAAATAGAACATAATTTATAACGAATAATTAACAATTATTTATTGTTTAACATTAATTTATATGTACATTTGTTTCAAGTAACATATCGTGATCAACGCCATCTCTTAATTGAATATCTCAGTTGATTACAACAATATATTGACTACAACAATTTAGATTTCATATGGTTTGAACCAACTACGAAAAAATTAACGTTATATATTTACGGAGTAAGAGAATAAAAGGAAATTCAATGAACAAACAAAATTAAAATGCAATTAGTTAGTGTCCGCGCGCTAGACATAATACTCGTATGTGTGTTTTATTTACACAGCGAAAAATCACGAAATTCCTATAAGTGCGAGAAATAATTCAAAGCAACAAAGCGTAAATGTGGAACACAAAAGAAAGAAAAAATGTATAGCAAAAATTCAGAACAGCATTCACAAAAAAACTAAAATATTGCAGTTCCAATTTGAAACCAGCGCAAATATAAAACACATCTGATATTTCCACATTTCTCCGAAGAATATCTCGAGGCTATAAATAAGCCCCGAGCAAAACATTGACTTCTTTCATGAGATACAGAATTTATTTAACTCAATTTGGAATTGAAATAAACTCATCACTTTTTCATTTTTATTGAGATCTCTATTTATAGAGATACATTTTTTGAAGTGTAATGTTGATGTTATATGTTCATTTGTGTTTAATATAATTGTAGCGAACGATTCAATTTTTTCATAAAATCAACACATTTGAAACGGTCTGTCAAATGTGAAACGAGGCGGAACTAATGTTATAATCGTGTTCGGTTCCGAACGATTGCTACACATAAATGTAAAATTTTACTGCAATCGTACTTTTCTGGATTAATCCATTTGTAATCTTGACAGAGTAAGTAATACTGTTATTAGTATTTCTTTATGTCTATTTGTTCAACGATCATTCACTTTAATTTTGGTCTATTTTTATTGTAAATGTATTAGTGGGAAATAAATGCAAATTGTAGTATATTAACTTGAGATTTTTAATTAATTGATTTATTCTTTTATTCATTACATGCGCAAAAAGCTCAAATATTTTCTCGCGTAGCATTGAGGAAATTTATATTTTCCGCTCTTGAAAAGAAAAATAGCAGTTGCATGATTCTTATTTTAGAAAAACAAAATACTTATAAACATTATTTTATTGAAAATCGTGGGACACTAATTAACAGCCAATAGAAACCTTGTATTAAACATGGTTACCATAGTAATATACAAATTTCTTGGAAATTACTTGACCTAACTAAGCAAAATTAATAAGTAGAAATTTTTCCTGTCAAAATGTCAGTTTATCTATAAAAATTGTTTTTATTGTCAATTTTATTAACTTGATACAAGTTGCCATGGATATATTATACTTTCATAACTTGATTATTTTAAGCAAAATATAAAACCTAAATTACTTTTACTTTTTGTGTTGGTTTCGTTACGATTTTCTTACCGAATCTACCCTCAGCATTAATTCACATCCGGAATAGTTGTATTGTGAATTCCAACGACGTAATCTGCATTCGCGTTCCACCCGTGCAGATTAATACATTGTTGGAATGCATTTTATTTAATAGTCTTTAAATATTGAATTATTCTACAATTTTCACCAAATTAAATCTACCCCTGTGTCTTCCCCTCCACTAACATCTTTGGGGGCCGTGATTTGACGACTGGTAACCGCACTTCACGCGTAGAAATATATCACTTACCGAGATCTGCCTATATAAATAAAAATGTTGTAATTCACATTTAAGGTTATAAACCAAACTTCGAAGAAGAAAATATACTTAGATCGCAACTGAAGAACTGCCACGCCTAGTATTGGATAAAATATAAGTATTCAGTACGAAGAAGAGTTTATACAATACTTTTAATTTTTTTCTTCTTCGAAAAGGATTTTACTGTTACATATTTTAACTGGAACGTCGAATCGAAATACTAAAAAACTTGAAATACTATACCCTATTAAAACAGAAATTCTAAACTAAAAGAAACGCTTAAAAGTCAAGGACAAGAAATTTATAACCAAAAATATCTAACATCTTATTCATAAAGAAAAAAAACTGAAAATTTAAGAAAACCATTCCATCCCAGCCACAAATCCCAAAAAGGATTTTTGACAAAAAAAGGAATCGCCAGCCTGTTTACATGCAAATGTGAAACCACGAATACGAAAACGCTTGCCGATCAGGCCCGGAAAAAATGGAGGGATGCCGTAACTGCCGCCCGGAGGCGTAATGACAAACTACACCGCAGCACAGACAAAGAAATACTTGGCAATATTTCCTCATTTACTGTTATTTAATCAAGTTATCGGCCAATTTATAAGCGGTCAACCAAGCAAGAATTCGCGTCTTTAAATCTTGCAGACTTACAGCTTTTATTTATAAATAAGATTCTGTATGAGAGGTTCGGAATCCACTGTATGCCGTAGAGACTTCTTATACTGGAATTAAGTTCCTGTTTTGCAGAATAGTAAATAAATAAATACATCAAATTGTCAACGTACACGGCTTAACTTGTTGGACCTGATCTATGCGATAACGTGAGTTAAACAACGTTGCACGCCGGGAGTACTTATATGGGTGATCGTCCAGAGAAATCCGCGTTGCTGTTGACTTGAAGATCTTAAAATGCAGGATCAGGGCGAAATAGCGGTATACGACCTTAGTAGTTGATCAGTCAGGAAGTTAGAAAAAATAAATAAATAGAGAATGGATCTAATCAAAAGTCGGTGTGTTTGTTTATCCTGTTTAATATAGATCAGTTATTTTAATTGTTAGTTTTAATCTTTCTGGCGCAATATGTATTTCGAAAAATAACGTATGACTTTATGCAACCAAATCTCTGCGAGGTCATCCAAAAAATAGATTTGAATGATTCGGATTACACTATAAGCTGTAGATCTCCCCTTATTGGAATTCAGGTCCTGTTATACAAAGTAACAAATAAATAAATTTTAATGACAATTTTTTATGCTTTGTGTTCAGAATTCTAGAGCTATTGAGTATCGAGGATTATTAGAGCCACAACTTTAAATTAGATAAAAATTGTCAGTTTAGTAAACTAGTTTAATCTCTAATTTGAAAGACTACAATTAATATATATTATGATAAGCAGGAGATGTAATCTTTGTATTATTGTTGTTTTGAGTTCAGTTTGTATTAATAGTGTTATATTATCATTGTGTTTTCAGGGTGGCGACTAACCTGGAAAACCGGGAAAAGTCAGGGAATTTTATATTTCTGGAAAAGTCAGGGAAAAAAGTTTTTTGTTCTTTAAATTTTTTAATTTAATTTTAGAAAAATAACTTTTATTTCAAAATGTATTTAGTTATTTTTAGATTTTATTGGCAGAATACCCTTTATTAGATAGATAGTATACCTTTATTGGCAACAAATACCCTTTATTGCATCTTAAGAGTGAGAACCGCCATCTATGAAAATATAACCGAAGGATGTTTACTAATTGAAAACTGTTTTGTTTTGTCTAACGTTTCTACCGCGCTATGTTTTTTCTGTATGCAATATTTAAGGTTGTGTCTTTGCCTGTTTAGAAACACAAATTGATTTTGCTTTTACTATAAATTTAATAAAAAAAAACAATTATATTACAATATATGATATAATATATGAAATGTAACCATAAATTCATAAATAAGTCAATATTCTAGAAGTCAGGGAATTTTTTTACTTAGTCAGGGAAAAGTCAGGGAATTTATTAATGTTACTTGAATCGCCACCCTGGTTTTATTTTCTTTTTCTTGACTTTTTTGTCAATTCAATATGGTAATATTACCGTACAGAATACAGTTATTACTTACTTACTTACCAGCCTACATTTGTGCATGTAAACATAGGTTTAATATCCCGAAACCGGTAAAATAAATAACTCATCTGGTTTAGTAAATGTAATTTAGATCTGATCCTAAAGGCAAATTTTGCTCTGAAACAAGTCAGTATTTGCCATAACGCAGCACGTCTATCGTCGACTGGCACTAGTGTTCGCCTGCGTTCACATCGCATTGACATGTTGCGTGCGAACTACATTTCGGGTGTAGCTGGAACCAGTGTTTAGCATTAGAGTGCGTTAACTGGACGACACATTTGCACAAGCACGCCGTACTGTTTGTATGTAGTGTAAGTGGGACAGAACGCACGATACACGCTGGGGTACTGCTCTGCATGGATGTGTGAGTATGAAACAACAGCTGCTGTTATGACGTAATAGGCACTGTTGTGTTAGAGCGTCCGAGGAAAGAGGAAACAGTGATCAAGTTTGCGAAGGGAGCCATGTTCCATGTTCGTCCGGGCAGGACAGGACTTAGGAATTAAATCGCGACCAATTATATCACACATTAGATAACATACAACAAAAACGAAATATATTGTTGCTTTCTTCACAAATATTGCTAATGTAAATAATAGAAGTAAAACTTGCAATGCATGTCTTGTAGGTACCACAAATAAATTCACTGTCAAGTCTAGGGTTGCTAGATATCTCGGTTACCTGGGAATTGTCTCGAATTGTAGCTTAAAATCCCTCTGTCCCGATAAATAAAATCTAGACCTGGTTAATCAATATTAATAATTTTAAAATATCCAAGAAATTAGGGTTTTCGCTTATTATGCTATTAATAATTGTTGAATCAAATTCCCAACAATATTTTTTATCATAAGTACCAATTTTTCAGTAAAATTTCGAATAGTCGAGTGTTAAAAATGATATAATTAGATCCCGACAGCGTAGCTAGAGAGATTTTACTGTAATTTTGTATACGAGTTGACGTTTCTATGCAAGAATTATGAGAAATTTTACCAAATAAATTTATCGTTCGAATTATATTCGGTTGATTATTTTTTGAATTCACTTTTTAAATTTTTATTTAAATGTAAAAATTTTCAGTATCAATAAACGCTTGCCTAGGATATGGTGCAGAGATTTTATCAAAATGTTATCGCTGTACAATCGTCCTCTTGGTACAAATGAAGCATAGTTTGTCTTATTATGTAAAGAAGAAAATAATCAAAATAATATTAAATGTTTAAAAAATAACATGTTTACATCAATAATAAAATATCTTTCAAATAGGCCTTTTAATTAATTTATTTATCTCTTTTGTTAAGGTTATAATATTCACAAATACAGCATTCCATGAAAGTATAATAAGTACCAGGATATTCAGTCACAATATTAAAATTTACTTACACCAACGGCATCGTTTTGACCATACTGATGACTTCTTCAGGCTTGAGTAGTCAAAAGTTAAACGTTAAGAAGATTAAACCTAACTGAGTTATGTACAAAACTAGAACAGCGTTCCAGTGGTTCGAATTCCAATACAAGTTATATGCTCCTGTGTTGTAATTGGGATTAGATTTCTTTTGCACAGATTAGAAAATAACATAATTCAAATATCACTCATTGCAAACTGAGGCTTAGTAAATCTTTGTAGCGGTGATAAAGCAATCGAAATCAGGCAGTCAAATAAAATGACAAATTAGTGATTTAAATTTTATCTGTAACCTAAATAAGAATAAGATCTTCTGTAAATTTAATTATATCTACTAGAATACAAACCGTTTTAATACTTCTGATGACATTAAAATAAAAATAAAATATATATTGGTACATAAAGCGTAGATTTATAAATTATAATTTTATGACCACTCAGCACTTCTGCAGTTTCTGATTAATAAATTATTTGAAATACTGCTTTAATAGTTTGAAGTAACAGGTGACTGCGTTATCCAATTATTTACATCCCACTTTATGAGACATTTAAACTGCGTGTCTCAATGGGAAATAACTGTATATCAATCCTGTCTCATGAAATTCTGGAACAAGTTAATCTTGATCTCGTCATCAAATTCTCCAAAGTGCAAATAAATCTTTCTTTCATTTGATCTTATGAATTTGTTTCACATTTCAGATTTATTTTAAAGTTGCTATTACAAATACCTCATATATTATTTGCTGACTTTAAATGATATACTAAAAGATAACAAACAATTTTATATTCAGTTATGAACACAACAACTGAAACGTAAAATAACACGAAACTCAGAGTTTTTCAAAAATCATATTATTTTGACTAAATCTTTTAAGAAAAACTGCATTTACTTATGTAAACTAAAATTAGAAACTTAATATTTATTAATAATTTACTACTAATTGTTTATATCATTTATTGTGTCAGATAACGTACTGGTTTTCATGGCGCTAACAATATCTTAATCACATGTTGACAAACATTTTAATTACGCCTTGAGATATTAAGCATGGGGTGAAGTTATCTTCAAGCATTTGTCATTGTAACTTTTTAAAATAATTCATAAAACTTTTGTTGTCTTAATTTGCGATCACAGAAAAAGTATAGTATGTGACTCGTTTTATAAACTCTTTAGATTCTAGTTTTTTATACACTCGTAACTAAAGAGACGTTTATAGAACTTGTTACATAATATGCTATTAGTGAATTAAGAATTAGTAATAATGATCTAAGTACGCTAATAATATTGCTACATTAAATCATTATTACCAATATTCCGTTACTTTGAATAGCATATTACTTCTATTTCCTTCCGATTTCATAAAAATAATTAATAACCCACTCCATTTTCATCTTTGGAAGCTGTTCTTTGACTTCACGTGCAAAAATATATCACTTACTGTCACTGAGTGTCTGAAAAAAAGATCATCGAAGCGTTGAAATTTAACAATATCTTTATAATTTATAAATAATTCGAAACACTACTGAAATAATATATATATATATATATATATATAAATGGAATGTAGTGAAATACGGATCTGCGAAGCGTTTTACTTCATTGTTTTTAGACGCGGTGACCGTGCTGATGGCGTGGCGCCAACTAGAATTAAAACGAAACATAAAAATTATACGAATTTATTGTTCCATATTAAAACGGTAATTCACACCCGGTTAAGCATAATGGCATCGGCTGTGCTGTGCGGAAACAAACGCCGTCTACAACAACTGTGACTCGGACGCAAACGCGACACATTTCATAACAAATTACAAATTGTTTTATTTTATTAACACTGACATTATGACATTACATTAAATTAACACCCAATTTTTTGTACTATAATCATATTTTTCGTGTTTATAGACAATTTCTGTAAAATAACTTGTATATTTGTATTTTCTTTTTTATGCCCACATGTAAATTTTAGTTGGACGAATTTGTAAGTAAATATTTATGAACTAATCAAATCAATTATTCTTAAGATATAAAAATGACAATCTGGGTCTGAAATGTTTAGTTGGAAGCTAAGAGTCTCGAGTTTAAATCCCGGCGCCGGTCGGAGGGCACAAATGCACTCTACAAATGTTTCCATAAGCGTAACATATAATTATTTATTTTTGTTATTTCCTGTTATCTAACAACGACTATAATCTAATAAGTTAGTAATGGCCAGTTGATACACAATAAGGTGAGAGAATTATTGCATCTCGTCTCGGCACGAAACAAAAATTAGATACCGATTTTAGAATAGAAAATTCGAGACAATATCGATGAAAGATCGTGAACCTCACATGAGGTTTCGTGCAAGTCTCGCATTTTTATATTGTGTTCATTTTATATTTATAATAACAAAAAATTGTATTAAATCATATACTCCGGAAAGTTAGATTTCAACCTAAATTTTACCTCATCAGATTTTGTGTTCAACGGCAACGAAATTCTTGTGCTTCAATTAATTTATTAACAAATTTTCAGCAATTTCAAAAAATTTCACCAACATTTTCTCAGAAATGCACTTGGATTAAGCGGGCCAAAATACATATGTATGTAAATTTTCGTAACAATATTCGTACGAGAAAGAATTTTAGAGCAAAGAGTCTGTAATAGGTCTAAAACTGAAAAAATCCCAAGGGGTACCTCTTTCAAAAAAATTAAATTACTAAAAATTGTAAAAAAAATGTCAATTCGGACACGAGAAATTCAATGCCGTTTAGCCCATCTTCTCATATCTTGTTTGGTTTTTATGATATAGACTCGGAAAAGTTAAATATTCTCCCCAAAAATGTTAGTAGAGGGGGAACTACAATAGTAATTTTTAATGTGGTAAAAATCAATCTGTCGGTTTTGAGAATAGAACTTGCATTCTCAAATTCACCGTTCGACACGTTTCCACTAAGTTATGTACCCCGTATCATTCGTCATTCAATGATATAATCCATTGTGAAAACCTTGTATAAAGTAAAAAATAAATTTTGTGATTATTTCATAATACAATAAAAACCAAAATAATAAATTAAATCATTTCATTTCAGAACTGCTATGGAGATAGCTAATTCAAAAGGCGACAGAAAGCAAGCGAGAATCAGAAGCAAGCAAAAGGGATTGAACAAAGAATCGCGAGCAGCAAGACCAAGCCCAAAGATAAATGAATAAGTTACGAGTTAAAGAGTGGACTCAGTCACATGGAAAGCGAAAGAAAGACGAGTGCTTTGAGAAACGAAGTTAAAAATGAGGTAAGATGGAGTGGCAACAGCCCTCAATGCTGAGTGATTTTGATTATGCGAATGCATGCCCGTGACGACACGCACCAATCACGGAATTTTACCATAAGAATGCGAGGTGCACTCTGCACATAATACTGAATACGAAATTCACATTTCTTTGTTATTTACAGAAACAAACACAATAAAATATTTATATCTACAAGTAACTACCAAATAAAAGCATTAATAACGGTAATTTCTCTTATTCTTTTGTTCCGAAATTGCCATCGTAATAATTTAATTAAATTTCTATTAAAAATACATGTTGTTTAATATCGCTTAATCCACTTCGTATATTTTCAGTTAATCGTTTGACCGATATATCTGTTTAAATTTGTAAGGAACTAGTCGTTAAAATTTATCTGATATTGACGACAGAGTGATAAAATAAGAAAAATGATGAATTTTTAATAGTATATTTTAACTACTCTATTAAACGATTTATTATCTACAATTAGTATTATGACGTTTATCAGGGACAATAATTTTTCTAAATTTTATGAGTCGTATCAAAAGTACAGCAAAATTTATTTAATGCGTATAATACGCCTAACTTTACTAATATATTTTTAGTTGTACGAATTTCATCCACGTTTTGAAAATAATTTCGACATAGTCTGTTCAAACATTCATTTATTGTCTATGTCACCGGCACAAGATAAAATGCAGTTTTAAATCTTGCAAATTTTTCCGTTAATATATAAAGGCGAGCAAAGCTAGCCTTCCGAAGAACACATTCAGTATTTAAATGAATGTATGAAATCAGATTAATTTGAACTAATATTTTATCTATAAAATGGCTTGAGTATATACTCGTAAGCTTGTGTTCTACGGGCTGAGAATTGGTTTGTTAAAAGTGTGAGAGAACTGAGCCACTTCATTGATGCGTTTTAATATGAAAAAATAACTGGTATATAACATAATTTTTATATTACTTATGCAATGTGTACATTTATGTCTATTTTGTAACAAAACTTGTCAAGTATTTTTTGATAGTAACCCTCCTAGCAACTATTGTTCATCAGGAGTATTAGCATCTGTTATACGTTATAGAATAGGAGACTAAGGCACTTTATCAAAATTATGTAATAATCCTTGTTAACATAGCGTTGATAGTTGATAAAATATTTCAGAAATTCACGTTAATACTTGTCAACTATTGTGTTTATTTGACATGTATGACAATTAACAAGTTAACAAGTGTGTAAAAATGCATTCTTGTGTTGTATTTGCAAAATTTTATTGTCTAAATACATTTACAAATTTCACGCAATTAAAGTGGCTTAGCCCACTGCTGCCATCTAGGACAAGCTTTGTCTCCTATTGGTCTCATTTCCTGAATTTTACTCTGTCGATAACATGACATGTGAATAACGATGATGAATGAAATGTTTTGAAAGATTGCCAAAGTATTCCACCGAGAATCATCCTTAGCCACTTCCGGAACCCTAAGTTAATAGTTAATAACGATTTCAATTCTAAAATTTTGAATATGGTTAATTTCAGTTATATACAGAAAAGTATATGTTATACAGTTATACTATTCCTTAATATTAAATATATTTTAGAGTTTTTCTTAGATTTGTTCATGTTTCAAATAAAGTAGGAACAAAATACAATCTCTATTCGATGAAAGCGCCGCGAATTTACTTCCTGTTGGTTTATCTGTAGCTCTGATATTTTAACTTCCTCTGCATTCCATTTATTTTGTAGTGATAACAAAAAATAGTCAACTCTCGTCTCGTCCTAAATTTTCTAGATAAGAAAAAGTGCTCCACTTCATCTCGTTTTATTTCCTCGATATTTTATAAAAGAAAATATAAATGCAATGCATTTCTTAGTTCTTGTCTCGTGTCAACGAATTCTGTTCTTAATTTTGAGCGTTGAATTGTGTGATTGTTCTCGTATCGTAATTTCTAGAAGGCGAAATTTCCCGTCACCACTATTTCGGCTAAGCATAAAGACGTTCCTGATTCCACCCTTGGTTCTAGTGCTCCATGTGCAGTGCAACAAAATCCCGTGCAGGCAGCATCCTCTTTGGGGCGCCCGGGCGGGGCCGATGGCACGTACCACCCGCGATCGATCGAGCGGCGGCGCGAGCGCAAGCCCGCCGCCAGTGCCGCCACTATCCTCGGCGGTCGGCGGCCGGCGACGTGTCCCCACCCAGCTCATTCTGTCCTGTCTGCGCGTCGCTGTCGCTGTCGTGACTCCAGTGCGTGAGCCGTGCCGTGAGCGTGACTACACCTGGTGCTGGATGCTGGGTGCTGACTGCTGGTGATCCCCGCACTCCACGCTGACTTGGATGATCATCAACAAGGAACAAGGTGAGTCAAACTATTTCTCCGTTGAGTTATTTCCGTAATTGTGATTCTGCGCGGACCGCTTTGTTTCCGTTCATAATAACTACTCACTTTCTAATTCTTGGTTCAGTTTATGTAAGTATGTGAGATTAAAATTCAAGGCTACCTATTCCTATAACAGTTATAATGAATTTTAATTTTATTCCCAGGTTTGTTCATTCAATATTTAAAAATATAATTAGAGGCTAAAGTAAATATTTATACACTCGCGCTTTCGACAAGTCTTTCACTATTTATTTATTCAAGAAACTCACTCATTTTACGGGTCTTTAACATGTTCATTTGTAATTTAGCTACGAAAAAAAAAATTGACATACTTGTTTTATTTCATAACTAGTTTTATGCTTATTATTCACATTAGTATGCATTTATTTTTCCTTCTCTGCATTCATAATTCTATTTATATATTAATATCTGTACTGTAGTAACACAGAACTTCCGCAAGAGTTTAACACCTCAATTATCAATTTAAATTGTCTATTTACTAATCCCTACTATTTAAATATTAATTCGATTATTAAGAAAATACTTAACAGTTATTTTAAACAAAAAATACAGACGACGCCATGAACTGAACCCATGGACGTTGTAGCTCAGCAATAGAGCATTTGACCTCAATAGTCCCGAGTTTAAATCCCGGCGTTGGCAAATTACCTTGGCTATATTAATATGGCCAAACATTAAACTTGGCCATAAAAGGTTCAATAGATCAATTATTGTCTAAAATCTGCGAAATTAGTCCCAATTTCAGTTTTGGGGGACCTACATATTATATTGGAAACAGATGTATTATGCAGTAGGTTCATCAGGGTATAAAACGTAAAGAGTCACGAAAACAAAATCTGGAAATATTCGAAAATCATTACTATAAAATTAAGGCGAAGTAATTATAACCGTTGTATTAAAATTAGAATAAAAGACGTCGTGCAAAGGACGCAAAATTAGCATTTGAAAAAAGACAAAAATAAAATACAATCGATTAAATTAATTAGAAAAATACAATTACTTATTGTCCTATATAACAACAACTAATCTATTTTAATATAATGAATGTTACAACTTTATGTAAAAAAGGTAGATATAAAAATAAATGTTCAGTATTGCGTGAGAATAAAAATACTGACATTTGAATCTGTGTAGATACGGAATAACAGAACAGGAACAGGAGAAAAGTAAAGTAGAGAAACGTGATCTGAGTAATCCACGTGACATTTTCTGTAGTCGTTCATCACGACACGAAGCTGCTCCATGTTCCCTGTTCCAGCACTGGGCTGGAGCGTTTGGTTAACCGCGACCAGTCAGGTCTGCCAACCATAAAACATCGAACGTAAATTATCCAAATAAATGTAAGGTTAGAGAACTAGGTTTATAGTCGCCATTTATGGTAATGTTGAAACAATTGGAACAAAACTATTATGATTTAATGTTTGACTTCAAATTTCGGTTAATGTTCTGCAAACATTCCTTAAATTAGGAAGTTGTACACTAATGAAATCTTGCTAATGTTGATTAAAAATAAAATACAAAAGTAACGCTTTGAAGTGTGGAATCATTTTCTGTCGTGCGATCAAATACAAATATTAATAAATAAAAATTGAGATTATAACCTTGTACTACTGTATCTATAGTCCAGTTTGCGTCAGCTAATCCCGAATTATAGTTATTGTAATCCAAGTATTAATAATTTAATCCAATAAATCATACCTATTCTGAAAGGAAAATAGTAATAGGATTAAATTGAGTTTGCTTAAACTTTAACAGTTTGATTCTCAAAAAAGTTTTAACTAGTCTTGAATTTTGGATTAGGTAACCTAATTCTAACCCGATATTAAAATGTTAATGCACATTATATTCAGAAAATCTAATGGTAATAAAATTATGTTAGGGTTTGTTTCAACGTTTTGGGAATTTGGTTAAATTTAATTAAAACAAAAAAAAAATTCAGAATTAGCTAAAACCTATTTGATAATCGCGCGGTTTTTAAAGTTTACTTATTTTACATTAATTGCTAATTCTGTTTTGCAAATTCGGATATTAAAGTTTAGTAACTTCCATACATCCTTAATACTTGTTTGCATCAACGAAACTAATATTTTATGTCTGACCGAAATAAATAAAACTAATCGAAGTAAAATATCATATCTTGACATTTACATTACTGTCAAACATTTGATACGATATCGTTACAGTTTTGTTGATACAAATAGGGTATTATACGAGTAAACTTATAATTGTTTAAATATCTAGCAATGAAAATTTATGAAATTGATGAAATAAATTAGATTTTCATGAAAATTTAAAAAACGTAGGTTTCTTGTAGCGACTTATTATTTTTAGAAGGAGTTATTAATTTCATTGTCTTTGTTTACAACGTAGTAAACTGCACGGTAAAAACAAGGAAGGAAGATGCAACATAAAACTGCATCTATAAATAAACGTTTTGTAATAAACGGCTTTGAATTTGTGGCAACCATTCACTTTGTTGTAATTAAAATCTGCTAAGCATGTACCACGCGATAAATTTTAAGTAACAGACAGATTTTTTGTTTTGTTTGCTACACTATAAGTTTGTCATAATAATCATAATTTATTAATCCGTTTTTAACATGAGTAAAAAGTGTGTATTAAAACAGACTTGGCTCTTTAAATCAAGAATATGGATGAATGAAGAACAAAAAGAAAATCCCTTACCCCTCATTCAATAACTGATCCATTTTCTGTAATCAATTCATAACTTTTTCTATTTAATAATTATAGGAAAACATATATCTTTGCAAATCGATTTTAAAAAAGGTTTTAGCTAATTCTGAATTTGGTCTATTTAAATTACGTGTAAATCAAAAATAAAAATGAATGAGGAACATAAAGAAAAGCTCTCTCCCCTCATTCGATAACTGAACCTTTTTCTGTAACATATTAATATATTAATGATAACATTTTCTATTTGATAATAATTTTATATATTATCACCATTTTGTTATTCTCTGAATAGATTTCATATTGTTCTTATGTATTTTATTTCTTTATACTTACATAAAAAGAAAAATAATGATAACTTTCTGATAGTTAGGATAGTTTTTAATGTAGTTAAAATTATTTGTCGCTTGTGAAAGTCGAACTCGAGTTTTCAAATCCACAAGCCGACTCAATACCACTGAGAGCTTATGTAATTTTCATAATTTTAACTATGGTTTAGATGCTATATTTTTTGTGTGATTGACATAAATTTGTTAGATCTAAATACCTAGCCCTGGAGTCAATTGCAAATAAATCATTTCCTATTTCAGTATAACTCAATAAAACAACAAAGTACTTCTCACGTTTGTTCTCTCGTTGTTAACAGATTCAAATTGAAGACGAAATAAGTTTCCGGATTGGGTCCAACGACCCACGCTTTAACCTATTGTAAACTTGTTGCAATTTAATAGGTCCAGATTAATTTAGAAACTTGTTGATAGTTAACCAAAAGACTACACGCGATGGTCATGGGGTCAGTCTGAATGAAAGATTGATCCAGAAATAAAGCTTACTGATTCTTTCCCAAAATAGAAAATATTTCGTCACATGTACATTTCATGACTTAGATTGTATTGTAAATACTTTGTATTAACTGAAAATTGCTTGTCACTTGCTACAATTTATCATGCATTTTTTTTATTACATAGATGACAAATGCTAGTCATGGAAAAAAGAATGATACATAGGTCAATATGTCAGTTTGTCACTGTTTATTACGGAAGTATTACATGTCTTCGTTGTCATTTATTTTTAAAGTCACTTCGCATTTAAACAAACAATATCGAATTATTTAATAATGTACTAATTATATTATACGAGCTCAACATTGCATCAGTTTAGTCCGTAATTATATTTTCGTTCATAATTTAAGTAATATTTAAAATACATGTACTAAAATCTACAATTTTTAACAAAATTTAAGATTAAATATAACTTAAACATAATACTTATTTATATACAAAGATGTACTTAATATCAAGGATCACTAGCTCGTGTTACAATTTCTAGCCTCGGTTTGCAAAGATAAAATACCAGAAGTGTACACAACATTTTTTTCTCTCAGATTAATCGATTTTTATTTGTATTTACTGCATATTTTGAATATAGATAACTAGGATAATAATACAAACAAAGAATTGACATTTATAGTCTGAAAAAAGCACGATCGCCAATACAAATGATCTGAAAAACCTCGTTGCCAATAGCAACAGTCTGCATAGAACTTTGACGTTTGAAAAGCTTTTTACCAATCATAAAAAAAATATATATTTCTTTTTACAAAATCTAATTTAATTATCAACACCATAACAGATCTCTATAAGTGATATATTTATGCGAGTGAAGTATGGTAACCAGTATTCGAATCACAGCTTCCAAAGATGTTAGTTTAGAAGAGACCACAAGGGTAATGTGGTAAAAATTGTTTGTCGACTGTAAGAATCGAACAAAAGTTTTCAAATCCAAAATCCGATTCGATATGAGCCTGTTACCCCAATGAAATGTACTTGTTATAACATATTTCATAAATTTATATTCTATTTTGAAAAATAAGTTGCATTCACTTCAAATTTTTGCTAGGCATTAACAACATATTTGTATATGTCGTATTAAACATATATAACACGACAGATAAAACTGCAAAATAAAACATCAAAAGATAAAATTAAATTCAGACCAACTGATGTGATGGAGGATTTGTATATTTGTAAATAATAAAACAGTTAGTATAATTAGTGACTTTTAAATAAAGCCCCCTAAATAACAATTGAATTTAAATTTATGTTTTTGTTGGTGAGGTCCAAAACACAGGAAAACTGATGTAGTCTCTTTTAAGATAACCGTTAGTGATGCCCTATTTATTGCTAGCATACGCGATAAATGTCACACATTTGATAATTATAATCATTTAACATATGACTGCGAACGGAAGTATTAATTTTATAACCGGAAGTGCGTATAAAAATTAGGTTGGGCATGACGACATCAACAACGCTTCGACAACGAGCAACGAAACGAAGTCGTCAGATGAACGGCCTAATATTCAAATTCGTCATTCATGTGCAAAACAGGAATGTAATGCGATGCGCACATACATTATCGTCGTCGTCTTCGATCCGATGCGATGTCTTCATATCGAGAATTTCGTATTCTATTTGTACATCATTCATCAATATTCTTTGTGTATTGTCACTGTTTTGCATAGAACTATCATTTGTATCGCAATGGAGGGCTTTAAGTAGTAGGTTATCAGGTTTTTATTGAGCAAGATTATCATGAGATGCTCATATCTATAAATAATGATTATAAGACGGGTTTAAATATTCAAACTATAAATTTAAATGTTGTTTTGTATGCTATCGTGGCAGATACAAGATAGTCCATACGCTTTAGAAGGTTTTATTGAAAAGGGCACTAATTTGCTTTTTATATTTTACTATTAACTATTAATTTTTAAATTGTACTTATTTGTACCAATACTCCTTGAAGTACATTCAAAATTAAAATCTTGTATTGCCAATATTGCACAGTATTACATAAATACGTACTATGTTGCTCGTTCTGCAGCTGAGTGTACATAGGACGGAACCCAGTCTTGTAGTTTGTGTAAAACATGAGCTTTGTTATCCTATTAAAATTGCAATAAAAGTTATGATTATTGTTAACAGTTTATAATTTTCTGGCTGAAAATTGACCACTATTCTTTTATCTAATGCCAGTTTTTCAAATTTTTGTATCACATTTGAATACATTGGTGTATGATGAATGTGAGATTGGGAAGAATGTTGTAAGAAGAGTGGGAATAAGTCAGTTGAGATGGTTTGGTCATGTAGAACGTATGTCGAATGACAGATTGGTGAAACAGGTGTATGTTGGTGAAATTGAGGGTGAAAGTTTGCGTGGACGGCCTAGGAACAAATGGATGAATATGATTGAAGGGTTGTTGCGTGAGCGAAAGATTCTGAGCGTGAAGAATAAACGAGCTTGTATGAAAAGAATTATGAATGTGGTTGAAGCAAAAGTGGTGTGTCAGGATAGGAATGTTTGGAGAAAATTAATTGCAGGATAAATATGATGAATGAAGACAAGCGTATGATTCTTGATTTTAGATTAATTGTTTAGATGTTTTGAGTGTTTACCTGCAATTGTGCGGAGACGATCTTCAGAAACAAGCGCAGTGTACACTAGCGAATGGATGAATGTTTGTTGTGTGTTGATGGATTTTGGTTGTGTATGAAGGAAGTGTTAATGTGGTCGAATCGAGTATCGTGTGTCAGGATGAGAATGTTGACGGGTTCGTGCTACCCCATTTAATGGGATATAGCGTGATGTTATGTATGTATGTATGTATGTACATTTGAGTTATAACAAAATAAAATGTAGGTAAACTTTAAACGAAGAATATAAATAAATAGGAACAAACATTTTAAAAAGAGACTTGAGAAAAAATTGCAGGTAAACTTTAATTAAAGAATTATATTTTTGCCGCAAATTTTATGTCGATTTTGTGCACTGGACTACGATGACCTGACAATGACGTTTTGAAAAATAATTTAGCAATATTTTTAACTTTTACATACTTGTTATTAAAGTTGGTTAACTACTCTTAATACAGATTGATGTGGTGGTTGTTTATCCAAAATTAAAACTAACTTACGCCCGTTAAATGTCAAAATAATGCATCTAGTTATCAGTTCATTTTTAAATTAAACTGTTGCAGCCACAGCGTAATATTTATAAAAGTAATTGATTTATTTATTTTGCTCCACTGCACAACAAGAATTTAAGTCCATTTACACTACAGGAACCCATAGCTATAGTGGCATCAGAATTACTCAAATACAAGCTTTTTTAAAAAATGAAGTTAAAGTCAGCGAGTGTGACTAATGTTTAATCAAGATATATTAAATTTAATTTTATTACTTTATGCATATTACTGTTAATATTGTGGCTTAATTACTTGAACCTACTTTATTAAAAAGTTTATTAAGGTTACAATGAGATCTTGCGGTGTGTTTCAAGAAAAAGTAGGTAAATATAAATGTTTGTAAACAAGAAAGGTTAAAAATATTCCTTTTATATTGGATGATATTGACAGGTAAGCGTAATGAGAATTAGTACAAATATTTACTTGACATTATAGAAAAATATTTAATTGGTTAGTATTTTTATAAAGACAAATGCGTATTGTTTAGTGGTGGCAGAGATAATTTAAAGCAACAAGTGACATAAATTTTATTTTAATTAAAACTCTTTTCTGAATAATAAAAAAATAAGAGATAAAATCTACTAGAGGGATATTTGATAAGAAACTGAAACATACATACTTTAGACATATTTCTATCTTGGTATGATAAGAATTAAATAAAATACGAGTATAATTAATGGGGTAGGTGGCTCAGTGGTATCGAGCCGGACTGTGGATTTGATAACCCAGGCTCGATTTCTACAGCCGACAAACAATTTTCACTACAATAAAATTACATCTTTGGGGGCAGTGATTTGACACCTGGCAATCGCATCTCATGCATATATATGTATCACATACCGAGATCTGCTACTGAAGAGTACCACTTCAGTAGCCGAAAATGTCATTACAATAATAAAATTAACCGTCTAATATCATAAATCTTAAATTCCGTTTTTTAAAATTTTATTTGGCATTAAAGAATTTACGAACCGTCAAAAAATTATACTTATGTACTTATAATAAGAAACTCTACGTAAATCTTACAAATATAAATGAAAATAAATAAGTAAATAAATTCTAAAATGAAAATAAAACAGATTGCAATAGTTACTTTTTGTAACTTCCAACTATTTTTAAATCATGTTGAAAAAAATTGTGTACATAACAAAAAAGCGAAGCAATTGAAATTTACAAGAATAAGCATACATGAACCATTGTGAAGGCAGCGAATTGACAAAAAAACTTGGCTACCGTTCATTAAGAAATTATAATTGCTATAAGCTAGTCACTTATACGCCTTAAATAATGTAGCATTCGACTACGAAAACCGGCAGTACGGCAGTGTAAAAACTGCGGCTCGGTGTGTCCGGTAGGCCCAGGCCCGATTTGGGCTGTAGCGCCACAGATGATGATTTCATTTCCTGTTACTTAGTTACTGTTTACTTGTTATTACTTATTTATAGTTACTGTTTACTTGTTATTACTTATTTATAGTTACGTTTTGTTGATATAACGTTCAGTGTACCGAAACATCGGATTAAATATTTTTTTGTACAAACCAACAATTGTTTTTAAGGTTTCTCTCTTTCGTCTTCACTTAACATGTCTCTCTTAGGTATCCGATTCGATTAGATTGACTTAAGTTTTTGTTGTAAATACACTAGCAAATTATCAAGTAAAATATATAATTTTGGGAAAATAAATGAGTGTAGTGTGTTTATAACACTTAAACCATCTTCAGAACAAATTACGAGAGGGATGCAAATTAAAAACTTTTAGTCAACATGATAAGTATAAATTACACTGAATTACAATTGAATAATTACAATAACAATTGTTTTTAGGTTAAACTGTAAAATACTTACAACCATATTACAAAAGTAGAAAATCCAGCACAACATATGGAGGTCTTAAAATTGTTGTGCTGGGTTTTATAATTTTGTATTATGGTTGTTATTGCAATTATTTAATTGTAATTCAGTGTATTTGTACTAAATGTATATTGACTAAAATATCTAAATTTCTATTTTACTTATACAGTAAATTATCATCAATTAATTGTGAGTTTTTCTACAATTGAAATATAAGTTTTATAATAAAAATGAGGACTTTTTGATTATATGTGTACAATATTGTAGCAATCCAAATATGAAAAACCATATCATTGTTTGTGCAATCTCCCGCAAAATAATCCTGAACCAAGACGACGAAATATCCTCGAAACAAAGACCGCGCGATAATGAAGCACGGTACACAGGAGTCACGACTCACGACTCAGAACTACTTACGGTCCTGTTTGCTCCGGATACAGGGATGCAGGACTCCAAGGACTCGCAAGTACGCATGGATCGATAGAGGACACAGCGCTCATGATGACAGTTCAACGATCCGTCCCTAGTCCCTCTCTTTCCGCCTTCCGCTTTCCGGTTTCTGTATCCCGTGTTCCGTGTCCGTGCTCAGCTTCAACGAGTCATCTCTCTGTCCTGTGAGGATGTCCTTGTCACGCTAGAGGAGGTGAGGATAGTGTGCTCTCGCTTGGTTCATTTATACACCTCACTGCACCCGAGGGGCGGCAACGTGTTTCATTAAAACTTCCCGTAATAAATGTTAAATTTTAACTAACTTTTTTAATATGGTTAGTTATTGTTTGAAAAGTTGTGTATGAAAATTTTATGTTTCATTGGGTTCAAGTGTATTTTAGAATTACGAGACGTGAGCTAAAGTTTTCTTAGACAGATAGGTTAAATTATACATCTTACAACTATTGCAAAAATGGATGTGCAATTCTGTAGAATTTATTTTTAAACATAAGCGCAGCTTGACGCTCTTTTCCTATTTTAAATTTTTAGATTCGTTGTTAGAGGGGTGGTTGTAAGTAAGTTGAGTATGTGGAGCTTACGTCGAATGAAAGATTAATGAAACAGATTGAATGATTTCTTAAATGAGCTTTTATGGAGGGAACGTGAATATTAAAGCGAGAATAGTGTATCAGGATGAAAAGGCTTGACAAAGACTGATTCTTTGATCAATCTGATGAGTAGATATTTTGTGAATGTGTCAAGGGCTCGTACTTCTCCATTTGATGGGATATAGCAGATTGTAATAAAATAAAATTAAAAACTATTATGCAATATTTGTAGACGCCTGAAATTTATGTTTCAAATTTAAATATCAAAAACTGTGGAAAGATATGAACAAAAGTCTTAAAGGTGCACCATTTAAAAAATATAAAAAGTTAAATTCAAAATATAAACTTGAATAAGCTATAAAAACAAATCATCCGACACCTCGGGGTTTGCAAACATCCCGAAATAAATAGACACGTTTGAAACGTGAAAACGGGAGTCGTGGAACGTGAAATAAATCGATAAAGAAGCGACGTGCGTATATTTGTCATCTGGACCAATCACGTGGCTCGTGGGTGTACATGACAACAGAGGGTAACAAGCGGCGACGACAGCAGCGCGCGGAGCAAAGGGGAGAGAACTAAGCGAACTGAGCGATCTCGTCTCGTCTGCCCGTTCGCTGACGGAATCGTTTAGCATCATGGCCGAACTTCAGCAGGAATTACGTTATCACGAAACAATTTGTAGTGAATTCTGACAGGAATATCTCGGATACTTTCAGCGGAACTTGATGAAAAAGCGTTTCTCTAATGGTGTTTTTTCGCGATTTGTATCTTGTTGAGACTGTTAATGATTCCGATATTAACTTGAGATCGTAATGACCTATTAATGTTTTATTCATTTATAAATGTATTATTAAAGGGGATGAAATGTTTTTTCCGTGTTTTTCGTTTCATTACTGTTTCAGCTGAAGCCTGCAAGATTTATGGATTTATTTGTAAACAGCAGAAAAAAATAATTGTATACAAACATTACTGAATTTTTACGTAACAACAAGAAATTTGTCACAATTCATTACGCAGAACAGTAATAAATAAAAGTTAGATTTATCAAATATGGGATTTGAATAGGGATATTATTTATTACATAAACCAGATGATATCATTATTTGATTACGTATGTTGGTACGTTTATTGTACGGCTTTCATTTATCGGAAAATGTATAATATATTTCTATTGATCCCACTTTTTCAAATTTTAACAATTATATTAATGTGCTTGTTTATCGCCTGTTTTATACATTTATGTTATAATGTTATGATGACATACATAGATACTGAGATTTTTATTCAATTTTTGCATTTACGTCTGGTCACAGTACTCTTTCACAGTTTAAAATCAGAAGTTCAGGGTTATCAACTTATTTGAATGAATTAATGTTAAATTAACATTATTCATTTGATTTTATTATTTTTACGATTTCATTTACTTATAGATTAAAGATCAGAAGCAAACGTGAATTGTTTAGAATTTCTATATATCTATTTATACGGTCGTTTGCAATGTCATTATATTTTGAACCTTGAAGACATTATATTTTATAGTATAAAGTGGAATAAAATGGCAATAGAATATGAAAACAATATTGTCACTTACCTTACAGCAAAAGATTAAAATTCTTTCAGATGCGATGCAGCGAATCCGTACAATTCTGTGAAAAAAAAATGAAATTAGCATTTCGAGAAATATGGGAGCTATGACTATGATTAAATTAATCAAAAGTTTTCAATATTAGTTCATCAGTAGCTCAACTTAATTTAATCTAACTAATATCTTTGGGGGCCGTGATTCGACGGCCGGTAACCGCACTTCACGCAAAGAAATTTATCACTTACCGAAATCTGCTAAGGCAGAGTGCCACACCTAGTAATTGGTAAAAGGCGTGATGATATATTTATTTATTTATTTTAGTTTTTAAAACAAAAATTAACTTTTCCGGTAGCTATTGCATTGAATTCCTCGTGTCCAAATTGACTTTTACATTTTTAGCTACCGGAAGAAATTATTTTTTTTAAATTATTTTCCAAGGGGTGCGTACCTCTTCAATTTTTTTCGATATAAGGACAATTTCAGGCCGCTTTCTCTTAAATTCTTTCTCGTATGAATATTGTAATACGTACCGTATGTATTTTGATCCACTGAATCCAATGGTAAAATTCACAACTGTATATGCCTTCCTGTTTTTGAGGTATTAGTCAAAAAGGGTTTAATGAGAAAATTTTGCCGAAAATTAAAAAAAAATTAAAAATTGATGAAAAGATAATTGAAGCACGAAAAACTCAATGTCAGTGCAACAAGTTATAGTAGCTTGATTATAAAAATAAAATAATATTGGCAGAAGCCACTGATCTAGTTATTTTTAGAGTAGAGTTTTATAAGCGGTAGAGATTTCAGTATGTATTGTAAAAAAGTTTTGAAATGCTTGAATATGGTGAATGGTTAAGAAATAATAAACTGAAATCTCGTTAAAAGTCAATTTAATCACTTGAAATGCACGAGATCATAAAAGATAAGCAAGAGCCAATAAACCAGGCTCATATACCCTAGCCTAGCCACCTTTTAAAGCACAAGCTAATTAAATGCTCTTGCGTTGTTAATAACTAATGGTATCGAGCTGTTGCCTTGCTTCAACACGCATTTGCGCTAATGAAAATAAATATGCACAGGGATTATATTATGCTATATACGAGTACAACCTGAAATGTGCAGTACTTTTTGCTTTACTATGGCATTGCGGTTCGTTTTCAAAATTCACTATAAATCATCAGGGGCGCCGAGAGGAAAAGCGGGCCCCGGGAAAAAACAAATTCGGGCCTCCTTTAACTTTGAATATTTATTAATTAAATATAAGATACCAAAAAAAATATATTTATAAATATATGTATGACAACAATAAGAATTATTAATATCTAAATAAAGTTATAACAATATAAATAAAATTCCGAGTTAATTGGTGCAGCGATGTGTATTGTATACTCACTGTATGACTATCTAATATCTAGTTGCATATTCGATAAATGCAGGGGATACCAAAACAGCACTACGCACAAATGTATAGAGCCTTTGCCTATGTGTATTGTATACAATGTAGTAATATAAGAAACTAAAATGCAACAATGTAATAATGTACTTTTGAATAGTGTATAAATTTATTTAAAATTTGCAACTGGGGCCGGCCATTCATCAAGCATTTCGTCATTTAGTACTTTATACAATGTAATAAATTGTAGAAAACGTGTATCAGACATTTCGTTATACATGTTTTAGTAAAGAATATAAAAAAATTGGTGAAATAGTAGAAAATTAAAAGAAATTTATAAAATAGCATCACATCCGGGCCCTTTTAATTCCACGGGCCCAGGGTATTTTACCCCACCTACCCTCCCCTCTCGTCGGGCCTGTAAATCATATAAACACAAAAAGATTATACTGAAAAGTTATTTGTGTACCTAAAGCAGAAAGTAGTTTACTTCCGCTGGCGCATGGAGATTGTTGATCAAGACGCAATATTTTAAAAAAGTTAATAGCTATTTATGAAACTAGTAAGGAAATGAAGATTATTACCTTACGCATGTGAAATTTGCAGAACGAGGCGTAGTCGAGTTATGTAAACACATAAGTAAGGTAATAACCTTCATTTCCTTACTAGTTTCATATAATATTTTTTCTACTTCCGTTCTAATAAATACGAAAGAACGTTTTTGAAATTATGAAATTTTGAAATATTAATGACAGTTATAAATTTAAAAAAATAAAAGAATAATACATCAGAATTCGTCTACCAAGATATTTTAATTTTTTTGTGTTGCTATGTTACCTCATTATTTCAGTAGTTAAATAATGCAGTTCATTACCTAACTCAAATAAGTGAAATAAAACTTCTATTTCCTAAGGGAAGTAGAAAAAATCATTTTTAACAGTTTTTCTGTTTTGAAAATCGCTTGAAAATGGTGACAGTTTTCATGTATTTATGGAAACGATGATATACTTTTACTTGAACGTCAACTATCTGTTTTTAACTGACAGTTGAAAATGTCTACTTGCTGCTCAGTCAGAAAAAAAAAATTCGTTTAGTTTTTGTTTTGAATTGTGCGTGTTTGATTTAGATTTGATTAAATTAGCATTTGTGCCATTGTGCCACCGCATAAATATCTAAAAATATCTTTTATACCCGTTAGTTTTAAATGACTAATAAACGTAGAAATTATGAACGCCCACGCTACATTAACTATATTAATTTTACTAATTACTAAAATTATACATTTTCTAAACGAAATTATAAACACTAATTTGTTGTATTATTTAAATTGACAAGAGTTATTGTCTTTTAAGAAATTAATGGTGCAAGCTATATCTGAGGCCAGAACGACTTAAAAGCAGGGTTCGTAAATATCATGATATTTATAATAAATATCAAAATATTTGATATATAGGATATATATCAGATAAATATCACTTTTTGGATATTTATTTTTTAATTTTAGTTTTTGTACACATTTAGAAAAACAGAAAAATTCGAAAAATTTCACTTTTCCGGAGGCTATATCTCAAAAACTAAACAAGATATGGAAATGCGCTCAACGGCGTTGAATTCCCCGTGTCCGAATTGACTTATAAGCAAATTTTCATACAATTTTATGCAATTTAATATTTTTAATTATTTCCTAAGGGGTATCCCTTTGGTTTTTTCAGATTTTAATTCAATTTTCCCAAAAATCCTTAATCGTAGGATTATTAAAACGAAAACTTACATACATATGTATTTTGACCCACTGAATCCAGTGGTGCAATCTTCAAATGCATATGACTTCTGGTTTTCGAGAAAATGTTAAAAAACCGCTTATTGCGATTTTTTTGGCGGATAATTGAAAAAAAATAAAAATTGCTGAAACTATGTTTATAAGTTAACTGAAGCACGTGAAAATTAATGCCGTTGAGCGCGTTTTCATATCACATTTAGTTTTCGAGATATAGCCTCGGAAAAGTATAAAAACTGAAAAATTCGAAAAATTTCACTTTTCCGGAGGCTATATCTCAAAAACTAAACAAGATATGGAAATGCGCTCAACGGCGTTGAATTCCCCGTGTCCGAATTGACTTATAAGCAAATTTTCATACAATTTTATGCAATTTAATATTTTTAATTATTTCCTAAGGGGTATCCCTTTGGTTTTTTCAGATTTTAATTCAATTTTCCCAAAAATCCTTAATCGTAGGATTATTAAAACGAAAATTTACATACATATGTATTTTGACCCACTGAATCCAGTGGTGCAATCTTCAAATGCATATGACTTCTGGTTTTCGAGAAAATGTTAAAAAACCGCTTATTGCGATTTTTTTGGCGGATAATTGAAAAAAAATAAAAATTGCTGAAACTATGTTTATAAGTTAACTGAAGCACGTGAAAATTAATGCCGTTGAGCGCGTTTTCATATCACATTTAGTTTTCGAGATATAGCCTCGGAAAAGTATAAAAACTGAAAAATTCGAAAAATTTCACTTTTCCGGAGGCTATATCTCAAAAACTAAACAAGATATGGAAATGCGCTCAACGGCGTTGAATTCCCCGTGTCCGAATTGACTTATAAGCAAATTTTCATACAATTTTATGCAATTTAATATTTTTAATTATTTCCTAAGGGGTATCCCTTTGGTTTTTTCAGATTTTAATTCAATTTTCCCAAAAATCCTTAATCGTAGGATTATTAAAACGAAAATTTACATACATATGTATTTTGACCCACTGAATCCAGTGGTGCAATCTTCAAATGCATATGACTTCTGGTTTTCGAGAAAATGTTAAAAAACCGCTTATTGCGATTTTTTTGGCGGATAATTGAAAAAAAATAAAAATTGCTGAAACTATGTTTATAAGTTAACTGAAGCACGTGAAAATTAATGCCGTTGAGCGCGTTTTCATATCACATTTAGTTTTCGAGATATAGCCTCGGAAAAGTAGAAAAACTGAAATTCAAAAAATTTCACTTTTTCGGAGGCTATATCTCAAAAACTATTTGATATTTTTATATAATGGATATATAACATTGCAAAAATATGATGATATATATCAAAAAAAATATCATGATATATATCGATCGATATATATCTTCGAACCCTGCTTAAAAGTTTACAGTGTAATTTCGCTTAAATAATAAAAGACGGAATATTATTTATAGAAATTGGATTTTACTCAATTTGCAATTCGATGTGCATGATTTAAAAGAACCATTATATTTAGGACATTTATATTGTTTACGTACTTACTAATTTTTTAATTAAATAAACTTAAAACTTAATTATTTATGTTCACTTTTTCCCTCAAGTGTTATGTTTCCGTTATAATTATCTGCCTGTTAAATATAGGTGAATACGTATAATTTATATTGCTGTTAGATAACATTTACTTTTATAATCGATTAATAAATTGAAACTTAAATAATTAATCTAAAAATATAAGTAATTACTATGAAGACCTTTGAATTGTGCATCGAGTTAATAAAACATTTTTGTTTCAAAATACTAAGACGAAAAGAAAAAAATAATAGGGAAACAAAATTCATGCTTTATACAAATAATGCATCCTATGAGACTAGATTCCGCCCATGTACACTCAGCTACAGAAGTAAGGAACAACATAATGTGCATTAATTTATGCTGTACAATAAGATACTAAGACGAAAGGCAAAAAATTAATAGGGAAACAAAATTCATGCTTTATACAAATAAGGCATCCTGTGGGATTCAATCGTACTAGATTCCGCCCATGTACACTCAGCTACAGAAGTAAGGAACAACATAATGTGCATTAATGTATGCTGCACAATACAGGCAATGAGATACATTTTATGTTTGAATGAATTTCAAGGAGAGCTGCCTAAACAACAACTTAAAGGTTAGAAAACATAATAGCTTCAGTTTAATGAAGAGTCCGCATAGCAAAATGATTCTTTCAGTATTTAGATTTACGAAAGAAGAGGATTACAATCATTTCATTGCATGCATTAAGTCCGGCGAAAGACGCGAGGAAGTACGAAAATGAGCAATAGATTTCATCTTTAATACAAATATCGAATTCGGAGCTTTAGAATTCGAATACCACTCAAGCTAAAATATATGAACTATCACACTGCGCCTCGGTGAGTCCCAACCGTGACTGTAATTCGGATGAAGTTTCTGTATTACAGAGTAGCTTAAAAAAATGATAAATAAAATGAAATATAAATATATCATCACGCCTTTTACCCATTACTGGATGTGGCACTCTGCCTAAGCAGATCTCGGTAAGTGATATATTTTTTCGCGTGAAGTGCGGTTACCAGCCGTCAAATCACGGCTCCCAACGATATTAGTGGCGGGGGGGGGGAGACACAGGGGTAGATTTAATTTGGTGAAAATTGTTTGTCGGCTGTGGGGATCGAACCAGGTTTCTCAAGATGATATTAGCAGCAAATTGTGTAAGCTTAATTATTATTATATATTGTCCAAGTAAAATATATATTTAAAATATATATCTGTTACTCTTCATTATCCTGTCTCGAGTTTTCATAATATAAAAATTTAATCTCCCAAATAATATCAAATGAAAATCTAAGTAAAAATGACATGCAAACACCGAAAAAAATTAATCATGAAGTGTCAAGTTACCGTCTGCCATTTTCCGAGCGCAACACAACAAAATGTTCTGTAAACACGAAATCGGAACCAATTTTCGTTCGATAACTCTCTATAAATAACCACATATTCATCAGCATAGCAAGGTGCGGGACCGGCGACCGAAGACCGGCTCTAGTACAAGCCATACACGTAATCTAACAAATTACATCTAATATTTCAACGCAATAAGGATAATTTTGTAAAACGTTGTTTTTTTATCCGGTTGAAAAATACAGGGTTGGGCACAAATACGTCTGTCATTTATGTACCCGTAGAATATGAACTAATTAATGATTATGTGATTTTACTCGTAAATGTTATCATAAATGACACATGGTAAATTAACCTCTATAGTATAATACAGTAACAGGAACACAGAATTAGTTGAGTTGATGTATCTATAGAGATTAGTAAACTATTTTTAGTATCCTAGTGCATCGTTCTATAGTTTATTTACAAGGATTTGAGTATAGGCAAACATAACTTATTTGATAAAATCGAGATAAATCTTATCAAGCAGGAGATTGAGTATTTAGTCTCTCTAACTTCAACTTATAACCAAAAATAAGTTTATGTTTCAGTGTTTTGAGTTGTACTGTAATTGGAAATAAGTTCTTGTACATAATAACAGCATATAATAAATACGAAATAACTGCGAGAAAATTTGCCAGACCTCGTGTCGTGGCAAATTTTCATCTTGGATATTTCTCATGTAAAAATCTCAATTTTCATATCATCTTAATTACCTAATTTGAATTTTTATCATGTTTAAAACTTTATAAATCATTTTTCTTTCAAGCTTTGATTTAGGTATCTCTCGATTAAGCAGATTTTATAAACTAACGTTTGTTATTTATTATATAGGTGCGATACCTACTAATAGAGTAAAAAATTCAGGCAATTATATATTGTGCCAAAATCCAAATACAGAATTTGTATTATTTACCAGTACTTTTTAATAATAGAACATTTTCTTGAAGTTCTTGCATTGCTTGTAACTTCTAGCAAACAAATCTTCTGACCCTATGGAATACATGCTTCACACGCGAGCCGTTATATTCGATTTTAGCTCAAATTATTTCAAACATTTATTTAAATATTGAACGTGTTCTTGATAAAGCTTGCTTTGCCCGAGTTTTAAACAAATTAATCCTAAGCCCGTAGAATGTATGTTCTGCAAACGTAAGCCTTTTATTTGCCGTTGACATGTGCGTCGTTAAATATACCTATAGATTACCCATATACTAAAGAGGAGTTTATTAAATTAAATAAAATATTAAAATTTTTAAATTCAAAATGGTTTCGAATTTGATTTGAACTTTATAGGGATATTTATTTTCGAGTTATCATAACTTATCGACTTTAAAATAACTTTTATTTCCCGCTCGAACGAATCTGCTTTTCTAATCTCCAATAGTTCGCATGTGTACCTTATTTAACATAACTAGGTCTTCAAGTTCACGTTTTTCTAACACGTACAATTATTTTTACAAAAATCGTGATTCTTTCACTTATCGTATTAGTAACTTTCATTTATTTTTGGGTGTCGGATTATTAGATTTTATCTGTTGGATGGTTTACATTCAAAATAGTCACCAAATCGAAAGGTGTGAGGTAGAAAGAAAATGAATACTATTTTGGGCATTGTGTAGTTGAAAATACAGATAGAAATGTAACGAAAATGAGAAATTTTGGGAACAATGAACTTGAATTAAATAAAAATAAATAAATATATCATCACGCCTTTTACTCATTACTTGGTGTGGCACTCAACCGTGTCAGATCTCGGTAAGTGATATATTTCTTCTTGTGAAGTGTGGTTACCGGCCGTCAAATTATGGCCTCCAAATATGTTAGTGGAGGAGGAGTCACAGGGGTAGTGAAAATTGTTTGTCGGCTGTGGGAATCGAATCCAGGT
The DNA here is from genome assembly GCA_947425015.1 of Pterostichus niger. Lineage (NCBI taxonomy): Eukaryota > Metazoa > Arthropoda > Insecta > Coleoptera > Carabidae > Pterostichus > Pterostichus niger. The sequence goes on from OX380341.1 coordinate 32,832,447, forward strand.
TCTCAAATCCACAAGCCGACTTGATACATCTGAGTTTATAGATGAAAATTTTATTTTACGAATTAAAGAATGGTTAGATAATTGTAGCCGTTTATAGAAATGTTTCTAATTGCGTGGATCTTTGCTAAAAACTACAAAATCCGAATCTGAATAAAGTGCGAGTGGAGATAGGATAGGCACGAACACGTGTGTGTGGTGTTCGCGTGTGTTCGTTAATATTTAATTACTTTATCATTTAATTAAGGTAACGCCAACACCACTATCGCCGCCACCGTCGCCGCCGCCTCCGCCGTACCCGGGTAATCTGTCAAGTGACTCCGTGTGAATCCGAGGCCATTAGGGAAATATGGAATATAATTTATAAATAAATAATTACGCGCTAAATTCAACGGAAAGTCTCTCTTAATGTATTTCGCGTGAACTTAATGGTGCTGAAATGAAGTATCTCGATGTTGTAATAAGAAAACGTGCATTTTCTCCAAGAATATTTAAAATTTATTAAATGGAATAATTTACCAGCAATGTCTACGACGCGTAATTAACTTCCCTTATTGCGCGAGATATATTATTCCAACATTTTAAATGAAATGCAAAAATTTAATTATATATTTTATGCGTACTATCCTGGTCATAATGCCAGCATTTTATAATACTTCTCTTCATAACGATCCTGAAAATATGTTCAGCAATTGTGCATTTTTAAGTTAATACACAAGTCTAAATTACATGAAAGGTAAATTTTAGAAATAAAAAAATTAAAAAAAATTAAAAGGATGACTATGAGTAGAAGAAGTTGGTGGAGGCATATTGTACTTGCGCCAAGCAGATCACTATTGATGATGATTTTGGATTAACATACCTTAGAGATAATATTTTTTGTGTCTGGACTGGTACGTTACAATAATGAGTATAAATTATTAAATATTAATTTTGAAAAAATATCTATTTTCCAATCGTTATTAAAATTACATCTTAAAAATTTACTGTCATCAATATATTTATTTTAATACTGCATACATCTATCTATCCGTTGTCTTGAATATAAAAAAATAAATGTATCATCACGCCTTTTACCCATTACTGGGTGTGGTATCGAGTTGAGTATGTTTGAGCCATTATATTGTTCTAAAGTATTCATATGCATATATTTGAAATAACTAAATTTTCATAAATTTTCTCCTCAATTATCTTTTAAAATAAGGTACTACATAACTTTTCCGGGGGATTACTCATAAAACATTAAAATACCAAGTTTCTTTAAAATCGGACCGGTACAAGAATCAAATAATATATTTATTTATTTATTTATGTTACGCTGTACAACAGGAATTTAATCCCAATTAGAGTACAGGGTCCGCACTCACCGAGCTGCAGTATGATAGTTTATATAAATTTTAGCTTGAGTGAGATTCGAACTCGGGATCTCCGGATTAGAATTCCGTATCGCTATCCACACCACCGTACTGACGGACTATATATATATATAATATTTTTTGTGTCTGGACTGGTAATTAATTAATTAATTTTGGATAAAAATCTATTCTCCAGTCGTTATTAAAATTACATCTTAAAAATTTACTGTCATCAATATATTTATTTTAAAACTGCATACATCTATCTATCCGTTGTCTTGAATATAAAAAAATAAATGTATCATCACGACTTTTACCCCTTACTGGGTGTGGTATCGAGTAGAGTTTGGTTGAGTCATATTATATTGTCCTAAAGTATTCATAAGCATATATTTGAAATAACTAAATTTTCATAAATTTTCTCCTCAATTATCTTTTAAAGTAAGGTACTACATGAATTTTCCGGGGGATTAGACTTAGCTACGTTATAAAACATTAAAATACCAAGTTTTTTTTAAATCGTAAGAGCCGGTACAAGAATCAAATAATATATATCCTTTATTTTGTTTGAAATAATTTTGAAATGTCTTGTATAGGTCTCAATCTAAACCTTTGTGTTACTATGTAAAAAAAAAAAACAGTATTCAATGGCAAAATTATGCATACAAATATATTTTTATTTTATAATAAAATCTAAGGATTTCGTGTAGTAATTTTTGTTACTAAATAAATCATAGTAATATATTAAAGCTTACAAAATGGTCTCAACATAAAATTTATGAGACACTTACATATTCTATGATTCATATGACCCCATATGTCAAAAATATATCATATTTTTAAAAGGCTTTATAACTTACTAGCACGTACATAAATCTCAAGTACGTTCAAAAGAATCACATCGTGAAATATGAGTTATTTTGAATAAGAAATAGTTTGAATTTTCTAGGCAACGTTCGACTCAGTATACAGTCACCTGTAAGCTATTAACATGTCAATATTTTCCCCACAAATTTATTCTGTTCGGACGGAGCACATCGCAGCGAGCCTTTGAATCGAATGAATTATTAATCGTTTCACTTGTTTGTGTTCTAGGGTTCAATGTGACATGGGATTTACTCACGAAGGTACAAAGAACGAAGGAAATATTTAAAATGTGGACGAGACGAAAATATGGAAAGTGTGGAAGCCAAAAAATGGAAACGAATTATTGGAAGACATTTCTAAATGTAAATCTTACGCTATTTGTTGTTTTGATTTATAAACATTCGATTTGGATTATGATGAAGAATTGAAATAACTTCAGAAGTACATAATTAATGTAAGTATATGGTAAGAAATTGATGTCTTTTGAAACTAAATAAAATTAGAACAATTTCATAATGAAATAAAATTAAGTCTAACTATTTCTAAATATATATTAGGATCAATTAGATATTCATTTGCGAAGAAGTGTGTGACAGGTTATTTTAAATTTCTTATTTACATTTTGAAATTAGGCATGGTGAACTTGTGCCAAGATTAAATCAGATCATATGCATACAGGTGTTTCTAAACTGATGATCAAGTAGATTAAGTAGAAATATACAGGGTGTTTCACAACTTAGAGCAAAAAATTAAAGGGTATATTCTGTACGACGTGCTAATCATGAAACAAAAAGATTTTTTTTTTAAATCGCTATTTTCCATGTTTCCCAGTCCAAAATTTTTCGTTGCCACTGCCACTGGGTGGGTGATTACGTTGAAGTTATTAATTAAATAAAATTCTATTATAAATAACTGTTAATAATTGAATTGTGTAATTATTCTTTCGTAGTTGATACCTACTTCATTGTTTGTGTTTAATAGGAAAGCGAATTCAGTGCAGTACTACAAAAAATGTTTTAGGTTAAGAACCCTTAATTTTTCTAATTTAAAAAAAAAATTTTGTTTCATGATCAGCAAGTCGTACAGAATATACCCTTTAATTTTTTGCTCTAAGTTGTGAAACAGCCTGTATAAAATTTGGATAAGGGAAATATCTAAATTGATGATTTTCCATATGCAATACAATTTGGGAAATAATATTAGATTTATAAGTTTTTCTGTACTATTACTTTCTCGATTATTTTACTGGAAAAAATTCAAGTGTATCTGCAGGTTCAAAGGTATTGGATGTTCTGAGTACTGAAAATACAAATAAATCCTGAAATAATCGATTAGTATTTATAATAAATGTTTATCAATATAGAAAATTACGTCATACAAATATTATTGAATTTAATGAAATTTCTTATTAGTTAATGGTGTCATTAGAATATTTATAGGTTATTTGCTAAGTAATCATTACCATTCCAAGATTTCCTTTCACGTAACTAGCTACCAATTGTATCAATTACTTTTATCGTTATCCTTGACCTTAAACTTATATTGCATCCAAAGTCTTAACTACCTATTTTGAATAAATTAGTAATAAATATTAAAAGATTGATTTTGCATACTGATTATAACCGTCTTTTTTTTAACGAAAAATCATAAGGAAAATTTTTAATTGTGGAAAACAGTAACTCCTACATTTTCACTGATTTAATTTAACTTTTGTTTCACTATTTTTATTTGTTTATCTCCTTGGAGATCATTTAAAATTTAACAACATATCATCGAAAATAATTATAAATTTTTAGCACCGTAAAATCAATTTAATATCAATATACAATATATGTGTAGAAGATATAATAATAGTATACTGTAATATTAATGGCGAAAGGGTTTAATTGCAAAACGAGTACGAAAGTGGAAGACCGAGCGATAGCGAGTGTTTCAATAGTACGAATTTTGCAATGGCCCTTTCCCACATGTGTTACACACATTTTGTTTTAAACATTAAATATTACACTTTACGTTTGCGATAAAGACATTTCCTTCACTCAGTTTAGTTGTGATAGTAATCGTTTCCCTTAATTACTTTCACCACTAGTGACGGAAACGGTTACTATCACAACTAAATTGAGTGAGCGAAATATCATTTTCACAAGTAACGTTGAAAAAGTTCATTTATTTTCCACCCATATGATTAATACTACATTTCCTTTTTACCAGCATGCATAAAACTTCAAATTCGAGAAAAAACTATATCTATTATTATTAGTACAAATTTAATCATATATCATCATACCCTTTACCTATTACGAGGTATTCCACTCTGCTGTAGCAGAACTCATATTTTGCAGTGAAGTGTGGTTACCAGCCACCAAGTTACAACCCCCAAAGATGATATTTTAATGCGGAGCAACGATCAAATCCACAAGCCGATACGATACCATTGATCTATTTGTCCCATGATTGATATTAAAACTGAAGCTAAAAATTATATGAAGTACCACACTGCGGGTCGGTGAGTGCGGAGCCTGTACTGTAATTGGGATTAAATTCCTGTTGTACAGCGAAACATAAATAAATAAACAGAAGAAAGGTGGTTATAAGTTTGAAGTTATAGCAAATGCTTCATATATCATATATTACGTTTGCGCCCCAACAACTTGGTGCAATAATTATCGTTTATTTCTGTGAATAATAAATGGAGTTAAAATTGGAATTAAAATGGTATTAGTAATCAATATAATAAAAAAGTACAAGTAACATTGAATGAAATAAATGTCTTTTGAATAAAAGGAATAGTAATAAGTATGTAAAGTATGTCAACTTAATCGTCTCAATGGCAAAGTGTAAATAATTCATCAGAGACAATTCTGATGACAAAACTTTACATATTTATTTACATACTTATTATTGTCTCACAGACACCATAACATTTGCATTGGGGTATCTGGTTTCTCAATTGTTTCATGTATCATGACGTCAAATTGACGCGAGTATATTAGTCGTGTGGGAACAATAATTTGTCGCTGTTTGTTTCACTGCTAAATATAACTTTAGTTTAACATTTCTCTTCATGTTAATTTTCAAACAGACAATATTGAAATGACAGAATTGTGAGTTAAAAATGATAATGACACGCCTACATATAGACTCACACATATTTTTAACTATATATTGTATACAACATTTTTTTAAATTTGAAACTACTTTAAAACTCTTTGATCTTATTTATGAATACTGTAAATATTTATGAATAACAGAATGAACATAATAATTTTTTTTTTATTAAAACATGATGACAAACTGTTGTGGAGAGAAATAATATATCATCACTCTTTTTACCCATTATTAGGGTGAAACTCTGCTATAGTAGATCTCAGCAAATAAAAACGTGTGAAGTACGGTTACCAGTTGTAAAAATTCAGATTTAGGGTGACTAATAGATTTTATTATACAGCTGTCAAATGTTTCCAAATTATATACAAAAAAAAATGCTTCGAAACACAAGTGGTAGAAACTGCATATCTATTTATATGAAATATTTTCTTTCTAAATAATTTAGCATTACCTATAGGGTCAGTCGTAATAAATAACAATTATATTTATAGTTCGGGCAATTTATGTTGTGATATTTTATTTGACAGATAAGGGTACTATTTTATATAGGATCGCATCATCCAGGGGTACAAATACTATAGCAACAAAATTAAAACAACTAAAGTCGTTAAATTTATTGGTTAAATTCCAATAAATTATTTTTGTTATCAAAATTTAAAATGCAATACAAATATTTTGAAGCTTTCATATCCATTATTGGGTTTGGCACTTTGTTATCGCAAATCTTGATAAGTGTTATTTCTAATATATTAATAATAAATCATAATTATAAACATTACAATTCATTATACATCAGATAAATGCCTATTAGTAGTGTTATAATTATAATTTAATTATTAATTTATAACAAATATATTTCAAACCAATGGCACTAAAAATGTATAGTGCAATGAATTTTGCGAATTAAAATAATTTTGTCTGTTTCATAATTAGTACGGAGAGTGCCATATGGGGTTTAAATAAGTGACATAAATTGTGGAACATCCTGCATTTTGCGCAATAACCAGTTGTGAAATCACACCCCTTAAGATTTAAGTGAAGGGAGAACCATAAAGGTAATTTTAATGTGCACTAAATTTTGTTTGCTGCGGGTACTGAACTTGGGTTCTCAAATCCACAGGCCGATACGATTCCATTGAGCTATCTACTAAAATTTGTACCTAATAATTAAAAAAAAATTGTATGCACCTATCGATAAGATAAAACGAGACGATAATTATGGTCTTGAGATTGAGACGAAAAATAGTTTATCCCAAAAAAAATAAAAATTGTGGGGTAGGTACCTCAGTGGCAACCGCGCCGGACATTAGATTTTAAGAACCCGTGTTCGATTTCCGTAACCGACAATTTAATTTTCACTACATTTAAAATTACTTTTGTCATTCTTCTTCCTCTAACATCTTTGTGAGCTGTGTTTTGTACAATATATTTTTTTAGGATCATCAACAACAAATTATTTATGATTTGATACATGAATGACAAATATTTGCGCAATATAAATAAACTAATTATCCTGGAAACATTGGAAATTTTCTAATCTGTTTTTGGAAATTTATGGATCGGTAAAGTTTTATCAATCTCTCTGGTCGTGCTTTCCGATCTAGATTGGTAAAGACAGAATTGCCGAGCTACAAAGTTATCAGAAAGAACTAATTTTCTGAGCGGTCGCGATATAATGTTATTTATGATTTGAGTGGTAATAATTCCTAGTAACTTGAAAGCTGCAGTTCAAGTTCAACATGACATGTAATTATGCGATAAATTGAAACAAGTTTAAATGAATGGCATAAAATAAATCAGATTAACAAATACAACCGTAAAAATCGCAATTACACTGATTCCCACTAGCGCCAGTTTACATTACAAACCAAGAACGACAAGTCACCGTCTCAGCGTCACGTCCACGCTTCACTTTCGATTGTTACGCGTTACACGGCAGAGAGAGTACATTGGACGGTGACTGTGCATGAAACGTTCGTGTTTTAATTCACCCGCTGACATTGACATACTTCATCGCCACTGCAGGCGCGCATTGTCAAGGACGACCGCGAATGACGGACAGAAAAGAAAATAGTGTTGTCGTGAGCGTGAACGTAATCGTGAACGTGACCACGGGACGCGTAACTGTAACTCGTTTTTGCTGCTAAATGATTTTTGTTGTGACTAATGACTTTAAAGTATTTAAAAATGAATGACTTCTTAATGGTCGAATTTGCAAGTTATTTGAGTAGTACGACAACTGACAATTAATTTTATTTGTTATTTTTTATGGAATTTAAATTTGATTTTCAATAAAATTTAAAAAGTAGAAATATTATTACATAATTTTTTAATTCAAAAATTTGGGTGGCATTTTGCTACAGCAGAGCACGGAAACTGATAAATTTTTGAATATAAAAATGAACAAAAATATGCACGGAATTATATGCACTAAAAATGAAAAATATGCACATATATAAAAACTAAATATAAAATATATGCAACATACTGGACATTATATGCACAAATTTAAGCATTATATGCAAAGACGAACGTCAATCAGAAAGTATGTGCTTATAAATAGAAAAACTTCTTTCCATATTTACTGACGTAGTAGAGGCATATTTAAATTTACATATTATGTGTGGTTTCATTCTTACATTATTGCAATATTCTTCATTTAAAACAGTTGAAATTTATTATAAAAGGCTATAAATAGGTATTTTATCGACAATGAAGGCGCGAGTGAGTTATCTTTCACAAGTCGATAAAGCCTTTTTATCGTTGAGTATAATATATTATTTTATTTTGTAGCAGTTTAAAATAATAATTAATTATTCATTTCTATATTAAAATGTCGAGTCGTATGAATGTTTTAAAAAATTATAGTTATTGCAATCGCGTTAGAAATGATCGTTGTTTTGTTATTCTGTAAAAAAAAAGTTTTGATAAAATTCTACTTTATCTACAGTTGATGTATGTGTTTCTTTGTTTACAAAAAATGAACGCATAAAGTCTACTTTTAACATCAGGTACAAAATAAAAGTAGATTTATTCATTTTTTGTGATGCATTTTTGTGGTGTGTTTCAATTATAGAAAGATTGGCTTTACTTTTTACGTTTATGACAGTTGCTTATCCGTAAAGCTAATTTTAGTTATTTTTTAAAACATTTGACAATGTAAAAAACAGATTTATTAGGATTGGAAAAATAATTTTGTGTTAATAAAAGCTGAAGATGATGGGTTAACCATCGAAACGTCCACAAAATAAATAATAGTATTCAAGGATCCTAGTCATATATTCTTTTCTATAGACTTATTCATGAAAAATTATAGATATATGCAACAAATATGTATAATTTATTAAAATATGCATAAAAATAGGAATATATGCAAAATATGAAAATTAAAACCAATATCAAATCACTCAGGTTTTCCTGATTTGTAAAGAAATATGCTGTTTAGTTAAAGACATGCATTTGCTATTAATCCGCGCTTTCATCATCAGTCATATAGATTACTATACGTTCAATCGTTTTATTAATATTGTGAACATATAATGTTCTATAATATTACTTGTCAATCTCGAGCCCCAAAAATTCATGGGTCCCCAGCATTTCCTTATTTGACTTAAAAATGGTCTTGATTGCCATTATGCTATTTACGTCTTTAATATATTTGAAGTGCGATTTAAATTTCTGTCTAAAATTATTTGACGTAATAGTAATACTTTTTTCTTTCGAGTTTTAATTTAATATCAATAAAGTTTTACAAGCAATCTCAAAAACGAATTGGTTTTAAATTTGGAGGTTTTATCGTCTACAAATATTGAATTAAATATTAATCTAAGCATATAATATGGATTAGTTTACAGTAGGTACTATTAGACAAGGTGGATATCTGAAAAATTATGGAACTCCACCGATATTCGATCTCAGATTCCTCCCACTTACTAGATATGTATTTAAATATAAACATGCAAAATTTTAATTTTATTTGTACAATTACTCTATACGATTATATTATAGATGTATTAGCAGTTACTAATACAAATTTATTGTTTCAGGTTTTAAAAATGGAATGACAAAAAGGAATGGACGCACTTTCAGTTACTACCCCGCCAACTACAACTGGGTGTAACCTACGCAGTTTCAATCTATATTTCGTCAAAGCATGACATTTGAATTAAATATTCATTTGTTATATTTCATTTATAAGAAAAACTAATGGTTAGTATTGTATTGGAAGTCGCAACCTTAAAGAATATTACTACCGCAAAAGAAAATTTTCAATCATATTAACATGATTTTCGTTTTATCAAATTATAAATTCCAAATATAAAACAATCTCATGATTTATTCTAAGATTATTTATATAAAATGATTTTTTGTTCTAGATGTAATAGCTGATATTAATTTATTTTGAAAGCAATTTTAATTTCTCATAAAAGATTAGCTATTGCGTTTGAAATTAAATACGATTCCTTGTCAAAAAAATTAATCTCATTTAATAATTAACATTTTAATATCATATGTCGGACAAAGACATCAAAACGAAACAAGTTATTTTGATCAGTAAACAATAAATTATTGTTAAATTTTACTATAATTATTTTATTTTTAATATTAATTTAATAGTTACTCGCATTTTCTATTACTTATTATTTACAACTTAACACATTTGCTTACACCTTACACGTTAAAAAAATATTATATAATATCACGACATACAATTTATTTTCCGTAACTTTTGAAAGCGATAACATGTCAAAATATTGAACCAATGTTGATAAACATTCCATTGTGACATTGACTAAAATATTCCAGCTGATAACGATCTAAATCTATTTAAATACTGGATTTAAGTCACAGTTAAATCACAGCAGTGACCGTATTATAAAATTATGTAGTAGTGGTACCGGTACACCTACCTCCATTACGCCGAACAAGCGATCACCTTGAGTGATAAGATGTTAGCGGGTCTTTTGTAAAATTACTCGTAACAATTCATTGATAATATCAATATGATTTTAGGTTTCGTTATGCATATTTAACGAGGAATTATCATGAAAGGAAAAGTTTATTTGATTATTTTAGTTCAAAGTTTAATCTTGAAATTTCTACCTACCATTATTGGAATTCTACAAAATATTAATTTTATTCTCACAATTCTAAATAAATTAATAAGTGGAAAGTTTTCGTGACAAAAATGTCATTTTAAGATTTAAAAATTGTTCTTTATTGTCAATTTTATTTACTTTATATAAATTTCCATGGATATGTTTTTCTATTATAACTTGATTATTTTAAGCAAAATGTAAAACCTAAATTATTATAATTTTTTGTTTTGGTCGTTACGATTTTCTTACTAAAACTGCTCTCGGGCATTAATTGATATCCAGGATTTGTTTTATCGTGAATTCCAATAACATAATCTGCACTCGTGTTCCACTCGTGCTGATTAATACATTGTTGGAATGCACTAAAAAAACCGGAAGGAATCAAAACAAAAAACTTTTCTGTGTTTTAAAGCGAAAGCGAATACGAATTCAATACTTCTGAATAGAAAAACATGTTGTTTAGATACCCAGCAAAAATTCTTAGGGCTAATTGTATGGATAAAACCGTAGTTGACGGCCAGAAGTCAAGTTGGCTGTAAATCGCTAGTGACTTTTGGTGAAAACATCAATTTTGGAGCTGGTTTACAAAAAATAAAAATCACCGCTAACCACTCCTGATCTACAACAATATGCATTTTTATGGTAAAAAGTAACAAACTGCTTCCTTCTTATGTCGAACTTGTACCTATCGAACTGCCGTTTTCATCAGAAGTCACTAGCGACCTGCAGCCAACTTCAGTTCTAGCCATTTTAACCATTTTATGAACTATAGTTATAATACTATTAGTAACTAACAACTGGTTAGTCAAAAATCTGTTCTATACGATGGCAGGTTCAGTAAGTTAAATTTACGTGTATTTTTAACACAATGTTAGTATGACAGAAGGTTGCGTAACCATAGATACACAACTGAGAATTGTATAACTACCCCTTAGTTAATATGGAATATTATGTAACGAATAAGTTTTCGCATTTAATCTGGATTTCTCGATCTTACTAATTACAAAATAAAAACCCTGCACTGATTAAATTATGGGTTAGAGATTAATTCCCATAGTCGACAAATAACTTTTCGCCACATTAAAATTACCTCTGTTGCTCTCTCTTCACTTACATCTTTGAGGGCCGTAATGGATAAAAGATGAAAAACATAATTCACAAAGCACTCATAGGTAAATACGTATCTAAATGAAAATAACACATTCACTGCAAATGAAGTCATTAAATCAGTACACTGTCCACTTTGAAGTACCAAACAGAACTGAAATATATAATACATTAAATGTATAGCTCACTAATTAGTATTTTACTTGGCTGTAACTGGTTAAATATAGAATAGAAATTATAATTATTCTACGTTATCTAACTAATTGCATTAGTATTACACGAAGAGACGACATTACTCTCTAATCTCGCCTCGACACCCAAAAATGAGATTACTCTCTAATCTCGCCTCGACACCCAAAAATGAGATTAGAATAGAAAATTCGAGACGAGATCAAGGACAATCAAATAGAACATGTGAAACGAGATCGAGAAATATAAAATAGAAAATTAAAAATACTAGATATAGAAACTGCGAGAGCGATAATCTCGCACAAGATCTCATAAGAGTCTTGCATTATTATAGGAGAAATTTATTGCCGTTCAGCGCATACTTATATCATGTTTAATTTTTAAGATATAGCTTAAGAAAAGTTGAATTATCCAATAATTTTACTTATAAGATTTGCTATTTTTTGAGGATATATTTAAAAACACTAATTGAGATATAAGGATGCGTTTAACGGCTAAATGTTCTCATAAATCAGTTTTTTAACAATATCTCAAAAACTAGAAGACTAACTTTACCATTGAACTCAACGGGTCAAAATATGTATAATTTTTGTTACAATATTTATACGAGAAAGAATTTTAGAGCAAACAATCTAAAATTGATCTAAAATTTATAAAAAATTCAAGGGGTACCCTTTAAGAAATTAAAAAATATTATTTTGCTTAAAATTTGCTTGTAGGTTAATTCGAACCGGAGGAATTCAATGCCGTTGAAGCTTTTCTTTAAATCTTGTTTAGTTTAAGATATAAACTGAAGAAAAGTAGATTTTTCCCAAATTTTGCATCATTTCATTTTGTACTTACTCAAAAAGTTAACTGCGCACAAAGGTTCAAGCATTTTTACCGTAAATCAAATTTTAAATAAATTCTTGAGACCTATTAGTTTTTAGTGCATCTCTAAGTAAAATTTGATTTCATCATTTACTTTTTTTATAATAAAATATTTTTATATGCACATAACTTGCTCATATTTGCATTTATAAATTAATAATAAAGTATACCTTTTATCATTTTAGTTGCCAGTTTTCATCGCCATCCAGATGAAATTATCAGCAAAGGACCTAAGTGACAAGAGGACGAAACATGCGTTGCAAAAACGTGAAGCGTTGAAGCCAACAGAATCCATCAATCAGCGCATCACGTTAATGCTCTACATCTACCCTGTAGATCCGAATTTGTTTGATAACAGGCGACAAATTCGGTTCTAGAGAGGTTTGTGTGGTGCATACAAAGCAACGCGACTGCAACGATTTGTATCTATATAATGTACATTTTAAATAAAGCTTATTATTATGATTTATTATTAGAATGAAATAAAACTTTGGTTGATTTTTTAGCATTTTATTAAAATGATACAAATAATTATTTGTCAGAAGTTAATTATAAAAAAGGATAGGTTTGAATAGAATACATTTTGGCTCGACTTGATTTACTCTCTTTTAAAATATGTAATTCTTAAAATAACAAAATTTAAGCAGTTAATTAAGTATTAATCCTACGGTTCCTCATTCCCTAAAATTATTGGGGCTGTGATTTGACAGTTGGTACCGATATTTGCTCTAGAATAGTGCCAGACTAAGAAGTAAAATTACGTAATGATATATTTAGTTAGTTTTTTACTGTTTAGCTCTTTGACTTTAAACTAGCCTCTGTTAGAAACGTCCTTTAACTAAAAATGGATTTTTGGATCAAATTAGACGTTTTTATAAATTATTTCTTAAAGATTTTGATCTATTTATTTGAAAACAAACAAGATTGTATTGTAATGCAAAAATTGAAACTTGGATCGCATATTAAGTAATAAAATTAATTTGAAGATCTTTACGACATTTAATTTTATCTAATTATTAATATTTGCCCTATATCACAAAATTATTTTTAATACAGGCTCTAAATTTGTTCGGCAGTACGGCAGGGTGTATAGCGTTACAGTAATCAATGTAGAAGATCCATAATATTATATGTACTACCACATTGCGACTCTGTCAGTCCGGATCCTGTACTGTAATTGAGATTAAGCTTCTATTGTGCAGAGTAGCATAAAATCTATTAGAAATTAATTTATATTGTTATTATTTTGGATTTGTGTTTAATGCTTAAAAAGCAAGAGTTAGTGAATTTAATCTTGAATTACTTTAACTCATAATAGAATATAAAAAACAACTGTCTTTTGTACCTCAGAGGCTATTAGAAGCTGTAGGTCCCCCTTTAAATAATATGACTATTTAATATTGATAATAACACATCTTAGAGGACATTAGAAGCTGCTTTGTCAATTGATTCGTTAATAGACGATGAAAGGAAAGTTTGATAAAGCATGGCTGTCGTTAATAAGTGATTTTAACATATGTTAAGGAAATTGCTAATTAACAATTTTATTGTCTGTTTACGATTTGTTATCATTACGAATATGTTTGTGATACAAGAGTTAATTATCCTCTGTACATAAATTACATGGAAACATCTATCCTAGTTAGTAATAGTTATTTACGGTATTATTCCGGTAAAAAGGTTTTTACGATAAGAGTAAGATGTTTCCGTATGAGGCGACGAAGGAGCCAAATTTGGAATTTCGAAATGACTTAAAATATTTTATTCTATATATCGCATTTAAATATTAAACATTATATTAATATCCTAACCTTGAAAATAACAATTAAATGTCAAAAATTCTTTGGTACCTAACAACCCCACGATAACAGTACCGTAGTATTTATTACAGTACTAGTACTGTGAAGTCTCACTTTCCGGACTGAAATCACTACTGTAAACATGAAAATATGTTACAGTATAAAATAAATAATGTTATTATACATAGAAAATAACACAAGCAAAGTTTTCATCACCTTTACGAGTACCTATCAAGAACCAAAATAGAGTAATGAAATTATAAATTAATTTATATGTTAATCAAGTAGCTAATCCTATAACTATATAATCTTTTTCATGTAAAAATAAAAAAAAAAACATAATTTCCTCATCTGATTAAAACGAATACTATTCTACCGATGCGTGCCTAGCGATCAAATTATCTTTGTATAATTGGCAGCAGTATTTAATGATAAAGATAATATCCTATTAGTCGAATGGTTTTTTATCTAACATATATTCTTTACTGATATTGTCTGACATCAGGCAAGGTAACAAGAGCTGTCATAATGGGATTATTTAAATATAGGAATGGGGAGTTGAGCCGAGACAGACACACGGCATCGGCATTCTACGTTCCTTTGCGCTATATGTGTACACTAATCATTAATCATGTCTCTTTTAACTTTAATTTGCGGCCCTCTAATAAACCTGCGAGCTATTTAAATGACTTTTTCTTAATCAGTTGGATTTGTTTCGTTTTTTCTATTGGAAATGTATTATTTATAAACAGTGATATTTAATGCATAATAATAAGAACATGCGGTGCTAAATACAGTGCCAATTAAAAGGTAAGTTCAACTGTACAACCATTCGTCATTTTGAAAACGGACAAGGTGTCATTAATTTAAACAATAAATAGGTAGATATAAATTATTAATTATTTTAGCAAATATGCGCTAGATTCCGCGGACACTGAAAAAAGTTCAATTCCTGATACTCCAAGTACATTAAATTTTGATAATTTTTAGTAGTTATTTGTGTACTTCGAGGAAACATTTTCCCGCTACTGTTCATTAAAAACCTTCAAAATTAATTTATAAATGATGGTTATTATAAATATAAATGTGTAACCAAGCAAATATTTTTAGAAAATACAACAATTTGTTGTTTATCGGCGAATTTTTGTATTCGTGTTTTTGGTTGCCGAAGTAACGTGGGCAATGCATTTTTGTCGGGCTGTTTACTAAAACGATGAATATAAATGTCAACTTTGAGAGTTGCGTGGAAAATAATATCTGTAATTTATAAATACTCGGATAAGTACTTAAGTAGACGAAAGAAAAGTACTTATATAGCTTATGGAAAACAGCACTTTCTCAATTTAAATTGAAAATTGTCTTTTTACTTCTTCACACAAATAAAATGACGTAAGTATCTAACTAAAATTCAAAATTTTATTGATTTGATTTTATAGGCTATATATATATATATATATATATATATATATATATATATATATATATATATATATATATATATATATATATATATATATTTATATTCTTGTAAATTAATAATTACTTGACTTACTTATGCAAAATTAATAATTGAAATGTATTTCGTATTACCATTATTAAAAATTATTTTGAATTGTCAATTTTATTTACATGATACAAGTGGCCACGAATATATCATTTTATCATAACTTGATTATTTAAAGCTAAATATAAAACCTAAATTATTGTGTTGGTGTCGTTACGATTTTCTTAGCGTATCGTGATCTACTCATGTAGACTATTACGTTATTAGAATACACTTGGAAAAAAATTCCGGAAAGAATCAATGGTCTAGAAAGATAATAAATGAAAATTTTTGAAATATACAAAATGAGGAAAATTGCTTTATAAATGAATTGGAGCACAAGAAATTCAATGCCGTTAAGCGCATTTGCATATCTCGTTTAGTTTTTGAGTTATAGCTATTGGAAAACTGGAATTTTCTTAAATTTTATCTCATTAAATTTTGTATTTAAAGGTGCTAAACACATTTTGCGTACGAGGTGCATACCATTTTTAATACAACTTAATTGCAATATATAGGTAATATTTATTTTTATATCAATTTTGTATGTTTCCATATAAACATGCGAAATTATTAGTAGATCTTTGTATCTTTGTATCGATCTCGTCTCGAATTCGCTATTCTAATATAATTCTCGCTGTTGTCTTTGTTTGCATCACTACTAGAGTCAATTGTTGGTCCTAGCAATTACTATATTTAACAATTTATGTTACAGAAACGACGTCAGTATATTTGATTAAAGCTTATATGATTCTACATTTCATACATTTATTGAAATATTGAATGTGTAGCATTTATTTTATAGAACCTATATGTCCATTGTCCAAGAAAGCTATTGTGGTAAGGTATCACTTACCAGCATTGTTAATTAGTATAATTTTGAATACAGTTCCAAAACAATAAGTTAAAGTAATTTGAAACACACACATTATCCGTCATCATTCGATCAGGAATGCACTGACTGTGGTTCTACCTGTACCTCCATCACGCATCACATGTCAATATTCCTTCAAACAACGCGTTTTCGTAATTTCCGCCATCGATACCAGGTCTCCAGCTGTGAAAATAAAATTCCGTGAGAGTCCGTGCGTGCGTGTCTGCTGCAGCTCTGAAGCCGGCTTCGTATCCACATCCACATCCAGCACAGTTGCGCAGCAGTGGATGAAGCGGCTGAGATTTTCATGTCTCTTTTGAAACCCGGGGCCGACGAATCATTAATCACTCGCCCGGCGCCCCCTGCTCCGCACGCCACACTGTATCGGCGCTCTCTTTCATTGCTGAGCCGAGCAGCTCGCGGTATTTTTTATTCTGGGTCTCTGGTAGGTAGAGCAGAGCCAGAGGTTCACTGCTGAGGTACCTACTTCTGGATAGACAGACGTCAATTTTGTATTTTGTTATTCGGTAGGTAGAATTTTTCAAAGAACGGATAGATTTGAAATTTTATTTTCTACAGAAATTATGTTTACTTCACTAATACCCATTTAATTCATCAATGAAAAGTAACTAGATATAGAGAATCGTTAAAATGATTTACCTATGTATGTATTTATTAGATATTAACAATCAGATTCATAAAGAGCTAACTAAACCCGATTTTATTCCTGATTGAAATTAATGACATTAGCGTTATTCAATGGGTTGTATTGTACTATTTACTATGGTAACACGAAAATATTACCACATACTTTTACATTAGCTGAAACATTGTATTAGTTAATACGGACTTTAATATAACCAACTGTTAATTACAAAACATAATATAGGATAGGTGACTCAGTGGTATTGTGTCGGCCTATGGTTTTGAGAATTCCGGTTCGATTCCCACAGCTGACAAACAATTTTCATCACATTAAAATTACACCTGTCTTCCACTAACATCTTTGAGGGCCGGAATTTGACGACTAGTAACCGCATTTCATGCTTAAAATATATCATTTACCGAGATCTGTTATGTCAGAGTATCACAACTAGGAAGTAATCTTCGGGTTTGAATTCCTTAAACAATATGTTTTGGTAGTAGTATACTACATTAATTTTGTTTGAAACCATCTGCAATTTATAAATACTTGTATAGGTACTTGAATACATATAAAAAAGCAAAGAAAACTACCTATAGCTTTTGAAGAACAGCATTTTCTCAATTTAAATTGAAAAATTGTTTTATTCTTCATACAATTAAATATATAATTAAAACAGAACGGCAACAAATAACTCACACATTTTGGTTTCATTTCTATATATCGTCAGTTAGTTATTGATATTGCAAGTAAATTTTTGCGGAATCATTTGGCAACAACTATGTTCATATCATCACAATTTTTGCGTAGATTATATTAAGAAGATATTCCAAAATTACTCAATAAAATAAAAATTTTAATGAACAAATATTTCTTATTTTATGTAGAATTGTCTATATTTAGTTTTTTTTTTGTATGAAAATAAATAAAGTCTCCGTAATAGATTTTTAATGTACGAGATTATTTAGGGCACATATATATTTGGTAGAACGGTGGCGTTGTTAGCGTTACGGCATTCAAATCCGATTCCGAGTTTGAATCCCATTCAATCTAAAAATATATTAACAACCACGTTGCGGCTCGATAAATCAGGACCCTATACGGCAATTGGATTTAAATTCCTGTTGTAGAGAGTAGCATAAATAAATAAATAAATTCACGCTATATTTAATCAAATAGGAAACATTCATTAAATATTTATACACCAGATTCATCTCGCAATTAATCTTCACCAATCATTCCTATTCGAATTCATCACTTTTACTTCCACAGTCAAAATTTTCTTCCTACAAGTTTGTATATACCTCACATTCGGAAGTTTCTGCTCATACAACAACCCTTCAATCATATTTAACCATTTATTCTTAGGTCGTCCATGCAATCTCTCATCCCCAATTTCACCGACATAAAATTATTTCTACATACGTTGTAGACACCCACTTTCCTAACAACATTCTTTTCAATCTCATACTTATCATACACCAATGAATTCCGCAAACGATCTATGTAATGTAATAATTATAAATTTTATTAAACTCCAGATTCTAATTCTACATTTGAATACATTCTTACAAACACAAAGTTGTTATTGTTTTTCTTCCGCGTGTATGTAGCTACACATAAAAATAGTAAATAGTAATACGGAAATCATTAGTCAGCTGACAATTCACCGCGATCGTGAATCAAACATTGAAACCTACCGAGGCCATTCATTTAATTCCAAGCAAGCTGTAAGACAACACTTCTTCCAGTTATCTGATTCAATAGGTAATATATGAACATGACATCATTCACATACGCACCTCGTATCACTACACGACTACGCCCCATCTAACAGGACATTTTTCCAGAGACTGGAGCCCGACTAGCATCGCAAAAATTAATCAAGTGGCCGACGACCAGTCTAAAAGTAACGCGGAGTGTGTTCCTATCAAGGATCAAGATTGGAGTGACGATAGCGGACTTGGTGTGGTCCCACGCGAGACTTAAGCTTTAGCTACACTACATTACTTTTTATTTTCGTTCTATGAATGTTAATTGCATATTTGATATTTTTATTTTAAATAAGTACTATAATTCTATTGTCAAATAACATATCTGAATTCGACCATTACATCAAAATTGCTTCGTGGTATGATTTCCTTTAAATCAGACATGTATCGTTGCAGACGAAACCTGTTGTAAATACCTATGATATAGAGTCTTGGGATCGGTGTTATGTTTAGACACTATGACAAAATAATTCGGTTAACGCCATCCTTCGTACTTAACGTGCCGTTGTGAAGCGGTTAGAATATTTGCCCGGCAAGCGGAAGATCCTTAGGCATTTGTATATTTTTGTCATAAATTTAACTTTAAAATTGTTTCTTATTATACAGACAGTCAATCACAGTTTCTTTACAGTTTCTTATTGAACTTTCTTACAATCTGTATTCGGCCTTTCAGATATTTCAAACGTCCCATTAATTTAGTTTCTAGTACACACACATGGGTCACGAGTGCTATTAATTTGAATCGGCTTAAAATATGTATGGAAGCATTTTTATTTACAACAGATTCCGATATACGAATCGGATCCGATCCGAAGTTGGGTTTCTAATCGGATCGAATTAGAACTTTCTCAGATTAGATTCGAATCGGATTCGATCTAAATTTCGCATAAAATATCCGATTCAAAATTTTCAAACATAGTTTTTAGGTATTCTGAGTAAAAAATATGTAATTCCACTCTATAGAAATGATTTATAAATATTTATTTAAATAAAAAACAACAAATGCTCACTTGGTGAAACTAGGTTTAATAATAAAACATCAAAATAAACACTTGTCTAAGTCTCACAAAATTCAGCCTCCAAGTCACCTTATGAGGGCATCGTCAGAGGCTGGCCAGCACAGTTGGTAACCATAGACGCGTTTCGCTCTTATTAGAGCTCATCAGTATGGTATAACCTACTTCTTCACCTAGAACAAAGTTCACGTGAAGAAGCTGGTGACGAAGGACTGTGCCAGCAGAGAATAAGATCTCTAAAGAACGATAAGATGACATGAGAAGTTCTATCGAACCAGTAATGCCATCTACCGAAAAAAGCAAAAGCTACGAAATAGCAATTTAAATAAAAAACAACAAAGACAAAATTAATTGTCTTTAAATGCTCACTTGGTGAAACTAGGTTTAATAATAAATTTATTTAACTTATGTACTATGTTGCAAAATTATTAACGATACGAAAAAAATTGTTTCTCTAGTTTTTATTTTTATCTATAATGTTTTTTTTCGAATTTATAATTAATTTACTTTAAAATTGCCAGATCATATCGAATTTTGGATCGGATGTCGGCCAGAATTCTGAATAAAATTTCAGATTGGATTTTGGATCGGATGTCCTATCGGTATTTTAATCGAGTCAGATTAGATTTGATCAGCTATTAAAATGTGCTTGTAAATGGATCATAATTATGACAAGAAAAATAGATATATCTCAAGTTTGTATTTGAAATATTATAATTTAATTAAGTAAGCCGCATCTTATCTAGGAAATGTAGTAAATAATGAAAATAAATTCGTTTCAGGTGCAAATTCAAAAAGTCGACGAAAGAGTATTAAAACACATATAGATATTTCCTACCGGGGTTCCTTCTATTGAGGGATACAGAATCTAAGATTTTCGCAAAACTTGCAGTCGGCCCTTTAATTTAAAAGGCTGCACGAGCCCATGAGTGCCCACAGAATAAGTCGAAAGTGTTGTTTAGAAGTTTAAAAGAACAATGTCCCCATTTTTAGCAATCCAAACGAATAACGTACAAAGTAAAGAAAAATTAAAAGAATACATCGAAATTTTAATTTTAATAATAAAATCACCGGTGAAAAAACCCACATGGTCATAATAATGGAAAAGTATAGAATTTTTTAAAGCTCATATAGTGGTAACAATACTTTAAATCGCAAATAAAACCAATCCGAGTGTATAGTCCCCTCACAATTACAATCCTCCAGCGCGACAAGGCAGCTGACAGCGCGCGACGTAGGTCGTCACTCGTCACCTCTTGTCGCGCGCCACTGTATCACCCAGCAGCAGCACCCGCGCTCGTGATACACATTGTGTGTTCCGAGCAACTCGCAGACACTACACACAGATCACTACCGCAGATCACGTACGATGATTCATTATGTTCGTACAGACAGACCAAGTCATTTAAATATATCACATCAACAGCAACACCAAGCAACGCCGACCGCTAGATGAACGCTGATGAGCGAAATGTGACTGAAGAATGGGGAAGTTATGTGGATGACTGCGAGATATTTGGGTGCTTGAAAGATTAGGGTTTTTAAGGTTTCTTTTTAGAACATAACATATTTTTTTTACTAATTCCTCGTTTTAATCATTACGACTTTTACACACATCTTAGTTTGTTTGAGTTCTCAAAGATACTCAGTTTGAATTGTTTTTTTTTTACTAAATGAAACTAGAACATAATGTAGCAAAAAGGAAGAAAATGTGGTTGAGTTATACATTGAGAAGGAATACTCAAATGAGGGCCATAATAGAAGGGACAATATCAAAAGAAGGTAAAAGAGGCAGGAGGAGAAGGAATATAGTAGATGACCTGAAAGAAGGAACAAGTTATGTTGAAATGAAAAGGCTGGCTGTGACTAGAAAAATAGGCAGATGAATATAGAATGATACCATAAGAGATTTAGTTATTATCGTAAACATTTTACAGGACGTTTTTGCTTGGTAACAACAAACTGGAGTATCTACTAATATGAAAAAGCACAACACCGAAAGTGGAGAGATCTTGTTTATAGTTCATGAGTTTTATAGAACATAACTGTCTATTTGTTCTTGATTACAATTAGTTGATAAAATGTTAAAATGAGTGGTCGAAAGAAGTCGTATTCAAATAAATAAGGACAATAGAAAAAGTTATAGGCTTTTTCATTAATTGTTTCGTTTTATTTTAATCTATAATTTGAACCACTATTCAATAAGAAATATATAGGTACTTACAGATAAAAACTATCTTGAAATGTTGAAGATGTCGTTGGATAGTAATGAATTTTATCTGAATTTATACACAAATTTGCACTAAATGTTCCAAAAAATTCACAAAACACTAAAATGAGATCCGTACACTACAATTATCCGCAGTCAACTAATTTATATTGGTTAAAATGCATAGCCCAATACTATAGAACAATGTAGAAACAAGTTTGTTAGCGAGCGAACAGGAACATGCATTCAAACGAGACAAGTTTTGCGATATTTTTATTTAAATTAAAAATCTATATACACTGTTAGTGTTCAAATATACCTAAATTTATTACAAATAAAATTATAAACACCTGTCTACAAACTCTTTTTACCAGCCGTCAAATCACGGCCGGTAACCGCACATTACGTGTAAAAGGAGTGATAAAATTAGACAATCTATATTAAATAAGGTATCTCGATAGGTCCTATATGATTCAATGCAATTTGTTATCATACAACCATAATTATTTGCCAAACGCTTTTGATTTCAAAAATAAAACTGATTTCCCACTGCACGGTGATGAGGTTAACGTTACGGCATTTGAATCCGGAGATCCCGATTTCAAATCGCACTCAAACTAAAAATATATGAACTACCACACTGTGGCTCTGTGAGTCCAGACCCTGTATTGTAATTGGGATTAAGTTCTTGTTGTACAGAGGAGCAAACATAAATAAATCAATTTATATTCAGAATTAAAATGTTTATTGCTAGCTAAAAATAAATAATGAGAAAGTGTTTGTAACAAATCTTATTATTTGAAAGTATTTATTGAAATTATAATGTTGAACTGTCAAAAATTTTAACATTTTGCAATTGTAATAATATTGTATTGCAAAATAAGAATAGTTACTTGTAATTTCATTACAGTATCAAATTGACAAAACACTATGTAATTTTGTAACCTCTTGATTTATTCAAAGTATCAAAGCACTCAATCAATAAATTAGTGTTAAACAAAGGTTTACAAGCATTTGAGGGTCAGTTCTGACTGAAGCATAGTGGACAACGGACCTCTGGACCCCAGCCGACCGCTGTGTACTGCATAAACAATGATTCAGCAGCAATGCCCAGCGCGCAAAGAAAATATCGCTGATGAATAGAAGATAAATTCAATTTTAAAAATTTAGATTAATTTTCGACAAAAAAATCTGGCGACACAGAATTTCTTAGAATTGTTGATATTTAATTTGCTGGGAATTTTATTCTCTGATATTTTTTGTCCATGCATCGACTGTTTGTTTTACAAATATTTCAGGAAGAAAACTGATCACTTCTCTTTTAGCAAGAACAGTTTTTTAAAATATTTTGTTACATGTGAGTCATAACATATACAATTTAGATAAACTTTGAGCAATATTTTATTTGTATGCAGTTCTTTAGTTTGAAGCTAATTTTAACAGGAAACTTAAACTGCGTATTTCGTATTTAGACGACTAGCATTTTCCTTACGAGCTCAAAATCGTATCAGTTGACCCGTAATAAATTTATCATAAAAAATTAAATAAGACTTAAAATTCATAAATCTTATTTTTATTAAAGTCTACAATTAATTTATAACATTTTTTACTAAATTTAACTTTAAATATAGACACAAAATTTGTTGCTATTATTTTTTTTCATGACTATTATCAATCAAATGAATGAAATTAAAGTTATTTAAAACAATAATTATTTGTATACCAAGGTAGAAAGTAGCTGTTTGCGGATCGAGGTTAAAGACTGTAATACAAGTGAAGCAAGGGCTGCAAGTAGTGGAGGTCTGTAAAGATACTTTCAACGAGAAGTGTACACAATCTTTTTCTACGATCGAAAAATATGAAAATAGTGAAAAAGAGCAAAATGAAACCTATGAAATTTTAGTATTTCCTTCCTTTTACTATTTTTGCTATTTCTAATAGTTGAACAATGTATCACTTACCAAACTATTTTTCGTTAAACAAAGATAACTTTCCTGATCAATATACAAAAAAATACTTTGCAGAAAGTAGCTTATAGCAAAGAGCCCCGTTGCCAATAATTAAGTTCTGAAATGAATTCCGTTGTCAAGAGCAACGGTCTACATAGATCCGTTACTTTTTGTCATTAATTAATATTTGAAAAGCCTATTTTCTTACTGATCATAATAAAACTTTATTATTACAAAGTTTTAAAATAAAACATATAAGTTTTAATTCACTCAGAAATTCTGTCTTTTATTGACTAAATTTTATCTGTACATTAACAAATTATTTGTCTTACTAAAATTTCATTAAATTCTTTTACATACAACGCGAGAAATAAAACATTAAAAATAAGATTCAGGCGAACTGATGCGATGCAGGGTTCGTATAAGGTATGATTAAATTCTAGTATGGCAATGCATCAATATTCCTGCAAACAATTTCATAAAAACCCATCAATACCATCTCCCAATTCATCCTATTGCATTTTCGCGCATATTTAGAACTTTTAATTAAGACGGAACAAAGCATCGCACCGCTAGATGGCAGGCGAGTACACCACCCCGTACCACGATGCTGACTTGCCGCGTCATCACCCCTTGCAAGCCTTCATCCCGGAGGCGGTGGCTCCGGGGGCAGAACGAAACTCCAGCCGATCAGCCTCAGCGGTTTCCAAGATGTTGCAATTTTCTGAAAGCCCCATCGGGAGAAACAGGAATTGATGTGCGGCGTTGAACTGCCTTAAAGCTAATCGGATTGTATATGTTGTTGGGAATTTGTGATATTTGGTTTAGAAGTGTAGCAATTCATTGTTTACTGTCTAACCTACATGGAAAAACTGTTCAGAACTCAAATTTTTTGCTAATTATTTGTTACACATTGACGAAGCGATACGAGACCTATCCAAGTATTATTGATATTCTATAGTTATTTGTGTATCTAGATAGAGGAATGTTTGTTATGGTGCGTCGAAGAAAACGTTAGGCGGTCGAAGCTGAAAGATGAGGCAGACTATTTTCTGAGCGCATTAAATCATTTTGCTACCAAGATGCATACAAAATTTTTCACGCAACTTCTTTACTCGTATGTTCATTAAGAAACTACAAAATATATTACAAATTTAATGTCTAAATAATGGTTATTATAAATATGAATGTGTAGCGAAGGAGACGTTTTCAGAAAAAATTAACAATTTGTTTGTTTATCGGCGGCATTTTGTAATCGTGTTTTTGATTGGTTTAGAATAGCCCACCTAGTAGCTGACAGCCCAGTAATGAACTTTTGTCGAGCGGTTTACAAACATGTTGATTTGTGCACGTAAATGTCAACGTGAAAAATATATTTTTTTCAACATTACTTGTGAAAAAGATATTGCCTTCACTTAATTTAGTGATAGTAACTGTTTCACTCACTAGTGATGAAAGTAAATAACTTTCCTTACTAGTGAAGGAAACGGATACTATCACAACTAAATTGAGTGAGGGAAATGTCATTTGACATGGTGACCAAGGAAACGTGATGTGCATTTGCAAATACAACTGTTTTGATTTATATAAATTAATTATTAAATTTCTTGTATTGCAAACGTAAAATGTAATTTTCACGTTTAATATTAAAAATAAGTATATAGCACAAGTGGAAAACAGCCATTGCAAAACTCGTACTATTGGAACACTCGATGTCGCGCGTGCTCCAACTTTCGAATTCATTTTGCAATTAAACCTTTTCCTCACCAGTATTACAATATACTATTGCAACATTACTTAATAATGTAATGCTTTAATATACGGATATATTTCTTGTTGTGTTTTAAAGTATAATTTATATAATAATATTGTAAATCTAGGTTGTAAAAGTAATATTAGCGACACACTTTTCAGAACTATGAAATAAATTTTTAGATTTAAATGATACCATATTTGGATTGAGTAGCGGTCAGTTTAAAAATGTCATTTTTTGAATTCTTTTTCGTACAGATGCTCGAGTAAAACTAAATAGTTCTAAGCAGTAATATTAAATTGTGATTAAAAATTATTAGATATTAATTTAATTATTTATGCAAAATAATTTGATAGAACGACCAACCCGAAATTGAAAAGTACAAAAAAAGTAAGTTATAAAAAATGGAACAATGCAATAATCTGCAACACAGCCCAGTGCACTCTGCAGCAACACAACACAAACAGGCGGCGGTGGCGGCGACGGCGGCGGCGTTTCCTTCGTGCCGCAGCAGCGGGCGCGCGGAGCCGCTGGCAGGCTGTGGGGCCCCCTACGTCACTCACTCTCTGAAACTTGTTCATGATTAATGATCGTTTAGCAGTGCGCTGCTTCAAACAACAAACTTTTCCCAGAGAGAGAGAAAAAAATATCGTATATAAGAAACGAACGTTCAAGCCAACGCGAGCGAATGAACGAAAAGACTCTTTCTCTGTGTATATCTACCCTTCAAGAGATTGCCGTTTGCCTGCGATGTCCCAGTGGCGGAGAACTGGACCATTTCACAGGGGCGAATATTCTAATCAGTTGCAAAGCTTGTACTGTTATCTGATTCGACGATACATGAAACCCTATTTCATCTAAATGTAAAGCTACGTTCACAGCTATCTAATTAGTAATTAATGGAAACGTCTTCTAATCTGCGATTCTAATTACAATTAATAGTACCATAAGTGAAATAGTGAGAAATCACATTTGTAGAGTACTTTGAAAAGGAACTTAAATTTATAAATGAAAACGTGTAAAATGAAAATTTGCGTCCTCGTCTTTAATATATGTTAAATATATACGGTGGTGTGGATAGAGATACGGAATTCGAATCCGGAGATCCCGAGTTTGAAACTCACTCAAGCTAAAACTTATATAAACTACTACACTACGGCTCGGTGAGTGCGGACCCTGTACTGTAATTGGAATTAAGTTCTTGTTGTACAGCGTAACATAAATAAATAAATAAATATGTCTATTTTCTAAATACTGTAGTTATATAAAATTCAATTTGTCAAGTTGAATTTTGTTGAATTGTCTGAATGAAAATCCTTCTTTCTAGGTAACTACAAAAAATAAGGACAAAATAATATATCTATCACATCAATTGTAATTGAAAAGTTTGTAGTTCATTTTAAACTTTACTTTTATGCACTCTGCTGTCGCATGATACTGCCAATAAAAATAATATTACTTTTTAACTGTCATTATATTCTTTTTTAATAATAGCAATACCTGTTAATAATTGATCCTGCCATTTTTGTGTTATATTCATACATTTCACTTATTTATATTTTTGTACATATACATATATAGGGTGTTTCAGGACTAGTGTAACAAAATTAAACAGCTTCTAAGGTCATTTTGAGTAAATAATATTATATGAACATAGGTTCATTTTTTTTGTTACAGATATACTTATAAGAGATTAAAATTTTAAAAATAACAACAATTTTTTCAATTTTGTAATAAAAATTATTTTAAAAAACAAAACGTACAATAATAAAATCAGACCTTAATTTAAATTGACATTTTTGCGCCCTGTTTATGTCACAATAGATGAATTTAGTGTTGCAGAATATGTAGATTATTTTTCTGAATAGGTATTTGTAATGATAAAATTTTATAAATATTCTCTTCTTCCATATTATGTTATTCTGTCTAGTTCCATGTTTAATTTAATGTATTATAAATAAAATAAATAAATATATCATCACACCTTTTATCCATTACTGGGTGTGACACTCTGCCGAAGCAGATTTCGGTAAGTGATATTTTCTTCGCGTGAAGTGCGGTTACCAGCCGTCAAATCACGGCTCCCAAAGATGTTAGAGGAGGGGGAACCACAGGGGTAGATTTAATTTGGTGAAAATTGTTTGCCGGCTGTGGGGATCGAACCAGAGTTCTCAAGATCCACAGGCCGACTCGATACCACTGAGCCACCTAACCGATATTAATTTATTTATATGTCTTATTGTGTTAATATGTTTTCGACGCACACGAACGATCATTTCGCGGCCTACATTCACAAATAACTATTGTGATACAAAAAGCTAACATGTATTGCTGACTTACAACTCCTGTACTGCAAGTACGTACAGTAGAAGTAGGTAATTACTAGGGTAATTATATTGTCATGCAGTTGCAGAATATTGCATCGAAATAAAAACATAAAACTGGTTTAATTTATAAGTTTTACATGAATACCTACTAAATAGCAGTTAGATCTGTTCAAAGGAATATAAGTTGTAGTTTGTGCGATTTGTGCTTCCGAGAATGAAAGCTTCGTCACAAATAGAATGTGCACAACTCACACGAGCCAAGCCAAGGTTCCGTCAACTCTTCAAACACATTAACTATTCACAGTGCGAGTTATTTACTGGTCATCAGTCTAGACGTAACCCTGCCACTTAATACAACAAATTGTAATGCAAGTAACGAGCGTTTGTAGTGTACTACATATCTGATATACGAACAGTGATTGAAATCTGTCTGCCTACGAAATGACAGATCTTGTATTAGAGAATTTGTTATTTTTACGACAAGCTGTTTGAAAAATATCCATTGATACATGCATTGTGAAAGTATGCTTTACAAAAACATTCATATTTTCTATCGTGTAAATGCGAATTTCATGATCTTTCATTGAGAAAACATCAAATATTAATAGTTTATAAAAATGCAATGAACGACTGGATGGAATTACAGTAAATGTTGGAGTATACAGGACTTCAGTCAATGTAAAACATTTATTAACTTATGACTAACCTTTCGCTGCCAAGTGCAGCTTCATCAGAAATTAATCAAATTTTAAGTTTTAATAACAACAAAGACAAAATTAATTGTCATCCATACACTTGGTGAAACTAGGTTTAATAAAAAATATAAAATAAACACTTGGCTAAGTCTCACAAAATTCAGCCTTCAAGTCACCTTATGA
The DNA here is from genome assembly GCA_947425015.1 of Pterostichus niger. Lineage (NCBI taxonomy): Eukaryota > Metazoa > Arthropoda > Insecta > Coleoptera > Carabidae > Pterostichus > Pterostichus niger. The sequence continues at coordinate 32,861,802 of OX380341.1, forward strand.
GGGCATCGTCAGAGGCTGGCCAGCACAGTTAGTAACCATAGACGCGTTTTTTTGTGAGACTTAGCCAAGTGTTTAGTTTATATTTTATATTTTAAGTTTGAAAAACAACATCAATAATGTTGATTATTCATTTACAGATTAAAATTTACTTTTTTTTATATAAAATTATGTAAAGATCGTAAAATAATATTAAAAAAATTGTAATTCGAAAAATGGCGTCTAACATGTCAGTTGAGGCGCCATTTTTCGTTTTACAATTTTTTTTATAATTTGACAATGTTTATGTAATTTTCTATGAAGAAGAGAAATTTTTAATCTGTTAAACGAATAACCAACATTATTGATGTTTTTATAACTTAAAATTGTTTTTTATTACCCTGATGAAGCTGCACTTGGCAGAGCAACGTTAGTTATAAGTTAATAAACGTTCTACATTGACTGAAATCCTGTATATTCCAAAATATATTAAAACTTTAAATGTATATGTCCGAATAATAAGTATTTGGCATAAATTTCAGATGAAATTTCGACATTTAAAAAATGAAACAATTCATAGTATTTGATAGCGAAACTTCATTTTTAATTTGTTTCCAACTACATAATAAAATTAATCTAAACAGTTACCTAAATTAAAAATTAAGTTCAGAATGAATTCTTTTTGGATGAAATAGGTGTATAGGAGGAACGAATGGATGAATGTGATGATTCCGATTCCGAGTATGAGAAATAAATGAACACGTATGAAGAAAACTATGAATGTGGTTCAAGTAAAAATGGTGTGTTTGAAAAAGATTGTTTATTTAATGATTCTGATGAGCGGATGTTCTATGAATGTTTTAAAGCTTCGTGCTGCCCCTTTTGATGGGATTTACCGTATTGAGTAACATTATTTGATCAGATTTTATAACAACAAGAATTTATTGAAATTTACAAAAATAAGTACAATATTTGTACCACGGCATTCTTATTTACAACTTGCACAATATTAGATGACAAGTTTATAATTTAATTAATCAACATAATTGATGAGTATTAAAATTTAATGCACTTACTTTTACGAATTTCTAAAAAAAAATTATAGCACATAATAAATTATGGTAGTCAATAAACTTTGGTGTATAAGTTGTAAAACACCCAATATACGATAGATTAATTTTCTAGGTTATTTCCATAAATGCATAAAATAAAAATAATTGTTTTCTTATAATGTAATTAACTAATTAAATTTTTTAATTTAGCTTAGTTTAAATAAGTTTAATTATTTCATTATTTTTTATTTACTTTTCTGACGAAAGTACACATTGAGTGTACCGAAACGTCGAAATAAATAAATTGAACAGCACTTAAATTAAAAATTATTTAAATAATTAGTTATGAGTTCTGAAAACTTTTTTCCATACATTAATTATTTAACTTGAATAACAGCAAATTCCACAACTATTCCTTTAATTTTAATATAATTTCATAATTTAGTTGGATGCATACACTTGGCATAAGTATATTTTTGAATGAAATTAACTTTTCCTAATTTGAGATTAAAATTCTCATATTGAGAAACTGACAAAGGTTTTCTTTCTATGTAGCCCCCACTACATGGTACGACTTCGACCCCATTTCTCCGTCACTGACGCACCCTCGAGTTGTAGAACGCGAACGAACGAAGGAACGCGTCCTTGTTCATCGTAAGCCCTGCCAGCTACTTCTGCTTCTTTCTCTGCTCTGCCGTTCCGTGCCGTTATATTCGCTTGACAGTCTTTCATTCCTACTTTCTTTATTTCGTACGTCCGCCGCTGCCATCCATTATAATTTGCCTCCAGGAATATTCCGTCTGGAAGAGGCATTGTTATCACACATCACAGTGCTACAGCGAACCCTGCACCCGTTTTACGCAACGCAACCCTCTCTGGAGCCCCCTGCGCTTCCCTGCACCCCCGCTTGTGATGAGCAAAACACTTTCCAAATGTGTTTCGTTTTTGTTGAATTATTCATATATTTAAATGTCTGCTTTTTTAACTTTATGTATAGCTGAACTATTGCCTAAATAATTGTTTTTTAAATGTAATTTTTGATCCATTTTACTAATGATGACAGTATGCATGAATAATAGTTTTTTATATCAAATATTTATTAGTTTTTGTACTAATAATAGTTGACATTGAAAATGTTGTGATTGATAGGAATGTATGAATATTATCAACTACCTATTGAAATATGAGATATCCTGTAGGTTATACAGAATGTTTCACATAGGAAATAAATTGCTTCCTTGATTACTTTACACGAAAAAGTTTCAAATAAACGTTGCAGAAAATTAAATTCTGCGTCTAGCTTCATTTGTATAATCCATTTATTTATTTAAAATGAAGTTTAAAATATGTATGTGACAGATAAATTATTATACAATCGTTTGCATTTGTTCCAGTTATATGACGCTGTAAATAATACTTTTGTTCGAATAGAATTTTTTTTTTTGTCTTTTCAGGTGGTTTCATTTTCGCCCCGTTTCTGACCGGTAAAAATTGTATAGCACCAAAACTATCTGATAAAAATTTGCCATATCCATGGCAACTGGAAACAACGGTATGATTTGACATTAGTGACATCCGGATGACATTTTAAATTTTTAATTTAATTGAATTTACGTAACAAAACAAGACACGCATTAAAAAGGAATCATTTCAGTGCACTTGTGAGAAAAAGTCCTCGACTCCTATGTTCCTAGGTCAGAACGTCTATTTCAACTCGTGTAAAGTTTTTTTTTTTTAATTTTTATATCGGCTCAACTACTCAGGTCATATGCCGATATGTCCTTTGTATGGCCGCCACGGGCTTGACCCGAACCCACGACCTTGTGGTCGTCAATCAGGCCCTCAACCCGCGCGTTTATTTATTTATTTATTTATAATAATCGACCCAACAGTACAAAAGTCCCAATTACAGGGGGATGGAAACATGATACAAAATATTATACAAAATAATTGTGTATATAGAAAAATAAAAATAATAAAAAATATTACAATTATTCAAACAAGTAGAATATATATGTATATATGGAAGTATAAAGAAAAATTATATGTGAGATACAACAGGTAGAAAAGTAGTAAGCAACAAACGCTTAAACTTAGCCAGAGAATCTGCGAATATATCAATATCGAAACTTGCAGCAATATCATTCAAAATAGTAGGTACATGATTGCCGGGTTGGAAATTTCATTTCATAGTTTGTTCTAGCAAAAGTACACTTAAACATTAACTTATTAGCAACTCGTTAAAATAGAGCTTGATTCAGCCTAGAAACACAATGTATTATTATGTACTTTTTATCTGCCCACGTTTCGGATGATAATTTATCTAATTAGTTTATGATTGCTTGACCGTAACTTCATATTTTGAATCCATGACCGGAGTTCATAAGTACCGAATTCAAATCTTGGTGATATCTGAATGTTTTTCTATAATTCAATTTGATTTCATCAATGATTGTTATATATTTACATAAAATGTAATAAATAAATAAATAAATAAATAAAATGTTAATTAAATGTTCACTGTCATTTATAGGCGCGGTTCAGTTACCTTAATAGCGTTAAACAAAGGGTCCTTAATAAGAATCTCTTAGATAAATACCTTAGCCACTAAGTCTAAATTATAAATTACTAATAACTAGAACAAATTAATTTTTCTAATTCAATGAACAAAGATTAGTATAAAGCGTGTTGTTTGTTCATCAGCCTGTGCATATATTTGTTATCAATACATCTTGACTCATTCCCCCAATCGCCTAATCAATGACTACTGAACAATCGTATTAATTACAACAATTCCCGAGTTCGCGTGTCCAGCGGCGACCCACAGACAGCGACTTGCGAGTCATTGGCGACGCACCGGTAGACCAGCAGCAGACACAGTGCTGGACTTTTCAATTTCTACAATTCATAAATCATATATCAGAACTTTAAAAAGTATCTACTAATTTTCCTTAACATTGCTGCTGACCGTAAATACTTATACTATACTGAGATTCTTAACAGAGAGTCCGAGGACTCTTGAAAGATCGTGAAAAAGTCACAAGAGATCCGCGAATTTATGAAGAATTATTTGTGTTTTTATAATAATACGAAACCTTACACTCTCTGATTCACTTTCATTGCCTAATATATCAAGAGAAGAAATTAAGATATTTCTTCATAAAGGTGCTACACAACAAGAAATAACATAACAGTAACAAGCACTTTTATTATTATTATTATTATTGGTATATTCCGAACGGAAAATAAAATAGTAAATATGTGTAACACGTAGGAAAACTGAACTTCCTGGACTCCTGCGGCTAAAGTCTCGTTCTATAATTGCCGTCATCGTCCAGGAATATCACTTTACACACATTATTGTTATTTGTTGTTCGAGTACAGGTTATTTGATAAATTTAATTTCAACGAATAGTGGTTAAATCTTAATACATTATGGCTGGTAGTACAAGCTCTGTTTTTGCCTGTTTTAAGAGCAGTGTTTTTGAGTGTTTTTGCTATATCTAACATGTTTAAACCGTGATCTTAAAACACTCAAAAACAGAGCTTGTACTACCAGCCTATGTGATTAAGGAATGGGTATAAATCATAATTTCATTATCCTAAAGTTAGCTGTTAAAGTTTTGAGACAACAGTTGGTTATTTCTCGCCTTGTCCATCAAGCAATCGTAGCCAGTGGATAAAGCCGAAATAAAATTTGCGTTTATTAGTTAACAAGCACGAAGCCGTGCGTTCTAATTCCGTTGACTTCAACTTCTATAAAAAAATTGTATCTGAGTGGCTTGGATTCCACTATAAGCAGTAGATTCCCTGTTCTGTAATTGGGATTAGGGTCCTGTTATGCAGAGTGACAAATTATGAAATACATATTTATCTATAAAGCTAATATTACCTAAACAATTTCGCCAAAATATGTGTAAAAATAATAACAACGCTCCATCGTTGCATAAAATAAAATGTTATTATAGAGAGAAAACTTTAGATATCACCAAAATTTGACAGATAATAAAGTGTAAAAATTGAAATAGTATCAGATTTCAATTACACGGATATCTTAGTTCAATTGGCATTTGACCGGAGTTTAAAAGTTCCAAGTTCAAATCTTGATACATAGTATCCCAATTTTTCTCTTTATTCAATTTCATCAATTGTTAAGTAGAACAATTTTCTCTAAGTTAAATCTACCCCTGTGGCTCCCCCTCCACTAATATATTTGGGAGCCGAGATTTGACGACTGGAAACCGCAATTCACGCGAAGAAATATATCACTTACAGAGATCTGCTTAGGCAGAGTGCCACACCCAGTAATGGGTAAAAGGCGTAATGATGATGATTTTATAGTTAAGTAGAACTTATTTTTAAAAAACCAATTAAAAAAATATCTCTAGTAAAACCTTGTAAGCACCGCATTGAGCCACGTCCGACTCTGCTCTCGGGGGCGACAAAGTGCATCGTCATCGCGGCGGCAGCGACAGCCGCCGTCAGGTTGCATGTTCTCGACTAATAGCCGCCGCCACCGCCGCAGCCACCGCCGATATGCTGCCAGGCCGCCGTTTACGTTTGTTTTGACACACACTCGAACGTTTTTTACCACCGCGTCGGCACAACTTGCTGATTGCGCTCATTGAATTAAGGCTTTGTGGTGACCACGCCGGCTGAGTCGGGTTGTAGTGGTGATGATTAGTTGATATGTGGTTTAGCAGAGTATGGACTATGAATAACGCGAAATTAGAGGAGACTGATTATTTTTGCATTTTGATATCTTTGCTGAATTGACTGAACTCAAAGACTTTACAATATTTGATAAATAAAAGCATTTCCAGAAAATGTCTTGCAAAAAATTAATAAAAGAAAATATTAGGATGGCAACTAAAGCAATAACTGCAACCTTAAATTTTTTTTGTAAATTTCATTGGGGAATTAAATTGGAGTTAGTTAATTTCAAATTATTTCCTTTTCATAGTTAGATATTAGATATTGAAATAACATTTTTGTTTTGTGGTTTTCTAATATAAATATTTGCATCAATCACATTTCTTCGAAAAATATAGGTAACAATAATATTTTCATTAACTTTTCTTAGAATCCTATGAATGTAAAATTAAGATATCTTAAGAAAATTATATATAGTAAGGTCATCCTTATTAGTGATTCAACAAATATCTAAAAGTTTCATAGTACATGAAAGATTATTAAATGATTTAAAATAGCTAAATGTAAAGAATATTACTTGTATAGCTATTCCTTCGTCATGAAGCTACAAAAGCTTTATTTTTGCGATGATTAGATTAGGTTTCAACTGTTTCGAAATGCTGAATAATCTGTGTTAATTTAGTGTACATAAATGTTTAATTAGCGAAATAAAATTGTTCTTTCTTCCATCAAAATATCTACACGAGTTTAGAACCAATTTTGCATAACAATTTTTTGTATTCTTGATAAAGCTAATAAACATTGTAGGTATTATGCAGAGATAAAAAGTTGAAATCTTTCGAAGGCTAAATATCTTCGGATATAAAAAATCAATAAATCGCTAAAATTTCAAGTCAAAAAATGCCGAAACGTGGAACGAGCTCTGGCGGCGGCGGCGGCAACGGCGCGGGCTTTCAATATCGCCGCGTTATTAATTTGATAATGGATATTTTATACTAAACGAGTAGAGGGGCGTGATACAGGGTTTTTCAATTTAGCGCCGTTACAATTTAATGGTAGCCGAAGTGGGTATTATTAGGAATATAAAATGACGCCGGCAGCTGAAAATCAAATCGACGTTTCATATCGCTGTTCGCTGACGACACAACAAAGGGAAAATAGCAACGAAATTTATAATATCGTCTAGGAATATAATAAGAACAATGTTATTACTTTATATATTGCGAAGTTCAAAATGGCGGATATAATGTAGGTTACACTTATACAGCAAATTTAGATTACGTGCTAGAAAATTGAACTAAAATTCTTTCTTCTTGCATTATAAACTTGCATTTCAGATATCTGTATATATATATATTCTTGGAATTATGGTATATAATCTCTGGATAAGGTATAGTGTTTCCTGTACGAGAATTTTGTTTGTATGAACACTGGCATTATTTGACAAAAGAAAATACCGACTATTATTTGTAATTACTAATTAGATAGCAATAAATGAAGCTTTACATTAAAAATAAAGAAATTAGAAATAAGTTAAATACGTAAGTATCTTTTCTTATGTATTGAGATAAATGTTTTAAATATAAATACACACAAAATGGAACAACAATTTTTTTATACCATATTTAATTGAAATGATTTAGGACATTAATGCACATATTTTACAAGACCATTGAAAAGTGACTCATTTGAATATTAACAAAATATAATACTAGCGGCAACTATAAATTTCCGCATCATTTAATTAATATACATAAAGAAATTAGGTTATCGAACGATAAAAAAGCATTCGATTGTAACAATAGAAATCGAATGTGAGCAATAACAAAAAAGGAAAAAATAAATAAAGAGCATTTCCAGCATTTATCAAAAAGGTTGAAGCATTAGAATATACGATATAGACAGCAACCAATGCGAACGAGAACAGCCGGAAAAGAATTTATTTTTAATGTTTATTAACCGTGAAAAACATCAGAATATAACAAATGATCTTTCTTCCTAATTTGCAATTTTTTTCTCTACCATGACGAAAAAGATTTCACCGGTTGTTTTTTCAAGCGTGCGAAATTTCAAAAGGGCTCTGCGCAATTCTATTGGGTATCGGTCCGTCGACAGACTTTCGGCTGTTTTTTTCTGAGCGAGGGGAGGCTGGGGTGCAGCACTGCGATTGGCCCATGGGGATGGGGCACTCTTGAAAAGAAACCGTCCCAAGGGATTGCGAGTGAGCCGACGCCGATACTGGCGGCCAGAGGCTCACAATACAGCTTAGCCAGCAGGGAACTCAGGGGAAACAAGGGAACTTTGTCTTTTTCTGTAAATATTCCAACAAAATGTAGTTGTTTATCTAGGGAAATGTGTTTAAATAACCAACAGGGATTGTTGGGAAACATGATCCTGGAACATCTCATGAATAATGTAAGCTTGTAAATACTAGAATGTCTGATGTCAGATCCGTAAACCAAATTAAATATGGCGCGTTCAGCAACTTCATTTTTAAGATAATTTCACAACTATAAACATAAGTATAAGGAGCTAGAAAATAGGAAGTAGGTTTAATAGTATTTTAATTTTTTTTAAATACAAATAAGGCATTACACCAGGTATCTACATAATAACTAATTAATAAATGATTATTTGTAGGCAGTGTTTATACTTTTATTTCATTAGTAACATAATTGTAAATAATTAAATTTACTATTAAACCAGTGACACTAGGAATGAAATACCCTAATTATTGCGAATTTCAAAAAATAAATCTTTTTGTTCTATAATCAGTATATCAAATTATATAAATCATTAAAATTTCGTGTTTAGAAAAACCAATCAAAAATAGTGGAAAAGAATAGCCAGTCTTTGTGATATGTGTAAATGGATATAATTTTAAATATAATTTTGTAAAGGGGTATTATGAAAAAGGAAAGCATGTATAATAACGTACAATAGATTAAAAAAAAATTCCAAAAGTTTTGTTAGTTAAGTTTTCCAAGTAAAAAAAAAACTTCTAATAAAACGAATCACAGTTAAAACGATTTTTTTCATTTCAGTCTGAAAGAAAACACAATTTTTCATTTGAAATATGTAAAAAATATACGTAAACTCCTACCGAGTTTCTTTTGTAAATCAATTTATTTTCAAGACAAAAATAATTCATTTTAACTTCCAAATTCTAATAATATTAATTGACACACATCAAAAGCACACACCATCACCACAAACAAAAATAAGAAAAGCAACAAACATCAGTTTTGGTGAGCGCAATGCTTGGTTCCGCCTCCGGTCGGCCAAGCACGCGAAGCATTAAGTCGAAAATACACATTTTGACATTTCGATCCATATTTCATGCTCAGACACAAATAAAGTAAATTGACAATATCATTGAGTGGCGAGTGAAGCGAGCTGCCTAGCTGACGTCATCCTACAGACAGAACAGCGGGCTACAGACATAGAGACGTTGTTATCTGGATTCGTCCCATACGTACTTGTCCCAACTGCCAACTTCAAAATAACAAACTACCAAAATAGTTGGAATCTAATTTACATGTTTACTGTTATTATTTTAAAAAATAAAAGTTTAAGTTTGACAAAAACTTATTACATTTCTTTGTTTTAATTAAAACATAATGGAATTACGGATTACAACAATCAATAATTGTTACAATTTCAGTGGTACTTATATTTAATTTGCCACTTTGATTACTTAAATCAAATCAAGGACTGGATTTACCATATCCGAGTAAAGTTCCCAACAACTATCAACAGAATAAATTTAAAAAATATCGCATCAAAATCATAGTATAAATGGTATTTATACACACTATAGAATTCATCAAAAATTGAGCAATCAGATATTTAGCTCAATTTTCCTTAGTTACGCTGTATAACATTATATAGTATTTCGTTGCTAAGCGTATTTCGGTCACAGACAAATCTATGGATATCAATAAACATCAAATAATTTTATTTTTTGATATTTCCAAACTTATCTATAACAATTGTACATTTAATATTTCTTATAATAAATAATCTATCAATGTAGCTGATTGATTCATTGAATAGTTTTAATATATACAACTCAAGTTTCGAAAATTACTTGAATATACAGTTTACGTACTCAATATGTTACCTAAAAACATTACGCTACCTACGGTGTCGTGTTTCCTAGGCAACACATCTCATCTTCTTAACTGTATATTCGGTTATTTTTGAAGCGCTTTTTGTATAACTACTTAATATCATTTTTAATGCAATATTTTTCAATGAAGTATCATCCAGTGCTTGATTTTTAAAATGAATTTCAATGAAATAACAAAACATTGAATAAAAATCAAGAATGATAAGTTTGTCTAAAAGTAGTATCAGTGCTAATCCGTTTTATGAATCTGTCAGTAAATGATTAATTTACCATTTTGTGTCTATAATGGAAGACTTCATTACTTTAAGTCCAGTATACTAATTAAATCAAATAAAATAATAATTTGGAGAGCAGATGTAAATATCATAGATTATTATTTTAATTCTGGACAAAACCGTTTAAACACATCTTTCGCACATTTCAAGCCACCAGCAAACTAGAAAAATCCACCGTGTAGAAAAGAACGCATCGGTGGAAAGAACCGTGTTGCTGTTCTGGCGCTGGTGTACGTCGACAACGAACTTATGATGAATTTATTTTCTCGTGTGACAACTACAAATCGTCACGCCCAGCCTGCTTTGCTGCAGGAGTTTAAAAGAGGAATTCGACTGTAAGACTGTAGTGAAGCATTATTGTTGTGTTGAGTATTGTTGAGGCACTGTTAAATTTGTCAGATTTATGGTGCTCTTGTGATTGTAAAGTTTTTTTATGATTTATGTTTTCTATAGAGTTTTTTGTTTACGCATGATTGGATATTTTTGAAATATTGTGTAGTTGAGAATGAAAATATTTGTCATATGGTCAAAAGTGTAAAATTTTAATATCTGCAGAATATGACTTCTATTATAATTTTGTAACAATCCATTATATTGCATCTATCAATTTTACAATTTTGACGAGAATAATAATGAAAATAAAAGTATATGAGCAGATGTAGCACAATTGTTGCGTTCTTATTGCATAGATAAGCAAAAGTTCAGAGTTGTAACTTCACTTATAACCAAAAATTTATTTTGTACAAGTGGTGTCACATTCATTTATAAACTATTAAGAAAATGTACTTATGATTAACAAAACTAGAAAAAGATAATAGATATAGAAGATTAAAGTAAATTAAAAATTCATGATCTAATTAAGTCTGTAATTGAATTTACTCCAATCTCTTTTTTTGCCTAGTATCGATAACAAACCGCCGTAAGGACGAAGAGGGTCCGTTCACCGTTGAAATGAGACGTTCGTCCTCAAACAAGCTGCGTCGCCGGAGTCTTCCATCGTCGCCACGTTGGGGTGCGTCTTCGTCGTGCGTCACCCACGCTACGCAGATAAACCATCCCACAAAAGTTTTCCAGCGAGGCAATTTCACTGAAAACAGTTTGCTCCACTGGCTTAATTAAGATTGATAAAGATTCGAAAACGGGTCAGATAGCTTGAACGCTCACTGAAGCTAAGGGGAGATCTCCGCCCGGGCTCGACTGATGCTGATGATGACGCCAGCGAACTTACCGCCGTCAAATTGAGATATTACCGATCGAGTCACAAATCGACGATGCGATGATCGCTTATTTGATTGACGCCATTCATTCTGATATTCGGAAACGGAAATGATGCAGACGGAACAAATTGTATTGTTTCTCTACTTGAAATGCTAACTAAGATATCATAGAATTTTACTAGATGCCGTTTCCAAGATATATACCATCCTGATATTTCTCTAATTATTATTTAATATATGATACTATTAGAGATTAAAGTATCGGTGATAGGTAGAGATGGGCGAATATCAAATTTCATGATTTCGAATATCGAATACGAATATTAATCAGATCTCGAATATTCGAGTACCTCGAATATTCGAATACTCCTAAAAGTTAATTTATTTATTATTAATAATTATTATGTCCTTTTCATTATTTGAATAAGATTGTTAAGAAAAAGACGAAAACTTCAAATTTAAGGTGAAACGTACGGGCTGATGTTGGCGAAAAACAAATTTGAAATATGGTACGTCTTCATGGTTTTGAAACAAAATATCTTTGTTATTAATAACTTCAAAGTATTGTATTTAAGTTTATGTACAAATGAGAAAGAAAAACATAGTCAAAAATTGAGGTCAACATATGGCACGATATTCGAGGTATTCGAATGTTCGCTATACTGACGTTAATATTAGAAAATATCGAATAATGTCAATATTCGCGGCATTCGACTATTCGCGGATGATATTCGCCCATCTCTAGTGATAGGTATCGATACTACGCCACGTATCGTTACTTTGATTTATCGATAGGTACTTTATAATATCGGTATTGGAAATTAACAAAAAAAAATAACTTTTTAGTATTTACATACTGCAAAATTAAGATGATTCAATTTTTATGAAACATAAAATAAATAAATAAATATTCATGAAGCCTTTTACTCATTACTAAGCGTGGCATTCTGCCGTTGTAGATCTCGATAAGTGACATATTTCTTCACGTGAAGTGCGGTTACCAGCCATCAAATCACGTCTCCCAAATACCAAATCCGGTAATAGCCTAAAGGTAAAGATGCTATATATAAATACTTTTTTCATTAAATTGTATTCTTTTAATATCTCTTTAATCGATCAGCATCAATTAAAAAGTTACTTAAAATATAATTCTACCTGTATGTAACACTTAATTTAGTTACATTTGGTGGTTAATAGATATTGAAGAAATTCGTTAAAACTTAAAAGTTAAATGAATCATCATTAAATATTAACAGAAACTTAACAATATAATACCTACCCATACATATATGCAGTGAGACATGAGGGTTTAATAATCCCTGTTAAAAATCTAAGATTTCTCTTTAAGGAAAAGAAATAATGACAGAGACATATATCCATAGCAGAATTACCGTACCACCATTCCATTACACGTCTGACAACCGTAAATTGCAGTTTGTGTTGTGAATGCCAGTGACTTGTCAATTCGTACTTCATCGCTTTTTTTATTCGAGCCATTGATACCTCCTGTCATGGTAGATATACGTAACCGGCTACCCGTATACCATATGTTTACACTTACAAGTTGTTTTATCGTGTAGAAAAACACTCGGAAAAATTTTAATTTCTAGCAGAAAAAAATTAAATGTGAAAACAAAAAATAACTACATCCATCATAAGTCATGTTTAATTAGCTTCTTTCCAATATAGATAATGATAATATCGTATTGGAATAATAAATAATTAATACGGTAGCAAATTTTAAACGACTGTCAAAATTAAAATAGTTTGAAGAATACTCTATTTCTTTTAGCATGTAATAAGCATATGATTAATGAATAATGTTACGAATTTGACTGAAGCAATCTCTTGGTGTATGAATTTGAAATTATTTTCAAATATCACGAAGATACTCGTAAGTATTTTTAAAATAAATTTCTTTAATTACTTTCACCCAATTCTATGTCGTACAAAACTGCAACTATAGATTACATATGAAATATTTAAAAATATAAATAAATAGTTACATTTATTTCAACAGCTTTGTTATATACGATATGTTAACGAGTAAAGCAAGCTTTCAATAATATATAACAAATTTAATTAGTACTTTTTAAAGTAATTTCTTAACAGCTAATGACATCAAATTGAATTATAAAGAGGCATCATTTGACACATAATAAAAAAGAATGAGCTTAATTGTTAAGAAAATTTGATCGGAGTTCAAACGATTTAGGTTCAAATTTAGGAGGATTTCCAGTTTTTATAAATAAAATAAATATATCATCACGCCTTTTACCCATTACTGGGTGTGGCACTCTGCCTAAGCAGATCTCGGTAAGTGATATTTTTTTTCGCGTGAACTGCGGTTACCAGCCGTCAAATCACGGCCCCCAAAGATATTAGTGGAGGGGGAGCCACAGGGGTAGATTTAAATTGCTGAAAATTGTTTGTCGGCTGTGGGGATCGAACCAGGGTTCTCAAGATCCACAGGCCGACTCGATACCACTGAGCAACCTACCCCATAAAAATAGAGTGAGCTTAATTAGTTAAGAACATTTGATTGGAGTTCAAACGATTTAGGTTCAAATTCAGAAGGATTCCCAGGTTTTGTCTACAATTCAGTTTAATTTAGACCACATCTAAATTTGACCTAAATTCCTGGTGGGTTTTGTTTCAATACCAAATATTTTAAGGTTGGTATTCAATACTTTTGTTTTGATATTTTATCGATATTCGTTTCTAGTACTACTGATAATTGGTAATTCTAGTAGCTTTCATTTATACTATATATTTTTATGGATTTTTAAATACATTTGCGTACTTAATTATTAATATTTTTAAATGAAGTCATCCAATTTCTGCAGTAATCTCTCTATTTGTGTTTAAATACTAATAAGTTTTTTATTTGTTAATTTCTAATACCGATATCGATACTTGTCTGCGATACTTAATGCTGTATCGATACCGATTTATCCCTAAATATGTCCAGATATGACATTTACTTAACACTTGAGCGTAGCTAAAAATAAGAATTTATCGTAGAAAGAGTCGTAGGAAATGAGTAAATTTCTTATCACTTCACGGAAAATATATGACAACCCTCCATTTACAAGTTCTTTTGAAAATATTCCACAAACTATTTGAAAAAATTCATGCAAATTTGTCTTTTGTTCCGTAGAAAAGTTCTTTCAAGTGATTCACTCCGTAACTAATGCAAGTTATAAATCATTCAAGGACAAACGCGATTCTAACCCTTTGACTCGTGTTGCAAATATCTTTCTATTTTACTTTGCGGCTGCTGCGGCCTCACTTTTATGGCACTGCGTTGGCTGGTGTTTGCGACGCGCGCTAGGTATTCGCATTCGGCGTACGGCGTTTCTTAGCTGCGGGAGAATACAGTTATGTTATGATTTATAGCTTTACTAGTTCGCAGATATGGTAAATTCGCCGGTAAGGAAGAGATGTGGGTGAGATGAAACCAAAGTCAGACACGAATGTTTTGTTGGAGGATTAGTGATGCTAACAAGGAAAGAACAAGGTTTTACTACAAAGTGTGAATGCTGATGAGACCAAGTCACGTTGCCGATTCAGGAAGATTCTTTTATTATTTAGATAAGCTAGATATTTGCATTTGTCTATAAACTATTAGAATCCAACATAAGGTTAATTGAATTCACCTTCATATAATAATATTTTTCTACGATTGCTATGAAAAGTTGACAATTACGCTCTCATTTGTCATCGTAAAGTTGACGTTTTCTGTGGAACAATCGAAAAATATCTTTTTTGCGCGTCTCCAATGGCAACGCGCGAAACAGACGTTGATTACGCGCGTTTCCAATGGCAACGCGCTAAAAATATATTAAATACGCGCTTATTTCAATAGTTACAAGGGATACAAACAAAACAGAAACTTGTCATATTGACATTTGACAGAACGAATTTATTTTCAGTACGCATACGTTTTTAAATAATTTTAAGATCCTATCGTAGAAAAAATTATGTGTGCATCACGAGCGTAAAGTGTATTTGTTCCTCTTACACTATTGCAGCTCTCGCCTTCGGTTCGCGCTGCAATTACCGTGCTCGAGTTACAAAGAACCACTTTACGCTCTTAATACACAAATAACTATATGTTAGACTAAACCAGCGGTAGGGAGTTCGCAGAATTTTTTTTCACGATTCGGAGTATTTGAGTGTTTCTGTGATTAAAAAAACAGAAGTAAAACATTCTATTCCTAGGGAAATAATGTACACATTATTCCTCTAGGGAGTTTATAATATTTTGATATAAGTATTATACTACAGAGTACAATGAAACAAATAAAATCTGAAGAACAGCTACAGAAATTGCATCAACAATTTCTTGGAATTCTTCCGATGGTTCTTCGCTGTATTCTTGCTATTCTAATTTAGAAATATCATGTCATTTGACATAAACAAACTTGTTTACATATATTTTCTCTGTTGTCAAGGAATTTAATTTTTATGCCAAAGACTACTAATAATTTTAAAATTAATGAATGTCAAAAAAATATGAATAAATTATATTTTAAAATTACTTTTTACGTTTTTAATCTTACTTAGGTCGTGGAAAAAACAGTATATACACCTCACAAAAATTATGTATGTCCCTCGCAAGACATATATATTTTATATTTAAAATCGGTCTGCAATATTAACGTTCAATGTTTACATATCATTTTATCGTTTAATTGTATCATATTCTATCTTAGTTGCACACATTGTGGTTGAAGCGAAAATGGAGTATCAGAATAAGGAACATTGAAAATTAAATGCAGGATAAAACTGAGGAATAAAGACAAGCGCAGGTTTCTTTATTTTAAATTCGTTGTTTGGTTATAGTGTGTTTTCCTGCAATTGTATAGAATTCCCTTCCTCTCTTATCTTTTTGATTCGGTTTTAGTTCTTACAATACAATGTTTGACTGCAATTGTGTGGAATTTACTTTTAAACACAAGGGTAGAACAGCGCTTCTTTCCTTTCTTATCTTTGTAGATTAGTTGTTACAACAAGAGTGGGTGTGGGTGAGTTGAGATGATTTGAGCATGAGTAGGGTACGTCTAATGAAAGATAAATGAACAAGTGTATAGGATCAAATGGTTGAATGTGATTGAAGGTTTGTTGCGTCATGAAATATTCCAAGTGTGAGGTAATGAGCTTGTATGGAGGGCACGTGAATGTGGTTGAAAAGTAATTCTTTGATAAATATGATGAGTAAATGTTCTGTGAATATTTCTGTTTTTTGTGCTACCTTATTTGATGGGGTATAGGGTGATATTATGTATGCATAATAAAAATAAATAAATAAATAAATATATCATCAAGTCTTTTACCTATTACTGGGTGTGGCAGTCTGCCGTAAGCAAATCGCGGTAAGTGATATATTTCTTCTTGTGAAGTACGGATGCCAGCCGTCAAATCACGGCTCCCAAAGATGTTAGTGAAGGGGGAGCCACAGGGGTAGATTTAAATTGGTGAAAATTCTTTGTCGACTGTGGGGATCGAACCAGGGTTCTCAAGACCGACAGGCCGACTCGATACCAATGAGCCACCTACCCCATAAATATTTGACGAATATTAATTGCAGGATGAATCTACAGAATAAATGTCTAGAAAATGTTTCCAGGCTGCTGATAGGAAAAATACAATGATGTTATGTATGTATGTGCATATGTTAATTACTATCATAATTTAAAATTCTGTTAGAACTACCTATTTACTATAATACAAATAATTAGATAGATTTTGTTCAAAGATTTTTATTCTAAATAAACCAAATATACATTTCATAAAAACAAGTGAGTAATTTTGTAACATATTCTTGTCGTTTGTAGAATATAATCCACGCAGAAATTTGTGATGATATGAACATGCTGGTTGCCAAATGAGTCCACATAAATTTACTTGTAATACCAATAAAATCGAAATCCAAATCAGGGGCATCAACCGATAAAATCTATAAATTAAACCAAAATGTGTGACTTATTTTTTGTCATTATATTTTATACTTACTTCATTTTAACTATGTGAAAAAAGATAAATATTGAAAGGAACTTTGAATTTTATTTTAATGCTGTTCTCCTTAAGTTATATTCTACTATGAGAATATTTGAGGAATCTACGAGAATATTTATAAATTTGTTTCAAACTAAATCAATGTATTTGGTAGATGTTTAGTACTACTCAAACAAGTATTGATGTTATATTATATCTGTTGGGGTTTTTGAAACTTTCAATAAATTGCAGCTCTCTGAAATTTATGCTTGTAGCGTTCATTCACTGCAATGAAGGTTATGAAACTATAGTAACGAAAAAATATATCACTAAACAAAAAGTAACAATCACTAATCCAACAAAGCGAAATTATATATTTTATTCTAGGTCATCCATACAACCATTTACCCTCAAGTGATATATTTCTTCTCGTAAAGGACGGCTACTAGCCGTCAAATCACGGCCACCGAAAGATGTTAGTGAAGAGAGTTCCACAGGGGTAGATTTAAATTGGTGAAAATTGTATGCATGTATGTTATTTTATAAATTCTAGTTTTATTTATATTGTACAGCTCTTATTTTTCAATATACACTGTTTCTATATTATATGTTGCCATGTTTGTGTGAACAAACCCATCTCATCTCATATTTAATAATAAATTCTAAAAAGTAATGCCAGTTTTCCAAGTAAAAAAATTATATAATGTATTCTATCTCCACATATTGGATAGAGCCAATTTTGTTACATTTTTGTTTTGGAATTTTCGGTCGTACTGATGAATTTTTGGCTGACAGTTGTTCAGTTTTGATTTATTATCTTATTCAAATGCTCTCAAGTTGAGACAGCTCCTTGGCAACTTTGTAATTATCTGGTTTCGCGCTGAACACAACGGTGCACGGAGCTGTGTCTACGCTCCCCACAATCTCGAGGAAACTCGCCGCTCGCCGCCGTCTACCACCTGCTCTAACTACCCTGCATTCCAATTTTTTCTTCATTTTTTGATAATATTTCAAAAATAAATTTGCGTTATCTCTTTATCTGATGAAGTATACAACTTTTGTTAATGAATACGAGTAGGTATAACGTATCCTCTGTTAACTAACAGTAAATTTTAATTAAAACAAATATATGTCAAATGACGAAGCTACGTGTATTACGTCAGTGCATTTTCTTACAAAATATATTTTATTTTGTTTCTATCATTAAATTTTTAACATAAAAGACAACAAGATGGTGTTAAGTTAAAAACAATACAATAAATATATCAGCACCACTTTTACCTATTTCTGGTTGTGGCACTCTGCCGTAGCAGATCTCGGCAAGTTAAATATTATCCCCATTGATAACAGTAGTACGACAGCTGATTTGATCTAAAAAAGGGCGTCGTATATTTGTAAAACCATTTGGAATGTCACATAGGTATTTTTTTGAATAGTTAAGTATATTCTTAAGCGTTCAAACTAAGTACCTGTTATCAAGTGCCAGGTGGTTCTGAATTAAGAAAAAATATTTTGAATAATAATAATAATTGATTTTTTTTAGAGATGGGCGAATATCAAATTTCATGATTTCGAATATCGAATACGAATATTAATCAGATCTCGAATATTCGAGTATCTCGAATATTCGAATACTCCTAAAAGTTAATTTATTTATTATTAATAATTATTATGTCCTTTTCATTATTTGAATAAAATTGTTAAGAAAAAGACGAAAACTTCAAATTTAAGGTGAAACGTACGGGCTGATGTTAACGAAAAACAAATTTGAAATATGGTACGTCTTCATGGTTTTGAAACAAAATATCTTTGTTATTAATAACTTCAAAGTATTGTAATAGCTTTAAGTTTATGTACAAATGAGAAAGAAAAACATAGTCAAAAATTGAGGTCAACATATGGCGCGATAATCGAGGTATTCGAATGTTCGCTATACTGACGTTAATATTCGAAAATCTCGAATATCGAATAATGTCAATATTCGCGGCATTCGACTATTCGCGGATGATATTCGCCCATCTCTAATTTTTTTTATTAGCACCGTCAGGACTGGTTTAACCTTTACAATTCTTTCCAAATGAAATATTTTACTTAAAGTATGACATAAAATAAGAATTAATTATTTTTCTAATACCATAATTATTAACAAAAATGAGGGGAAAAAAGGAATTGTAATCTGCTAAGCATTACGACGTCAAGGAAAATCATTGTAATCATATTTGATGACCAATCAAGATTTGACATTAGTGCACAAATTTGGTAGCCTTAAAAATGTCAGAATTATATTTTTCTACAACTGTTCAATACGCGAGGTACGTGATTTTTTCATAATTTATATTACCATGACAACACGTATTTTGCGCACTGTCTTGCACCCTATTGCGCAAAATGAGTATTTCGCACAAGCTCACAAATTATTCCATTCATTACAATACATCAATAGTACCAAATTCATATTACTTTTGATTGTTTTCTGTCAATTCACTTGAATAAATAAATAATTATTGTATTATATTTTTCTAAAAGTTGAATGTTGTTGGTATTTTGTGGGTGAAATTTTTGTTTTTTTAGCGCGTTAGAATGACTTTTTCGTCTCGACCTGTGGTCTAGAGTAAAAGTGGCATTTTCAAACGCAACAAAAAACACCATTATTAAAATAACTAATATCTACAAAATAAAATGTTATTGGCATAGTAGTCAAGACTTTCATAATGCTACTTTTAAATATCACTATGAGCGGAACAATATTTTTTAATTATTGGAGTGTTTGAATAATACGAGAGTGAGTCAATATGTAATAGTATACTAATTTTAGTGTAAAATGTTCCTAAATTGTTTTAGAGAAGAATGTTTCAAATAAAAGAGACAAAAATGTAATTCCCCGCATCTCTTATTTTAAAATTTTATCTAAATAAATATGCTACTAGTTATACCCCCTTTAATTAATTGTTCTACTACAAGTCAATGATAATTAATGTGTACAATTAACAAACTAAGTCAACTGTTAGTTAATCACTCTTAATCAATGGTCAACATGTCTAGCTATAACAAATGTCTTCCAATTCTTATGATTGACATCGTGAATATGTGAAAGAGAATAATTATTGACATCCTCATAAGATTTCATTTCGGATCACTGAATTGTCCGAAATATTGTAGATCTAATAAATACTCGTAATCGACAGCTAACCTAATATCCTGTCAATGTCAGTGTTACTACCTATCACAAATTTATAATTGAGTTACAAAATAACAAACAAGTTAAGCAATGGTATATCACCTTGTCAGCAGCATGAGACTTGGGATTTGTTAACATCATAATTACATGATAATTTCTTTTTTGTAACGGAATATACAATTTATTATATCGAAAATTATTCTGGATAAAATAACAACATTTTAATTGAAAGCAATCAAAGCTTTGGATTGAATAATTTAATTACGATAGTTAGTAACCTTCGGGAATGAAATAAAAATGAAGCGAAAGAACATTTTTCATCGGGTGATATGGGTATCAAAATCGGCGTGAAAAAACTAATTAATTTTTTCTTCATTTATTTTAAAGGCAGAGCACCTTTCGATTATTAATATTCACACGTTCCGTCTTTTACAAGCCAGTGATTTTCTTGTGTGTGACGTGACATTGATCAATAGATAATCATTTATTCTCTATTTATACAAAAGGTCTAACTGTTATTATTTTTAGCATAGCTGCATACGTCCATCAGTCGACCGAGACTTCACTGTAATTGTCAATATCTGTATAAGGTTCTTTCATATATATGCAAATTGCCTTTTACATCACAGCGAAAATAATCGTAATGTATGACCGGGTGCCGCTGGATAATTATATGATCCACGGGAAGAACCCAAGGAAACTTTAGAAGAATTATGTTTACCTACGAGTATTTCATTTTCTTGTCACTTTTACAGATGTCTTTTGTTTATGTTCATGGTCAACTACTTATGTAATAACCGGATTCGTGCCAATTACTCAAGCGATGTTCAAAATGCACTACTCTTCTGAATACCCACCTTTACATATTAATTTGCTTTACAATGGAACTAAATATGCACTTACACATAATTACATAATAACACTAATATGCAATTTAAATTACTTTGAAAATTATTTCAAAATAATAAGACTTCTCTACCCTCATCTTAAACAAAAATATATCATTAGTTCTTTCATCCATTATTGGGCACGGCACTTTACCTTAACAGATCTAGGTATATGATATATTTTTTTGCGTCAAATCATTACTCCCAAATATAGTTTAATATATCCAAAATATATAGTGTCCAAGTGGTTTTGATTTCACAATAAGCTGTATTTTTTATACCAATTTTAACTTCTTTTCTAACCATCTACTCAGGACAATGTCGTGGATATTTAAATTACTTTGAAAATTATTTCAAAATAAGAATACAATTCAAAAAAATAAATAAAAACTCATAATTGAGCATGACAATTTGCCCTAACAGATTTTGGTATGTGATATATTTTTGCGTGTCAAATCACGACACCCAAATGTAGTTTAATATATCCAAAAAAAATATAATGTGCAAATGGTTCGCATTTCACTATAATTTGTACAATTTTTGGTACCAATTTACTCCTTATCTAATCACCTACTCAGGACAACGACTCGGATTTTTTGTGTCTTCTTGACGGAAAAATTAGTACTTAGATTTTATATGCCGCCATTGCACCCTGATCCGCGTTTTATACAATCAACAGCAACGCAAGTTTTTCTGGACATTAAATAAATTAATATATCATCATGTCTTCTACCCATTACTGAATGTGGCACTCTGTCGTAGTAGATCTCGGTAAGTGATATATTTCTTCCCGTGAATTGCGCTTAATAACTGTCAAATCACGGCCAATAAAGATGTTAGTGCACGGAGAGCCACAGGAGTAGTTTTATTATCTTGAAAATTGTTTGTCGGCTGTGGGAATCGAATTTGAGTTCTTCTACAGGCAGATTCGATACCACTGAGCCACCTACCTCAGCATTCGTTCAAATCCAAATACTCTCCGTGCAATATTGCTTAATTCGCGTTGTCATCTTGGAATTATAAAACTAAGGGCTGATAGTTTGAAGGCAAAGATCTTGATAGATCATTGGTTACGGAACTATTTGAACTACATTTATAAATTTTAACCTGTTTTATACTATCGCTTCAAGTGTTAATATATTAAAAAGAAGTAGCAGTAACTTCAAATGTATCCACAACCTTATTATAATATGTGAATAGATTTAGTTATATCAGTCTGGAGCGAAAATGTCTAAAGAATGTTTCATTCCAAAAAGCAACTTTAAAACTACAATATAAAATATGTACAAGTATAACCTTCATAACTGGGTCGACGAAAATAAAGAAATTGAAACAAAGATCATTCTAAAAGAATCAAAAATAAATATTATGACATATATCAATTGACTTGTCTGTGTTGTTCGTGTTTATAAAGTTTTGACGATTTGTACTTGTTATGAATGCAACAATATTAAAAACTTGGAAACTGTAAGTAAGTTGACATTGATTAAAGACAACATAAATTACTATTTTTGTACATTTCGCTAGGCATGTTTTTATTTTGGATGTACGAACGAAAATGTAAATTCAGGTTTTTTATAAGCTTTAACAAAAATGTCATAGTTCTAAAAAAACTCCCCCTGGCATTAATTTTCATTTGTCTCATTTAAATAAAGAAAATCCTTTCGAAGTCTTCAAGATAAACTATTTCTTTAGCTAAAGTTGTAAAACATTATCAACCATTTTGTTTTTAATTCCACTGATTACTGATAAAATTTTGTGCTATTATTAACCACTTGCACCATTAACAATTTCTTAAATAAAGTTATCACATTGAAACTAAGTATCAAATAATATATGAACATTCAATTATATATTTTTCATATAAACTATAAGTGGTAATGATATAACTGGCCATAAAAAAACTAAAAACAGAAATTAAATAAGTTAAATGGGTACGAGGCTAAGCGATATCGAGTCGGATTGTGAATTTGAGAACTCGGGTTCAATTCCCACAAAAGACAAACAATTTTCACCACATTTAATTTGTGTGGCTCACGCTCTACTAACATCTTTGAAGGCAGTGATTTGACGGTTGGTATCTGTCCTTACGCGCATAAATACAGGGGTTTTCACAAGTTAGAGCAGAAAATTAAAGGGTATATTCTGTACGACGTGCTGATTATGAAACAAAAAGAATTCGAAAAATTAAGGGTTGTTAACCTAAAACATTTTTTGTAGTACTGCACTGGATTCGCTTTCCTATTAAACACAAACAATGAAGTAGGTATCAACTACGAAAGAATAATTACACAATTCAATTATTAGCAGTTATTTATAATAGAATTTTATTTAATTAATAACTTTAACATAATCATCCACCCAGTGGCAGTGGCAACGAAAAAATTTGGACTGGGAAACATGGAAAATAGTTTTGCGATTTAAAAAAAATTATTTTTGTTTCATGATCAGCACGTCGTACATAATATACCCTTTAATTTTTTGCTCTAAGTTGTGAAACACCCTGTATATCTATAAAAACAGTAATGGACAAAAGGCGATTTAGATATAAATGTAATAATCAGCAATTTTTATTTAAATCTATTTTCGGTTGCGGATACACTCTCAAAAACTTTAAATTAACGAGTAACTATCCTTAGACATTTGGCATATTTCTAACACCAAATTGTAGTTTGCCATAGAGATTCTACAAAGAAAAAAGGTAGAAGGCACGTCTATGAGTAATAATGAACATGGCATTTAAACTGATTTCCACGCTTAAAGAGTTAGCAGCCGGTAGCTAGTGCAGTGAATGCACAGGGTGATTATCCTTTGCAAGGAGCGTCCAGCGCTCTGTTCAATCCTCCTGGCTTGCGTGTGTCCGAGCTCCGTTGCGAGCCAAGCCATTGTCGAAAGTAAAAGGACCGGCGATTATTATTCATTTGTAAATGTCACACTCTCTGACCGATATTCAATATAGTGGGTGTTGTGTGGGTCCGTCACACGATGCTTTGATAAATGATGAACTATTTCAAGGAAAAGTTCTGTTTTTTCTCTTTCTGTGCTACGGCGTGGATGTGCCCGTGAATATTTCAAACGTTTCCTTCTTTTAATGGTTCGTCTAGCGGAAAGACTGAAATGCTGAACCAGCACAAATATTTGTTTTAGTTTCAACTTTAATGTGACTTTTGTTCGAAGTTGTAAATGGAAGGATGGGTTTGTATAGTAAGACATTCATGGAAAACTTTTAGTATGTATCTTTTATCTTTTGTCTATTATGAATGTTTTAATGCTAAATGTTAAATGATAGCTTATCAAATGTACATTTGTCATCTATTTTATATATTCATATCTACACAAATCCATTGCTTTCTTATAAATAACTTATTTTTATGAATACTATAAAAATAACGAATGATTTTTTTATATTTTTATTCCCTTAACAATAGGAGTGATATATTGTTAGCCACAGAACTAAAATACACTTCTTCCGTTGTAATTAGTAACAGGAAAGAAGACGGGACTAACCCGTTGTTCTTAGCAACGCCACATAGCAGGTTAAAATATTATTTTCGTAACACATGCACAAGAAACACGTTCTTATTCCCTAATTTTAGAGAGAAACACTGATTTTCGCTCTAGGTAGGATGTTTCTTTCCCTAGGTAACATATTTCTCTCCCTAGAGACTACGATTATTAGCTGTTTGCGGCGTTTCCTAGGTAACTAGTTACGCAACCTATATTTGACATTTCTCCCGACAAGACAGTAATTTTTGTGCACTTGTTACGAAAAGTATAATATGCTTCACGGGAGGGCGCGATTATCCCTTGTGTGAAGATGGCAAACCTCGACTTCAGCTCGAACCTTCGGCCTTAGCATACCAACTTCACACGCGGGAATAATCGCTTGTTTCCCTCCCTTGACGCATAACATACTATTATTTTACAATTTTGATGCCATAGAAATCGACTTTTATTCTTTGTCGTTTTGTAGTAAATTCTGTCAATTATTAAGTCATTATTTTTAGAAGTCAACCTTAAAAAGTGACATATAAAAACAATTATAAATAAATGTCAGACACTATTTGTCACCTAATAACCTAATGACATAAGTGATAATTGTCCGTCAGTACGGTGGTGTGGATAGCGATACGGAATTCGAATCCGGAGATCCCGAATTCGAATCGCACTCAAGCTAAAAATTATATGAACTACCACACTGCGGCTCGGTGAATGCGGGCCCTGTACTGTAATTGGGATTAAGTTCCTGTTGTACAGCGTAACATTAAATAAATAAATAAATAAATAATTTCCCATGGGAAATTATCAGTATTATTTTGTTTTGATTGGTTGTTTTCGCACACATGAAATGGAGGTATTTAATTGGATAATTATTTCATCAAAAATTTTCATTATAATTCGTCAGTACCTTGGTAAATTTACAGTACATTATGACTATGTTCACATGAGGGAATGAACCTAAACTGAATTCAATTTTTTATATTGAAAACTGTATTTTAGTATACAATTATTTCCAATTTATCCAAGTTTTCATGAAAGGTTGCAAATACCTACTGATAATGTAGCAGATTTTATGAAAATGAAAAGGAACATAATTTCTCATATACTACAAATTTGAATTTGTTCTCGGTTTAAGATTTATGATATGTCAGTCATTCAAGCAAGGACCCTTTCTACTGGTTTACGGTCGCCCATCCGGTATATATTTCTTTCAAACTACCAACTGACCACTCACAAAAAGATGTCATGACCTGCTTTAATATTTATTTATAGATGTTCATAATAAAAATTTCATTTAAAAGCAATAACGATTACTGTAACTTGTAACATTTTCATAATGGTCTACTACCCTTTTTTGTAGAGACTTGTCTCTCTAAAGTATTTAAATCCTTCTATAAATAATTCAGAACCCCCAACCCTTTATCATCATATTCTACCCTGTATCTCCACCCATATCATTAGATCTTTCCGAATAACTCGGACCATTAGCTTCAATGTTCGTTTAGTCAGAGCTAAATAAGCATCATTTGCGCTGTTAGTCAAAGGAAAGGAACTATCTAAATGTAGTACTAACCGGTAAGTTGTGCTGTAGTTTGACCGTAAAGAGTTAAATAATGACCACGTATTTCAACCAGTTCTAGAATGGCCAGGAAAGTTTTTCGTAAGTTTCCATTAAGCTCCATCAAATGCTATAGCAGTATCACTGAACATTAGAATCATTATGCAAAAGTCGTCATTTTTGATACTTGACGTTTCTATGCAACAACTATTCGAAATTGCAACTGTCGGTATATTACCTATGATTAAATCCTGTTTCTGGAATGAAATTCCGTTACCAAGTACATATGTTTATTACCATCTCTATATGTATTTATGGTAACTAATAAATGAGTAATTACTGTGCGAAGCCCTGTAAAATTTTTCAGGCTTATAGAAGCGACCTGCAAAATTGTACAAGGCTCATAAAAACTAATATAAACTAATTAAAAGTTATTACTTGCAGCATCTGTAATATTATGTATATTTTCTTGAACCGCAAGAAAATCGCCTTCGAAGTCTTCATTGGGAATTAAATCCATGATTTCAAATTATTTATTTCTAGAAAACACCAAATTGTTGCCACTGACAGTAGTTGTTTTTTCATCACAACGATCACAACACCATGATTACATCTAGCTGACAACTGTCCTACTGCCAACAATCTTTAATTACAAAATATAATGAATCTTTTTATAATACTAATATAAAATCATAAAAAACGCTGTGAAGGTGGAAATAAAAGTTTGTACGCGGCACTCTTTAATCTTTACTGGGCTCACTGGATTATGGAGACCCGCTCCTTCGTTGCTCGCCCGTAAATAGTATGTTATGCATCAAGGGAGAGAAACAAGCGATTATTCCCGTCTTGAGCCTTCGGCCCCCGCTTACGTTTCGGTTTTCTAACTTCACACAAGGGATAATCGCGCCCTCCCGTGAAGCATATTATACTTTTCGTAACAAATGCACAAAAATTACTGTCTTATCGGGAGAAATGTCAAATATGGGTTGCGTAACTATTTACCTAGGAAACGCCGCAAACAGCTAATAATCATAGTCTCTAGGGCAGCGGTTCCCAACCGGTGGGTCGCGACCCACAAGGGGGTCGCCTTAGCTTTTTTGGGGAGTCGCCTTGGCTTTTTTGAGGAGAAAAAATATAATCACTAAGTCCTAAAATATATTTTGTCAAACCTTTTATTTTTTGTTTTATTGATCAAATATGCGAAAGGGGGGTCGCGAACATTAAAAAAAAACTAAAAAGGGTCACGATTAAAAAAAGGTTGGGAACCACTGCTCTAGGGAGAGAAACATCTCTCTAGGGAGAGAAACATGCTACCTAGGGAGAAAAGCAATGTTTCTCTCTCTAAAATTAGGGAATATGTACGTGTTTCTTGTGCATGTGTTACGAAAAATTAATTTACTATGCTGGCCACGTAAATAACTGTTATATGCTGTCAATTTGGAAGAAAATTATTTGATTTTATTTGCCTCGAGATATTACGTCACATTCAAACTAAAAATATATAAACTATCCTCACTGAGGTTCGGGGAATCCGGACTCTGCACTGTTATTGAGATTAAGTTCCTGTTGTACAGAGTAGCATAAATAAATAAAATCTCTATATTGTATGTAAAGGTAAGAATGTGTGTGTATCTGAAGAGAACCAGGTACAAAACTATCATTGTAAAGTATTCCTGATTTCTTGGTCGAAACAGAAACGCACAAACTGACAACTCTTCTCTCCACTTGACCATAGCGGGGACATGACCATTTGCAGTTAGCACGGCCTTCACCCAGTAACCGAGTAAGGAGGCTGACTATTGTAAGATGATAATTAACAACGTCAGATGTTCCACTCTAATGATGTTTATTACCGGGCGCAACCGAACGGCTTAGAACCGTGTTTACATTGTGTAACCGTTTAAGCATCGCGAGGCGAGAGGCAGTGGGTAGCGCGAACATCACCTGGTTGCAGGATGGGCGGAAAAATTAATGGTTTTTTGTAGGTGAAATTCATCTGTGTGGCTTTTTCTTGTGTTTGGTGATAAAGGCGCCGGTGATGAATTGTTTCACGTATGCGAAATTAATTTGAATATGATGTGCTGTTGTTGTGGTAATTTAGAATGTAAATTGGATTTCGGTATATTTATCAACAATTTAGTGGGATGTGAATACGTGTATTGTTGCACAATTATATGTTATTCTTTTGTGTGTCATTTTAACACCATCTAATACTTGTTCACTTCATGGTATTGCAACACTCTTTTGGATTTATTATACACTATTTATGATCAGGAAATAATAACTATTTGAATTTTAAATTTTTCTTTCCATTTAAATAAACTGAATACATGTTTGAAAATGTATTATTGAGAAAGATTTATTTTTTAAATTTTTAATTTATTTGGATTTCAGGCTGAAATCCAAATAAATTAAAAATTTAAAAAATCTACCATTCGGCTTATTAAAAAAGAAGTAAAATCCCTTGATTTTACAAAATTCAAAGATTTATTTTGTCTTGTTTTTCACAATTAAATAACATTATAATTATTTTACTAGTGTTTTTAATATAAAGAATTGGTGAAATCAATTTAAATTATAAAAAGAAAAATTGAAAACCTTGAAACTTATGTACTGCGATGTTTTTACCAATTAAATCTGCTGTTAATCTAACTTTTCTTTCTATAGGTAGCCTGGATCCCACGACTCTTTGATATACTGAAAGACTTGACACGAGAATCATCTGCAGCTATACTGTTTTTTAAAGAGAACATTTACCAATTGAAATTTAATTAGTATTTTAAATCATTGATAAGCACTTTGATTGCATAATTTTGATTTGAAAAATAAATCTAAATTATCATGTTAAACACTTCTCGCATGCCTATATCTATTTGGTCTTTATAGTATATGTATGTGACATTTGTTTTGATGAAAAGAATAAATAATATTGAAATAAATCAATCAAAGAAATATTTAATTTTACATGAATGTTTATAATTTATAACAAAGGTGATATAGAATGTGAACCTTAATGATTATTGTCGTTTTTTATGGATAGAGGCGTTTTAGTTCACGACATTAATTATAGGAAAACAAAAATTCTTTTTATAGTAAAAGTCAACATAATAACTAGTGTGCATGTTGCAGTATAATTTAAAGGCAACTTGCATTGTTTGATTAGAACAGAGAATTGTTGCATGTTATGTACACTTTTGTAACATTATTGATCTTATTTTATATTCGCTTGTTTTTATAGATATTATTGAAGTGGTATCTTTATTTCTTTTGTGTCGCAAATTACAATTTTTTTAATATCTTGGTATATTAAAAACATTCAAATTGCTTCATGCTTATAGTTATGTCATTTAATAAATTATGACATTAGTTTAAGTACCAATGAAAATTAATTATTAAGAATGTAATTAACTATCAAGAAGATATTGATTTAATCATATGTAAATATTAATAAAACGAAAGTTTTAAATAAAAATTAATTATTGTACATTAGAAAACGATTAATTTTATTACAAATTTTAAAGGCTGATTCACAGATCTTAACTTGGTCACTGTTTTTGTAGTTTTCAAAATCTTGATATGTTTGACATACATAATAACGTCGGACTATTCCTTGTTACAAATTTATTTTAAGCATAAGCATAAACACGAACAGAAGTTTGCAAAATTCAAATCTTTATCATTATTTTAACCTAACTATTCCACTGCGGATCGGTAAATGCTGTACTGTAATATCGATAAAGTTGCTGTTATACAGAATAGCATAAATACATAAACAAAATAGTCTATTTTGATTTTGTTTCGTTACTTATACATTAAATTAAAAATAGTAGCAAAATATATAATCTAATTACTACCGTTTAATACATACGTAACATTACGCTACATCCCATCAAATGGGGTAACATGAACCCCTGAAATATTCACTAGTCAGATTTATCAAAGAATCAGTCTTTGTCCAATATACTCATCCTGACACACCACATTCACGTTCCCTCCATACAATCCTATTTATTCCTCACACTCGGAATCTTTCATCACTCAATAATATTCAATCACATCCATCCTGCTCGTGTTTTACAATTAAATTCCATACCATTGCATTTAATAAAATTCTATATTTTAAAAATATATTTTATATAATTTTCTTAATTGATATGTGAACAAATATATGTGTCAACAGCAAGAAATTGAGCAATTCACTTTTCAAAAATAAAAAGAAAAACAGTCACTATGTTAAAAGCTGTGAATGAGGCTGCATTCAAAATTATTTTATATCCATAAATATAATTATGTAATCAAAGATGCAGTAACTTAAAAAAATAAATTCTAACAGAAATATTTTTTGGTAGGACCTTTATCAGTTTTGACGAATATTGTGAAAAGCAGCTGCCGATAAAATCGTTTTAATGGAAATTGCCAATAGCAACGAAAAATAAAGTATTATTGTATAAAAAAGATGAACTTCGTGGATAGAATCGTGCGTGTAAATGTTAACTATTTTTAGATAATAGATTCAAAACAGTGACATCACAAAACAAAACAAGAAAATATTTTCAATGGTCCTTTTTACCCTGGCATCAAACCTGACAACATATTTCATATTTCCTTAACAAACACAAAACAAAGAAAAATAGAAAAATGTGAAAATCATTATAAATACTCGGGAACCGTTAAACACAGCGCATGGAAGTACATAGTCTTGTTACGCGTTACGAGATGAAAAATGTCTTCGTGATGGAACCTCTCGGGAGCTGAGCGACTAGCGAAAGCGGGAAAAAGAAAGGTGAACGAGAAGAAGAGAAACTAACGCATGAGGAACAACAAAATGCGAGCGCAGTCCCGCGGGACGACCTGGAAATAAAGTCTGCCATTGGAAGCGCTGCGAAGCGGTGAAGAGAAAAGAGACTCGACAATGGCTTCGTGCACAATGCGCTCATTAAAGTTGCAAATTGGGGATTCGCCTTCGGGAATACTCACTGTTTTGCCAAAAAGACACGGATACTTTCGGTAAATGTTAAAAGTTTTTCTTCGTTTACTAAAGGTATCGTAGATATTTTTTTGCTTATCATGTTCTTTCTTTTTTTTGCCTCTTTATTTTGTTTGCAACCTTATTTTAAAAATTTATCTTTTGCGATCGAATTTATGAACAGTTTTCACCTTTACCTGAAACTAATTTACTTTTTATTCATTCTTTATAAAAGAAATATTTTAAGCACAACTTATTCATTTATTTTTAATTAGGAAATTCTTATTTAACATGGGTCTTAGATACAAAATTAATGTCTGTAAATGCTTAAAAATATTATTACGCTATCAATTTACATAATAATAATATCAGGATCTGAGCTGATCTCGATGAAGAACATATTTCTTGTGTAATGGTTACCAGCTGTCATATCGCGGCTCCTAAAGATGTTTGTGGAGGCAGGAACAACAGTTGAAATTTGTTGTGATGAAAATTAATTGTCGACTATGTGAAACAAGCACAAATTCTTATTTCTACAATTCGAAATATTTTGCCACTAAGTATTAAATGAAAAAGAATAAATTTGACATGTATGATTAATTTAAGAAAATATAAATTAAACAAATATTTCTTTAATCTCGGCTCATTTCGTCATTTTCCATTAAACGAATATATTGTAGATTTAATTAATATTTATTGATTGATAACATACACAAAAAGCAGAATGACATTTACGAAATTGTAAATGTCAAATTTGTATGTACATGGCGATCGCTATGGATTCAATAGCTTCATGGAAACATGTTGGCCTGATACTTTATGAATCCGAATTCGATTCGCACAGTCGACAAACTTTGCATCACATTAAATTTTTCCGTCCACTAACATCTTTGATTTTTAAACCCAATGAATTGACGACAGGCTTTACACACTGAGATTTGCCATAGATGAGTTCCACATCTAGTAATAGGTAAAAGGCGTGATGATAAATTTATATATTTATTTTTTTACTACAATGAACGTAATAACAAAAAAATATTGGAAATCACAAAACTAATATTTATTCGAAATAATAGATAAAACAAATATTTGTTAAACACGAAAAAATGCAGATTTGCTGCTTTGAGTAGATTCAAAGCTAGTTCCGGCAGTAAATTTGCTATTTTTTTTCTATTTAAACATATAAAAATGATTGCACAATTTTTTTTATATTCTAGGTATATTCCAAATTCTAGCAACAAACACGAAATAAAATGTGTGCTGCACAACAAGGAAATGAATCCCAATTACTTTACAAAAGACTACAATTAATACTAAAATCTAAATCATTCGAAGAAACTTGTATTTTTAGTTAATTTGAAGTAAGTCAACCGGATTTTGTATAAGCAAAAGATGCATTGTGAAGCATACCACTGGCAACGTAACATTTATATCTAAAAATAAATGAAACCCTATTCAACCCCAAAAATCCCAATTCCGAGATTACATAATGTCTAAGCAGAATATGAAAGGTACAACACCACACATCGATAAGGCCTTTTGTGTCTTGGTGCCAGGAACGAACGAACCGTTTTATGGATTTCAGTTCACCTGCCACAGCCTGCTGTGTGCTGTGGCCTCGAGTGATCGGCCTCCAGAGAGACTATACACCAGCACCAGCGAAAATAACCAAAACCAAAGCCTATCGACGTGCATCTCACATTCACAACACGGGACACGGGACGCTAACGCTAAACGTGTGGAACGGCGATCGATCAAACGGTGTGAAAGTGTTTTGTCATTCGTGGTTTCAATGCTGAGTAAGCCAAGTCAAAATATTGCTGATTTTATGGGGCATCCATCATTATATGTTAAAATATTTGATATGCCGATAAATATGTTTAGTTATGGTGGTCATGCTATTCATTTTCCTGACAGAAAAAGACGGAAAATATTGATTAAAAACTAAAAATAAATCAAATGAAAAACACTTGGGTTTGTATCACAAATTAAACAATATTTACTTTATTGTACAATTTCGGATGTTATGCCATCTTCTGAAAATTGTATAATAAAGTGATACTGTATAATTTGTGTCCATTTTATTTTTATAATCATATAATAACATCATTTTAACTTGCCTACTTTTCATGGAGTTATTAAAAAATATGAAATTTATTTTTCTATTTTGTTTGTCCAAATATGCAGGGTAGTGACATTAAGAAATGCCACAATTTTTTAATAGTGATACTGAATTTGAAAACCCGAGTTCGATTCCTGCAACCGGCAAACTTTAGTCTATAAGTACTCCTGTTGCTCCTCCACCACTAACATTTTTAGTCGTGATTTAACAAGTTCACGCGCAAAAATATATCATCTATGGAGATCTGCTACAGAGGAGTTCCATACTCAATACTGGGTAAAATGCATGATAATATAATTATTTATTTATTTATAATATTTTTTTATGATCATGCAACTGATCATCCCTCAAATATTAATTGTAATTTAAATAAAACCATATAGAATCAAGAAAGAATATCAAATAAAATAATAAACATTGCTGTTAATAATCCGATTAATATTTTGTGACATTTGATATTGAAGGCGAAACAATTGAACATTAGAAATTTAATAATAAAACTCTTTCTCTCATTACTCTTATATCAGCAATTTAATTAATTGTTCATATAATAAATTTTGTCTAAAATCTATGATATTTCAACTTATAAGTAAGGGTAAAGGATTTTAATCTTTGGGGCTAGACAAGAAGTTTATTTTAATAAAATATTTAGAATAAATTTAATTTAAAAATGTATAATGTTTTCCCCACATATAATTTTTTGCTTTTTGGGCTATATAACACAAAGGCAATGCGTTGGACTGTGGATTTAAGAACCCGAATTCGATTCATCAGGAAATAAAAATTACTCTTCTAGATCTTCCTCTACTATCATCTTCCAATATCATGATTTAACGGCTGCTAACCGTACTTCACACGTAAAATTATCACCTATCTAGATCTGCTACGACAGACAAAATTCCGCAATTAATAATGGGTAAAAAGCGCCATGATATATTTATATTACGTCGTCTGAATTTTGAATTGCCTAAATAATTTAGTTCAACTAAAAGAAAATATAAACAACAACTATTTGTAGATCATGCCATGAGGTAAGCAATAAAAATGAAGTATTAGATTGGACGCAGGTAAACTGAAGACAAAAGAAACAGTAAAAATTCTTACAATAAAATAAACAAAGCATTGACATATCACTAATTAGTAAGCGACTTTATAACAGATGAGCGTTTAAATGAAACGGGTACATTTCCCTGTAAATTGCAGAGTTTACATTTTTGAAACGGAACACAACGTAGTAATTACAGTCATCAGTGAATTGCAATTAAATATTTTCTGTGTTCTCGGTTAATTTAGCCGTGTTGTCATTAATCTTGCCGGGCTCGTCTCACATGAACACATCTGATAAATATCAGGGCTCTCGGTCATCCATTTGCTACTCGCTACTGTGCAGTCGCAGGTTGGATCTACGATCTATGAACGCTAACGTTGAACGGACTCAAAGCGTGGCCGTATCGGATGCCATTCACTACCACTAGATGGACGTGCCTTCTAGTTACTAGTTTGTTACTTGTTATGTTTATGGAAACTCTAACGAAATTATAATATGCAATAAAGAATGTTCCACAGCTCGTAAGGGAAATGTTTGATTAAGTTATTCGCATGTAAACTACTACATACTTATTATAATTAGAGTTTTTAGATCAAGTTAAAAAGTCTGGAGGAGCTAGACAATTTTTTCTAAAGTTCATAGAAACACTTTTATGGAAGGTAATCTATTAAATAAAGCAGGGGTACCAAACTGGTGGCCCTTGAAACAAATTTCTTGTGATCCTCAACATCTCGAGAACAGATATCAAAAGGGCTTGTAGTTTAATTATTTAAATTTTGGTGTGGAATCATAAAAATTATAGGTTGTAGGATTTGAAAACCCGGGTTCAATTCCCACAGCCGACAAATAATTTTCACCACGATAAACCTACCTCTGTGGCTATCTCTCCACGAATATATTCGGGGGCCGTGATTTGACGGCTGGTAACTGCACTTTACGCGAAAAAATATATCTCTTACCGAAATTTGCTACGAGAGAGTGCCACACCCAATAATGGGTAAAAGGCGTGATGATATATTTATTAATTTTATTGTTTCGGTTGACAGAGACGTTCGTTGTCTTTGGCGCCGCACGAACTTTTTACAAAGAAACCCACTGGAAGACACACACTCCTGAAAGCAAGCCACGATTCTTACTTTTGGCAAAATTTAGAAATACAGGGCCATCTAAATCCTATTTTTTGTGAATTCATATAAATTTTAGGTTACATTGTCGGTGGGTACTATTTTCTTGGCAATACTATTTCTCTGTGGCTTATTTAATTATATTCATGGTTCATTTAGTTCAATTTAT
Organism: Pterostichus niger; assembly: GCA_947425015.1. Lineage (NCBI taxonomy): Eukaryota > Metazoa > Arthropoda > Insecta > Coleoptera > Carabidae > Pterostichus > Pterostichus niger. The sequence continues at coordinate 32,897,660 of OX380341.1, forward strand.
ATGAAATTAAATTTTTCTGTGTGTGACATTTACATGTTTAAAAAAATAATAATTCATTGGTTTACTTTCATATATTCCTATAAAAAAAATTTACAACCTAGTAAAAACAAATTATGATAATAATATTGTTTATTTTTTTAATTGTCATAATCATTATACTCATTATTAATTTCCTTCACTTTCCTTCAATTATAATTTGTATTATCTTTTTTAGTCGAATTTTTTTGCGGTTGACTTCAAGTTCATTTTTATGGAAAATAGTGACATTTACCACCATTAACAAAATATTCAATTTTGTTTGTTTACTTATTTGTAGTATAACATATCATTGTATGTCCACAACATCGTTATAAATTTGATTAAAATGATACGTTTAGTTTTACTCAGCATTTTAAAATATTGTGTGACAAGCTGATGAAGTTATTCCATAAACATAACTTTAAATGTTTGCATATGAATAAAATATTACCGTATAACAGTGTGTACCTATTACTTAGTGGTACATTTAAATTTAAGTATCAAATAAAATTATAGAATCTAAATTGAGTAAAAATAACATGTTCCTAGAGAAATATAATTATGTTAAACGTATTTTGTTTAAGAATTATTTCGAAATTTAAACAATATGATACTTAGCCTTTGCTTAAATAATTTTAAATTCCTATTATCATAATTTAAGTACGAAAAATATAAACAGAATGTCTTAGGAAAATATAGATATGACATAGACGAATAATTTTCATTATTATTGCTTTCCTAGTTACTTTACAGAAAAATTATTCAGAATATTATTTTCTAATTTTAAATTAGTTTGGATATTTCATGTATTTAATTAAGTTTAAAATATGTATGTGGTAGTTAAACATCATACATTTGTTTCAATTTTATGACTAACTTTGTAAATAATAACAATCTTTGAAAACTTTTAATAGTATATTGTAATACTAGTGAGGAAAGGGTTTATTTGCAAAATGAGTATGAAAGTTAAAGAACGATCAAAGCCAATAGTACGAGTTTTGCAATGGCCCTTTCCGACGTGTATTACATAATATTTTACAATACAAGAAATTTAATAATTATTTTATATAAATTAAACGAGTTGTCACGTTTTCTTGGTCACCATGTCACATTGAGTTGTGATAGTAGCCGTTTCTCTCACTTGTGAGGCAAATTATTTACATTCATCACTAGGGAGGGAAACGGTTACTATCACCGTCAGTACGGTAGTGTGGATAGCAATACGGAATTTGAATCCGGAGATCCCGAGTTCGAATCTCACTCAAGCTAAAAATTATATAAACTACTACAGTACGGCTCGGTGAGTGCGGACCCTGTACTGTAATTGGGATTAAGTTCCTGTTGTACAGCGTAACATAAATAATAAATAATAAATAATAATAAATTGAGTGAGGGAAATTGCCATCTTCGCGAATAATTTCGAAAAAAATATTTTAGTATTAATGAAATAACGAATTGTGTTAACGGATTTAGATGCAGAATTTAATCCTTACATCTTTTACTTAAAACATTTTCGTCTAAAGTAATCAGCAAAGCAATGCTATGAGAAAACTTATTTCCCATTCCAATCGCTTATGGCGTGATTTGGATATAATATCTTATTAATATGTCATACTGATTTCTATCCAATACAGTAGGTATAAGTAGCTTGCAGTTCACATGTAGATTAAATTTCGTTACTATTTTTTATTCTTGTATTGAATTAAAATTGAATTCTATAGTGCAAGGATCACAAATTATCAATTTTTATTATATATTTGTTTTAAAAAATACCTATTCATTTCTCAGTTGTTGTTTCTTGATAATGAATTCTAATTTAGGCCTGTAGCATTGCTACTTATTGCAAATTTATGTTGATTATTAATTATTATAATGAGAAGGAGAAAGCGATAATATCTAGGTAATATCAGACAAATTAAAATTATTATATACTGTACACGTTAGACGAGTATAAGTGAAAAATTATGGAGATAATATCAAGATAACTGAGAAGTAATTTAGCTAATTGTGTGTGAAAATAATATTCTGGGAAAAGGTGTAAATGCATGAAGCCACCTTATAACAACAGTTAAAAATACTCTTTACGCCGGCTTTTAATTAAAGTGAAACGTACTTCCCAATCCAACAGCGTAATTACAGTGTAAAATCAAAAGAACTGGACATTAACTTATTATTGTGTTATTAACTCGCCATCATCCAAAAATTGCAGTATCCAAAACTGAACTTTCTCAAAAGAAAGCATAACAGCACATTTAAAATAATTCAGTTGAGTCCTGGCCTGCGTCTCGCCCGTGCTAGATTGTTGCACGCCCATGTATACAGAAGCGTAATTACTAAATGATTGCATGTTTGATAATTGCACTACCTGCACGGTGTACGAGCAGACATCGTTTTGCATGAGGCATATGTGCAAGTTGAGGTTACTCCTTTTAAACTTATCGACCATGTTCTGGTGGTGAGTCCTTTTAGTGATTTAGAGGCCACTCCGCGTGAATACTAATTGAATATCATCTAGTGTCTATTTTAAAATTGCTATTTAAACTATTGTTATACAAATTTTTCATTGACTGTATAATCTGTTTTTAAACAGAAGGATTTTTAATTGTATCTTATAATAAACAACATTTAACCATTATATTTGATAGGTGTTATGAAGAGTGATTTTTGGCGAAAGAAATGCGATATTAATAATTGTGGGACTAAAGTTTTCTGCGCAAATAAACAATTTGTTTAAATAGGTGCTGCATTGAAACTTCTTCTGTCTTTTACATTTACATTATTAGGTGCTTTATACTAAAGTCCCACGAACATTGTACCATAGTCGAAGGGTGGGTGTAAGGTAGCAGATATGTTTTGAGCATATAGAACATATGTTGAATGAAATTTTAGTGAATTTGGTGAAATTGAGGGTACAAAATTTTATGGATAACCTAGAATGAAATATAGTATTATTTCGCTTTGTTGATTAGTGATTGTTACTTTTTGTTTAGTGATATATTGTTTCGTTACTATAGTTTCATAACCTTCATTGCAGTGAATGAACGCTACAAGCATAAATTTCAGAGAGCTGCAATTTATTGAAAGTCTCGAAAACCCCAACAGACATAATATAACATCGATATTTATTTGAGTAGTACTAAACATCTACCAACTAAGTTGATTTTGTTTGAAACAAAGTTATAAATATCCTCGTAGATTCCTCAAATATTTTCAAAGTAGAAAATAATTTGAGTAGAAGAGCATTTAATTAAAATTCAAAGTTCCTTTAAATATTTACTTTTTAAAATGAAGTAAGTATAAAATATAATGACATAATGTAATAAGTCACATATTTTGGTTTAATTTATAGATTTTATCGGTTGATGCCCCTGATTTGGATTTCGATTTTATTGGTATTACAAGTAAATTTATGTGGACTCATCTGGCAACCAGCATGTTCATATCATCACAAATTTCTGTATGGATTATATTCTACAAACGACAAGAATATGTCACAAAATTACTCACTTGTTTTTATGAAATGTATATTTGGTTTATTTAGAATAAAAATCTTTGAACAAAATCTATTTAATTATTTGTATTATAGTAAATAGGTAGTTCTAACATAATTTTAAATTATGACAGTAATTAACATATGTACATACATACATAACATCATTGTATTTTTCCTATCAAATACAGCAGCCTAGAAACATTTTCTAAACATTTATTCATTAGATTCATTAGAGTGTTCACCTGCAATTGTGTGGAGTTCACCTTCAATTTTCTTATCTTTTTTTCTTCATTTTTAGTTTTTACTATACGGTGTCTAACTGCAATTGTGTTAAATGTATTTTTAAACAAGCGCAGGGGATGCTGCATTCATTTTTAATAGATTCGTTGTTAGAGAAGTGGGCGTAAGTAAAGATTTACGAAACAGCGAATAGATGGATATTTGTTGCGTGATGATGGATTTTGGTTGTGAGGAAAGACAGAAGAAGAAGTGTTAATGTGGTCGAAACGAGTATCATGTGTCAAGATGAGAATGTTGACGGGTTCGTGCTACCCCATTTAATGGGATATAGCGTGATGTTATGTATGTATGTAAAATCGATTTTAAGCAATTTAATTTTTTTAATTACTTGCTGAAGGAAACCCCTTAGATTTTTTTAGATTTTAGGCCAATTTTCTCTAAAATTCGTAATCGTAGGAATATTGTACTTACATATATATATTTTTACCCACTGAATCCAGTTGTAAAATCCTTAACTTCAAATGTCTTCCAGTTTTAGAAATAATGGTAAAAACATTTTTTTTAATTTTTGTGGAAATTCGAGAAAAAATTAAATTGCTGAAACTTTATTTATAAGTTAACTGAAACCCGAGAAATTCATTGCAGAATTTAGCTTTTCCGAAAAATACACCATAAAAAAAATATATTTAAATATGAACATCCAGACATGCGAAATCCGTTGACAGTGTTAATGAGAACACACCTACAATTATTTATCTCAGATACTAGACAGGTCAACTTGATCAAGTCATACAAGATTCGATATCCTTTCAAATCTCGTTGGTTTTCTGGTCAAAATTACTACAGCGTACAAGGTTGTTCGCTGCACCGTCTCAAGTACTCACATTTGCAATATCACAACAACACCATCATTCAATTCACCTTATATATGCAAGTATAACTCACCGCTAAACTATCCTAAATAACTCTCGAAACTCTAACAAGCACTAACACTATCACCAATACCTTACTTATTACTCATTTTAATAAAAATGATGATATAGGCTAAATAATAAAATTAATGAGATTAAACCAGATTTATGGGGTATGTGTGAATATACAAGAAGACCTCGCGTCTAAATTCCACTGGTATATGGTGTGTATGAGGTTGAGAAAAATGTTATTCTAAAGGTAGGTGTAAGGTAGCTGATATATTTTGAGCATATAGAACAATTATGTTGAATGAAATTTTAGTTAATTTGGTGAAATTGAGTGTAAAAAATTGTAGAATGAAATATATAATTTCGTTTTGTTGATAAGTAATTGTTACTTTTTGTTTAGTGATATATTGTTTCGTTACTATAGTTTCATAACCTTCATTGCAGTGAATGAACGCTACAAGCATAAATTTCAGAGAGCTGCAGTTTATTGAAAGTTTCAAAAACCCCAACAGATATAATATAACATCAATACTTGTTTGAGTAGTACTAAACATCTACCAAATACATTGATTTAGTTTGAAACAAATTTATAAATATTCTCGTAGAATCCTCAAATATTCTCAAAGTAGAATATAACTTGAGTAGAACAGCATTAAATCAAAATTCAAAGTTCCTTTAAATATTTACCTTTTTTCACAAAGTTAAAATGAAGTAAGTATAAAATATAATAACAAAAAATAAGTTACATATTTTGGATTAATTTATAGATTTTATCGGTTGATGCCCCTGATTTGGATTTCGATTTTATTGGTATTACAAGTTAATTTATGTGGACTCATTTGGCAACCAGCATGTTCATATCATCACAAATTTCTGCGTGGATTATATTCTACAAACGACAAGAATATGTTACAAAATTACTCACTTGTTTTTATGAAATGTATATTTGGTTTATTTAGAATAAAAATCTTTGAACAAAATCTATTTAATTATTTATATTATAGTAAATAGGTAGTTCTAACAGAATACAGCAGCCTGGAAACATTTTCTAAACATTTATTCATTAGATTCATTAGAGTGATTATCTGCAATTGTGTGGAGTTCACCTTCAAAAACAAGCGGAGGTAGATACTTCTCTTTTTGATTCATTTTCTATTTTTACTATAGTGTCTAACTGCAATTATGTGGAAATCAGTTTCAAAAACAAGCGCAGGTAGTTACTCCCATCCTTCCTCATCTTTTTTTCATCTTTTTCAGTTTTTACTATGCAGCGTCTAACTACAATTGTGTTAAATATATTTTTAATCAAGCGCAGGAGATGCTGCCTTCATTTCTTATAGATTCGTTGTTAGAGAAGTGGGCGTAAGTGAAGATTTACGAAACAGCGAATAGATGGATATTTGTTGCGTGATGATGGATTTTGGTTGTGAGGAAAGAAAGAAGAAGAAGTGTTAATGTGGTCGAAACGAGTATCATGTGTCAAGATGAGAATGTTGACGGGTTCGTGCTACCCCATTTAATGGGATATAGCGTGATGTTATGTATGTATGTAAAATCGATTTTAAGCAATTTAATTTTTTTAATTACTTCCTGAGGGAAACCCCTTAGATGTTTTTAGATTTTAGGCCAATTTTCTCTAAAATACTTAATCGTAGGAATATTGTACATATATATATATTTACCCACTAAATCCAGTTGTAAAATCCTTAAGTTCACATGTCTTCCAGTTTTTTTTTCATTGTTGTGGAAATTCAAAAAAATTCAAAATTGCTGAAACATTATTTATAAGTTAACTGAAACCCGAGAAATTCAATGCAGAATTTAGATTTTCTGAAGGCTACACCATAAAAAAAATTATATTTAAATATGAATATCCGGATATGCGAAATCCGTTGACAGTCTTAATGAGAACACACCTACAATTATTTATCTCATATACTAGACAGGTCAACTTGATCAAGTCATATAAGATTCGATATCCTTTCAAATCTCGTTGGTTTTCTGGTCAAAAATAACTACAGCGTACAAGGCTGTTCGCTGCACCGTCTCAAGTATTCACATTATAACTCACCGCTAAACTATCCTAAATAACTCTCGAAACTCTAACAAGCACTAACACTATCACTACTACCTTATGCCTATGGCACACTGGTCGATGAGCGTCGATGAGCATCGATGAGCTCTTCGATGAAACAACAGAACGCACCCGTCATCGACGAAAATTAGAGGCTCCTCTATTTCCATCGAAGAGCTCATCGATGAAACGAACGTATCTCATTTCACTCGTATCTTTTGTGTCTCACTTCACGTTAGCATATTTTTGAAATTTAGTTTTTCTTTCCCAACTTTAGAAGCTTTTATTGTTTGTCAATGAAGAGTGCGTTCTGTTGTTTCATCGAAGAGCTCATCGATGCTCATCGACGCTCATCGACCAGTGTGCCAGAGGCATTACTTATTACTCATTATAATAAAAATGTTGATATAGGCTAAATAATAAAATTAATGAGATTAAACCAGATTTATGGGTTATGTGTGAATATATAAGATCTCGCGTCTAAATTACGCTGGTACATGGTGTATATGAGGTTGAGAAAAATGTTATTCTAAAGGTAGGTGAAAGGTAGCTGATATGTTTTGAGCATATAGAACAATTATGTTGAATGAAATTTTAGTTAATTTGGTGAAATTGAGGGTAAAAGGTTGTATGAATGACCTAACTAGAATGAAATATCGTATTATTTCGCTTTGTTGATTAGTGATTGTTACTTTTTGTTTAGTGATATATTGTTTCGTTACTAAGGTTTCATAACATTCATTGCAGTGAATGAACGCTACAAGCATAAATTTCAGAGAGCTGCAATTTATTGAAAGTCTCGAAAACCCCAACAGACATAATATAACATCGATATTTGTTTGAGTAGTACTAAACATCTACCAACTAAGTTGATTTTGTTTGAAACAAATTTATAAATATCCTCGTAGATTCCTCAAATATTTTCAAAGTAGAAAATAATTTGAGTAGAACAGCATTAAATTAAAATTCAAAGTTCCTTTAAATATTTACTTTTTAAAATGAAGTAAGTATAAAATATAATGACATAATATAATAAGTCACATATTTTGGTTTAATTTATAGATTTTATCGGTTGATGCCCCTGATTTGGATTTCGATTTTATTGGTATTACAAGTAAATTTATGTGGACTCATCTGGCAACCAGCATGTTCAAATCATCACAAATTTCTGTATGGATTATATTCTACAAACGACAAGAATATGTCACAAAATTACTCACTTGTTTTTATGAAATGTATATTTGGTTTATTTAGAATAAAAATCTTTGAACAAAATCTATTTAATTATTTGTATTATAGTAAATAGGTAGTTCTAACATAATTTTAAATTATGACAGTAATTAACATATGTACATACATACATAACATCATTGTATTTTTCCTATCAAATACAGCAGCCTAGAAACATTTTCTAAACATTTATTCATTAGATTCATTAGAGTGTTCACCTGCAATTGTGTGGAGTTCACCTTCAATTTTCTTATCTTTTTTTCTTCATTTTTAGTTTTTACTATACGGTGTCTAACTGCAATTGTGTTAAATGTATTTTTAAACAAGCGCAGGCGATGCTGCCTTCATTTCTTTATGAATTCGTTGTTAGAGAAGTGGGCGTAAATGAAGATTTACGAAACAGGTGTACAGGAGCGAATGGATGAATGTTTGTTGCGTGATGATGGATTTTGGTTGTGAGGAAAGAAAGAGTTCGTATGGAGGAAGTGTTAATGTGGTCGAAACGAGTATCGTATGTCAGGATGAGAATGTTGATGTGCACTGATGCTCTATGAATGTTTCAGGGGTTCGTGCTACCCCATTTAATGGGATATAGCATGATGTTATGTATGTATGTATTCATCATGCAATTAATATTCCTTAATTTCGATTAAACGGAAATAGAAATTCACAAAAGATATTATTTTAATTTCATATGTGAGTCCTTAAAAACTGCTCTGAATATTTAATCAGACTAATCGAAAATACAAACTTCATCTACAGTGTAATTTAATTAAGGACGACAAGAACATACCTAAAAGATATTTCGCTTACAGAACAGACTTTGCAAGATACTCGGAACCAATATCTTCACCCGTCTCCCGTCACCCATCTGACATTGTTAAAAAGAGTTAGCGATACCGCAAGCGTAGCACGAGGGTAATGGACTCGAAAGATCAAATAGATTTAATTAACCGTGCAGTTAGGCGATAGAATTTAAATTGAACTGGAAGTTGTTGCTGTTCAAGTCTTGTTAATGATTTTATTAGCAGTGAAACAAAGCCGACGTTTTAAAGTATCTGCATAGGCATGCTTTGTTCACTCAATGACGCGTTAGAGAGGTTTGTTGTTCAAAACTTCACTTAAAGTCCCCCTTAACCTTTGACACTGAAATATTTTTGGTGTGTCCATGCACTGCAATTAGACATTTCTATGAATCATGTAATGCAGTTTTGTACACATGACGACAACAATTTTTATGAAGGAAAAATACTTTTGAGGAATGCAATTTCAATTATTGCAAATTATCGATGTTTGAAAAGTACGCTTTCATTTAGCAGATCTCGGTAAGTGATATATTTCCTCGCGTGTAGAGCGGTCACCAATCGTCAAATCACAGCCACCAAAGATGTTTGGGGAGGGGGAGCCATCATCTGTGGCGCTACAGCCCAAATCGGGCCTGGGCCTACCTGACACACCAAGCCGCAGATTTTATACTGCTGTACTGCCGGTTTTCGTAGTCAAATGCTACATTATTTAAGGCGTATAAGTGACTAGCTTATAGCGCCCGAGTGTGATAAATACATGTAACTGTATTTTATATTTTACGACAAATCACACATTGTCGACAGGCGGATTCGAACTGACGAACCTGTGCCTTAACACGCTCGGCCTGTCAGAGGTAGATTTAATTTGGTAAAAATGGGAAAGGTATTTATTCCTATTAATTTTATGGGGTAGGTGGCTCAGTGGTATCGAGTCGGCCTGTGGATCTTGAGAACCCTGGTTCGATCCTCACAGCCGACAAACAATTTTCACCAATTTAAATCTACCCCTGTGGCTCCCCTTCCACTAATATCTTTGGGGGCCATGATTTGACGGCTGGTAACCGCATTTCACGCGAAAAATATATCACTTACTGAGATCTGCTTAGGCAGAGTGCCACACCCAGTAATGGGTAAAAGGCGTGATGATATATTTTATTTTTTATTTTTAATTTATAATTTTAAATAAATATATAACATCAAGCTATATCTTATAAACAGGGATAGCACGAATCCCTGAATCATTCCCAGAATATCCACTCATCAGATTTATCAAAGAATCAGTCTCATCCTGACACATCATTCTCTCTTCAACTACACTAACGTTCCTTCTGTACAAGCTCATTAATTCCTCACAGTCTGAGTCTTTCATCGCACAAATAATCTTTAATCACACTCATCCATTCGCTTCCATACATCTATAGTTTGTACTTAAATTAAATGAGAGAAACTATTTAAAATTAAATAAATATTTCAGTAGGTATATTGTTTTTCGTGTTATACTTTTAAAATAAAAAATGTACCCCTGTGGCTTCCCCACCACTATTATCAACCGCACTTTACGCGAAAAATATATCACTCACCGAGATCTGCTTAGGCAGAGTGCCACACCCAATAATGGGTAAAAGGCGTGATGACATATTTATTTACTTTTAAAAAATAGCTGCAGAATTTCGTTTTTATTTTCTAATTTAGTAAATTTCCATATATAAGTACATTATCGTGTTTCCCGTTAAGCTTATTACACTTCGCTTGCTAAAATTAATTACTTTGCATTATCTCAGTATATCACGTTACACTTATCAAGTTCTAGCACTTGACTTGAAGGTAGGTGTAAATCTTTCCCTTCGTTTCATTATTACAGTAATCATTTTTCCACTGATTATACACAAAGCTTCAAGCTTTGTTTTAAATTTTAACTTGCCACAATCTGTAACACAATATTTACTAACCCTATTTATTTTTATCGTGATGTGTCCAGTTGTTCATGTAGAGTTATTGTTAATTATTGGTATTTGCATGTAGTTAACATATAAATAATAGTTATTTATGATACAAGTGTGTGAAGTAAGGCTTTTATACATGTGTTGCTGAGTTTAAGGCTTGAGCCGGAGACGAGTGCCTTAATCGCAAGGAGAGCATAAAAGCCCTTCACATACTCCTATCATACAATATTTTATCTACGAACTAATTAGCAAAAAGAAAGTCAACAAATGCAATTTATTAGATAATTATTTTAGATTTATATTAATTGTTAAAATTGTACAGTTACTTTTGTTATCAATTACAATATTACAATCTACAATATATTATTTATTTCTTATCGATAAGACTGAACAATTGCAATTTAATGACGTATAAATACAAAATGAACAAAATCATAGACAAAATCACTCAATTTGATGATTGTTTATTATATATTATTGCAAGGTTATTTGTTTATTATTTGTCGTTGCTAGATATTTGTTAACTGAAATCGTTTAATAATGAAACTCCTATTTAATTTACATTGGTCTTTTATGCACGATTTGGTATTTTTACACACAAATTATTTGATTATACCACTTCACACATAATAATGTATTTAATAATGTGTTTATTTTAGTATGTGAATATATAAAAATATTTAATTTACGATCATTTATAAGTAGATTTATTAAAAGTAACTACCAATTATTTTTTAACTGAAAAATGCATATATCTCCCTCCCTGAGGGTGACGAAGACATTAGAGAGTGTCACCGAATGTTACTTACAAATTTAAAAAATTATGTGTTAAGAATTTATTAAAAGCTAAAAGCAAATTACAATTAATTCCATAAACTTTAATACCAACACACGAAGGTTTCTAAGAAACTATACAAAAGTTCTTAATGGGCAGTTTTTCCTTTATTAATTTTTCTAATCGTGGTTCTATTTTTGCAACGCACATGATGAAATTAGCTTCTTACAAACTTCCATTTTGTTCACACAAAAGTAAAGGAGTTGCGAAATAATTTACTTGTGATTTTGGCCTTCAAAGGGGTCAATCAATTTGAAAACCACTGGTTTAAAATAATTTAGAAATATTTGACAAAAATGTATCAGGCAAGTTTTAAATTGAAATTTAATATGTTTCAATACATTCAGTTTTCTTTAATTATTATTATGCCCTACATTAATTTGATTGAATTTGCATTCAAATGCTACATCCTAGATATGACTCAGTTAATACTAAATAGCCACTAACTACAAATTTATTTGTATCTGGATTCACTTACTTTATCTAGAGAGCAGCTGTTATTTTGCTTGCATCTGGATATCCTATGTAAATGTTGATATGTTGTATTTGTAAATCACTATCACTACACTAATCGTAAACGGACAAGTTTCACAAATAAGTCGTATTTTCACTTTTATCATATATACACTAAAACTTATTAAAATAACATAAATTGATGCACACACTACGAATAACCGCACACAACTAAACTAGCTCGTTTTAGTTAAAAGAAATATGCCAATAAAATCGGAAGTTACGTAGGAACAGGTTCGTTAATTTATCTTGCTTGGGCTTGCATAGCAGGCAATTAAAAATACCTAAATATATTTGAACTAATGAATAAATTTCAGTATTATTCAGAATTATAGTATTTTAAGCAAACACTGACATAAATTTAAAAATATTTGAAATAAAAATGGTACAAATATTAATTATATCTTTAATCTTTTATTATTATTTCTCGTTGTTGTAGATTGAAAATGGTCAAAATATTGTGCCAAAAAGTAGCCACATGAATTGAAAATTTTAATTCTTTAAAATTATCTTTCCGCTAAAGCCTGAAATGCATTTAATAATTATAAAATTTTAACGTTGAATGAACATCTAAGTCGTAAAATTTTTCAAGTAAGCGTAGAAACTATTGTTATTTTTATTAATAACAGTAGTTTAAATAATAAAGGAGTAAGGTTCACTATTGTTTGTCGAGAGCGTAGATTGAATTCTGAGGGCGTAGCCCTAGGGATGCAATCGCTTGAGGCAAATAATAACGATCTTTACTGACGTTATATACAATATTTTATATATAAACGGAAAAAAAAATTATTTAACAAATGACACTTGGCACTGCCAATGCTCTTGAAACACTTTATTTCCCTATGGAGTACTTGTCATTTTTATTTCCCTATGGAGTACTTGTCATTTTTATTTCCCTCGGTAAATAATGAAACCCAAGTAATGATTTTAATAAAAATAAAGTTAACATTATTTACCACTTGTATATAAGTAAATATAGGTATTACTACCTATATTTATAGATTGCCTTAAAATTTGCAGATAATATAACAATTTTTTTATATAAGAAATAAATATTGTTAATGTAACTTCACCTGCTAAATTATAAAAATAAAAACAATGAGTAAAAAAGAACTGAGACTAATTAAATATAAGTTATATGCCAAGTTTATATTTATTGATGTTCCGAGGATCACAAAATGAGAACTTTGCACGTGAATCAGGTTGCCTTTGACATGAACTAGCGGCAAAGCAATTAAAATTAGCTCTAGGCTTGTCAGTAATGTAACACGTACCCATGTACGTACTATGCATCTGTCGGAGTCATCAACAATATTTTAATGTTATTTTGCATACTATTCTTTGCAAGCACAAAGTATTTCAATAAAAACCTACTAATTTATAATATTTATTACGAATCTCTTTAATCAAATATGTAATTTATCATATAATCTTTTTTTATATGTTGGTACAAATACACATTTCGACATTTTTAGTGATTATTTAGTATATATATATATATATATATATATATATATATATATATATATATATATATATCTGTTTCCCTCCGAGCGAAACCTCCACACTCTTGGAAAAAAGTGCCTGGATTCACCACTGAAAATAAGTATTTCGTTACGATTGCTTCCCTAATTACTTTACAGAGAAAAATAATGAAATGATTGTTTACAATATTAAATCCGGTTTCTAAATCAGTCTAGTATTATATTTTACTTAATTAGTTACTGTTAAAATCAAGTTTAAAATATATATGTGGCAGTTGAAAATTATGCTTTTGTTACAATTACTTTACTGACTATATAGATAATATCAATTTTGAACAACTGTTAAAATAAATTTTTGCAAACGAAATGAGTTAAATGAATTGTGTTACTTGATTTAGATGCAAAATTATATTCTCTACAACTTTGATTTGAAATATTTTCCTGTGCAATAATCAGGGAAACAATGGTAGTGGAAAACACATTTTCCAAGTTAATCGCTTAATGCAGTTTACTATTTATTTCCTCTAATACTCTACAATATATAAAAATATAATAAATAAATATATCATTATGCCTTTTACCCATTATTGGCTGTGGCACTCTGTCGTAGCAGATCTCGGTTGATTGATATATTTCTTCGCGTGAAATGCAATTACCAGTAGTCAAATTATAGTCCCCGAGGATATTAGTGGAAGGGAAGTCACAGGGTTGGTTTTAATGTGGTGAAAATGGTATGTCGGCTGTGGGAATTGAACTCGGTTTCTCAAATCCACAGGCTGATTCGGTAATACTGAGCCACCTACCCCAAAAATACAAAGTGAAAATGTAAAATTAATGCAAGTATTTAGATACGGAATAGTAACTGTTTTCTACGAAATTTATTGTAAATATCCACTCCTATGATATTAGGAGAATGTCTAGTATATATGTATTATTTACTTTAAATATTTTTATTAGTATTTTTGAAAGTAAATACTTCATGTAAATCAAATTAAATTATACAGAGAACAATTAGGATACCGCCAGGATTTGATCCTGGGACATATGTACTCCAGGCATATGCTTTAAACAAACTTAGCTACGGTCGCTATGTCATTCAAATCTGCTTCCAATTTTTCACTCTATTTTGTTATGTGTTATATGCAGTCTCGATCCCCTGACTCTTAAACTAAAAGATTTGACAAAATGTCGTTTGCAGTGACACTATTATTTAAGGAGAATAATAACCAATTGAAATATTTAATTAGTTTTTCTTCTTTTTAAGTAAAGTATATAACCTGAATTCATAGGTTCCAAGTCTTCTTCCTCTGTATAATTTGATTTGAATTTTGTTTTGTAACATTCGTTAGGCAGGACAGTATAACCTTAAGTTTTTTATGCTACATATAAATATGAAATTGATACCAACATCGTTTGATTTGCAAACAAATGATTTTCATTATTAAATGATTAGCTTTCTAACTATTTCAGACATTCAATATGGATAAAAAGTATAAAACTTCTGTATCAAGAAGAAAATTTATTGTAACAAGAAACTGCTAGAAAACTTTTCACTCATAAAATGTTAGCGTAAATGTGGGGAACGTTCAGCAAGTGCGCACAGAGCCCAAAGTTTCATCTATGTGCTGACACGTATTCGTGAGAATCTAACAAGGCTGATGAAATGGTTTATCGATCAGCTCGCGCCTCCGATCAGGCTGACGTTGCCGCCGCCACCACCGCAAGCCCCTCGTTGTTCCCCTTGCTGCACGGCCTACACAGCAGCCCCCCAAGTACACACGCTCACCCCCAAACAACCCCTGCCGCACTGCCATCATATCTAGAAGCCTACACTGAAATATTCGTGCATGGAATTTGCAACGGCTTTACTGTAATATTCAGTCGAGATGCAGGTTTAGGATTTTGATTAATATGGACAAGTGTGATATTGTTTTTATTTAATTCAATCTGTTTTGTTTCCACTAAAAGATTCTCATAAAATTTAAATCGTAAAACATTAATTAACAGCCAATAGAAACATTGTATTGAGCATGGTTACTATGGTAATATATTTTTTTTGAAACTTTTTATACTTGACTCACTTAAACAAAATTAATAGTGAAAATGTTTTCGTGTCAAAAATGTCAGTTAATTCATATCGGAGAATTGTTTATCGTGCATTCTAACAACGTAATCTGCACAAGAGAAACAGGAGTGCAGGTTAATGCGTTGTTGAAATGCACTCAAAAAAACATTCCGGAAAGAATAAATGCTCCAAGGAGACTATAAGTGAAATTAAGCTCACATAAAATAGATTAACTACTAATTAGACTCAATTTTAACTCCTTTTCTAAGTCATATAAAAATATATAATATTAAGGGGTAAGGCCACTCTAGAATTTTTTAAAAATGAATATTTTTTTTATTTGCTTAAATTATAGTTTAAACCCTTAGGAATAAGGAACAATTAATTTAAATGCCGCGCGGAAGTATTTCAGAGGAAAAAAAGCATATATCTATTAGTACTAGTATTTATATAGATATATGACTCGAAACTTTAAACGCGTTTTTCTCGAAATCATATTTTCAAAATTGGGCGAAAAGAAATCTGAAATACTAATTGATGGATCGTGCTGAATCTTTTTATTTTTTATTCTAGATATAAAATACTAAAAAACTACGAGGGCTTTTTTTTTAAGTGCTTCATTCGTTTTTTATGGTCGTTTTTATACAGAAATTTAGTCCCGAATAATGAACTTTTTTTCAAACGTGCGCCATTTTGTTAAAAATCAAAATTTTCAAAATCCGGCCCGTAGTTTTTTAGAGTATACATCAGAGATTAAGAAAACATATCCCTTTTTGATCCAGGTCTATTGCTGTTCCCGGAATGTTTTCGCCCGATTTGCCCTACGCGCCGAGAGGAGTCGCCATTTTTTTAAATTTCTGACGACAATTTTGAATATTTTCTTTAAAAAAATTTTTTAAATAAAGTTTAAAGAGCACTCAATAAAGATCCAAAAACAGTTCTTAAGCAGCACGTTTAGATTTCGTTAAAAAAATCTTGAAAATTACCCTTTTTTTCCTTGACTAGAGTGGCCTTACCCCTTAAGTTACTAATCATTATTATGTATTTAATTTATAGTTATTTACGTAACAAGACTTGAAAGTGACACTTTACTGGATGAACAAGCATATTGACACTTTCAGGGTGTGTTATAGATAATATTTTTTGCGATTATCAATGACGAATTAAAAAATATTTGCGCAAATTAAATAAACTATCACCATGGATACATTCATTCTCTGATCTCTTTTTACAATATAGAAATCGGTAATATTTTGCAAATCTTTCTGGTAGTACTTTCCGATTTAAATCGGTAAAGATGGATTTTACAATTTTAAAAATGATCAGAAAAGGTTAATTTTCTAGGGGATGACGAAAAAAGATATTATATCATGAATTATTTAGTTGTAGTATATTATGTAATTAAATTCGGGAAGTTCACTTTTCCTACGTGTTACACATATTATCTTTTATTCGATCGAATGATATTAAAATAATAATAATAATTTTATTATAATTTATAAACGTTACTTTTTCGGTCTAAATCGATAATGTTTTTCCCATGCTATATTTATTGTTGTCCAGCAACAATTTTAAAGTATCAGAAGATTGTTATATTTCGTTCAATGGAATAAAAAAAATGTATTAGAAAATAAAAACTATGGAGAAAATAATATAACACGACAAATAAATTGTCAGAAAATATTCGATATATTCGAATTGATATATTTAGCGATTGTTTATTTTTCTGAGCCAGATTAGCGATCGACCACTTATTCATGATAATTTTAGATCATTTGTTTTCAAACTGTATAATTATTGTACGCAACCTTATTCTAATTTATATCTTCATTTTGAGAATTTTTTTTACTCGTCATGGAACTTTGAGATGAGATTGAAATTAACTATATCTCGGTATGTATTCTATTTTTATGTTAATAAACAGCTTAATTTTTTGCATGAAATACGCTACTCATATTATAAAGGATTGTTCTTGAACGCATTTATTTCTATGCAATTATAACTCCGCTCACGAACAAAACCCGTCAATAGTACAAAACAAAACGTCGACACATTCGTCAGATATCATTCCAAGTCTTGTACCACCCACTCATTCTTACCCTTCCTTGTTCAATTTCTCGGCAGGCGAGGGCTGGGGGCAGCGGACAGTGAAGTTCCGTTCTGCAGAAAGAAGCGACGAGCACCGCAGCAGCTCACATGCGAGCGGCGGCGACGGTGGCGGTGGCGGCGGCTGAAGGAATTGCAGTGTCGCGTTCAAGTGATTGATTGTGTTTCGGCGGAAGACAGAGCCAGTGCCGGCCGCGGCGGCGACGGCGGTGGCGGCACGAACATTGGGGGCGGCCGACCCTCCGCTCAGCACAACTCGCATGTGGGAGTGATGTGTGCGTGTGTGAATCACGAGTGCTCGGCCATTTTATTAGCGACTGGATTCGGTTGATGGTCATGAGATGTTTCATGTTTTTGCTGTTGATGGGAAGCTTAATGGAAGACTATAATAATGGTTTTTCGCTTGAATATAGGCCAATGCAATTATACTCAAACAATTATTTTCTTTTTCAATAAGATATCTTTGTTACTTTATTACGATTATATAACTCATAATAAAATCAACCAATCATGCTTAAGAATCATCCTTGGTCCTTGACCACGTGGTATAATCACTTTTATTTTACAAACTTTTGCCTACGCTCTAAAAAATTGCTACGTCTAATAGTTATTCATGTGACCAGCGCAGTAAATTAATTTTTACAGGCTCCAGTGATTCTAGTAAAAATATATTGCAAGCGTGCCGCGTATAATGTTTCACTTCCACCTTCACATCGTTATTCAGAAATAAATAATTTTAAATAATGGACTTCGATGGCGATATTCTTGCAGTTCAAGAAAATATACAAAATATTGCAGATGCTGCAAGTAATAATTTTTAAATAGTTTAGATTAGTTGTTTTTTTATGAGCCTTGTAAAATTTTACATGTCTCTTCTATGAGCCTGTAAAATTTTACATGGCTACGCGCTGTAATTATTCATTTACTTAGTTACCATAAATACCCATAATTGTCATTTACATAGAAGATGGAAATAAATTCAATTCATGCTATTGGAAACAAATTTACTATAAATGTATGTATACACTCAAAGGGGGTTAGTTTAACACTACAATTTACATTAGTGTTTTGATAAAAATACATTAATAACTAGCGTTATTATTTCACAATTAAGATATATACAATACAGAATTTTACTAAAATATAGCATAATTATTTAAAATATGAGTTCTGAAAGCTTCTTGCAATTTTTATATAACTTTTGTTGACGCTATTAAAATTGATCTGAAATTCTAATGCGTTACCATGAAGCTATTTACTGTAGTAAGAAAGCTTTAAGATATATAATTCTTAAATTGTTCATCCTCGTCCACAGAATCTGGACCAAGTAATTAGTTTGAAATCAACATCGAAATGTATTCGACTCACGTAATTTCGTTTGATTTACTCACACATCTCACTTAAACAGACATCGTTCAAATAATAAAAAAGCGAGTCTTAACTACTTGCCATTCATTTCACAGAAGAACCCGAGAACGAAACCCGACCTCGGCCCGAAAACTTTTCATTCCTTCAGCGGTGCCGTGAAAGAAAATGATAAATTCGAACCAGAGATTATTTAAAAGAGGAGTGAATTGCATTCATAATCTCAAAGCGGAGCCTAAATTTAGATAAATTTACGTTTGATATGTCAGGCGATTTATCAAGAGTGGCGGCGGTGGCGGCGTTGTCTAACGGCGGCGGCCGAACGCGGTAAGCGGTAACTAATGATGATTTCAATGACAAACCCGCCACTTGCCATCTCCCGTGGATCGTGGTTGTACCTCAGATCCGATGATACCGATGTTTTTATTGCTCTACTTTCTTAGCAATTCATCATTCGCCAATTGGCAGAGGTATGATTCGCTGCAAGGAGAATTCACCACTTTTATTTCAAATATGTTTTAACAGTGACATTTGGATTTCGCTAAATACTAAATATCTTGAATTACGAAATATTTGAAATAATATATAAATCTACAATTGATACAATCCTCTGTACAATAAGATCTTAATACTAATTACTAAAGCCCGGATTTTTAGGCAATTGCCTAGATTCAAATTTTAATATACTTCAGACAATTTCGTTTTTCTATACACAGGTAATATGTTTACGTGTAATGGAAGGTTTTTTTTTCGTGCCTTAGAGCCTATTTTTTCTATATTTTGGTTATTGTGCCTATTTTACCTTATACAGCCTATTTTGCCCATTTTTGTTGCCTATTCTAACTTTTATTGAGCAGACAAGGTTTATCATCTACTTCGTTGACTAATTCAGCACTCGACAAAGTGTTTCAACCTAATCTAAAATATTTAAAGTACTTACTTTCATCAAGTTTTTGTGTGTGAATTTAAAATGCCAAAAGAAAAAACATTTTTTACTCAAAATTTTACGTGGCAATTCAATTGTGTCTTTGCCATTAATCAATGGAGCAGAGGTAACTTTAGACGATATGGCTAAATATAAGAACGCCCCTGTCACATTTTGTGATGTCTAACGAAGTTTTCAGCTTACAAGCAAGTTCTGACTGACCGAAGACAGTCCCTTTCCGAAAATTTCATAGAGCAATAGCTCGTAATATTACGTGAATTAAAGTATACTACATAATTTGAATTTGCATAATAGTTTATAAAATGAGAACCCTACATTATTATTTTTCAGATTGCGTAAATTTTTGTTTAAAATGATTATTTTTTTCTAACAAAGAGTAGATACGAGTACCAATATTAGAAAAAGGATTTGTTTATTTTTTTAAAACAAATTATTTACATTTAGGCTGCCTAAAATCCCGCCTATTTTAGAGTAATTACCGGCCTATATGCCTGCTTATTTGGGTGTTTTTAAGGGCCTAAATATCCGGGCTTTACTAATTACAGTACAAAATTCGATCTCACTTAGCCGCAGTGTGGTAGTTCATAGCTTGAGTGGAATTAGAATTCGAGAGCTTTGGATTAAAATGCCACATCCCTGAACTTTACATCCTGTTATATTCTCAGATACTTTTGTTTTTACATCAAGACAGGAAATTATAGTTATCTCTTTGTTGTCCAATTTTTTTTTTAAATCTACTCAATGATATTTCAATGTCCCAATCACAAAATATATTCAGATTTTGCTAGTAATATCTGGACGGCAAATACAGATTATTGTGAAGAAAATAGAGATAATTCTTAATAGAGTTGTGCACTCCTTCGACTCTTGATTAAGAATCGCTGTTCTATACAACATAAATTCTAAATCGAGTGAAGTAAAATTCAGGGCTGATGTGAGCGACAATCGAATTATCGACATTCTATAACTGTACTATGGTATTAGGGAGCATATTTCTATTTAAAATAAATAAAGTGTGCGCAAGAAGCAAAGTATTCTAGACTTTTTAGATATTTAAACTTAGTATCAGAGATAAGAACGTAAAATTCATGATTGAATGGTGTAAATATATTAAACGTACAACGCAATCACCGGGAATTGTAACCCAGAAAATATGTGAACTAAAGTGTAATTTCATCTAATCTTGACAAAATTATGACCAATGTTAATAAGTAAATTAGGTAATATTGATACCAACAAAATGTTGACAGATTTTGATTTGGTATACTGTCATTTGAATTATGAAAACATCTCTTCTTTTGTTCTATTGCTGTAAGCCAGTGTTTCTCAAAGTATGGATACGCATATACCTACGAGGGTAACGCAATATAGTTTCTGTTGTTGATAAATTATTTAAATTAATAAACACTATAGTCTTTTTAGAAAAAAAAACATATTTGATTATTATTTTGTTTGAAAATTTAAGGACTACACCAAAATCTGAAGTTTGAAAAACACTATTGTAAGTTAGAAACTGTGAAATGAATACAGAATACATATTCCTTTTATTGCAGTTCTTTTAAAAAATGTTTATATTTTTTATTGAATAAATATATGGTTCGCTGATTTCAAAATAATTATGTATTTGTTTTCTACGATTTATAGCTTTTCAGGCAATGTCTCCGTATGACATTAGTTCTGTTAAGAGTGGATTTAAACATCGATATTGGACAATATGAAGAATATTTCTAAGCTTTATGAGACATTCTAAATTAATTTAAAAATAATTTTATAAAGGCTCCAAGTACTTTGACGAACAAAGGTATCAAAGGTTGCAAAAACCAATAATGGGTTAAAGGTTTGCTTAGATTTGTTGTTTTTGCAAAATAATGTGAACAAAAAGCAATCTTCGTTGAATTAAGCGCCGGAAAAGTTTCCTTTTGATTTATCTGTATTGGAGATTTTAGCTGGTAACACAAGTTCAAACTTTGAGTATATTAAGAGCATGGTTTTAACATGTTAAAGAAAGTTAAAAGGCCCAAATAAGCAATTTTTAAAACAGGCAAAAACCAAGCTCGTGGCACCACTTTTTGTTTCTGTTAGAAAATAAATAAAGAGAAATTAGTGTCACTTACCCAAAAACTCTCCAAATTTCCGTCTCCCTCCTCGCTTCACCCTAAAACAAAACAAACATCAATTATCAACAATTCCACACCCATACATTCACACTTCATACACAAAATAACCTCACAGCTCGTATATAACAACCAAATTAAAACTAATTTCTATTGGTGGTGCTACAAGTTAGCTTTGCCTCGCGCATTCGTGATAAATGACATTGTGCGGTCCGCGGCACTTTCACGTGGCGATTCGGCGAGTGTGGAGTGTGTGAAGTGTGTGAACATCAACACCGCGACAAGCGTGGGCGGCTAGCGACAACTCCGGACACGAGTTGTGCATCTGTGTGGCTGCATGCTGCATCCGCTCAGAGCGCTACCTATACCGAGTTATCTGATAGTGATAATAAATCATGAGAGTTGCTAGCTAGTTAAGTACTGGATGTTGGTTTCAGCTAATGAATTAAAAATGTGTTCGGATGGTTTTTGTAACTGAGATTTTTTGTTTTTGTTTGGGAAGAGGATAATATAAATAAATGGCTGAAGGCAGAAATCTAAAATATTTTCGAAGCGACTTATATACATATACAGAGTGTTTCACAACTAAGAGCAAAAAATTAAAGGGTATATTCTGTATGACGTGTTGATCATGAAACAAAAATATTTTTTTTTAAATTCAAAAAATTAAGGGTTGTTAACCTAAAACATTTTTTATAGTTCTGCACTGGATTCGCTTTCCTATTAAACACAAACAATGAAGTAGGTATCAACTACGAAAGAATAATTACACAATTCAATGATTAGCAGTTATTTATAATAGAATTTTATTTAATTAATAACTTTAACATAATCATCCACCCAGTGGCAGTGGCAACGAAAAATTTTAGACTGGGAAACATGGAAAATAGTTTTGCGATTTAAAAAAAAAATCTTTTTCTTTCATGATCAGCACGTCGTACAGAATATACCCTTTAATTTTTTGCTCTAAGTTGTGAAGCATCCTGTATATAATCATTCTTAAATTTATCTTTACTAAATTATTGCATATATAAAATACATCAAGAGAGAAAATGAAAAAATGCATTCCGTACTCTGACAATGGAATAAAAAACATTCTTACTCTAAAAGAAGTTATTGTCTGTCTGTCGACTAAAAAAGAACCCACAAAAGTACTATTATTATTTTATTCATGTTTAAGAAATATTAAATATTCATTTGGCAGCAAAAAGTCCTAATACATGTGTTTGCATTTTATTTCAAGTTTCATGGCAAACTAATAAACAGCAATTTCTATTCTATATACTGATAGTTGTTTTGATTTATATTTTTGTAGTTACCATATAAGAGCATTGCGAACTGTATTCGATTTCTCTGAATAAAAAATCGAAAAATCTCTCGCCTATCGTTCGTTCCGAATCCATTTTCGTTGTGCAAGGGGTCCGCGCTCCAAGGGAACGTCTCAAGGGGTGCGAATGTGTCAGAACAGTTGACGAGAGAGTTCTAAAAGGAGAGAGAAGCGGCTGAGCACGGCAGTAGTGTTTCCGTCCTTGTCTGGCGCGCGCGAGGACTGGAAGGGACTCGGTGGGAGGAGGCTCATTCCCCGCCCGCTGGAGCCGCCGCCACCGCCGCCGCCGTCCCGGCAGACCGAGCGCTGCCAGTGAATCAACGACAGTTCGGAACCTTTACGCTTTTCGCAAAGTCGTCGCAGTCGACACAGTCGTCGCCGTCACTCACTACAACTCCCAAGTGCGTATCGGAAAAACGGATTTACACCATTCCCAAACAATCTTCCAGACAACAAAGAGAATGCGAAGATAACATTCTACCCTTTGTGTTTTGGACTTTTATCGCGAATACAGTATTTTCAGAATACAGTGAACTTTAATACAGAACAGTGAATTCGTCCGTATATATGGGTGATTTGTTTATATTTGAAACGTGATAACTGTGTGAAACTATTAGTGAATTTTGTAAAAAAAAATAATAAGTGTATTTGTATTGTCACGGACGTGTAGTTTATGCAGAATATTGGATTGATTATTAGAAACAGCATAGGGATAAAGAAGGCATCGTTTGGCTGTGCATGTTATTAGAGCGTGTTGTTGTTTACCTCGGTGCGCTGCGTGATAAACACAAGAGTTGCTATACACAAGGCGCGCACACACACAAACACATACACACAGTGACGTCACGATACATGCGCGGCGCAGCGTGCTGAGCGAGGCAGCGCGGCTGGTTTCCCGCCCGGCCGCCGACGGCGCCACAGACCTCACCCCAATCCATCATGGTCGGTGACGGGCGCGCGCCGCGATTGGTCCTAGCCGAGTCATGTGACATGCTAATAGCGCACTAGTGGGTGGTGCTTAGTCACGTGGTAGGGGCACAGAGAAAAAAAGCAGTCGTATGCGATAGCGTAGTGGTCCGGCAACCCCCACCGATCCGCGCCGCGCCGCCACGGCACAGCGAGACTCGAGCCGCTAGTAACCCTGAGAGAAAAATTAATGATCATGAGCTCGTTTTTGATGAACCCCGTCTCGGGCTCTCTTCCGTCGACGTACCAGCACCAGCAGCATCAGCAACCGCTCGTCGTCGACCCCAAGTTCCCGCCGAGCGAAGAGTACAGCCAGAACAACTACATCCCATCGCCTACTAACGACTTCTTCGGCGGACATCCGCACCTCAACCATCCGCAACACCACTTGCAGTATGGCTACCACCATAACCACCACCAAGCCACGGCCACGCCGTATGGCGCACCCAACACCATCGCCAACGGCGGTTATGGGGGCTACGGAAACTACTACCATCATCAGCTGCACCCGCCGGCCGTTCATGGGCACCAGCTGGCACGACCCGCGTTACCCATGCACCCGGAGCCGGCGCCGCAGCCGCAGCAAGCACCATGTGGCGTACAACCTGCGGTGAGCGTCGCCAGTGCTAGTACCATCCTGCAAAGCTTGGCAGACATTGCACCTGCACAACCACCGCCTCCAGCACCCGACCCTAGTAGCGGCGTGTGTAGCCCTGTAGCCGCTGCCGGCGGACAGGATTCACGCGGCTCACCACCGCAACCGCCGCCGCATGCCTTGCAGGACCTCGGCATGCGGCTCGAAGATGCCGCATCCGACGAGCAGGATGACATCGACGAGGAGCAGATGCTGGATGGCTCGCCACTCATGGACGACGACGACGACGAGGACTCCGAGTCCGGCGACAGAGTCATTTATCCGTGGATGAAGAAAATACACGTTGCTGGAGTCGGTAAGTACTTACACTTCATTCACTCTCTATTTGTTAGCTTGCTTTTCTACTTGTATTATTTTAAATTGTGCAATATTTACGTTATATTATCAAATTATTATAAATATTGTAGGTATTATTATATTTCGGGTAGTTAACGCGTCTTTAAATATTAGCCGAATGAAGTCAAATTTGGCGTTAAATACATTAAAAGTAATAAATCAGCGCAGGAATAATTCCACCTGAGTATAAATGACACAGTGTATTTAGGCCTACAACAGCGTCAACAATCACAACAAATCGTGGAGCACCCCAAACAAACCACACTTCGTTCACATTTATAAACCACTTAAGGAACTCTGTGAACAACACTAAACGTCGCAAAAATAAATTGCATCTCATTTATCTAAGTAGATGTTTGGCGTTCGTTGGCGAAGGTCGTAGCGGCGGTTAGTTCGACATTTAATACCCACTAAAAGGTCCCGTCTGCGTATGCGACAAAGGGACAGTGTATCGCGCATAAACAGATAGTGATAATGGGTGTCATCCCTTCGACCGGGTAACAAATCGCCGGTCGTTTATAAATAAAAGGTTATAAATTGCGGTACTCGTGGACATTGTACGCTGAAGAGCCGGCGAGCTAACAGATTGCCGTGTCGTCGTCCTGAGATGAAACCCGATGCTGTGTTATGTACTTTATACCTATGCTCCTAACTTCGGACCCGGAATCGTTTGACCGAATGACTTTTTGATGGATTACGAATACGTTTTATCACGGGAAGATGTTATTTTTCTTTTGTCCCTTTATGGACAAGGAAATCATTTAATACAGAGACGAGATACCATTTAAATAAATTGATTTCGGAGAACTCTATTCCAATCTGAAACTATATTAATACCTATATTTCTTCACATGAGCCTAGATTTATGTAGAGATAAATTTACCTTTTAAAGCTAAAATTCCTTAATGTTAATTTATTAAAAATGATTCATATACCAATGAAAATGAAAAATATTGCTTCAAAATCATACTATAAATAATAATATCTGCTCAACGACAAATTCTTTCATAGAATTAATGTTTACTTTAGTCTGTAAAGAAGCAATCCCATCTATATCTATTAATCTTTTATAATACATATTTAGCCCTGCTTGTTTGATCACCAATGGAATGAAAATTTTAGAGAAATACTTATTACATTACCTGTTTTTAATTCTATTCATTTGGTCTTCACGGTTTTGTAAACTACGGTATTAATGCAATTACGTACTAAATGTAATTACATTATTAAATAAAATAGAACTATAAAAACAGATGCATATTACAAACCTATTTATTTGTATGTTAAAAAGAATTGATTAGAATAAAATGTCTCCATGTATAAATAATAACATAAACCTTGCTTATATGTTATACGTATATACACAAGTTAAATTATAAACAGACAAATTGGGATACGTTAAAATTTGAACCTGGAACGTATGGACTTGGGTCATTTGCTTTATACCAACTAAGCTACAATCGCCATGTAATTTAAATTTAAATTTATTCCAATTTTTCTCGCTATTTTGTTATGTATTTTAAGCTGTCCCATACCCTGACGGTATCCTAATTTTTCTCTTTATAATTCAATTAGATTTAAAATCCTAATTAAAAGTTTAAATACGTAAAACAGCCAAACTTAAATAAATCCAGTAAATAAATTTCAAAATCAGTTGATAACAAAAGAACTGCCGAAAGCACACATAATAATATAAACTTTCCTGTACCTTTTACATTGCTTATTTACATTTGTTACATTATAATAAATAGCTTACAAATAAATAAAACTGTACGTGGATCATATTTCATAAAACTTCTAAACTTGTAGTAAACTTATAACTTATCATTATAGAACTACAATATCGTGGTTACACATTGCGTTATGGTATTCGAATCCCACTCAAGTTAAAAATATATGAACTATAACACTGCAGTTCCGTGAGTCCGGACCCTGTACTGCAATTGGGATTAAGTTTCTGTTGTATAGAGTAGCCTAAATAAAATAAAAATAGGTAATCATGGTTAGTAAATTTATACATGTACAAGATTTATAAAATACAGCTTTGTGTTGTTTGTAAAAATATTTAGAAAATGAAACGAAACTGAATTGTCTATAGAGCTTAACAAGAGAAATGGAATATCAGCAAATGATTGTATTTCTTGGCTAGCAACAACTTAGCCAAAATAATAATTCTCTTACTATATAGGACTCTGTGTTGTTTGTTCTCTTTCATCATTTCTTTTAAAAATGTATCTAGAAAATGAGACGAAACTGAAATTGTCTATTGAGATTGATACGAGAGATGGAATACTGATAAATAGCCAAGAGAAGATGAGAAGAATTTTGTTTCTTAGTTGGCAACATCTTGCCCGAAATAGTGATTCACGTGCTTAATATTTCTTTCTGTCTAGTTATAACTATAACTGTCCGATCAGATAAAATTGTGTATTTTACAAGAAGCATGGAATAATCGTATTATTCATTTTGTATGAGTATAAAAATTTGTAGTGTGAGTTGAAAGGAATACAAGATAGAAATGGACATTCCATACGAATTGTACACTTTGATTTTTGTACGACTATGACATTATGCTCTATTATAAATTTTAACTATCTCATGCATTTTCCTATAAACATAAAAAACTCATTTTGAAATTTAATTTAAATGAATTATAAATGTATGCATGAGGGGGTTATTAATAACTATCCTAAATTAGTATCCTAACAACGTAACAAGCCATGAGATATCACATACCTTTTTCACGTTACATATAGAACCATAAAATATGAAAATGTGTGTAAAATGTACAACATTTCCAGTACAACCAGAAACATACAATAATCAGATATCTTCGTGGTTGTAGCAAAAGTAATTTCTTAGGAGATGTAGCGTTCTCTACCATTTCGTGTCCAAGTGAAATATTAAAAAGCAATACAAATTAATCAACTTGTTCTTTCCGCAAAATAACATAGCTAGAATTGTGTCATAATTCAGCATTTACCTATTGTTATACCATAACATATAATTACACTGAATTCATATTCCGAGGTGGTAATATCACAAAATCAAGCGCTGAATAAAATCCTAATGACCCGGACTAGTAAATATGTGTGAATAATTATTCAAGCATTTTCCAACGTAAAAATAAAAATGCGCTGCGATTTTCCGTAACGGAAGCCCGCTTTACTAAATTTTGTTTAAATCGGCGCGGACCGTAAAGCACGAACGAAACCCAAACACGAAATATGGTAATTATACTATTTAGTGGTTCTTAATTACAGGTCGCTTTTGTAATCTGGATTGCAAATAAGGTAGCTATTAAATGGAATTATCACCAGCGGATGAATGTGGAAATCATTGAATTTTTTCATGTATTATGGAGCCTATTTTCGATGGTCATTATTATTGTTCAGGTTTGTGGCACGGAAATAACTTATTTGTCCATCAAATAAAGTCAAATATACGGAATAAGTTAATCAAATTGTTGGTTCAGTGGGATTGTACTATTGATTGTTTTGCTATTTGAAAGGAATCGATTAAAACTTACTGTTGCGATGTAATGTTCGTAAATTATAGTACTCATATACCTACCAATTTAGAACGAAAATGTAAAATCTTTTAATAATAAATGAATTGAATATGTATCAGTATTAACATCGTATGAAAGATATTATATATATTCCAAATATTTTATTTATTTATGGGGTAGCTGGCTCAGTGGTATCAAGTCGGCCTGTTGATCTTGAGAACCCTGGTTCGATCCCCACAGCCGACAAATAATTTTCACCAAATTAAAAATCTACCTCTGTGGCTCCCCCTCCACTAACATCTTTGGGGGCCGTGATCTGAAGGCCGGTAACCGCACATCACGCGAAGAAATATATCACTTACCGAGATCTGCTTCGGCAAAGTGCCACACCCAGTAATAATAATATGTATTTATAAAGTAGATAGGTTTTTTGGAAACAATTAAGAATTTTGTTTGTTGCTATGGTTTAGTAATTAATTTATCATTCTGGTACACGAAGTAAATCATTTATATCCTAGCAACCAGAAAAATAACATATTTTCGTGGAAACAAACGCATTAAATGAACAAAAAAGCCCGAACAAAAAATTTAAAAAATCAAATTCACGTAAAATAATTTAGGAAGTTCCCTAAATAATGTTTGCATTGATTAAGTTTTAGTGGTGGCTAGTGATTTAGTAGCTGCTACCATAAATTTTAAATTGACAGTAAATCACGGTTCTCCCCACAAATTCAAATGTCATCATATATAAATAAATTACTGTAATTTAAATGAAAATAAATATAAATACAAATATCCGTGAACAGCATGCGGCATGATATTTAGAAATATTAAATGACATCTGAACAACTGAAGTTTGCAGTTACTGCAGTGAGTTGTTAAACAGGAAACATTAACTTGTAGTTTGTGCTTAAGCTACTACACTTAATTAATTAATTCAAGTTATATTATTCTCTATAGATATAATGCCTACATTTCTCAAGTATTTTAAACAGTAGTTTGTACTTGTGTATTTATTTCAGATGTATTATAATTGACAAAAGGATATAAGTCCTCAGACTTTTGGCCACTGAAATATTACTAACGTTCTAAATATATTTGCAGCACTATTTAATTATAAAATATACATATTTATCTCTTGTTGCGTTTTAATTTAAATAAATTTTAATTTATATAACTAACAATATTTTGAATTCAGGTTGTACAAACGATATTAGCGATAGATCCGAAAACTTGACATTCCTTTGTCCATGTTCATGAAAATCATTTGTTATGTCCAGAGTTGGATAATATACCTAGCTATTTTTATAGCTTGGCTACTAGCTTAGGAACTAGTTTAGCTACAATTAGCTATAGTTTTAGCTTCGCTAAATATGAAAATATATAGTTTGTAGTTTCAAGCGATTAATTTTTGCTCTTGTAGCTTCAAAATAATGTTATAACAACTGAAGCTGCTTTTTGCAGTTCAAAGCTACATTTTGTAGTTTAAACCTTTTATGCTTAAGCTCCTTTTTAAAGCAGTTTCAATTAACGGAAAATAATTATTTTTAGCAGTCTCTAACATATTAACTAAAAAATTACTTTTTCAAAGTAGTCTACAAAAATTTATAATCGACCATATTATATCTATTGACGAAGATATTAAAATATTCGTAAGTAATTAAAAAAAAAAGGTATGATGCATTTGTAATTTAAAGTACTAAGTATTCTGATATATTTCTATACGTTTTTACTACGAAAAATAAAATACATCAGCTTTGAGGACAAATAATCGTACAATGGAGTAGATAGTTCAGTGGTAATGGCGTCAAGCTATTTTTCATCACATAACTTCAAACGCATAAATATATTACATACTAAGATTTTCTGCAGAAAGGTGCTGCACCCAGTGATGGGTATATTTATGTAATACTCGTATTATGATAGTTCCCCAATTTTGTTACGCTTTTATAACATGTCCTTGTCTTTTATTTCTTAGAAGTCTGTTTACATTATTAATAGAACAAGTTCGTCTCTATGCTTATAATTGCGAAATGATTTGCGTAAATCTTACATGAAATTTGCATTTCAAAACAGCTGACCGTATTTAAATATTCACAAGCTTTTCCCAACTTTGGCACATTTCCAATTAATAATTAAAGTTTGTAAGTTTTCATAAGAACAAAAGACCCAGCATGTCGGCGGTTCTGACACTGACAGCATATCGTACACTTTCATTTCATTCCTTTGACAGTGCCCGTCAACGTCGACGTCAGTTCTGCCGTTCTGGTCTCCACGTTTTCAGTTCAGAACCAATTCTTTGCGACCCGCCTGTCATCTGGCGTCAAATTTTTTTGAATATTGTGAACATGGCATGATTACAGACTGGCATTTAACCAAATTCCTCTGATTAACATTCCATTTTATAAATTATTGGTGGGGTCGGCAATACAAAATTAAATTGCGGGTATTCAGAAATTAAAATTGCAATAAAGAATAGAATAGATATTGTATAACTAGCATAAAATGTGATATATCTGGACAGGGCGTCACCTCTGTCCAGCAATCACAAGATTTTCAGAACTTCCCGTTTACTATATATTCCACATACCAGATTTTTATTAATTATACAAATGAATATATTGTGTAATAAATAGAAAATAATTATTTAAGCTACAAGAAATGTAAATACATTGTAACATTTAAGATTCATGTTAATATATTTTTCGCGCCATCAACAGCAATTAACGTCAAATATTGTTAAAATCTTTGTAAAATGATCCACTTGACAGTTTAGATTTATTTATTTGCAACTTTTTATCGTTAAATTTGCTCATTACTAGACGACAAAATAACTGACAAGTAAAATTAAACAAACTGTCAGAAAAAGGATAATTTATGAAAATATTTCATATTTCTATATAGGTGTAAAAAATGGATGAAGACATTAATAATGCTGTAAATTTTTATGTTTATGCCAATCGAAAACAATGTCATTCTATTGAAACTTGAGTGCAGGAACGTATCACTTTCAGCACTGTAGTTGGAAAATAGCTATTTATGAAACTAGTAAGGAAATGAAGGTTATTACCTTACGCATGTGAAATTTGCAGAAAAAGCGTAGCCGAGTTATGTAAACACATAAGTAAGGTAATAACCTTATTTCGTTACGAGTTTCATACAATATTTTTTCTACTACCGTTCTAATAAATACGAAAGAACGTTTTTGAAATTATGAAATTATGAAATATTAATGACAGTTATAAATTCAAAAAATAAAAGAATAACACATCAGAATTCGTCTACCAAGATATCTTAATTTTTTTGTGTTGCTATGTTACTTCATTATTTCACTAGTTAAATAATGCAGTTCATTACCTAACTCAAATAAGTGAAATAAAACGTCTATTTCCTAACGGAAGTAGAAAAAGTTATATCCGTACTGTAAATTCCTATTGTTTAATAACGACTAGGCCGACAAAAATATTCTTAAAGTATTTCTTATCACCAAATCGAAAACATACTGGAAAGGTAACATTTTTTGTCTGATCGCAGAAAAACATCCGCACGCAAAATTTTAAATTATAGTAACTAGTTTTAACTTGATACTCTGCATAACAGGAAATTAATTTAATAGTACAGGAAGCCTACAGATTATAGTGGAATCCAAATTACCTAGATACAATCGTATTTTTATTTATTTCACTGGCAATTGTATCAAATGAAATGCAGTATTAAATCACGCAAATTTTACCAAAAACAAATATAAAGATTTGCATGCGAAACGAGCCTTGCCAAGAACATCTTCAATATTTAAACAAATATATAAAATCGTGAATAATTTATGGGGTAGGTGGCTCAGTGGTATCGAGTCGGCCTATGAATCTTGAGAACCCTGGTTCGATCCCCACAGCCGACAAACAATTTTCACCAAATTAAATCTACCCCTGTGGCTCCCCCTGGTAATCGCACTTTACGCGAAGAAATATATCACTTACCGAGATCTGCGTCGGCAGTGTGCCACAAACATTAATGGGTAAAAGGCGTGATGATATATTTATTTATTTGTGAATAATTTAAGTGCGAGCGAAGTGAGTCTTGCCAAAAATGCGTTCTAATATGAAAAATAATTGGTAAATAATACAATTTTTGTATTTAAAATCCTTCACATTGCTTAGGTAATGTAAATATTGCCTAAACTTTATACTTCGTCGGTAACAGTTGAAGTAAGATTTGAATGAACGAGCTCTTGCTCTTGCTTGCGACACAAGATTTTTCTTGGTAGCATGTTGAACTAAATAAATATGTCATCCTGTCATTATACTCAATACTGGCAGTAGCATACAAATGAATAATAAAATATCAATTATGTTGTCTATTTGCACGTATGAATATAACTTTAATTTTGAATATTCGTCATTAGTTGATGCAACATTAATATTGCGGGTTCCCACAAATTCGCCTCCTGATCCAGTCCTGATTATCGGTGGACATCAACGCTGTAGTGAATAATAGGAAACATATCGGTGGGTTATTGAGCATTTGTGCAAACTTGTCAAAATTGCTAGGCTCATGATCATGGCATGATAAATATCTAGCGTAAATTGTGTTAATGTTATTATGCGGCTGTGCCTAGCTCAAATTATACGTATTATTATATTATTGGTTCACTATTCGTGATGTGATGGTCGTGAGAATTAGATAAATTATTGACAAGGTGTATTATTTAATTATTACTGGGAGATCTATTGTTATTTAGCATGATGTATCGCATATCATACTAGAATTATGTTATTAAATTATATTTACAATGTGAAGTAGATAATTTATATAGATAATAATTCACTGCATATAAAGAGAATAATTATGTCATATTCACGTACAGGGTGGCGACTAAATAACAACTAGTTTTGTAATCTTGTAACTTGAACAAGAAGAAAGTTGTTGCTACTGTTGGTTATTTAATTATTTTAGGAAAAAATAGCTTGATATCAAAGTTATAAAACACAATTTTCCTCCTGAATCTGTTGTACGAGTATTGTTTTACAGATTAACGAAAGTCATACTTTGCATAGAAAAATTAGTTATTGATGTTCCCTTTAAATTTCAAATTATAGGATATTCAATACCAGAATTAATTTTTAATTTGTAGATTGTGGTTTAATTTAGATCAAGGAAGGCAACGTAATGATTACCAGTTGTACCACTGTGCCTCGAATTAGTGATGCAGAAAATATGATTCTCGTCTCATTTTTTGATCTGCAATATCGATCTTATTCTCACATGAAATTTGCTGTATCTAGACTCGTTCGTATTTACGGTAATCATATCTCGTTTAGTTTTTGAGATAGTCTCGGGAAAGTACAAAATATGTAATGAGTAAAAATTGAAAGAAACTTATTCTTCCGGAAGCTATATCTTAAAAACTAAACAAGATATAAAGATGTATTCAATACCTCGTTTCTGAATTGACATATAAGCAAATTTTAAACAAACTTTTAGCGACTGTATTTTTTTGAAATTTTTTTATGGAGTACTAGGGTCCTAGGTAATTTGTCCCGCGTGGTGGCCGCGCGCGTTGAGGGCCTGACTGACGACCATAAGGTCGTGGGTTCGGATCCCGCCCGTGGCGGCCATACAAAGGACATATCGGCATATGACCTGAGTAGTTGGTCCGGTATATAGATTAAAAAAAAAGGTAATAATGTTTGCACTAGTCATCAAATCACGGCCCTAAAGATATTGATGATGGGAGAACCACAGGAATAATTTTAATATAGTGTAAAATTTGTCGGTTGTAAAAATTGAACTCAAGTTCTCTAATCCACAGACTAACAAAATTTAACTGGTGTTTTTGCTCTAGATGTCTGCCTTATGCAAATGTATTTATTTATTTCAAGTAATAGAATGATTTGAATATTGTTCTTACGAACATCTTATTTAATCATATTTTTATACCTTTAAGTTAAGCATATTTTATTTGTCATTTGGGTAACAGATTATTGATACCAATAATTACTGAAACAGATCACTTATTTGTCATTCGATTTGACTAATTTACTTTACTTATTTTATTTTTACTACGACATTTACTATCTAAGATTCGGCTTGAAGTAATTCACCTTCGTATGTCAATCTGTTTGCTTATTTAATTTAGACATATGACTACATATAAATACTCGTATATATCATCACGTCTTTTACCTATTACTGGGTGCGTCACTATACCGTAACAGATCTCGGTAAGTGTATATTTCTTCGCGTGAAGTGCGGTTACCAGCCGTCAAATTAACGGCCCCCCATAATGTTAGAGGAGAGGAAGCCACAGAGGTAGTTTTAATGAGGTGAAAACTGTTTGTCGGGTGTGGAAATCGAACCCCGGTTCTCAAATACTCGATACCACTGAGCCACCTACGCCATTTATATGAACTGATGTAATTGTACAAATGGAATGGAAACAATACCTTTATCATACGAGTATTAATCTACCTTTAAATATCTCTAAGTTGTCATTTATTTACCCATTTAAATAACAAAACCAAATAGATAAAGTGAAAAATGAGGGTAATAACGAGGTATTCTTTAGCTCTGTTAGAATACATAATACTGAAAAGGAAAACGGTTTGTTTACCTATAATCAGACAAAAACAAATCTGTGAGTGGTCTGAAACCACCATAGCTCTTATACTTGTAAGTTGAAGGCAAGTGTTAAATAAATGGATGGCCATAAATTACCCAAACTCAAGGCGTTCGCGCCGGTGCCGCTACCCATTTGTAAGAAGAAGCAACAGTGTTTGTGCGTTCGTAACACGACCTACCGCAATCCACGTGCCACGTACACG
Source organism: Pterostichus niger (assembly GCA_947425015.1). NCBI lineage: Eukaryota > Metazoa > Arthropoda > Insecta > Coleoptera > Carabidae > Pterostichus > Pterostichus niger. The sequence goes on from OX380341.1 coordinate 32,933,428, forward strand.
TGCGAGTTATTTGTTTATATGACGAGTCATTTCATAAATTATACTGTGGATTTGTGGATAGTTTCTGTTTCTGGTTTGGAATGAAGGTAGATTAACGCACTGAGATTTAATAGCATTTCTAAATTAATATTTTATATTTACTTACATTAAAGTAGATAAATAATTGTTAGTTGTAGCGTCAAAAGTTAAATTTTAATTTTATATGAAATAAATAAAAGAATTGAATGTTATACTACAGGTATGATTACCTTTAATAATCACACAACTTAATAATATTAGCTTTAATAAGAAGTGTTGACTAGAGATGATTTCTAAGCCAAAGATGAGTGCTGAATTCAGCTTATTTTATTAATTTATTTATTTATGATTACATTTTTATATTTTGCTGCTATGACTAATAGCAATACTCGTTCATCTTATGTCTAACTAGGATTTCTACGTTTTTTCAGTCATCTGGGAAAAATTGTTACATGAAATAGACATTTATAGCAACTCAATATAAAATATTTTAATATTCACATTTCACACATTAATAACCAATAAAAACGATACAGAAACACAAAACTCCCCACACTTAACGCCAAACGTCAAACCAATGAAATTAAGAAAACAAACAGCTTTGTAATTTTCATTGTGAAAAGTCACTAGTTTTTAGAGGAAATAAATAATATCGGTATTCCTTCGTTTTTGTTTTTTTTTGTCATTTATTGAACTAATCCATACACTATATCTCATGAAACGAGATAGCACGAACCCTGGAAACATTCAAGGAACATCTATTCATTAGATTTATCAAATAATCAAACTATGTTAAATAATATCTTTGTATTTATTTAAATCAAGTTAAAATTTAATGATTGGCAATTCAATTGGTCATAAATAATTTTAAATAATTATTTCTTTAGATTATTTTTATATTCGTAAATATATTTATCGACATAAAATTTATATAAATGTAAATGTTAAGAACACTATCCATTACGTGATTATTATTAATATTACTACCAATATTATTCTGAAATTAGAGTTTTTATACCTAATATAATTTTTAGAAATCTGTTTTTATTTTAAAGTATTTCCACGTAAATAATGTTTTTATATTTAGTTCAATTTATTTAAAAGTATTTAATATCTACAGATACTAGATAATTTTTTGATGCAATAAATGTATTAAATTTTATTTGCTTAATAATTTGAAAAAATTTAAACTGTTTTTTAAAAATTTAGATATTCATTTCGCCAATCACTCTTAAAATTATGATAATTATGATGTATTTATATTTCACTATGTCTACATTTATTTTTTTTAATATACAAATATAGATATATCATTTTGACAACATTTTAAACAAAATTTTGCTCCTAAAGATGGATAATTAAAATCAAAACATTTGGTTTTAAATTTTAATTCTTGTATTTACCTTTCCGACAATTTTAATTTCTTTTCAATACTTTTATCCAGTCTATAAAATTTACTAAGTCAACTACAAGTTCGTCATCCTTAATTTTCATATTAATCAATGTCGCTGTACCACTATATCAATCAAAATTTAAAAGTATTTCGATATTAACATTTTAAAATAGTAATTAATCATATAATACTCAAGTTTCAAATGTGATTCATCTATTTTATATAGTAGTATATATCTAATCCAAAACATATTTTTATGGGGTAGGTGGCTCAGTGGTATCGAATGTATCTTGAAAACCCCTGTTCGATCCCCACAGCCGACAAACAATTTTCATCAAATTAAATCTACCTCTGTGACTTCCCCTCCACTAACATCTTTGGGGGCCGTGATTTGACGGCTGATAACCGTACTTCACGCGAAGAAATATATCACTTACCGCGATCTGCTAAAGCAGAGTGCCACACCCAGTAATGGGTAAAAGGCGTGATGGTATATTTATTTATTTTTATTTAATATTTTAGTACCCTACACCAAGCGGTAAAAGGGTGCTGACTATATATTAATATCTATTATGCGACTATTATATTATTTTTAATATGATTAAGAAAGCCATTATGTTTTAATTACTTCTACTGTATTATTGCAACAATGCAAATTTCAACTGCAATGATAAGTGCAAATTATTCTTAGTTTTTTCTTTCAATGCATTATGTCTGATTAGTCATAACTCATATAAGAACTTGAAATATATACGTGTTAATTCATTTAAATAAAAAGTAGTTCATAAATATTATGATTAATATTAATTACACAATTATATATGAGATATAATTAGTGAGATAAAACTCAGGAAGATTATATTCAATGCCTCTACATCAGATAAAAATATATTTTCTTCATACGTGCATGTTAATGATACCTAACCTAACTGTTTTTTGTTATGTTTTTATAACATTAAAGATATCTATATGGTAATAATGTATAAAGATATTTATTTTTATTGTTATTATCCCTTAAACTGCAGCACTTTACTATTAAAACATTATTATTAAAATAAAGATATGTATAGAACTTTAACTAAAAATCCCTTAATTATTAATTATATAAGTATTAACTTTAATTTAATGAGGATGATAAAATATTTGCGAGTAGCTTTCCGGTTTCATAAACTGATAAAAACAAAAGTTGTTTATTTTAGACTATTACTACTTAGATATTTGTGAACATGTATTTTCCATTAGTAAAATGTTTTAAAATTTTAGCTGGTACACCAATTATCTTTTCCAAATTTATTTTATCTCAGTAACAAGAATTGTTTACCAAGCATTACTTAAATTTCTAATTCAATCATTGTTCAGTTCAGTAAATACCAAAAAAAGCTCTTTCATTTTTGTTCATATCTAACATGTTCTTTGTCTATTGAATTATATATTTCCTTTGTTTGATTAAGTACTATTTATTGGCTTTGATAAATAAATATACCTACCTCTGACAGAATGACAGAAATTTAATTCTTTAGATTGGCATACCACCCATGGTTCGTGAAACAAGCACTTGGAAAATTATCTACATAAAAATGATAGAAACTTGAATTGTTAATTTACAAGCAAGAGGTCGTGCATTCAAATCTCGCAGACTTCTATATCTATCTAAAATTACGATTGTTTTGGATTGGTTCTTATTCCACTGTAACCTGTAGGTTCCTTATACTGTTATTAGATACTTAAATCTGATTTTTGTAACTTTTATAATGTACAAAGAATCAAAAATAAAATAGAAATTTATATAAGATATATAAGCATAATCCATTAAATTCACCCAAAAATTTAATTCGTTCCGACCGCCGCACATACATAGATTTTAAATAAGAATATATTTGGATGACAATTAATTTTGTCTTTGTTGTTAAGAATATATTTTGTGTGGTTGAAAATTATGTTTTATAAAGTTGCATAAATTTTATTCATGACCGGGAGAATTTGATCGTTTTATGATACAAAAACCGGGACAGAAATAAAATATTTTACCCCTAGGTAAAGATTATTTTGATAGTTCAGCTGTCAAATATATGTAAAATACTATAGGGAAGGAATATATGGCTTTAGGAACCTTGAATACTATTATTTATTTATATTTCGATGGTTAACACATCATCTTCATTTATTTGTTGTTTTTTCATATGTGGTTTATCTTGTTAAATTCACAAGTTACGTTACTTTTTACGGATAGGACAATAGCTCATCCGTAAAGCTAATTTCAAATATAATTTTAAAAATTGACAATGTAAAAAACAGATATGTATTAGGTTTGGACAATATTTTGCACAAATAAATGCTGAAGATGATGGATTAACCAACGAAACGTCCAATAAATAAATAATAGTATTCAAGGATCCTAAAGCTATATATTCCTTCCTAAAATTGAAACTCAGGATCAACATATTCCAAGCATAAAATATTATAGAGTACAATGAAACAAATAAAAAGCTAAGAACAGCTTCAGAAGCTGCATTAACAATTTCTTGGGATTCTTCTGAGAATTCTTCACTGTATTTTTGGTACTTCAATTTAGAAATATCATGTAATTTGACATAAACAAACTTGTTTACATACATTTCCACTATTGTCAAAGAATTTTATTTTTTTGTCATAGACTACTAATAATTTTTAAATTAATAAATCTCAATAAAATATATAAATAAATTATATTTTAAAATTACTAAGTAGTCGGTTTTCTCATACTATTAAAATTAATTTCTTGAATATGTAACATTAAATTTAGCTATATGAAGACGTGTATAATAATAAGTCTTTAAATCAGTTTGATAATTTTAAAAAGACACTAGATATAACTCTAAATACATACAAACATAACATCACGCTTAAAACCCATCAAATGGGGTAGCACGAACCCTTGAAACATTCATTCAATTAATCAAATATTCAATCTTCTTTAAACATTATCATCCTAACACACCATCCTCGCTTCAACCACATTCATATTTCCCTCCATACAAGCTCGTTTATTCCTTCATCCTGATTCGCAAACAAACCTTCAATAACATCCATTCATTCACTCATAAAAACTTGTTTCATTTATCTTTCATTCTACATACGTTCCACATGCTTAAATCATTTTTATTCGCGCTCACTCCTCTAACAATGATTATAAAAATATAAGAAAGAAAAGAATTGGTTTGAAAATAAATTCCACATAATTGCAGTTAGATACTCTTAGAAAAGAACTGAAAATGAATCAAAAATATAAGAAAAAGAGACAGCGTCGTTTAGCGCTTGTTGCAAATTGCAACCAAGTAAATATAGTAATAACCGTTAATAATTCGGTATAAATTTTTCGATCAACTCATCCCTAAACCAGTGAAAAAATGGCGGACATTTCGGTGACTAGCCACGGTATGCGCGCGCGCGCTTCATCATTCACCCGCCGCCCTGATTTCCGATGGAGTGGCTGCCGACCGCAGTCCGACGGTTTCCAGGAATGCCCCGTGATTTGGTTCGTCGGTGGCCGCCGGACATCACTCGCGCAGGAATGTGCCCCGCGCCTTACCGCGCGCCCCACAACCGCCGTCATCACGGTTTCACTCTGTTTTGTATCTTGGCGAGGTAGTTTTTTGTCAAAACATGCTGTGATCTGGATTCATTTTTGGGGGTTTTTATTCGTCTGAGATTCGTGAGTAAAAAATAAAATGTCGGAAAAATGGCCAAACATCGAAAAAGTGCAGCCAATTATGAAAAATTATAGTGGTACAACCACTGCAAAATACCAGCAGGCAGAGTTACAAAACAGAATAGCTGTTAATGTTATTAAAGGCAATTTTCACCATTGAAGTTTAATATTTAAACCGCAATTTAAATTTCAGGCGAGTTGGACAGGTACAATTTGTATAGGTATCCGTAGTTGTACCGTAGTGTTTAGTTGAGCAAGTTTTATTTTCGTTTGTGAATTCAAAATATATTTGTAATTGCTGAAACAGATACTTGTTGATGAATTAAACTCTATAGATTTTATAGAAAATTTACAAGTGAGAAAAATATATAAGAAACCGAACTAAGCAGCCTTCTGTAACAAAAGAAGCTTCTCTAAAAATAACAATATAAAGAAAGATATATTCAACGATAAATTAATAAGAAAAATATGCAAAGTATTGAGATGGCTACTATAGATGATCTCTAAGCCAAAGATGAGTGCTGAATTCAGCTTATTTTATTAATTTATTTATTTTTGATTACATTTTTATATTTTGCTGCTATGACTAATAGCAATACTCGTTCATCTTTTGTCTAACTTGGATTTCTACGTTTTTCAGTTATCAAATTGTTACATGAAATGGTGTTTTATAACAACTCAATATAAAATATTTTAATATTCACGTTTGACACATTAATAACCAATAAAAACGATACAAAAACACAAAACTCCTCACATGAAACGCCAAACGTCATAACAATGAAATTAAGAAAACAAACAGCATTGTAATTTTCATTGTGAAAAGTCACTAGTATTTAGGGGAAAACGGGACATTTTCCTATAGATAATTGTTTAGGACTGTATGCCAATAATTTGCTTTCATAAATTGTATTGTTTAACTAAACTGAGGTTTGATATCATCTATGGAAAATACTTGAAACCATGGAAATGTAGATATAGAGCGGAATGCTTAGAATTATGTGGTCTAATATAGCAACGAACAAATATTGGAAAGAGTAAGAGAAACAATTACACTGTATGAGACTATTTTGAAAAAGAAAAAAATGTGGTTAAACCATGCGTCGAGAAGATAGTCTAATGAAGGACGTAATAGAAGGAAGAGTAGAAGAAGAAGGTAAAAGAGACAGTCAGAGGAGGAAGAGGAGGAAGATGGTAGACCTGAAAGAAGAAAGAAGTTATGTGGAAATGAAAAGGTCTGGCTATAAGTAGAAGAAGTTTGAGAAATCATATAGGATGCTACCTACTAAAAATTTAAACTTTGGTTTAATTTAAACTTGTCTTTATTAAACGTGAAAGTTAAATCGTAATATAGCAAACGGCCATTATACTCAATTCAATTTTAACTCCATTTTTTATTCACTAAAATAACTGACAACAAATGTTAAAGCGACAAAATCACGACTTAATAAATTAAGATGATATTAGAATTAGAAACACTAACGATAAATATAAATTTATTCTGTTTAGTAAATATCTTTAATGGCAATAATTTCAAACCAGAATAAAAATTGAATCAAGTTCAAAATGTAATCCTCTTGGAGCCATTTATACCAACCACTGTTAAGTATTTTTCTCTGTAAATTTGATTTAACCATGGAATATATTCAAGATAACTACCGATTTTAATTCCATCAACCTTGATCAACGTTATCCGACGACTAAATCTATTATAAACTAATTAATATAATCTAAAGAATAAATTTAACTCATTGTTAGTTACTGCTGCTATAATAGAAGTTGGCGAAAATGGCCCTGAATATGTCTGTAGATGATTATAGCCAACATTTTCAAAAATTGCAAATGGCGGACAATTTTTTTCTGATAGGAGGAATTTATTAATTTCAATTCAAGAAATATAGAATTGCAACTTTGAAATTTCTAAGTAAACAATTATTGTTTTTATGTATATGGTTTTTAGTTTACTAATTGGTTTTGTACATATTAATTATATAATTATTTTGCAATGTGAGCATGTTTTAATGTTAATTATAAGTTTCCAAATATATTTTCTAAAAACTGAAATATATTTTGTTTCTGATTACAGATAAACAGCTATACGAACGAAATCTAAGTAAGTAAATTTTGAATTCAAAATTTTCTTCTACATTTAAGTTTTTTGTTATATGGGTCTGAAAATGTATTCCCAATTCTTACATCTTTTTGTCACATGTAATATCAACTATATTTTTATTATTATTTAGAGAGAGAAATTCTGCCGACACCGATTTCATCTGTTGAATATTTACTTAAAAATACTAATAAATTTTTTGTTTGTTCAATTAGTACTATCAAAAGGCACTTGCAACTGGTGGTCAGGTTAGTAATTTTTTATAAAACTTTTATGGCCAGTTGCACCGCCAAAAGTTATGTTTTCAACTGGGTTTAAATAAATAAAACTAAATCCAATGTTTCATACCAAACTCAATTATTCTTTATTGTTAATCATATCCCGTACCTGAAAGTGCAAATTTCGACTGAAAACAATAACATTTACATTTACCTCTAATGTTTATCACAAATTCTTTATACTAAATGGTTGAAAAATTTATGTAATTTATATACCTGATTGGTTTGATTAAATTACTGGATACTATAATTTGCTTCAATTTCATTTAAATATATTATTTATTTTTCTTCTTCTTATGTCTGGCTATATAATAGTATGTTATGCATCAAGGGATAATTGCGCCCTTCCGTGAAGCATATTATACTTTTCGTAACAAGTGCACAAAAATTACTGTCTTATCGGGACAAATGTCAAATATGGGTTGCGTAACTAGTTACCTAGGAAACGCCGTAAACAGCTAATAATCGTAGTCTCTAGGGAGAGAAACATGTCCCTAGGGAGAGAAACATGCTACCTAGGGAGAGAAACATAATGTTTCTCTCCCTAGGGGAGAAAAGCATTGTTTCTCTCTCTAAAATTAGGGAATAAGAACGTGTTTCTTCTGCATGTGTTACGAAAAGGTAGTTAAAATTTTGAACGTTGATTAAACACATCGTATCCATAGTTACGCTCATAATCTTGTTAGGTCAACAATTTGAACTATGTTTAAATTTAAACCTGCTTATCTATAAAATACTTATGGAGGCTAATGATTTTATACCAATAATTAAATATATACTTATTCATAAAAGAATTGTGCAAATAATTTCTTTCAATTTGGTAGTAAGAGCAAAATCTGTGGAGATAGAAAAGCGTTTATTTGAATGAAGTATTTAGAATAATGCAAATAAATTAACTTTTATAAATAACAGTAATCGTGAGACTAAACGGAGCCACTATTTAAGGAACATTTGAATAAAACAAATTATTTAATTAATAGAAAATAGGTAAATAATGTTATTGTTTTAAGTCTTCATTTAACATTTTTTTTGTCAGTACCCAATCCGATTGGACTAATAATTGTAGGAATGTTCATCTACGTCTTCTAAGGTATGAAACTTTGCTTTACTTTTATTTACTTAAACCAAGTTTAAAATCTAATTTTTGGGGGTGCAACTGGTCATTAATATTGATAGAAATATTCATTTGTTTAGCGTGTACTTATTTTATTTGCAAATAATTGTAAGTTCAATACTATAACATCAAATATTATTATATTTTTATTCGTACTTTTTAAGTAAATATTTATCAATTGATTTATGATCGAATATCAAAAACTGCAAACTTAAAATTTCGGTGTTGTACGAATTTTTCACTCTAAATTATTTTATTTTTTACTTCTGTAAAATAAGCATCGAGATAATAAGATTATGTGCACTTTTTAACTCGTAATATTGAAATATTTACACAATACGCAAAAATACAAAATATTGACGAATGATATATGCTAATGAAACATTTGATATCTATCATCGAAAAGTAGAAACAGAGCTACAGTAAAATTGAATTTAAATATTCTTTATTCCAATTAAAACAAGTTGCTTCATATGTAACGAATGTCGATTTATTTTTATAATTTCCTTGTAATGAACCCAAACGTCAAATTATTTAATCTATCAAAAATATATTGAAATCTCGTTCATCTAAACCCAATTACATACATTCACTGGGATCTCAAGCCACAAAAAATTAATTTGGTTGAGTTGGCAGCTTCGTAGAACAATACCACCCGCCTAGAGACTAAGACAAGACCCTGTACCCGGTTCTAGACCAAAGACCAGAGCTCCGAGAGCTCCTGACCTTGCCCGTGACGTGTGTCCGAAAGCGAAGTCGCCGGTCGCCGGTCGCCGAGCTGCAATTGTTGTTTGTTGTGTTGTCCTGGCCTGGATAATGTGCACAATCATCATGTGCTGGTGTTGTAGCGACCTGAACCGGCTCTTTAACTCCGTTACTGTTGTACTACGTTTATATGTTGATTGCGCGATGAAATTACGTCTATTACCAGTGTATATCTAGAGTCAGTACTTGGATAATGGGATGACTAAACGAGTAAATGAAGTATTGTGGTTGATGGGACTATCGATGTTGTCAATGTTCCAAAGTTTAGCTACAATTATTTTCAGTAAATTTAATTCGTAAATACATCGCACGATACCTAATAAATTAAGGCAGGAATCTTCAACCTTTTGGCTTCTCTGGGCTATATTCGATGAACAATGCCTAATTAGCAAACATAAACCTGTCCGCTCGAAAGGTTTTTTAAAAATTGTCGAGCAGATCACAAGTTTGCAATCACTGGTATTAAAAATGACCAATAAATTTCATAAATTACTGGGTATGGCATTCTGCCATAACAGATCTTGGTATGTGATATATTTTTACTTGTGAATTGTGGTTACCAGTTGTAAAATCACAATCCCCAAAGATGTTAGTAGTGAGAAAGACACAGAAGTAATTTTAATGTGGAGTAAATAGAAATCGGGTTCTTAAATCACAGATCGGCACGAAACTACTAATAATTATGGATCAAGTGTTCCAAACGGAAAAAAATGTTTAAAGAACTAATAATAACTGCAAATTAATTTATTCTATTAATTAACGCCAGATTTAATCCTCTTTATGAACCTACCTAAAGTAGAAAGAAGTTATATGGAAATGAAAAGTAAAAGAAGTTTGAGAAACCATATAGGACCTGCGACAAGTAGATAACTATTGATGATGATTGGTTCAATTATACTCATTTCAATTTTAACTTCATTTTTTATTCACTAAAATAACTGACAACAAATGTTAAAGCAACCAAATCACGACTTAATAAATTAAGATGATATTAGAATTAGAAACACTAACGATAAATACAAATTTATTCTGTTTAGTAAATATCTCTAATTGCAATAATTTCAAACCAGAATAAAAATGGATTTAATGAACCTACTAGATGGATACAAAGTTTTTTGTTATATTTGAAATTAAGAGAAGTGGTTTAGGAAAATTAGTCTCCCAGAAATTTTATGTCGCCATTCGTTTAATTTAATCATAAAAGTAACAATAATTGTCATTTAATGAATCGCAAATATATGCATGTAGATATTCAAGATATTACGCGAACTACAACTTATATAAAAGATACGATTATGTTTGAGAGGTTCTGAGTTCATATAAGCTGTAGACTCCCTGTACAGTAATTGGGATAAAGTTTCTGTTGTGCAGACTAAGATATAAATTAAATTAAATTCTATACAAGTATTTTAATTAAACCGTGCCATTAGGTAATTAACATGCGAAGTAAAATTCTCGGAAACCATTCCTGGCGACTTCATTGAAAAAGTGTTCATTTATAGCTAATAAAACTTCATATTTAAACCAGTCTACATATTGTTACAATTGTATTCACTGATAAGGAATTTCTCGAAGTAAAATTTTCTTGCCTTCCTGGTACTAATGGTGTGGTCTAAACTTTTTTTGTATAAAATTGGCAGAAACTAGTTGCCAACGACCAATTTCTCCAAACCATTTCGTAGTAAAAAATGAATGTAGTGGTATTTAGACCAAGTATATTACAGAAAAACATAAAAATGTATATAATCACAGTCTTTGTATAAATTTTCGGAACAGAAATTATACCAGACTAATTTGTTTCACAAGTATAAAACACATGTTTAAATCCTCAGTTGTACTGTTGTAGAACAGGATGCTCATCATTAAGTTATATTCTAAATCTTAAACAGTTTAAAGTTGCCAAAGGCTGCTGTGCTCTCTGACTTCTGGTCGGCAATTTGAAAGCACTAAATAAGGATTTCGTAAATTTTTATATTTCTTTGATGTCTACTTTGACCTTAACTTATTGTTTTACAGTCTAATGCTCAAAAGACTTTTAGTTAATACTTAATTTTGGTCTAATTAAATTAAACTACACAATATTCTCAAAAAAGTTTAAGTATACGCTAATATAATCTTGTTAGTTTTCGGCAAATTATTTGGATTTTTAAAATCAGCCTAGAATAATATTATCTAATTTTTAAATCAGGATTGGGCCTAAAAATAAAAAAAGGTTTTTTAATTTAGTTTTTTGCTAAATGAATAGATTAAAAGGAATAATGCTCATTCGCCATTGGGTTGATAGAAGTTGTTTAATCTCTTTCTGAATATCAGACAATTTTTGTTGTATTATTCTTGAAGCTTTCAGCGTTTTGATTAATGCATAAAAATGGTATTCATTTCTAAATATCTACCATTCCATTTGTCGATCATTGATAAATTATTTTCACTAAAAATTAATCTGTCATAATAAATAAATATTCGTGATTATTTTTTCAACCCCAATTTCGACCAATAAGAGCGTGGTATTTAACACATGGTACAACTAGGTCTAAATTATATCGATAATTTTTCGATAATTTCCAGGCTAGGTTGCTAGGCGATAAACAATCATTTTTCTGACAGTTGTAACCTATGCGCTATTCAGAATCATCAAAAATAATCAGCCGAATACCCCGAGAGCTTGAAAATTAATCGGGTATTTCCCTCTTGTTTCCCTGCATAGCATCGATTGAGATAATTTTTGCTAAAAATTTTTTTAAGCAAAACTTATCTCAATCGTTGCTACGCAACGAAACAATCTAGAAATACCCGATAATTTTTAAGCTCTCGGGGTATTATATTTGAAAATTCATCTTTCGCTTATGGACAATCTATATTTATCAATATAAGTAATAAATAATAAATACAATTAAATAAATTAACAGTTAACGCGGAAAAATGAGTATCTAAAAATGACTCTAAATCCGAAGTTTCCAGGGCAAAATAACCTAGTTGGCAGATCTTTTCTACGTATATGTGATCGCAGCGTCTATAAAGCAAGAGTTCAGGCATTAAAATCTTGTTCACTTCGACTCCAAAAAATACTATTGTATCTAAGTTGTTAAAATTCTACCATGTACTGTAGGTACTATAATTAGGATTAGATTCATGTTGTGCTTGTGCAGAGGTAACAAACAAATAAATAAATAATTACGTGAATAAATAATTCCCCTTTTACAAACGTATAATAAATGAACTCAAGATTCTTACTACAACAGTCGTCAAAACAGGCAACCTACGCTATTTTAGAATTTATATACATATAATTAGAAATACAATACCCCAATCTTAAGATTTGTTGTTTCTTATATGCACAATAGGACCTTAATCCCAATTACAATACAGCGAGCCTACAATTTATAGTAGAATCAGAACCACTCTAGTTAGCGTGATTTGAATGCACCTTCCTTTGATTAAGACGCAAGTTGTATCTCGGTTTTATCCACTGAACTACAATTGCCTTTGATCAACTTCATAGCATAAATTTTGCAAGGTTTTATTGAGATTTCCAAGCATGATCATAAAATTATGCTGTTTCATTGGAGAACACCACACAAGTCGCACAATATCACAATAAAAACAAAAAGCACATAAAATTTTGCTGACGGGTCGACTGTAAACATAGTGAATGCAACATTCGTCCGTCGGACGGTGAACGCCAACGAACAAGAATCAAGTTTCGAGCCCCAACAACGAAACCGAACCGCAGTGATGATTGGGAACGAGTTGCTTGCGATTCCCCACGCGTGAATGATTCGATTGATACTATCGAATATCGAAATGATTTACTCGTTTTTTGTTACGTGTGGCGAGCAAGGCCGAAGAGATTTGAATGACTTGAAGAAATAATTCATGTGTGATGATCGCCTACTTTTACAGTAGTGACAAGTGCTTTTACCGCTGTTTCTACTGTTATTATTTAATAGTGTGTTATTTACTTTTATTTTTGGCGCCTAAGTTAAAGAGGAAGAATAATTGCATCTTGCATACAAGTATTTATACAAAATAGTTGAGTATTAAACGAACTCTATTCGACTACTTAGATTTCACTTTAATAAACTGTTTGTCATAAGTAAATAGAGATAAAGAAGATGAGGTTTTTGCGAACTAAAAGATACTAGATCTATTCACATATCTTACTAAATACGAATGCAAACTTTCTCATTTTAATTCTACAAATTGGAGAAATTAATTTAAAAATTTTGAAAAAATCGCCCACTAATTATGATAAAGATAGTCTTATTTAACGTTTATTTCTTGCATTATCTTATCGTATTACCTTTTTTAAAGGTATTTGGTTTCTTGTTCTTTTCAGCTTTTTTCAAATGTTTTCATTGTTAGTATCTAGTTTTACATCTCTTCATATGTTCCTATCAACTTTATTATTTAGTTTCTAAATAATTTTAGAGAAAAATTCTTCAAATATAAATTAACATTAAGTTCTTTTTATGTGTTATTCGAAACCTTTTATATTAAATTGTTTGAGAATATTCGAGAATCAGACCTGCCGGAACTTTTAGCAAAATTAAATTATGGAACAATAAGTGGCTCATTGGTATCGAGTCGGACTATGGATTTAAGAATTCGGATTCGAATTCTACAACCGACAAACCATTTTCACATTAAAAGTAACCCTGGAGCATCTCATCCACTAACATCTTTGGGTGGCGTGATTTGACGACTAGTAAACGCATTTTATGAGCATAAATATAAGATCACTAATCAAGATCTGTTATGGTAGAGTGCTATACCCAGTAATGGGTTAAAGGCGTGATGATAAATTTATTTATTTATTTAACAATAAGTACTTGAGAGCTTGTTTGTTTAAAACGTGAGCGAGGCATGTCTTCCAAATCGTTCAATATTAAAGTAAATGTATGAAATTCGGAATCATTTGAGCTGAAATCAAGTATAATGGCCAGCGTGTGGGAAGCATATGTTCCACGGGTTTATGGTTTATTTATAAGTTACGAGCATAAACAATCTCGTCAAAATAACTGATAAATAATACAATATTGCGTTTGTAATTTGACTGAATTTTATCCGTTACTTTTTAAACTGTAATATCTATATAAAATAAAATATAGGTACTACTATATAAAATTAGTAAGTCCCAATAGCCAATAAAAATTCATGCAAAATTATTCTTATTGTTGTTCTACCTTTCCTCTTTATTGAGGCTAAGTTATAAGTAGATAAATATGCTGTTTATGTTGTATTACAAGAGTGTTTACTATTGACGGTAATTATTAACAAAATTCAATGAAAACCATGAATTGTTGATGCGTAAAAATAAAATTAATAAATGTCATTACATCGAACATTTAAGTAATTATACGCTACAAATTGACATCTTATCTAAACTAGTAAAGTAAAAACAAATAATTATGCAAATTAATTACTCTTAATTACTTGTATTTACATATCTGTTATAAAAAGAATGTCAATGCATGAACTTGGAGTCAACCAAAACCATGCTCCGTCGTGCGTAACTAATAACGTCCTATTTCTACTTTTCCATTAAAAGAAAGGTCCTTGCATGTGAATGTTACCAAATGAGGCAATTACCAAATAAAAGTGAATCGAATTAATTCTATTTTTGTTTCGTTGTGATAAATTGCTATTCTATTCAATTAATTTGTTTCTGCTTCATGAATTTTAATATAATAACATTTCGTGTACTTTTATTAAATTAGATTTATTTTTTAATTGACCGTTGCGAAACATTTCTTGAAATAGGCAATTAAGTCGTTTTGTAAAATTTCTGACATTACTTTATGTACCTACGTCAGAACGCTGCTAGTTCTCATTTTTGACTTATCGCATTTCATCAACATATTTTTATAGAAATTATTGAATATATTAAAGATGATTTTAGTAGATAACAATATTCGGAAATTACCCAACTCATGGCCGAGTATTTTCGTAGCTTCTCAAATTTTCAAACATATGAATGAAGGTTGTTTTTCTCTCATAATTACTACAGCGTAACAACAAACGAAATATATAGCTTTTTATTAAAATATATTGAAAATATATGTAACAGAAAAGAAATAAGAACTGAATTATTTACCACTTGTATTTGAAGCATTTTTCTGTCTAAATTTTCAAATTTTGGACAACGGAAAATGTGCATTTTCATAGGTTAATTTTTTACTGAGAATTCACCACACGTCACTGTCAACCAATAGGATCACGAATTTGTTTGAAAATGAACCAATGAAATGTACATTTCGTCGGAAATTCATCACTAGTGAAATTTTATCGGAAATACCACTGTTATTAATATTCTTGGTTACGAATAAAATATATGATATTTTCAATATTTTCATAAACGTCAATTCTACATTTGTTCAGTGTACATTTAATATTCAAAATTTTCATCACTGTAATACCTAATTAATAATGTGCAAATAAAAACCTAACTATTCTTGTTCATTAACTCTTGTTTGGTAAATTCTCAAGCCGAATACAACTCGTATGAAAATTGATAGATAATATTTTGACATAAATATACATTCGTTGTTATGGAAATGGAAACATAACGAGTGCGAAGCACGAGTTGTGTTTCCTATTTCATACTCATAATTTATGTCAAAATATTTTCAGCAATTTTCATACTACTTGTTATATTATATATGAAAATACTTTAGTTCTTGTAATATAATCAAATTAAATGTCGTGATTGCCTTGCTATCTACCATGGTCTATGAATATTATTCTGCAGTTATATCCTTTATTTTTAATACATATCTACATATTTAACGATATGGTTTTAAATTATATTTGTGCAGTGAACACTGACAAGCAGAAATAATTGTAAAAATTATAAAATATATTTCTATACCTATAATATGAAGATAACTGTCTAAGGTGCACAAGGCACAACAAATATAAAATTATTTTACTCTATGAATAATATCTAATAATAGGTTTTACATATTATACTAATTCATTAGTTTCGCTTCGGCATCACCAGTAACTTCTTATATAACAATCTTTCATAACAGGAAATTACTAATCATTTTAATATCGTATCGAACTCAAATCAACAAAGCAATAATTAATGTAATTTAAATGCTAAATAAAGAATTTGAAATGTTAGTTGTAGTAGGAATATAAAACCAATTTATTTCTTCTACGAATTGGGTACGAAAATAGACGTGCAAGATACAGCCAGAAAAAATATTTCACTTCAGAGTTTTCATGTTTTCAATTGGTGGAATGAAATTAATGTAATTTGAGTAGTTGATCATTTTCAGTACCATAACAAGTAATATGCAAAAGTTTTATTTATTTATTTTACATTATTCACAACAGGAACATAATCGCAGTTATAGTACAGGGACCCTGGACACCCTCGTATTTTTGCTATAAGTTGAAGTCAGTCAGATTTGAATCCACGAAATATTTTTAGATTTTTACTTATTGAACGCAAGTTTTACCTCGTTCTTTTTTTTCTACAGAACTATGATTGCTTATAGGTAAATATACATATATAAGATGACTAAATGTCTACCTAACAGAGACCGAATTGTACGTTGAAACTTTAAAGTAATTAGTTAGAAACAATTAAATATAATATGAATCACTACCTAATTACGTTTGGTATTTAGCTTAGCCTCTTCATAAGATTGAATCGTATTTATTAACTCACTCATTATTACAAAACTATTGCACAAAATTTCATCAGGTTCCTAAATGAGTTGAAATATAATTTCTTATAGTTTCGTTGGAGCCTTTATGATCATACAATACGTTTTCTACAAAATAGAAATTAAATTGAATTATAAAGACAAAAATTGTGATATTACCACTATCGTGTTAAGTCTATCGGTATAAGAAAGTCATGAGATATATACTAAAATAGAGATTTGGCAACTGTAGCTTTGTAGATTTAAAGTATATCAGTGGAGTATATAGGTCCCAGGTTCAAATTCTGGTGGTATCCAAAAGTTCTCTTTATAATGCAATTTGATTTCATCAAATGTTAAGTATTTACTTCAAAATAGAAATTAATTATGATTCTCCATAAATTGAAGCAAATTTTGAAAAGTAGTTCGTTCCTATTTGGATGAAATATGGCTATGTGCATAATCCTTATTATATTTTCTAATAATTTAATTACGAAAAATACAAGACTATAAGTTGTAAAAATATTTGTTGATAGACAATTATTTGATTATACAATGCATCGAAGTTTCTTCCATTGATTTTTAAATACTTTGACATGCTACTACAAGCTCTGTTTTTGGGTTCTTTAAAAGCACATTTTTAACATGTTAAACAAAAACCAATTTAAATTAAAAATTTAAGTATTTTTAATAAGCATAATTTTTAACAATTAAGTATTCGGCTTAGTTGAAATTTAAAAAATAACCGTATTTTTATTGTAATCTAAAAATAACATATGCATTATGTTACGTTTATCTAATGACAATATTTCTCGTTTGTTACAGCAAATGGCTCCTACACACCCGGCATGGAACCAAAACGACAACGCACCGCATACACCCGTCACCAGATCCTAGAGCTAGAGAAAGAGTTCCACTACAACCGCTACCTGACGCGCCGAAGACGAATAGAGATCGCACACACGCTTGTCCTCTCCGAGCGCCAGATCAAAATCTGGTTTCAAAACCGAAGGATGAAATGGAAGAAAGACAACAAACTCCCAAACACAAAGAACGTAAGAAGAAAAACCAACCCTGCAGGAGTCACTACCACCACCACCACGAAGGGTTCCTCCAACAAAGGAAAAGGAAAATCACAGAACTCATCGCCAGCGAACAACAACGACAGGAGGAAGAATAATAATAATGGGAGAGACCTGGAGAATTTAAGTGAGAGTTTACTCGATCTCCAAGGGCAGCATCAGCAACATGGAATGTCGCAGATGAGTGTGCAGCAGCAAGGGATGTCCCACGCGCATCCGATGGCACCCAACAGCATGCACCATCAGCACCAGCACGGGGGGATGATGCACGGCGACCCAGGGCTGCACCTCGCGGCACTGGGACCCGCACTAACTCCTCTAACACCAACTACACAGCCGTCGCAACCCGCCATCAAGTCGGACTATGGTCTTACCGCCCTTTAAGTCCACCCCACGTATTTTTTATAAATTCTAATCCAAAGTGAGTTGTGTTAAACTGTGACAAACGCTCAAGTGTGCATACGATGAGTTCTCTGCAACGTCGACAATATGAAACCAGACAATGTGTTGTATATTTCTAGTGTGTAAAATATTTAAATGTGAACTGTATGGTACGTGATTTATATTTTTATTCATTTTATTTTCTTACTGCCCCTGATTTTTGTGAATTATTAGCAGAATCTTATGTAGTATTCATTGAAATATAAAATAACGGAAAATTTATTGGAAATATAAAATGTTCCTACACGAAATGAAGGGAATCATTCGCCTAATTGAATCTAAAGTTGACACTAAATACTTTTTGAAACAAGATAACTTCGTATTATAGTTATTATAAATGAAACATATTATCTTAAAGATTGAAAATATTATAATAAATTTGAAAACATTAAATATATAAGGATACATACATACAGACATACATAACATCACGCTATATCCCATTAAATGGGGTAGCACGAACCCGTCAACATTCTCATCCTGAATCTAAAATCAAGAATCATACGCTTGTCTTCATTCATCATATTTATCCCGCAATTAATTTTCTCCAAACATTCCACTTTTGCTTCAACCACATTCATAATTCTTTTCATACAAGCTCGTTTATTCTTCACGCTCAGAATCTTTCGCTCACGCAACAACCCTTCAATCATATTCATCCACTTGTATAAGCAAAAAGGATAATAAATAATTAACCGAAGTAAATCATTGTTGAATGATTTCATAAAAAAGAAATTACAAGTATACTTTTATTATTTTGTTTTTCTATTGTTATGACGCAATCGAGTGTCGAATACTGCTTGTTGTGACGTAAAACACCCGTGCAGTATTTATACTATTAAAATACCACAAAACCTGCCATTTAATCACATACTCTGTATTATAATTGGGATTAAATTCTTGTTATAATAAAATAAAATCTGCACATATATTTTATGTTTTCGAATTTATTGTAATATTTTCAATATTTAATTTCAAAAATATGAACAATATATAATATGTTTCATTTATAATAAAAATAAATACATCATATAATAAATTATTTATTTTAATCATAAAATCTGAAATGCATTTCTGTGCTTTATAAATAAATTATTAAATTGAAAATTAATATATTGTTTACATTTTATGGTAGACAAAATAATACGTAGTTTATACCTCTCATAGCTATTTAATATGAACCAATGACAACTGAGATATTGTACTTTCTGATTACTAATGCAATAGGATATAATTACAAGTAATAATAATACTATATTGAATGAGTTTTCCGTTATGTTAGGTTTCAATGGTAGTATTAGATTAAATTAATTATTTAATCATGTTAACCACGACAAGCGAAAAATAATTGACAAAATTAGACTCGCGTTTCAAGTCAATTATTGTTGCGAGTTTGTTTCGATTTTATACGTTTATTGCTGTGCCATTTAATTATTATTTATTTGTTAAATACTTTACGTGCTTAATTAGCAAGTTGCTTTTCCAGTTTCTATTTTGTTGATATAATTCTATATTCTATAACGCAGATGAGTATAGAACCAAATGACGTGTTTAGTTTCGGAATTTCCTAATTACTTTGTAATTATTAGATATTAAAATAAAACAAATATACATAAATTTGTTAGCAAATAAGACCCAGTGTGATTATATACAAGTGAGTGTTGATAACGTCTAGTTATATACTTAGTTGTACATAAAAGCATTTAAATAATAATATGGTATACTTCTATATTAAATTGTGTCATTATTTCTTCTCCTTGACTCAAAAATCGTGACCAAAAATACATTCTTGTGCATTGAGCAGAAAGCATTCACTTTTGTAATAAATTACGTATTTCTACACTCAGGCATTCACTGTTCAATTCTGTTTCGTGTTTTGTAGATAGATTCCTTTTCCAAATGAAATAATTACTTTCTAATGGACGCCTTAAAATATTCATTCTCGGAAACAAATATATCGATTCTAATTTTGCAACTGTTTCCTTAGGTTATGAGTAAAGTGTGCCACGACATAATCAATCATTCCTATTGAAATGTTTTCAGGCTAAAGTACATTTTTTTGTTTTTAATCGGAATGTTTTATTTTCATAATATAATAGACTACTTAACGTTTAAATGTTTGTGATTATTTACATTTGATAAATATTTTACGAGAAAATATAATTTACATTAAAAGCTCAAACATAAAGCTTATTTTTATATAAAAATAATAACTTATTTAAGGAAAACTATTCAAAATTACTTTATTCTTCTCCGTAGTGTGAAAGGAGGTCCCAGGATCAAAGTTATTCAAGTTCAAATCTTTAAAACATTTATTTCTTGCAACGTTTTTAAATTTTTGCAAGAAAATCTTCTTGCCTAAATAAAATTGTTAATCCACGTACTATATGACTTTGTCTTGCACGACATGCATTGTTATACTTATTGTATTATTATTGTTTAGTTTTATCTTTATTAACTTGTTACCAAAATCGAGATATCGCTGAAGATGATCTATATTTAGATCTTTACGTTCAAAGAGAAATAAATGTTTTAAAGAATTACTCTTTAGTAACTTTGATCCAGAAAACTCTTCTCATACTACAGTTTATTTTATTTTATTATTTGTTATAATATAGAACAAACAAATGATTTTAAAAGTAATAAAATTTAGAATTTATGTGAAAATGGAAAAATATATATAAAGCTACAGAATACTAAATAATAATATAGTAAAGTTATATTTTTTGTAGTGATTTATATTACAATATTCATTGGTTTTAATTTTTTTTCTGGTCATATTTTTAGTTACAAATGCTAAAGTAATTAATACCAAATTGTAATATTTGATTTTGTGTGTTAGAAATGTTTGTAACTATTACTGCAAAATTAAAAATATTTATTAATTAATGCTTTGTTCTTTTAAAGAAAATTACCTGCACATATTAAGTTGAAAACCAGTCAGAATTACTCGCTGTTTATGGTAACATGACGAGTAATATATTTTTTATATAAAACTTCAGATCTGTTCCTGATAACAAAATTTAAATATGCAGGTGTTAGGTTTAATACATTTTTAAAATTTAGATTAATATTCTAATCAAAAAAGTGCTACGATCAGAACATTTTAACTTTGTTAATTATTCATCAAGAAATCTAAATTAAATAAAATTAAAAAGATAGGTCCTCCATCCTTCTGTTACAAAATTTATAAATCTATAGTAACTCAAGAATAGTAGCCCAAAAATAATAAAAATAATATTAACAATAAATATAAATTTTGGCAAGATATTATTGTACTGCTATGGTGATTCATTCAAATTGCTTGTGTAAAAAAATCAATCGTATAATATATGCTCTGAAATGAAGTATCAAGCCATCGAAAATACAATTTGATAATAACAACGTGAACTACAAACTTCTCTGTCGAATTAAAATACGTTCAATTATACAAAAAAAAAATAAAATTATTAAATCTTATAGTATATATAAATAAGATAGAAACCTTATACCAAAATTGGTATTTTGAAAAAAGGACCATACTTAAGTTAAGATTGAACAGAGTCTACATTTTGAAATTATTTTATTGATAAGATTCAAAATTAACAAACCATTATTTCAAAATTGGTATTGGAAAAAATATTTTAGACATATTTTTGGTTCCTCGTCGATTAAATTTTGAAGTTTTTATTAATATGACTGAAAATTAATAACTCCTACATCTAAATTGGTATTGGATATTGTATTTTACATATCAGAAGGTTTAAATTGTAAACCATTTTAATTTAGTGATAAACAATTATATATAATTAATAATTAATATAAATACTTATAATTTTATAGATATTACATTAAAATAGCATTTTTTGCAAAAACTTATTGATTGCAGTTTAATTTTGTAAAATTTCTATACGCATATATTAGTAGTTCGCAAGAAATTCAACTATTTTAAGAACAACATTTTGACTTTCACAAATCAAGGAAAAATTAACTGGTGTTATCAAATTGTACGCTCTATTTATTCAAATATTTCTTCACTGTCATTACCATAAGAACACAATAATAACTTGAAAAAATTTGTACTAATTGTCGCTGTCATTCATAAAATAAATGCAGAATTATTATAATTTTTTATTGACGGTTAACTAATTAACTGTTAAGTAAATGTTAACTAACAGCAATTCAAATTATTCGTATTCTCTATTTAATAGAAATATAATTATAATAACAAAATTATTGTCAAATGCCAAATTAGGCATTTATATAATTGTTAGCTTATATCAGTAATTCATATTAGTTAAAATATTCGATTTAATTTTCTTTTTTCAGACTTTTCAAACTGAGATAAAACTTGAGTTTATTAAATTAACAAATTTTTCTGACTTATATCCAAATAATACGTTTGTTCGGATTCCACTAAAAGAATTAGTCTTTCTGTACTATAATTAGAATTAATTTATGTTTTGCAGAATAATAAATAAATCACACCTTCTTCATATAGACTGCTTTTTTTTTAATTTAAAAACAGTTTATTAATATTTAAACTCGATATTTAACAGACGCTGGACTTACATGTCGAGCTGTTCAAGATACAAGTTATTCTAGATATTTCCACCCCTTCCAAAAGTGGTGTTTGATGAAAGTGAGATTAAGGAATAAAAAAAATGTTGTTGGAAGATTGGATGTGTATCTATTGAAAAGGTTTGGACATCTGGGGCATATGTCAAAGAAAAGATTGACGAAATTAAGGATGAGCGATTTCAAACCTGATCTACGGAGGAATAAATGGATATACTTTAAGGTTTTTTATGTGAAAGGAAGATTTCGAGTGGAAGGAATAAACGAACTTGTAGGAATTGAGAAATGTGGATGTGGTAAAAATGGTGGGTCTGAAGAGAAATGTTTGGCAGAGATTTAATGCAAAAATAATGGACAGTGGCCCAACAAAACTTAAATTTTAAACTTTGGACATCGAATTTTAACAGCAATGCCCATTGTTCCACCGTTTTATTTGCATATATTAATTTAAACCAAGTATAAAATTAAAGTTTTATTGGTTCAATTAACCATTAATGTTTGGTAAATGTTTCTAAGGTTTGATTTATTTAGATTTGAAAACTATTATTTTGTCGAATCTATCAGAAAGAATGACTTCTTTCTATCAATTGTGAGAAGTAATACTTTTCATTCCTAATTAGGAAAGTATATTTTTGTTGTTGTAAAGCCATGTTCATGACAATTAGAAAACAATGGAATGATTTGACATGAAATACATCCCGTTAAATCTGTCAAGAGAATAATAACTTTTATTTAAATATCAAATTTTTGTCTGATGTAGTATATTTAGAGAAAAATAATGTCATGCTTTCCTAAAGTGCTTTTATATCACCTTCGGGATAAAATGTTTTACTTTCTTCTATTGATATACAAAAAAAAACTATATATTATTTTAACAAAAAAATTGTTAATTATTATCCCTTTAACATCTTGTAAAAGTAAGTTCACACGTCGGCAGCCTTTGAAACAAATCCCGAAAATCAGCAACATAACAACAACACTCTAGGGACCTTAAACCAATTACTCGGCTGTTCTCAGCTCATCGCTATACCCCAACATCTCATCCCACTCACTTACTGACCAGTGTCCATCAGCATTTGCATCCGAGCGGCGGTCATCGACTAAAGCGTCTCTAATAGCTGCAAATCCCCCAGGAGTCAATGCGAAATTTGTCAAACGGCCGACTTGTCCACTGGGAATATTTACAACTTTTAGTAGCAGAATTAGCGGTAAAAGGGTTAAATACCTGAGGAGAAAACGGATTTTCTCTGCTAACAATTGTAGTGAAAGATTTACATGCAGCGTTTAACTGGATTTAAAAATTGTATTGTGATTTGCACAAATTGAGTCAGGTAGATGGAGTTTCTCTTCTGGTGAATTTCAAAAAGAGTTTATGTTAAAATAAACTGTCCGAGGATAGGCTTGTCGTAAATACTTGGCTTTCCCACTTTCACATAGTTCATTCAAGTTCACTTTTATACCAATTCTAAACATACTGCTAACCGGACCAAAAAATTAACTTCTTATCTATTTATTTTGTTACTCTGTACAACAGGAACTTAATTCCAGGTACAGTACAGAGAGCTACGGGTTATAGTGATATCCGAATTATTTAGATTAAATTTTATTTTTTAGATGTAATTTAAAATTAATTCCTATTGCTTGGTTAGTATTAGTAAAGTCAAATATTATCACCGTTTTATTCATTGGGCTACGATTAACTTTTGAATCATATTGGCTGGTAGCACAAGCTCTGTTTTTGCCTGTTTTAAGAGCAGTGTATTTGGGTGTTTTAGCTATCTTTAACATGTTAAAACCGTGCTCTTAAAACACCCAAAAACAGAGCTTGTACTACCAGCCATTGTGTATTAAATTTGGTATTGACTAGTCTATAATTTTGTGCCAGATTGAAGTGATTCGTTATAAAGCTATTTAAAAAAGGTTGCTTATAAATTTGGAGTTATAATCATATATTTGTATTTTCACTGCCCTAATTATTATTGCCATAATGATTTGTTTTTATTGTGAATTAGAAACGGAATTAAAATTACAACGAAAAATGGTATTAGCGGTTGTTTTGTTTTATGACTCTGTGTATGAATAATTAGGAGTAACTGTAGCGCGACGAAGGTGATTTGGCGAGTTCAAATCTCGCAAGTTTCAATGTCCCCTATCCCTAGCTCTCCTACACTACATTAAGATTAATTTCCTGTTGTATAATGTAAATTTTTATGATAATTACCTATTTCAACTTTCCCGAGGCTATAACTCGAAAAGTAAGCAAGATATTGAGATGCGGTCTGAAAGGTTGAATTCCCCGTGTTTCAAAAGACATTTAAGCAAGTTTTTAGCGATTTATATTTTTTTGAAAAATTGTCGCCAATTTTTTTCCTCGTACAGTTTTTGACCATTCTCTCAAAAACTACAAGACTTATGGACATAAACGTTACACCATTGGATTCAGCACGTCGAAATACATATGTATGTAAAATTTCGTTACATTATTCGTACGAGAAACAGTTTTAGAGGAATTAGTTTAAAAATCATAAAAATCCCAAGGAAAAATAATAAAAAATTTCAAAAAAGTTAATTTGCTTTAAATGAGCTCAAAATTTGTATACAAGTAGTTTCGGACACGGGGAATTCACTCGTTCAAACCGCATATCAATAGCTTGCTTTGTTTTTGAGTTATAGCCCCTAGAAGATTTGCTGTTTTCAAACAATTTTAAATATCAGATTTTCAACTTTCCCGAGGCTATAACTCGAAAAGTAAGCAAGATATTGAGATGCGGTCTGAAAGGTTGAATTCCCCGTGTTTCAAATGACATTTAAGCAAGTTTTTAGCGATTTTTATTTTTTTGAAAAATTGTCGCCAATTTTTTTTCCTCGTACAGTTTTTGACCATTCTCTCAAAAACTACAAGACTTATGGACATAAACGTTACACCATTGGATTCAGCACGTCGAAATACATATGTATGTAAAATTTTGTTACATTATTCGTACGAGAAACAGTTTTAGAGGAATTTGTTTAAAAATCATAAAAATCCCAAGGGATACCCCTTGGAAAAATAATAAAAAATTTCAAAAAAGTTAATTTGCTTTAAATGAGCTCAAAATTTGTATACAAGTAGTTTCGGACACGGGGAATTCACTCGTTCAAACCGCATATCAATAGCTTGCTTTGTTTTTGAGTTATAGCCCCTAGAAGATTTGCTGTTTTCAAACAATTTTAAATATCAGATTTTCAACTTTCCCGAGGCTATAACTCGAAAAGTAAGCAAGATATTGAGATGCGGTCTGAAAGGTTGAATTCCCCGTGTTTCAAATGACATTTAAGCAAGTTTTTAGCGATTTTTATTTTTTTGAAAAATTGTCGCCAATTTTTTTTCCTCGTACAGTTTTTGACCATTCTCTCAAAAACTACAAGACTTATGGACATAAACGTTACACCATTGGATTCAGCACGTCGAAATACATATGTATGTAAAATTTCGTTACATTATTCGTACGAGAAACAGTTTTAGAGGAATTTGTTTAAAAATCATAAAAATCCCAAGGGGTACCCCTTGGAAAAATAATAAAAAATTTCAAAAAAGTTAATTTGCTTTAAATGAGCTCAAAATTTGTATACAAGTAGTTTCGGACACGGGGAATTCACTCGTTCAAACCGCATATCAATAGCTTGCTTTGTTTTTGAGTTATAGCCCCTAGAAGATTTGCTGTTTTCAAACAATTTTAAATATCAGATTTTCAACTTTCCCGAGGCTATAACTCGAAAAGTAAGCAAGATATTGAGATGCGGTCTGAAAGGTTGAATTCCCCGTGTTTCAAATGACATTTAAGCAAGTTTTTAGCGATTTTTATTTTTTTGAAAAATTGTCGCCAATTTTTTTTCCTCGTACAGTTTTTGACCATTCTCTCAAAAACTACAAGACTTATGGACATAAACGTTACACCATTGGATTCAGCACGTCGAAATACATATGTATGTAAAATTTCGTTACATTATTCGTACGAGAAACAGTTTTAGAGGAATTTGTTTAAAAATCATAAAAATCCCAAGGGGTACCCCTTGGAAAAATAATAAAAAATTTCAAAAAAGTTAATTTGCTTTAAATGAGCTCAAAATTTGTATACAAGTAGTTTCGGACACGGGGAATTCACTCGTTCAAACCGCATATCAATAGCTTGCTTTGTTTTTGAGTTATAGCCCCTAGAAGATTTGCTGTTTTCAAACAATTTTAAATATCAGATTTTCAACTTTCCCGAGGCTATAACTCGAAAAGTAAGCAAGATATTGAGATGCGGTCTGAAAGGTTGAATTCCCCGTGTTTCAAATGACATTTAAGCAAGTTTTTAGCGATTTTTATTTTTTTGAAAAATTGTCGCCAATTTTTTTTCCTCGTACAGTTTTTGACCATTCTCTCAAAAACTACAAGACTTATGGACATAAACGTTACACCATTGGATTCAGCACGTCGAAATACATATGTATGTAAAATTTCGTTACATTATTCGTACGAGAAACAGTTTTAGAGGAATTTGTTTAAAAATCATAAAAATCCCAAGGGATACCCCTTGGAAAAATAATAAAAAATTTCAAAAAAGTTAATTTGCTTTAAATGAGCTCAAAATTTGTATACAAGTAGTTTCGGACACGGGGAATTCACTCGTTCAAACCGCATATCAATAGCTTGCTTTGTTTTTGAGTTATAGCCCCTAGAAGATTTGCTGTTTTCAAACAATTTTAAATATCAGATTTTCAACTTTCCCGAGGCTATAACTCGAAAAGTAAGCAAGATATTGAGATGCGGTCTGAAAGGTTGAATTCCCCGTGTTTCAAATGACATTTAAGCAAGTTTTTAGCGATTTTTATTTTTTTGAAAAATTGTCGCCAATTTTTTTTCCTCGTACAGTTTTTGACCATTCTCTCAAAAACTACAAGACTTATGGACATAAACGTTACACCATTGGATTCAGCACGTCGAAATACATATGTATGTAAAATTTCGTTACATTATTCGTACGAGAAACAGTTTTAGAGGAATTTGTTTAAAAATCATAAAAATCCCAAGGGGTAACCCTTGGAAAAATAATAAAAAATTTCAAAAAAGTTAATTTGCTTTAAATGAGCTCAAAATTTGTATACAAGTAGTTTCGGACACGGGGAATTCACTCGTTCAAACCGCAATTCAATAGCTTGCTTTGTTTTTGAGTTATAGCCCCTAGAAGATTTGCTGTTTTCAAACAATTTTAAATATCAGATTTTCAACTTTCCCGAGGCTATAACTCGAAAAGTAAGCAAGATATTGAGATGCGGTCTGAAAGGTTGAATTCCCCGTGTTTCAAATGACATTTAAGCAAGTTTTTAGCGATTTTTATTTTTTTGAAAAATTGTCGCCAATTTTTTTTCCTCGTACAGTTTTTGACCATTCTCTCAAAAACTACAAGACTTATGGACATAAACGTTACACCATTGGATTCAGCACGTCGAAATACATATGTATGTAAAATTTCGTTACATTATTCGTACGAGAAACAGTTTTAGAGGAATTTGTTTAAAAATCATAAAAATCCCAAGGGGTACCCCTTGGAAAAATAATAAAAAATTTCAAAAAAGTTAATTTGCTTTAAATGAGCTCAAAATTTGTATACAAGTAGTTTCGGACACGGGGAATTCACTCGTTCAAACCGCATATCAATAGCTTGCTTTGTTTTTGAGTTATAGCCCCTAGAAGATTTGCTGTTTTCAAACAATTTTAAATATCAGATTTTCAACTTTCCCGAGGCTATAACTCGAAAAGTAAGCAAGATATTGAGATGCGGTCTGAAAGGTTGAATTCCCCGTGTTTCAAATGACATTTAAGCAAGTTTTTAGCGGTTTTTAATTTTTTGTAAAATTGTCGCCAATTTTTTTTCCTCGTACAGTTTTTGACCATTCTCTCAAAAACTACAAGACTTATGGACATAAACGTTACACCATTGGATTCAGCACGTCGAAATACATATGTATGTAAAATTTCGTTACATTATTCGTACGAGAAACAGTTTTAGAGGAATTTGTTTAAAAATCATAAAAATCCCAAGGGGTACCCCTTGGAAAAATAATAAAAAATTTCAAAAAAGTTAATTTGCTTTAAATGAGCTCAAAATTTGTATACAAGTAGTTTCGGACACGGGGAATTCACTCGTTCAAACCGCATATCAATAGCTTGCTTTGTTTTTGAGTTATAGCCCCTAGAAGATTTGCTGTTTTCAAACAATTTTAAATATCAGATTTTCAACTTTCCCGAGGCTATAACTCGAAAAGTAAGCAAGATATTGAGATGCGGTCTGAAAGGTTGAATTCCCCGTGTTTCAAATGACATTTAAGCAAGTTTTTAGCGATTTTTATTTTTTTTGAAAAATTGTCGCCAATTTTTTTTCCTCGTACAGTTTTTGACCATTCTCTCAAAAACTACAAGACTTATGGACATAAACGTTACACCATTGGATTCAGCACGTCGAAATACATATGTATGTAAAATTTCGTTACATTATTCGTACGAGAAACAGTTTTAGAGGAATTTGTTTAAAAATCATAAAAATCCCAAGGGGTACCCCTTGGAAAAATAATAAAAAATTTCAAAAAAGTTAATTTGCTTTAAATGAGCTCAAAATTTGTATACAAGTAGTTTCGGACACGGGGAATTCACTCGTTCAAACCGCATATCAATAGCTTGCTTTGTTTTTGAGTTATAGCCCCTAGAAGATTTGCTGTTTTCAAACAATTTTAAATATCAGATTTTCAACTTTCCCGAGGCTATAACTCGAAAAGTAAGCAAGATATTGAGATGCGGTCTGAAAGGTTGAATTCCCCGTGTTTCAAATGACATTTAAGCAAGTTTTTAGCGATTTTTATTTTTTTGAAAAATTGTCGCCAATTTTTTTTCCTCGTACAGTTTTTGACCATTCTCTCAAAAACTACAAGACTTATGGACATAAACGTTACACCATTGGATTCAGCACGTCGAAATACATATGTATGTAAAATTTCGTTACATTATTCGTACGAGAAACAGTTTTAGAGGAATTTGTTTAAAAATCATAAAAATCCCAAGGGGTACCCCTTGGAAAAATAATAAAAAATTTCAAAAAAGTTAATTTGCTTTAAATGAGCTCAAAATTTGTATACAAGTAGTTTCGGACACGGGGAATTCACTCGTTCAAACCGCATATCAATAGCTTGCTTTGTTTTTGAGTTATAGCCCCTAGAAGATTTGCTGTTTTCAAACAATTTTAAATATCAGATTTTCAACTTTCCCGAGGCTATAACTCGAAAAGTAAGCAAGATATTGAGATGCGGTCTGAAAGGTTGAATTCCCCGTGTTTCAAATGACATTTAAGCAAGTTTTTAGCGATTTTTATTTTTTTGAAAAATTGTCGCCAATTTTTTTTCCTCGTACAGTTTTTGACCATTCTCTCAAAAACTACAAGACTTATGGACATAAACGTTACACCATTGGATTCAGCACGTCGAAATACATATGTATGTAAAATTTCGTTACATTATTCGTACGAGAAACAGTTTTAGAGGAATTTGTTTAAAAATCATAAAAATCCCAAGGGGTACCCCTTGGAAAAATAATAAAAAATTTCAAAAAAGTTAATTTGCTTTAAATGAGCTCAAAATTTGTATACAAGTAGTTTCGGACACGGGGAATTCACTCGTTCAAACCGCATATCAATAGCTTGCTTTGTTTTTGAGTTATAGCCCCTAGAAGATTTGCTGTTTTCAAACAATTTTAAATATCAGATTTTCAACTTTCCCGAGGCTATAACTCGAAAAGTAAGCAAGATATTGAGATGCGGTCTGAAAGGTTGAATTCCCCGTGTTTCAAATGACATTTAAGCAAGTTTTTAGCGATTTTTATTTTTTTGAAAAATTGTCGCCAATTTTTTTTCCTCGTACAGTTTTTGACCATTCTCTCAAAAACTACAAGACTTATGGACATAAACGTTACACCATTGGATTCAGCACGTCGAAATACATATGTATGTAAAATTTCGTTACATTATTCGTACGAGAAACAGTTTTAGAGGAATTTGTTTAAAAATCATAAAAATCCCAAGGGATACCCCTTGGAAAAATAATAAAAAATTTCAAAAAAGTTAATTTGCTTTAAATGAGCTCAAAATTTGTATACAAGTAGTTTCGGACACGGGGAATTCACTCGTTCAAACCGCAATTCAATAGCTTGCTTTGTTTTTGAGTTATAGCCCCTAGAAGATTTGCTGTTTTCAAACAATTTTAAATATCAGATTTTCAACTTTCCCGAGGCTATAACTCGAAAAGTAAGCAAGATATTGAGATGCGGTCTGAAAGGTTGAATTCCCCGTGTTTCAAATGACATTTAAGCAAGTTTTTAGCGATTTTTATTTTTTTGAAAAATTGTCGCCAATTTTTTTTCCTCGTACAGTTTTTGACCATTCTCTCAAAAACTACAAGACTTATGGACATAAACGTTACACCATTGGATTCAGCACGTCGAAATACATATGTATGTAAAATTTCGTTACATTATTCGTACGAGAAACAGTTTTAGAGGAATTTGTTTAAAAATCATAAAAATCCCAAGGGGTACCCCTTGGAAAAATAATAAAAAATTTCAAAAAAGTTAATTTGCTTTAAATGAGCTCAAAATTTGTATACAAGTAGTTTCGGACACGGGGAATTCACTCGTTCAAACCGCATATCAATAGCTTGCTTTGTTTTTGAGTTATAGCCCCTAGAAGATTTGCTGTTTTCAAACAATTTTAAATATCAGATTTTCAACTTTCCCGAGGCTATAACTCGAAAAGTAAGCAAGATATTGAGATGCGGTCTGAAAGGTTGAATTCCCCGTGTTTCAAATGACATTTAAGCAAGTTTTTAGCGATTTTTATTTTTTTGAAAAATTGTCGCCAATTTTTTTTCCTCGTACAGTTTTTGACCATTCTCTCAAAAACTACAAGACTTATGGACATAAACGTTACACCATTGGATTCAGCACGTCGAAATACATATGTATGTAAAATTTCGTTACATTATTCGTACGAGAAACAGTTTTAGAGGAATTTGTTTAAAAATCATAAAAATCCCAAGGGGTAACCCTTGGAAAAATAATAAAAAATTTCAAAAAAGTTAATTTGCTTTAAATGAGCTCAAAATTTGTATACAAGTAGTTTCGGACACGGGGAATTCACTCGTTCAAACCGCAATTCAATAGCTTGCTTTGTTTTTGAGTTATAGCCCCTAGAAGATTTGCTGTTTTCAAACAATTTTAAATATCAGATTTTCAACTTTCCCGAGGCTATAACTCGAAAAGTAAGCAAGATATTGAGATGCGGTCTGAAAGGTTGAATTCCCCGTGTTTCAAATGACATTTAAGCAAGTTTTTAGCGATTTTTATTTTTTTGAAAAATTGTCGCCAATTTTTTTTCCTCGTACAGTTTTTGACCATTCTCTCAAAAACTACAAGACTTATGGACATAAACGTTACACCATTGGATTCAGCACGTCGAAATACATATGTATGTAAAATTTCGTTACATTATTCGTACGAGAAACAGTTTTAGAGGAATTTGTTTAAAAATCATAAAAATCCCAAGGGGTACCCCTTGGAAAAATAATAAAAAATTTCAAAAAAGTTAATTTGCTTTAAATGAGCTCAAAATTTGTATACAAGTAGTTTCGGACACGGGGAATTCACTCGTTCAAACCGCATATCAATAGCTTGCTTTGTTTTTGAGTTATAGCCCCTAGAAGATTTGCTGTTTTCAAACAATTTTAAATATCAGATTTTCAACTTTCCCGAGGCTATAACTCGAAAAGTAAGCAAGATATTGAGATGCGGTCTGAAAGGTTGAATTCCCCGTGTTTCAAATGACATTTAAGCAAGTTTTTAGCGGTTTTTAATTTTTTGTAAAATTGTCGCCAATTTTTTTTCCTCGTACAGTTTTTGACCATTCTCTCAAAAACTACAAGACTTATGGACATAAACGTTACACCATTGGATTCAGCACGTCGAAATACATATGTATGTAAAATTTCGTTACATTATTCGTACGAGAAACAGTTTTAGAGGAATTTGTTTAAAAATCATAAAAATCCCAAGGGGTACCCCTTGGAAAAATAATAAAAAATTTCAAAAAAGTTAATTTGCTTTAAATGAGCTCAAAATTTGTATACAAGTAGTTTCGGACACGGGGAATTCACTCGTTCAAACCGCATATCAATAGCTTGCTTTGTTTTTGAGTTATAGCCCCTAGAAGATTTGCTGTTTTCAAACAATTTTAAATATCAGATTTTCAACTTTCCCGAGGCTATAACTCGAAAAGTAAGCAAGATATTGAGATGCGGTCTGAAAGGTTGAATTCCCCGTGTTTCAAATGACATTTAAGCAAGTTTTTAGCGATTTTTATTTTTTTTGAAAAATTGTCGCCAATTTTTTTTCCTCGTACAGTTTTTGACCATTCTCTCAAAAACTACAAGACTTATGGACATAAACGTTACACCATTGGATTCAGCACGTCGAAATACATATGTATGTAAAATTTCGTTACATTATTCGTACGAGAAACAGTTTTAGAGGAATTTGTTTAAAAATCATAAAAATCCCAAGGGGTACCCCTTGGAAAAATAATAAAAAATTTCAAAAAAGTTAATTTGCTTTAAATGAGCTCAAAATTTGTATACAAGTAGTTTCGGACACGGGGAATTCACTCGTTCAAACCGCATATCAATAGCTTGCTTTGTTTTTGAGTTATAGCCCCTAGAAGATTTGCTGTTTTCAAACAATTTTAAATATCAGATTTTCAACTTTCCCGAGGCTATAACTCGAAAAGTAAGCAAGATATTGAGATGCGGTCTGAAAGGTTGAATTCCCCGTGTTTCAAATGACATTTAAGCAAGTTTTTAGCGATTTTTATTTTTTTGAAAAATTGTCGCCAATTTTTTTTCCTCGTACAGTTTTTGACCATTCTCTCAAAAACTACAAGACTTATGGACATAAACGTTACACCATTGGATTCAGCACGTCGAAATACATATGTATGTAAAATTTCGTTACATTATTCGTACGAGAAACAGTTTTAGAGGAATTTGTTTAAAAATCATAAAAATCCCAAGGGGTACCCCTTGGAAAAATAATAAAAAATTTCAAAAAAGTTAATTTGCTTTAAATGAGCTCAAAATTTGTATACAAGTAGTTTCGGACACGGGGAATTCACTCGTTCAAACCGCATATCAATAGCTTGCTTTGTTTTTGAGTTATAGCCCCTAGAAGATTTGCTGTTTTCAAACAATTTTAAATATCAGATTTTCAACATTCCCGAGGCTATAACTCGAAAAGTAAGCAAGATATTGAGATGCGGTCTGAAAGGTTGAATTCCCCGTGTTTCAAATGACATTTAAGCAAGTTTTTAGCGATTTTTATTTTTTTGAAAAATTGTCGCCAATTTTTTTTCCTCGTACAGTTTTTGACCATTCTCTCAAAAACTACAAGACTTATGGACATAAACGTTACACCATTGGATTCAGCACGTCGAAATACATATGTATGTAAAATTTCGTTACATTATTCGTACGAGAAACAGTTTTAGAGGAATTTGTTTAAAAATCATAAAAATCCCAAGGGGTACCCCTTGGAAAAATAATAAAAAATTTCAAAAAAGTTAATTTGCTTTAAATGAGCTCAAAATTTGTATACAAGTAGTTTCGGACACGGGGAATTCACTCGTTCAAACCGCATATCAATAGCTTGCTTTGTTTTTGAGTTATAGCCCCTAGAAGATTTGCTGTTTTCAAACAATTTTAAATATCAGATTTTCAACTTTCCCGAGGCTATAACTCGAAAAGTAAGCAAGATATTGAGATGCGGTCTGAAAGGTTGAATTCCCCGTGTTTCAAATGACATTTAAGCAAGTTTTTAGCGATTTTTATTTTTTTGAAAAATTGTCGCCAATTTTTTTTCCTCGTACAGTTTTTGACCATTCTCTCAAAAACTACAAGACTTATGGACATAAACGTTACACCATTGGATTCAGCACGTCGAAATACATATGTATGTAAAATTTCGTTACATTATTCGTACGAGAAACAGTTTTAGAGGAATTTGTTTAAAAATCATAAAAATCCCAAGGGATACCCCTTGGAAAAATAATAAAAAATTTCAAAAAAGTTAATTTGCTTTAAATGAGCTCAAAATTTGTATACAAGTAGTTTCGGACACGGGGAATTCACTCGTTCAAACCGCATATCAATAGCTTGCTTTGTTTTTGAGTTATAGCCCCTAGAAGATTTGCTGTTTTCAAACAATTTTAAATATCAGATTTTCAACTTTCCCGAGGCTATAACTCGAAAAGTAAGCAAGATATTGAGATGCGGTCTGAAAGGTTGAATTCCCCGTGTTTCAAATGACATTTAAGCAAGTTTTTAGCGATTTTTATTTTTTTGAAAAATTGTCGCCAATTTTTTTTCCTCGTACAGTTTTTGACCATTCTCTCAAAAACTACAAGACTTATGGACATAAACGTTACACCATTGGATTCAGCACGTCGAAATACATATGTATGTAAAATTTCGTTACATTATTCGTACGAGAAACAGTTTTAGAGGAATTTGTTTAAAAATCATAAAAATCCCAAGGGGTACCCCTTGGAAAAATAATAAAAAATTTCAAAAAAGTTAATTTGCTTTAAATGAGCTCAAAATTTGTATACAAGTAGTTTCGGACACGGGGAATTCACTCGTTCAAACCGCATATCAATAGCTTGCTTTGTTTTTGAGTTATAGCCTCTAGAAGATTTGCTGTTTTCAAACAATTTTAAATATCAGATTTTCAACTTTCCCGAGGCTATAACTCGAAAAGTAAGCAAGATATTGAGATGCGGTCTGAAAGGTTGAATTCCCCGTGTTTCAAATGACATTTAAGCAAGTTTTTAGCGATTTTTATTTTTTTGAAAAATTGTCGCCAATTTTTTTTCCTCGTACAGTTTTTGACCATTCTCTCAAAAACTACAAGACTTATGGACATAAACGTTACACCATTGGATTCAGCACGTCGAAATACATATGTATGTAAAATTTCGTTACATTATTCGTACGAGAAACAGTTTTAGAGGAATTTGTTTAAAAATCATAAAAATCCCAAGGGGTACCCCTTGGAAAAATAATAAAAAATTTCAAAAAAGTTAATTTGCTTTAAATGAGCTCAAAATTTGTATACAAGTAGTTTCGGACACGGGGAATTCACTCGTTCAAACCGCATATCAATAGCTTGCTTTGTTTTTGAGTTATAGCCCCTAGAAGATTTGCTGTTTTCAAACAATTTTAAATATCAGATTTTCAACATTCCCGAGGCTATAACTCGAAAAGTAAGCAAGATATTGAGATGCGGTCTGAAAGGTTGAATTCCCCGTGTTTCAAATGACATTTAAGCAAGTTTTTAGCGATTTTTATTTTTTTGAAAAATTGTCGCCAATTTTTTTTCCTCGTACAGTTTTTGACCATTCTCTCAAAAACTACAAGACTTATGGACATAAACGTTACACCATTGGATTCAGCACGTCGAAATACATATGTATGTAAAATTTCGTTACATTATTCGTACGAGAAACAGTTTTAGAGGAATTTGTTTAAAAATCATAAAAATCCCAAGGGGTACCCCTTGGAAAAATAATAAAAAATTTCAAAAAAGTTAATTTGCTTTAAATGAGCTCAAAATTTGTATACAAGTAGTTTCGGACACGGGGAATTCACTCGTTCAAACCGCATATCAATAGCTTGCTTTGTTTTTGAGTTATAGCCCCTAGAAGATTTGCTGTTTTCAAACAATTTTAAATATCAGATTTTCAACTTTCCCGAGGCTATAACTCGAAAAGTAAGCAAGATATTGAGATGCGGTCTGAAAGGTTGAATTCCCCGTGTTTCAAATGACATTTAAGCAAGTTTTTAGCGATTTTTATTTTTTTGAAAAATTGTCGCCAATTTTTTTTCCTCGTACAGTTTTTGACCATTCTCTCAAAAACTACAAGACTTATGGACATAAACGTTACACCATTGGATTCAGCACGTCGAAATACATATGTATGTAAAATTTCGTTACATTATTCGTACGAGAAACAGTTTTAGAGGAATTTGTTTAAAAATCATAAAAATCCCAAGGGATACCCCTTGGAAAAATAATAAAAAATTTCAAAAAAGTTAATTTGCTTTAAATGAGCTCAAAATTTGTATACAAGTAGTTTCGGACACGGGGAATTCACTCGTTCAAACCGCATATCAATAGCTTGCTTTGTTTTTGAGTTATAGCCCCTAGAAGATTTGCTGTTTTCAAACAATTTTAAATATCAGATTTTCAACTTTCCCGAGGCTATAACTCGAAAAGTAAGCAAGATATTGAGATGCGGTCTGAAAGGTTGAATTCCCCGTGTTTCAAATGACATTTAAGCAAGTTTTTAGCGATTTTTATTTTTTTGAAAAATTGTCGCCAATTTTTTTTCCTCGTACAGTTTTTGACCATTCTCTCAAAAACTACAAGACTTATGGACATAAACGTTACACCATTGGATTCAGCACGTCGAAATACATATGTATGTAAAATTTCGTTACATTATTCGTACGAGAAACAGTTTTAGAGGAATTTGTTTAAAAATCATAAAAATCCCAAGGGGTACCCCTTGGAAAAATAATAAAAAATTTCAAAAAAGTTAATTTGCTTTAAATGAGCTCAAAATTTGTATACAAGTAGTTTCGGACACGGGGAATTCACTCGTTCAAACCGCATATCAATAGCTTGCTTTGTTTTTGAGTTATAGCCTCTAGAAGATTTGCTGTTTTCAAACAATTTTAAATATCAGATTTTCAACTTTCCCGAGGCTATAACTCGAAAAGTAAGCAAGATATTGAGATGCGGTCTGAAAGGTTGAATTCCCCGTGTTTCAAATGACATTTAAGCAAGTTTTTAGCGATTTTTATTTTTTTGAAAAATTGTCGCCAATTTTTTTTCCTCGTACAGTTTTTGACCATTCTCTCAAAAACTACAAGACTTATGGACATAAACGTTACACCATTGGATTCAGCACGTCGAAATACATATGTATGTAAAATTTCGTTACATTATTCGTACGAGAAACAGTTTTAGAGGAATTTGTTTAAAAATCATAAAAATCCCAAGGGGTACCCCTTGGAAAAATAATAAAAAATTTCAAAAAAGTTAATTTGCTTTAAATGAGCTCAAAATTTGTATACAAGTAGTTTCGGACACGGGGAATTCACTCGTTCAAACCGCATATCAATAGCTTGCTTTGTTTTTGAGTTATAGCCCCTAGAAGATTTGCTGTTTTCAAACAATTTTAAATATCAGATTTTCAACATTCCCGAGGCTATAACTCGAAAAGTAAGCAAGATATTGAGATGCGGTCTGAAAGGTTGAATTCCCCGTGTTTCAAATGACATTTAAGCAAGTTTTTAGCGATTTTTATTTTTTTGAAAAATTGTCGCCAATTTTTTTTCCTCGTACAGTTTTTGACCATTCTCTCAAAAACTACAAGACTTATGGACATAAACGTTACACCATTGGATTCAGCACGTCGAAATACATATGTATGTAAAATTTCGTTACATTATTCGTACGAGAAACAGTTTTAGAGGAATTTGTTTAAAAATCATAAAAATCCCAAGGGGTACCCCTTGGAAAAATAATAAAAAATTTCAAAAAAGTTAATTTGCTTTAAATGAGCTCAAAATTTGTATACAAGTAGTTTCGGACACGGGGAATTCACTCGTTCAAACCGCATATCAATAGCTTGCTTTGTTTTTGAGTTATAGCCCCTAGAAGATTTGCTGTTTTCAAACAATTTTAAATATCAGATTTTCAACTTTCCCGAGGCTATAACTCGAAAAGTAAGCAAGATATTGAGATGCGGTCTGAAAGGTTGAATTCCCCGTGTTTCAAATGACATTTAAGCAAGTTTTTAGCGATTTTTATTTTTTTGAAAAATTGTCGCCAATTTTTTTTCCTCGTACAGTTTTTGACCATTCTCTCAAAAACTACAAGACTTATGGACATAAACGTTACACCATTGGATTCAGCACGTCGAAATACATATGTATGTAAAATTTCGTTACATTATTCGTACGAGAAACAGTTTTAGAGGAATTTGTTTAAAAATCATAAAAATCCCAAGGGATACCCCTTGGAAAAATAATAAAAAATTTCAAAAAAGTTAATTTGCTTTAAATGAGCTCAAAATTTGTATACAAGTAGTTTCGGACACGGGGAATTCACTCGTTCAAACCGCATATCAATAGCTTGCTTTGTTTTTGAGTTATAGCCCCTAGAAGATTTGCTGTTTTCAAACAATTTTAAATATCAGATTTTCAACTTTCCCGAGGCTATAACTCGAAAAGTAAGCAAGATATTGAGATGCGGTCTGAAAGGTTGAATTCCCCGTGTTTCAAATGACATTTAAGCAAGTTTTTAGCGATTTTTATTTTTTTGAAAAATTGTCGCCAATTTTTTTTCCTCGTACAGTTTTTGACCATTCTCTCAAAAACTACAAGACTTATGGACATAAACGTTACACCATTGGATTCAGCACGTCGAAATACATATGTATGTAAAATTTCGTTACATTATTCGTACGAGAAACAGTTTTAGAGGAATTTGTTTAAAAATCATAAAAATCCCAAGGGGTACCCCTTGGAAAAATAATAAAAAATTTCAAAAAAGTTAATTTGCTTTAAATGAGCTCAAAATTTGTATACAAGTAGTTTCGGACACGGGGAATTCACTCGTTCAAACCGCATATCAATAGCTTGCTTTGTTTTTGAGTTATAGCCCCTAGAAGATTTGCTGTTTTCAAACAATTTTAAATATCAGATTTTCAACTTTCCCGAGGCTATAACTCGAAAAGTAAGCAAGATATTGAGATGCGGTCTGAAAGGTTGAATTCCCCGTGTTTCAAATGACATTTAAGCAAGTTTTTAGCGATTTTTATTTTTTTGAAAAATTGTCGCCAATTTTTTTTCCTCGTACAGTTTTTGACCATTCTCTCAAAAACTACAAGACTTATGGACATAAACGTTACACCATTGGATTCAGCACGTCGAAATACATATGTATGTAAAATTTCGTTACATTATTCGTACGAGAAACAGTTTTAGAGGAATTTGTTTAAAAATCATAAAAATCCCAAGGGATACCCCTTGGAAAAATAATAAAAAATTTCAAAAAAGTTAATTTGCTTTAAATGAGCTCAAAATTTGTATACAAGTAGTTTCGGACACGGGGAATTCACTCGTTCAAACCGCATATCAATAGCTTGCTTTGTTTTTGAGTTATAGCCCCTAGAAGATTTGCTGTTTTCAAACAATTTTAAATATCAGATTTTCAACATTCCCGAGGCTATAACTCGAAAAGTAAGCAAGATATTGAGATGCGGTCTGAAAGGTTGAATTCCCCGTGTTTCAAATGACATTTAAGCAAGTTTTTAGCGATTTTTATTTTTTTGAAAAATTGTCGCCAATTTTTTTTCCTCGTACAGTTTTTGACCATTCTCTCAAAAACTACAAGACTTATGGACATAAACGTTACACCATTGGATTCAGCACGTCGAAATACATATGTATGTAAAATTTCGTTACATTATTCGTACGAGAAACAGTTTTAGAGGAATTTGTTTAAAAATCATAAAAATCCCAAGGGGTACCCCTTGGAAAAATAATAAAAAATTTCAAAAAAGTTAATTTGCTTTAAATGAGCTCAAAATTTGTATACAAGTAGTTTCGGACACGGGGAATTCACTCGTTCAAACCGCATATGAATAGCTTGCTTTGTTTTTGAGTTATAGCCTCTAGAAGATTTGCTGTTTTCAAACAATTTTAAATATCAGATTTTCAACTTTCCCGAGGCTATAACTCGAAAAGTAAGCAAGATATTGAGATGCGGTCTGAAAGGTTGAATTCCCCGTGTTTCAAATGACATTTAAGCAAGTTTTTAGCGATTTTTATTTTTTTGAAAAATTGTCGCCAATTTTTTTTCCTCGTACAGTTTTTGACCATTCTCTCAAAAACTACAAGACTTATGGACATAAACGTTACACCATTGGATTCAGCACGTCGAAATACATATGTATGTAAAATTTCGTTACATTATTCGTACGAGAAACAGTTTTAGAGGAATTTGTTTAAAAATCATAAAAATCCCAAGGGATACCCCTTGGAAAAATAATAAAAAATTTCAAAAAAGTTAATTTGCTTTAAATGAGCTCAAAATTTGTATACAAGTAGTTTCGGACACGGGGAATTCACTCGTTCAAACCGCATATCAATAGCTTGCTTTGTTTTTGAGTTATAGCCCCTAGAAGATTTGCTGTTTTCAAACAATTTTAAATATCAGATTTTCAACTTTCCCGAGGCTATAACTCGAAAAGTAAGCAAGATATTGAGATGCGGTCTGAAAGGTTGAATTCCCCGTGTTTCAAATGACATTTAAGCAAGTTTTTAGCGATTTTTATTTTTTTGAAAAATTGTCGCCAATTTTTTTTCCTCGTACAGTTTTTGACCATTCTCTCAAAAACTACAAGACTTATGGACATAAACGTTACACCATTGGATTCAGCACGTCGAAATACATATGTATGTAAAATTTCGTTACATTATTCGTACGAGAAACAGTTTTAGAGGAATTTGTTTAAAAATCATAAAAATCCCAAGGGATACCCCTTGGAAAAATAATAAAAAATTTCAAAAAAGTTAATTTGCTTTAAATGAGCTCAAAATTTGTATACAAGTAGTTTCGGACACGGGGAATTCACTCGTTCAAACCGCATATCAATAGCTTGCTTTGTTTTTGAGTTATAGCCCCTAGAAGATTTGCTGTTTTCAAACAATTTTAAATATCAGATTTTCAACATTCCCGAGGCTATAACTCGAAAAGTAAGCAAGATATTGAGATGCGGTCTGAAAGGTTGAATTCCCCGTGTTTCAAATGACATTTAAGCAAGTTTTTAGCGATTTTTATTTTTTTGAAAAATTGTCGCCAATTTTTTTTCCTCGTACAGTTTTTGACCATTCTCTCAAAAACTACAAGACTTATGGACATAAACGTTACACCATTGGATTCAGCACGTCGAAATACATATGTATGTAAAATTTCGTTACATTATTCGTACGAGAAACAGTTTTAGAGGAATTTGTTTAAAAATCATAAAAATCCCAAGGGGTACCCCTTGGAAAAATAATAAAAAATTTCAAAAAAGTTAATTTGCTTTAAATGAGCTCAAAATTTGTATACAAGTAGTTTCGGACACGGGGAATTCACTCGTTCAAACCGCATATGAATAGCTTGCTTTGTTTTTGAGTTATAGCCTCTAGAAGATTTGCTGTTTTCAAACAATTTTAAATATCAGATTTTCAACTTTCCCGAGGCTATAACTCGAAAAGTAAGCAAGATATTGAGATGCGGTCTGAAAGGTTGAATTCCCCGTGTTTCAAATGACATTTAAGCAAGTTTTTAGCGATTTTTATTTTTTTGAAAAATTGTCGCCAATTTTTTTTCCTCGTACAGTTTTTGACCATTCTCTCAAAAACTACAAGACTTATGGACATAAACGTTACACCATTGGATTCAGCACGTCGAAATACATATGTATGTAAAATTTCGTTACATTATTCGTACGAGAAACAGTTTTAGAGGAATTTGTTTAAAAATCATAAAAATCCCAAGGGATACCCCTTGGAAAAATAATAAAAAATTTCAAAAAAGTTAATTTGCTTTAAATGAGCTCAAAATTTGTATACAAGTAGTTTCGGACACGGGGAATTCACTCGTTCAAACCGCATATCAATAGCTTGCTTTGTTTTTGAGTTATAGCCCCTAGAAGATTTGCTGTTTTCAAACAATTTTAAATATCAGATTTTCAACTTTCCCGAGGCTATAACTCGAAAAGTAAGCAAGATATTGAGATGCGGTCTGAAAGGTTGAATTCCCCGTGTTTCAAATGACATTTAAGCAAGTTTTTAGCGATTTTTATTTTTTTGAAAAATTGTCGCCAATTTTTTTTCCTCGTACAGTTTTTGACCATTCTCTCAAAAACTACAAGACTTATGGACATAAACGTTACACCATTGGATTCAGCACGTCGAAATACATATGTATGTAAAATTTCGTTACATTATTCGTACGAGAAACAGTTTTAGAGGAATTTGTTTAAAAATCATAAAAATCCCAAGGGATACCCCTTGGAAAAATAATAAAAAATTTCAAAAAAGTTAATTTGCTTTAAATGAGCTCAAAATTTGTATACAAGTAGTTTCGGACACGGGGAATTCACTCGTTCAAACCGCATATCAATAGCTTGCTTTGTTTTTGAGTTATAGCCCCTAGAAGATTTGCTGTTTTCAAACAATTTTAAATATCAGATTTTCAACATTCCCGAGGCTATAACTCGAAAAGTAAGCAAGATATTGAGATGCGGTCTGAAAGGTTGAATTCCCCGTGTTTCAAATGACATTTAAGCAAGTTTTTAGCGATTTTTATTTTTTTGAAAAATTGTCGCCAATTTTTTTTCCTCGTACAGTTTTTGACCATTCTCTCAAAAACTACAAGACTTATGGACATAAACGTTACACCATTGGATTCAGCACGTCGAAATACATATGTATGTAAAATTTCGTTACATTATTCGTACGAGAAACAGTTTTAGAGGAATTTGTTTAAAAATCATAAAAATCCCAAGGGATACCCCTTGGAAAAATAATAAAAAATTTCAAAAAAGTTAATTTGCTTTAAATGAGCTCAAAATTTGTATACAAGTAGTTTCGGACACGGGGAATTCACTCGTTCAAACCGCATATCAATAGCTTGCTTTGTTTTTGAGTTATAGCCCCTAGAAGATTTGCTGTTTTCAAACAATTTTAAATATCAGATTTTCAACATTCCCGAGGCTATAACTCGAAAAGTAAGCAAGATATTGAGATGCGGTCTGAAAGGTTGAATTCCCCGTGTTTCAAATGACATTTAAGCAAGTTTTTAGCGATTTTTATTTTTTTGAAAAATTGTCGCCAATTTTTTTTCCTCGTACAGTTTTTGACCATTCTCTCAAAAACTACAAGACTTATGGACATAAACGTTACACCATTGGATTCAGCACGTCGAAATACATATGTATGTAAAATTTCGTTACATTATTCGTACGAGAAACAGTTTTAGAGGAATTTGTTTAAAAATCATAAAAATCCCAAGGGGTACCCCTTGGAAAAATAATAAAAAATTTCAAAAAAGTTAATTTGCTTTAAATGAGCTCAAAATTTGTATACAAGTAGTTTCGGACACGGGGAATTCACTCGTTCAAACCGCATATGAATAGCTTGCTTTGTTTTTGAGTTATAGCCTCTAGAAGATTTGCTGTTTTCAAACAATTTTAAATATCAGATTTTCAACTTTCCCGAGGCTATAACTCGAAAAGTAAGCAAGATATTGAGATGCGGTCTGAAAGGTTGAATTCCCCGTGTTTCAAATGACATTTAAGCAAGTTTTTAGCGATTTTTATTTTTTTGAAAAATTGTCGCCAATTTTTTTTCCTCGTACAGTTTTTGACCATTCTCTCAAAAACTACAAGACTTATGGACATAAACGTTACACCATTGGATTCAGCACGTCGAAATACATATGTATGTAAAATTTCGTTACATTATTCGTACGAGAAACAGTTTTAGAGGAATTTGTTTAAAAATCATAAAAATCCCAAGGGATACCCCTTGGAAAAATAATAAAAAATTTCAAAAAAGTTAATTTGCTTT
This sequence comes from Pterostichus niger, assembly GCA_947425015.1. Taxonomy (NCBI): domain Eukaryota; kingdom Metazoa; phylum Arthropoda; class Insecta; order Coleoptera; family Carabidae; genus Pterostichus; species Pterostichus niger. The sequence goes on from OX380341.1 coordinate 32,978,336, forward strand.
AAATGAGCTCAAAATTTGTATACAAGTAGTTTCGGACACGGGGAATTCACTCGTTCAAACCGCATATCAATAGCTTGCTTTGTTTTTGAGTTATAGCCCCTAGAAGATTTGCTGTTTTCAAACAATTTTAAATATCAGATTTTCAACTTTCCCGAGGCTATAACTCGAAAAGTAAGCAAGATATTGAGATGCGGTCTGAAAGGTTGAATTCCCCGTGTTTCAAATGACATTTAAGCAAGTTTTTAGCGATTTTTATTTTTTTGAAAAATTGTCGCCAATTTTTTTTCCTCGTACAGTTTTTGACCATTCTCTCAAAAACTACAAGACTTATGGACATAAACGTTACACCATTGGATTCAGCACGTCGAAATACATATGTATGTAAAATTTCGTTACATTATTCGTACGAGAAACAGTTTTAGAGGAATTTGTTTAAAAATCATAAAAATCCCAAGGGGTACCCCTTGGAAAAATAATAAAAAATTTCAAAAAAGTTAATTTGCTTTAAATGAGCTCAAAATTTGTATACAAGTAGTTTCGGACACGGGGAATTCACTCGTTCAAACCGCATATGAATAGCTTGCTTTGTTTTTGAGTTATAGCCTCTAGAAGATTTGCTGTTTTCAAACAATTTTAAATATCAGATTTTCAACTTTCCCGAGGCTATAACTCGAAAAGTAAGCAAGATATTGAGATGCGGTCTGAAAGGTTGAATTCCCCGTGTTTCAAATGACATTTAAGCAAGTTTTTAGCGATTTTTATTTTTTTGAAAAATTGTCGCCAATTTTTTTTCCTCGTACAGTTTTTGACCATTCTCTCAAAAACTACAAGACTTATGGACATAAACGTTACACCATTGGATTCAGCACGTCGAAATACATATGTATGTAAAATTTCGTTACATTATTCGTACGAGAAACAGTTTTAGAGGAATTTGTTTAAAAATCATAAAAATCCCAAGGGATACCCCTTGGAAAAATAATAAAAAATTTCAAAAAAGTTAATTTGCTTTAAATGAGCTCAAAATTTGTATACAAGTAGTTTCGGACACGGGGAATTCACTCGTTCAAACCGCATATCAATAGCTTGCTTTGTTTTTGAGTTATAGCCCCTAGAAGATTTGCTGTTTTCAAACAATTTTAAATATCAGATTTTCAACTTTCCCGAGGCTATAACTCGAAAAGTAAGCAAGATATTGAGATGCGGTCTGAAAGGTTGAATTCCCCGTGTTTCAAATGACATTTAAGCAAGTTTTTAGCGATTTTTATTTTTTTGAAAAATTGTCGCCAATTTTTTTTCCTCGTACAGTTTTTGACCATTCTCTCAAAAACTACAAGACTTATGGACATAAACGTTACACCATTGGATTCAGCACGTCGAAATACATATGTATGTAAAATTTCGTTACATTATTCGTACGAGAAACAGTTTTAGAGGAATTTGTTTAAAAATCATAAAAATCCCAAGGGATACCCCTTGGAAAAATAATAAAAAATTTCAAAAAAGTTAATTTGCTTTAAATGAGCTCAAAATTTGTATACAAGTAGTTTCGGACACGGGGAATTCACTCGTTCAAACCGCATATCAATAGCTTGCTTTGTTTTTGAGTTATAGCCCCTAGAAGATTTGCTGTTTTCAAACAATTTTAAATATCAGATTTTCAACTTTCCCGAGGCTATAACTCGAAAAGTAAGCAAGATATTGAGATGCGGTCTGAAAGGTTGAATTCCCCGTGTTTCAAATGACATTTAAGCAAGTTTTTAGCGATTTTTATTTTTTTGAAAAATTGTCGCCAATTTTTTTTCCTCGTACAGTTTTTGACCATTCTCTCAAAAACTACAAGACTTATGGACATAAACGTTACACCATTGGATTCAGCACGTCGAAATACATATGTATGTAAAATTTCGTTACATTATTCGTACGAGAAACAGTTTTAGAGGAATTTGTTTAAAAATCATAAAAATCCCAAGGGGTAACCCTTGGAAAAATAATAAAAAATTTCAAAAAAGTTAATTTGCTTTAAATGAGCTCAAAATTTGTATACAAGTAGTTTCGGACACGGGGAATTCACTCGTTCAAACCGCATATCAATAGCTTGCTTTGTTTTTGAGTTATAGCCCCTAGAAGATTTGCTGTTTTCAAACAATTTTAAATATCAGATTTTCAACTTTCCCGAGGCTATAACTCGAAAAGTAAGCAAGATATTGAGATGCGGTCTGAAAGGTTGAATTCCCCGTGTTTCAAATGACATTTAAGCAAGTTTTTAGCGATTTTTATTTTTTTGAAAAATTGTCGCCAATTTTTTTTCCTCGTACAGTTTTTGACCATTCTCTCAAAAACTACAAGACTTATGGACATAAACGTTACACCATTGGATTCAGCACGTCGAAATACATATGTATGTCAAATTTCGTTACATTATTCGTACGAGAAACAGTTTTAGAGGAATTTGTTTAAAAATCATAAAAATCCCAAGGGGTACCCCTTGGAAAAATAATAAAAAATTTCAAAAAAGTTAATTTGCTTTAAATGAGCTCAAAATTTGTATACAAGTAGTTTCGGACACGGGGAATTCACTCGTTCAAACCGCATATCAATAGCTTGCTTTGTTTTTGAGTTATAGCCCCTAGAAGATTTGCTGTTTTCAAACAATTTTAAATATCAGATTTTCAACTTTCCCGAGGCTATAACTCGAAAAGTAAGCAAGATATTGAGATGCGGTCTGAAAGGTTGAATTCCCCGTGTTTCAAATGACATTTAAGCAAGTTTTTAGCGATTTTTATTTTTTTGAAAAATTGTCGCCAATTTTTTTTCCTCGTACAGTTTTTGACCATTCTCTCAAAAACTACAAGACTTATGGACATAAACGTTACACCATTGGATTCAGCACGTCGAAATACATATGTATGTAAAATTTCGTTACATTATTCGTACGAGAAACAGTTTTAGAGGAATTTGTTTAAAAATCATAAAAATCCCAAGGGGTACCCCTTGGAAAATAATAAAAAATTTCAAAAAAGTTAATTTGCTTTAAATGAGCTCAAAATTTGTATACAAGTAGTTTCGGACACGGGGAATTCACTCGTTCAAACCGCATATCAATAGCTTGCTTTGTTTTTGAGTTATAGCCCCTAGAAGATTTGCTGTTTTCAAACAATTTTAAATATCAGATTTTCAACTTTCCCGAGGCTATAACTCGAAAAGTAAGCAAGATATTGAGATGCGGTCTGAAAGGTTGAATTCCCCGTGTTTCAAATGACATTTAAGCAAGTTTTTAGCGATTTTTATTTTTTTGAAAAATTGTCGCCAATTTTTTTTCCTCGTACAGTTTTTGACCATTCTCTCAAAAACTACAAGACTTATGGACATAAACGTTACACCATTGGATTCAGCACGTCGAAATACATATGTATGTAAAATTTCGTTACATTATTCGTACGAGAAACAGTTTTAGAGGAATTTGTTTAAAAATCATAAAAATCCCAAGGGGTACCCCTTGGAAAAATAATAAAAAATTTCAAAAAAGTTAATTTGCTTTAAATGAGCTCAAAATTTGTATACAAGTAGTTTCGGACACGGGGAATTCACTCGTTCAAACCGCATATCAATAGCTTGCTTTGTTTTTGAGTTATAGCCCCTAGAAGATTTGCTGTTTTCAAACAATTTTAAATATCAGATTTTCAACTTTCCCGAGGCTATAACTCGAAAAGTAAGCAAGATATTGAGATGCGGTCTGAAAGGTTGAATTCCCCGTGTTTCAAATGACATTTAAGCAAGTTTTTAGCGATTTTTATTTTTTTGAAAAATTGTCGCCAATTTTTTTTCCTCGTACAGTTTTTGACCATTCTCTCAAAAACTACAAGACTTATGGACATAAACGTTACACCATTGGATTCAGCACGTCGAAATACATATGTATGTAAAATTTCGTTACATTATTCGTACGAGAAACAGTTTTAGAGGAATTTGTTTAAAAATCATAAAAATCCCAAGGGGTACCCCTTGGAAAAATAATAAAAAATTTCAAAAAAGTTAATTTGCTTTAAATGAGCTCAAAATTTGTATACAAGTAGTTTCGGACACGGGGAATTCACTCGTTCAAACCGCATATCAATAGCTTGCTTTGTTTTTGAGTTATAGCCCCTAGAAGATTTGCTGTTTTCAAACAATTTTAAATATCAGATTTTCAACTTTCCCGAGGCTATAACTCGAAAAGTAAGCAAGATATTGAGATGCGGTCTGAAAGGTTGAATTCCCCGTGTTTCAAATGACATTTAAGCAAGTTTTTAGCGATTTTTATTTTTTTGAAAAATTGTCGCCAATTTTTTTTCCTCGTACAGTTTTTGACCATTCTCTCAAAAACTACAAGACTTATGGACATAAACGTTACACCATTGGATTCAGCACGTCGAAATACATATGTATGTAAAATTTCGTTACATTATTCGTACGAGAAACAGTTTTAGAGGAATTTGTTTAAAAATCATAAAAATCCCAAGGGATACCCCTTGGAAAAATAATAAAAAATTTCAAAAAAGTTAATTTGCTTTAAATGAGCTCAAAATTTGTATACAAGTAGTTTCGGACACGGGGAATTCACTCGTTCAAACCGCATATCAATAGCTTGCTTTGTTTTTGAGTTATAGCCCCTAGAAGATTTGCTGTTTTCAAACAATTTTAAATATCAGATTTTCAACTTTCCCGAGGCTATAACTCGAAAAGTAAGCAAGATATTGAGATGCGGTCTGAAAGGTTGAATTCCCCGTGTTTCAAATGACATTTAAGCAAGTTTTTAGCGATTTTTATTTTTTTGAAAAATTGTCGCCAATTTTTTTTCCTCGTACAGTTTTTGACCATTCTCTCAAAAACTACAAGACTTATGGACATAAACGTTACACCATTGGATTCAGCACGTCGAAATACATATGTATGTAAAATTTCGTTACATTATTCGTACGAGAAACAGTTTTAGAGGAATTTGTTTAAAAATCATAAAAATCCCAAGGGATACCCCTTGGAAAAATAATAAAAAATTTCAAAAAAGTTAATTTGCTTTAAATGAGCTCAAAATTTGTATACAAGTAGTTTCGGACACGGGGAATTCACTCGTTCAAACCGCATATCAATAGCTTGCTTTGTTTTTGAGTTATAGCCCCTAGAAGATTTGCTGTTTTCAAACAATTTTAAATATCAGATTTTCAACATTCCCGAGGCTATAACTCGAAAAGTAAGCAAGATATTGAGATGCGGTCTGAAAGGTTGAATTCCCCGTGTTTCAAATGACATTTAAGCAAGTTTTTAGCGATTTTTATTTTTTTGAAAAATTGTCGCCAATTTTTTTTCCTCGTACAGTTTTTGACCATTCTCTCAAAAACTACAAGACTTATGGACATAAACGTTACACCATTGGATTCAGCACGTCGAAATACATATGTATGTAAAATTTCGTTACATTATTCGTACGAGAAACAGTTTTAGAGGAATTTGTTTAAAAATCATAAAAATCCCAAGGGGTACCCCTTGGAAAATAATAAAAAATTTCAAAAAAGTTAATTTGCTTTAAATGAGCTCAAAATTTGTATACAAGTAGTTTCGGACACGGGGAATTCACTCGTTCAAACCGCATATCAATAGCTTGCTTTGTTTTTGAGTTATAGCCCCTAGAAGATTTGCTGTTTTCAAACAATTTTAAATATCAGATTTTCAACTTTCCCGAGGCTATAACTCGAAAAGTAAGCAAGATATTGAGATGCGGTCTGAAAGGTTGAATTCCCCGTGTTTCAAATGACATTTAAGCAAGTTTTTAGCGATTTTTATTTTTTTGAAAAATTGTCGCCAATTTTTTTTTCTCGTACAGTTTTTGACCATTCTCTCAAAAACTACAAGACTTATGGACATAAACGTTACACCATTGGATTCAGCACGTCGAAATACATATGTATGTAAAATTTCGTTACATTATTCGTACGAGAAACAGTTTTAGAGGAATTTGTTTAAAAATCATAAAAATCCCAAGGGGTAACCCTTGGAAAAATAATAAAAAATTTCAAAAAAGTTAATTTGCTTTAAATGAGCTCAAAATTTGTATACAAGTAGTTTCGGACACGGGGAATTCACTCGTTCAAACCGCATATCAATAGCTTGCTTTGTTTTTGAGTTATAGCCCCTAGAAGATTTGCTGTTTTCAAACAATTTTAAATATCAGATTTTCAACTTTCCCGAGGCTATAACTCGAAAAGTAAGCAAGATATTGAGATGCGGTCTGAAAGGTTGAATTCCCCGTGTTTCAAATGACATTTAAGCAAGTTTTTAGCGATTTTTATTTTTTTGAAAAATTGTCGCCAATTTTTTTTCCTCGTACAGTTTTTGACCATTCTCTCAAAAACTACAAGACTTATGGACATAAACGTTACACCATTGGATTCAGCACGTCGAAATACATATGTATGTAAAATTTCGTTACATTATTCGTACGAGAAACAGTTTTAGAGGAATTTGTTTAAAAATCATAAAAATCCCAAGGGGTACCCCTTGGAAAAATAATAAAAAATTTCAAAAAAGTTAATTTGCTTTAAATGAGCTCAAAATTTGTATACAAGTAGTTTCGGACACGGGGAATTCACTCGTTCAAACCGCATATCAATAGCTTGCTTTGTTTTTGAGTTATAGCCCCTAGAAGATTTGCTGTTTTCAAACAATTTTAAATATCAGATTTTCAACATTCCCGAGGCTATAACTCGAAAAGTAAGCAAGATATTGAGATGCGGTCTGAAAGGTTGAATTCCCCGTGTTTCAAATGACATTTAAGCAAGTTTTTAGCGATTTTTATTTTTTTGAAAAATTGTCGCCAATTTTTTTTCCTCGTACAGTTTTTGACCATTCTCTCAAAAACTACAAGACTTATGGACATAAACGTTACACCATTGGATTCAGCACGTCGAAATACATATGTATGTAAAATTTCGTTACATTATTCGTACGAGAAACAGTTTTAGAGGAATTTGTTTAAAAATCATAAAAATCCCAAGGGGTACCCCTTGGAAAAATAATAAAAAATTTCAAAAAAGTTAATTTGCTTTAAATGAGCTCAAAATTTGTATACAAGTAGTTTCGGACACGGGGAATTCACTCGTTCAAACCGCATATGAATAGCTTGCTTTGTTTTTGAGTTATAGCCTCTAGAAGATTTGCTGTTTTCAAACAATTTTAAATATCAGATTTTCAACTTTCCCGAGGCTATAACTCGAAAAGTAAGCAAGATATTGAGATGCGGTCTGAAAGGTTGAATTCCCCGTGTTTCAAATGACATTTAAGCAAGTTTTTAGCGATTTTTATTTTTTTGAAAAATTGTCGCCAATTTTTTTTCCTCGTACAGTTTTTGACCATTCTCTCAAAAACTACAAGACTTATGGACATAAACGTTACACCATTGGATTCAGCACGTCGAAATACATATGTATGTAAAATTTCGTTACATTATTCGTACGAGAAACAGTTTTAGAGGAATTTGTTTAAAAATCATAAAAATCCCTTGGAAAAATAATAAAAAATTTCAAAAAAGTTAATTTGCTTTAAATGAGCTCAAAATTTGTATACAAGTAGTTTCGGACACGGGGAATTCACTCGTTCAAACCGCATATCAATAGCTTGCTTTGTTTTTGAGTTATAGCCCCTAGAAGATTTGCTGTTTTCAAACAATTTTAAATATCAGATTTTCAACTTTCCCGAGGCTATAACTCGAAAAGTAAGCAAGATATTGAGATGCGGTCTGAAAGGTTGAATTCCCCGTGTTTCAAATGACATTTAAGCAAGTTTTTAGCGATTTTTATTTTTTTGAAAAATTGTCGCCAATTTTTTTTCCTCGTACAGTTTTTGACCATTCTCTCAAAAACTACAAGACTTATGGACATAAACGTTACACCATTGGATTCAGCACGTCGAAATACATATGTATGTAAAATTTCGTTACATTATTCGTACGAGAAACAGTTTTAGAGGAATTTGTTTAAAAATCATAAAAATCCCAAGGGGTACCCCTTGGAAAAATAATAAAAAATTTCAAAAAAGTTAATTTGCTTTAAATGAGCTCAAAATTTGTATACAAGTAGTTTCGGACACGGGGAATTCACTCGTTCAAACCGCATATCAATAGCTTGCTTTGTTTTTGAGTTATAGCCCCTAGAAGATTTGCTGTTTTCAAACAATTTTAAATATCAGATTTTCAACTTTCCCGAGGCTATAACTCGAAAAGTAAGCAAGATATTGAGATGCGGTCTGAAAGGTTGAATTCCCCGTGTTTCAAATGACATTTAAGCAAGTTTTTAGCGATTTTTATTTTTTTGAAAAATTGTCGCCAATTTTTTTTCCTCGTACAGTTTTTGACCATTCTCTCAAAAACTACAAGACTTATGGACATAAACGTTACACCATTGGATTCAGCACGTCGAAATACATATGTATGTAAAATTTCGTTACATTATTCGTACGAGAAACAGTTTTAGAGGAATTTGTTTAAAAATCATAAAAATCCCAAGGGGTAACCCTTGGAAAAATAATAAAAAATTTCAAAAAAGTTAATTTGCTTTAAATGAGCTCAAAATTTGTATACAAGTAGTTTCGGACACGGGGAATTCACTCGTTCAAACCGCATATCAATAGCTTGCTTTGTTTTTGAGTTATAGCCCCTAGAAGATTTGCTGTTTTCAAACAATTTTAAATATCAGATTTTCAACTTTCCCGAGGCTATAACTCGAAAAGTAAGCAAGATATTGAGATGCGGTCTGAAAGGTTGAATTCCCCGTGTTTCAAATGACATTTAAGCAAGTTTTTAGCGATTTTTATTTTTTTGAAAAATTGTCGCCAATTTTTTTTCCTCGTACAGTTTTTGACCATTCTCTCAAAAACTACAAGACTTATGGACATAAACGTTACACCATTGGATTCAGCACGTCGAAATACATATGTATGTAATATTTCGTTACATTATTCGTACGAGAAACAGTTTTAGAGGAATTTGTTTAAAAATCATAAAAATCCCAAGGGATACTACCCCTTGGAAAAATAATAAAAAATTTCAAAAAAGTTAATTTGCTTTAAATGAGCTCAAAATTTGTATACAAGTAGTTTCGGACACGGGGAATTCACTCGTTCAAACCGCATATCAATAGCTTGCTTTGTTTTTGAGTTATAGCCCCTAGAAGATTTGCTGTTTTCAAACAATTTTAAATATCAGATTTTCAACTTTCCCGAGGCTATAACTCGAAAAGTAAGCAAGATATTGAGATGCGGTCTGAAAGGTTGAATTCCCCGTGTTTCAAATGACATTTAAGCAAGTTTTTAGCGATTTTTATTTTTTTGAAAAATTGTCGCCAATTTTTTTTCCTCGTACAGTTTTTGACCATTCTCTCAAAAACTACAAGACTTATGGACATAAACGTTACACCATTGGATTCAGCACGTCGAAATACATATGTATGTAAAATTTCGTTACATTATTCGTACGAGAAACAGTTTTAGAGGAATTTGTTTAAAAATCATAAAAATCCCAAGGGGTACCCCTTGGAAAATAATAAAAAATTTCAAAAAAGTTAATTTGCTTTAAATGAGCTCAAAATTTGTATACAAGTAGTTTCGGACACGGGGAATTCACTCGTTCAAACCGCATATCAATAGCTTGCTTTGTTTTTGAGTTATAGCCCCTAGAAGATTTGCTGTTTTCAAACAATTTTAAATATCAGATTTTCAACTTTCCCGAGGCTATAACTCGAAAAGTAAGCAAGATATTGAGATGCGGTCTGAAAGGTTGAATTCCCCGTGTTTCAAATGACATTTAAGCAAGTTTTTAGCGATTTTTATTTTTTTGAAAAATTGTCGCCAATTTTTTTTTCTCGTACAGTTTTTGACCATTCTCTCAAAAACTACAAGACTTATGGACATAAACGTTACACCATTGGATTCAGCACGTCGAAATACATATGTATGTAAAATTTCGTTACATTATTCGTACGAGAAACAGTTTTAGAGGAATTTGTTTAAAAATCATAAAAATCCCAAGGGGTAACCCTTGGAAAAATAATAAAAAATTTCAAAAAAGTTAATTTGCTTTAAATGAGCTCAAAATTTGTATACAAGTAGTTTCGGACACGGGGAATTCACTCGTTCAAACCGCATATCAATAGCTTGCTTTGTTTTTGAGTTATAGCCCCTAGAAGATTTGCTGTTTTCAAACAATTTTAAATATCAGATTTTCAACTTTCCCGAGGCTATAACTCGAAAAGTAAGCAAGATATTGAGATGCGGTCTGAAAGGTTGAATTCCCCGTGTTTCAAATGACATTTAAGCAAGTTTTTAGCGATTTTTATTTTTTTGAAAAATTGTCGCCAATTTTTTTTCCTCGTACAGTTTTTGACCATTCTCTCAAAAACTACAAGACTTATGGACATAAACGTTACACCATTGGATTCAGCACGTCGAAATACATATGTATGTAAAATTTCGTTACATTATTCGTACGAGAAACAGTTTTAGAGGAATTTGTTTAAAAATCATAAAAATCCCAAGGGGTACCCCTTGGAAAAATAATAAAAAATTTCAAAAAAGTTAATTTGCTTTAAATGAGCTCAAAATTTGTATACAAGTAGTTTCGGACACGGGGAATTCACTCGTTCAAACCGCATATCAATAGCTTGCTTTGTTTTTGAGTTATAGCCCCTAGAAGATTTGCTGTTTTCAAACAATTTTAAATATCAGATTTTCAACTTTCCCGAGGCTATAACTCGAAAAGTAAGCAAGATATTGAGATGCGGTCTGAAAGGTTGAATTCCCCGTGTTTCAAATGACATTTAAGCAAGTTTTTAGCGATTTTTATTTTTTTGAAAAATTGTCGCCAATTTTTTTTCCTCGTACAGTTTTTGACCATTCTCTCAAAAACTACAAGACTTATGGACATAAACGTTACACCATTGGATTCAGCACGTCGAAATACATATGTATGTAAAATTTCGTTACATTATTCGTACGAGAAACAGTTTTAGAGGAATTTGTTTAAAAATCATAAAAATCCCAAGGGATACCCCTTGGAAAAATAATAAAAAATTTCAAAAAAGTTAATTTGCTTTAAATGAGCTCAAAATTTGTATACAAGTAGTTTCGGACACGGGGAATTCACTCGTTCAAACCGCATATCAATAGCTTGCTTTGTTTTTGAGTTATAGCCCCTAGAAGATTTGCTGTTTTCAAACAATTTTAAATATCAGATTTTCAACTTTCCCGAGGCTATAACTCGAAAAGTAAGCAAGATATTGAGATGCGGTCTGAAAGGTTGAATTCCCCGTGTTTCAAATGACATTTAAGCAAGTTTTTAGCGATTTTTATTTTTTTGAAAAATTGTCGCCAATTTTTTTTCCTCGTACAGTTTTTGACCATTCTCTCAAAAACTACAAGACTTATGGACATAAACGTTACACCATTGGATTCAGCACGTCGAAATACATATGTATGTAAAATTTCGTTACATTATTCGTACGAGAAACAGTTTTAGAGGAATTTGTTTAAAAATCATAAAAATCCCAAGGGGTACCCCTTGGAAAAATAATAAAAAATTTCAAAAAAGTTAATTTGCTTTAAATGAGCTCAAAATTTGTATACAAGTAGTTTCGGACACGGGGAATTCACTCGTTCAAACCGCATATCAATAGCTTGCTTTGTTTTTGAGTTATAGCCCCTAGAAGATTTGCTGTTTTCAAACAATTTTAAATATCAGATTTTCAACTTTCCCGAGGCTATAACTCGAAAAGTAAGCAAGATATTGAGATGCGGTCTGAAAGGTTGAATTCCCCGTGTTTCAAATGACATTTAAGCAAGTTTTTAGCGATTTTTATTTTTTTGAAAAATTGTCGCCAATTTTTTTTCCTCGTACAGTTTTTGACCATTCTCTCAAAAACTACAAGACTTATGGACATAAACGTTACACCATTGGATTCAGCACGTCGAAATACATATGTATGTAAAATTTCGTTACATTATTCGTACGAGAAACAGTTTTAGAGGAATTTGTTTAAAAATCATAAAAATCCCAAGGGGTACCCCTTGGAAAAATAATAAAAAATTTCAAAAAAGTTAATTTGCTTTAAATGAGCTCAAAATTTGTATACAAGTAGTTTCGGACACGGGGAATTCACTCGTTCAAACCGCATATCAATAGCTTGCTTTGTTTTTGAGTTATAGCCCCTAGAAGATTTGCTGTTTTCAAACAATTTTAAATATCAGATTTTCAACTTTCCCGAGGCTATAACTCGAAAAGTAAGCAAGATATTGAGATGCGGTCTGAAAGGTTGAATTCCCCGTGTTTCAAATGACATTTAAACAAATTTTTAGCGATTTTTATTTTTTTGAAAAATTGTCGCCAATTTTTTTTCCTCGTACAGTTTTTGACCATTCTCTCAAAAACTACAAGACATATGGACATAAACGTTACACCATTGGATTCAGCACGTCGAAATACATATGTATGTAAAATTTCGTTACATTATTCGTACGAGAAACAGTTTTAGAGGAATTTGTTTAAAAATCATAAAAATCCCAAGGGGTACCCCTTGGAAAAATAATAAAAAATTTCAAAAAAGTTAATTTGCTTTAAATGAGCTCAAAATTTGTATACAAGTAGTTTCGGACACGGGGAATTCACTCGTTCAAACCGCATATCAATAGCTTGCTTTGTTTTTGAGTTATAGCCCCTAGAAGATTTGCTGTTTTCAAACAATTTTAAATATCAGATTTTCAACTTTCCCGAGGCTATAACTCGAAAAGTAAGCAAGATATTGAGATGCGGTCTGAAAGGTTGAATTCCCCGTGTTTCAAATGACATTTAAGCAAGTTTTTAGCGATTTTTATTTTTTTGAAAAATTGTCGCCAATTTTTTTTCCTCGTACAGTTTTTGACCATTCTCTCAAAAACTACAAGACTTATGGACATAAACGTTACACCATTGGATTCAGCACGTCGAAATACATATGTATGTAAAATTTCGTTACATTATTCGTACGAGAAACAGTTTTAGAGGAATTTGTATATACCCCTTGGAAAAATAATAAAAAATTTCAAAAAAGTTAATTTGCTTTAAATGAGCTCAAAATTTGTATACAAGTAGTTTCGGACACGGGGAATTCACTCGTTCAAACCGCATATCAATAGCTTGCTTTGTTTTTGAGTTATAGCCTCTAGAAGATTTGCTGTTTTCAAACAATTTTAAATATCAGATTTTCAACTTTCCCGAGGCTATAACTCGAAAAGTAAGCAAGATATTGAGATGCGGTCTGAAAGGTTGAATTCCCCGTGTTTCAAATGACATTTAAGCAAGTTTTTAGCGATTTTTATTTTTTTGAAAAATTGTCGCCAATTTTTTTTCCTCGTACAGTTTTTGACCATTCTCTCAAAAACTACAAGACTTATGGACATAAACGTTACACCATTGGATTCAGCACGTCGAAATACATATGTATGTAAAATTTCGTTACATTATTCGTACGAGAAACAGTTTTAGAGGAATTTGTTTAAAAATCATAAAAATCCCAAGGGGTACCCCTTGGAAAAATAATAAAAAATTTCAAAAAAGTTAATTTGCTTTAAATGAGCTCAAAATTTGTATACAAGTAGTTTCGGACACGGGGAATTCACTCGTTCAAACCGCATATCAATAGCTTGCTTTGTTTTTGAGTTATAGCCCCTAGAAGATTTGCTGTTTTCAAACAATTTTAAATATCAGATTTTCAACTTTCCCGAGGCTATAACTCGAAAAGTAAGCAAGATATTGAGATGCGGTCTGAAAGGTTGAATTCCCCGTGTTTCAAATGACATTTAAGCAAGTTTTTAGCGATTTTTATTTTTTTGAAAAATTGTCGCCAATTTTTTTTCCTCGTACAGTTTTTGACCATTCTCTCAAAAACTACAAGACTTATGGACATAAACGTTACACCATTGGATTCAGCACGTCGAAATACATATGTATGTAAAATTTCGTTACATTATTCGTACGAGAAACAGTTTTAGAGGAATTTGTATATACCCCTTGGAAAAATAATAAAAAATTTCAAAAAAGTTAATTTGCTTTAAATGAGCTCAAAATTTGTATACAAGTAGTTTCGGACACGGGGAATTCACTCGTTCAAACCGCATATCAATAGCTTGCTTTGTTTTTGAGTTATAGCCCCTAGAAGATTTGCTGTTTTCAAACAATTTTAAATATCAGATTTTCAACTTTCCCGAGGCTATAACTCGAAAAGTAAGCAAGATATTGAGATGCGGTCTGAAAGGTTGAATTCCCCGTGTTTCAAATGACATTTAAGCAAGTTTTTAGCGATTTTTATTTTTTTGAAAAATTGTCGCCAATTTTTTTTCCTCGTACAGTTTTTGACCATTCTCTCAAAAACTACAAGACTTATGGACATAAACGTTACACCATTGGATTCAGCACGTCGAAATACATATGTATGTAAAATTTCGTTACATTATTCGTACGAGAAACAGTTTTAGAGGAATTTGTTTAAAAATCATAAAAATCCCTTGGAAAAATAATAAAAAATTTCAAAAAAGTTAATTTGCTTTAAATGAGCTCAAAATTTGTATACAAGTAGTTTCGGACACGGGGAATTCACTCGTTCAAACCGCATATCAATAGCTTGCTTTGTTTTTGAGTTATAGCCCCTAGAAGATTTGCTGTTTTCAAACAATTTTAAATATCAGATTTTCAACTTTCCCGAGGCTATAACTCGAAAAGTAAGCAAGATATTGAGATGCGGTCTGAAAGGTTGAATTCCCCGTGTTTCAAATGACATTTAAGCAAGTTTTTAGCGATTTTTATTTTTTTGAAAAATTGTCGCCAATTTTTTTTCCTCGTACAGTTTTTGACCATTCTCTCAAAAACTACAAGACTTATGGACATAAACGTTACACCATTGGATTCAGCACGTCGAAATACATATGTATGTAAAATTTCGTTACATTATTCGTACGAGAAACAGTTTTAGAGGAATTTGTTTAAAAATCATAAAAATCCCAAGGGGTACCCCTTGGAAAAATAATAAAAAATTTCAAAAAAGTTAATTTGCTTTAAATGAGCTCAAAATTTGTATACAAGTAGTTTCGGACACGGGGAATTCACTCGTTCAAACCGCATATCAATAGCTTGCTTTGTTTTTGAGTTATAGCCCCTAGAAGATTTGCTGTTTTCAAACAATTTTAAATATCAGATTTTCAACTTTCCCGAGGCTATAACTCGAAAAGTAAGCAAGATATTGAGATGCGGTCTGAAAGGTTGAATTCCCCGTGTTTCAAATGACATTTAAGCAAGTTTTTAGCGATTTTTATTTTTTTGAAAAATTGTCGCCAATTTTTTTTCCTCGTACAGTTTTTGACCATTCTCTCAAAAACTACAAGACTTATGGACATAAACGTTACACCATTGGATTCAGCACGTCGAAATACATATGTATGTAAAATTTCGTTACATTATTCGTACGAGAAACAGTTTTAGAGGAATTTGTTTAAAAATCATAAAAATCCCAAGGGGTACCCCTTGGAAAAATAATAAAAAATTTCAAAAAAGTTAATTTGCTTTAAATGAGCTCAAAATTTGTATACAAGTAGTTTCGGACACGGGGAATTCACTCGTTCAAACCGCATATCAATAGCTTGCTTTGTTTTTGAGTTATAGCCTCTAGAAGATTTGCTGTTTTCAAACAATTTTAAATATCAGATTTTCAACTTTCCCGAGGCTATAACTCGAAAAGTAAGCAAGATATTGAGATGCGGTCTGAAAGGTTGAATTCCCCGTGTTTCAAATGACATTTAAGCAAGTTTTTAGCGATTTTTATTTTTTTGAAAAATTGTCGCCAATTTTTTTTCCTCGTACAGTTTTTGACCATTCTCTCAAAAACTACAAGACTTATGGACATAAACGTTACACCATTGGATTCAGCACGTCGAAATACATATGTATGTAAAATTTCGTTACATTATTCGTACGAGAAACAGTTTTAGAGGAATTTGTATATACCCCTTGGAAAAATAATAAAAAATTTCAAAAAAGTTAATTTGCTTTAAATGAGCTCAAAATTTGTATACAAGTAGTTTCGGACACGGGGAATTCACTCGTTCAAACCGCATATCAATAGCTTGCTTTGTTTTTGAGTTATAGCCCCTAGAAGATTTGCTGTTTTCAAACAATTTTAAATATCAGATTTTCAACTTTCCCGAGGCTATAACTCGAAAAGTAAGCAAGATATTGAGATGCGGTCTGAAAGGTTGAATTCCCCGTGTTTCAAATGACATTTAAGCAAGTTTTTAGCGATTTTTATTTTTTTGAAAAATTGTCGCCAATTTTTTTTCCTCGTACAGTTTTTGACCATTCTCTCAAAAACTACAAGACTTATGGACATAAACGTTACACCATTGGATTCAGCACGTCGAAATACATATGTATGTAAAATTTCGTTACATTATTCGTACGAGAAACAGTTTTAGAGGAATTTGTTTAAAAATCATAAAAATCCCAAGGGGTACCCCTTGGAAAATAATAAAAAATTTCAAAAAAGTTAATTTGCTTTAAATGAGCTCAAAATTTGTATACAAGTAGTTTCGGACACGGGGAATTCACTCGTTCAAACCGCATATCAATAGCTTGCTTTGTTTTTGAGTTATAGCCCCTAGAAGATTTGCTGTTTTCAAACAATTTTAAATATCAGATTTTCAACTTTCCCGAGGCTATAACTCGAAAAGTAAGCAAGATATTGAGATGCGGTCTGAAAGGTTGAATTCCCCGTGTTTCAAATGACATTTAAGCAAGTTTTTAGCGATTTTTATTTTTTTGAAAAATTGTCGCCAATTTTTTTTTCTCGTACAGTTTTTGACCATTCTCTCAAAAACTACAAGACTTATGGACATAAACGTTACACCATTGGATTCAGCACGTCGAAATACATATGTATGTAAAATTTCGTTACATTATTCGTACGAGAAACAGTTTTAGAGGAATTTGTTTAAAAATCATAAAAATCCCAAGGGGTAACCTTTGGAAAAATAATAAAAAATTTCAAAAAAGTTAATTTGCTTTAAATGAGCTCAAAATTTGTATACAAGTAGTTTCGGACACGGGGAATTCACTCGTTCAAACCGCATATCAATAGCTTGCTTTGTTTTTGAGTTATAGCCCCTAGAAGATTTGCTGTTTTCAAACAATTTTAAATATCAGATTTTCAACTTTCCCGAGGCTATAACTCGAAAAGTAAGCAAGATATTGAGATGCGGTCTGAAAGGTTGAATTCCCCGTGTTTCAAATGACATTTAAGCAAGTTTTTAGCGATTTTTATTTTTTTGAAAAATTGTCGCCAATTTTTTTTCCTCGTACAGTTTTTGACCATTCTCTCAAAAACTACAAGACTTATGGACATAAACGTTACACCATTGGATTCAGCACGTCGAAATACATATGTATGTAAAATTTCGTTACATTATTCGTACGAGAAACAGTTTTAGAGGAATTTGTTTAAAAATCATAAAAATCCCAAGGGGTACCCCTTGGAAAAATAATAAAAAATTTCAAAAAAGTTAATTTGCTTTAAATGAGCTCAAAATTTGTATACAAGTAGTTTCGGACACGGGGAATTCACTCGTTCAAACCGCATATCAATAGCTTGCTTTGTTTTTGAGTTATAGCCCCTAGAAGATTTGCTGTTTTCAAACAATTTTAAATATCAGATTTTCAACTTTCCCGAGGCTATAACTCGAAAAGTAAGCAAGATATTGAGATGCGGTCTGAAAGGTTGAATTCCCCGTGTTTCAAATGACATTTAAGCAAGTTTTTAGCGATTTTTATTTTTTTGAAAAATTGTCGCCAATTTTTTTTCCTCGTACAGTTTTTGACCATTCTCTCAAAAACTACAAGACTTATGGACATAAACGTTACACCATTGGATTCAGCACGTCGAAATACATATGTATGTAAAATTTCGTTACATTATTCGTACGAGAAACAGTTTTAGAGGAATTTGTTTAAAAATCATAAAAATCCCAAGGGGTACCCCTTGGAAAAATAATAAAAAATTTCAAAAAAGTTAATTTGCTTTAAATGAGCTCAAAATTTGTATACAAGTAGTTTCGGACACGGGGAATTCACTCGTTCAAACCGCATATCAATAGCTTGCTTTGTTTTTGAGTTATAGCCCCTAGAAGATTTGCTGTTTTCAAACAATTTTAAATATCAGATTTTCAACTTTCCCGAGGCTATAACTCGAAAAGTAAGCAAGATATTGAGATGCGGTCTGAAAGGTTGAATTCCCCGTGTTTCAAATGACATTTAAGCAAGTTTTTAGCGATTTTTATTTTTTTGAAAAATTGTCGCCAATTTATTTTCCTCGTACAGTTTTTGACCATTCTCTCAAAAACTACAAGACT
This sequence comes from Pterostichus niger, assembly GCA_947425015.1. Classification (NCBI taxonomy): domain Eukaryota; kingdom Metazoa; phylum Arthropoda; class Insecta; order Coleoptera; family Carabidae; genus Pterostichus; species Pterostichus niger. The sequence goes on from OX380341.1 coordinate 32,996,786, forward strand.
TATGGACATAAACGTTACACCATTGGATTCAGCACGTCGAAATACATATGTATGTAAAATTTCGTTACATTATTCGTACGAGAAACAGTTTTAGAGGAATTTGTTTAAAAATCATAAAAATCCCAAGGGGTACCCCTTGGAAAAATAATAAAAAATTTCAAAAAAGTTAATTTGCTTTAAATGAGCTCAAAATTTGTATACAAGTAGTTTCGGACACGGGGAATTCACTCGTTCAAACCGCATATCAATAGCTTGCTTTGTTTTTGAGTTATAGCCCCTAGAAGATTTGCTGTTTTCAAACAATTTTAAATATCAGATTTTCAACTTTCCCGAGGCTATAACTCGAAAAGTAAGCAAGATATTGAGATGCGGTCTGAAAGGTTGAATTCCCCGTGTTTCAAATGACATTTAAGCAAGTTTTTAGCGATTTTTATTTTTTTGAAAAATTGTCGCCAATTTATTTTCCTCGTACAGTTTTTGACCATTCTCTCAAAAACTACAAGACTTATGGACATAAATGTTACACCATTGGATTCAGCACGTCGAAATACATATGTATGTAAAATTTCGTTACATTATTCGTACGAGAAACAGTTTTAGAGGAATTTGTTTAAAAATCATAAAAATCCCAAGGGGTACCCCTTGGAAAAATAATAAAAAATTTCAAAAAAGTTAATTTGCTTTAAATGAGCTCAAAATTTGTATACAAGTAGTTTCGGACACGGGGAATTCACTCGTTCAAACCGCATATCAATAGCTTGCTTTGTTTTTGAGTTATAGCCCCTAGAAGATTTGCTGTTTTCAAACAATTTTAAATATCAGATTTTCAACTTTCCCGAGGCTATAACTCGAAAAGTAAGCAAGATATTGAGATGCGGTCTGAAAGGTTGAATTCCCCGTGTTTCAAATGACATTTAAGCAAGTTTTTAGCGATTTTTATTTTTTTGAAAAATTGTCGCCAATTTTTTTTCCTCGTACAGTTTTTGACCATTCTCTCAAAAACTACAAGACTTATGGACATAAACGTTACACCATTGGATTCAGCACGTCGAAATACATATGTATGTAAAATTTCGTTACATTATTCGTACGAGAAACAGTTTTAGAGGAATTTGTTTAAAAATCATAAAAATCCCAAGGGGTACCCCTTGGAAAAATAATAAAAAATTTCAAAAAAGTTAATTTGCTTTAAATGAGCTCAAAATTTGTATACAAGTAGTTTCGGACACGGGGAATTCACTCGTTCAAACCGCATATCAATAGCTTGCTTTGTTTTTGAGTTATAGCCCCTAGAAGATTTGCTGTTTTCAAACAATTTTAAATATCAGATTTTCAACTTTCCCGAGGCTATAACTCGAAAAGTAAGCAAGATATTGAGATGCGGTCTGAAAGGTTGAATTCCCCGTGTTTCAAATGACATTTAAGCAAGTTTTTAGCGATTTTTATTTTTTTGAAAAATTGTCGCCAATTTTTTTTCCTCGTACAGTTTTTGACCATTCTCTCAAAAACTACAAGACTTATGGACATAAACGTTACACCATTGGATTCAGCACGTCGAAATACATATGTATGTAAAATGTCGTTACATTATTCGTACGAGAAACAGTTTTAGAGGAATTTGTTTAAAAATCATAAAAATCCCAAGGGGTACCCCTTGGAAAAATAATAAAAAATTTCAAAAAAGTTAATTTGCTTTAAATGAGCTCAAAATTTGTATACAAGTAGTTTCGGACACGGGGAATTCACTCGTTCAAACCGCATATCAATAGCTTGCTTTGTTTTTGAGTTATAGCCCCTAGAAGATTTGCTGTTTTCAAACAATTTTAAATATCAGATTTTCAACTTTCCCGAGGCTATAACTCGAAAAGTAAGCAAGATATTGAGATGCGGTCTGAAAGGTTGAATTCCCCGTGTTTCAAATGACATTTAAGCAAGTTTTTAGCGATTTTTATTTTTTTGAAAAATTGTCGCCAATTTTTTTTCCTCGTACAGTTTTTGACCATTCTCTCAAAAACTACAAGACTTATGGACATAAACGTTACACCATTGGATTCAGCACGTCGAAATACATATGTATGTAAAATTTCGTTACATTATTCGTACGAGAAACAGTTTTAGAGGAATTTGTTTAAAAATCATAAAAATCCCAAGGGGTACCCTTGGAAAAATAATAAAAAATTTCAAAAAAGTTAATTTGCTTTAAATGAGCTCAAAATTTGTATACAAGTAGTTTCGGACACGGGGAATTCACTCGTTCAAACCGCATATCAATAGCTTGCTTTGTTTTTGAGTTATAGCCTCTAGAAGATTTGCTGTTTTCAAACAATTTTAAATATCAGATTTTCAACTTTCCCGAGGCTATAACTCGAAAAGTAAGCAAGATATTGAGATGCGGTCTGAAAGGTTGAATTCCCCGTGTTTCAAATGACATTTAAGCAAGTTTTTAGCGATTTTTATTTTTTTGAAAAATTGTCGCCAATTTTTTTTCCTCGTACAGTTTTTGACCATTCTCTCAAAAACTACAAGACTTATGGACATAAACGTTACACCATTGGATTCAGCACGTCGAAATACATATGTATGTAAAATTTCGTTACATTATTCGTACGAGAAACAGTTTTAGAGGAATTTGTTTAAAAATCATAAAAATCCCAAGGGGTACCCCTTGGAAAAATAATAAAAAATTTCAAAAAAGTTAATTTGCTTTAAATGAGCTCAAAATTTGTATACAAGTAGTTTCGGACACGGGGAATTCACTCGTTCAAACCGCATATCAATAGCTTGCTTTGTTTTTGAGTTATAGCCCCTAGAAGATTTGCTGTTTTCAAACAATTTTAAATATCAGATTTTCAACTTTCCCGAGGCTATAACTCGAAAAGTAAGCAAGATATTGAGATGCGGTCTGAAAGGTTGAATTCCCCGTGTTTCAAATGACATTTAAGCAAGTTTTTAGCGATTTTTATTTTTTTGAAAAATTGTCGCCAATTTTTTTTCCTCGTACAGTTTTTGACCATTCTCTCAAAAACTACAAGACTTATGGACATAAACGTTACACCATTGGATTCAGCACGTCGAAATACATATGTATGTAAAATTTCGTTACATTATTCGTACGAGAAACAGTTTTAGAGGAATTTGTTTAAAAATCATAAAAATCCCAAGGGGTACCCCTTGGAAAAATAATAAAAAATTTCAAAAAAGTTAATTTGCTTTAAATGAGCTCAAAATTTGTATACAAGTAGTTTCGGACACGGGGAATTCACTCGTTCAAACCGCATATCAATAGCTTGCTTTGTTTTTGAGTTATAGCCCCTAGAAGATTTGCTGTTTTCAAACAATTTTAAATATCAGATTTTCAACTTTCCCGAGGCTATAACTCGAAAAGTAAGCAAGATATTGAGATGCGGTCTGAAAGGTTGAATTCCCCGTGTTTCAAATGACATTTAAGCAAGTTTTTAGCGATTTTTATTTTTTTGAAAAATTGTCGCCAATTTTTTTTCCTCGTACAGTTTTTGACCATTCTCTCAAAAACTACAAGACTTATGGACATAAACGTTACACCATTGGATTCAGCACGTCGAAATACATATGTATGTAAAATTTCGTTACATTATTCGTACGAGAAACAGTTTTAGAGGAATTTGTTTAAAAATCATAAAAATCCCAAGGGGTACCCCTTGGAAAAATAATAAAAAATTTCAAAAAAGTTAATTTGCTTTAAATGAGCTCAAAATTTGTATACAAGTAGTTTCGGACACGGGGAATTCACTCGTTCAAACCGCATATCAATAGCTTGCTTTGTTTTTGAGTTATAGCCCCTAGAAGATTTGCTGTTTTCAAACAATTTTAAATATCAGATTTTCAACTTTCCCGAGGCTATAACTCGAAAAGTAAGCAAGATATTGAGATGCGGTCTGAAAGGTTGAATTCCCCGTGTTTCAAATGACATTTAAGCAAGTTTTTAGCGATTTTTATATTTTTGAAAAATTGTCGCCAATTTTTTTTCCTCGTACAGTTTTTGACCATTCTCTCAAAAACTACAAGACTTATGGACATAAACGTTACACCATTGGATTCAGCACGTCGAAATACATATGTATGTAAAATTTCGTTACATTATTCGTACGAGAAACAGTTTTAGAGGAATTTGTTTAAAAATCATAAAAATCCCAAGGGGTACCCCTTGGAAAAATAATAAAAAATTTCAAAAAAGTTAATTTGCTTTAAATGAGCTCAAAATTTGTATACAAGTAGTTTCGGACACGGGGAATTCACTCGTTCAAACCGCATATCAATAGCTTGCTTTGTTTTTGAGTTATAGCCTCTAGAAGATTTGCTGTTTTCAAACAATTTTAAATATCAGATTTTCAACTTTCCCGAGGCTATAACTCGAAAAGTAAGCAAGATATTGAGATGCGGTCTGAAAGGTTGAATTCCCCGTGTTTCAAATGACATTTAAGCAAGTTTTTAGCGATTTTTATTTTTTTGAAAAATTGTCGCCAATTTTTTTTCCTCGTACAGTTTTTGACCATTCTCTCAAAAACTACAAGACTTATGGACATAAACGTTACACCATTGGATTCAGCACGTCGAAATACATATGTATGTAAAATTTCGTTACATTATTCGTACGAGAAACAGTTTTAGAGGAATTTGTTTAAAAATCATAAAAATCCCAAGGGGTACCCCTTGGAAAAATAATAAAAAATTTCAAAAAAGTTAATTTGCTTTAAATGAGCTCAAAATTTGTATACAAGTAGTTTCGGACACGGGGAATTCACTCGTTCAAACCGCATATCAATAGCTTGCTTTGTTTTTGAGTTATAGCCCCTAGAAGATTTGCTGTTTTCAAACAATTTTAAATATCAGATTTTCAACTTTCCCGAGGCTATAACTCGAAAAGTAAGCAAGATATTGAGATGCGGTCTGAAAGGTTGAATTCCCCGTGTTTCAAATGACATTTAAGCAAGTTTTTAGCGATTTTTATTTTTTTGAAAAATTGTCGCCAATTTTTTTTCCTCGTACAGTTTTTGACCATTCTCTCAAAAACTACAAGACTTATGGACATAAACGTTACACCATTGGATTCAGCACGTCGAAATACATATGTATGTAAAATTTCGTTACATTATTCGTACGAGAAACAGTTTTAGAGGAATTTGTTTAAAAATCATAAAAATCCCATGGGGTACCCCTTGGAAAAATAATAAAAAATTTCAAAAAAGTTAATTTGCTTTAAATGAGCTCAAAATTTGTATACAAGTAGTTTCAGACACGGGGAATTCACTCGTTCAAACCGCATATCAATAGCTTGCTTTGTTTTTGAGTTATAGCCTCTAGAAGATTTGCTGTTTTCAAACAATTTTAAATATCAGATTTTCAACTTTCCCGAGGCTATAACTCGAAAAGTAAGCAAGATATTGAGATGCGGTCTGAAAGGTTGAATTCCCCGTGTTTCAAAAGACATTTAAGCAAGTTTTTAGCGATTTTTATTTTTTTGAAAAATTGTCGCCAATTTTTTTTCCTCGTACAGTTTTTGACCATTCTCTCAAAAACTACAAGACTTATGGACATAAACGTTACACCATTGGATTCAGCACGTCGAAATACATATGTATGTAAAATTTCGTTACATTATTCGTACGAGAAACAGTTTTAGAGGAATTTGTTTAAAAATCATAAAAATCCCAAGGGGTACCCCTTGGAAAAATAATAAAAAATTTCAAAAAAGTTAATTTGCTTTAAATGAGCTCAAAATTTGTATACAAGTAGTTTCGGACACGGGGAATTCACTCGTTCAAACCGCATATCAATAGCTTGCTTTGTTTTTGAGTTATAGCCTCTAGAAGATTTGCTGTTTTCAAACAATTTTAAATATCAGATTTTCAACTTTCCCGAGGCTATAACTCGAAAAGTAAGCAAGATATTGAGATGCGGTCTGAAAGGTTGAATTCCCCGTGTTTCAAATGACATTTAAGCAAGTTTTTAGCGATTTTTATTTTTTTGAAAAATTGTCGCCAATTTTTTTCCTCGTGCAGTTTTTGACCATTCTCTCAAAAACTACAAGACTTATGGACATAAACGTTACACCATTGGATTCAGCACGTCGAAATACATATGTATGTAAAATTTCGTTACATTATTCGTACGAGAAACAGTTTTAGAGGAATTTGTTTAAAAATCATAAAAATCCCAAGGGGTACCCCTTGGAAAAATAATAAAAAATTTCAAAAAAGTTAATTTGCTTTAAATGAGCTCAAAATTTGTATACAAGTAGTTTCGGACACGGGGAATTCACTCGTTCAAACCGCATATCAATAGCTTGCTTTGTTTTTGAGTTATAGCCCCTAGAAGATTTGCTGTTTTCAAACAATTTTAAATATCAGATTTTCAACTTTCCCGAGGCTATAACTCGAAAAGTAAGCAAGATATTGAGATGCGGTCTGAAAGGTTGAATTCCCCGTGTTTCAAATGACATTTAAGCAAGTTTTTAGCGATTTTTATTTTTTTGAAAAATTGTCGCCAATTTTTTTTCCTCGTACAGTTTTTGACCATTCTCTCAAAAACTACAAGACTTATGGACATAAACGTTACACCATTGGATTCAGCACGTCGAAATACATATGTATGTAAAATTTAGTTACATTATTCGTACGAGAAACAGTTTTAGAGGAATTTGTTTAAAAATCATAAAAATCCCAAGGGGTACCCCTTGGAAAAATAATAAAAAATTTCAAAAAAGTTAATTTGCTTTAAATGAGCTCAAAATTTGTATACAAGTAGTTTCGGACACGGGGAATTCACTCGTTCAAACCGCATATCAATAGCTTGCTTTGTTTTTGAGTTATAGCCCCTAGAAGATTTGCTGTTTTCAAACAATTTTAAATATCAGATTTTCAACTTTCCCGAGGCTATAACTCGAAAAGTAAGCAAGATATTGAGATGCGGTCTGAAAGGTTGAATTCCCCGTGTTTCAAATGACATTTAAGCAAGTTTTTAGCGATTTTTATTTTTTTGAAAAATTGTCGCCAATTTTTTTTCCTCGTACAGTTTTTGACCATTCTCTCAAAAACTACAAGACTTATGGACATAAACGTTACACCATTGGATTCAGCACGTCGAAATACATATGTATGTAAAATTTCGTTACATTATTCGTACGAGAAACAGTTTTAGAGGAATTTGTTTAAAAATCATAAAAATCCCAAGGGGTACCCCTTGGAAAAATAATAAAAAATTTCAAAAAAGTTAATTTGCTTTAAATGAGCTCAAAATTTGTATACAAGTAGTTTCGGACACGGGGAATTCACTCGTTCAAACCGCATATCAATAGCTTGCTTTGTTTTTGAGTTATAGCCCCTAGAAGATTTGCTGTTTTCAAACAATTTTAAATATCAGATTTTCAACTTTCCCGAGGCTATAACTCGAAAAGTAAGCAAGATATTGAGATGCGGTCTGAAAGGTTGAATTCCCCGTGTTTCAAATGACATTTAAGCAAGTTTTTAGCGATTTTTATTTTTTTGAAAAATTGTCGCCAATTTTTTTTCCTCGTACAGTTTTTGACCATTCTCTCAAAAACTACAAGACTTATGGACATAAACGTTACACCATTGGATTCAGCACGTCGAAATACATATGTATGTAAAATTTCGTTACATTATTCGTACGAGAAACAGTTTTAGAGGAATTTGTTTAAAAATCATAAAAATCCCAAGGGGTACCCCTTGGAAAATAATAAAAAATTTCAAAAAAGTTAATTTGTTTTAAATGAGCTCAAAATTTGTATACAAGTAGTTTCGGACACGGGGAATTCACTCGTTCAAACCGCATATCAATAGCTTGCTTTGTTTTTGAGTTATAGCCCCTAGAAGATTTGCTGTTTTCAAACAATTTTAAATATCAGATTTTCAACTTTCCCGAGGCTATAACTCGAAAAGTAAGCAAGATATTGAGATGCGGTCTGAAAGGTTGAATTCCCCGTGTTTCAAATGACATTTAAGCAAGTTTTTAGCGATTTTTATTTTTTTGAAAAATTGTCGCCAATTTTTTTTCCTCGTACAGTTTTTGACCATTCTCTCAAAAACTACAAGACTTATGGACATAAACGTTACACCATTGGATTCAGCACGTCGAAATACATATGTATGTAAAATTTCGTTACATTATTCGTACGAGAAACAGTTTTAGAGGAATTTGTTTAAAAATCATAAAAATCCCAAGGGGTAACCCTTGGAAAAATAATAAAAAATTTCAAAAAAGTTAATTTGCTTTAAATGAGCTCAAAATTTGTATACAAGTAGTTTCGGACACGGGGAATTCACTCGTTCAAACCGCATATCAATAGCTTGCTTTGTTTTTGAGTTATAGCCCCTAGAAGATTTGCTGTTTTCAAACAATTTTAAATATCAGATTTTCAACTTTCCCGAGGCTATAACTCGAAAAGTAAGCAAGATATTGAGATGCGGTCTGAAAGGTTGAATTCCCCGTGTTTCAAATGACATTTAAGCAAGTTTTTAGCGATTTTTATTTTTTTGAAAAATTGTCGCCAATTTTTTTTCCTCGTACAGTTTTTGACCATTCTCTCAAAAACTACAAGACTTATGGACATAAACGTTACACCATTGGATTCAGCACGTCGAAATACATATGTATGTAAAATTTCGTTACATTATTCGTACGAGAAACAGTTTTAGAGGAATTTGTTTAAAAATCATAAAAATCCCAAGGGGTACCCCTTGGAAAAATAATAAAAAATTTCAAAAAAGTTAATTTGCTTTAAATGAGCTCAAAATTTGTATACAAGTAGTTTCGGACACGGGGAATTCACTCGTTCAAACCGCATATCAATAGCTTGCTTTGTTTTTGAGTTATAGCCCCTAGAAGATTTGCTGTTTTCAAACAATTTTAAATATCAGATTTTCAACTTTCCCGAGGCTATAACTCGAAAAGTAAGCAAGATATTGAGATGCGGTCTGAAAGGTTGAATTCCCCGTGTTTCAAATGACATTTAAGCAAGTTTTTAGCGATTTTTATTTTTTTGAAAAATTGTCGCCAATTTTTTTTCCTCGTACAGTTTTTGACCATTCTCTCAAAAACTACAAGACTTATGGACATAAACGTTACACCATTGGATTCAGCACGTCGAAATACATATGTATGTAAAATTTCGTTACATTATTCGTACGAGAAACAGTTTTAGAGGAATTTGTTTAAAAATCATAAAAATCCCAAGGGGTACCCCTTGGAAAATAATAAAAAATTTCAAAAAAGTTAATTTGTTTTAAATGAGCTCAAAATTTGTATACAAGTAGTTTCGGACACGGGGAATTCACTCGTTCAAACCGCATATCAATAGCTTGCTTTGTTTTTGAGTTATAGCCCCTAGAAGATTTGCTGTTTTCAAACAATTTTAAATATCAGATTTTCAACTTTCCCGAGGCTATAACTCGAAAAGTAAGCAAGATATTGAGATGCGGTCTGAAAGGTTGAATTCCCCGTGTTTCAAATGACATTTAAGCAAGTTTTTAGCGATTTTTATTTTTTTGAAAAATTGTCGCCAATTTTTTTTCCTCGTACAGTTTTTGACCATTCTCTCAAAAACTACAAGACTTATGGACATAAACGTTACACCATTGGATTCAGCACGTCGAAATACATATGTATGTAAAATTTCGTTACATTATTCGTACGAGAAACAGTTTTAGAGGAATTTGTTTAAAAATCATAAAAATCCCAAGGGGTACCCCTTGGAAAATAATAAAAAATTTCAAAAAAGTTAATTTGCTTTAAATGAGCTCAAAATTTGTATACAAGTAGTTTCGGACACGGGGAATTCACTCGTTCAAACCGCATATCAATAGCTTGCTTTGTTTTTGAGTTATAGCCCCTAGAAGATTTGCTGTTTTCAAACAATTTTAAATATCAGATTTTCAACTTTCCCGAGGCTATAACTCGAAAAGTAAGCAAGATATTGAGATGCGGTCTGAAAGGTTGAATTCCCCGTGTTTCAAATGACATTTAAGCAAGTTTTTAGCGATTTTTATTTTTTTGAAAAATTGTCGCCAATTTTTTTTCCTCGTACAGTTTTTGACCATTCTCTCAAAAACTACAAGACTTATGGACATAAACGTTACACCATTGGATTCAGCACGTCGAAATACATATGTATGTAAAATTTCGTTACATTATTCGTACGAGAAACAGTTTTAGAGGAATTTGTTTAAAAATCATAAAAATCCCAAGGGGTACCCCTTGGAAAAATAATAAAAAATTTCAAAAAAGTTAATTTGCTTTAAATGAGCTCAAAATTTGTATACAAGTAGTTTCGGACACGGGGAATTCACTCGTTCAAACCGCATATCAATAGCTTGCTTTGTTTTTGAGTTATAGCCCCTAGAAGATTTGCTGTTTTCAAACAATTTTAAATATCAGATTTTCAACTTTCCCGAGGCTATAACTCGAAAAGTAAGCAAGATATTGAGATGCGGTCTGAAAGGTTGAATTCCCCGTGTTTCAAATGACATTTAAGCAAGTTTTTAGCGATTTTTATTTTTTTGAAAAATTGTCGCCAATTTTTTTTCCTCGTACAGTTTTTGACCATTCTCTCAAAAACTACAAGACTTATGGACATAAACGTTACACCATTGGATTCAGCACGTCGAAATACATATGTATGTAAAATTTCGTTACATTATTCGTACGAGAAACAGTTTTAGAGGAATTTGTTTAAAAATCATAAAAATCCCAAGGGGTACCCCTTGGAAAAATAATAAAAAATTTCAAAAAAGTTAATTTGCTTTAAATGAGCTCAAAATTTGTATACAAGTAGTTTCGGACACGGGGAATTCACTCGTTCAAACCGCATATCAATAGCTTGCTTTGTTTTTGAGTTATAGCCCCTAGAAGATTTGCTGTTTTCAAACAATTTTAAATATCAGATTTTCAACTTTCCCGAGGCTATAACTCGAAAAGTAAGCAAGATATTGAGATGCGGTCTGAAAGGTTGAATTCCCCGTGTTTCAAATGACATTTAAGCAAGTTTTTAGCGATTTTTATTTTTTTGAAAAATTGTCGCCAATTTTTTTTCCTCGTACAGTTTTTGACCATTCTCTCAAAAACTACAAGACTTATGGACATAAACGTTACACCATTGGATTCAGCACGTCGAAATACATATGTATGTAAAATTTCGTTACATTATTCGTACGAGAAACAGTTTTAGAGGAATTTGTTTAAAAATCATAAAAATCCCAAGGGGTACCCCTTGGAAAAATAATAAAAAATTTCAAAAAAGTTAATTTGCTTTAAATGAGCTCAAAATTTGTATACAAGTAGTTTCGGACACGGGGAATTCACTCGTTCAAACCGCATATCAATAGCTTGCTTTGTTTTTGAGTTATAGCCCCTAGAAGATTTGCTGTTTTCAAACAATTTTAAATATCAGATTTTCAACTTTCCCGAGGCTATAACTCGAAAAGTAAGCAAGATATTGAGATGCGGTCTGAAAGGTTGAATTCCCCGTGTTTCAAATGACATTTAAGCAAGTTTTTAGCGATTTTTATTTTTTTGAAAAATTGTCGCCAATTTTTTTTCCTCGTACAGTTTTTGACCATTCTCTCAAAAACTACAAGACTTATGGACATAAACGTTACACCATTGGATTCAGCACGTCGAAATACATATGTATGTAAAATTTCGTTACATTATTCGTACGAGAAACAGTTTTAGAGGAATTTGTTTAAAAATCATAAAAATCCCAAGGGGTACCCCTTGGAAAAATAATAAAAAATTTCAAAAAAGTTAATTTGCTTTAAATGAGCTCAAAATTTGTATACAAGTAGTTTCGGACACGGGGAATTCACTCGTTCAAACCGCATATCAATAGCTTGCTTTGTTTTTGAGTTATAGCCCCTAGAAGATTTGCTGTTTTCAAACAATTTTAAATATCAGATTTTCAACTTTCCCGAGGCTATAACTCGAAAAGTAAGCAAGATATTGAGATGCGGTCTGAAAGGTTGAATTCCCCGTGTTTCAAATGACATTTAAGCAAGTTTTTAGCGATTTTTATTTTTTTGAAAAATTGTCGCCAATTTTTTTTCCTCGTACAGTTTTTGACCATTCTCTCAAAAACTACAAGACTTATGGACATAAACGTTACACCATTGGATTCAGCACGTCGAAATACATATGTATGTAAAATTTCGTTACATTATTCGTACGAGAAACAGTTTTAGAGGAATTTGTTTAAAAATCATAAAAATCCCAAGGGGTACCCCTTGGAAAAATAATAAAAAATTTCAAAAAAGTTAATTTGCTTTAAATGAGCTCAAAATTTGTATACAAGTAGTTTCGGACACGGGGAATTCACTCGTTCAAACCGCATATCAATAGCTTGCTTTGTTTTTGAGTTATAGCCCCTAGAAGATTTGCTGTTTTCAAACAATTTTAAATATCAGATTTTCAACTTTCCCGAGGCTATAACTCGAAAAGTAAGCAAGATATTGAGATGCGGTCTGAAAGGTTGAATTCCCCGTGTTTCAAATGACATTTAAGCAAGTTTTTAGCGATTTTTATTTTTTTGAAAAATTGTCGCCAATTTTTTTTCCTCGTACAGTTTTTGACCATTCTCTCAAAAACTACAAGACTTATGGACATAAACGTTACACCATTGGATTCAGCACGTCGAAATACATATGTATGTAAAATTTCGTTACATTATTCGTACGAGAAACAGTTTTAGAGGAATTTGTTTAAAAATCATAAAAATCCCAAGGGGTACCCCTTGGAAAAATAATAAAAAATTTCAAAAAAGTTAATTTGCTTTAAATGAGCTCAAAATTTGTATACAAGTAGTTTCGGACACGGGGAATTCACTCGTTCAAACCGCATATCAATAGCTTGCTTTGTTTTTGAGTTATAGCCCCTAGAAGATTTGCTGTTTTCAAACAATTTTAAATATCAGATTTTCAACTTTCCCGAGGCTATAACTCGAAAAGTAAGCAAGATATTGAGATGCGGTCTGAAAGGTTGAATTCCCCGTGTTTCAAATGACATTTAAGCAAGTTTTTAGCGATTTTTATTTTTTTGAAAAATTGTCGCCAATTTTTTTTCCTCGTACAGTTTTTGACCATTCTCTCAAAAACTACAAGACTTATGGACATAAACGTTACACCATTGGATTCAGCACGTCGAAATACATATGTATGTAAAATTTCGTTACATTATTCGTACGAGAAACAGTTTTAGAGGAATTTGTTTAAAAATCATAAAAATCCCAAGGGGTACCCCTTGGAAAAATAATAAAAAATTTCAAAAAAGTTAATTTGCTTTAAATGAGCTCAAAATTTGTATACAAGTAGTTTCGGACACGGGGAATTCACTCGTTCAAACCGCATATCAATAGCTTGCTTTGTTTTTGAGTTATAGCCCCTAGAAGATTTGCTGTTTTCAAACAATTTTAAATATCAGATTTTCAACTTTCCCGAGGCTATAACTCGAAAAGTAAGCAAGATATTGAGATGCGGTCTGAAAGGTTGAATTCCCCGTGTTTCAAATGACATTTAAGCAAGTTTTTAGCGATTTTTATTTTTTTGAAAAATTGTCGCCAATTTTTTTTCCTCGTACAGTTTTTGACCATTCTCTCAAAAACTACAAGACTTATGGACATAAACGTTACACCATTGGATTCAGCACGTCGAAATACATATGTATGTAAAATTTCGTTACATTATTCGTACGAGAAACAGTTTTAGAGGAATTTGTTTAAAAATCATAAAAATCCCAAGGGGTACCCCTTGGAAAATAATAAAAAATTTCAAAAAAGTTAATTTGTTTTAAATGAGCTCAAAATTTGTATACAAGTAGTTTCGGACACGGGGAATTCACTCGTTCAAACCGCATATCAATAGCTTGCTTTGTTTTTGAGTTATAGCCCCTAGAAGATTTGCTGTTTTCAAACAATTTTAAATATCAGATTTTCAACTTTCCCGAGGCTATAACTCGAAAAGTAAGCAAGATATTGAGATGCGGTCTGAAAGGTTGAATTCCCCGTGTTTCAAATGACATTTAAGCAAGTTTTTAGCGATTTTTATTTTTTTGAAAAATTGTCGCCAATTTTTTTTCCTCGTACAGTTTTTGACCATTCTCTCAAAAACTACAAGACTTATGGACATAAACGTTACACCATTGGATTCAGCACGTCGAAATACATATGTATGTAAAATTTCGTTACATTATTCGTACGAGAAACAGTTTTAGAGGAATTTGTTTAAAAATCATAAAAATCCCAAGGGGTACCCCTTGGAAAATAATAAAAAATTTCAAAAAAGTTAATTTGCTTTAAATGAGCTCAAAATTTGTATACAAGTAGTTTCGGACACGGGGAATTCACTCGTTCAAACCGCATATCAATAGCTTGCTTTGTTTTTGAGTTATAGCCCCTAGAAGATTTGCTGTTTTCAAACAATTTTAAATATCAGATTTTCAACTTTCCCGAGGCTATAACTCGAAAAGTAAGCAAGATATTGAGATGCGGTCTGAAAGGTTGAATTCCCCGTGTTTCAAATGACATTTAAGCAAGTTTTTAGCGATTTTTATTTTTTTGAAAAATTGTCGCCAATTTTTTTTCCTCGTACAGTTTTTGACCATTCTCTCAAAAACTACAAGACTTATGGACATAAACGTTACACCATTGGATTCAGCACGTCGAAATACATATGTATGTAAAATTTCGTTACATTATTCGTACGAGAAACAGTTTTAGAGGAATTTGTTTAAAAATCATAAAAATCCCAAGGGGTACCCCTTGGAAAAATAATAAAAAATTTCAAAAAAGTTAATTTGCTTTAAATGAGCTCAAAATTTGTATACAAGTAGTTTCGGACACGGGGAATTCACTCGTTCAAACCGCATATCAATAGCTTGCTTTGTTTTTGAGTTATAGCCCCTAGAAGATTTGCTGTTTTCAAACAATTTTAAATATCAGATTTTCAACTTTCCCGAGGCTATAACTCGAAAAGTAAGCAAGATATTGAGATGCGGTCTGAAAGGTTGAATTCCCCGTGTTTCAAATGACATTTAAGCAAGTTTTTAGCGATTTTTATTTTTTTGAAAAATTGTCGCCAATTTTTTTTCCTCGTACAGTTTTTGACCATTCTCTCAAAAACTACAAGACTTATGGACATAAACGTTACACCATTGGATTCAGCACGTCGAAATACATATGTATGTAAAATTTCGTTACATTATTCGTACGAGAAACAGTTTTAGAGGAATTTGTTTAAAAATCATAAAAATCCCAAGGGGTACCCCTTGGAAAAATAATAAAAAATTTCAAAAAAGTTAATTTGCTTTAAATGAGCTCAAAATTTGTATACAAGTAGTTTCGGACACGGGGAATTCACTCGTTCAAACCGCATATCAATAGCTTGCTTTGTTTTTGAGTTATAGCCCCTAGAAGATTTGCTGTTTTCAAACAATTTTAAATATCAGATTTTCAACTTTCCCGAGGCTATAACTCGAAAAGTAAGCAAGATATTGAGATGCGGTCTGAAAGGTTGAATTCCCCGTGTTTCAAATGACATTTAAGCAAGTTTTTAGCGATTTTTATTTTTTTGAAAAATTGTCGCCAATTTTTTTTCCTCGTACAGTTTTTGACCATTCTCTCAAAAACTACAAGACTTATGGACATAAACGTTACACCATTGGATTCAGCACGTCGAAATACATATGTATGTAAAATTTCGTTACATTATTCGTACGAGAAACAGTTTTAGAGGAATTTGTATATACCCCTTGGAAAAATAATAAAAAATTTCAAAAAAGTTAATTTGCTTTAAATGAGCTCAAAATTTGTATACAAGTAGTTTCGGACACGGGGAATTCACTCGTTCAAACCGCATATCAATAGCTTGCTTTGTTTTTGAGTTATAGCCCCTAGAAGATTTGCTGTTTTCAAACAATTTTAAATATCAGATTTTCAACTTTCCCGAGGCTATAACTCGAAAAGTAAGCAAGATATTGAGATGCGGTCTGAAAGGTTGAATTCCCCGTGTTTCAAATGACATTTAAGCAAGTTTTTAGCGATTTTTATTTTTTTGAAAAATTGTCGCCAATTTTTTTTCCTCGTACAGTTTTTGACCATTCTCTCAAAAACTACAAGACTTATGGACATAAACGTTACACCATTGGATTCAGCACGTCGAAATACATATGTATGTAAAATTTCGTTACATTATTCGTACGAGAAACAGTTTTAGAGGAATTTGTTTAAAAATCATAAAAATCCCAAGGGGTACCCCTTGGAAAATAATAAAAAATTTCAAAAAAGTTAATTTGTTTTAAATGAGCTCAAAATTTGTATACAAGTAGTTTCGGACACGGGGAATTCACTCGTTCAAACCGCATATCAATAGCTTGCTTTGTTTTTGAGTTATAGCCCCTAGAAGATTTGCTGTTTTCAAACAATTTTAAATATCAGATTTTCAACTTTCCCGAGGCTATAACTCGAAAAGTAAGCAAGATATTGAGATGCGGTCTGAAAGGTTGAATTCCCCGTGTTTCAAATGACATTTAAGCAAGTTTTTAGCGATTTTTATTTTTTTGAAAAATTGTCGCCAATTTTTTTTCCTCGTACAGTTTTTGACCATTCTCTCAAAAACTACAAGACTTATGGACATAAACGTTACACCATTGGATTCAGCACGTCGAAATACATATGTATGTAAAATTTCGTTACATTATTCGTACGAGAAACAGTTTTAGAGGAATTTGTTTAAAAATCATAAAAATCCCAAGGGGTACCCCTTGGAAAATAATAAAAAATTTCAAAAAAGTTAATTTGCTTTAAATGAGCTCAAAATTTGTATACAAGTAGTTTCGGACACGGGGAATTCACTCGTTCAAACCGCATATCAATAGCTTGCTTTGTTTTTGAGTTATAGCCCCTAGAAGATTTGCTGTTTTCAAACAATTTTAAATATCAGATTTTCAACTTTCCCGAGGCTATAACTCGAAAAGTAAGCAAGATATTGAGATGCGGTCTGAAAGGTTGAATTCCCCGTGTTTCAAATGACATTTAAGCAAGTTTTTAGCGATTTTTATTTTTTTGAAAAATTGTCGCCAATTTTTTTTCCTCGTACAGTTTTTGACCATTCTCTCAAAAACTACAAGACTTATGGACATAAACGTTACACCATTGGATTCAGCACGTCGAAATACATATGTATGTAAAATTTCGTTACATTATTCGTACGAGAAACAGTTTTAGAGGAATTTGTTTAAAAATCATAAAAATCCCAAGGGGTACCCCTTGGAAAAATAATAAAAAATTTCAAAAAAGTTAATTTGCTTTAAATGAGCTCAAAATTTGTATACAAGTAGTTTCGGACACGGGGAATTCACTCGTTCAAACCGCATATCAATAGCTTGCTTTGTTTTTGAGTTATAGCCCCTAGAAGATTTGCTGTTTTCAAACAATTTTAAATATCAGATTTTCAACTTTCCCGAGGCTATAACTCGAAAAGTAAGCAAGATATTGAGATGCGGTCTGAAAGGTTGAATTCCCCGTGTTTCAAATGACATTTAAGCAAGTTTTTAGCGATTTTTATTTTTTTGAAAAATTGTCGCCAATTTTTTTTCCTCGTACAGTTTTTGACCATTCTCTCAAAAACTACAAGACTTATGGACATAAACGTTACACCATTGGATTCAGCACGTCGAAATACATATGTATGTAAAATTTCGTTACATTATTCGTACGAGAAACAGTTTTAGAGGAATTTGTTTAAAAATCATAAAAATCCCAAGGGGTACCCCTTGGAAAAATAATAAAAAATTTCAAAAAAGTTAATTTGCTTTAAATGAGCTCAAAATTTGTATACAAGTAGTTTCGGACACGGGGAATTCACTCGTTCAAACCGCATATCAATAGCTTGCTTTGTTTTTGAGTTATAGCCCCTAGAAGATTTGCTGTTTTCAAACAATTTTAAATATCAGATTTTCAACTTTCCCGAGGCTATAACTCGAAAAGTAAGCAAGATATTGAGATGCGGTCTGAAAGGTTGAATTCCCCGTGTTTCAAATGACATTTAAGCAAGTTTTTAGCGATTTTTATTTTTTTGAAAAATTGTCGCCAATTTTTTTTCCTCGTACAGTTTTTGACCATTCTCTCAAAAACTACAAGACTTATGGACATAAACGTTACACCATTGGATTCAGCACGTCGAAATACATATGTATGTAAAATTTCGTTACATTATTCGTACGAGAAACAGTTTTAGAGGAATTTGTATATACCCCTTGGAAAAATAATAAAAAATTTCAAAAAAGTTAATTTGCTTTAAATGAGCTCAAAATTTGTATACAAGTAGTTTCGGACACGGGGAATTCACTCGTTCAAACCGCATATCAATAGCTTGCTTTGTTTTTGAGTTATAGCCCCTAGAAGATTTGCTGTTTTCAAACAATTTTAAATATCAGATTTTCAACTTTCCCGAGGCTATAACTCGAAAAGTAAGCAAGATATTGAGATGCGGTCTGAAAGGTTGAATTCCCCGTGTTTCAAATGACATTTAAGCAAGTTTTTAGCGATTTTTATTTTTTTGAAAAATTGTCGCCAATTTTTTTTCCTCGTACAGTTTTTGACCATTCTCTCAAAAACTACAAGACTTATGGACATAAACGTTACACCATTGGATTCAGCACGTCGAAATACATATGTATGTAAAATTTCGTTACATTATTCGTACGAGAAACAGTTTTAGAGGAATTTGTTTAAAAATCATAAAAATCCCAAGGGGTACCCCTTGGAAAAATAATAAAAAATTTCAAAAAAGTTAATTTGCTTTAAATGAGCTCAAAATTTGTATACAAGTAGTTTCGGACACGGGGAATTCACTCGTTCAAACCGCATATCAATAGCTTGCTTTGTTTTTGAGTTATAGCCCCTAGAAGATTTGCTGTTTTCAAACAATTTTAAATATCAGATTTTCAACTTTCCCGAGGCTATAACTCGAAAAGTAAGCAAGATATTGAGATGCGGTCTGAAAGGTTGAATTCCCCGTGTTTCAAATGACATTTAAGCAAGTTTTTAGCGATTTTTATTTTTTTGAAAAATTGTCGCCAATTTTTTTTCCTCGTACAGTTTTTGACCATTCTCTCAAAAACTACAAGACTTATGGACATAAACGTTACACCATTGGATTCAGCACGTCGAAATACATATGTATGTAAAATTTCGTTACATTATTCGTACGAGAAACAGTTTTAGAGGAATTTGTTTAAAAATCATAAAAATCCCAAGGGGTACCCCTTGGAAAAATAATAAAAAATTTCAAAAAAGTTAATTTGCTTTAAATGAGCTCAAAATTTGTATACAAGTAGTTTCGGACACGGGGAATTCACTCGTTCAAACCGCATATCAATAGCTTGCTTTGTTTTTGAGTTATAGCCCCTAGAAGATTTGCTGTTTTCAAACAATTTTAAATATCAGATTTTCAACTTTCCCGAGGCTATAACTCGAAAAGTAAGCAAGATATTGAGATGCGGTCTGAAAGGTTGAATTCCCCGTGTTTCAAATGACATTTAAGCAAGTTTTTAGCGATTTTTATTTTTTTGAAAAATTGTCGCCAATTTTTTTTCCTCGTACAGTTTTTGACCATTCTCTCAAAAACTACAAGACTTATGGACATAAACGTTACACCATTGGATTCAGCACGTCGAAATACATATGTATGTAAAATTTCGTTACATTATTCGTACGAGAAACAGTTTTAGAGGAATTTGTTTAAAAATCATAAAAATCCCAAGGGGTACCCCTTGGAAAAATAATAAAAAATTTCAAAAAAGTTAATTTGCTTTAAATGAGCTCAAAATTTGTATACAAGTAGTTTCGGACACGGGGAATTCACTCGTTCAAACCGCATATCAATAGCTTGCTTTGTTTTTGAGTTATAGCCCCTAGAAGATTTGCTGTTTTCAAACAATTTTAAATATCAGATTTTCAACTTTCCCGAGGCTATAACTCGAAAAGTAAGCAAGATATTGAGATGCGGTCTGAAAGGTTGAATTCCCCGTGTTTCAAATGACATTTAAGCAAGTTTTTAGCGATTTTTATTTTTTTGAAAAATTGTCGCCAATTTTTTTTCCTCGTACAGTTTTTGACCATTCTCTCAAAAACTACAAGACTTATGGACATAAACGTTACACCATTGGATTCAGCACGTCGAAATACATATGTATGTAAAATTTCGTTACATTATTCGTACGAGAAACAGTTTTAGAGGAATTTGTTTAAAAATCATAAAAATCCCAAGGGGTACCCCTTGGAAAAATAATAAAAAATTTCAAAAAAGTTAATTTGCTTTAAATGAGCTCAAAATTTGTATACAAGTAGTTTCGGACACGGGGAATTCACTCGTTCAAACCGCATATCAATAGCTTGCTTTGTTTTTGAGTTATAGCCCCTAGAAGATTTGCTGTTTTCAAACAATTTTAAATATCAGATTTTCAACTTTCCCGAGGCTATAACTCGAAAAGTAAGCAAGATATTGAGATGCGGTCTGAAAGGTTGAATTCCCCGTGTTTCAAATGACATTTAAGCAAGTTTTTAGCGATTTTTATTTTTTTGAAAAATTGTCGCCAATTTTTTTTCCTCGTACAGTTTTTGACCATTCTCTCAAAAACTACAAGACTTATGGACATAAACGTTACACCATTGGATTCAGCACGTCGAAATACATATGTATGTAAAATTTCGTTACATTATTCGTACGAGAAACAGTTTTAGAGGAATTTGTTTAAAAATCATAAAAATCCCAAGGGGTACCCCTTGGAAAAATAATAAAAAATTTCAAAAAAGTTAATTTGCTTTAAATGAGCTCAAAATTTGTATACAAGTAGTTTCGGACACGGGGAATTCACTCGTTCAAACCGCATATCAATAGCTTGCTTTGTTTTTGAGTTATAGCCCCTAGAAGATTTGCTGTTTTCAAACAATTTTAAATATCAGATTTTCAACTTTCCCGAGGCTATAACTCGAAAAGTAAGCAAGATATTGAGATGCGGTCTGAAAGGTTGAATTCCCCGTGTTTCAAATGACATTTAAGCAAGTTTTTAGCGATTTTTATTTTTTTGAAAAATTGTCGCCAATTTTTTTTCCTCGTACAGTTTTTGACCATTCTCTCAAAAACTACAAGACTTATGGACATAAACGTTACACCATTGGATTCAGCACGTCGAAATACATATGTATGTAAAATTTCGTTACATTATTCGTACGAGAAACAGTTTTAGAGGAATTTGTTTAAAAATCATAAAAATCCCAAGGGGTACCCCTTGGAAAAATAATAAAAAATTTCAAAAAAGTTAATTTGCTTTAAATGAGCTCAAAATTTGTATACAAGTAGTTTCGGACACGGGGAATTCACTCGTTCAAACCGCATATCAATAGCTTGCTTTGTTTTTGAGTTATAGCCCCTAGAAGATTTGCTGTTTTCAAACAATTTTAAATATCAGATTTTCAACTTTCCCGAGGCTATAACTCGAAAAGTAAGCAAGATATTGAGATGCGGTCTGAAAGGTTGAATTCCCCGTGTTTCAAATGACATTTAAGCAAGTTTTTAGCGATTTTTATTTTTTTGAAAAATTGTCGCCAATTTTTTTTCCTCGTACAGTTTTTGACCATTCTCTCAAAAACTACAAGACTTATGGACATAAACGTTACACCATTGGATTCAGCACGTCGAAATACATATGTATGTAAAATTTCGTTACATTATTCGTACGAGAAACAGTTTTAGAGGAATTTGTTTAAAAATCATAAAAATCCCAAGGGGTACCCCTTGGAAAAATAATAAAAAATTTCAAAAAAGTTAATTTGCTTTAAATGAGCTCAAAATTTGTATACAAGTAGTTTCGGACACGGGGAATTCACTCGTTCAAACCGCATATCAATAGCTTGCTTTGTTTTTGAGTTATAGCCCCTAGAAGATTTGCTGTTTTCAAACAATTTTAAATATCAGATTTTCAACTTTCCCGAGGCTATAACTCGAAAAGTAAGCAAGATATTGAGATGCGGTCTGAAAGGTTGAATTCCCCGTGTTTCAAATGACATTTAAGCAAGTTTTTAGCGATTTTTATTTTTTTGAAAAATTGTCGCCAATTTTTTTTCCTCGTACAGTTTTTGACCATTCTCTCAAAAACTACAAGACTTATGGACATAAACGTTACACCATTGGATTCAGCACGTCGAAATACATATGTATGTAAAATTTCGTTACATTATTCGTACGAGAAACAGTTTTAGAGGAATTTGTTTAAAAATCATAAAAATCCCAAGGGGTACCCCTTGGAAAAATAATAAAAAATTTCAAAAAAGTTAATTTGCTTTAAATGAGCTCAAAATTTGTATACAAGTAGTTTCGGACACGGGGAATTCACTCGTTCAAACCGCATATCAATAGCTTGCTTTGTTTTTGAGTTATAGCCCCTAGAAGATTTGCTGTTTTCAAACAATTTTAAATATCAGATTTTCAACTTTCCCGAGGCTATAACTCGAAAAGTAAGCAAGATATTGAGATGCGGTCTGAAAGGTTGAATTCCCCGTGTTTCAAATGACATTTAAGCAAGTTTTTAGCGATTTTTATTTTTTTGAAAAATTGTCGCCAATTTTTTTTCCTCGTACAGTTTTTGACCATTCTCTCAAAAACTACAAGACTTATGGACATAAACGTTACACCATTGGATTCAGCACGTCGAAATACATATGTATGTAAAATTTCGTTACATTATTCGTACGAGAAACAGTTTTAGAGGAATTTGTTTAAAAATCATAAAAATCCCAAGGGGTACCCCTTGGAAAAATAATAAAAAATTTCAAAAAAGTTAATTTGCTTTAAATGAGCTCAAAATTTGTATACAAGTAGTTTCGGACACGGGGAATTCACTCGTTCAAACCGCATATCAATAGCTTGCTTTGTTTTTGAGTTATAGCCCCTAGAAGATTTGCTGTTTTCAAACAATTTTAAATATCAGATTTTCAACTTTCCCGAGGCTATAACTCGAAAAGTAAGCAAGATATTGAGATGCGGTCTGAAAGGTTGAATTCCCCGTGTTTCAAATGACATTTAAGCAAGTTTTTAGCGATTTTTATTTTTTTGAAAAATTGTCGCCAATTTTTTTTCCTCGTACAGTTTTTGACCATTCTCTCAAAAACTACAAGACTTATGGACATAAACGTTACACCATTGGATTCAGCACGTCGAAATACATATGTATGTAAAATTTCGTTACATTATTCGTACGAGAAACAGTTTTAGAGGAATTTGTTTAAAAATCATAAAAATCCCAAGGGGTACCCCTTGGAAAAATAATAAAAAATTTCAAAAAAGTTAATTTGCTTTAAATGAGCTCAAAATTTGTATACAAGTAGTTTCGGACACGGGGAATTCACTCGTTCAAACCGCATATCAATAGCTTGCTTTGTTTTTGAGTTATAGCCCCTAGAAGATTTGCTGTTTTCAAACAATTTTAAATATCAGATTTTCAACTTTCCCGAGGCTATAACTCGAAAAGTAAGCAAGATATTGAGATGCGGTCTGAAAGGTTGAATTCCCCGTGTTTCAAATGACATTTAAGCAAGTTTTTAGCGATTTTTATTTTTTTGAAAAATTGTCGCCAATTTTTTTTCCTCGTACAGTTTTTGACCATTCTCTCAAAAACTACAAGACTTATGGACATAAACGTTACACCATTGGATTCAGCACGTCGAAATACATATGTATGTAAAATTTCGTTACATTATTCGTACGAGAAACAGTTTTAGAGGAATTTGTTTAAAAATCATAAAAATCCCAAGGGGTACCCCTTGGAAAAATAATAAAAAATTTCAAAAAAGTTAATTTGCTTTAAATGAGCTCAAAATTTGTATACAAGTAGTTTCGGACACGGGGAATTCACTCGTTCAAACCGCATATCAATAGCTTGCTTTGTTTTTGAGTTATAGCCCCTAGAAGATTTGCTGTTTTCAAACAATTTTAAATATCAGATTTTCAACTTTCCCGAGGCTATAACTCGAAAAGTAAGCAAGATATTGAGATGCGGTCTGAAAGGTTGAATTCCCCGTGTTTCAAATGACATTTAAGCAAGTTTTTAGCGATTTTTATTTTTTGAAAAATTGTCGCCAATTTTTTTTCCTCGTACAGTTTTTGACCATTCTCTCAAAAACTACAAGACTTATGGACATAAACGTTACACCATTGGATTCAGCACGTCGAAATACATATGTATGTAAAATTTCGTTACATTATTCGTACGAGAAACAGTTTTAGAGGAATTTGTTTAAAAATCATAAAAATCCCATAAAAATAATAAAAAATTTCAAAAAAGTTAATTTGCTTTAAATGAGCTCAAAATTTGTATACAAGTAGTTTCGGACACGGGGAATTCACTCGTTCAAACCGCATATCAATAGCTTGCTTTGTTTTTGAGTTATAGCCCCTAGAAGATTTGCTGTTTTCAAACAATTTTAAATATCAGATTTTCAACTTTCCCGAGGCTATAACTCGAAAAGTAAGCAAGATATTGAGATGCGGTCTGAAAGGTTGAATTCCCCGTGTTTCAAATGACATTTAAGCAAGTTTTTAGCGATTTTTATTTTTTTGAAAAATTGTCGCCAATTTTTTTTCCTCGTACAGTTTTTGACCATTCTCTCAAAAACTACAAGACTTATGGACATAAACGTTACACCATTGGATTCAGCACGTCGAAATACATATGTATGTAAAATTTCGTTACATTATTCGTACGAGAAACAGTTTTAGAGGAATTTGTTTAAAAATCATAAAAATCCCAAGGGGTACCCCTTGGAAAAATAATAAAAAATTTCAAAAAAGTTAATTTGCTTTAAATGAGCTCAAAATTTGTATACAAGTAGTTTCGGACACGGGGAATTCACTCGTTCAAACCGCATATCAATAGCTTGCTTTGTTTTTGAGTTATAGCCCCTAGAAGATTTGCTGTTTTCAAACAATTTTAAATATCAGATTTTCAACTTTCCCGAGGCTATAACTCGAAAAGTAAGCAAGATATTGAGATGCGGTCTGAAAGGTTGAATTCCCCGTGTTTCAAATGACATTTAAGCAAGTTTTTAGCGATTTTTATTTTTTTGAAAAATTGTCGCCAATTTTTTTTCCTCGTACAGTTTTTGACCATTCTCTCAAAAACTACAAGACTTATGGACATAAACTTTACACCATTGGATTCAGCACGTCGAAATACATATGTATGTAAAATTTCGTTACATTATTCGTACGAGAAACAGTTTTAGAGGAATTTGTTTAAAAATCATAAAAATCCCAAGGGGTACCCCTTGGAAAAATAATAAAAAATTTCAAAAAAGTTAATTTGCTTTAAATGAGCTCAAAATTTGTATACAAGTAGTTTCGGACACGGGGAATTCACTCGTTCAAACCGCATATCAATAGCTTGCTTTGTTTTTGAGTTATAGCCCCTAGAAGATTTGCTGTTTTCAAACAATTTTAAATATCAGATTTTCAACTTTCCCGAGGCTATAACTCGAAAAGTAAGCAAGATATTGAGATGCGGTCTGAAAGGTTGAATTCCCCGTGTTTCAAATGACATTTAAGCAAGTTTTTAGCGATTTTTATTTTTTTGAAAAATTGTCGCCAATTTTTTTTCCTCGTACAGTTTTTGACCATTCTCTCAAAAACTACAAGACTTATGGACATAAACGTTACACCATTGGATTCAGCACGTCGAAATACATATGTATGTAAAATTTCGTTACATTATTCGTACGAGAAACAGTTTTAGAGGAATTTGTTTAAAAATCATAAAAATCCCAAGGGGTACCCCTTGGAAAAATAATAAAAAATTTCAAAAAAGTTAATTTGCTTTAAATGAGCTCAAAATTTGTATACAAGTAGTTTCGGACACGGGGAATTCACTCGTTCAAACCGCATATCAATAGCTTGCTTTGTTTTTGAGTTATAGCCCCTAGAAGATTTGCTGTTTTCAAACAATTTTAAATATCAGATTTTCAACTTTCCCGAGGCTATAACTCGAAAAGTAAGCAAGATATTGAGATGCGGTCTGAAAGGTTGAATTCCCCGTGTTTCAAATGACATTTAAGCAAGTTTTTAGCGATTTTTATTTTTTGGAAAAATTGTCGCCAATTTTTTTTCCTCGTACAGTTTTTGACCATTCTCTCAAAAACTACAAGACTTATGGACATAAACTTTACACCATTGGATTCAGCACGTCGAAATACATATGTATGTAAAATTTCGTTACATTATTCGTACGAGAAACAGTTTTAGAGGAATTTGTTTAAAAATCATAAAAATCCCAAGGGGTACCCCTTGGAAAAATAATAAAAAATTTCAAAAAAGTTAATTTGCTTTAAATGAGCTCAAAATTTGTATACAAGTAGTTTCGGACACGGGGAATTCACTCGTTCAAACCGCATATCAATAGCTTGCTTTGTTTTTGAGTTATAGCCCCTAGAAGATTTGCTGTTTTCAAACAATTTTAAATATCAGATTTTCAACTTTCCCGAGGCTATAACTCGAAAAGTAAGCAAGATATTGAGATGCGGTCTGAAAGGTTGAATTCCCCGTGTTTCAAATGACATTTAAGCAAGTTTTTAGCGATTTTTATTTTTTGGAAAAATTGTCGCCAATTTTTTTTCCTCGTACAGTTTTTGACCATTCTCTCAAAAACTACAAGACTTATGGACATAAACGTTACACCATTGGATTCAGCACGTCGAAATACATATGTATGTAAAATTTCGTTACATTATTCGTACGAGAAACAGTTTTAGAGGAATTTGTTTAAAAATCATAAAAATCCCAAGGGGTACCCCTTGGAAAAATAATAAAAAATTTCAAAAAAGTTAATTTGCTTTAAATGAGCTCAAAATTTGTATACAAGTAGTTTCGGACACGGGGAATTCACTCGTTCAAACCGCATATCAATAGCTTGCTTTGTTTTTGAGTTATAGCCCCTAGAAGATTTGCTGTTTTCAAACAATTTTAAATATCAGATTTTCAACTTTCCCGAGGCTATAACTCGAAAAGTAAGCAAGATATTGAGATGCGGTCTGAAAGGTTGAATTCCCCGTGTTTCAAATGACATTTAAGCAAGTTTTTAGCGATTTTTATTTTTTTGAAAAATTGTCGCCAATTTTTTTTCCTCGTACAGTTTTTGACCATTCTCTCAAAAACTACAAGACTTATGGACATAAACGTTACACCATTGGATTCAGCACGTCGAAATACATATGTATGTAAAATTTCGTTACATTATTCGTACGAGAAACAGTTTTAGAGGAATTTGTTTAAAAATCATAAAAATCCCAAGGGGTACCCCTTGGAAAAATAATAAAAAATTTCAAAAAAGTTAATTTGCTTTAAATGAGCTCAAAATTTGTATACAAGTAGTTTCGGACACGGGGAATTCACTCGTTCAAACCGCATATCAATAGCTTGCTTTGTTTTTGAGTTATAGCCCCTAGAAGATTTGCTGTTTTCAAACAATTTTAAATATCAGATTTTCAACTTTCCCGAGGCTATAACTCGAAAAGTAAGCAAGATATTGAGATGCGGTCTGAAAGGTTGAATTCCCCGTGTTTCAAATGACATTTAAGCAAGTTTTTAGCGATTTTTATTTTTTGGAAAAATTGTCGCCAATTTTTTTTCCTCGTACAGTTTTTGACCATTCTCTCAAAAACTACAAGACTTATGGACATAAACGTTACACCATTGGATTCAGCACGTCGAAATACATATGTATGTAAAATTTCGTTACATTATTCGTACGAGAAACAGTTTTAGAGGAATTTGTTTAAAAATCATAAAAATCCCAAGGGGTACCCCTTGGAAAAATAATAAAAAATTTCAAAAAAGTTAATTTGCTTTAAATGAGCTCAAAATTTGTATACAAGTAGTTTCGGACACGGGGAATTCACTCGTTCAAACCGCATATCAATAGCTTGCTTTGTTTTTGAGTTATAGCCCCTAGAAGATTTGCTGTTTTCAAACAATTTTAAATATCAGATTTTCAACTTTCCCGAGGCTATAACTCGAAAAGTAAGCAAGATATTGAGATGCGGTCTGAAAGGTTGAATTCCCCGTGTTTCAAATGACATTTAAGCAAGTTTTTAGCGATTTTTATTTTTTTGAAAAATTGTCGCCAATTTTTTTTCCTCGTACAGTTTTTGACCATTCTCTCAAAAACTACAAGACTTATGGACATAAACGTTACACCATTGGATTCAGCACGTCGAAATACATATGTATGTAAAATTTCGTTACATTATTCGTACGAGAAACAGTTTTAGAGGAATTTGTTTAAAAATCATAAAAATCCCAAGGGGTACCCCTTGGAAAAATAATAAAAAATTTCAAAAAAGTTAATTTGCTTTAAATGAGCTCAAAATTTGTATACAAGTAGTTTCGGACACGGGGAATTCACTCGTTCAAACCGCATATCAATAGCTTGCTTTGTTTTTGAGTTATAGCCCCTAGAAGATTTGCTGTTTTCAAACAATTTTAAATATCAGATTTTCAACTTTCCCGAGGCTATAACTCGAAAAGTAAGCAAGATATTGAGATGCGGTCTGAAAGGTTGAATTCCCCGTGTTTCAAATGACATTTAAGCAAGTTTTTAGCGATTTTTATTTTTTTGAAAAATTGTCGCCAATTTTTTTTCCTCGTACAGTTTTTGACCATTCTCTCAAAAACTACAAGACTTATGGACATAAACGTTACACCATTGGATTCAGCACGTCGAAATACATATGTATGTAAAATTTCGTTACATTATTCGTACGAGAAACAGTTTTAGAGGAATTTGTTTAAAAATCATAAAAATCCCAAGGGGTACCCCTTGGAAAAATAATAAAAAATTTCAAAAAAGTTAATTTGCTTTAAATGAGCTCAAAATTTGTATACAAGTAGTTTCGGACACGGGGAATTCACTCGTTCAAACCGCATATCAATAGCTTGCTTTGTTTTTGAGTTATAGCCCCTAGAAGATTTGCTGTTTTCAAACAATTTTAAATATCAGATTTTCAACTTTCCCGAGGCTATAACTCGAAAAGTAAGCAAGATATTGAGATGCGGTCTGAAAGGTTGAATTCCCCGTGTTTCAAATGACATTTAAGCAAGTTTTTAGCGATTTTTATATTTTTGAAAAATTGTCGCCAATTTTTTTTCCTCGTACAGTTTTTGACCATTCTCTCAAAAACTACAAGACTTATGGACATAAACGTTACACCATTGGATTCAGCACGTCGAAATACATATGTATGTAAAATTTCGTTACATTATTCGTACGAGAAACAGTTTTAGAGGAATTTGTTTAAAAATCATAAAAATCCCAAGGGGTACCCCTTGGAAAAATAATAAAAAATTTCAAAAAAGTTAATTTGCTTTAAATGAGCTCAAAATTTGTATACAAGTAGTTTCGGACACGGGGAATTCACTCGTTCAAACCGCATATCAATAGCTTGCTTTGTTTTTGAGTTATAGCCCCTAGAAGATTTGCTGTTTTCAAACAATTTTAAATATCAGATTTTCAACTTTCCCGAGGCTATAACTCGAAAAGTAAGCAAGATATTGAGATGCGGTCTGAAAGGTTGAATTCCCCGTGTTTCAAATGACATTTAAGCAAGTTTTTAGCGATTTTTATTTTTTTGAAAAATTGTCGCCAATTTTTTTTCCTCGTACAGTTTTTGACCATTCTCTCAAAAACTACAAGACTTATGGACATAAACGTTACACCATTGGATTCAGCACGTCGAAATACATATGTATGTAAAATTTCGTTACATTATTCGTACGAGAAACAGTTTTAGAGGAATTTGTTTAAAAATCATAAAAATCCCAAGGGGTACCCCTTGGAAAAATAATAAAAAATTTCAAAAAAGTTAATTTGCTTTAAATGAGCTCAAAATTTGTATACAAGTAGTTTCGGACACGGGGAATTCACTCGTTCAAACCGCATATCAATAGCTTGCTTTGTTTTTGAGTTATAGCCCCTAGAAGATTTGCTGTTTTCAAACAATTTTAAATATCAGATTTTCAACTTTCCGAGGCTATAACTCGAAAAGTAAGCAAGATATTGAGATGCGGTCTGAAAGGTTGAATTCCCCGTGTTTCAAATGACATTTAAGCAAGTTTTTAGCGATTTTTATTTTTTTGAAAAATTGTCGCCAATTTTTTTTCCTCGTACAGTTTTTGACCATTCTCTCAAAAACTACAAGACTTATGGACATAAACGTTACACCATTGGATTCAGCACGTCGAAATACATATGTATGTAAAATTTCGTTACATTATTCGTACGAGAAACAGTTTTAGAGGAATTTGTTTAAAAATCATAAAAATCCCAAGGGGTACCCCTTGGAAAAATAATAAAAAATTTCAAAAAAGTTAATTTGCTTTAAATGAGCTCAAAATTTGTATACAAGTAGTTTCGGACACGGGGAATTCACTCGTTCAAACCGCATATCAATAGCTTGCTTTGTTTTTGAGTTATAGCCCCTAGAAGATTTGCTGTTTTCAAACAATTTTAAATATCAGATTTTCAACTTTCCCGAGGCTATAACTCGAAAAGTAAGCAAGATATTGAGATGCGGTCTGAAAGGTTGAATTCCCCGTGTTTCAAATGACATTTAAGCAAGTTTTTAGCGATTTTTATTTTTTTGAAAAATTGTCGCCAATTTTTTTTCCTCGTACAGTTTTTGACCATTCTCTCAAAAACTACAAGACTTATGGACATAAACGTTACACCATTGGATTCAGCACGTCGAAATACATATGTATGTAAAATTTCGTTACATTATTCGTACGAGAAACAGTTTTAGAGGAATTTGTTTAAAAATCATAAAAATCCCAAGGGGTACCCCTTGGAAAAATAATAAAAAATTTCAAAAAAGTTAATTTGCTTTAAATGAGCTCAAAATTTGTATACAAGTAGTTTCGGACACGGGGAATTCACTCGTTCAAACCGCATATCAATAGCTTGCTTTGTTTTTGAGTTATAGCCCCTAGAAGATTTGCTGTTTTCAAACAATTTTAAATATCAGATTTTCAACTTTCCCGAGGCTATAACTCGAAAAGTAAGCAAGATATTGAGATGCGGTCTGAAAGGTTGAATTCCCCGTGTTTCAAATGACATTTAAGCAAGTTTTTAGCGATTTTTATTTTTTTGAAAAATTGTCGCCAATTTTTTTTCCTCGTACAGTTTTTGACCATTCTCTCAAAAACTACAAGACTTATGGACATAAACGTTACACCATTGGATTCAGCACGTCGAAATACATATGTATGTAAAATTTCGTTACATTATTCGTACGAGAAACAGTTTTAGAGGAATTTGTTTAAAAATCATAAAAATCCCAAGGGGTACCCCTTGGAAAAATAATAAAAAATTTCAAAAAAGTTAATTTGCTTTAAATGAGCTCAAAATTTGTATACAAGTAGTTTCGGACACGGGGAATTCACTCGTTCAAACCGCATATCAATAGCTTGCTTTGTTTTTGAGTTATAGCCCCTAGAAGATTTGCTGTTTTCAAACAATTTTAAATATCAGATTTTCAACTTTCCCGAGGCTATAACTCGAAAAGTAAGCAAGATATTGAGATGCGGTCTGAAAGGTTGAATTCCCCGTGTTTCAAATGACATTTAAGCAAGTTTTTAGCGATTTTTATTTTTTTGAAAAATTGTCGCCAATTTTTTTTCCTCGTACAGTTTTTGACCATTCTCTCAAAAACTACAAGACTTATGGACATAAACGTTACACCATTGGATTCAGCACGTCGAAATACATATGTATGTAAAATTTCGTTACATTATTCGTACGAGAAACAGTTTTAGAGGAATTTGTTTAAAAATCATAAAAATCCCAAGGGGTACCCCTTGGAAAAATAATAAAAAATTTCAAAAAAGTTAATTTGCTTTAAATGAGCTCAAAATTTGTATACAAGTAGTTTCGGACACGGGGAATTCACTCGTTCAAACCGCATATCAATAGCTTGCTTTGTTTTTGAGTTATAGCCCCTAGAAGATTTGCTGTTTTCAAACAATTTTAAATATCAGATTTTCAACTTTCCCGAGGCTATAACTCGAAAAGTAAGCAAGATATTGAGATGCGGTCTGAAAGGTTGAATTCCCCGTGTTTCAAATGACATTTAAGCAAGTTTTTAGCGATTTTTATTTTTTTGAAAAATTGTCGCCAATTTTTTTTCCTCGTACAGTTTTTGACCATTCTCTCAAAAACTACAAGACTTATGGACATAAACGTTACACCATTGGATTCAGCACGTCGAAATACATATGTATGTAAAATTTCGTTACATTATTCGTACGAGAAACAGTTTTAGAGGAATTTGTTTAAAAATCATAAAAATCCCAAGGGGTACCCCTTGGAAAAATAATAAAAAATTTCAAAAAAGTTAATTTGCTTTAAATGAGCTCAAAATTTGTATACAAGTAGTTTCGGACACGGGGAATTCACTCGTTCAAACCGCATATCAATAGCTTGCTTTGTTTTTGAGTTATAGCCCCTAGAAGATTTGCTGTTTTCAAACAATTTTAAATATCAGATTTTCAACTTTCCCGAGGCTATAACTCGAAAAGTAAGCAAGATATTGAGATGCGGTCTGAAAGGTTGAATTCCCCGTGTTTCAAATGACATTTAAGCAAGTTTTTAGCGATTTTTATTTTTTTGAAAAATTGTCGCCAATTTTTTTTCCTCGTACAGTTTTTGACCATTCTCTCAAAAACTACAAGACTTATGGACATAAACGTTACACCATTGGATTCAGCACGTCGAAATACATATGTATGTAAAATTTCGTTACATTATTCGTACGAGAAACAGTTTTAGAGGAATTTGTTTAAAAATCATAAAAATCCCAAGGGGTACCCCTTGGAAAAATAATAAAAAATTTCAAAAAAGTTAATTTGCTTTAAATGAGCTCAAAATTTGTATACAAGTAGTTTCGGACACGGGGAATTCACTCGTTCAAACCGCATATCAATAGCTTGCTTTGTTTTTGAGTTATAGCCCCTAGAAGATTTGCTGTTTTCAAACAATTTTAAATATCAAAGATATTGAGATGCGGTCTGAAAGGTTGAATTCCCCGTGTTTCAAATGACATTTAAGCAAGTTTTTAGCGATTTTTATTTTTTGGAAAAATTGTCGCCAATTTTTTTTCCTCGTACAGTTTTTGACCATTCTCTCAAAAACTACAAGACTTATGGACATAAACTTTACACCATTGGATTCAGCACGTCGAAATACATATGTATGTAAAATTTCGTTACATTATTCGTACGAGAAACAGTTTTAGAGGAATTTGTTTATAAAATCATAAAAATCCCAAGGGGTACCCCTTGGAAAAATAATAAAAAATTTCAAAAAAGTTAATTTGCTTTAAATGAGCTCAAAATTTGTATACAAGTAGTTTCGGACACGGGGAATTCACTCGTTCAAACCGCATATCAATAGCTTGCTTTGTTTTTGAGTTATAGCCCCTAGAAGATTTGCTGTTTTCAAACAATTTTAAATATCAGATTTTCAACTTTCCCGAGGCTATAACTCGAAAAGTAAGCAAGATATTGAGATGCGGTCTGAAAGGTTGAATTCCCCGTGTTTCAAATGACATTTAAGCAAGTTTTTAGCGATTTTTATTTTTTTGAAAAATCGTCGCCAATTTTTTTTCCTCGTACAGTTTTTGACCATTCTCTCAAAAACTACAAGACTTATGGACATAAACGTTACACCATTGGATTCAGCACGTCGAAATACATATGTATGTAAAATTTCGTTACATTATTCGTACGAGAAACAGTTTTAGAGGAATTTGTTTAAAAATCATAAAAATCCCAAGGGGTACCCCTTGGAAAAATAATAAAAAATTTCAAAAAAGTTAATTTGCTTTAAATGAGCTCAAAATTTGTATACAAGTAGTTTCGGACACGGGGAATTCACTCGTTCAAACCGCATATCAATAGCTTGCTTTGTTTTTGAGTTATAGCCCCTAGAAGATTTGCTGTTTTCAAACAATTTTAAATATCAGATTTTCAACTTTCCCGAGGCTATAACTCGAAAAGTAAGCAAGATATTGAGATGCGGTCTGAAAGGTTGAATTCCCCGTGTTTCAAATGACATTTAAGCAAGTTTTTAGCGATTTTTATTTTTTTGAAAAATTGTCGCCAATTTTTTTTCCTCGTACAGTTTTTGACCATTCTCTCAAAAACTACAAGACTTATGGACATAAACGTTACACCATTGGATTCAGCACGTCGAAATACATATGTATGTAAAATTTCGTTACATTATTCGTACGAGAAACAGTTTTAGAGGAATTTGTTTAAAAATCATAAAAATCCCAAGGGGTACCCCTTGGAAAAATAATAAAAAATTTCAAAAAAGTTAATTTGCTTTAAATGAGCTCAAAATTTGTATACAAGTAGTTTCGGACACGGGGAATTCACTCGTTCAAACCGCATATCAATAGCTTGCTTTGTTTTTGAGTTATAGCCCCTAGAAGATTTGCTGTTTTCAAACAATTTTAAATATCAGATTTTCAACTTTCCCGAGGCTATAACTCGAAAAGTAAGCAAGATATTGAGATGCGGTCTGAAAGGTTGAATTCCCCGTGTTTCAAATGACATTTAAGCAAGTTTTTAGCGATTTTTATTTTTTTGAAAAATTGTCGCCAATTTTTTTTCCTCGTACAGTTTTTGACCATTCTCTCAAAAACTACAAGACTTATGGACATAAACGTTACACCATTGGATTCAGCACGTCGAAATACATATGTATGTAAAATTTCGTTACATTATTCGTACGAGAAACAGTTTTAGAGGAATTTGTTTAAAAATCATAAAAATCCCAAGGGGTACCCCTTGGAAAAATAATAAAAAATTTCAAAAAAGTTAATTTGCTTTAAATGAGCTCAAAATTTGTATACAAGTAGTTTCGGACACGGGGAATTCACTCGTTCAAACCGCATATCAATAGCTTGCTTTGTTTTTGAGTTATAGCCCCTAGAAGATTTGCTGTTTTCAAACAATTTTAAATATCAGATTTTCAACTTTCCCGAGGCTATAACTCGAAAAGTAAGCAAGATATTGAGATGCGGTCTGAAAGGTTGAATTCCCCGTGTTTCAAATGACATTTAAGCAAGTTTTTAGCGATTTTTATTTTTTTGAAAAATTGTCGCCAATTTTTTTTCCTCGTACAGTTTTTGACCATTCTCTCAAAAACTACAAGACTTATGGACATAAACGTTACACCATTGGATTCAGCACGTCGAAATACATATGTATGTAAAATTTCGTTACATTATTCGTACGAGAAACAGTTTTAGAGGAATTTGTTTAAAAATCATAAAAATCCCAAGGGGTACCCCTTGGAAAAATAATAAAAAATTTCAAAAAAGTTAATTTGCTTTAAATGAGCTCAAAATTTGTATACAAGTAGTTTCGGACACGGGGAATTCACTCGTTCAAACCGCATATCAATAGCTTGCTTTGTTTTTGAGTTATAGCCCCTAGAAGATTTGCTGTTTTCAAACAATTTTAAATATCAGATTTTCAACTTTCCCGAGGCTATAACTCGAAAAGTAAGCAAGATATTGAGATGCGGTCTGAAAGGTTGAATTCCCCGTGTTTCAAATGACATTTAAGCAAGTTTTTAGCGATTTTTATTTTTTTGAAAAATTGTCGCCAATTTTTTTTCCTCGTACAGTTTTTGACCATTCTCTCAAAAACTACAAGACTTATGGACATAAACGTTACACCATTGGATTCAGCACGTCGAAATACATATGTATGTAAAATTTCGTTACATTATTCGTACGAGAAACAGTTTTAGAGGAATTTGTTTAAAAATCATAAAAATCCCAAGGGAAAAATAATAAAAAATTTCAAAAAAGTTAATTTGCTTTAAATGAGCTCAAAATTTGTATACAAGTAGTTTCGGACACGGGGAATTCACTCGTTCAAACCGCATATCAATAGCTTGCTTTGTTTTTGAGTTATAGCCCCTAGAAGATTTGCTGTTTTCAAACAATTTTAAATATCAGATTTTCAACTTTCCCGAGGCTATAACTCGAAAAGTAAGCAAGATATTGAGATGCGGTCTGAAAGGTTGAATTCCCCGTGTTTCAAATGACATTTAAGCAAGTTTTTAGCGATTTTTATTTTTTTGAAAAATTGTCGCCAATTTTTTTTCCTCGTACAGTTTTTGACCATTCTCTCAAAAACTACAAGACTTATGGACATAAACGTTACACCATTGGATTCAGCACGTCGAAATACATATGTATGTAAAATTTCGTTACATTATTCGTACGAGAAACAGTTTTAGAGGAATTTGTTTAAAAATCATAAAAATCCCAAGGGGTACCCCTTGGAAAAATAATAAAAAATTTCAAAAAAGTTAATTTGCTTTAAATGAGCTCAAAATTTGTATACAAGTAGTTTCGGACACGGGGAATTCACTCGTTCAAACCGCATATCAATAGCTTGCTTTGTTTTTGAGTTATAGCCCCTAGAAGATTTGCTGTTTTCAAACAATTTTAAATATCAGATTTTCAACTTTCCCGAGGCTATAACTCGAAAAGTAAGCAAGATATTGAGATGCGGTCTGAAAGGTTGAATTCCCCGTGTTTCAAATGACATTTAAGCAAGTTTTTAGCGATTTTTATTTTTTTGAAAAATTGTCGCCAATTTTTTTTCCTCGTACAGTTTTTGACCATTCTCTCAAAAACTACAAGACTTATGGACATAAACGTTACACCATTGGATTCAGCACGTCGAAATACATATGTATGTAAAATTTCGTTACATTATTCGTACGAGAAACAGTTTTAGAGGAATTTGTTTAAAAATCATAAAAATCCCAAGGGGTACCCCTTGGAAAAATAATAAAAAATTTCAAAAAAGTTAATTTGCTTTAAATGAGCTCAAAATTTGTATACAAGTAGTTTCGGACACGGGGAATTCACTCGTTCAAACCGCATATCAATAGCTTGCTTTGTTTTTGAGTTATAGCCCCTAGAAGATTTGCTGTTTTCAAACAATTTTAAATATCAGATTTTCAACTTTCCCGAGGCTATAACTCGAAAAGTAAGCAAGATATTGAGATGCGGTCTGAAAGGTTGAAGTCCCCGTGTTTCAAATGACATTTAAGCAAGTTTTTAGCGATTTTTATTTTTTTGAAAAATTGTCGCCAATTTTTTTTCCTCGTACAGTTTTTGACCATTCTCTCAAAAACTACAAGACTTATGGACATAAACGTTACACCATTGGATTCAGCACGTCGAAATACATATGTATGTAAAATTTCGTTACATTATTCGTACGAGAAACAGTTTTAGAGGAATTTGTTTAAAAATCATAAAAATCCCAAGGGGTACCCCTTGGAAAAATAATAAAAAATTTCAAAAAAGTTAATTTGCTTTAAATGAGCTCAAAATTTGTATACAAGTAGTTTCGGACACGGGGAATTCACTCGTTCAAACCGCATATCAATAGCTTGCTTTGTTTTTGAGTTATAGCCCCTAGAAGATTTGCTGTTTTCAAACAATTTTAAATATCAGATTTTCAACTTTCCCGAGGCTATAACTAGAAAAGTAAGCAAGATATTGAGATACGGTCTGAAAACTTGAATTCCCCGTGTTTCAAATGACATTTAAGCAAGTTTTTAGCGATTTTTATTTTTTTGAAAAATTGTCGCCAATTTTTTTTCCTCGTACAGGTTTTGACCATTCTCTCAAAAACTACAAGACTTATGGACATAAACGTTACACCATTGGATTCAGCACGTCGAAATACATATGTATGTAAAATTTCGTTACATTATTCGTGCGAGAAACAGTTTTAGAGGAATTTGTTTAAAAATCATAAAAATCCCAAGGGGTACCCCTTGGAAAAATAATAAAAAATTTCAAAAAAGTTAATTTGCTTTAAATGAGCTCAAAATTTGTATACAAGTAGTTTCGGACACGGGGAATTCACTCGTTTAAACCGCATATCAATAGCTTGCTTTGTTTTTGAGTTATAGCCCCTAGAAGATTTGCTGTTTTCAAACAATTTTAAATATCAGATTTTCAACTTTCCCGAGGCTATAACTAGAAAAGTAAGCAAGATATTGAGATACGGTCTGAAAACTTGAATTCCCCGTGTTTCAAATGACATTTAAGCAAGTTTTTAGCGATTTTTATTTTTTTGAAAAATTGTCGCCAATTTTTTTTCCTCGTACAGGTTTTGACCATTCTCTCAAAAACTACAAGACTTATGGACATAAACGTTACACCATTGGATTCAGCACGTCGAAATACATATGTATGTAAAATTTCGTTACATTATTCGTGCGAGAAACAGTTTTAGAGGAATTTGTTTAAAATCATAAAAATCCCAAGGGGTACCCCTTGGAAAAATAATAAAAAATTTCAAAAAAGTTAATTTGCTTTAAATGAGCTCAAAATTTGTATACAAGTAGTTTCGGACACGGGGAATTCACTCGTTTAAACCGCATATCAATAGCTTGCTTTGTTTTTGAGTTATAGCCCCTAGAAGATTTGCTGTTTTCAAACAATTTTAAATATCAGATTTTCAACTTTCCCGAGGCTATAACTCGAAAAGTAAGCAAGATATTGAGATGCGGTCTGAAAGGTTGAATTCCCCGTGTTTCAAATGACATTTAAGCAAGTTTTTAGCGATTTTTATTTTTTTGAAAAATTGTCGCCAATTTTTTTTCCTCGTACAGTTTTTGACCATTCTCTCAAAAACTACAAGACTTATGGACATAAACGTTACACCATTGGATTCAGCACGTCGAAATACATATGTATGTAAAATTTCGTTACATTATTCGTACGAGAAACAGTTTTAGAGGAATTTGTTTAAAAATCATAAAAATCCCAAGGGGTACCCCTTGGAAAAATAATAAAAAATTTCAAAAAAGTTAATTTGCTTTAAATGAGCTCAAAATTTGTATACAAGTAGTTTCGGACACGGGGAATTCACTCGTTCAAACCGCATATCAATAGCTTGCTTTGTTTTTGAGTTATAGCCCCTAGAAGATTTGCTGTTTTCAAACAATTTTAAATATCAGATTTTCAACTTTCCCGAGGCTATAACTCGAAAAGTAAGCAAGATATTGAGATGCGGTCTGAAAGGTTGAATTCCCCGTGTTTCAAATGACATGTAAGCAAGTTTTTAGCGATTTTTATTTTTTTGAAAAATTGTCGCCAATTTTTTTTCCTCGTACAGTTTTTGACCATTCTCTCAAAAACTACAAGACTTATGGACATAAACGTTACACCATTGGATTCAGCACGTCGAAATACATATGTATGTAAAATTTCGTTACATTATTCGTACGAGAAACAGTTTTAGAGGAATTTGTTAAAAAATCATAAAAATCCCAAGGGGTACCCCTTGGAAAAATAATAAAAAATTTCAAAAAAGTTAATTTGCTTTAAATGAGCTCAAAATTTGTATACAAGTAGTTTCGGACACGGGGAATTCACTCGTTCAAACCGCATATCAATAGCTTGCTTTGTTTTTGAGTTATAGCCCCTAGAAGATTTGCTGTTTTCAAACAATTTTAAATATCAGATTTTCAACTTTCCCGAGGCTATAACTCGAAAAGTAAGCAAGATATTGAGATGCGGTCTGAAAGGTTGAATTCCCCGTGTTTCAAATGACATTTAAGCAAGTTTTTAGCGATTTTTATTTTTTTGAAAAATTGTCGCCAATTTTTTTTCCTCGTACAGTTTTTGACCATTCTCTCAAAAACTACAAGACTTATGGACATAAACGTTACACCATTGGATTCAGCACGTCGAAATACATATGTATGTAAAATTTCGTTACATTATTCGTACGAGAAA
This sequence comes from Pterostichus niger, assembly GCA_947425015.1. Classification (NCBI taxonomy): domain Eukaryota; kingdom Metazoa; phylum Arthropoda; class Insecta; order Coleoptera; family Carabidae; genus Pterostichus; species Pterostichus niger. Next base: position 33,036,723 of record OX380341.1, read on the forward strand.
CAGTTTTAGAGGAATTTGTTAAAAAATCATAAAAATCCCAAGGGGTACCCCTTGGAAAAATAATAAAAAATTTCAAAAAAGTTAATTTGCTTTAAATGAGCTCAAAATTTGTATACAAGTAGTTTCGGACACGGGGAATTCACTCGTTCAAACCGCATATCAATAGCTTGCTTTGTTTTTGAGTTGTAGCCCCTAGAAGATTTGCTGTTTTCAAACAATTTTAAATATCAGATTTTCAACTTTCCCGAGGCTATAACTCGAAAAGTAAGCAAGATATTGAGATGCGGTCTGAAAGGTTGAATTCCCCGTGTTTCAAATGACATTTAAGCAAGTTTTTAGCGATTTTTATTTTTTTGAAAAATTGTCGCCAATTTTTTTTCCTCGTACAGTTTTTGACCATTCTCTCAAAAACTACAAGACTTATGGACATAAACGTTACACCATTGGATTCAGCACGTCGAAATACATATGTATGTAAAATTTCGTTACATTATTCGTACGAGAAACAGTTTTAGAGGAATTTGTTAAAAAATCATAAAAATCCCAAGGGGTACCCCTTGGAAAAATAATAAAAAATTTCAAAAAAGTTAATTTGCTTTAAATGAGCTCAAAATTTGTATACAAGTAGTTTCGGACACGGGGAATTCACTCGTTCAAACCGCATATCAATAGCTTGCTTTGTTTTTGAGTTATAGCCCCTAGAAGATTTGCTGTTTTCAAACAATTTTAAATATCAGATTTTCAACTTTCCCGAGGCTATAACTCGAAAAGTAAGCAAGATATTGAGATGCGGTCTGAAAGGTTGAATTCCCCGTGTTTCAAATGACATTTAAGCAAGTTTTTAGCGATTTTTATTTTTTTGAAAAATTGTCGCCAATTTTTTTTCCTCGTACAGTTTTTGACCATTCTCTCAAAAACTACAAGACTTATGGACATAAACGTTACACCATTGGATTCAGCACGTCGAAATACATATGTATGTAAAATTTCGTTACATTATTCGTACGAGAAACAGTTTTAGAGGAATTTGTTTAAAAATCATAAAAATCCCAAGGGGTACCCCTTGGAAAAATAATAAAAAATTTCAAAAAAGTTAATTTGCTTTAAATGAGCTCAAAATTTGTATACAAGTAGTTTCGGACACGGGGAATTCACTCGTTCAAACCGCATATCAATAGCTTGCTTTGTTTTTGAGTTATAGCCCCTAGAAGATTTGCTGTTTTCAAACAATTTTAAATATCAGATTTTCAACTTTCCCGAGGCTATAACTCGAAAAGTAAGCAAGATATTGAGATGCGGTCTGAAAGGTTGAATTCCCCGTGTTTCAAATGACATTTAAGCAAGTTTTTAGCGATTTTTATTTTTTTGAAAAATTGTCGCCAATTTTTTTTCCTCGTACAGTTTTTGACCATTCTCTCAAAAACTACAAGACTTATGGACATAAACGTTACACCATTGGATTCAGCACGTCGAAATACATATGTATGTAAAATTTCGTTACATTATTCGTACGAGAAACAGTTTTAGAGGAATTTGTTTAAAAATCATAAAAATCCCAAGGGGTACCCCTTGGAAAAATAATAAAAAATTTCAAAAAAGTTAATTTGCTTTAAATGAGCTCAAAATTTGTATACAAGTAGTTTCGGACACGGGGAATTCACTCGTTCAAACCGCATATCAATAGCTTGCTTTGTTTTTGAGTTATAGCCCCTAGAAGATTTGCTGTTTTCAAACAATTTTAAATATCAGATTTTCAACTTTCCCGAGGCTATAACTCGAAAAGTAAGCAAGATATTGAGATGCGGTCTGAAAGGTTGAATTCCCCGTGTTTCAAATGACATTTAAGCAAGTTTTTAGCGATTTTTATTTTTTTGAAAAATTGTCGCCAATTTTTTTTCCTCGTACAGTTTTTGACCATTCTCTCAAAAACTACAAGACTTATGGACATAAACGTTACACCATTGGATTCAGCACGTCGAAATACATATGTATGTAAAATTTCGTTACATTATTCGTACGAGAAACAGTTTTAGAGGAATTTGTTTAAAAATCATAAAAATCCCAAGGGAAAAATAATAAAAAATTTCAAAAAAGTTAATTTGCTTTAAATGAGCTCAAAATTTGTATACAAGTAGTTTCGGACACGGGGAATTCACTCGTTCAAACCGCATATCAATAGCTTGCTTTGTTTTTGAGTTATAGCCCCTAGAAGATTTGCTGTTTTCAAACAATTTTAAATATCAGATTTTCAACTTTCCCGAGGCTATAACTCGAAAAGTAAGCAAGATATTGAGATGCGGTCTGAAAGGTTGAATTCCCCGTGTTTCAAATGACATTTAAGCAAGTTTTTAGCGATTTTTATTTTTTTGAAAAATTGTCGCCAATTTTTTTTCCTCGTACAGTTTTTGACCATTCTCTCAAAAACTACAAGACTTATGGACATAAACGTTACACCATTGGATTCAGCACGTCGAAATACATATGTATGTAAAATTTCGTTACATTATTCGTACGAGAAACAGTTTTAGAGGAATTTGTTTAAAAATCATAAAAATCCCAAGGGGTACCCCTTGGAAAAATAATAAAAAATTTCAAAAAAGTTAATTTGCTTTAAATGAGCTCAAAATTTGTATACAAGTAGTTTCGGACACGGGGAATTCACTCGTTCAAACCGCATATCAATAGCTTGCTTTGTTTTTGAGTTATAGCCCCTAGAAGATTTGCTGTTTTCAAACAATTTTAAATATCAGATTTTCAACTTTCCCGAGGCTATAACTCGAAAAGTAAGCAAGATATTGAGATGCGGTCTGAAAGGTTGAATTCCCCGTGTTTCAAATGACATTTAAGCAAGTTTTTAGCGATTTTTATTTTTTTGAAAAATTGTCGCCAATTTTTTTTCCTCGTACAGTTTTTGACCATTCTCTCAAAAACTACAAGACTTATGGACATAAACGTTACACCATTGGATTCAGCACGTCGAAATACATATGTATGTAAAATTTCGTTACATTATTCGTACGAGAAACAGTTTTAGAGGAATTTGTTTAAAAATCATAAAAATCCCAAGGGGTACCCCTTGGAAAAATAATAAAAAATTTCAAAAAAGTTAATTTGCTTTAAATGAGCTCAAAATTTGTATACAAGTAGTTTCGGACACGGGGAATTCACTCGTTCAAACCGCATATCAATAGCTTGCTTTGTTTTTGAGTTATAGCCCCTAGAAGATTTGCTGTTTTCAAACAATTTTAAATATCAGATTTTCAACTTTCCCGAGGCTATAACTCGAAAAGTAAGCAAGATATTGAGATGCGGTCTGAAAGGTTGAATTCCCCGTGTTTCAAATGACATTTAAGCAAGTTTTTAGCGATTTTTATTTTTTTGAAAAATTGTCGCCAATTTTTTTTCCTCGTACAGTTTTTGACCATTCTCTCAAAAACTACAAGACTTATGGACATAAACGTTACACCATTGGATTCAGCACGTCGAAATACATATGTATGTAAAATTTCGTTACATTATTCGTACGAGAAACAGTTTTAGAGGAATTTGTTTAAAAATCATAAAAATCCCAAGGGGTACCCCTTGGAAAAATAATAAAAAATTTCAAAAAAGTTAATTTGCTTTAAATGAGCTCAAAATTTGTATACAAGTAGTTTCGGACACGGGGAATTCACTCGTTCAAACCGCATATCAATAGCTTGCTTTGTTTTTGAGTTATAGCCCCTAGAAGATTTGCTGTTTTCAAACAATTTTAAATATCAGATTTTCAACTTTCCCGAGGCTATAACTCGAAAAGTAAGCAAGATATTGAGATGCGGTCTGAAAGGTTGAAGTCCCCGTGTTTCAAATGACATTTAAGCAAGTTTTTAGCGATTTTTATTTTTTTGAAAAATTGTCGCCAATTTTTTTTCCTCGTACAGTTTTTGACCATTCTCTCAAAAACTACAAGACTTATGGACATAAACGTTACACCATTGGATTCAGCACGTCGAAATACATATGTATGTAAAATTTCGTTACATTATTCGTACGAGAAACAGTTTTAGAGGAATTTGTTTAAAAATCATAAAAATCCCAAGGGGTACCCCTTGGAAAAATAATAAAAAATTTCAAAAAAGTTAATTTGCTTTAAATGAGCTCAAAATTTGTATACAAGTAGTTTCGGACACGGGGAATTCACTCGTTCAAACCGCATATCAATAGCTTGCTTTGTTTTTGAGTTATAGCCCCTAGAAGATTTGCTGTTTTCAAACAATTTTAAATATCAGATTTTCAACTTTCCCGAGGCTATAACTCGAAAAGTAAGCAAGATATTGAGATGCGGTCTGAAAGGTTGAATTCCCCGTGTTTCAAATGACATTTAAGCAAGTTTTTAGCGATTTTTATTTTTTTGAAAAATTGTCGCCAATTTTTTTTCCTCGTACAGTTTTTGACCATTCTCTCAAAAACTACAAGACTTATGGACATAAACGTTACACCATTGGATTCAGCACGTCGAAATACATATGTATGTAAAATTTCGTTACATTATTCGTACGAGAAACAGTTTTAGAGGAATTTGTTTAAAAATCATAAAAATCCCAAGGGGTACCCCTTGGAAAAATAATAAAAAATTTCAAAAAAGTTAATTTGCTTTAAATGAGCTCAAAATTTGTATACAAGTAGTTTCGGACACGGGGAATTCACTCGTTCAAACCGCATATCAATAGCTTGCTTTGTTTTTGAGTTATAGCCCCTAGAAGATTTGCTGTTTTCAAACAATTTTAAATATCAGATTTTCAACTTTCCCGAGGCTATAACTAGAAAAGTAAGCAAGATATTGAGATACGGTCTGAAAACTTGAATTCCCCGTGTTTCAAATGACATTTAAGCAAGTTTTTAGCGATTTTTATTTTTTTGAAAAATTGTCGCCAATTTTTTTTCCTCGTACAGGTTTTGACCATTCTCTCAAAAACTACAAGACTTATGGACATAAACGTTACACCATTGGATTCAGCACGTCGAAATACATATGTATGTAAAATTTCGTTACATTATTCGTGCGAGAAACAGTTTTAGAGGAATTTGTTTAAAAATCATAAAAATCCCAAGGGGTACCCCTTGGAAAAATAATAAAAAATTTCAAAAAAGTTAATTTGCTTTAAATGAGCTCAAAATTTGTATACAAGTAGTTTCGGACACGGGGAATTCACTCGTTTAAACCGCATATCAATAGCTTGCTTTGTTTTTGAGTTATAGCCCCTAGAAGATTTGCTGTTTTCAAACAATTTTAAATATCAGATTTTCAACTTTCCCGAGGCTATAACTAGAAAAGTAAGCAAGATATTGAGATACGGTCTGAAAACTTGAATTCCCCGTGTTTCAAATGACATTTAAGCAAGTTTTTAGCGATTTTTATTTTTTTGAAAAATTGTCGCCAATTTTTTTTCCTCGTACAGGTTTTGACCATTCTCTCAAAAACTACAAGACTTATGGACATAAACGTTACACCATTGGATTCAGCACGTCGAAATACATATGTATGTAAAATTTCGTTACATTATTCGTGCGAGAAACAGTTTTAGAGGAATTTGTTTAAAATCATAAAAATAATAAAAAATTTCAAAAAAGTTAATTTGCTTTAAATGAGCTCAAAATTTGTATACAAGTAGTTTCGGACACGGGGAATTCACTCGTTTAAACCGCATATCAATAGCTTGCTTTGTTTTTGAGTTATAGCCCCTAGAAGATTTGCTGTTTTCAAACAATTTTAAATATCAGATTTTCAACTTTCCCGAGGCTATAACTCGAAAAGTAAGCAAGATATTGAGATGCGGTCTGAAAGGTTGAATTCCCCGTGTTTCAAATGACATTTAAGCAAGTTTTTAGCGATTTTTATTTTTTTGAAAAATTGTCGCCAATTTTTTTTCCTCGTACAGTTTTTGACCATTCTCTCAAAAACTACAAGACTTATGGACATAAACGTTACACCATTGGATTCAGCACGTCGAAATACATATGTATGTAAAATTTCGTTACATTATTCGTACGAGAAACAGTTTTAGAGGAATTTGTTTAAAAATCATAAAAATCCCAAGGGGTACCCCTTGGAAAAATAATAAAAAATTTCAAAAAAGTTAATTTGCTTTAAATGAGCTCAAAATTTGTATACAAGTAGTTTCGGACACGGGGAATTCACTCGTTCAAACCGCATATCAATAGCTTGCTTTGTTTTTGAGTTATAGCCCCTAGAAGATTTGCTGTTTTCAAACAATTTTAAATATCAGATTTTCAACTTTCCCGAGGCTATAACTCGAAAAGTAAGCAAGATATTGAGATGCGGTCTGAAAGGTTGAATTCCCCGTGTTTCAAATGACATGTAAGCAAGTTTTTAGCGATTTTTATTTTTTGAAAAATTGTCGCCAATTTTTTTTCCTCGTACAGTTTTTGACCATTCTCTCAAAAACTACAAGACTTATGGACATAAACGTTACACCATTGGATTCAGCACGTCGAAATACATATGTATGTAAAATTTCGTTACATTATTCGTACGAGAAACAGTTTTAGAGGAATTTGTTAAAAAATCATAAAAATCCCAAGGGGTACCCCTTGGAAAAATAATAAAAAATTTCAAAAAAGTTAATTTGCTTTAAATGAGCTCAAAATTTGTATACAAGTAGTTTCGGACACGGGGAATTCACTCGTTCAAACCGCATATCAATAGCTTGCTTTGTTTTTGAGTTATAGCCCCTAGAAGATTTGCTGTTTTCAAACAATTTTAAATATCAGATTTTCAACTTTCCCGAGGCTATAACTCGAAAAGTAAGCAAGATATTGAGATGCGGTCTGAAAGGTTGAATTCCCCGTGTTTCAAATGACATTTAAGCAAGTTTTTAGCGATTTTTATTTTTTTGAAAAATTGTCGCCAATTTTTTTTCCTCGTACAGTTTTTGACCATTCTCTCAAAAACTACAAGACTTATGGACATAAACGTTACACCATTGGATTCAGCACGTCGAAATACATATGTATGTAAAATTTCGTTACATTATTCGTACGAGAAACAGTTTTAGAGGAATTTGTTAAAAAATCATAAAAATCCCAAGGGGTACCCCTTGGAAAAATAATAAAAAATTTCAAAAAAGTTAATTTGCTTTAAATGAGCTCAAAATTTGTATACAAGTAGTTTCGGACACGGGGAATTCACTCGTTCAAACCGCATATCAATAGCTTGCTTTGTTTTTGAGTTATAGCCCCTAGAAGATTTGCTGTTTTCAAACAATTTTAAATATCAGATTTTCAACTTTCCCGAGGCTATAACTCGAAAAGTAAGCAAGATATTGAGATGCGGTCTGAAAGGTTGAATTCCCCGTGTTTCAAATGACATTTAAGCAAGTTTTTAGCGATTTTTATTTTTTTGAAAAATTGTCGCCAATTTTTTTTCCTCGTACAGTTTTTGACCATTCTCTCAAAAACTACAAGACTTATGGACATAAACGTTACACCATTGGATTCAGCACGTCGAAATACATATGTATGTAAAATTTCGTTACATTATTCGTACGAGAAACAGTTTTAGAGGAATTTGTTAAAAAATCATAAAAATCCCAAGGGGTACCCCTTGGAAAAATAATAAAAAATTTCAAAAAAGTTAATTTGCTTTAAATGAGCTCAAAATTTGTATACAAGTAGTTTCGGACACGGGGAATTCACTCGTTCAAACCGCATATCAATAGCTTGCTTTGTTTTTGAGTTGTAGCCCCTAGAAGATTTGCTGTTTTCAAACAATTTTAAATATCAGATTTTCAACTTTCCCGAGGCTATAACTCGAAAAGTAAGCAAGATATTGAGATGCGGTCTGAAAGGTTGAATTCCCCGTGTTTCAAATGACATTTAAGCAAGTTTTTAGCGATTTTTATTTTTTTGAAAAATTGTCGCCAATTTTTTTTCCTCGTACAGTTTTTGACCATTCTCTCAAAAACTACAAGACTTATGGACATAAACGTTACACCATTGGATTCAGCACGTCGAAATACATATGTATGTAAAATTTCGTTACATTATTCGTACGAGAAACAGTTTTAGAGGAATTTGTTAAAAAATCATAAAAATCCCAAGGGGTACCCCTTGGAAAAATAATAAAAAATTTCAAAAAAGTTAATTTGCTTTAAATGAGCTCAAAATTTGTATACAAGTAGTTTCGGACACGGGGAATTCACTCGTTCAAACCGCATATCAATAGCTTGCTTTGTTTTTGAGTTATAGCCCCTAGAAGATTTGCTGTTTTCAAACAATTTTAAATATCAGATTTTCAACTTTCCCGAGGCTATAACTCGAAAAGTAAGCAAGATATTGAGATGCGGTCTGAAAGGTTGAATTCCCCGTGTTTCAAATGACATTTAAGCAAGTTTTTAGCGATTTTTATTTTTTTGAAAAATCGTCGCCAATTTTTTTTCCTCGTACAGTTTTTGACCATTCTCTCAAAAACTACAAGACTTATGGACATAAACGTTACACCATTGGATTCAGCACGTCGAAATACATATGTATGTAAAATTTCGTTACATTATTCCTACGAGAAACAGTTTTAGAGGAATTTGTTTAAAAATCATAAAAATCCCAAGGGGTACCCCTTGGAAAAATAATAAAAAATTTCAAAAAAGTTAATTTGCTTTAAATGAGCTCAAAATTTGTATACAAGTAGTTTCGGACACGGGGAATTCACTCGTTCAAACCGCATATCAATAGCTTGCTTTGTTTTTGAGTTATAGCCCCTAGAAGATTTGCTGTTTTCAAACAATTTTAAATATCAGATTTTCAACTTTCCCGAGGCTATAACTCGAAAAGTAAGCAAGATATTGAGATGCGGTCTGAAAGGTTGAATTCCCCGTGTTTCAAATGACATTTAAGCAAGTTTTTAGCGATTTTTATTTTTTTGAAAAATTGTCGCCAATTTTTTTTCCTCGTACAGTTTTTGACCATTCTCTCAAAAACTACAAGACTTATGGACATAAACGTTACACCATTGGATTCAGCACGTCGAAATACATATGTATGTAAAATTTCGTTACATTATTCGTACGAGAAACAGTTTTAGAGGAATTTGTTTAAAAATCATAAAAATCCCAAGGGGTACCCCTTGGAAAAATAATAAAAAATTTCAAAAAAGTTAATTTGCTTTAAATGAGCTCAAAATTTGTATACAAGTAGTTTCGGACACGGGGAATTCACTCGTTCAAACCGCATATCAATAGCTTGCTTTGTTTTTGAGTTATAGCCCCTAGAAGATTTGCTGTTTTCAAACAATTTTAAATATCAGATTTTCAACTTTCCCGAGGCTATAACTCGAAAAGTAAGCAAGATATTGAGATGCGGTCTGAAAGGTTGAATTCCCCGTGTTTCAAATGACATTTAAGCAAGTTTTTAGCGATTTTTATTTTTTTGAAAAATTGTCGCCAATTTTTTTTCCTCGTACAGTTTTTGACCATTCTCTCAAAAACTACAAGACTTATGGACATAAACGTTACACCATTGGATTCAGCACGTCGAAATACATATGTATGTAAAATTTCGTTACATTATTCGTACGAGAAACAGTTTTAGAGGAATTTGTTTAAAAATCATAAAAATCCCAAGGGGTACCCCTTGGAAAAATAATAAAAAATTTCAAAAAAGTTAATTTGCTTTAAATGAGCTCAAAATTTGTATACAAGTAGTTTCGGACACGGGGAATTCACTCGTTCAAACCGCATATCAATAGCTTGCTTTGTTTTTGAGTTATAGCCCCTAGAAGATTTGCTGTTTTCAAACAATTTTAAATATCAGATTTTCAACTTTCCCGAGGCTATAACTCGAAAAGTAAGCAAGATATTGAGATGCGGTCTGAAAGGTTGAATTCCCCGTGTTTCAAATGACATGTAAGCAAGTTTTTAGCGATTTTTATTTTTTTGAAAAATTGTCGCCAATTTTTTTTCCTCGTACAGTTTTTGACCATTCTCTCAAAAACTACAAGACTTATGGACATAAACGTTACACCATTGGATTCAGCACGTCGAAATACATATGTATGTAAAATTTCGTTACATTATTCGTACGAGAAACAGTTTTAGAGGATTTTGTTAAAAAATCATAAAAATCCCAAGGGGTACCCCTTGGAAAAATAATAAAAAATTTCAAAAAAGTTAATTTGCTTTAAATGAGCTCAAAATTTGTATACAAGTAGTTTCGGACACGGGGAATTCACTCGTTCAAACCGCATATCAATAGCTTGCTTTGTTTTTGAGTTGTAGCCCCTAGAAGATTTGCTGTTTTCAAACAATTTTAAATATCAGATTTTCAACTTTCCCGAGGCTATAACTCGAAAAGTAAGCAAGATATTGAGATGCGGTCTGAAAGGTTGAATTCCCCGTGTTTCAAATGACATTTAAGCAAGTTTTTAGCGATTTTTATTTTTTTGAAAAATTGTCGCCAATTTTTTTTCCTCGTACAGTTTTTGACCATTCTCTCAAAAACTACAAGACTTATGGACATAAACGTTACACCATTGGATTCAGCACGTCGAAATACATATGTATGTAAAATTTCGTTACATTATTCGTACGAGAAACAGTTTTAGAGGAATTTGTTTAAAAATCATAAAAATCCCAAGGGGTACCCCTTGGAAAAATAATAAAAAATTTCAAAAAAGTTAATTTGCTTTAAATGAGCTCAAAATTTGTATACAAGTAGTTTCGGACACGGGGAATTCACTCGTTCAAACCGCATATCAATAGCTTGCTTTGTTTTTGAGTTATAGCCCCTAGAAGATTTGCTGTTTTCAAACAATTTTAAATATCAGATTTTCAACTTTCCCGAGGCTATAACTCGAAAAGTAAGCAAGATATTGAGATGCGGTCTGAAAGGTTGAATTCCCCGTGTTTCAAATGACATTTAAGCAAGTTTTTAGCGATTTTTATTTTTTTGAAAAATTGTCGCCAATTTTTTTTCCTCGTACAGTTTTTGACCATTCTCTCAAAAACTACAAGACTTATGGACATAAACGTTACACCATTGGATTCAGCACGTCGAAATACATATGTATGTAAAATTTCGTTACATTATTCGTACGAGAAACAGTTTTAGAGGAATTTGTTAAAAAATCATAAAAATCCCAAGGGGTACCCCTTGGAAAAATAATAAAAAATTTCAAAAAAGTTAATTTGCTTTAAATGAGCTCAAAATTTGTATACAAGTAGTTTCGGACACGGGGAATTCACTCGTTCAAACCGCATATCAATAGCTTGCTTTGTTTTTGAGTTATAGCCCCTAGAAGATTTGCTGTTTTCAAACAATTTTAAATATCAGATTTTCAACTTTCCCGAGGCTATAACTCGAAAAGTAAGCAAGATATTGAGATGCGGTCTGAAAGGTTGAATTCCCCGTGTTTCAAATGACATTTAAGCAAGTTTTTAGCGATTTTTATTTTTTTGAAAAATTGTCGCCAATTTTTTTTCCTCGTACAGTTTTTGACCATTCTCTCAAAAACTACAAGACTTATGGACATAAACGTTACACCATTGGATTCAGCACGTCGAAATACATATGTATGTAAAATTTCGTTACATTATTCGTACGAGAAACAGTTTTAGAGGAATTTGTTTAAAAATCATAAAAATCCCAAGGGGTACCCCTTGGAAAAATAATAAAAAATTTCAAAAAAGTTAATTTGCTTTAAATGAGCTCAAAATTTGTATACAAGTAGTTTCGGACACGGGGAATTCACTCGTTCAAACCGCATATCAATAGCTTGCTTTGTTTTTGAGTTATAGCCCCTAGAAGATTTGCTGTTTTCAAACAATTTTAAATATCAGATTTTCAACTTTCCCGAGGCTATAACTCGAAAAGTAAGCAAGATATTGAGATGCGGTCTGAAAGGTTGAATTCCCCGTGTTTCAAATGACATGTAAGCAAGTTTTTAGCGATTTTTATTTTTTTGAAAAATTGTCGCCAATTTTTTTTCCTCGTACAGTTTTTGACCATTCTCTCAAAAACTACAAGACTTATGGACATAAACGTTACACCATTGGATTCAGCACGTCGAAATACATATGTATGTAAAATTTCGTTACATTATTCGTACGAGAAACAGTTTTAGAGGATTTTGTTAAAAAATCATAAAAATCCCAAGGGGTACCCCTTGGAAAAATAATAAAAAATTTCAAAAAAGTTAATTTGCTTTAAATGAGCTCAAAATTTGTATACAAGTAGTTTCGGACACGGGGAATTCACTCGTTCAAACCGCATATCAATAGCTTGCTTTGTTTTTGAGTTGTAGCCCCTAGAAGATTTGCTGTTTTCAAACAATTTTAAATATCAGATTTTCAACTTTCCCGAGGCTATAACTCGAAAAGTAAGCAAGATATTGAGATGCGGTCTGAAAGGTTGAATTCCCCGTGTTTCAAATGACATTTAAGCAAGTTTTTAGCGATTTTTATTTTTTTGAAAAATTGTCGCCAATTTTTTTTCCTCGTACAGTTTTTGACCATTCTCTCAAAAACTACAAGACTTATGGACATAAACGTTACACCATTGGATTCAGCACGTCGAAATACATATGTATGTAAAATTTCGTTACATTATTCGTACGAGAAACAGTTTTAGAGGAATTTGTTAAAAAATCATAAAAATCCCAAGGGGTACCCCTTGGAAAAATAATAAAAAATTTCAAAAAAGTTAATTTGCTTTAAATGAGCTCAAAATTTGTATACAAGTAGTTTCGGACACGGGGAATTCACTCGTTCAAACCGCATATCAATAGCTTGCTTTGTTTTTGAGTTATAGCCCCTAGAAGATTTGCTGTTTTCAAACAATTTTAAATATCAGATTTTCAACTTTCCCGAGGCTATAACTCGAAAAGTAAGCAAGATATTGAGATGCGGTCTGAAAGGTTGAATTCCCCGTGTTTCAAATGACATTTAAGCAAGTTTTTAGCGATTTTTATTTTTTTGAAAAATTGTCGCCAATTTTTTTTCCTCGTACAGTTTTTGACCATTCTCTCAAAAACTACAAGACTTATGGACATAAACGTTACACCATTGGATTCAGCACGTCGAAATACATATGTATGTAAAATTTCGTTACATTATTCGTACGAGAAACAGTTTTAGAGGAATTTGTTTAAAAATCATAAAAATCCCAAGGGGTACCCCTTGGAAAAATAATAAAAAATTTCAAAAAAGTTAATTTGCTTTAAATGAGCTCAAAATTTGTATACAAGTAGTTTCGGACACGGGGAATTCACTCGTTCAAACCGCATATCAATAGCTTGCTTTGTTTTTGAGTTATAGCCCCTAGAAGATTTGCTGTTTTCGAACAATTTTAAATATCAGATTTTCAACTTTCCCGAGGCTATAACTCGAAAAGTAAGCAAGATATTGAGATGCGGTCTGAAAGGTTGAATTCCCCGTGTTTCAAATGACATTTAAGCAAGTTTTTAGCGATTTTTATTTTTTTGAAAAATTGTCGCCAATTTTTTTTCCTCGTACAGTTTTTGACCATTCTCTCAAAAACTACAAGACTTATGGACATAAACGTTACACCATTGGATTCAGCACGTCGAAATACATATGTATGTAAAATTTCGTTACATTATTCGTACGAGAAACAGTTTTAGAGGAATTTGTTTAAAAATCATAAAAATCCCAAGGGGTACCCCTTGGAAAAATAATAAAAAATTTCAAAAAAGTTAATTTGCTTTAAATGAGCTCAAAATTTGTATACAAGTAGTTTCGGACACGGGGAATTCACTCGTTCAAACCGCATATCAATAGCTTGCTTTGTTTTTGAGTTATAGCCCCTAGAAGATTTGCTGTTTTCAAACAATTTTAAATATCAGATTTTCAACTTTCCCGAGGCTATAACTCGAAAAGTAAGCAAGATATTGAGATGCGGTCTGAAAGGTTGAATTCCCCGTGTTTCAAATGACATTTAAGCAAGTTTTTAGCGATTTTTATTTTTTTGAAAAATTGTCGCCAATTTTTTTTCCTCGTACAGTTTTTGACCATTCTCTCAAAAACTACAAGACTTATGGACATAAACGTTACACCATTGGATTCAGCACGTCGAAATACATATGTATGTAAAATTTCGTTACATTATTCGTACGAGAAACAGTTTTAGAGGAATTTGTTTAAAAATCATGAAAATCCCAAGGGGTACCCCTTGGAAAAATAATAAAAAATTTCAAAAAAGTTAATTTGCTTTAAATGAGCTCAAAATTTGTATACAAGTAGTTTCGAACACGGGGAATTCACTCGTTCAAACCGCATATCAATAGCTTGCTTTGTTTTTGAGTTATAGCCCCTAGAAGATTTGCTGTTTTCAAACAATTTTAAATATCAGATTTTCAACTTTCCCGAGGCTATAACTCGAAAAGTAAGCAAGATATTGAGATGCGGTCTGAAAGGTTGAATTCCCCGTGTTTCAAATGACATGTAAGCAAGTTTTTAGCGATTTTTATTTTTTTGAAAAATTGTCGCCAATTTTTTTTCCTCGTACAGTTTTTGACCATTCTCTCAAAAACTACAAGACTTATGGACATAAACGTTACACCATTGGATTCAGCACGTCGAAATACATATGTATGTAAAATTTCGTTACATTATTCGTACGAGAAACAGTTTTAGAGGAATTTGTTTAAAAATCATAAAAATCCCAAGGGGTACCCCTTGGAAAAATAATAAAAAATTTCAAAAAAGTTAATTTGCTTTAAATAAGCTCAAAATTTGTATACAAGTAGTTTCGAACACGGGGAATTCACTCGTTCAAACCGCATATCAATAGCTTGCTTTGTTTTTGAGTTATAGCCCCTAGAAGATTTGCTGTTTTCAAACAATTTTAAATATCAGATTTTCAACTTTCCCGAGGCTATAACTCGAAAAGTAAGCAAGATATTGAGATGCGGTCTGAAAGGTTGAATTCCCCGTGTTTCAAATGACATTTAAGCAAGTTTTTAGCGATTTTTATTTTTTTGAAAAATTGTCGCCAATTTTTTTTCCTCGTACAGTTTTTGACCATTCTCTCAAAAACTACAAGACTTATGGACATAAACGTTACACCATTGGATTCAGCACGTCGAAATACATATGTATGTAAAATTTCGTTACATTATTCGTACGAGAAACAGTTTTAGAGGAATTTGTTTAAAAATCATGAAAATCCCAAGGGGTACCCCTTGGAAAAATAATAAAAAATTTCAAAAAAGTTAATTTGCTTTAAATGAGCTCAAAATTTGTATACAAGTAGTTTCGGACACGGGGAATTCACTCGTTCAAACCGCATATCAATAGCTTGCTTTGTTTTTGAGTTATAGCCCCTAGAAGATTTGCTGTTTTCAAACAATTTTAAATATCAGATTTTCAACTTTCCCGAGGCTATAACTCGAAAAGTAAGCAAGATATTGAGATGCGGTCTGAAAGGTTGAATTCCCCGTGTTTCAAATGACATTTAAGCAAGTTTTTAGCGATTTTTATTTTTTTGAAAAATTGTCGCCAATTTTTTTTCCTCGTACAGTTTTTGACCATTCTCTCAAAAACTACAAGACTTATGGACATAAACGTTACACCATTGGATTCAGCACGTCGAAATACATATGTATGTAAAATTTCGTTACATTATTCGTACGAGAAACAGTTTTAGAGGAATTTGTTTAAAAATCATGAAAATCCCAAGGGGTACCCCTTGGAAAAATAATAAAAAATTTCAAAAAAGTTAATTTGCTTTAAATGAGCTCAAAATTTGTATACAAGTAGTTTCGGACACGGGGAATTCACTCGTTCAAACCGCATATCAATAGCTTGCTTTGTTTTTGAGTTATAGCCCCTAGAAGATTTGCTGTTTTCAAACAATTTTAAATATCAGATTTTCAACTTTCCCGAGGCTATAACTCGAAAAGTAAGCAAGATATTGAGATGCGGTCTGAAAGGTTGAATTCCCCGTGTTTCAAATGACATTTAAGCAAGTTTTTAGCGATTTTTATTTTTTTGAAAAATTGTCGCCAATTTTTTTTCCTCGTACAGTTTTTGACCATTCTCTCAAAAACTACAAGACTTATGGACATAAACGTTACACCATTGGATTCAGCACGTCGAAATACATATGTATGTAAAATTTCGTTACATTATTCGTACGAGAAACAGTTTTAGAGGAATTTGTTAAAAAATCATAAAAATCCCAAGGGGTACCCCTTGGAAAAATAATAAAAAATTTCAAAAAAGTTAATTTGCTTTAAATGAGCTCAAAATTTGTATACAAGTAGTTTCGGACACGGGGAATTCACTCGTTCAAACCGCATATCAATAGCTTGCTTTGTTTTTGAGTTATAGCCCCTAGAAGATTTGCTGTTTTCAAACAATTTTAAATATCAGATTTTCAACTTTCCCGAGGCTATAACTCGAAAAGTAAGCAAGATATTGAGATGCGGTCTGAAAGGTTGAATTCCCCGTGTTTCAAATGACATGTAAGCAAGTTTTTAGCGATTTTTATTTTTTTGAAAAATTGTCGCCAATTTTTTTTCCTCGTACAGTTTTTGACCATTCTCTCAAAAACTACAAGACTTATGGACATAAACGTTACACCATTGGATTCAGCACGTCGAAATACATATGTATGTAAAATTTCGTTACATTATTCGTACGAGAAACAGTTTTAGAGGAATTTGTTTATAAAATCATAAAAATCCCAAGGGGTACCCCTTGGAAAAATAATAAAAAATTTCAAAAAAGTTAATTTGCTTTAAATGAGCTCAAAATTTGTATACAAGTAGTTTCGGACACGGGGAATTCACTCGTTCAAACCGCATATCAATAGCTTGCTTTGTTTTTGAGTTATAGCCCCTAGAAGATTTGCTGTTTTCAAACAATTTTAAATATCAGATTTTCAACTTTCCCGAGGCTATAACTCGAAAAGTAAGCAAGATATTGAGATGCGGTCTGAAAGGTTGAATTCCCCGTGTTTCAAATGACATTTAAGCAAGTTTTTAGCGATTTTTATTTTTTTGAAAAATCGTCGCCAATTTTTTTTCCTCGTACAGTTTTTGACCATTCTCTCAAAAACTACAAGACTTATGGACATAAACGTTACACCATTGGATTCAGCACGTCGAAATACATATGTATGTAAAATTTCGTTACATTATTCGTACGAGAAACAGTTTTAGAGGAATTTGTTTAAAAATCATAAAAATCCCAAGGGGTACCCCTTGGAAAAATAATAAAAAATTTCAAAAAAGTTAATTTGCTTTAAATGAGCTCAAAATTTGTATACAAGTAGTTTCGGACACGGGGAATTCACTCGTTCAAACCGCATATCAATAGCTTGCTTTGTTTTTGAGTTATAGCCCCTAGAAGATTTGCTGTTTTCAAACAATTTTAAATATCAGATTTTCAACTTTCCCGAGGCTATAACTCGAAAAGTAAGCAAGATATTGAGATGCGGTCTGAAAGGTTGAATTCCCCGTGTTTCAAATGACATGTAAGCAAGTTTTTAGCGATTTTTATTTTTTTGAAAAATTGTCGCCAATTTTTTTTCCTCGTACAGTTTTTGACCATTCTCTCAAAAACTACAAGACTTATGGACATAAACGTTACACCATTGGATTCAGCACGTCGAAATACATATGTATGTAAAATTTCGTTACATTATTCGTACGAGAAACAGTTTTAGAGGAATTTGTTTATAAAATCATAAAAATCCCAAGGGGTACCCCTTGGAAAAATAATAAAAAATTTCAAAAAAGTTAATTTGCTTTAAATGAGCTCAAAATTTGTATACAAGTAGTTTCGGACACGGGGAATTCACTCGTTCAAACCGCATATCAATAGCTTGCTTTGTTTTTGAGTTATAGCCCCTAGAAGATTTGCTGTTTTCAAACAATTTTAAATATCAGATTTTCAACTTTCCCGAGGCTATAACTCGAAAAGTAAGCAAGATATTGAGATGCGGTCTGAAAGGTTGAATTCCCCGTGTTTCAAATGACATTTAAGCAAGTTTTTAGCGATTTTTATTTTTTTGAAAAATCGTCGCCAATTTTTTTTCCTCGTACAGTTTTTGACCATTCTCTCAAAAACTACAAGACTTATGGACATAAACGTTACACCATTGGATTCAGCACGTCGAAATACATATGTATGTAAAATTTCGTTACATTATTCGTACGAGAAACAGTTTTAGAGGAATTTGTTTAAAAATCATAAAAATCCCAAGGGGTACCCCTTGGAAAAATAATAAAAAATTTCAAAAAAGTTAATTTGCTTTAAATGAGCTCAAAATTTGTATACAAGTAGTTTCGGACACGGGGAATTCACTCGTTCAAACCGCATATCAATAGCTTGCTTTGTTTTTGAGTTATAGCCCCTAGAAGATTTGCTGTTTTCAAACAATTTTAAATATCAGATTTTCAACTTTCCCGAGGCTATAACTCGAAAAGTAAGCAAGATATTGAGATGCGGTCTGAAAGGTTGAATTCCCCGTGTTTCAAATGACATTTAAGCAAGTTTTTAGCGATTTTTATTTTTTTGAAAAATTGTCGCCAATTTTTTTTCCTCGTACAGTTTTTGACCATTCTCTCAAAAACTACAAGACTTATGGACATAAACGTTACACCATTGGATTCAGCACGTCGAAATACATATGTATGTAAAATTTCGTTACATTATTCGTACGAGAAACAGTTTTAGAGGAATTTGTTTAAAAATCATAAAAATCCCAAGGGGTACCCCTTGGAAAAATAATAAAAAATTTCAAAAAAGTTAATTTGCTTTAAATGAGCTCAAAATTTGTATACAAGTAGTTTCGGACACGGGGAATTCACTCGTTCAAACCGCATATCAATAGCTTGCTTTGTTTTTGAGTTATAGCCCCTAGAAGATTTGCTGTTTTCAAACAATTTTAAATATCAGATTTTCAACTTTCCCGAGGCTATAACTCGAAAAGTAAGCAAGATATTGAGATGCGGTCTGAAAGGTTGAATTCCCCGTGTTTCAAATGACATGTAAGCAAGTTTTTAGCGATTTTTATTTTTTTGAAAAATTGTCGCCAATTTTTTTTCCTCGTACAGTTTTTGACCATTCTCTCAAAAACTACAAGACTTATGGACATAAACGTTACACCATTGGATTCAGCACGTCGAAATACATATGTATGTAAAATTTCGTTACATTATTCGTACGAGAAACAGTTTTAGAGGAATTTGTTTAAAAATCATAAAAATCCCAAAAATAATAAAAAATTTCAAAAAAGTTAATTTGCTTTAAATGAGCTCAAAATTTGTATACAAGTAGTTTCGGACACGGGGAATTCACTCGTTCAAACCGCATATCAATAGCTTGCTTTGTTTTTGAGTTGTAGCCCCTAGAAGATTTGCTGTTTTCAAACAATTTTAAATATCAGATTTTCAACTTTCCCGAGGCTATAACTCGAAAAGTAAGCAAGATATTGAGATGCGGTCTGAAAGGTTGAATTCCCCGTGTTTCAAATGACATTTAAGCAAGTTTTTAGCGATTTTTATTTTTTTGAAAAATTGTCGCAAATTTTTTTTCCTCGTACAGTTTTTGACCATTCTCTCAAAAACTACAAGACTTATGGACATAAACGTTACACCATTGGATTCAGCACGTCGAAATACATATGTATGTAAAATTTCGTTACATTATTCGTACGAGAAACAGTTTTAGAGGAATTTGTTAAAAAATCATAAAAATCCCAAGGGGTACCCCTTGGAAAAATAATAAAAAATTTCAAAAAAGTTAATTTGCTTTAAATGAGCTCAAAATTTGTATACAAGTAGTTTCGGACACGGGGAATTCACTCGTTCAAACCGCATATCAATAGCTTGCTTTGTTTTTGAGTTATAGCCCCTAGAAGATTTGCTGTTTTCAAACAATTTTAAATATCAGATTTTCAACTTTCCCGAGGCTATAACTCGAAAAGTAAGCAAGATATTGAGATGCGGTCTGAAAGGTTGAATTCCCCGTGTTTCAAATGACATTTAAGCAAGTTTTTAGCGATTTTTATTTTTTTGAAAAATTGTCGCCAATTTTTTTTCCTCGTACAGTTTTTGACCATTCTCTCAAAAACTACAAGACTTATGGACATAAACGTTACACCATTGGATTCAGCACGTCGAAATACATATGTATGTAAAATTTCGTTACATTATTCGTACGAGAAACAGTTTTAGAGGAATTTGTTTAAAAATCATAAAAATCCCAAGGGGTACCCCTTGGAAAAATAATAAAAAATTTCAAAAAAGTTAATTTGCTTTAAATGAGCTCAAAATTTGTATACAAGTAGTTTCGGACACGGGGAATTCACTCGTTCAAACCGCATATCAATAGCTTGCTTTGTTTTTGAGTTATAGCCCCTAGAAGATTTGCTGTTTTCAAACAATTTTAAATATCAGATTTTCAACTTTCCCGAGGCTATAACTCGAAAAGTAAGCAAGATATTGAGATGCGGTCTGAAAGGTTGAATTCCCCGTGTTTCAAATGACATGTAAGCAAGTTTTTAGCGATTTTTATTTTTTTGAAAAATTGTCGCCAATTTTTTTTCCTCGTACAGTTTTTGACCATTCTCTCAAAAACTACAAGACTTATGGACATAAACGTTACACCATTGGATTCAGCACGTCGAAATACATATGTATGTAAAATTTCGTTACATTATTCGTACGAGAAACAGTTTTAGAGGATTTTGTTAAAAAATCATAAAAATCCCAAGGGGTACCCCTTGGAAAAATAATAAAAAATTTCAAAAAAGTTAATTTGCTTTAAATGAGCTCAAAATTTGTATACAAGTAGTTTCGGACACGGGGAATTCACTCGTTCAAACCGCATATCAATAGCTTGCTTTGTTTTTGAGTTATAGCCCCTAGAAGATTTGCTGTTTTCAAACAATTTTAAATATCAGATTTTCAACTTTCCCGAGGCTATAACTCGAAAAGTAAGCAAGATATTGAGATGCGGTCTGAAAGGTTGAATTCCCCGTGTTTCAAATGACATGTAAGCAAGTTTTTAGCGATTTTTATTTTTTTGAAAAATTGTCGCCAATTTTTTTTCCTCGTACAGTTTTTGACCATTCTCTCAAAAACTACAAGACTTATGGACATAAACGTTACACCATTGGATTCAGCACGTCGAAATACATATGTATGTAAAATTTCGTTACATTATTCGTACGAGAAACAGTTTTAGAGGATTTTGTTAAAAAATCATAAAAATCCCAAGGGGTACCCCTTGGAAAAATAATAAAAAATTTCAAAAAAGTTAATTTGCTTTAAATGAGCTCAAAATTTGTATACAAGTAGTTTCGGACACGGGGAATTCACTCGTTCAAACCGCATATCAATAGCTTGCTTTGTTTTTGAGTTATAGCCCCTAGAAGATTTGCTGTTTTCAAACAATTTTAAATATCAGATTTTCAACTTTCCCGAGGCTATAACTCGAAAAGTAAGCAAGATATTGAGATGCGGTCTGAAAGGTTGAATTCCCCGTGTTTCAAATGACATTTAAGCAAGTTTTTAGCGATTTTTATTTTTTTGAAAAATTGTCGCCAATTTTTTTTCCTCGTACAGTTTTTGACCATTCTCTCAAAAACTACAAGACTTATGGACATAAACGTTACACCATTGGATTCAGCACGTCGAAATACATATGTATGTAAAATTTCGTTACATTATTCGTACGAGAAACAGTTTTAGAGGAATTTGTTAAAAAATCATAAAAATCCCAAGGGGTACCCCTTGGAAAAATAATAAAAAATTTCAAAAAAGTTAATTTGCTTTAAATGAGCTCAAAATTTGTATACAAGTAGTTTCGGACACGGGGAATTCACTCGTTCAAACCGCATATCAATAGCTTGCTTTGTTTTTGAGTTATAGCCCCTAGAAGATTTGCTGTTTTCAAACAATTTTAAATATCAGATTTTCAACTTTCCCGAGGCTATAACTCGAAAAGTAAGCAAGATATTGAGATGCGGTCTGAAAGGTTGAATTCCCCGTGTTTCAAATGACATGTAAGCAAGTTTTTAGCGATTTTTATTTTTTTGAAAAATTGTCGCCAATTTTTTTTCCTCGTACAGTTTTTGACCATTCTCTCAAAAACTACAAGACTTATGGACATAAACGTTACACCATTGGATTCAGCACGTCGAAATACATATGTATGTAAAATTTCGTTACATTATTCGTACGAGAAACAGTTTTAGAGGAATTTGTTTATAAAATCATAAAAATCCCAAGGGGTACCCCTTGGAAAAATAATAAAAAATTTCAAAAAAGTTAATTTGCTTTAAATGAGCTCAAAATTTGTATACAAGTAGTTTCGGACACGGGGAATTCACTCGTTCAAACCGCATATCAATAGCTTGCTTTGTTTTTGAGTTATAGCCCCTAGAAGATTTGCTGTTTTCAAACAATTTTAAATATCAGATTTTCAACTTTCCCGAGGCTATAACTCGAAAAGTAAGCAAGATATTGAGATGCGGTCTGAAAGGTTGAATTCCCCGTGTTTCAAATGACATTTAAGCAAGTTTTTAGCGATTTTTATTTTTTTGAAAAATCGTCGCCAATTTTTTTTCCTCGTACAGTTTTTGACCATTCTCTCAAAAACTACAAGACTTATGGACATAAACGTTACACCATTGGATTCAGCACGTCGAAATACATATGTATGTAAAATTTCGTTACATTATTCGTACGAGAAACAGTTTTAGAGGAATTTGTTTAAAAATCATAAAAATCCCAAGGGGTACCCCTTGGAAAAATAATAAAAAATTTCAAAAAAGTTAATTTGCTTTAAATGAGCTCAAAATTTGTATACAAGTAGTTTCGGACACGGGGAATTCACTCGTTCAAACCGCATATCAATAGCTTGCTTTGTTTTTGAGTTATAGCCCCTAGAAGATTTGCTGTTTTCAAACAATTTTAAATATCAGATTTTCAACTTTCCCGAGGCTATAACTCGAAAAGTAAGCAAGATATTGAGATGCGGTCTGAAAGGTTGAATTCCCCGTGTTTCAAATGACATTTAAGCAAGTTTTTAGCGATTTTTATTTTTTTGAAAAATCGTCGCCAATTTTTTTTCCTCGTACAGTTTTTGACCATTCTCTCAAAAACTACAAGACTTATGGACATAAACGTTACACCATTGGATTCAGCACGTCGAAATACATATGTATGTAAA
Organism: Pterostichus niger; assembly: GCA_947425015.1. NCBI lineage: Eukaryota > Metazoa > Arthropoda > Insecta > Coleoptera > Carabidae > Pterostichus > Pterostichus niger. Next base: position 33,059,921 of record OX380341.1, read on the forward strand.
ATTTCGTTACATTATTCGTACGAGAAACAGTTTTAGAGGAATTTGTTTAAAAATCATAAAAATCCCAAGGGGTACCCCTTGGAAAAATAATAAAAAATTTCAAAAAAGTTAATTTGCTTTAAATGAGCTCAAAATTTGTATACAAGTAGTTTCGGACACGGGGAATTCACTCGTTCAAACCGCATATCAATAGCTTGCTTTGTTTTTGAGTTATAGCCCCTAGAAGATTTGCTGTTTTCAAACAATTTTAAATATCAGATTTTCAACTTTCCCGAGGCTATAACTCGAAAAGTAAGCAAGATATTGAGATGCGGTCTGAAAGGTTGAATTCCCCGTGTTTCAAATGACATTTAAGCAAGTTTTTAGCGATTTTTATTTTTTTGAAAAATCGTCGCCAATTTTTTTTCCTCGTACAGTTTTTGACCATTCTCTCAAAAACTACAAGACTTATGGACATAAACGTTACACCATTGGATTCAGCACGTCGAAATACATATGTATGTAAAATTTCGTTACATTATTCGTACGAGAAACAGTTTTAGAGGAATTTGTTTAAAAATCATAAAAATCCCAAGGGGTACCCCTTGGAAAAATAATAAAAAATTTCAAAAAAGTTAATTTGCTTTAAATGAGCTCAAAATTTGTATACAAGTAGTTTCGGACACGGGGAATTCACTCGTTCAAACCGCATATCAATAGCTTGCTTTGTTTTTGAGTTATAGCCCCTAGAAGATTTGCTGTTTTCAAACAATTTTAAATATCAGATTTTCAACTTTCCCGAGGCTATAACTCGAAAAGTAAGCAAGATATTGAGATGCGGTCTGAAAGGTTGAATTCCCCGTGTTTCAAATGACATTTAAGCAAGTTTTTAGCGATTTTTATTTTTTTGAAAAATTGTCGCCAATTTTTTTTCCTCGTACAGTTTTTGACCATTCTCTCAAAAACTACAAGACTTATGGACATAAACGTTACACCATTGGATTCAGCACGTCGAAATACATATGTATGTAAAATTTCGTTACATTATTCGTACGAGAAACAGTTTTAGAGGAATTTGTTTAAAAATCATAAAAATCCCAAGGGGTACCCCTTGGAAAAATAATAAAAAATTTCAAAAAAGTTAATTTGCTTTAAATGAGCTCAAAATTTGTATACAAGTAGTTTCGGACACGGGGAATTCACTCGTTCAAACCGCATATCAATAGCTTGCTTTGTTTTTGAGTTATAGCCCCTAGAAGATTTGCTGTTTTCAAACAATTTTAAATATCAGATTTTCAACTTTCCCGAGGCTATAACTCGAAAAGTAAGCAAGATATTGAGATGCGGTCTGAAAGGTTGAATTCCCCGTGTTTCAAATGACATGTAAGCAAGTTTTTAGCGATTTTTATTTTTTTGAAAAATTGTCGCCAATTTTTTTTCCTCGTACAGTTTTTGACCATTCTCTCAAAAACTACAAGACTTATGGACATAAACGTTACACCATTGGATTCAGCACGTCGAAATACATATGTATGTAAAATTTCGTTACATTATTCCTACGAGAAACAGTTTTAGAGGAATTTGTTTAAAAATCATAAAAATCCCAAAAATAATAAAAAATTTCAAAAAAGTTAATTTGCTTTAAATGAGCTCAAAATTTGTATACAAGTAGTTTCGGACACGGGGAATTCACTCGTTCAAACCGCATATCAATAGCTTGCTTTGTTTTTGAGTTGTAGCCCCTAGAAGATTTGCTGTTTTCAAACAATTTTAAATATCAGATTTTCAACTTTCCCGAGGCTATAACTCGAAAAGTAAGCAAGATATTGAGATGCGGTCTGAAAGGTTGAATTCCCCGTGTTTCAAATGACATTTAAGCAAGTTTTTAGCGATTTTTATTTTTTTGAAAAATTGTCGCCAATTTTTTTTCCTCGTACAGTTTTTGACCATTCTCTCAAAAACTACAAGACTTATGGACATAAACGTTACACCATTGGATTCAGCACGTCGAAATACATATGTATGTAAAATTTCGTTACATTATTCGTACGAGAAACAGTTTTAGAGGAATTTGTTAAAAAATCATAAAAATCCCAAGGGGTACCCCTTGGAAAAATAATAAAAAATTTCAAAAAAGTTAATTTGCTTTAAATGAGCTCAAAATTTGTATACAAGTAGTTTCGGACACGGGGAATTCACTCGTTCAAACCGCATATCAATAGCTTGCTTTGTTTTTGAGTTATAGCCCCTAGAAGATTTGCTGTTTTCAAACAATTTTAAATATCAGATTTTCAACTTTCCCGAGGCTATAACTCGAAAAGTAAGCAAGATATTGAGATGCGGTCTGAAAGGTTGAATTCCCCGTGTTTCAAATGACATTTAAGCAAGTTTTTAGCGATTTTTATTTTTTTGAAAAATTGTCGCCAATTTTTTTTCCTCGTACAGTTTTTGACCATTCTCTCAAAAACTACAAGACTTATGGACATAAACGTTACACCATTGGATTCAGCACGTCGAAATACATATGTATGTAAAATTTCGTTACATTATTCGTACGAGAAACAGTTTTAGAGGAATTTGTTTAAAAATCATAAAAATCCCAAGGGGTACCCCTTGGAAAAATAATAAAAAATTTCAAAAAAGTTAATTTGCTTTAAATGAGCTCAAAATTTGTATACAAGTAGTTTCGGACACGGGGAATTCACTCGTTCAAACCGCATATCAATAGCTTGCTTTGTTTTTGAGTTATAGCCCCTAGAAGATTTGCTGTTTTCAAACAATTTTAAATATCAGATTTTCAACTTTCCCGAGGCTATAACTCGAAAAGTAAGCAAGATATTGAGATGCGGTCTGAAAGGTTGAATTCCCCGTGTTTCAAATGACATGTAAGCAAGTTTTTAGCGATTTTTATTTTTTTGAAAAATTGTCGCCAATTTTTTTTCCTCGTACAGTTTTTGACCATTCTCTCAAAAACTACAAGACTTATGGACATAAACGTTACACCATTGGATTCAGCACGTCGAAATACATATGTATGTAAAATTTCGTTACATTATTCGTACGAGAAACAGTTTTAGAGGATTTTGTTAAAAAATCATAAAAATCCCAAGGGGAAAAATAATAAAAAATTTCAAAAAAGTTAATTTGCTTTAAATGAGCTCAAAATTTGTATACAAGTAGTTTCGGACACGGGGAATTCACTCGTTCAAACCGCATATCAATAGCTTGCTTTGTTTTTGAGTTGTAGCCCCTAGAAGATTTGCTGTTTTCAAACAATTTTAAATATCAGATTTTCAACTTTCCCGAGGCTATAACTCGAAAAGTAAGCAAGATATTGAGATGCGGTCTGAAAGGTTGAATTCCCCGTGTTTCAAATGACATTTAAGCAAGTTTTTAGCGATTTTTATTTTTTTGAAAAATTGTCGCCAATTTTTTTTCCTCGTACAGTTTTTGACCATTCTCTCAAAAACTACAAGACTTATGGACATAAACGTTACACCATTGGATTCAGCACGTCGAAATACATATGTATGTAAAATTTCGTTACATTATTCGTACGAGAAACAGTTTTAGAGGAATTTGTTAAAAAATCATAAAAATCCCAAGGGGTACCCCTTGGAAAAATAATAAAAAATTTCAAAAAAGTTAATTTGCTTTAAATGAGCTCAAAATTTGTATACAAGTAGTTTCGGACACGGGGAATTCACTCGTTCAAACCGCATATCAATAGCTTGCTTTGTTTTTGAGTTATAGCCCCTAGAAGATTTGCTGTTTTCAAACAATTTTAAATATCAGATTTTCAACTTTCCCGAGGCTATAACTCGAAAAGTAAGCAAGATATTGAGATGCGGTCTGAAAGGTTGAATTCCCCGTGTTTCAAATGACATTTAAGCAAGTTTTTAGCGATTTTTATTTTTTTGAAAAATTGTCGCCAATTTTTTTTCCTCGTACAGTTTTTGACCATTCTCTCAAAAACTACAAGACTTATGGACATAAACGTTACACCATTGGATTCAGCACGTCGAAATACATATGTATGTAAAATTTCGTTACATTATTCGTACGAGAAACAGTTTTAGAGGAATTTGTTTAAAAATCATAAAAATCCCAAGGGGTACCCCTTGGAAAAATAATAAAAAATTTCAAAAAAGTTAATTTGCTTTAAATGAGCTCAAAATTTGTATACAAGTAGTTTCGGACACGGGGAATTCACTCGTTCAAACCGCATATCAATAGCTTGCTTTGTTTTTGAGTTATAGCCCCTAGAAGATTTGCTGTTTTCAAACAATTTTAAATATCAGATTTTCAACTTTCCCGAGGCTATAACTCGAAAAGTAAGCAAGATATTGAGATGCGGTCTGAAAGGTTGAATTCCCCGTGTTTCAAATGACATTTAAGCAAGTTTTTAGCGATTTTTATTTTTTTGAAAAATTGTCGCCAATTTTTTTTCCTCGTACAGTTTTTGACCATTCTCTCAAAAACTACAAGACTTATGGACATAAACGTTACACCATTGGATTCAGCACGTCGAAATACATATGTATGTAAAATTTCGTTACATTATTCCTACGAGAAACAGTTTTAGAGGAATTTGTTTAAAAATCATAAAAATCCCAAGGGGTACCCCTTGGAAAAATAATAAAAAATTTCAAAAAAGTTAATTTGCTTTAAATGAGCTCAAAATTTGTATACAAGTAGTTTCGGACACGGGGAATTCACTCGTTCAAACCGCATATCAATAGCTTGCTTTGTTTTTGAGTTATAGCCCCTAGAAGATTTGCTGTTTTCAAACAATTTTAAATATCAGATTTTCAACTTTCCCGAGGCTATAACTCGAAAAGTAAGCAAGATATTGAGATGCGGTCTGAAAGGTTGAATTCCCCGTGTTTCAAATGACATTTAAGCAAGTTTTTAGCGATTTTTATTTTTTTGAAAAATTGTCGCCAATTTTTTTTCCTCGTACAGTTTTTGACCATTCTCTCAAAAACTACAAGACTTATGGACATAAACGTTACACCATTGGATTCAGCACGTCGAAATACATATGTATGTAAAATTTCGTTACATTATTCGTACGAGAAACAGTTTTAGAGGAATTTGTTTAAAAATCATGAAAATCCCAAGGGGTACCCCTTGGAAAAATAATAAAAAATTTCAAAAAAGTTAATTTGCTTTAAATGAGCTCAAAATTTGTATACAAGTAGTTTCGAACACGGGGAATTCACTCGTTCAAACCGCATATCAATAGCTTGCTTTGTTTTTGAGTTATAGCCCCTAGAAGATTTGCTGTTTTCAAACAATTTTAAATATCAGATTTTCAACTTTCCCGAGGCTATAACTCGAAAAGTAAGCAAGATATTGAGATGCGGTCTGAAAGGTTGAATTCCCCGTGTTTCAAATGACATTTAAGCAAGTTTTTAGCGATTTTTATTTTTTTGAAAAATTGTCGCCAATTTTTTTTCCTCGTACAGTTTTTGACCATTCTCTCAAAAACTACAAGACTTATGGACATAAACGTTACACCATTGGATTCAGCACGTCGAAATACATATGTATGTAAAATTTCGTTACATTATTCGTACGAGAAACAGTTTTAGAGGAATTTGTTTAAAAATCATGAAAATCCCAAGGGGTACCCCTTGGAAAAATAATAAAAAATTTCAAAAAAGTTAATTTGCTTTAAATGAGCTCAAAATTTGTATACAAGTAGTTTCGGACACGGGGAATTCACTCGTTCAAACCGCATATCAATAGCTTGCTTTGTTTTTGAGTTATAGCCCCTAGAAGATTTGCTGTTTTCAAACAATTTTAAATATCAGATTTTCAACTTTCCCGAGGCTATAACTCGAAAAGTAAGCAAGATATTGAGATGCGGTCTGAAAGGTTGAATTCCCCGTGTTTCAAATGACATTTAAGCAAGTTTTTAGCGATTTTTATTTTTTTGAAAAATTGTCGCCAATTTTTTTTCCTCGTACAGTTTTTGACCATTCTCTCAAAAACTACAAGACTTATGGACATAAACGTTACACCATTGGATTCAGCACGTCGAAATACATATGTATGTAAAATTTCGTTACATTATTCGTACGAGAAACAGTTTTAGAGGAATTTGTTAAAAAATCATAAAAATCCCAAGGGGTACCCCTTGGAAAAATAATAAAAAATTTCAAAAAAGTTAATTTGCTTTAAATGAGCTCAAAATTTGTATACAAGTAGTTTCGGACACGGGGAATTCACTCGTTCAAACCGCATATCAATAGCTTGCTTTGTTTTTGAGTTATAGCCCCTAGAAGATTTGCTGTTTTCAAACAATTTTAAATATCAGATTTTCAACTTTCCCGAGGCTATAACTCGAAAAGTAAGCAAGATATTGAGATGCGGTCTGAAAGGTTGAATTCCCCGTGTTTCAAATGACATGTAAGCAAGTTTTTAGCGATTTTTATTTTTTTGAAAAATTGTCGCCAATTTTTTTTCCTCGTACAGTTTTTGACCATTCTCTCAAAAACTACAAGACTTATGGACATAAACGTTACACCATTGGATTCAGCACGTCGAAATACATATGTATGTAAAATTTCGTTACATTATTCGTACGAGAAACAGTTTTAGAGGAATTTGTTTATAAAATCATAAAAATCCCAAGGGGTACCCCTTGGAAAAATAATAAAAAATTTCAAAAAAGTTAATTTGCTTTAAATGAGCTCAAAATTTGTATACAAGTAGTTTCGGACACGGGGAATTCACTCGTTCAAACCGCATATCAATAGCTTGCTTTGTTTTTGAGTTATAGCCCCTAGAAGATTTGCTGTTTTCAAACAATTTTAAATATCAGATTTTCAACTTTCCCGAGGCTATAACTCGAAAAGTAAGCAAGATATTGAGATGCGGTCTGAAAGGTTGAATTCCCCGTGTTTCAAATGACATTTAAGCAAGTTTTTAGCGATTTTTATTTTTTTGAAAAATCGTCGCCAATTTTTTTTCCTCGTACAGTTTTTGACCATTCTCTCAAAAACTACAAGACTTATGGACATAAACGTTACACCATTGGATTCAGCACGTCGAAATACATATGTATGTAAAATTTCGTTACATTATTCGTACGAGAAACAGTTTTAGAGGAATTTGTTTAAAAATCATGAAAATCCCAAGGGGTACCCCTTGGAAAAATAATAAAAAATTTCAAAAAAGTTAATTTGCTTTAAATGAGCTCAAAATTTGTATACAAGTAGTTTCGGACACGGGGAATTCACTCGTTCAAACCGCATATCAATAGCTTGCTTTGTTTTTGAGTTATAGCCCCTAGAAGATTTGCTGTTTTCAAACAATTTTAAATATCAGATTTTCAACTTTCCCGAGGCTATAACTCGAAAAGTAAGCAAGATATTGAGATGCGGTCTGAAAGGTTGAATTCCCCGTGTTTCAAATGACATTTAAGCAAGTTTTTAGCGATTTTTATTTTTTTGAAAAATCGTCGCCAATTTTTTTTCCTCGTACAGTTTTTGACCATTCTCTCAAAAACTACAAGACTTATGGACATAAACGTTACACCATTGGATTCAGCACGTCGAAATACATATGTATGTAAAATTTCGTTACATTATTCCTACGAGAAACAGTTTTAGAGGAATTTGTTTAAAAATCATAAAAATCCCAAGGGGTACCCCTTGGAAAAATAATAAAAAATTTCAAAAAGTTAATTTGCTTTAAATGAGCTCAAAATTTGTATACAAGTAGTTTCGGACACGGGGAATTCACTCGTTCAAACCGCATATCAATAGCTTGCTTTGTTTTTGAGTTATAGCCCCTAGAAGATTTGCTGTTTTCAAACAATTTTAAATATCAGATTTTCAACTTTCCCGAGGCTATAACTCGAAAAGTAAGCAAGATATTGAGATGCGGTCTGAAAGGTTGAATTCCCCGTGTTTCAAATGACATTTAAGCAAGTTTTTAGCGATTTTTATTTTTTTGAAAAATTGTCGCCAATTTTTTTTCCTCGTACAGTTTTTGACCATTCTCTCAAAAACTACAAGACTTATGGACATAAACGTTACACCATTGGATTCAGCACGTCGAAATACATATGTATGTAAAATTTCGTTACATTATTCGTACGAGAAACAGTTTTAGAGGAATTTGTTAAAAAATCATAAAAATCCCAAGGGGTACCCCTTGGAAAAATAATAAAAAATTTCAAAAAAGTTAATTTGCTTTAAATGAGCTCAAAATTTGTATACAAGTAGTTTCGGACACGGGGAATTCACTCGTTCAAACCGCATATCAATAGCTTGCTTTGTTTTTGAGTTATAGCCCCTAGAAGATTTGCTGTTTTCAAACAATTTTAAATATCAGATTTTCAACTTTCCCGAGGCTATAACTCGAAAAGTAAGCAAGATATTGAGATGCGGTCTGAAAGGTTGAATTCCCCGTGTTTCAAATGACATGTAAGCAAGTTTTTAGCGATTTTTATTTTTTTGAAAAATTGTCGCCAATTTTTTTTCCTCGTACAGTTTTTGACCATTCTCTCAAAAACTACAAGACTTATGGACATAGACGTTACACCATTGGATTCAGCACGTCGAAATACATATGTATGTAAAATTTCGTTACATTATTCGTACGAGAAACAGTTTTAGAGGAATTTGTTTATAAAATCATAAAAATCCCAAGGGGTACCCCTTGGAAAAATAATAAAAAATTTCAAAAAAGTTAATTTGCTTTAAATGAGCTCAAAATTTGTATACAAGTAGTTTCGAACACGGGGAATTCACTCGTTCAAACCGCATATCAATAGCTTGCTTTGTTTTTGAGTTATAGCCCCTAGAAGATTTGCTGTTTTCAAACAATTTTAAATATCAGATTTTCAACTTTCCCGAGGCTATAACTCGAAAAGTAAGCAAGATATTGAGATGCGGTCTGAAAGGTTGAATTCCCCGTGTTTCAAATGACATTTAAGCAAGTTTTTAGCGATTTTTATTTTTTTGAAAAATTGTCGCCAATTTTTTTTCCTCGTACAGTTTTTGACCATTCTCTCAAAAACTACAAGACTTATGGACATAAACGTTACACCATTGGATTCAGCACGTCGAAATACATATGTATGTAAAATTTCGTTACATTATTCGTACGAGAAACAGTTTTAGAGGAATTTGTTTAAAAATCATGAAAATCCCAAGGGGTACCCCTTGGAAAAATAATAAAAAATTTCAAAAAAGTTAATTTGCTTTAAATGAGCTCAAAATTTGTATACAAGTAGTTTCGGACACGGGGAATTCACTCGTTCAAACCGCATATCAATAGCTTGCTTTGTTTTTGAGTTATAGCCCCTAGAAGATTTGCTGTTTTCAAACAATTTTAAATATCAGATTTTCAACTTTCCCGAGGCTATAACTCGAAAAGTAAGCAAGATATTGAGATGCGGTCTGAAAGGTTGAATTCCCCGTGTTTCAAATGACATTTAAGCAAGTTTTTAGCGATTTTTATTTTTTTGAAAAATCGTCGCCAATTTTTTTTCCTCGTACAGTTTTTGACCATTCTCTCAAAAACTACAAGACTTATGGACATAAACGTTACACCATTGGATTCAGCACGTCGAAATACATATGTATGTAAAATTTCGTTACATTATTCCTACGAGAAACAGTTTTAGAGGAATTTGTTTAAAAATCATAAAAATCCCAAGGGGTACCCCTTGGAAAAATAATAAAAAATTTCAAAAAGTTAATTTGCTTTAAATGAGCTCAAAATTTGTATACAAGTAGTTTCGGACACGGGGAATTCACTCGTTCAAACCGCATATCAATAGCTTGCTTTGTTTTTGAGTTATAGCCCCTAGAAGATTTGCTGTTTTCAAACAATTTTAAATATCAGATTTTCAACTTTCCCGAGGCTATAACTCGAAAAGTAAGCAAGATATTGAGATGCGGTCTGAAAGGTTGAATTCCCCGTGTTTCAAATGACATTTAAGCAAGTTTTTAGCGATTTTTATTTTTTTGAAAAATTGTCGCCAATTTTTTTTCCTCGTACAGTTTTTGACCATTCTCTCAAAAACTACAAGACTTATGGACATAAACGTTACACCATTGGATTCAGCACGTCGAAATACATATGTATGTAAAATTTCGTTACATTATTCGTACGAGAAACAGTTTTAGAGGAATTTGTTAAAAAATCATAAAAATCCCAAGGGGTACCCCTTGGAAAAATAATAAAAAATTTCAAAAAAGTTAATTTGCTTTAAATGAGCTCAAAATTTGTATACAAGTAGTTTCGGACACGGGGAATTCACTCGTTCAAACCGCATATCAATAGCTTGCTTTGTTTTTGAGTTATAGCCCCTAGAAGATTTGCTGTTTTCAAACAATTTTAAATATCAGATTTTCAACTTTCCCGAGGCTATAACTCGAAAAGTAAGCAAGATATTGAGATGCGGTCTGAAAGGTTGAATTCCCCGTGTTTCAAATGACATGTAAGCAAGTTTTTAGCGATTTTTATTTTTTTGAAAAATTGTCGCCAATTTTTTTTCCTCGTACAGTTTTTGACCATTCTCTCAAAAACTACAAGACTTATGGACATAGACGTTACACCATTGGATTCAGCACGTCGAAATACATATGTATGTAAAATTTCGTTACATTATTCGTACGAGAAACAGTTTTAGAGGAATTTGTTTATAAAATCATAAAAATCCCAAGGGGTACCCCTTGGAAAAATAATAAAAAATTTCAAAAAAGTTAATTTGCTTTAAATGAGCTCAAAATTTGTATACAAGTAGTTTCGAACACGGGGAATTCACTCGTTCAAACCGCATATCAATAGCTTGCTTTGTTTTTGAGTTATAGCCCCTAGAAGATTTGCTGTTTTCAAACAATTTTAAATATCAGATTTTCAACTTTCCCGAGGCTATAACTCGAAAAGTAAGCAAGATATTGAGATGCGGTCTGAAAGGTTGAATTCCCCGTGTTTCAAATGACATTTAAGCAAGTTTTTAGCGATTTTTATTTTTTTGAAAAATTGTCGCCAATTTTTTTTCCTCGTACAGTTTTTGACCATTCTCTCAAAAACTACAAGACTTATGGACATAAACGTTACACCATTGGATTCAGCACGTCGAAATACATATGTATGTAAAATTTCGTTACATTATTCGTACGAGAAACAGTTTTAGAGGAATTTGTTTAAAAATCATGAAAATCCCAAGGGGTACCCCTTGGAAAAATAATAAAAAATTTCAAAAAAGTTAATTTGCTTTAAATGAGCTCAAAATTTGTATACAAGTAGTTTCGGACACGGGGAATTCACTCGTTCAAACCGCATATCAATAGCTTGCTTTGTTTTTGAGTTATAGCCCCTAGAAGATTTGCTGTTTTCAAACAATTTTAAATATCAGATTTTCAACTTTCCCGAGGCTATAACTCGAAAAGTAAGCAAGATATTGAGATGCGGTCTGAAAGGTTGAATTCCCCGTGTTTCAAATGACATTTAAGCAAGTTTTTAGCGATTTTTATTTTTTTGAAAAATCGTCGCCAATTTTTTTTCCTCGTACAGTTTTTGACCATTCTCTCAAAAACTACAAGACTTATGGACATAAACGTTACACCATTGGATTCAGCACGTCGAAATACATATGTATGTAAAATTTCGTTACATTATTCCTACGAGAAACAGTTTTAGAGGAATTTGTTTAAAAATCATAAAAATCCCAAGGGGTACCCCTTGGAAAAATAATAAAAAATTTCAAAAAAGTTAATTTGCTTTAAATGAGCTCAAAATTTGTATACAAGTAGTTTCGGACACGGGGAATTCACTCGTTCAAACCGCATATCAATAGCTTGCTTTGTTTTTGAGTTATAGCCCCTAGAAGATTTGCTGTTTTCAAACAATTTTAAATATCAGATTTTCAACTTTCCCGAGGCTATAACTCGAAAAGTAAGCAAGATATTGAGATGCGGTCTGAAAGGTTGAATTCCCCGTGTTTCAAATGACATTTAAGCAAGTTTTTAGCGATTTTTATTTTTTTGAAAAATTGTCGCCAATTTTTTTTCCTCGTACAGTTTTTGACCATTCTCTCAAAAACTACAAGACTTATGGACATAAACGTTACACCATTGGATTCAGCACGTCGAAATACATATGTATGTAAAATTTCGTTACATTATTCCTACGAGAAACAGTTTTAGAGGAATTTGTTTAAAAATCATAAAAATCCCAAGGGGTACCCCTTGGAAAAATAATAAAAAATTTCAAAAAAGTTAATTTGCTTTAAATGAGCTCAAAATTTGTATACAAGTAGTTTCGGACACGGGGAATTCACTCGTTCAAACCGCATATCAATAGCTTGCTTTGTTTTTGAGTTATAGCCCCTAGAAGATTTGCTGTTTTCAAACAATTTTAAATATCAGATTTTCAACTTTCCCGAGGCTATAACTCGAAAAGTAAGCAAGATATTGAGATGCGGTCTGAAAGGTTGAATTCCCCGTGTTTCAAATGACATTTAAGCAAGTTTTTAGCGATTTTTATTTTTTTGAAAAATTGTCGCCAATTTTTTTTCCTCGTACAGTTTTTGACCATTCTCTCAAAAACTACAAGACTTATGGACATAAACGTTACACCATTGGATTCAGCACGTCGAAATACATATGTATGTAAAATTTCGTTACATTATTCGTACGAGAAACAGTTTTAGAGGAATTTGTTTAAAAATCATGAAAATCCCAAGGGGTACCCCTTGGAAAAATAATAAAAAATTTCAAAAAAGTTAATTTGCTTTAAATGAGCTCAAAATTTGTATACAAGTAGTTTCGGACACGGGGAATTCACTCGTTCAAACCGCATATCAATAGCTTGCTTTGTTTTTGAGTTATAGCCCCTAGAAGATTTGCTGTTTTCAAACAATTTTAAATATCAGATTTTCAACTTTCCCGAGGCTATAACTCGAAAAGTAAGCAAGATATTGAGATGCGGTCTGAAAGGTTGAATTCCCCGTGTTTCAAATGACATTTAAGCAAGTTTTTAGCGATTTTTATTTTTTTGAAAAATTGTCGCCAATTTTTTTTCCTCGTACAGTTTTTGACCATTCTCTCAAAAACTACAAGACTTATGGACATAAACGTTACACCATTGGATTCAGCACGTCGAAATACATATGTATGTAAAATTTCGTTACATTATTCCTACGAGAAACAGTTTTAGAGGAATTTGTTTAAAAATCATAAAAATCCCAAGGGGTACCCCTTGGAAAAATAATAAAAAATTTCAAAAAAGTTAATTTGCTTTAAATGAGCTCAAAATTTGTATACAAGTAGTTTCGGACACGGGGAATTCACTCGTTCAAACCGCATATCAATAGCTTGCTTTGTTTTTGAGTTATAGCCCCTAGAAGATTTGCTGTTTTCAAACAATTTTAAATATCAGATTTTCAACTTTCCCGAGGCTATAACTCGAAAAGTAAGCAAGATATTGAGATGCGGTCTGAAAGGTTGAATTCCCCGTGTTTCAAATGACATTTAAGCAAGTTTTTAGCGATTTTTATTTTTTTGAAAAATTGTCGCCAATTTTTTTTCCTCGTACAGTTTTTGACCATTCTCTCAAAAACTACAAGACTTATGGACATAAACGTTACACCATTGGATTCAGCACGTCGAAATACATATGTATGTAAAATTTCGTTACATTATTCGTACGAGAAACAGTTTTAGAGGAATTTGTTTAAAAATCATAAAAATCCCAAGGGGTACCCCTTGGAAAAATAATAAAAAATTTCAAAAAAGTTAATTTGCTTTAAATGAGCTCAAAATTTGTATACAAGTAGTTTCGGACACGGGGAATTCACTCGTTCAAACCGCATATCAATAGCTTGCTTTGTTTTTGAGTTATAGCCCCTAGAAGATTTGCTGTTTTCAAACAATTTTAAATATCAGATTTTCAACTTTCCCGAGGCTATAACTCGAAAAGTAAGCAAGATATTGAGATGCGGTCTGAAAGGTTGAATTCCCCGTGTTTCAAATGACATTTAAGCAAGTTTTTAGCGATTTTTATTTTTTTGAAAAATTGTCGCCAATTTTTTTTCCTCGTACAGTTTTTGACCATTCTCTCAAAAACTACAAGACTTATGGACATAAACGTTACACCATTGGATTCAGCACGTCGAAATACATATGTATGTAAAATTTCGTTACATTATTCGTACGAGAAACAGTTTTAGAGGAATTTGTTTAAAAATCATGAAAATCCCAAGGGCTACCCCTTGGAAAAATAATAAAAAATTTCAAAAAAGTTAATTTGCTTTAAATGAGCTCAAAATTTGTATACAAGTAGTTTCGGACACGGGGAATTCACTCGTTCAAACCGCATATCAATAGCTTGCTTTGTTTTTGAGTTATAGCCCCTAGAAGATTTGCTGTTTTCAAACAATTTTAAATATCAGATTTTCAACTTTCCCGAGGCTATAACTCGAAAAGTAAGCAAGATATTGAGATGCGGTCTGAAAGGTTGAATTCCCCGTGTTTCAAATGACATTTAAGCAAGTTTTTAGCGATTTTTATTTTTTTGAAAAATTGTCGCCAATTTTTTTTCCTCGTACAGTTTTTGACCATTCTCTCAAAAACTACAAGACTTATGGACATAAACGTTACACCATTGGATTCAGCACGTCGAAATACATATGTATGTAAAATTTCGTTACATTATTCGTACGAGAAACAGTTTTAGAGGAATTTGTTTAAAAATCATGAAAATCCCAAGGGGTACCCCTTGGAAAAATAATAAAAAATTTCAAAAAAGTTAATTTGCTTTAAATGAGCTCAAAATTTGTATACAAGTAGTTTCGGACACGGGGAATTCACTCGTTCAAACCGCATATCAATAGCTTGCTTTGTTTTTGAGTTATAGCCCCTAGAAGATTTGCTGTTTTCAAACAATTTTAAATATCAGATTTTCAACTTTCCCGAGGCTATAACTCGAAAAGTAAGCAAGATATTGAGATGCGGTCTGAAAGGTTGAATTCCCCGTGTTTCAAATGACATTTAAGCAAGTTTTTAGCGATTTTTATTTTTTTGAAAAATCGTCGCCAATTTTTTTTCCTCGTACAGTTTTTGACCATTCTCTCAAAAACTACAAGACTTATGGACATAAACGTTACACCATTGGATTCAGCACGTCGAAATACATATGTATGTAAAATTTCGTTACATTATTCCTACGAGAAACAGTTTTAGAGGAATTTGTTTAAAAATCATAAAAATCCCAAGGGGTACCCCTTGGAAAAATAATAAAAAATTTCAAAAAAGTTAATTTGCTTTAAATGAGCTCAAAATTTGTATACAAGTAGTTTCGGACACGGGGAATTCACTCGTTCAAACCGCATATCAATAGCTTGCTTTGTTTTTGAGTTATAGCCCCTAGAAGATTTGCTGTTTTCAAACAATTTTAAATATCAGATTTTCAACTTTCCCGAGGCTATAACTCGAAAAGTAAGCAAGATATTGAGATGCGGTCTGAAAGGTTGAATTCCCCGTGTTTCAAATGACATTTAAGCAAGTTTTTAGCGATTTTTATTTTTTTGAAAAATTGTCGCCAATTTTTTTTCCTCGTACAGTTTTTGACCATTCTCTCAAAAACTACAAGACTTATGGACATAAACGTTACACCATTGGATTCAGCACGTCGAAATACATATGTATGTAAAATTTCGTTACATTATTCCTACGAGAAACAGTTTTAGAGGAATTTGTTTAAAAATCATAAAAATCCCAAGGGGTACCCCTTGGAAAAATAATAAAAAATTTCAAAAAAGTTAATTTGCTTTAAATGAGCTCAAAATTTGTATACAAGTAGTTTCGGACACGGGGAATTCACTCGTTCAAACCGCATATCAATAGCTTGCTTTGTTTTTGAGTTATAGCCCCTAGAAGATTTGCTGTTTTCAAACAATTTTAAATATCAGATTTTCAACTTTCCCGAGGCTATAACTCGAAAAGTAAGCAAGATATTGAGATGCGGTCTGAAAGGTTGAATTCCCCGTGTTTCAAATGACATGTAAGCAAGTTTTTAGCGATTTTTATTTTTTTGAAAAATTGTCGCCAATTTTTTTTCCTCGTACAGTTTTTGACCATTCTCTCAAAAACTACAAGACTTATGGACATAAACGTTACACCATTGGATTCAGCACGTCGAAATACATATGTATGTAAAATTTCGTTACATTATTCGTACGAGAAACAGTTTTAGAGGAATTTGTTTAAAAATCATGAAAATCCCAAGGGGTACCCCTTGGAAAAATAATAAAAAATTTCAAAAAAGTTAATTTGCTTTAAATGAGCTCAAAATTTGTATACAAGTAGTTTCGGACACGGGGAATTCACTCGTTCAAACCGCATATCAATAGCTTGCTTTGTTTTTGAGTTATAGCCCCTAGAAGATTTGCTGTTTTCAAACAATTTTAAATATCAGATTTTCAACTTTCCCGAGGCTATAACTCGAAAAGTAAGCAAGATATTGAGATGCGGTCTGAAAGGTTGAATTCCCCGTGTTTCAAATGACATTTAAGCAAGTTTTTAGCGATTTTTATTTTTTTGAAAAATCGTCGCCAATTTTTTTTCCTCGTACAGTTTTTGACCATTCTCTCAAAAACTACAAGACTTATGGACATAAAGGTTACACCATTGGATTCAGCACGTCGAAATACATATGTATGTAAAATTTCGTTACATTATTCCTACGAGAAACAGTTTTAGAGGAATTTGTTTAAAAATCATAAAAATCCCAAGGGGTACCCCTTGGAAAAATAATAAAAAATTTCAAAAAAGTTAATTTGCTTTAAATGAGCTCAAAATTTGTATACAAGTAGTTTCGGACACGGGGAATTCACTCGTTCAAACCGCATATCAATAGCTTGCTTTGTTTTTGAGTTATAGCCCCTAGAAGATTTGCTGTTTTCAAACAATTTTAAATATCAGATTTTCAACTTTCCCGAGGCTATAACTCGAAAAGTAAGCAAGATATTGAGATGCGGTCTGAAAGGTTGAATTCCCCGTGTTTCAAATGACATTTAAGCAAGTTTTTAGCGATTTTTATTTTTTTGAAAAATTGTCGCCAATTTTTTTTCCTCGTACAGTTTTTGACCATTCTCTCAAAAACTACAAGACTTATGGACATAAACGTTACACCATTGGATTCAGCACGTCGAAATACATATGTATGTAAAATTTCGTTACATTATTCCTACGAGAAACAGTTTTAGAGGAATTTGTTTAAAAATCATAAAAATCCCAAGGGGTACCCCTTGGAAAAATAATAAAAAATTTCAAAAAAGTTAATTTGCTTTAAATGAGCTCAAAATTTGTATACAAGTAGTTTCGGACACGGGGAATTCACTCGTTCAAACCGCATATCAATAGCTTGCTTTGTTTTTGAGTTATAGCCCCTAGAAGATTTGCTGTTTTCAAACAATTTTAAATATCAGATTTTCAACTTTCCCGAGGCTATAACTCGAAAAGTAAGCAAGATATTGAGATGCGGTCTGAAAGGTTGAATTCCCCGTGTTTCAAATGACATGTAAGCAAGTTTTTAGCGATTTTTATTTTTTTGAAAAATTGTCGCCAATTTTTTTTCCTCGTACAGTTTTTGACCATTCTCTCAAAAACTACAAGACTTATGGACATAAACGTTACACCATTGGATTCAGCACGTCGAAATACATATGTATGTAAAATTTCGTTACATTATTCGTACGAGAAACAGTTTTAGAGGAATTTGTTTAAAAATCATAAAAATCCCAAGGGGTACCCCTTGGAAAAATAATAAAAAATTTCAAAAAAGTTAATTTGCTTTAAATGAGCTCAAAATTTGTATACAAGTAGTTTCGGACACGGGGAATTCACTCGTTCAAACCGCATATCAATAGCTTGCTTTGTTTTTGAGTTATAGCCCCTAGAAGATTTGCTGTTTTCAAACAATTTTAAATATCAGATTTTCAACTTTCCCGAGGCTATAACTCGAAAAGTAAGCAAGATATTGAGATGCGGTCTGAAAGGTTGAATTCCCCGTGTTTCAAATGACATTTAAGCAAGTTTTTAGCGATTTTTATTTTTTTGAAAAATTGTCGCCAATTTTTTTTCCTCGTACAGTTTTTGACCATTCTCTCAAAAACTACAAGACTTATGGACATAAACGTTACACCATTGGATTCAGCACGTCGAAATACATATGTATGTAAAATTTCGTTACATTATTCGTACGAGAAACAGTTTTAGAGGAATTTGTTTAAAAATCATAAAAATCCCAAGGGGTACCCCTTGGAAAAATAATAAAAAATTTCAAAAAAGTTAATTTGCTTTAAATGAGCTCAAAATTTGTATACAAGTAGTTTCGGACACGGGGAATTCACTCGTTCAAACCGCATATCAATAGCTTGCTTTGTTTTTGAGTTATAGCCCCTAGAAGATTTGCTGTTTTCAAACAATTTTAAATATCAGATTTTCAACTTTCCCGAGGCTATAACTCGAAAAGTAAGCAAGATATTGAGATGCGGTCTGAAAGGTTGAATTCCCCGTGTTTCAAATGACATTTAAGCAAGTTTTTAGCGATTTTTATTTTTTTGAAAAATTGTCGCCAATTTTTTTTCCTCGTACAGTTTTTGACCATTCTCTCAAAAACTACAAGACTTATGGACATAAACGTTACACCATTGGATTCAGCACGTCGAAATACATATGTATGTAAAATTTCGTTACATTATTCCTACGAGAAACAGTTTTAGAGGAATTTGTTTAAAAATAATAAAAAATTTCAAAAAAGTTAATTTGCTTTAAATGAGCTCAAAATTTGTATACAAGTAGTTTCGGACACGGGGAATTCACTCGTTCAAACCGCATATCAATAGCTTGCTTTGTTTTTGAGTTATAGCCCCTAGAAGATTTGCTGTTTTCAAACAATTTTAAATATCAGATTTTCAACTTTCCCGAGGCTATAACTCGAAAAGTAAGCAAGATATTGAGATGCGGTCTGAAAGGTTGAATTCCCCGTGTTTCAAATGACATTTAAGCAAGTTTTTAGCGATTTTTATTTTTTTGAAAAATTGTCGCCAATTTTTTTTCCTCGTACAGTTTTTGACCATTCTCTCAAAAACTACAAGACTTATGGACATAAACGTTACACCATTGGATTCAGCACGTCGAAATACATATGTATGTAAAATTTCGTTACATTATTCCTACGAGAAACAGTTTTAGAGGAATTTGTTTAAAAATAATAAAAAATTTCAAAAAAGTTAATTTGCTTTAAATGAGCTCAAAATTTGTATACAAGTAGTTTCGGACACGGGGAATTCACTCGTTCAAACCGCATATCAATAGCTTGCTTTGTTTTTGAGTTATAGCCCCTAGAAGATTTGCTGTTTTCAAACAATTTTAAATATCAGATTTTCAACTTTCCCGAGGCTATAACTCGAAAAGTAAGCAAGATATTGAGATGCGGTCTGAAAGGTTGAATTCCCCGTGTTTCAAATGACATGTAAGCAAGTTTTTAGCGATTTTTATTTTTTTGAAAAATTGTCGCCAATTTTTTTTCCTCGTACAGTTTTTGACCATTCTCTCAAAAACTACAAGACTTATGGACATAAACGTTACACCATTGGATTCAGCACGTCGAAATACATATGTATGTAAAATTTCGTTACATTATTCGTACGAGAAACAGTTTTAGAGGAATTTGTTAAAAAATCATAAAAATCCCAAGGGGTACCCCTTGGAAAAATAATAAAAAATTTCAAAAAAGTTAATTTGCTTTAAATGAGCTCAAAATTTGTATACAAGTAGTTTCGGACACGGGGAATTCACTCGTTCAAACCGCATATCAATAGCTTGCTTTGTTTTTGAGTTGTAGCCCCTAGAAGATTTGCTGTTTTCAAACAATTTTAAATATCAGATTTTCAACTTTCCCGAGGCTATAACTCGAAAAGTAAGCAAGATATTGAGATGCGGTCTGAAAGGTTGAATTCCCCGTGTTTCAAATGACATTTAAGCAAGTTTTTAGCGATTTTTATTTTTTTGAAAAATTGTCGCCAATTTTTTTTCCTCGTACAGTTTTTGACCATTCTCTCAAAAACTACAAGACTTATGGACATAAACGTTACACCATTGGATTCAGCACGTCGAAATACATATGTATGTAAAATTTCGTTACATTATTCGTACGAGAAACAGTTTTAGAGGAATTTGTTAAAAAATCATAAAAATCCCAAGGGGTACCCCTTGGAAAAATAATAAAAAATTTCAAAAAAGTTAATTTGCTTTAAATGAGCTCAAAATTTGTATACAAGTAGTTTCGGACACGGGGAATTCACTCGTTCAAACCGCATATCAATAGCTTGCTTTGTTTTTGAGTTATAGCCCCTAGAAGATTTGCTGTTTTCAAACAATTTTAAATATCAGATTTTCAACTTTCCCGAGGCTATAACTCGAAAAGTAAGCAAGATATTGAGATGCGGTCTGAAAGGTTGAATTCCCCGTGTTTCAAATGACATTTAAGCAAGTTTTTAGCGATTTTTATTTTTTTGAAAAATTGTCGCCAATTTTTTTTCCTCGTACAGTTTTTGACCATTCTCTCAAAAACTACAAGACTTATGGACATAAACGTTACACCATTGGATTCAGCACGTCGAAATACATATGTATGTAAAATTTCGTTACATTATTCGTACGAGAAACAGTTTTAGAGGAATTTGTTTAAAAATCATAAAAATCCCAAGGGGTACCCCTTGGAAAAATAATAAAAAATTTCAAAAAAGTTAATTTGCTTTAAATGAGCTCAAAATTTGTATACAAGTAGTTTCGGACACGGGGAATTCACTCGTTCAAACCGCATATCAATAGCTTGCTTTGTTTTTGAGTTATAGCCCCTAGAAGATTTGCTGTTTTCAAACAATTTTAAATATCAGATTTTCAACTTTCCCGAGGCTATAACTCGAAAAGTAAGCAAGATATTGAGATGCGGTCTGAAAGGTTGAATTCCCCGTGTTTCAAATGACATTTAAGCAAGTTTTTAGCGATTTTTATTTTTTTGAAAAATTGTCGCCAATTTTTTTTCCTCGTACAGTTTTTGACCATTCTCTCAAAAACTACAAGACTTATGGACATAAACGTTACACCATTGGATTCAGCACGTCGAAATACATATGTATGTAAAATTTCGTTACATTATTCGTACGAGAAACAGTTTTAGAGGAATTTGTTTAAAAATCATAAAAATCCCAAGGGGTACCCCTTGGAAAAATAATAAAAAATTTCAAAAAAGTTAATTTGCTTTAAATGAGCTCAAAATTTGTATACAAGTAGTTTCGGACACGGGGAATTCACTCGTTCAAACCGCATATCAATAGCTTGCTTTGTTTTTGAGTTATAGCCCCTAGAAGATTTGCTGTTTTCAAACAATTTTAAATATCAGATTTTCAACTTTCCCGAGGCTATAACTCGAAAAGTAAGCAAGATATTGAGATGCGGTCTGAAAGGTTGAATTCCCCGTGTTTCAAATGACATGTAAGCAAGTTTTTAGCGATTTTTATTTTTTTGAAAAATTGTCGCCAATTTTTTTTCCTCGTACAGTTTTTGACCATTCTCTCAAAAACTACAAGACTTATGGACATAAACGTTACACCATTGGATTCAGCACGTCGAAATACATATGTATGTAAAATTTCGTTACATTATTCGTACGAGAAACAGTTTTAGAGGAATTTGTTTATAAAATCATAAAAATCCCAAGGGGTACCCCTTGGAAAAATAATAAAAAATTTCAAAAAAGTTAATTTGCTTTAAATGAGCTCAAAATTTGTATACAAGTAGTTTCGAACACGGGGAATTCACTCGTTCAAACCGCATATCAATAGCTTGCTTTGTTTTTGAGTTATAGCCCCTAGAAGATTTGCTGTTTTCAAACAATTTTAAATATCAGATTTTCAACTTTCCCGAGGCTATAACTCGAAAAGTAAGCAAGATATTGAGATGCGGTCTGAAAGGTTGAATTCCCCGTGTTTCAAATGACATTTAAGCAAGTTTTTAGCGATTTTTATTTTTTTGAAAAATTGTCGCCAATTTTTTTTCCTCGTACAGTTTTTGACCATTCTCTCAAAAACTACAAGACTTATGGACATAAACGTTACACCATTGGATTCAGCACGTCGAAATACATATGTATGTAAAATTTCGTTACATTATTCGTACGAGAAACAGTTTTAGAGGAATTTGTTAAAAAATCATAAAAATCCCAAGGGGTACCCCTTGGAAAAATAATAAAAAATTTCAAAAAAGTTAATTTGCTTTAAATGAGCTCAAAATTTGTATACAAGTAGTTTCGGACACGGGGAATTCACTCGTTCAAACCGCATATCAATAGCTTGCTTTGTTTTTGAGTTGTAGCCCCTAGAAGATTTGCTGTTTTCAAACAATTTTAAATATCAGATTTTCAACTTTCCCGAGGCTATAACTCGAAAAGTAAGCAAGATATTGAGATGCGGTCTGAAAGGTTGAATTCCCCGTGTTTCAAATGACATTTAAGCAAGTTTTTAGCGATTTTTATTTTTTTGAAAAATTGTCGCCAATTTTTTTTCCTCGTACAGTTTTTGACCATTCTCTCAAAAACTACAAGACTTATGGACATAAACGTTACACCATTGGATTCAGCACGTCGAAATACATATGTATGTAAAATTTCGTTACATTATTCGTACGAGAAACAGTTTTAGAGGAATTTGTTAAAAAATCATAAAAATCCCAAGGGGTACCCCTTGGAAAAATAATAAAAAATTTCAAAAAAGTTAATTTGCTTTAAATGAGCTCAAAATTTGTATACAAGTAGTTTCGGACACGGGGAATTCACTCGTTCAAACCGCATATCAATAGCTTGCTTTGTTTTTGAGTTATAGCCCCTAGAAGATTTGCTGTTTTCAAACAATTTTAAATATCAGATTTTCAACTTTCCCGAGGCTATAACTCGAAAAGTAAGCAAGATATTGAGATGCGGTCTGAAAGGTTGAATTCCCCGTGTTTCAAATGACATTTAAGCAAGTTTTTAGCGATTTTTATTTTTTTGAAAAATTGTCGCCAATTTTTTTTCCTCGTACAGTTTTTGACCATTCTCTCAAAAACTACAAGACTTATGGACATAAACGTTACACCATTGGATTCAGCACGTCGAAATACATATGTATGTAAAATTTCGTTACATTATTCGTACGAGAAACAGTTTTAGAGGAATTTGTTTAAAAATCATAAAAATCCCAAGGGGTACCCCTTGGAAAAATAATAAAAAATTTCAAAAAAGTTAATTTGCTTTAAATGAGCTCAAAATTTGTATACAAGTAGTTTCGGACACGGGGAATTCACTCGTTCAAACCGCATATCAATAGCTTGCTTTGTTTTTGAGTTATAGCCCCTAGAAGATTTGCTGTTTTCAAACAATTTTAAATATCAGATTTTCAACTTTCCCGAGGCTATAACTCGAAAAGTAAGCAAGATATTGAGATGCGGTCTGAAAGGTTGAATTCCCCGTGTTTCAAATGACATTTAAGCAAGTTTTTAGCGATTTTTATTTTTTTGAAAAATTGTCGCCAATTTTTTTTCCTCGTACAGTTTTTGACCATTCTCTCAAAAACTACAAGACTTATGGACATAAACGTTACACCATTGGATTCAGCACGTCGAAATACATATGTATGTAAAATTTCGTTACATTATTCCTACGAGAAACAGTTTTAGAGGAATTTGTTTAAAAATCATAAAAATCCCAAGGGGTACCCCTTGGAAAAATAATAAAAAATTTCAAAAAAGTTAATTTGCTTTAAATGAGCTCAAAATTTGTATACAAGTAGTTTCGGACACGGGGAATTCACTCGTTCAAACCGCATATCAATAGCTTGCTTTGTTTTTGAGTTATAGCCCCTAGAAGATTTGCTGTTTTCAAACAATTTTAAATATCAGATTTTCAACTTTCCCGAGGCTATAACTCGAAAAGTAAGCAAGATATTGAGATGCGGTCTGAAAGGTTGAATTCCCCGTGTTTCAAATGACATGTAAGCAAGTTTTTAGCGATTTTTATTTTTTTGAAAAATTGTCGCCAATTTTTTTTCCTCGTACAGTTTTTGACCATTCTCTCAAAAACTACAAGACTTATGGACATAAACGTTACACCATTGGATTCAGCACGTCGAAATACATATGTATGTAAAATTTCGTTACATTATTCGTACGAGAAACAGTTTTAGAGGAATTTGTTTATAAAATCATAAAAATCCCAAGGGGTACCCCTTGGAAAAATAATAAAAAATTTCAAAAAAGTTAATTTGCTTTAAATGAGCTCAAAATTTGTATACAAGTAGTTTCGAACACGGGGAATTCACTCGTTCAAACCGCATATCAATAGCTTGCTTTGTTTTTGAGTTATAGCCCCTAGAAGATTTGCTGTTTTCAAACAATTTTAAATATCAGATTTTCAACTTTCCCGAGGCTATAACTCGAAAAGTAAGCAAGATATTGAGATGCGGTCTGAAAGGTTGAATTCCCCGTGTTTCAAATGACATTTAAGCAAGTTTTTAGCGATTTTTATTTTTTTGAAAAATTGTCGCCAATTTTTTTTCCTCGTACAGTTTTTGACCATTCTCTCAAAAACTACAAGACTTATGGACATAAACGTTACACCATTGGATTCAGCACGTCGAAATACATATGTATGTAAAATTTCGTTACATTATTCGTACGAGAAACAGTTTTAGAGGAATTTGTTAAAAAATCATAAAAATCCCAAGGGGTACCCCTTGGAAAAATAATAAAAAATTTCAAAAAAGTTAATTTGCTTTAAATGAGCTCAAAATTTGTATACAAGTAGTTTCGGACACGGGGAATTCACTCGTTCAAACCGCATATCAATAGCTTGCTTTGTTTTTGAGTTATAGCCCCTAGAAGATTTGCTGTTTTCAAACAATTTTAAATATCAGATTTTCAACTTTCCCGAGGCTATAACTCGAAAAGTAAGCAAGATATTGAGATGCGGTCTGAAAGGTTGAAT
The DNA here is from genome assembly GCA_947425015.1 of Pterostichus niger. Lineage (NCBI taxonomy): Eukaryota > Metazoa > Arthropoda > Insecta > Coleoptera > Carabidae > Pterostichus > Pterostichus niger. Next base: position 33,084,953 of record OX380341.1, read on the forward strand.
TCCCCGTGTTTCTAATGACATTTAAGCAAGTTTTTAGCGATTTTTATTTTTTTGAAAAATTGTCGCCAATTTTTTTTCCTCGTACACTTTTTGACCATTCTCTCAAAAACTACAAGACTTATGGACATAAACGTTACACCATTGGATTCAGCACGTCGAAATACATATGTATGTAAAATTTCGTTACATTATTCGTACGAGAAACAGTTTTAGAGGAATTTGTTTAAAAATCATAAAAATCCCAAGGGGTACCCCTTGGAAAAATAATAAAAAATTTCAAAAAAGTTAATTTGCTTTAAATGAGCTCAAAATTTGTATACAAGTAGTTTCGGACACGGGGAATTCACTCGTTCAAACCGCATATCAATAGCTTGCTTTGTTTTTGAGTTATAGCCCCTAGAAGATTTGCTGTTTTCAAACAATTTTAAATATCAGATTTTCAACTTTCCCGAGGCTATAACTCGAAAAGTAAGCAAGATATTGAGATGCGGTCTGAAAGGTTGAATTCCCCGTGTTTCAAATGACATTTAAGCAAGTTTTTAGCGATTTTTATTTTTTTGAAAAATTGTCGCCAATTTTTTTTCCTCGTACAGTTTTTGACCATTCTCTCAAAAACTACAAGACTTATGGACATAAACGTTACACCATTGGATTCAGCACGTCGAAATACATATGTATGTAAAATTTCGTTACATTATTCGTACGAGAAACAGTTTTAGAGGAATTTGTTAAAAAATCATAAAAATCCCAAGGGGTACCCCTTGGAAAAATAATAAAAAAATTTCAAAAAAGTTAATTTGCTTTAAATGAGCTCAAAATTTGTATACAAGTAGTTTCGGACACGGGGAATTCACTCGTTCAAACCGCATATCAATAGCTTGCTTTGTTTTTGAGTTATAGCCCCTAGAAGATTTGCTGTTTTCAAACAATTTTAAATATCAGATTTTCAACTTTCCCGAGGCTATAACTCGAAAAGTAAGCAAGATATTGAGATGCGGTCTGAAAGGTTGAATTCCCCGTGTTTCTAATGACATTTAAGCAAGTTTTTAGCGATTTTTATTTTTTTGAAAAATTGTCGCCAATTTTTTTTCCTCGTACACTTTTTGACCATTCTCTCAAAAACTACAAGACTTATGGACATAAACGTTACACCATTGGATTCAGCACGTCGAAATACATATGTATGTAAAATTTCGTTACATTATTCGTACGAGAAACAGTTTTAGAGGAATTTGTTTAAAAATCATAAAAATCCCAAGGGGTACCCCTTGGAAAAATAATAAAAAATTTCAAAAAAGTTAATTTGCTTTAAATGAGCTCAAAATTTGTATACAAGTAGTTTCGGACACGGGGAATTCACTCGTTCAAACCGCATATCAATAGCTTGCTTTGTTTTTGAGTTATAGCCCCTAGAAGATTTGCTGTTTTCAAACAATTTTAAATATCAGATTTTCAACTTTCCCGAGGCTATAACTCGAAAAGTAAGCAAGATATTGAGATGCGGTCTGAAAGGTTGAATTCCCCGTGTTTCAAATGACATTTAAGCAAGTTTTTAGCGATTTTTATTTTTTTGAAAAATTGTCGCCAATTTTTTTTCCTCGTACAGTTTTTGACCATTCTCTCAAAAACTACAAGACTTATGGACATAAACGTTACACCATTGGATTCAGCACGTCGAAATACATATGTATGTAAAATTTCGTTACATTATTCGTACGAGAAACAGTTTTAGAGGAATTTGTTTAAAAATCATAAAAATCCCAAGGGGTACCCCTTGGAAAAATAATAAAAAATTTCAAAAAAGTTAATTTGCTTTAAATGAGCTCAAAATTTGTATACAAGTAGTTTCGGACACGGGGAATTCACTCGTTCAAACCGCATATCAATAGCTTGCTTTGTTTTTGAGTTATAGCCCCTAGAAGATTTGCTGTTTTCAAACAATTTTAAATATCAGATTTTCAACTTTCCCGAGGCTATAACTCGAAAAGTAAGCAAGATATTGAGATGCGGTCTGAAAGGTTGAATTCCCCGTGTTTCTAATGACATTTAAGCAAGTTTTTAGCGATTTTTATTTTTTTGAAAAATTGTCGCCAATTTTTTTTCCTCGTACACTTTTTGACCATTCTCTCAAAAACTACAAGACTTATGGACATAAACGTTACACCATTGGATTCAGCACGTCGAAATACATATGTATGTAAAATTTCGTTACATTATTCCTACGAGAAACAGTTTTAGAGGAATTTGTTTAAAAATCATAAAAATCCCAAGGGGTACCCCTTGGAAAAATAATAAAAAATTTCAAAAAAGTTAATTTGCTTTAAATGAGCTCAAAATGTGTATACAAGTAGTTTCGGACACGGGGAATTCACTCGTTCAAACCGCATATCAATAGCTTGCTTTGTTTTTGAGTTATAGCCCCTAGAAGATTTGCTGTTTTCAAACAATTTTAAATATCAGATTTTCAACTTTCCCGAGGCTATAACTCGAAAAGTAAGCAAGATATTGAGATGCGGTCTGAAAGGTTGAATTCCCCGTGTTTCAAATGACATTTAAGCAAGTTTTTAGCGATTTTTATTTTTTTGAAAAATTGTCGCCAATTTTTTTTCCTCGTACAGTTTTTGACCATTCTCTCAAAAACTACAAGACTTAGAGACATAAACGTTACACCATTGGATTCAGCACGTCGAAATACATATGTATGTAAAATTTCGTTACATTATTCGTACGAGAAACAGTTTTAGAGGAATTTGTTAAAAAATCATAAAAATCCCAAGGGGTACCCCTTGGAAAAATAATAAAAAATTTCAAAAAAGTTAATTTGCTTTAAATGAGCTCAAAATTTGTATACAAGTAGTTTCGGACACGGGGAATTCACTCGTTCAAACCGCATATCAATAGCTTGCTTTGTTTTTGAGTTATAGCCCCTAGAAGATTTGCTGTTTTCAAACAATTTTAAATATCAGATTTTCAACTTTCCCGAGGCTATAACTCGAAAAGTAAGCAAGATATTGAGATGCGGTCTGAAAGGTTGAATTCCCCGTGTTTCTAATGACATTTAAGCAAGTTTTTAGCGATTTTTATTTTTTTGAAAAATTGTCGCCAATTTTTTTTCCTCGTACACTTTTTGACCATTCTCTCAAAAACTACAAGACTTATGGACATAAACGTTACACCATTGGATTCAGCACGTCGAAATACATATGTATGTAAAATTTCGTTACATTATTCGTACGAGAAACAGTTTTAGAGGAATTTGTTTAAAAATCATAAAAATCCCAAGGGGTACCCCTTGGAAAAATAATAAAAAATTTCAAAAAAGTTAATTTGCTTTAAATGAGCTCAAAATTTGTATACAAGTAGTTTCGGACACGGGGAATTCACTCGTTCAAACCGCATATCAATAGCTTGCTTTGTTTTTGAGTTATAGCCCCTAGAAGATTTGCTGTTTTCAAACAATTTTAAATATCAGATTTTCAACTTTCCCGAGGCTATAACTCGAAAAGTAAGCAAGATATTGAGATGCGGTCTGAAAGGTTGAATTCCCCGTGTTTCAAATGACATTTAAGCAAGTTTTTAGCGATTTTTATTTTTTTGAAAAATTGTCGCCAATTTTTTTTCCTCGTACAGTTTTTGACCATTCTCTCAAAAACTACAAGACTTATGGACATAAACGTTACACCATTGGATTCAGCACGTCGAAATACATATGTATGTAAAATTTCGTTACATTATTCGTACGAGAAACAGTTTTAGAGGAATTTGTTTAAAAATCATAAAAATCCCAAGGGGTACCCCTTGGAAAAATAATAAAAAATTTCAAAAAAGTTAATTTGCTTTAAATGAGCTCAAAATTTGTATACAAGTAGTTTCGGACACGGGGAATTCACTCGTTCAAACCGCATATCAATAGCTTGCTTTGTTTTTGAGTTATAGCCCCTAGAAGATTTGCTGTTTTCAAACAATTTTAAATATCAGATTTTCAACTTTCCCGAGGCTATAACTCGAAAAGTAAGCAAGATATTGAGATGCGGTCTGAAAGGTTGAATTCCCCGTGTTTCAAATGACATTTAAGCAAGTTTTTAGCGATTTTTATTTTTTTGAAAAATTGTCGCCAATTTTTTTTCCTCGTACAGTTTTTGACCATTCTCTCAAAAACTACAAGACTTATGGACATAAACGTTACACCATTGGATTCAGCACGTCGAAATACATATGTATGTAAAATTTCGTTACATTATTCCTACGAGAAACAGTTTTAGAGGAATTTGTTTAAAAATCATAAAAATCCCAAGGGGTACCCCTTGGAAAAATAATAAAAAATTTCAAAAAAGTTAATTTGCTTTAAATGAGCTCAAAATTTGTATACAAGTAGTTTCGGACACGGGGAATTCACTCGTTCAAACCGCATATCAATAGCTTGCTTTGTTTTTGAGTTATAGCCCCTAGAAGATTTGCTGTTTTCAAACAATTTTAAATATCAGATTTTCAACTTTCCCGAGGCTATAACTCGAAAAGTAAGCAAGATATTGAGATGCGGTCTGAAAGGTTGAATTCCCCGTGTTTCAAATGACATTTAAGCAAGTTTTTAGCGATTTTTATTTTTTTGAAAAATTGTCGCCAATTTTTTTTCCTCGTACAGTTTTTGACCATTCTCTCAAAAACTACAAGACTTATGGACATAAACGTTACACCATTGGATTCAGCACGTCGAAATACATATGTATGTAAAATTTCGTTACATTATTCCTACGAGAAACAGTTTTAGAGGAATTTGTTTAAAAATCATAAAAATCCCAAGGGGTACCCCTTGGAAAAATAATAAAAAATTTCAAAAAAGTTAATTTGCTTTAAATGAGCTCAAAATTTGTATACAAGTAGTTTCGGACACGGGGAATTCACTCGTTCAAACCGCATATCAATAGCTTGCTTTGTTTTTGAGTTATAGCCCCTAGAAGATTTGCTGTTTTCAAACAATTTTAAATATCAGATTTTCAACTTTCCCGAGGCTATAACTCGAAAAGTAAGCAAGATATTGAGATGCGGTCTGAAAGGTTGAATTCCCCGTGTTTCAAATGACATGTAAGCAAGTTTTTAGCGCTTTTTATTTTTTTGAAAAATTGTCGCCAATTTTTTTTCCTCGTACAGTTTTTGACCATTCTCTCAAAAACTACAAGACTTATGGACATAAACGTTACACCATTGGATTCAGCACGTCGAAATACATATGTATGTAAAATTTCGTTACATTATTCGTACGAGAAACAGTTTTAGAGGAATTTGTTTAAAAATCATAAAAATCCCAAGGGGTACCCCTTGGAAAAATAATAAAAAATTTCAAAAAAGTTAATTTGCTTTAAATGAGCTCAAAATTTGTATACAAGTAGTTTCGGACACGGGGAATTCACTCGTTCAAACCGCATATCAATAGCTTGCTTTGTTTTTGAGTTATAGCCCCTAGAAGATTTGCTGTTTTCAAACAATTTTAAATATCAGATTTTCAACTTTCCCGAGGCTATAACTCGAAAAGTAAGCAAGATATTGAGATGCGGTCTGAAAGGTTGAATTCCCCGTGTTTCTAATGACATTTAAGCAAGTTTTTAGCGATTTTTATTTTTTTGAAAAATTGTCGCCAATTTTTTTTCCTCGTACACTTTTTGACCATTCTCTCAAAAACTACAAGACTTATGGACATAAACGTTACACCATTGGATTCAGCACGTCGAAATACATATGTATGTAAAATTTCGTTACATTATTCGTACGAGAAACAGTTTTAGAGGAATTTGTTTAAAAATCATAAAAATCCCAAGGGGTATCCCTTGGAAAAATAATAAAAAATTTCAAAAAAGTTAATTTGCTTTAAATGAGCTCAAAATTTGTATACAAGTAGTTTCGGACACGGGGAATTCACTCGTTCAAACCGCATATCAATAGCTTGCTTTGTTTTTGAGTTATAGCCCCTAGAAGATTTGCTGTTTTCAAACAATTTTAAATATCAGATTTTCAACTTTCCCGAGGCTATAACTCGAAAAGTAAGCAAGATATTGAGATGCGGTCTGAAAGGTTGAATTCCCCGTGTTTCAAATGACATTTAAGCAAGTTTTTAGCGATTTTTATTTTTTTGAAAAATTGTCGCCAATTTTTTTTCCTCGTACAGTTTTTGACCATTCTCTCAAAAACTACAAGACTTATGGACATAAACGTTACACCATTGGATTCAGCACGTCGAAATACATATGTATGTAAAATTTCGTTACATTATTCCTACGAGAAACAGTTTTAGAGGAATTTGTTTAAAAATCATAAAAATCCCAAGGGGTACCCCTTGGAAAAATAATAAAAAATTTCAAAAAAGTTAATTTGCTTTAAATGAGCTCAAAATTTGTATACAAGTAGTTTCGGACACGGGGAATTCACTCGTTCAAACCGCATATCAATAGCTTGCTTTGTTTTTGAGTTATAGCCCCTAGAAGATTTGCTGTTTTCAAACAATTTTAAATATCAGATTTTCAACTTTCCCGAGGCTATAACTCGAAAAGTAAGCAAGATATTGAGATGCGGTCTGAAAGGTTGAATTCCCCGTGTTTCAAATGACATTTAAGCAAGTTTTCAGCGATTTTTATTTTTTTGAAAAATTGTCGCCAATTTTTTTTCCTCGTACAGTTTTTGACCATTCTCTCAAAAACTACTTATGGACATAAACGTTACACCATTGGATTCAGCACGTCGAAATACATATTCCTAAGTATAAAATCTGAGTAAAAATAAGAATTTAACTTTTCAATGGCGTTCAGCTCATGTTCATATGTCGTTTACTTTTTGAGATATAGCTTCGGAAAAGTATAAAATCTTAGTAAAAATAAGAATTTAACTTTTCCGGTGGCTATATCTCAAAAACTATACAAAATATGAAATTGCGCTCAACGGCATTGAATTCCCCGTGTTCAAATTGACTTATAAGCAAATTTTCATGCAATTTTAAGCAATTTCATTTTTTAAATTATTTCCTTAGGTATACCCCTATGGTTTTTTCATATTTCACATACATACTTATATATAGTATTTCGTTGCTAAGCGTGTTTTACGAAACACAAACCTTTGCGTATTTCGGTCACAGACAAATGAATTGTATCTATGGACATCAATAAACATCAAATAATTTTATCTTTTTGATATTTGCTACAAGCAAACTTATCTATAACAATTGTACATTTAATATTTCTTATAATAAATAATCTATTTAACGTAGCTGATTGATTCATTGAATAGTTTTCGTACTCGTATATACAACTCGAGCTTCTAAGATTACATGAATATACAGTTTATGAACTTAATATGTTACTTAAAAACATTACGCTACCTACGGTCTATGAAGTTAAAGGTTAGAAAAATCTGTTAGAACAAAAACACTGTAAAATAATCAATTTTATAAACGAGATTTTAATGAAAATATTTATAGTTAGTTAAATGTCCGACTGAAGATATAAATTATGTTGCATTTCTAGAAATCAGTAAATTCCTATTTAAATTTATACATATCGTCCGTTGTATGCAGAAACAAATTAACATATAAATATCTTTTCTTTTAAAAGAACATTATTAATGCTGTAACCTGTATCCGCATAAACGCACACGCCAACAATAGTCTGCGTAAATGTAGCATGGCGTTAATAATTTAAATGTTTAAGAAATCAAAAATCCTCCTCACAATTTATTTCCATTACCGAGCTGTCAGTTAAACATTATTTATTTTAGTTTCCGGTAACGTGTATAACTGGTATAAATCATAAAAACCAAACTAGGCAACACGAAAAATTACTAATAATATAATCATTTATAATAGAACGTAATTACCGCGCAGCAGCCGAAAGCGGTGGTTAACACGTTGCGTATGGAATTACCTACCAAGGATGTTGGATCCGTGATATCAAATGCCTGTTTACTTTTTGAGATGAGTCGGTAATTCAGATTTCATACCTATTAAACTATTATTAACACCGCGGAAAATTACATGAACATGTTCAATTTAAAATAACTACTAATTTTCGAAATTATTTCTGTGATAAATCTGTAGATTTTTATAGATAATTATAGGTATCGTTCTTTTTAAAATTGAAATACAGTTAGGTAAAGCAAGGAAAAATAAAAATTATAAATATATCATCACGCCAATTTATTCATTTCTGAGAAATTGCATTCTGTGATAATTTAAATTCAGTCTGTAAATGTGGAGCGAGAAATCTTAAAAATATCTGAATTTTTTAAAATAAATAAATAAATATATCATCACGCCTTTTACCCATCACTGGGTGTGGCACTCTGCCTAAGCAGATCTCGGTAAGTGATATATTTTTTCGCGTGAAGTGCGGTTACCAGCCGTCAAATCACGGCCTCCAAAGATATTAGTGGTGAAGGAACGACAGGGGTAGATTTTTTTTTAATTGGTGAAAATTGTTTGTCGGCTGTGGGGATCGAACCAGGGTTCTCATGATCCACAGGCCGATTCAATACCACTGAGCAAAATAAATTAAGAGTTTGGTGGGTTTGGAATTTTTGAGAAGAACATCTACCGCCATTTTGACATTTACCAGCGGATTATTCAAATACTTGAATATCTTTGTGAGTAAAGTGCGGTTACCAGCCGTTAAATCATGACTCACAATTATGTTAGTACAACAGCAAAGGTAATTTTAATGTGGTGAAAATCTGCTGATGGTTCTATGAATCGAATTCGGATTCTTATTTCCACTGTCCCGTGATTGATATAGAGTTATTTATAAAAATATAATATGTACCTATAAATATATAACGCGCTAGGGCACAAATATTAAAAAAGGTACAAATAAAAGAGTTAAATAACAACGTATAATTATTTAAATGTAGTATTTTGAACTAGTTTATATTTTTTAAGTTAATTTTATTTTTATGCACAGAAATATCTACATAAGCACGCATTTACATTTTTGTAGTGGTATTTAGCAAACAAAGCAAATCTCACTGTGCAAGGGAAAACAAAAGGAAAATATTTTTATTCAATCGTGTTTTTCAGTAGGTAATCAACATCAACACCCTGTATATTATCCTGTAATTAATCAATTAAATATGTATATATACTTCTACAAACATAAAATGAGTTAGCAATTTCTAATTTCTTATTAAATACAGGTGGCAATTGCAATATACATTGCTCAAAATTGTACAAGGATATTTTAAAAATTGAATGTAAAATTAAAACTTAATATTCAATAAATAAAACGCTTCTTAAATACATATTTATAAAATTAAAACTATAAATTATAATCAAATATTTCTTTGAAAAATAATAACTTAGATATTTTTTACAAATACGAGTATTTGAATATAATTTATAGTTTTAATTTTACATGAAATTTTAAAAATATCCCTGTACAATTTTGAACAATGTATATATATGATTTGAAAAGAATTTTACTCCATTTGAAATCTACAATCTTAAGGAAAAAAACGTACTTTTTATAATAGATCACTGAAGCAATTATAAATAAATTGATTTATTTTATCTGTCTTCCAACCATTCTAGAGAGTTTTTTTTTATTATTATTTGGACATAAATTTAATGTTATCAAATTTATTAAAATACTTTTAACTATTAACTTCAAAAATACATTATTCGTTTATAAATAACAATAATATTTTGACGTTATATTTGGCTGTATCTGAATTTATAAATTTATATATTACATAAAATGCAGATAGGTAGACAAGTAAATGCCATGTGTTTTATAATCATTGAATTAATTCATATGAAAACTACGTAAACATTTTATATAGTCAACACATAAAAAACCACTAACATCTTCCAATATAAAAACAGTTTCGTTCCATTGTTTGATGAGCTGCAGAGTCCCTACACCCGCCATTTTAGATTGCGACCTTGTTGTGTAAAAATAGTGCAGTGAAGCGTGGTGCGTGAGCTCAACTCCCCTCAAATTGCCTCGACCGACGTGGGGTCCGACCCGCCGCGCCGGCCCGCCGGCCCGCATGGCCGTCAACAGCCGGGACCGAGACACAACCATGGGGTACACTGGAGAGATGGTTCACCATGGCTGCCGTTGCTCATTTACAATTAAATGAATTTGTGTGGGTTTCCAGCATAAATTATTAGTATTGGTTGGACTTTCTGGCTTCGGGGTGTACTTTGATAGCGTTACAAACTGAGAGTTTATGTAAATGATGTGTGTGATATTAAATCTGTGTTGTTTCGTGAAAAATGTTTAGTACCTACATGAGAACAAGTTGAGAAACAAAGTGGTTGTGGAATAGGTGGGTGGCTGATAAATAGAAGTCTTCAATAGTACATTACCAAAGTACATCTATGTTCAAATTTGTTAATACTTCTACATAAGTATGCAATCATAGATTTATATGCAACTTTAAAAGAATTGCTAAATTTTGTTATGATTTCTTTCTTTTTAATATCGCAACACCTCTGTACGTAATAATAATGAGCTGCTATCTATGAGATGTTCAACTACAACTTGTATTTCTTTGTTATCTCTTTTATTTTGTTTATTTCTTAAATTATTTTTTATAGAATATAGTTCTCTGTTATCGTCAGTTGTAGTTTCAGTATTAGTTTCATTTATCTTTTAACTTTTAAGTACAAATTTAAATATATAGTTCAAAGATTCTTTTAATAGTGTAATTTTTTCTTAATAAATATTTTTTTTATAATATTGGTTAATTATACTTTTATATTCTTTATTTTAAAAATTAGATCCATTATTATTCATTTATATTTATTATTTGAGTACATAGTTGCCAAGTCAAGAATACATGATTTAATAACGCATGTAACAAAAGTTTTGAGAAATAGTTGGTATACGTATATTTAATTTAAATTCAATTATATTTTAAACAAAAACATCTATTCATTCGTATGAATTGCAATATTTACCTCAGGCTCATTCTACAAACTTGCATACTCGGAACGAAATTCCATGTTTATTGTAGAATATGCTATTTTATATTTGGATCTCTACGCTTTGCCTAGAAAACTGTTATTTATTTATTACAAAATGAATTGCAATTATAGTAAGAAATAGAGATGGGCGAATATCAAATTTCTCGAATTCGAATATCGAATACGAATATTAATCAGATCTCGAATATTCGAGGTACTCGCATGTTCGAATACTCCTAAAAGTTAATTTATTTATTATTAACAATTATTTAATTATGTCCTTTTCATTATTTGAATGAAATTGTTAAGTAAAATAAAATTAAAACAAAAAGTACAAACAAAAAAGAAAAAGACGAAAACTTCAAATGTTGGCGAAAAACAAATTTGAAATATGGTACGTCTTCATGGTTTTGAAACAAAATATCTTTGTTATTAATAACTTCAAAGTATTGTAATAGCTTTAAGTTTATGTACAAATGATAAAGAAAAACATAGTCAAAAATTGAGGACAACATATGGCGCGATATTCGAGATATTCGAATGTTTGCTATACTGACGTTAATATTCGAAAATCTCGAACATCGAATAATGTCAATATTCGCGGCATTCAACTATTCGCGGATTATATTCGCCCATCTCTAGTAAGAAATAATTCAATCTGAAATACTCGAGACATGGTTTGAACTAATAAATATTTTTTGGAATGCAAGCGTGCGACCAATAAGTTATACAGTTGTCCTTTAAACGTGTCCTTCTTTTTTTTTAATGTTATTTTTCAATATATTTACTAAATAAAATTAAATTAAAAAACACTAGGTTAGTTTCAAATAATGTAAAGTTTATTTTACAATACGTATTTCGGTCGACTAGACCATCATCAGGTGAACAAACTTTACATTATTTGAAACTAACCTAGTGTTTTTTAATTTAATTTTATTATAAAATGTTTCAACGAGAACCGACAGTTAAATCTATCGAATTTATATTTACTAAAGTTGTTCTTAATATAACACAAAATATTTTTGATATAGTGAAAGAAAAATAAATAATATCTAGTTAATTATTCAAATTTCTGTAATTAAATCAAAAGGATTAAACACTCAAATAGTCTCATGTCTCCTAACTAGGTGCCTACGTATGCTAATGAAACTATTATGTCTAATAATAGATACAAGTAACAATAATGTTTTTACTGCCTTTGAAATGAATCAGCAAAAATGTATGTACTACTGACCTCAAGATACATAAAGTTTCTTATAGTTTAATTTCATTTGCTACGCTGTAACACTGCATAACAGAAAATTAATCTCAGTTTCAATATATGGAAGGTACAGTTTATAATGAAATCCAAACCGCTTTATATTAAAATAATTTTATTTATTTATTAGATTACTTTTAAATGTGTGCAGATAGGGTTTCTAAGGCAGTAACTTATAAGTACATATTACTTATTTACAGGAAGATAGTTAGTAAATAAAAATTCGTGATAACATAGCAACTACCAAAACACACTTAATTTTTTTTTTCTTAAATGTTGAAATAATTTTCATATATTTTCAAATTATAAATTCGTTATTGCGTTAAATAAAATAAATAAATATATTATGACGCCTTTTACCCATTACTCAATGTGGCATTCCACCGTAGCAGATCTCAATAAGTGATATTTTTTTTTCACGTGAAGTGCGGTTACCAACCGTCAATTAACGTTGATCGTCCAAAAAACGTAATTAACCTTCGGTCAGTAATTGTCCTAACAGTATTTGTTATATTGGATATCTGGACTTTGTTTCGGTCTCCAAAATTATCCTCAACCGGTAAAATGTCCTTACTACTTTTAAATCTTAAATAACTAAATTTGCTATTCTACACGACAACATATTATTTCTAAGTACAGTACAATTAATCTACCGTATATAAATTCGAACCACTAAGTGCATTGGTCTATAGTCTTGATATAATCCAGATAAACTGAGATTACCGAACATTAAAATTAAAAACCTGCAAAATTTATTAAAAGACTTAATTTAGATATTGTTTTTTACATGCAACCCAAGAAACGGAAACCTTGTCTAACAACAAATATTTGGTAGTTTAGTAGTTTTAGCGGATGTTACCAATAAAGTAGAAACTTTTTTGACAATTCATAAAAAATATTTTGAAAAAACTCATACATGAAACCTTGATTTTTTTTGTTATTTGTTGATATTTTGCTACGTTATTAATAGTAATTATGTTTTTGGGATCAAAACAAAATTAAATATAAATTTAGAAAATATCAAGGTACATTGTTTTATTTCTAAATAATTAAGAATGAATTTGATCCTTACGATCAGTCGCCGACGAGCCCGCGATAAACCTTTGAATCTAATATCCTTTTATTTTAAATTAATGGTTCATTTTTAGTGCACTGTGTTGTAAAAAGAATCGACCATTTTTTCTTGGCGTACGGAAACCTGTCCTCCGCGGCAACCAGAACCAGAACCAGGCAAGCTGGCCTTGTTCCTTGCGAAGAAAGAAAAAAGGCGTTTCCCGCTTGGGCTCCAGGTTCGCTCATATACATTTAGGGCGTGTTTCGGGGATGTCGCTGTTTTTTAGCTGAGGAGCTCGGGTAATTGGTCGGCGAACGCGCTCAAAGAGACGATCGAGCTTAAAAAATTCGTTCGCCGCTCGCCGCTCGCATCTGCTTCACGGCGCATTCGTTCCATTAGAAACGAACTTAGTGTCAAATGACAAAATTCATTTATCAATTTATCTGAAAGGTCTACGGACACGGTCAGTTTTATTTTCTATTAATTATGTTAAAGAGGTCTTTTAAGTTTACACTTGGCTTTCATGCGGACTGCCGTGATTTTAACGGAATGATTCACATACCTGGATTTCTTGCATTCATACTTATCTCTATTTATCTTTTATTCAAAATATAATTGAATATTAATATAAATTATAAATATTTATTTCTATATTATGGTTAGTCAAATATTTCTAAGAAAAATAATATCTTTGGTATTCTTACAATTATTTGAATTTTACATCTGATTTTTAAAATATCGCTGTATAATTTTGAGTAGTGTATATTATATATAGACAAGGTCTCAGTTTTGGTCGATTATATTTATTTATTTATTTGCTACTCAGCACAACAGGAATTTAATCCCAATTATAGTACAGGGAGCCTGCAGTTTACAGTGGAATCCGAACCACTTTAACACAATTGTATTTATTTAAATATCTCTTTTAGTTTTGAGATTTAAAAAACAATCGGTGTAATTTAAAAAGCAAAATAGATAATGAAGATGCGCTCAACGTCATTGAGGAAAGACCGTGAAAACGATGCACTGACTGACACAAATACAAATGAATGTCACTTGTTTTAGTCACTACTGTAATTTTTGTTACATTATATATCTTTTACAGCGAATAGCCAATCACTTACTTGGATATTTAAGTCTTATGCTTAACACAGACTACAGGTAGTTTCTAAGTAAAACTCTAAAATAAATTAAAAATCTATAAATTACATTTACGTAAATACGTAAATCTGTAGAAAATTTAAGTACAAAAAATCTGATATTTACATTTTAATTTCAATAAATTTATAATATACTTCATCTATCAATTATTTTGAGCATTTTTTATGTTCATTGAAATACTTAATATTAATTATTTGGAAATAATACTGTTGATGTGTATGTAACAATATTAGAAGGTATATTCCCATATTTAATAAATATATCAACACGAAAAGCTCACAGCTTGTTTCACAAAATATTTCCCTTGAATAACTTCATTTAATTAATATAAAATTTGTTTTGATAAAATTCACTTAAAAATATGCATTAGCTAAATATGTTCTGTACACGGAAATAACAATTTCCTAATTACAAAAACGTCTCCAAATATTCAATCTAAAAAATTAACGCTGAGTAGAGAGAGAGACAACAGCGTCCTGCTCGTCATGAATAATTCAGTCACCAGCTAATCACATTCTGCGCGACAGACACACGAGCGTGTCAAGCGACATCCTATGTTAGAATGGGCGTCACCGTTTTTCTATTAATCATCATTTAAACTGTCTCAGTGGTCGCTGGATGCTAATGTAATTACAACCTAATATACATCTCAATCCTTACGGGCGCATCTGGTGCTGGTGCATCTCGCCAGTCGATACGCTCTACGCTTCAAGCTTTTGCTCTTCGTTTGCACGAAGTCTACTGGAATTCAATTATTTCTAGGAAATATTAAAGACGAGATCAGGCCGCCCCTTGCATTAAAAGTTAATCAGGATGTTGCAAGCAGCGAAATGGGAAAGTCGATGTCTTTCAATTACTGCACTCTGTGAAATTCTCTGCTTGTTTTGGTGATTGGAATGTTAATTTAAACAGGAGCAGATAATTATGATTATTGAGTTGTTGGCTATTTAAGTACTTTGTAAATTGTTCCTTTTAGCTTTCTCATACCTAATCAATATGTACAACATTATCTTCTAAAAATTTAACTATATATTTCACGCACACTACTTGAAATATTTCTCGTTTCATCTCAAACAATCAAATCAAAAGAAATGCTTTCAGGGGAACCAGCATACTCAAATACGTCATTAACGGCAGCAAAATACTCTACTTATGAGTTGTTGAAAAAAGATGTATCCAATTTTAAATTTTGTATAACATCGGTAAGTGCATAAAAAATCCCCAGGAAGAGTACAAAATTTTTTAAGTCTTAACAGTCGAATGTAGTATAAATTGTTTTGAACAATAGAAAAAATATTAAATCAGATAAATAAGGATCAAGGGACAACCATATATTATTTGATTTTTCTCAATTTAATTTCCATCCTTTACCCATTCCTACAATCAGTCGTAAAGTTAAAGTTCTCGACTTTATAACCTTGATTTGTAACATTTTCACAACCCACTGCAAATTCAGCAAATTTATCTGAAAATGTCTAAAGTACAGAAAATTAATTTAAATGAGAAAAGAAAACTTAAATTAAGGTCTTGAAACGAAAAATTTAAAGTATCTCTCTTTAGAATAATTACTTAGAAATGCTTAACACTGACTAATAAAGTTAGTTAATTATAAATCACCCTTAATTTTGTATAAATACTAAAATCATGATATTTGTACTTTTCTATTACAAGACCGTATAGATAATTTAATAATTATAGGTAACATAAAAATGTAGAACAAAACTGATAACTCAATTTTTTAATAAATTATTTATAATATTTGAGAGTATTATAAAAGTATACACTCTAATATATTTAATATCATAACGTTTATTTTCGTATAAAATATTTATACTGTAAACAATAAAGTATGTAATAAAAATATGAATATCTCAAATGGAATTATGCCACCTATAAATTATATAAATAGGCATATAGAATAAAGCATTGTTTAATAAGTAATAAAATAGTGTGTTAAATAGTAAATCAACTCCCTAAGAGTTCACTGAAAATAGCTACACGTATTAGTAATTTCTTTTCAGTGAAAATTACATAGCTAGTACATACGAAATAAATATTATCAATAAATGGCTGATAATTTAAAACATCATTCTTATGTTACTAAAAAGTATTAACATAATCTCAGCAAGTCATGCAAACTCCCTAGTAACGGCGAAATACAAACTTTTAAATCCATCTACGTATTGAAATAGCCAATTCTATTACAACAATAACAATAAAACACAAATGTATTTTCACAAAGTGAAGCCAATCGTGTATGCAGGAAATCGATAGGAATATGTCATGTGATTACACTGCACTCGCATTAGACCGCTAGAGGCATAAAAAATTTAAATTCATGGAAGCCATTTCACTGCACAGTGGACGCAAATGGAAGAAGTATACAATCGGGAATATTTTCCGACTACTTGTAGTTTGTTTATCGACAAAAGACGTTAAGCTGGCAGCAGGAATGTTATTTAATATTTAAATGAGAATTGATAAAGTATTTAAATCCCTCCTCTTGTAACTAGAGTTATTAAAAATAATGAAACAAAGATAAGAACAGTGATTCAAATGCGACCCTGTCATGATTCAAATGCGACCCTGTCAAAAAGTAGCGAAAAAGGTAAAATTTTACTTAGGGAGGAAAGTATAGCCATATTTGTAGCAACTGAAAAACAATACACCCATACCTCGCTATACGGGCGCTTTTTACACGGCATTTCGCTATAACGGCTCTTTTCTATTAAGGCACGTTTTCGATTTGCGGCCTAAAATATTTCGCTATAACGGCAAAAAACTTTTTTCCCCATTGAATTTGTATGAATTTGAATTGATTCCTTATACGGCTTTTCGCTTTGCGGCCAAGTTTCGTGGAACGTATCTAGGCCGTAAAGCGAGGTATGGGTGTAGTATGATTTGACCATCGAGGTAACATTTGTCAAAAGAATTAATCTTATCTAAATTGCTAATTTATTTCTGAACATATTACTTTCTGACAGATAACCTATTGAAAAAATTATATATATACCTATTACCTCATGAAGAAATTGTGATTCTTCCCTCACGTACCTTATATCTCTCAACTTTGCCTCGAGATATCAAACGCCATCATCGGAAAGAAATATCTAAACTTCTTCCCTTGATAAACAAATATATTATTTTTCTACTCTTATTTCAAAAAGTATGCGCCTTCAGCTACAGGCGCGGTGGTCGAGCGTGTTAAGGCACATCTCTTAACATACTGTGACGTTACCCGAACCAAGGTTCGTCAGTTCGAATCCGCCTGTCGACAATGTGTGATTTGTCGTTAAATATAAAATACAGTTACATGTATTTATCACACTCGGGCGCTATAAGCTAGTCAGTTATACGCCTTAAATAATGTAGCATTCGACTACGAAAACTGGCAGTAGGTACGGCAGTGGAAAAACTGCGGCTCGGTGTGTCCGGTAGACCCAGGCCCAATATCGGGCTGTAGCGCCACAAATGATGATGCATCTTCAGCTATCATTTGACAACTGAAAGTTTATAGTTCCCGTGCAACAAGCATTTATATTACTTTTCCGCTTGCCTCCAATAGCATTAAGCGGGAAAGTAATATTTTTGCTCATTTTATTAGTCATCACTATGTATACGAAATCAAAACACAGCAAAAAATTTAAAATTATATTTTTCTACAATTCATGAACTAGATTTTTCGAATATTATTTAATGAACAATTGAAGACCAATGTTATTGGCAATAGGGCTCTTGAAAATGTTGTTGTTATATACATCTCTGATTGAAAGTATTAATTCAGACCTTAACTAGTTGTCGAACGTGCGTAGTTCTAGCTTCGGTATATAAAATTGTATCAAATTTTATTTTTTTATAAAGCAATTGGAGATAAAATATTGTGTGTACTTTATGTTTAATATACTCGTACTATTATTCGTACAACAATTTCTAAGCTCGAGCAGAAATGTGTCACTTTTCACTCTTGGTACATTAAAAACTAAAAAATACTGTAACATAATACTAACGCTACAAATACATTTGGAACGAGTGCATAATATATCAACATTTTAATGTTAAATCAAGAAATTTAAATATAAATAATATATTTAGATATAATATACTTTCTTGTTATCTGATATTTATTTATTTATGTTATGCTGTACAACAGGAACTTAATCCCAATTACAGTATAGGGTCCGCATTCACCGAGCCGCAGTGTGGTAGTTTATATAATTTTTAGCTTGAGTTAGATTCAAACTCGGGATCTCCGGATTCGAATTCCATATCGCTATTCACACCACAGTACTGACGGATATAAAAATTTTAAAAAAATAGTGAACAAAAGATATTTTTTTCTATTTCTCTATAGTTTTACTGCTAGGTGCTATGTATACGCATGAGGTGAGACTCTGAACAATTAAGTTTGGGTGGAGTTAGTCATTTTTCAAACTTATTCAAGCGAATAACCATAACAAATTTTGCTAAATTTGGTTTAATGCTATTTACATTTGCTAGAGTTCGAAAAAATACTGAAGTTACTATAGTTCAATAACTTCATGTTCCTCAATAGCTTCTAACGGAAATTTTCTGAAAATAAAATGTACAAGACGATCAAGAATTTCCTGATAACTTGTAATTTGTTGTATATCTATTTCATTATCAAAAGGCATAAGATGAATTAACGGTAAGGTGAAGAAGGGCAGTGAGGGGACGGTGGGATGATCATGTTGTTGTTTAAGAAATCTTAAAAGACTCTAGAACCGAATCAGCGGGGGATCGGCAAATTGAAAACATGATCTCATCTCCGCTTGCTCAAGAGACGGAACTCGTCGACATAGACGTGCTATTGCAGTGTTTCCCAATCGCTGGTTGAGAATTCGTGGAGATAGCCGATAGAAAACACAATTTTGCTATTAATTAAACATATATTTTGAATGAAAGATAGGTATATGTATGTTTGTGAAATTGAGAATGAGAGATTACGTGGACTACTTAGAAATAAATAGATGAATATGACTCAAGGTTTGTTACACGAACGAAATATTCCGAATGGAAGGTATAAATAAGTTTGTATGAATTACAATCAAAGAGAAAGATAAAATGAAAGTGATAAGATAAGAAGAATATTTGGCGAAGATTAATTGTAGAAAGAATCTAATGAATAAATATACAATGAATAAGTAGTTATTTCGTTACAAAAATCATATATAAATACTATTGTCCAGTAGAAGAATAGTATACTAAAGATCCTGCATTCGAATCCCACTCAAGCTAAAATTATATGAACTACCACACTGCGGCTCCATGTATCCCAACTCTGTACTGTATATCATAAATAAGTAAATATATCATCACGCCTTGTACCCATTACTGGGTGTGGCACTCTGCCTAAGCAGATCTCGGTAAGTGATATATTGTTTTCGCGTGAAGTGCGGTTACCAGCCGTCAAATCACGGCCTCCACAGATATTAGTGGAGGGGGAGCCACAAAGATAGATTTAAATTGGTTAAAATTGTTTGTCGGCTGTGTGGATCGAACCAGGGTTCTCAAGATCCACAGGCCGACTCGATACAACTGAGCCACCTACTGTGTAATTAGGATTAAGTACTTGTATAGTAGCATAAATAGAAATAAAAATCATCTGAAATATCGACATATTTGGCCCAATTACCTGTAGCTTTAATAAGAATTCCAAATAAATTTAGTTAGAATTTTAAGTAATTACTTAATAATTGATTAAATCAATTTGAATTATAAAGTAAACTTTTGGGATACCATCTGAATTTTAACCTGTGATCCATGAACTCCGGTTGCCATCTGATTTTATTCCAATTTTTCTCTCTTGTTTGGAATTGTGTAGGTCCTAACATCAAATTCCGTCAGTACTGTGGTGCGGATAACAATATGGAATTCGAATCCGGAGATCCCGAGTTCGAATCTCACTGAAGCTAAAAATTGTATGAACCATCACACTGCGGCTCGGTGAGTGCGGACCCTGTATTGTAATTGGGATTAAGTTCCTGTTGTACAGCGTAACATAAATAAATAAATTCTGGCGGTACCCTAATTTTTCTCTTTATAATTCAAGTATTCCCTAGATTTATAGTATAGAAACGGTTATAAGCACTATGCTTTCGATCCTTTAATTTGTAATCTTCGCATGATTCCACATTTTTCATTTTTTCAAACTTTTAGTATGAAATTATAACAGTTTCTTCATTTCTGTTTTGAAATGATTTCGAAGGTAATATAATCACAGGTTGTTAAACAACAGACAGATAAATATCATTGAGTATACCGTGTCTTACTAATGGTTTGTGTAATGCAAATTTAGATGTTATTAATTATGTTAACTATATGTATCATTTATCTTTTGTAAGGCTGAGGCTACTTTTCAACACTAAATAATTAAGTAGCATAAATAATTTATAGGTACTGTTGCATCAACTGAAGATGAATATGTTTATTATCAGTTTAGTAGGCATGGGTGATCTTTTAAATAATTGGAATAAACTGAAGACCTGTTAATGGATCGCGGATCGTAATTACAAAAAAAAAATCACCAATAATTTCTCAACAAATAGTTTTGAAGCACGATCTCCAAAACTAGAAGACATGTGCACTTGGGGACTTTACCATTGGATTCAACGTGTCAAAATAAATATGTTTGTAAATTTTCGTTACAAAATTCATACAAAAAATAATTTTAGAACAAACAGTCTGAAATTGGTCTTAAATTGATGAGTATCCCTTAAGAAATTAAAATAAGGCGGCAGGGCGGTGGGGTGCAAGTTGTGAAGAGGGCCGACACAGCGATCGCAGACGGCATTGGCAGGCAATCAGCGCTGGGGAGACAGCCGACGGACAGCCGCGGAATTCTAATACCCAGCCACCGTCGCCACCGCCGACGCTAGCAATC
The DNA here is from genome assembly GCA_947425015.1 of Pterostichus niger. NCBI lineage: Eukaryota > Metazoa > Arthropoda > Insecta > Coleoptera > Carabidae > Pterostichus > Pterostichus niger. Next base: position 33,106,272 of record OX380341.1, read on the forward strand.
ATGCCGCCCCCAAACTCACTACCAGCGAACTAACATTTCGACCGTACCCGTCTCGAACACTATCAAATTATATAAATTCCTGTAAGACTCCAATCCACATTCCAATATTTGTATATGAAATTTTTCATAAATAAATTTTATTCGATTAGCACCGGAATTAAAACCAGGAATCTTTTGCCATTTTTATCCAAAATATAGGTACAATGAATTCTAAAAACTAGTATACCAAAAATCCTAAAAAACTATATTCAAGTTCTTAATGCCAAGATTTTTCTTTATTAATTCCTTAAATTCGAAGAATTTATTTGTGAATTTATCCTGCAAATAATTCATGGCTTCAAAAAGTTTGAAAACCACCACTTTAAAATATAGGGATTCAAGGTTTACAAAAAGAAACTTTTTTTGTATTTAGATACATATTGTAGGAGTTCTTCAAAAAGAAAATAATTTTTTAGAAATATGTGAATGGCACAAATTATTTTAAAACTCATAAAATATGTAGTAAAAATGGAGTGTAGGATAATTATCACTTTTCGCAGTGTAAAAAGGTATAAAATTCAAATTATACCAATACGTTGAAACCAGAATCAATGATGATAAAATATTAAGACAAAAGTAACGAGTACTGAAATACTTTGTATCAATACGGCAGTACTGTGGTGTGGATAGCGTTACGGAATTCGAATCCGGAAATCCCGAGTTCAAATCGCACTCAAGCAAAAAATTATATGAACTTCCACACTGTGGTTGGGTGAATCCAGACCCCATACTGGAATTGGAATTAAGTTCCTGTTGTACAACGGCACATTTAAAAAAAGGAAATACTGGTATCGATATCCCTTTTCTGTCTTCATGTTATTAATAGTTGTTTAGAGTAATATATAACATTTTATTTTGTTTATAGAAAATATTATAGGTAACGGTAAATAACAAGACAATTACGTCATTTTTAAATCATAACAAAACAACAACAAACGAAATATGTTTTTTATAAATATTGTAAATGACTACAAGAAAATGAATTACGTAGGTCTTGTACCACAAAAAATTCAAAGGAAACCATTTCTATTGGTCGAATTGGAAATGTCCGAAATGAAAAGACGGACTCCCTGAATGAGTACTGGTGAAATTATCACGTAAAATGTTCTTCTTGGAATTGACTGCACTTAGTGTTTTTATTATACCTACTTCTAGAAAATTATAGCTACAGCAGTTTGGCAAAAAACAATGTAGAGACTACAATTTAGTTTTTTCCGCTATGCAGGATATGTGACATTAACACTTATGTTTTGAATTTATGAAATTGACGGTACGAGTAACTTAGAATTAAGCTTACATGGACAAAAAAGAAAATGCAAACGTCTAACAAAAATGATTATGATAGCTGCATCCTACAACAGAATCTTTCCCAATTAATCGGCATTTGTCCTCTATCAATTCCCTCCATATTCCATCATTCATCCCTCGTCCTCTGATAATTGAAAGCGCAGTATCACAAGGTATCAAGCACCCTTGGACTCATCACGTGCTCGTGATCCACCCTCGGCTGGCTGGACGCGGGTGATGAGTGACCACCGCACACATACCCTGGATCACCCGCACTACCCTCCTAGCCCTGACAGGGTGTCGTGTCGTGTCGCCGCTGATGTGGCGCTAATCCAGACACTTCAGCACCTGCGTCCGGCTACTGTGTTACCGGCACTGCCAGTCCCAGAGTGGATTAGTTGGATAGAGGAATGTGTGATTGTTTTTTGAGGGTTGGAGCGACTGTGGAGAGGGTCTGTTGAGTGGATATTATGTTATGAGGAAGAGAATTAAAAATAATGGAATTACACTAAATATTTTTCATATTTGTGGGGTAGGTGGCTCAGTTGTATTGAATGTGGATCTTGAGATCCCCACAGCCGACAAACAATTTTCATCAAATTAAATCTACCCCTGTAGCTTCCTCTCCACTAACATCTTTGGGGGGCGTGATGTGACGACTGTACATTAAAATGCATGTTTTAAAACATTCCTATTTATTCTGTACGAAAATAAATATATCTTTCCCATTCTCAGCTTTTTTGGTTTCACTCAAAACTCAACACATGTACAACTGTCAATCCTAACCCCGAACTCCTTCCTTCTTGAAAACAAAGCAAGACGAAAACAGGAAGAAGGAAGAAGACTCGCCGTCTCGTCAGTGCTTCGCGCTTCGTAGTTCGTACTCTGTATACAGATAACCGTGTTGACATAGCAATTATACGTCAGCGAACAAATGGAGTGCCGAGAACGAACGCGAACGCAACTCACTGCCTCCGCCGCCGCCGAATATACACGTCATGCGATGATGTACGAAATACATCACCACGGCCCCGCACACAGCACACACAGATCTAGGTAGGTGTTGCTTTGTGTTGTTGTGTTGTGTGTGCCGTGCAACGTGGGACGAGTCTGAATGAAGCGTGTAACGTGTGAATGTCTTGAGTTTTCGTAACGGTGTCTCACAGGTGATAAATTGATAATAAGTGAGATTTAATTAAATTTGTCTCCTTGCGGAATTATCTAATTTTGTTCTTTGGTTGTTTTGTAGAAGTTTGGTTGGGCCAGGGTCGGCCCAATCTAAACTTTGACCCTGTTAGTAGAGATTGTATATTCTTGATATTTAGTAATAATTTTTATTTCCCGCATACTATAATTTTACTGTTTTCAAGTTAATAATATATTATAACCAATACAGTAATAAGAACGCCTTCCAAACGTATTCGTAACTGCAGTATCATGTTAAAAATATATCATCATCACGCCTTTTTATACATTACTGGGTGTGGCACTCTGCCGTAAGCAGATCTCGGTAAGTGATATATTTTTTCGCGTGAAGTGCGGTTACCAGCCTTCAAATCACGGCCCCCAAAGATATTAGTGGAGGGGGAGCCACAGGGGTAGATTTAAATTGGTGAAAATTGTGTGTCGGCTGTGGGGATCGAACCAGGATTCTCAAGATCCACAGGCCGACTCGATACCACTGAGGCACCTACCCTATGTTAAAAATCATTTTGTAAAATCAAGTTAGTGGAGACCTGTATCATTCTTTGCTTGAATAATTGTTTTTAATAATTGGGGAGCTGCAATACTTTGTTAAATTTCCTTTTCCCACTACCATATATAAAAATAACAGTTTTTGTACAGTCACCTAGTTATCAAAATAAACAATATCATTCAACCGTGCGTTATCTATTGAGTGTACCCCGCCAAGTATTACTTAAGTGATTTAAAACATCTCCTTGAATTTATTACCTGAAAAATCTTAAAAGAGGTTCATGGATTGGAGGAAAGCTAAAGATATCAAATCATCATTTTCGGAATTATCAGAAAAGTTAAAACCGAATTCATTACTGGTTCAATATTCTATGCTGCGGAGCTTGAAATTAAGAGCATTTTTTAAGAGGTAATCAGTCGATTATAAAACGAAAAAATCCCAAACATAAATTCATAAAGAAAATGTCTAACATACATATGGTTGTGGGAAAAGTAGTGAACATATCTCGCTGAAAAGTGTCTATCGAATATTCGTGAACATTCCGCACTCGGCTAAAGCCTCGTGTGACAAGATTCTCACTCGTACGATATCTTTTACTTTCCATACTTATTATGTAATATAATGTTTACGACTCATTAGTAGTTGAATATCATTTTCCAAATTATTCGTTCTTATATTGCCGTATTAACTAAGGGACTAGCGCTTGGCATTTTAAAAAATTTTAATATTCGACCCATTTTGATCCGACTCAAATCAAGATTTGTTCTGATCCAAAATGCAATCCGACCTCCAGTCTAACATCTGCTCTGAAATCCTATCTGCCCCAATATGCCATCAGATCTGAACAATTTTTTTCCTAGTTATATATAAACAATTGATACCTAAAATGTATATTCCAAAAAAAAAATAACTTATAGATTAAACTAAATGAAATGAAATTGAATTATAAAAGAGGAAAATTAGGATACCGCCAGGATATCTGACAAACTAAGCTATGGTTGGCATGTCATTTAAATCTATATTTACTTAAAATACTAATTAAATTTAGAAAGACATTTTCTAAATACGTAACTTTTATGTAGCGTTATCATTACTATAAAATTGCAATTAAAGGAATTATTTTCAATCCCTTGCGTAGACGTAAAGATCTAGAATCTATATCATTAGGACATAATTTTATAAGTATATAAATATTTGGTGCTAGATATTAAGCAAATATTTGATTGTTAAATTGAATATTATATACTATAAGATATTACTTCATTACCAGAATAGCCAATAGTAAATTGGATTAAATCGAGATAAAATGCCTGCCTTAAGTAAAAAATCGTGCGTTAAAATTTCGATGACTTCAATCAAAAATATTATAGTACCTGGTTCAGATTCTACTATAAGCTGTGATGAGCTATGGGTCCCTATATTGTAAATGGGCCTAAGTTCTTGTTATGCAAAAAGACAAATAAGTAAATATACCAGCTGCTATAGTTTATAATAAAAAAAATATATCAAACTACAAATGCATTCATAGTTGTGCTCGTATTAATTTCTTTTTGATTTTGTGATTGCCTGACTACTTAAAAATCGAAAAGTGTGAACCCAACTGCACTCCACTGGGCCACGTGACATGACAGTGCGTGTAGCATGGCAGCGTGGCCGAAGGGTTCACGGCTCGGGCCGGAAATCAACTTCTGAATATATTCGTGATCCAATTTCCGGTTCGTGTACTTTCAGTGAACGCAGGTCGCAGGTATCCGAGCGGGCGTTGGCTATAGCTAGGCCGCCTCCCCGCACCTCTCACGATACCAACATGCTCTAGTATCAGTATAACGAGCGTTCATGCTGCTATTTTTAAAGTCGGTACAACACTTTTATTTTAATTACATGTTCGTGCAAACTACGAAGGTAATTAATTTCCTCGGCAAGGTTTAATAGATTTACGTACTTAGAGTTAATGTTTTGTTTTGTGGTAATGTTGGCAGGCGCCTACTTAAGGATATAACACACGATACGATTTTTTGCCATAAATGTATTCATATTTTCTTAAATTATGGAAATAATAATTTAACTGCTGTTAATATTTAAAACATCAGTTTTATTTACCTACACATTTAATGCATATGAATAATGCAAATCTCTATCAGAATGCCATATAGAACAATAAAAAAAAATATAAAATATCACAAATGACTATTTTCTACCGTATTAATATTTTAGATATAATTAATTTTATAAAATATACAAACCAATATCATTTACATTTTTTATTTTATTTCTATTTTTACGACGCAGAAGATATTAATTTCAATTACAGTACTGCGGACAACAGTAGAATCCAAACCAATTTGATACAATTGTATTTTTGGAGAGATATAAATAGACATAGTTTAATTGACCCCTAAAATCAAGGCCAAATTTTAGCAGAGGAGTGCTAGCTGTGCTCTCCACCTAAATCTGATGACACACATATACGAGGTGTGACAATAAAGTAATGAGATACGAAACAATCAAGAGTGTTATTGTCGGTTTTTAAACAATTGTTATTGACATTTGTTTACTTAGATAAAACGCCCAAGTTTCATAATGCTAGCTTCATTACTGTTTGTTCTGAAGTCATTTGAATTAACGATATTTAAATTTTGTGCCGGAAAATGTTGAATTTTAAAATTGAGCAACGAATTAATTTAAAACTTCTTGTAAATTTGAAATAGTCTGCTGCTGAATCATATTAAATATTAAAATCAGTTTATGGGGAAGATTGTTTGTCGCGCACCCGAATTAAAAGGGACATGTTTTCAGTCTGAGAAATCGACGGATCTTGAAGCAAGAAGATCTGCAGCCCTGTTGGGCAACGAATTAACTTGAAATTTCTTGTGTTACTGAATCATTATAAGTATTAAAGTTAGTTTAATACAGGCGCGGTGGCCGAGCGTGTTAAGGCACATCTCTTATCATACTGTGACGTCACCCGAACCAAGGTTCGTCAGTTCGAATCCGCCTGTCGACAATGTGTAATTTGTCGTAAAATATAAAATACAGTTACATGTATTTATCACACTCGGGCGCTATAAACTAGTCACTTATACGCCTTAAATAATGTAGCATTTGACTACGAAGACCGGCAGTACGGCAGTGTAAAAACTGCGGCTCGGTGTGCCCGATAGGCCCAGGCCCGATTTGGGCTGTAATGCCATCAGAAGAAAGTTAGTTTATGGAGAAGATTGTTTGTCGAGCTCTCGAGTAAAAAGCAATACTTTTCAATCTGAGAAAACGGCGGATCTTGAAGCAAGAAGATCTGCAGCCCTGTTTTTAACAGTGAAAGGCTCACATGCGACGATTAATGCAGCAGAAGAGTATATTGAAGAAGATAAAAGTAAAATTGTATATATTCCAAAAAAATATATGATTACTGCATCCAGCTCGACTGCAAAAAATATTATGACTGACAGTTTTGTTAAAAATGGTGGAGACAAATTAATGTCGGAAAATATCTACTCTTCCTATTTTTTTTCTGACAGTCAGAAATAAATATAATCTGAGAAGTACAAAAATTATAAACAAAATATAAAACTATAAATGAAATGTAAAAACTGGGTGTCTAACTAATAAGTAAATGTGGGTTGATAGAAAATATATTATGCTGGTGTAATAATGCAAATGAGATATGTAAACAAATTACATGACAACTAATTACCGACAAATAATAATTAGTTATCTTTACACACTGTCGATTTTTACTAATTATTTTAATTTATATATCTAATTTATAAAATTTGTCAGATATAATTATTATGTCAAAAGAGTTCAACTATATAATTTATACAGAAATTATTTTTTATCATTAAGAACATAATGCTTCAAGCAAGGTAAACATGATATTTTAATACAAGTTTATAAGTATGAAATTACGGATAATACTGAGTAACCTATTTAGAAAAATAACCTCACTTCTATATTAAAAAAAACCTAGTTAAATTAAATTAATGAACAGGTTTGATTCTATTGTTATCTTGCTGTTATAATTATTCTTTTGTTACATAAATATAGATATTAATTACAGCAATTAAATTAGGTACAGTGGCGATATATAGAGCAAGCCGCCATGTTTTTACTAAATTTAACATACTTACTTTAAATTTGTTATGTAGGTGGCTCAGTGGCATCGAATCGGAGTGTGGATTAGAGAACCCGAATTTGTTTCTCACAAACAATTTTAATCACGTTAAAAATTATCCCTGTACCTCCCACTAACATCTTTAGGGGCCGGGATTCACGCACATAAATATATCACTTACCAGGATCTGCTACGGGGAATTAAAGTCCCAGTAAAGATGATGGTATTTTTTGTTTGGTAAAAAAGTAATGTACATTCGATCAAAATGGCCGAGGGTTTGTCATCCATGTATTTATAGGTACAATTTTATATTAAATTACTTTTTTTTAATTTCAAATAGTATGCTTGTATTTATTAATTGCTATCCTTTCAATTCTGTCAACAAGGTTAAACAATGTAACTTGCAATTTAACATAAAAATATATCGTAAAATTCTACCAACACAAAGAAATAAAACACAATGACCACAAGACAGCATAAAACAGAGTTTCCTTCATCTCCCACGCATTTATAGAAACAACACAACACAATTCACGAATTCGGCATCGTCGTCGCCGCCGCCTCCACCGAGATGCTTATCGTTTCGCTTGAAACAATCGAGCATCACGATCCGCCGAGCGCTCGAACGCCAGTAGGCCGCGGCCAACTCACAGCACCAGGGTACGAAGCTGCGGACTTGAAATTGATTGCTTACATCAAAAAGAAATGTGATGCAACACACACCAACGAACGTTTACACAGAAATAAAACTTTGGGAAGTTCCATCAATCTGACGGGGAATTATTCACCTAAGAAGCTTTCACGTGTTTTTCAAGATGAACTTTGATGTTGTGATGTTGGAGTCGCAATAAAAACAATGGATTTTTATCGAACAATTTGTCTGGGAATGGTTCACAGATTATAAAAACTGGTATTATATAACAAGTTTAATTTGTTCATGTTACCTGCATTGTCAGTATTGGTCAATAAAAGAACTGCAATATTTTAAGTAAGCAAGCTGAAAATAGACATGTTTTAAATTTTGCTCAAGCCTCATTTGCTTGTACTGTTTTGGCTGCCAAAGAAAGAGCTTAATTATCTTTAATATATCCATAATTGGGTAGAAATCTATAGTAATGGATCTCAAAAATTGATTCCATGAACAATTTTACATCAATTTAGAAAAGAATCTTTAAATTGCGAGCAGTAGAACGATTTTAACAGCAATTTTATTTATAGGCATTTTTTATACGTTTTTTCGAATGGGATTCGAACTGGAGATAATCGGATTCGTTTTTAGCTCTCTTCAACAAATAAAATACAAGGAAGGAGATTTTTGCATATTTGTACGAATTTTTACATTTTGATTTATTATCTTTTTTATAGAAAGTTATGTATTTTTTATATCTACGTAAAAAGTTGCCCCGAATTTATTTTTGTAGTCTCTTCTCGTTTTTTTAACTATTTTAAAAAATAAATTCAATTACGAATAAAAAGATTTAGTTATTTTTATTTAAAATAGAAACCTAGAATTTATTTCATATCGACATAAAATTTGCCGTAAAATCGATTTTTCAGATCTCTAGTACTGCATTTCTTTTAATTATTGAGTTATTTCAAAAATAAACTTTCCAACTTCAAACGCAAAAATACGGTCTTGACGTAAGTATAACGTGGCAGAAATGTGACATCAATTTGTCAAATTTTTCATTTTAATTCTGAAATTACATGTATGTTTTATTTTAAGGTAATATACCTGTCTTTCGCCAGGTGAAAACTTATTTATGTTAATAATTAATTTATATACGACCCAATTCTAAAAACAGGAAATGGTTCATTATTATCAAATATTAAATTTTCACCAAAACTTTAACAGAAAATATGAATTTTAACGATTTCTTACTGGGTTCATTCCTGTCTTTTACATAAATTAATTGTTTGGATAAAATCAATTTATTTGCAATAGAAAAATTCACAAGACGCCAAGATTTAATCCCGGAACCGGAATCATATTTTAATCTCTAATGCAACCATCCTTCTTACGAATGCTCATTTATTTGAATAATTTAACAAACAGATTTCTACTGAACAAAATTCTTTAAAAATACACATGTATAACTATTATGAGATGTGAAATAGCAAAATGTATGATTAATTTTTGCTCTCTTTGAAATGGCAACAACTTAATTACATATAAACATAATTACACTCCTTACTATTACCTTGATGCAACTAGAATAAACATGGTCTTTATACAAATGTAACGTTAACTATGGACTACGGCATCGTAATTCTTTAATGTTCATAATTATACAATAACATATAATTAATAAAAGCTTAGTTCTGCATACTTCACTGAATTTAAATACTACAGAATGATTTCTTTTACGCTTCTTTCTAATGAAGTCTTTCGTACATTTAAAAATATTTTTTTGTGTGCAGATCAGCAGCAGCAATGTGCCACCCCCACAAAAGGCTCATCAAGAGTTGAACTCATGAGTTGTGAGTCGTGGTTGAGGCAGCTCGAACTCGGCAGTTGTTTACTACGCTGACTGCGCAGCCCGCGTCCGCGTGGACACAGAGGAAAACAAATTAAATCTCCCCATGTTTATTATCAGGAATGAAGCATTTTTCTCACGGCGCGAGCGAACTACGAACGGCAAATTCATAGAACTCACCATAGAGAATGCGAACTATGTACAGTGGAGCTTCAATTTTCAACACAATAAGGAAGGAACTTATATACATTAAATTATCTCATTTTCTAAAGAAAATAAGTGGGTCAATTGCTGTTTTCTTGAGAAATATTGTAACTATAAATAGCAATTATAAAATTATTTACCTGTTTTACATTTCCCCAAATAATAATTTAACATTATGTACATCGATTTCAACTGAAGTAATAGTGATTCAAAGCTCATATTTAATAATTAAAATTAACTTTAAAGTTACAAAATTCTTTGTTTTGCATATTGATCATGAAAGTCAACTTTTTTACGAAAAATAGTTTAGAAAGAGACACATTCATCAACTATTTTAATAAATAAATAAATATATCATTACGCCTTTTACCCATTACTAAGTGTGGCACTCTGCCAGAGCAGATCTCGGTAAGTGATATATTTCTTCGCGTGAAGTGCGGTTACCAGCCGTCAAATCACGGCCTTCAAAGATGTTAGCGGAGGGGAAGCCACAGGGGAAGATTTAAATTGGTGAAAATTGTTTGTCGCTTGTGGGGATCGAACCAGGGTTCTCAAGATCCACAGTTTACCAAAAATGAATAACACATCGAAAATATAATTAATTACACAAACATACATAACATCATGCGATATTAAATCAAACATCTACAGTACATTCTACTCATCAGATTTATCAAAGAATCAGTCTTCATCAAACATTCCCATCTTGATACATTATCCTCACTTTAACCACGTGATGTGCCTGACACTCTAAATCTTTCGTCACGCAACAAATCTTCAATTACATCCATCCATTCGTTCCTATACACCTGTTTCATAAATTATATTGTTTTATTTATTATATTCTTCTTCTGATGGCACTACAGTCCAAATCGGGTCTAGGCCGACCGGACACACCGAGCCGCAGTGTTTTTACACTGCCGTACTGCCGGTTTTCGTAGTCGAATGCTACATTATTTAAGGCGTATAAGTGACTAGCTTATAGCGCCCGAGTGTGATAAATACATGTAACTGTATTTTTATATTTTACGACAAATCACACATTGTCGACAGGCGGATTCGAACTGACGAACCTTGGTTCGGGTGACGTCACAGTATGTTAAGAGATGTGCCTTAACACGCTCGGCCACTGCGCCTGTATTTATTATATTATTATTCTAAAAATATATATTTAAAATATAAGAGGACGTTAATTCTCTGACTCGATGGACCCTACACATGTTTAGCGTGTCAAAATATGGAATTATATACAAATATTTAATTTTAAAGCAGGTACGTGAACTACATGAGCTATATAAATTATTTAATATAATTTCGTGCTTTTTAAATAGTTGATTAAAAAATATTCAAAACTGGCGTTTCGAAGATTGTTCTCGTTGCATTCATTTCTATGGTGTTGGGTTCGTCACGGCGTGGTTCGCTTGGCTCGGCGCGGCGCAGCCGCCAGCAGCCCCGATCTGTATTTAGGCTGATGCTGTTGCCGGCTGTGCGCGGACTTTGATTAATGATTGCACGGACCGTTCGTTCCTGACCGTGGCGCGCGGTGGAGCTTTAGACGTACCCCGTCTCACTCGGTACCCCCTTACACCCTGTAACCCCTCTACCCATCCAGTAGCTCCTTGTTACTCACTCTTCAGCCCTTACCAAACTTCCCATCGCCGCATCGCGAAAGAACCTACACATGCACCAGAAATGCACACGGAAAGTTTTGACAGAATGTTCAAAGAAATATCCCGGTGTCAGTGTCAATCTGCAGTTTGCTATTTGCACAAGAACTTACACAAAATGTTTCAGGCAGAGATTAGGTATAGATTGTTGTTACAGAATTTGTATTTGAAAAGTATACCTAAATAATTCTAGGATTTAAGCTATACTTATACCATTTCAATGAATGAAACTATTTGAGATAACAATTCTGTATTGCTCTAAATGTCTAAATGAAAAATATTAATTTTAAAGGGGATTAGACGACTGAAAAACTAAAAGCCACAGTTACCAGTAAATAGTTTGTTATTCAGCAAGATCTACAAATTTCAAGCTACTAATAGATACAGTGAAATAACCATACAGAATGTCCTAACTTCCTTGGATCACTATTTCCAACTTATAAATTATAAGAGATATACGTTCGGCTCAATTACTTTTGCTGCATACCTGGGATGGTCATGTATGTAATATTTGTGTATTGACAAAATAACGAAAATTTTATTTTGAACTATCTCTTTATTATCAAATTATTTCCATATTATTGCAGGTCTATTAAGAAATAATATATCGCACATTTTCTATTATTAAAACTTTTAAATTTTTAAAAAAATGTTTCACCTAAAAATTATGGCAAAGTAAGTCTTCTTCACTTCTTTTTGATATACTTTCTTCTAATACTAAATTGGAAACCTATCGTGGACGTTGCCAAAATATTTATTTATTTATTGGTAACTTAAACCCAATTATAGTAAAGCAGGCCTACAGCTTATATAATCTATTTATAAACTAGGCGGAGCATTTTCATATCTTAGTTTTAAAATATAAGCTGACACGCAGCCTGTTTTACATCAAAACAAAACTGTATAGTCTAGAGTTTTGTCTACGCGTTATGCATTTATAAGCTTAAATTTAAGAACTCAGAATTGAAAATGCACCGCCTATTTAAAAAATTAACTATAGTGGAATGAAAACGGCACAGATTTAATAATATTTCTTATATAAGTATATGTCAGCAAAATTTGAGTTTACAACAAATGCTGGTTAATAAATACACACAAATTTTTCTCTCGGTTTTATCCACTTGGTTACGATATCCTGTATTTTACTAAGTTATGCATAAAATTTGTATGCAAACATTAGAATGAAAATCAGAAAATTGTATTTTTGAAATTTCGCAAATATATTTACTGCTAAAAATATGTCTCCTACTGACCTACAATCCGAACAATATGACAAATTACCCTTTAACAACCCGTATCCAAACTTAAGTTTAAAATCAGGTAAAACTCCCAACGGGTCCAACCCATTCAATTTGCATTGTGGGTCAACTCAAACCCAGCACATAACGACGCGGCAATGCTTCTATCGTTAGCAGAATCTTGTCGTTTTTACGGCATCATATCTCAACCCTGTCACAGGAGTCGGTCAGTCACAAGTCCATCGCCATTCTTCAGCCACACGACTCATAAATTACCCGTGTAGAGGCTTTATGCACGCTGGACGCAGGATGCTAGTCATTGCACTGCTGCTACTGCTGCTGATGCTGATGGTTATGTAGGTCAACGAAATGCAGTTGCTCTGGTTGTTGTTTGCCATTGAACAATCTTCAGACCGTGAATTGGTTGGTTGGTACTGACAATGAAGTTTTTCTATGGTAAGTATTGTTATTTTAGAGTTACTAATAATTTGTTACTTGTAGATTAATAAACAGCTTCTTGTTTTAGTTATTTTGAACGAGTATTTAATTATTGTGGAAGCAAATTTAGGTTGATTTAATGCATTTACAAGTAATGATTTAAAAGCGATAACCTTAGTGGTAAATTACCGATAACGATATAATTCTTTGTTACTTTTGTTTCTTTTAAATAAACCAGAAAGAAATATTTTCAAACTAAATAAATAAATAAATATATCATCACGCCTTTTACCCATTACTGGGTGTGGCACCCTGCCTAAGCAGATCTCGGTAAGTGATATATTTCTTCGCGTGAAATGCGGTTACCAGCCGTCAAATCACGGCCCTCAAAGATATTAGTGGAGAGGGAGCCACAGGAGTAAATTTAATTTGGTGAAAATTGTTTGTCGGTTGTGGGGATCGAACCAGGGTTCTCAAGATCCACAGGCCGACTCGATACCATTGAGCCACCTACCCCATATATTTTCAAACTATTTTCACCAAATTAAATTTACTCCTGTGGCTCCTCCTCCACTGACGTGGAGCCCTATTTTAACGACTGATAATCTCACTTCATGCGAAGAAATATATCACTTACCGAAATCTGCTACGACAGAGTACCACACCCAGTAATGAGGCGTGATGATATATTTATTTATTTTATTAAAAATGAAATTAGTATTCAAATTTTCATTATTAAAAATTTGTTCATTAGACCGAATTAAACCAAAATTTTAGATTATTATGGTTACGTATTTGCTATACTGGTTTCAATTTCCTCCACACGAAATATAAATAGAAATAGCGTTCAAAATAAATTTGTCATCATTTTCATAATCATTACAGTTTTTGAACATATCAACGTAGAAGTAATTCAGCTCCTCAACAATGAAAAGAAGGTTCAAGAGGAAGAAGCCATTCGAGTTAGTGATTATTTAATAGACAAGGACTAAGTAAGAACTAAGAGAAAAAAATAATGGTTGGCCTGATAAGACTAGTTTTAATATGACAAACGTTGAAACATTGTAATACTGTAACGTTTATGAATAAATAAAATATAATTCATAGTTGCACAGCTGCAGATTTTAGCGACATCGACGAATGCTTATTTATTTATTTATGTTACTCTGTACAACAGAAATTTAATCCCAATTACAGTACAGGGGGTCCGTACTCACCGAGCCGCAGTGTGGTAGTTCATATAATTTTTAGCTTGAGTGAGATTCGAATTCGGGATCACCGGATTCGAATTCCATATTGCTATCCACACCACCGTACTGACGGACTTATTGACGATAATTAATAGGTATTAAATTTTAGCTTTTTGTCAAAGAATACCTGCATCAATTACACAAATAAAATTGCAAATTATTTATATAAATGCAAAGTTAATACGGCGAATCTAATATTTATAATTCTTTAAAAAAAAATTCATGAACCATTAAAAATGACTACACATACTCACACATACACACACACATCTTTCAAGAATCTCAATTAAGCAACAAGGTCACGTTTTGTAAAGAAGAATGAAGCAAGAATGCAATGCTCGGTGATGGTATGTTTGCGGCGGGTGTGAAGATCAGGTGTGCACAACGCCGCCAGCGCCACGCGGCTAATTAAACTGTAATTAATAACGCGGGGGTGGCGGCGGCGGGGACTGGGTGATGGACTGTAGCAGTGCGTTCTGCGGACCTCGTCATGTCCTGTATGTGAATGCTGCGACAATGTGGTAGACATACGAAGGAAGAATCATGCCGAAGTCAGTAATGGTGAAATGTACTTTTTTGTATTATTAGATACATAATCAAAAGTAATTCAAAAAATGAAAAAAAGTTAATAATAACTTATGAGCTAATAATAAAATTAAGGTTGTTTCTTCTTTTACAAAATTATATAAATATATCATCACGCCTTCCACCCATTCTTGGGTGTGGCACTCTGCCTAAGCAGATCTCGGTAAGTGATATATTTTTTCGCGTGAAGTGCGGTTACCAGCCGTCAAATCACGGCCCCCAAAGATATTAATGGAAGGAGAGCCACAGGGGTAGATTTAAATTGGTGAAAATTGTTTGTCGACTGTGGGGATCGAATCAGGGTTCTCAAGATTCACAGGCCGACTCGATACCACTGAGATACCTACCCCATAATTATTACAAAATTATAAATATAGATAAATATATCATCACGTCTTTTACCAATTATTGGGTGTGGTTATACGAGACAAGAAAGTGCTCCAATTAAACGACATTTCTCAAATAAGCAAATCAAAGTTTCATTATGTTTTCGTTTTGTTTCTATTCTTAAGTTTGTTATAGATATGCGGTTGCACCAATTAACCGAATCGACTGTATTTTTTATTAAAATTAAATAAAATTTATTTTTGTGTCATTTTTTGTTTCAATAAATAATCGTAATAAATGCTTTTGGAGCGTCTCTTTGGATTTCCAGTTTACTTCCCTTTTAGGAAATTCGCACCCCTCTCACCGAGGCATATCCTACAGGTTGAGAAACACTGGTTTATACAGTTAAAATGGAATTATATATTAGTATTAATCAGATTTATGATTTTTTACCATAGATTATACAAATTATTTTTAAATAATAACATCAGAATATTGTTCCCGACAGAGTATAAAATATAGTCAATGGCCAAAATTCCAAATGCATAAATTTGTGGCGAAACTCACCTCGGTCGCTTTTCTAAGAAACATATCCTAAGACTACATACTCCACATACACACACGTCATTCTATATGTTTTTATCAAAATTTATATGATTATTGGTACTATTCTGTAATTTTCTATAACGCTACAGTTATGTAAATTTGAACAAAAGTGCATAAATTTTTATTGACAAATACATATAATGCCAATTGACAATCAAATATGATGCGGTTTTGTTCAGATTTATAGATATGTAGCGTTATAGAAAATTACAGAATAATAATAATAATAATAATAATAATACTTGATTGATTCGAGATCAAATTAGCGAGGTTCAGCAAACAGCTGATCTTCCACCCAGCTATACAAAATAATACAAAACACTTAAACATAGTAATTAAAGTAATTAAAAACTGTTGACAGTTATTAGAACAGAATAAAAAAAGAAACAAATATACATGAAAGTAAATATAAGTAGGTTTCATAATACAGAATAATTAAAGATACAAAAAAAAAACTAAATAGCAGCATTAATATCTGAATTTCATTCTTTACCTGTGAAATAGGCAAAATATCTTAATATCTATTAATCCAACATCCATCAACAAACGTAAATTGTAAACAGAATTCAAATGTCTCACATGCTTTGTTTCATATCATCCCGTTCTCTCGTTGAGGTAAACAACTCCTCCACTTATCCGCTTATATCTTCCCGAGGCGCGAGGCTCCGCGACACCGCGACAGGTATATGCTAAGCGGACGATGTGTTCGAGTTAGTAAGGTGCGGGTGCGATTAACGGCGCATGCAGACAGAAGACAGCGACGATGCTCGGCGGCTCGACGCCCTGTTTCGAGGGTTGTACGCGGCGGTGGAGCAACGGTATAATCCGAACGCGTGGCTGTCACTGTCACGTCAAGCGACGCATATCGCGACACGACGAACCGGAGGGGAGATGAGGACAGTGGCGCGGTGACCAAATTTATTACAAGTAACAAACATAACTATAAAATATGTTAGAATTTTTGAAAAATCATGAGCATTCGCCGGGATTTGAACCCAGAACCTTTCACTCGCTAGGTGACTGCTCTACCACTTGAGCTACAAATACTCATAATATTCATGAAAGGTTCTGGGTTCAAATCCCGGCGAATGCTCATGATTTTTCAAAAATTCTAACATATTTACTAGACAGACAGAGATGTCGAATATATACTTCTTAATAACTATGAAAGTTTTTCCTGAGACCATAGTCAAATTTAAAGAAACGAATTATAAAATAATAAATTGTTAAACCACAACGTGAATATAGGTTTAAAATATTGAACTCTAATTTATTATACATTAAACATTTTACACTAAGCCAATATCCAATATTTGCTACCTATAAATTATAAAATAAATAAATAAAATACACTGCTCAAAATTGTACAGGGATTCAATTAAAACTATAAATTATATTCAAATATTTCTAAGAAAAATAATATATTAGGTATTCTTACAAATATTTGAATATAATTTACGGATTATAAATATTACGTGGTTTCATTTGAGGTTAGTTTACAAATGCAACTTTGTATCTTTCTCGAACTACTTGCCACTAGTACGTCACAGTGACGTCACATATTCCTCTTACAAATTTTTAATATTTTTTTCCTCATAAAATATAAATAGTCATAAATAGATTTTTAAAAATACTGGACTTTTAATTTTGAAAACGTATATTTGGTCACAGACCCCATTGTCCTATTTTTTTAAAGTATTGACTAGTCTAGAAGTCTTTAATGGGAGGCTTTATTGAAAGCATTTGAAACCAGTCAGTACCAATAATTTTATCCGCCCCCTCCCCTTCGTGATTTTGACACTTGTCAACTTGTGAAATGATGCAATATGCAAATGCAAAATTACTGAAAAATTAAAGTTAATAACTTTTTTTAACAGTATCCAAATATGTACACTGTCAATTTCAAAATATGCTGTACCCGAACATTTCTGCATCTATAAAATTTGGTCATGAAAGTTCATATTAATTCTAAAATAGAAAATTAAGGCTTGGTTCCATTTTTCTAAACAATTACATCTATGTAAGTGTAATAAATGATTTCGCACACGTAATTAGAAATGGATAAATATTTCAACCAAAATTTTTCCATGCACAAATATTGAAATCATAATACAATACGCTATAACGTTTTTAGTTTTAAAAATACAAATTCTTTTGCATTTGGGGCATTCTGTACACTTCTTTTTATAATAAATAACAAATATTATTTTAGTTAGTTACCCAAAGCCCAAAGAAAAGACAATGAACCAATAGTTTTCAGGCTTAAAAGCCTACACCAAAGAACAGATTAAATTGTATGTAAATGAATATTTAAGAACATGTATTGCGAAGAGATTTAGTAAATTTATGAATTTCTTGCCCCTATGAAAATATTCGCCGTCGACGTTGATGGCCGGCCGCCCCCGACCCGAACCCTATCAGCACGCACAGTCTCATTATCCGGGCGGCGTATGCGGCCCACCATCTGATTCTCTCGATAAAATATTAACGTAATTTTTCATTTCGCCAGAGTCAGACTAGTTCTTTGTGTTGTCAAGTTTTGACGTTCAACTCGATATTAAAGGAGAGGCGAACGAAACGCAACGCAACGCAAACGCGATTCTGATGCGCGGATGTTAAGTTCCCCTGCGCCCCCTACCAAGACTCGCTCCCCCTGGAAATGTACGGAACAGACGAACAACGACGAGAAGAAATATTGAAAATTAAGAGAAATGTTGGAACTGACGGATTTCATGTTAAATGAAATATTAGATATGAAGCGAGTTTATAATTGAGTTCGAGAAATTCAAAGTTTTGCGAAATGTTTCTTTCGTATATTTGATTTGCTACGCGGAGAAACATTGTACGGATAAGAAAATTAAATAAAGTTTTTAACTGACAGAGTAATTACGATGACATTTTCAGAACTTGCCTACTTTCTTATTTGCATTTTAAATCTGCCAGCAGATTACATCGCTTTTCCGTTATGCACGTTTATGTCAAATTGACGTAATACGTAAAGGTACATTAACTTAACTATAACTACATAATCACTACTAAAAAATAATTTCTTCTAGGCTATAAGAGTAAAATAGTAACAGTGGCATATTTTACCTACTTTTTATTCAGTAGACGGTGAATTATGTTTTAACATCATTGGGATTTCGAAATTCGTAAGAGATATAAAATTAAATTGCTAAAACAATACCATTTTCAGAGACGATTATTTTATTTTTTACTTGTATATATTATTTATTGTTTATTGCTATGATATGAAGTGTAAACATCTCCATAAGGACCGGAGCATTATGTCTCCGATTATAACTTCCAGTCATAATGCTCGTTCCATTCACACAACGCCACAGTTGATTATATTGTGATACTCATTACTATAATCTTAATTATTATAAATTAAAAGTCATTCTACAAATTCTAGAGAAAACAAAAGCTATTTATGTATCAAATAGTAAAACGTGGTCATTATTATCACTTAGGGTGATATTGTTCGTCGAGGCGTAACCGAGAAGAACAACATGCCGTGTGATAAAAAAATACATTTTACCACGTGTTTCGAAAAAGATTTTTTCTAATTCAGATGTAAGTTTTAAATAATAATAGAGTTATACGTTTCTCTTTGACATATGGGTTCTTATTTTGAAAAGACAAGCGTTGCTATGAAGAATCAGATGTTGTTATTTAAATAATTGACTTTGTTTTCATTTAACAAATATTAACTGTCAGTTTTAAGTAGTTTTGTGCTAGAAAATGAGTGACTCTGAATATTCTATGCAATCTGACAGAAAGCAGTTATTTTAAATTTATTGCAAACAAAATCAGAGAGCCTGTACGAGGTAGCGTATAAAAACTTCCAAAATTGGTGTATTAGAAAAAATTCTTCTTGCCTATTTTTCGGGGAAAACGAAAATGCTAACATCTTCAACTATATGGAGCAATACTCTATGTTGCGAACTACCATACTTATAAATGAGAATCTGGATATAAGCAAATTTACAAATTTAATTGCTCATTTGTAGGGATACCGTCCAAAACAAATTTAAAATCTCAACCAAAGATATTAAAAGATATTTAAAGGATACAGACGATGAGATTTCTTTGCCGTTAAATTTATTTAATACAAAATGTTTAGTTGATGTTTCATAAAACGTTTAATTTATTTTTATAGTTTATTTTTATAATTGTAATTGCTGGAGAATGTCGGAAGAACGAATTAATTACATGCGTCTACTGAAGATGTTCAAAATTTAGATACTTTCTTTAAAACCAGTACCCGAAATACAAAAACTAATATCCAGAGAATATTTACTATATGTGAAGCAATTAATTTAAAAATTGTACCATTCAATTTTTCAACAAATAAATTGGTTTTCCTGATTTTATAATTTGTATCCTACTAATAAATTATAAATGATACTTTTTATTACTAGTGATAAAATACCGACTTTTTAAAATCATTTGTCACAACTAAAATGACATTTGCCATTTCTTAATTAAATTGTAAAAAATAATTTGTGCACTATGGACGTTATTAGATGGAAATGTCTTCGGCTGAGATTCATCCACCGGGATGAATATCGTTGTCCCTTTGTGCATTATCATCTACATAACGCCCTTGCTGCATAAATTCAAGAATATAACCGATGTGTAAATGTAAGCATAGTTCTAATAAAGATAACAGATGCAATTATACAACTATTAATATTTAAAAGTGCCTTCAGCACATATACATGTCGTCCTTAGAGCCAGATCTACGATCAGTGGTCAGCAGGCACCCTGCTCTGGTGGTGGGCCATGACTGAGACGCGAGATTATCGATATTTAAATGAGGTGTTCACGTTGAGGCTCTGGGTGCACGGCGTGTGTAGCGCGATGCGACAGGACAGGACCACCTGGTGCGGCGGCTGCTGTGACACATGCACGAGGTGTCCTGTCTGTCCCCTGCCTCCCTACACACACCCACATGCCGGCCAGTATCGGAACCTATCAATTTATAAATCATATTTCATTGATATGCGGTTGCCAAGGAGTTCAGAGAATTTATAGTTTCTTTAAAGTAAATATTTAAATAATTTGATTTTATTATTTGGAATAATTTAGTTGCAAGCTATTTTAAATTTTAAATTGAAATGTGAAAAATTCAATATATGAAGATATGAATAATATTTTTAAAATATGAAAAAAGAAGATCCAAAGGAACACATTCACTAAATCAAGTGACAAATAAAATAAATATATCATCATATCTTTTTTGAGATTCAATTATGAGAACTATTTTTATATTATGATTTTAATCATTTTTGTTCTTCACATGTTTTAGAACTACATAACGATTATTAAAATGTTACAATTTATATTTTATTTAATATGGGGTAGGTGGCTCAGTGGTATCGAGTCGGCCTGTAGATCTAGAGAACCCTGGTTCGATCTCCACTGCCGACAAACAATTGTGGCTCCCCCACCACTAATATCTTTGGGGGCCGTGATTTGTCGGCTGGTAACCGCATTTCACGCGAAAAAATATATTACTTACCGAGATCTGCTTAGGCAGAGTGCCACACCCAGTAATGGGTAAAAGGCGTGATGATATATTTATTACATTTAAAGTAAATATTTTTTAAAGTTAATATTTAAATAATTTGATTTGATTTATAATTTCTTATTTGGAATAATTTTGTTGCAAGCTATTTTTAAATTTTAAATTGAAATGCGAAAAATTAAATATATGAAGATATGAATAATATTTTTAAAAAATAAAAAGAAGATCGAAAGAAACACATTCATTAAATTAATTGACAAAATATATATATCATCATATCTTTTTTGGCAGTCAATTATGAGGACTATTTTTATATTATTATTTTAATCATTTTTATCACAGTCACATGTTTTAGAAATACATAACGATTATTCAAATGTTACAATTTATAACAAATAAACCAACAATAATGTCGAAAAATGTTTTAAATCAAATTAAGGTCCACCTTTTTTATGATAAACGCTAGGTACCTTCAAAAGACTTATCAATAAAGTTGTAGCACCACTGGTTATACATATATGTGCAGCCAATTAAGGACATTTTTTCTTATAAGTTAAAATATAAACTCAATTCAAAATTCCACCGCGTTTTAAATTATATTTGTTTCTAGACAAATCGACAGACTAGCTTCTTTTGAACTATGTTTTTTGGGGTCACTAGGGTATAAAACCTAAATATTCATTAAAATCTCGAGATCAAGAAAAATCAGGATCAGAACCCTTTCTCTATTATGTAAGACGGGAAAGTAAAAATGAGGAATTGAGATAAATACTGTAGAAAGAAAGGAGCCTGAAAGAAATACAATTGGTGTATGATGAATGTGAAATTGAGAAGAATGTTATTAGAAGAAAATCTCGTGGTCAAGAAAAATCACCATCTCAACCCTTTCTCTATTATATAAGACGGGAAAGTAAACATGAGGAATTGAGATGAATACTGTGGAAAGAAAGGAGCCTGCCAGGAACACAATTGGTGTATGATGAATGTGAAATTCAGAAGAATGTTATTAGGAGAAAATCTCGAGATCAATAAAAATCAGCATCACAACCCTTTCTCTATTATATAAGATGGGAAAGAATTAAGATAAATACTGTAGAAACAAAGGAGCCTGAAAGGAATACAATTGGTGTATGATGAATGTGAAATTGAGAAGAATGTTATTAGAAGAAAATCTTGAGATCAAGAAATATCAGCATCACAATCCTTTCTCTATTATATAAGATGGGAAAGTAAAAATGAGGAATTGAGATTAATACTGTGGAAAGAAAGGAGCCTGTCAGGAATGCAATTGGTGTATGATGAATGTGAAATTGAGATACATGTTTATTAGAAGAAAATCTCGTGGTCAAGAAAAATCACCATCTCAACCCTTTCTCTATTATATAAGACGGGAAAGTAAACATGAGGAATTGAGATGAATACTGTGGAAAGAAAGGAGTCTGCCAGGAATACAATTGGTTTATGATGTATGTGAAATTGAGAAGAATCTTATTAGAAGAAAATCTCGAGATCAAGAGAAATCAGCATCACAATCCTTTCTCTATTATATAAGATAGGAAAGTAAAAATGAGGAATTGAGATGAATATTGTGGAAAGAAAGGAGTCTGCCAGGAACACAATTGGTGTATGATTAATGGGAAATTGAGAAGAATGTTATTAGAAGATTTAGTGAAAGTAAGTTGAGATGGTTTAGATATGAGGAAAGATTAGTAAAACAAGTGTATGTTGGTGAAATTTAGGGTGAGTGATAGCATAAGTGACCTAGGAATGTTAAGTGAACGAAAAATTTTGCAATTTTGAAAAAAATACTTTTTAAAATACGCCCCTGTACCCATACAAATACCACCACACATCTGACAACATATACTCACACGCACACGACAGCACGTAAAAACGCGTGACAGTTACACGCGAACCGGACAGAAGGTGTGACAAGGAGAGGTGTCACCTCGCACGGTTCGTGGAACCGTGAGCTTTGCGTCACATTGGCGCGAAACAACCGCCGTCGAAATGTTCATTTGGTCCGGGAATAAATCATAACCACACTGTACTGCGCGACTTGTTGACGGTGACACAATCATGTTTATTTTTTAACAACTTGAGTGAATTCATAAGTAGACAATTTTTATCTGAATTTTGTTTTTTATGGAGAAGAAAAAAGTTTTAGCTGATTCGGATAAACATGTGAATAGTTGTTTTATTGACAACTGTTATTTATGAATCAGCTTTTGTTTGGTGCTGAGAAGAATATCATTCATTTTATTTTTAAAGTAAACGGTAAACTAATTTTGTACATTGTATTTATGTACAAGTATTTTATTTTGGAATACTATTGACATTAAAATTTAAAGAACCATAAAAAGATAGAAACACGATTGTCAACTATAAGAAACAATAAATAATAAAACAATCCTTAAATTACAACAGACCATTTTTACTTACAATCTCCCCTAGAGCATCTGGATTTTTTTAAGTGCATTTTAACAACATATTAATCTGTACGAGTCGTGAAAAAAATAGTATAGACACCTCTAGTGAGAATGCTATTTTCTTTCGGTATTTCTTACTTCCTTGTACGAAGTAAAGTATTGTAATCGCGAAAATTTTCGGTTTTGAGATTTCAGCGCAAATATCCATTTTGACCATCCCTGAATTCATTTTGACTAATTTCATCGTGACATCTGTACATATCTCAAAAACAGTAAGTCGTAGAAAGTTGAGATTTTGTATTTAGGACTGTTATAACATCTAGTTGTGCACCTCCCTTTTTGGTCATTACATAACTTGCAGAAGTGGTACTTTACTTGAATCCTATAATAGATTTTAATGAAAAACTATATTCAAATATAATCCAAACGTTTTCAAATTTGATATATAAGACTACTATATCAATGCAAATAATATAATAGGTTTTGGTTAAAATGGACTAACCGGAAGTGATACATTACATGAAGCTGCTAACAGTTTTTCTTGAAAAAATGGTATTATTTTGATTTTAGAAATAAATTCTGCAAATAAAAGTTTTAGAGAATTAAATTCTGCGTCTAGCACATTAAGAATTTTTAAATTAGCCTTTTGCATAAACGAGATATCTAAATTTAAATATTATAAATTTTTTGTTTTTTAAAAATTAAGTTTGCTATGGATTAGAACAAAAACATAAAATATTTAATGTAAAATATGTGCAATTAAAAAATATCTATAGTCATGTGGTGCCACATCAGATTTTTACATCTCATGAAAAGTCATGAATTTCTCTACCTAGATATATAATACACTATTATATACCTACTTTAATTTTTCTGGTTTATAAGTATATCAATTTGAATTCACGATTTAAATAACATACCTAACTAAGAAATCAAATTATAATTTTGTTGTTGAATATACAAATAGTTTCTAGGTAATGTAATGTTAACAAAAGACACATGTTTCGTAATATCAACTATCCATTCACAATGTGGTCTTAAAAAAGTCCGCAGCAGGGAACCTATTCTCCACTATTTACAAAAAACACTCAATTACTTATTTCTCGCATTTCGTAATAACAATTTCCTTTACAAACAAGTAAAAAACCTAAGTAACACATTTACACAATTTCTATAATTCTTTATATAAAATGTAAATTGCAAATAACATTCGCTGTAAGCGCAACATCATCCGCATTACAAGTCATTAGTATTTGCGCGAAAGTTCTCTTCTTCTGCCGACAACACGTATTCATCGACTAATAAAGGAATTAGATGCAAGTACAATGTTTATCAATAAACTCACCGTCATAGCGAAGATGCCGAGTCACTGCCTCTGCGTTGCTACACCTGGCGTGAGGGAAGTCCTGTTTCAACCTCTGCTGACTCCGTCACTCACATTTCTTGTTCTCATTTTGACCAAGAAATTTTAAAAACCGCGAATAGAATCAGAGAAACTACTTCATAAATACAATATTACTAAAACTTTCAGAGATAAAGGGCTCCAAGATTGAAGAGAAAAAAAATTAATTTAAACAGTAGCACATATGTGTCTACAATGAGAATTTGTTTTCATTAAGGTATTTTTCATAAATAAATAAATATATCATCACGCCTTTTACACATTATTGCTAAGCAGATCTCGGCAAGTGATATATTTTTTGCGTGAAATGTCGTCAAATCAAGGCCCCTAAAGATATTAGTGGAGGGAGAGCCACAGGGGCAGATTTAAATTGGTGAAAATTGTTGACTCGATACCACTGAGGCACCTACCCCATATTTTGTAATAATGTATCTAAGTATTCGAAATGAGAACAAATTTGTGCAGTGATGGAAATAGCATCGGTCGAAGTGGGTAGAGCCCTGTCCCTGACCACAGCTATCGTGATCTGTAAACAAATAACATCATATTAGAACAAAAACATGTCACTGTGGTTATATGCTCAGCGGAGATTTCAGTGTTTGCTGTAATTGGATATGCACGACTTGCAGTTTTATTGGAAATGATTGTAAATATGTAATTGTTAATAATTGAATTATTTATGATAAATGTTTTTCTTGACATGACATTGTACTATACGAGAAGTATTCTAGATTAGTTTTTAAAATAAACTTGTCATCATACTTAGCATTACAGAGTTATATTATAGAACAAATTGTTCAATCGTATATATGTAACATCTTGATTTAACTATAACTTTTTCTACTATAGTGCAGAAAGTAATTATTTGCAGCACTGTGTTAAAGGAACATTTTAGTTTTCGGTTGTGATAAATTTAAAAATTGGCAGTGAGACAATGGAATCTGTAACAACTTTTGATACTATTTGAGAAGATACAAAATATCTAAAAATTAAATAATTTCTTGTAATGTAAAATGCTAAATTGTTGTTGAAAATATAGCATGTAATACACGTATTGAATATAAAATTTCCAATTATACTCTCTCAACACTTATTTTATATAAAATATTTAAATAAACACTTGTCAAAGTTTCACAAATTTCAGCCTCCAAGTCGATTTATCAGGTCATGTTTATTTAAATATTTTATTTAAACTTAGTTTCACCGAATGTTCACAATATGAACAATAATTTTGTCATTTTTGTTTGAATTGTTACTTATTTTATAATAATATATTATTCTATTAGAAAATTTATATAAATATCATTAAAACAACTGCCAAAATTTCTAAATAAATTGATTCCTATTAGATATGTAATTATTTTGTTTTGTCTAATTTTTACAGCAATTTAACGATAAATTATTTTATATTGTATATGACATTAATATAATAACAATTAATTAATTTATTCCTAATAATTGTTTGTATATTTTATTATTAAAATTAAATTATTGTAGTGAATGTTAATATATTTATATTAAATAATTATGCAAGATATACTGAAGTATATAACTGAAATATTGGTATTAATATACGAAAAATTTACTATTTATCTTTTTATTGTGATTAAACTTTAATAAAAATAAATAAAATAGTAGTATCTTAAATCCTGCTGAAATTATCGTTACCGCTATCTGTAGTTGCTTAAGACAACTAAAATTCTCACCGTCGATATGTAAGCAGCTTTCCTACAGATGGCAGCACGTATCTCCCAAGCTAAAATATTTATATTTTCTCCAATACTTGCAATATTAAACACGTTTATGTATACAGTTAATTGTTAATTCATGATACAGTTTCAATAAATTATTGTAGGATTTTTAAATTTACTAAAAACTCATGTTAATAAATTGTAATTTACTTTAAATAATGTTATTTTTTTTCCTAAATTGCTTTATTTTTTAACAATAATAAAACTAATAAAGTAAACTATTTATCTGAATATACTCTCATCAATTTATAACACAGGTACTTAATTAATCGTACATATAAATAACTAATGCATAATTGAATGATTGCGCTTTGTAAATAATAATAAATTAATTAAATAGCTTAGTACTAAACAATTATAAAAAGCATGTGAAATATGTACATTATTTCACATATACATTTGTTTCAATTAATTTATCGAAATCAAAATTAATAAATGTTGGCCTTTAGTTATATTTTAAATTTCAATAATATCTCGGAACCTTAATCTATGAGTTATAATATTAGAATAAAAAAAAATATACATACATACCTGGTATGTAGAATAACTTAAATATATTCACAGAAGCCCTATAAATTGCACTCACTGATACGCACTGTTCAAAACCTACCTCACTACTAAATGTAGTAACTGGTGTTCTGGATTTATTCCGTTCCAAATTTAATAACATTTGTATAAACTTGTTCCTGGTTCCGTCATAAAAGAACAATTTGTCATAAATGCATGGAAATTGGTGATTTAAGTTGTCCAACGAACAACGAAAATTCATTCTACATAGTGCAGTGGATTTTTTTTACAACCTAATGCATTTTTTATAACGAATGGATGAGACGGTAAAACAACTAGATCTAGACAACTTTAATGATTGCAAAATTACTAATATAAATATTTTATAATGCTTAAAAAGTTTAAATGGAATGATAATAAATTGAAACATTAAATATGACATAATATATTCCATACAATTTTAGGTTCATTTACAGCCATAAAAATAAAATTGTACGAAATAGTTCTCGTGCTAAGATAAAATTTAATATAAACTTAATACATAAACACAAGGATAATATTTATGTCTGTATTCATAACTTTAATTTGACACCGCTCTATAATTTTATGATTTTTTCATATATATATATATTTTTTGGTTCTGCCTAATGTTACAAATACATTGAATCAATTAATTTAATTAAAATAAATTAGAAAATTTATGGTGGAATTCTGTGGCAAATCTATAGGTTTATAGATCCGTAAATTTACAAATAAGAATCACATTAATATTTGTTGATAAGTAAAAAATATTTTGAGTAAATACGATGATCGACTGTTTAAGTAATGAAGAAACTTAGATAATTGAAATATCAGTCTAATTTATTTTTAAAAAAATTACAATTCCGACGTTTCAGAGATATGTAACGTCTAATAATTGACATAGACAAATTGTTTAAAAAAACTTAACATAATTAGTTACAAAGTAAAAGAATAAATAGTCAAAAATGTTTAAAAATTACAACAACTCTTAACAATTAACTAAAAAACACATTAAAAAGAACATTACAGAAAATCATTATCACAGTTTTAAATCTAGTACAAGAAAATTTCTTGATTAGACTGATATTCCAATTATATAAGTTTCTTCATTAAAAATATTTAATTTGAAATCGTCATTAAAAATTTAGAAATCGGCACTAAAGTAATCTACAAAACTTATGGATTAATATACATAGAATTCCACCATTGAGCAGAATTTTATTGGATATATTATTTTGTAGCAAAACAAATGTGAAATAATAAAACTGTATTAACTAATCAGCATATATATTTGAAATAATAATGAATATCATCATGACAACTTATTATTGCTTATAATTATTTCGTAGCTATAGTAACAAAATAGTATGTATTGTAAGTTTACATTCCGAAGGTTGTACTCGCTGCTCAGTTCTAATATCAGCATGTCATTACCCACATCTGGGTGTTGACAACTCTGTTATGGTGGTAGATGATATTTTATTAACTGTGCATGCTTTGTAATTACGTTTCATTTTTCCAAATGGCTTGTCAGGGGGTTGGTTTGGGAGTGCAGTTATTGTGGAATCTTGTTGACTGATTGCAAGGAATGCTGGTTGATGAAACATGGCTGTACTATACAGAGGTCGTGATACTACACTGCACTAAGTACTGGCTGGACCAAGACTGACTTACTACTTGCTACTCTGCCACTTCCCATTGCTGGGGGTGGCGTTCTGCAATAGCTGTTGAATTCTATGAACTGAATTTTTTGCATCACGTGAGATTTTCCCAGTGGCTATCAGGTTGGTTGGTTGGAGTGTAGCTGTTTGGGAATCTTGCTCATTGGTTGCAAAGTCACAGACATGCAATGTTCATTGTTTGTTTGTGACCTAGTAATTCCGGTTAGTAGTAAATCTTCGTGCTTTGCAGAGACTCTTGACCCTGGACGTGAACTGAGCGACAGCTACTACCTATTTCTGGGTGTAGCATTCTGTTATAGTAGTTGATTTGATATTGACTGTGCTTGCTTTGTAAGTAATTTGGCGTTTTCCGAATGGCTTGTCAGGGGGTTGGTTGGAGTGCAGCTACTTTGGAATCTAGTTGACTGCTTGTAAGGTGATGCCGGTCGATGGACGATCTTCGCACTAGGCAGGGACTGAAATGTAAACTGATTGACTGACTGGGCAGGGTGGCGGGTGGGCCCCTGCCTATGTGGAGCAGCACCTTGACGAGGTGGCAGGGCTTAACCAATACTCTGTTTTTGTTGTGATGAACAAAGTATTGCAACTAAGAAGCTCTACACTTAAACATTTCAAATACAAATTAAATATTAATTTAGATAAATAGGATAAGTGGCTCAATGGCAACAAATCGGGTTGTACATTTGATTCCAACTCCAACAAAAAAGTTTTAACACATTAAAATTACACCTATGGCTCCTTCTCTATTAACATCTTTGAGAGCTGAAAATCGCACTTCACGCGCATAGATATATCAAGATCTGCTACAACTGAATGCCACACCTTATAGGGCAAAAGGCGCGATAATATATTTATATGTTATTGATTTATTTTACAAAAATAAAGTAATATTTAAAAATACCATCATTTAAAAAAAATTAAAATAGTATAATTAAAATTATTGCTACCTTCTAAATATACCTATTACAAATACAAAATTAATTTATATTAGTATGGAAATGTTAATAACAACAATAAATTCTATTATATACCTATTGCTTCTCATACATACTAGTGCGCTGCTATATTAACAGAGGGCCTACATTATAGTGGCATCCGAACCAGTCAGACACAATCATATTTTTTTAATTTAAATTGAGGTTAGCAAGATTTGAATTCACAACTCTTTCCTTTTTAATTAATAAACGTAAATGTTATTTTGGTTTTATGCACTAGACTACTATTGTCTTGGCGTAAAATTTCAAATTGTATTATTTGTTGAATTAAAGAATTCGAAATATTTTGCAGGGATCAACATACAAAATATATCATTTATTATATATATATATATATAAAATAACTTTACATAAATATACAATTACGTGCCTATTCTTCAAAATAAAATTAAAGTATATAAACTAGTGACTAATAGATTTCGTTTCAAAAATTAATGTTTCATTTAGAATTAATTTCCTTATAATAAGTTTCTATATTTTTACGGAACTACTTTACATTTACGTAATTTTTATTTATTGAAATAGTTGTCTGTCAAACAGTTGCCTTCATCGTTGTGGCATAATTTATGAAGAAAGCTCAAGTTCGCCTGATTCCTGGATTACGCTTCACGCCGAACGTTGTTGACTATCTGGCTGCGAAAAACTTAAGTTCTTAAATGATGCCGAGACCTAGAAAATTTTAAAACAAAATAATAATTAGTTTAAATATTGTAAGTATACCTAGGACTTGAAGAGATTTTAATATTTTATTTAAAATTATAAATGTAATAAAAATTTTATGAATAATTTCCGGTTTAATGATAATGAGTAAATTATTATTATTATACATTTAGTATTTTGCCAGTTTCACTCGTATATTTATATTTTAGCAGCACAAATTAATATTTAAAACAAGATTTTTATAAATTTTATTATATTTATCGTGTGTTCAACAAAAAGTCAAAAATAAAATTTAAATCGAATAACATCAACTGCTACTTAAGGATAACTAACTAGCAATTGATTAACATTACTTTTCAGCTGTCAAACAATTCTAAACTTTTTAGCAAAATGGTTCAAAAAACTATGATAAAATATTTAATTCAGTGTATCTATTATATGAAATATTTCTAAAAAATTATTTAATAATATTATTATTTCATTGCTGTAAAATTACTTACGTACTAATTGTAAATATTATATCTATGGACACAATTAATATTATTTTTGTTAATAATTGGTTGGTACCTATGTAACCAAGATATGTAATATTTGGCCGAGCGGTCTTCCATCCGTAAGATACCTGTAGAGACGAGCTTCTGATATCTAAGGGTTCTACAAAAGCCCGGATCTACAGGGTAGATCACGAATGTGCCTATTTGTTGATATACCTACCTACATTCACTCAGCAAAATTAAATATTATTTTTCAAACTAAAAAATATATCATCACGCCATTAATCATTACTGGCTGTGGCATTCTGTTGGAGCAGATCGCGGTAAGTGATAATTCTGTTGAACGAACGAAATAATGACTGTAGTGATACTAAATTAAAATAAATAAAATGTGATTTAAGCTGCGTTCGCAGTTACGAAATTAGTAATTATAATTAATAATTACTCGTAAAATTCCATTAAATGAGGTAGCAGGAAGCCTTGAAATATTAAAGAAAATCCATTCATCAGATAGTCAAATAATCACTCCATCCTCGCTTCAACCAGATTCATAGTTCCCTCCATACAAACTCATTCATTCCTTACACATGAAATCCTTCAGCATGCAACAAACTTTCAATCACATCCAGCCATTCGCGCCTCCACACCTGCTTTATTAATCTTTCATTCGACGTACGCTCCACATTCTCAAATCATCTCAACGCGCGCACCTATGCATTTATTTAAAAGATAAAAATGGAATGGAGTGTCGACCTGCGCTTGTGTTTATGAAAGTACATTCTAGACAATTGCAGTTGGACAATCAATTGTAAGAATTGGAAATGAATCGAAAAGATAAAAAGAAAGGCAGTGTTCTTGAAAGTGAATTCCATTCAAATGCAATAAGAATAGAAAATTAATCAAAAGGATTAGACCAAAAAAATCAGAAACTCAAAGAAAAACAGTGGTCTTGAAAGTGAATTCCATTCAAATGCAACAAGAATAGAAAATTAATCAAAAGGATTAGACCAAAATAATCAGAAACTCATAATAAATGTAACTGTAAACAATTCAATTATATTTTAAACGCTAGATTATTATTTTGTCTTTATATCGTATCTTCTATGTTTTTTGACAGTGGCAATCTAATTGTCAGCTTGAATTTTACAATATTTAAGTAATTATTAATGCAGCTCAAAGAAGAAAACACTGACTTTCATTATACTATTTTTACATATTATTATTTTTATTTTTTGTTTATTTATGTTTTCTATAAATATCATTTCTCACTCATTCATTCATATTGCTATTAATTATAATTTAGATAACAAGTTTCAATACGTTTCTATTAATTGATGATTGTAATTGTTAACTGAAAAACTGTGAACGTAGTTCATTTTAAATATTCAATGATTTTCTTGTCAGAATAGAATAGTTTTTATATTTGTATTTTTTTTAATCAAACAATTTAAAAACCCAAATATTGCAGTATATAAATATGCATCCTATGAGTGCTTGAACGCCCTTGTTCGCTGCACAAATCTGGTCGAACAATTCCATAAAAATAAAATAAAATAAACTCTTTATAGCACCTATTAATAAAAATAAATTTGACGTTTGCACATATTCAATACCAACACACAACTTTCTACAAACTGAAGCTATACAAGATTAAACGACGTAATAATTCATGCAGTTTGTAAAAATTCAATATGCTATAAAAACGACATATACCACATGATACATTAAGGGAACATCATGCAGAATGGTTATGGCTTTTATAATACGAACTCCGCTCAACATTGGCGATCGCAACGTCGCAGCGGCAATATCGGAAAGTGCATCTTCTTTGCCTTTTAGTTTCGACTTCGTATAGAGCAGTTGAATTTACTTAATGACTTTGTCGTTCTGTAAGTAATTAAGAGTGTTAGTATAACAACTATACTACGATTAATTAAAATGTTGTAAATTTAATGAGACGTTAAAACGTTATAGGTGGTTTTTATTGACAACAAAAGTTAAAAGTAACAAAATAACGGAAAGATAAGTTTTTATGATTTATTTTCTTATCATCTTTATGGTGTTAATTTGCATTTATAAATGCTTAATTTCGCATCGCTATCTGTTCTGTTAGAGATACATGGCGGACGTTAGAGCCAATCCTGATTTATTTACATGCTGCTAAGTATTGAATAATAATGATTCAATATCCGAACAGAATCGCCAGGCCGGACCATGCACCCTAGACATAAAGACAATACACTACACTCCGCCTAGTTTCTGGCAAGAGCTGGACTGACCTGCTTATACCTTAAATGAAAGACATAGTGCAATGCAAATCAGCCGACGCCACGATACACAAAAATAGTTTAACGTTCAGAGGACTCCCCAATTTCAAAGTAAAATCAGTGTTGGGTGACTTTTTTAACGTGGGATTCTACCACACCTTGTTGCTTCTTTCCAAAATGCAGTTCAAGTTTAGGGCTGGCTTACTACTTTACTAGTAGTTGAGTTGCTTTTCCAATTGCTGTTAGTTAATTTCGCTTCGCTTTCAATTATTTAAATCAATTTTAGAATAAAACTTTTGGCAGTACAACTGGTAATAAATGTATTAAAAAAATTAATTTGCAAAATTAAATTATAGCAAAACTTTGTTGGAGTAATGAATAGGTATCTTCTGTTTGAATATTTGTCAAAATGAACAGAACAAATGCACTTCTATAAACTTCCAAAGTAAAGTTTTGTTTCTCATATCACATGTACAAATCATAAAAGGAAATAGGATAGTAGGACAAGGATTTATCGGCGGAAACAAAAGAAACTTATTGGTGGAACTAATTCAAAGACATACGTCACATGCCGAGGTTCAGTGCAAGGCAGCACAGCACAGGGCGACGAGCGACCGTGAAGAAAAATGAGCCAAAATCGTTTTGACAGCGACCGAGAAAGGCAGGTGTCGTCCTTCCAGGCACGTATTAGGTATTCATTTGCAAGGTAGAAGACTTTGGTTAAATCCACATATTTACTAACGGGAACGTAACTCACGTCAATATTATATGGATCAAAATGTAGTTTATCACAAACTATTTTTACGACATCATACATTTATTTTTATACCTGCTTATAATAATTATTTGTATATCTAGGCTGTAAAATTAGTGATTGAACTTATCGCTTCAGCAGACATTTTTCGGGCACCAAGTATATTTCACGGACCAGATGTACATAATATATTTTATATACTCACATACTAAAATGAACACTTTATTAAACAAATTATTGTGTGTGGAGTGTTACATTAAATAAATCGTGCGTAAAAGTCAAATGAACATTAAATAGGAACTTTATTATTAAACTATGTCTGTTAACAAATAAGTTAGAAACGACAAATAATAAACGAAAAACCTTGCAACCAATTACAACAAATAAACGTCAAACTGAGTGATTTTATCTATGGTTTTGTCGTTATACGCCGTTGAATTGAAATTTTTCAGTTTTATCGGCATGAAGTAATTAGTTTATTGTAATTGTAATATGGAATTGGTAACATAAACAACTGTACATATTTAATAATTAATATAAATCTGAAAAATAGTTATTTACTATTGTAATTGTAAATGGGGTAGATGGCTCAGTGGTATCGAGTCGGCCTGTGGATCTTGAGAACCCTGGTTCGATCCCCACAGCCGACAAACAATTTTCACCAATTTAAAAAATCTACCCCTGTGGCTCCTCCACCACTAATATCTTTGGAGGTCGTGATTTTACGGCTGGTAACCGCACTTCACGCGAAAAAAATGTATCACTTACCGAGATCTGCTTAGGCAAAGTGCCACACCCAGTAGTGGGTAAAAGGCGTGATGATATATTTATTTATTTGATTTTATTTGTAAATTGTAATTGTAATTGTATTTGCTGAATTTCTTTTTTCTAATTAGTTTGTAGATAGAATAATTGTATGATACGAGTGTGTAAATGGATTTGCGATTAAGGCACTCACCTTCATCTCGTGCCTTAAACTTCGTAATTCATGCATAAAAACCTTACTTTACACACTTATGTCATAAATAACTATTTTTTGTATATTGATCATGAAAGTAATATTTTTAACGAAAAATCGTATTGAAAGTGACATATTTTTCAACTATTTTAAAAATTATAAAATAGTAAATATTACATTCTCATTGGTATAATTTGACTTTTTCACTATTTTAATTTAATTGTGTCCTTGGAGAATACTTATAATTTATTTTAAAATTAGTAGAAGGAAAGATTAAAATAATTCCCAGATTTATATTAGAATCTGGTTTATATCTGATCCCGTATTAGAAATGTTTCGTACCATAAAAAAAATGCAAACAAACTTTTAAATGTAATTAAAATAATTAGGTGCCTGGTCTATTAAGGTTAGAATTTATAACATTTATATACAAATAATACGGTGATGTGGATATCAATACGGAATACGAAACCGGAGATCCCGAGTTCGAATCTCAATCAAGCTAAAAATTATATGAACTGCACTGCGGCTCGGTGAGTGCGGACCCTGTATTGTAATTGGGATTAAGTTCCTGTTGTACAGCGTAACATAAATAAATAAATACATATATTATGATGAGTAAGTAGATCTCTAAATGGAAAATATTTCGAGCCGATCCTGTCCAATTTAACACAAATTCGTTATATACCTGTGAGTAATCATTCGAAACATCCCAGACCCCAATTCAGTGTTTGACAAGCGAAACAATGAAGAAAATTATGACAAATCGTGCAAAACTACAAGTAAACATGGAGTAAGATTTCACCGACGCATTCTGAAAACAAATTGATGAAAAAAAAACTTCGAATCGGTATTTCTCATCGCTTGCGGTGGCGGTGAACGAAACGACGCTCTTTTCAAATTATAGGGTGCGAGGACCGAGAACCCATTACAAATTGTTATTTGTAAAATCGATTTATATTCAAATATTCAGATAAACTAAAGCTGACCGTTTTAATTACAAACAAGATACTCGACTTGATATTAGATTCTCAATTTGACAAATTATTTGAGACATTCTAGAGGTTTTAGATTTTAATTTAGTGTTCTTGATTAGGTCGAGAATAAAAGTGATTAAAATAAGAGTGAGATTCAGAAAAATTTTATTAAGAATTGCAACTTATGTCCAATAGAATATTAGTAAATGAACGATTGTAAGAACAACCTAGGAAATAAATAGATAAATATGATTAAAGGTTTCTTGTATAAATAAAATTTAAAAATAAAAAATAAAGCTAAGACAAATTTATATGAAAGGAATTATGAATATGGATGAAGAGAAAAGGTGTGCCAGAATAGGAATGTTTAAAAAAAAATTATTGTAGGATGTATTAATGAATAAATATTTAGTAAAATGTTTCAAAGGTGTTTAAAAAATATTGCAAAAAAAATTAAGAGTATATATTATTGAATATACTGATTACAACACAAAATAATTCCAAAATTCTCAAAAGTAATTGTACGGTACTTAAAGTAAACATTTTTGGTGCTACTGGATTGATAAAGTTAGAATTAAAATTATTAAAGGTTGAAATTTATTTAACTTAATTTAAGATGTCTAATAGTCCTTTCAATGTTAATGTTTATAAATTTTTATTCAATATTGCAACCTATCAGTTCAGTGAAACGTAAATTGTTCGCTTCAAGTAAAATGTAACTATTTTTGAGGACTTCGAAAAATTCGATTTGCTTTGTAATAAGTATACCAATTAATATATAGCCTTAAATATTTTTGCAATAATTTTGAAACATTCTTTATGTCATATTAAAAAAAGTATTTCAAATAGTAGAAAAAAGCGGGTAGCAGTATGACGACAATAATGTCGAAGCATGATTGGTCGACAATAACATACATATCAGATACTCGTATTTGATAGGACATTTTGTAGACATGCGCACTATACACCAATTAGCATTGGGCATTCGTATCGTTACGATTTCAAACGTAATTTAATATAGTTTTAATTTAAAAGTTGTTTTATAATATATAGCCCGTTTTAAACAATAAAAATGATTATTCAATTAAAAATTACAACAAAGGAAATATTTATTGTTCAAAAAATTATAATATAAAATAATAATTATTATGGAATTTATAGCCTCATAGCAATGCATCGAAATGCAGAAATGAGAACCCGAGTTCGAATCCCGCAACCAACAATAATTGATTTTCGCGACATTAAAATTCCCCCTCCACTAACATCTTTGGGGACCATTATTAGACAGCACTTTATGCGCATAAATATAGGTATTATTTGCTATGCCCTGATTTTATTTTAAAATTACATTAAATTTGAGTAGTATCAAGAAACAGTAAACACATTTTAAATTTATAAATATTCCAATAAAACTAAAAGTTTCATTCGAGCCAGATATAATTTATTTTATTGGATTGTTACTACAATTAATATATGAGTAGAAAAGGTTGAGAAACACTGTTAAACAGAAATATTTACTAAAATACGAGTAGGTTGACCAAATAATAAAGGAACATATTGCATGCAATAATAATTACATTATTATTTAATTTAATAATTTAACATATTAACACATTTATGTTACATGAATGCAAGTTACAACATAATACAAAAATAAAATAAACACTACAAGTAATACAGTACTACAATACAATAAATACAAATGAATAAACATGAAACAAAATCAACTTACACTTGTTTATAGAACACCACTGCAACCGAGTTTCGAGTACACACATGCACAAGCCTCACAGCACGCACACTTCCTACCACACCGTGCAACAACACATCAATCAACACATCAAATACTTATCCACAGTTGAAGACGACCTGCACGTATATCCACCTACACCTCGTCACCTTGTTGAGCATTGGCGGCGGTTGTACGGCGGCGGCTAAACGACGGCGGCTAGGCTGGATGATGGCGGCGGACGTCTAGCGGGAGCGGACGCTGTGCTGCTGAGCCCGGGCGCCGGGATGCTGCGCTGCGTAGCGCTGGGGGCCCCCTGCACTCCGGACGCCCCGGATCTGGAGCGGGGACAAGGCACGCGCCGCCAGGGACAGGCCTGGACCAGGGGGTGGAAATACCTGTGATGATAGAATGTGGAAGATTTTATGACTGAGCTTCTTGCGGTACTTATAAATAAAATGGAATTACATCGAGTGTCTATTTTATTTTTCTTATATGGGCAATACAGTGGGAAATAGGTCAGTGGTATCAAGTCAAACTGTGGATTTGATAATCTGGGTTTGATTCTCACAACCGACATATAAATTTCACCACATTAAAATTTCTCCTGTGGTTCTTCTTCACTTACATCCTTGGGAGCGTGATTTGAGTTCAAATATATTGACATAGTACATTCCTGTCTCGAAATAGACGAATAGAAGAATAGACGAAAAAAATATTTTCTACGATTTTACTTTATATGCAGCTCGAAAGTAACTGTTTTCCTCCCTTAGTTATGGTTGGTTTCATAGCAATTATTATTGTAAGTATTTTTAATTGTTTATTTAAATGACATGAAAGAATGGTCATAAAAAAACATATGTATATCTCAGGAGCAAAGTGTCAGTTCCTTTCTTAGCTACGCATTAAACGTCACGCGCGGGAGAAAATCGTACACTTTCCATATTATATAATAGCAACTAATTTTTGTATTGATAAATCTGTTAGTATATTTCTTTTATTTTACATGGCAAAATTAATAAGGAAGAAATTATCGTCAAATGAAAATTTTACCATTATGTTTCCGAAATATATAAAAAGGGGATACCCGGAATATAAAGATAAATTTAAGTAATTTTTGCACCCTAGTTTTATACAAAATTATTATAATGTTGAAGACAATAAAGTTAATTTGATTCATATTGCGAAATTAAGACATAATTGCACATACAGTTAAATTTGTGTAAAATGAAAATTCCATTATCACAAAGCATAAAATAGATAAAAAGTAAAGACCATACGGGTGAAGAAATGACATGCGTTTACAAATTATACGCAGCATTATAAAAAAAGTGAGCACAATGAACTTAATGCCTGGAATTTTCTTCTTCTGGATATTTGACTCTAGTAAAACTGCATAATATATGATAGTAATTCATTAAAAATCCGGTCTGTGTATTAAATATAACATTTTATACAATTGCCAAACGTACGGGATTCTATCCATAAAGTCATCCGCTAAAATTGCTAAAATATCAAATATTTGTAGGAAATAAATTTGAAACAAAAAATTAAAATTTGTAATAAATTCTAAAATTTTGTTATGTATATAATACAGTAACATAAAAATATTGCGCGTTCACCTCGTCCGTTAAGAGTGAAGATAAACAAATAACTGTTAAAGAAATATAC
This sequence comes from Pterostichus niger, assembly GCA_947425015.1. Classification (NCBI taxonomy): domain Eukaryota; kingdom Metazoa; phylum Arthropoda; class Insecta; order Coleoptera; family Carabidae; genus Pterostichus; species Pterostichus niger. Next base: position 33,146,027 of record OX380341.1, read on the forward strand.
TTATTAATATACGATGCTGAATATTTATTATTTAATTCAATCGTGATGATTAAAAAATAATAATTGAAAGTAAAAAGATGCATGCATGTATGCAGCATACTTGTGTATTCATCTGTTTTCTTAATGCAATTAAGAATACATGTGCACTTGTTCTGCTGTTTCATGTTTCTTTGCAAGGTACAAGCATTTAATTTTCAGCATTTGTATTTTAATTTACTTTTTTTTAAATTTTATGTTTAATGGTGCTATTCTGTAATTTTCTATAACGCTACAGTTCTGTAAATTTGAACAAAAGCGCATTGATTTTTATTGACAAATACATTTAATGCCGTTTGACAATCAAATATGATACGTTTTTGTTCAGATTTACAAATCTGTAGCGTTATAGAAAATTACAGAATAGCACCATAAATAGCAGTTAAAAATTAATAATAATCTGTTATTTACCAAATAAATTAATTTTTTGTTTTAAATGTTAAATAGTGTTAGCTACTTACCACGATTGGGAAACTAAGTGAATACGGTCCTGCAAACAGGGGTCGTCGCTGTTCAGCGAACTGGTGCTGTACGCTCATACGTATGTAAGGAATGGATGTTGGACTGCAAGGCTCTGCGTGTGTTCAGATTCTTTGCTTCCGTTGAGAATTGATTGGTTATTGGTTGAATCTGGGCCATGTTTGTTCAGAATTGAAAATTGCTGTTGCTGCTGACCTTGCCTGCATATTAAATACATTCCAAATATTATCAATAAGCACCTTGTATTTCTGCCATAAATATGTATAATTATGTTATTTTATTAATATGAAAATGTACCTAATTAAATAATAAGTAATTATGATTATTGTATTGAAATCAAGGACCAGGGTAATCCAAATTTTGAAAATATTAATTAATATTTAATCTTTTAAAATTACTAATATTATCAACCTAATACACAATGTATTTATTGCTGGATAGACATTAAATGTAATTTTAATATAATAAATATTATTAATGAATTTAAATAATAAAATAATTTATTAACTTGTATGAATAATGGGAAAATATAATAATCTGTTAATCTAATTATATGTAGATATATTAATATTATTTATTGCCAAACCGTTTAGTAAACAATAAATTAAACCTCGTAATTAAAACATAATTTAGCTTGTGAATCAGTGTTAATATCATGAAATCAATATTGAAAATGGGTTTAAAACACGACATGATAAATAACGTAACGAAGTGTCTAGATAGAGCAGCGTCGTTCCGGGTCCGGAGTAGCGTCGAAATATCGCATCGCGAACTCTCAGCGCGAGGGAGCACAGCAGAGAGCGAAAGACGAAAGAATGGTGGCGGCTCTCCCTGCACCACTCTTCGCCACCCCGCGCTCCGTATTGATCCGGAGCAGGCGGAATCCGGGCGAGACGAGCAGAAAGCGAGAACAGACAAAGACGAGAGCAGACAGCCACGAGGGGCGACAAACAAAGACCACTCTATACACAAATACCCTGATAGAAAGAGACAAATAGAGAGAAACTCTGAGCATTGCCAAGGGGGTTTTTAGAGCTGTCAAGACTTGCGCAACAGAGACAAATAAATGCGGATTGAATAAGAGAGACAGCGATGATGATTTCTCGAATGATGTTTTCGAGTTCTACATGTAAAGTGGCCTAGTAGGAAAATAATGAAAACGAATTGTAAATAAAGCAAGAGAACGAAATTCTAATTGGTTATATTGGAAGAAAAATGCGTTGACACTGTTGACAGATAACAGGAGTTTTAAATATAGAAGCACGGGATTATCCTCCTTCCATTACGACTCGCGAGTATTTTCCCTTCACGGTTTCCTCTATACACATTTACGTTTTACGTTTTTGGAGTAATCCACTATGCAACTAAATTTTCATTGTAAATTTGTTCTCATTTTAAATTCACAGATAATTAATTTATTCTTACAAATATTTTTTTGCAAATAATACACGAAATTAATTATTTGATACACGGCCATCTAAAACCTATTTCTAATTTTGTTATGAAATCATACAAATTTTAGATAACTTATTCAGTGGGCAGAGACATTCGATGTCTTCAAAACCTCACCACCTTTTTACAAAGAGACCTTAGGTCCACAGGACGCACGCTTTCCAAAAGCAAATCCAGATTCTTGTTTTTGGAAAAATTTAGAAATACAGGCTCTCTAAAACTATTTATCGTTAAATCATACAAATTTTTCTATTACATTGTCGGTGGGCACTATTTTCGTGGTAATATTATTTCTCTGAGGCTCAATTAATTATATTCATGTTTCATTTAATTATATTCATGCGAAATTTAATTTTTATGTGTGCTGACTTTTACATATCTAATAAAAATAATTTCTTGGTTTACTTTAATATAGTCCTATTATTTTGTCATAAATACGTGTTTATACTAATTTCATTTTTATTCCATTTTTCTTTAGATTATTATGTTAGTATTTTAATTATTCTTCTATTAATATAAGGTGAATATATAGTATACTGAATAAAAAGCGAACGATAGACGTTTATTGATAATTATATTTAATTTTGTTCTTGTAATAATCGAAAATATTAATTTAAAAGATTTGAAATGTACTGCTAATTAAATATTGTCTGGTCATTTGAATTCAAAGGTCCCCAGTTTAAATCCCACTTACAGTTAAAAATATATGAAATACCACACTGCAGATCGGTGAGTCGGGATCCTATATTAAAATTGGGAAATTGGGATTAAGTTCCTGTTTTATAGAGTAGCATCAATAAATAAATACCGATGTTAACAAATATGTGGCGTTTTGAAATAATTAAAGAAGAAGTAAATCAAGTTTTTCCGTTATTTTCAGGACTAAATACTGCATCGTTCTTATGTGTACATGTGTTTTATTAGTAGTCATTGCAGTACAGTAGGTATGACTTACACTTGTGACCAAGCAAGAGGTCGTGCTAAAAAAAAACGAGTGTTTATGAGTTGTTTAGATTTAACTACAAGTTGTAAGCCCTACTGCGGAAATATTTAAGTTAATGTTGTGCAGATTAGTAAATAAATTGTCGAAACATCATTTAATTTTTTTTCTTGGAAATATTAAATTAAAACAAGATAGTTGTTCCTAAATGTAATTGGATTACAGGGCTTTATTTGTTGGTTAATGAAAAACTGACGTCGTTTCGCATACAATTTTTGTTTATTTTTAAGACTAAAAAAAATAAATACGGATTAATAAATACATAGCTTATAAAATAAAGGCAATACATAACTAGAAATAGAAATATTTACACAAATTTATAAAGCAATTCCTTGCATGCAAGATTATTACTTTATTTTATTTCACCATAGTCAAATAAAAAGTATTCTTTCAAACCTCAACAAAGGTCAATATCGTGACATGGCCGCTTAATAATAACCGTAACATAAAAGAATTAAAAAACCTGATGGAATTTTCAAGTAAAAACCTCCGTGACATCCGGTAATGGCGGGCAATTATATTCGTAATTTTTCTTTCGTGGGTCTGCGACGCAGAGGCAACGGGAGCAAATGCGATAAGCAACTTTTGACGACGGCGAGCCCGAGTGGACATAACGTAACGTAACGAAACGCGTGCGTTCTGTGCGTGTGCGAGCGTGTGACACGCCACGGACGGAACAGCAATTAAGAGTAATTTAACATTCTCGGGCGCCACCGTAATTAAATAGGCTGTTAATTATACAGCCCCGAACATATGGAAATGGTTAGTGACGTGATTATTTCACGACGTGCGTGATATTGTATCGATCAGCGTCTGGTGTGGGTGGATTAAGCCCAATAAGGATTAGCTGGTTTCGGAGATTAAGGAATAAGGGAATTATTGTACGGGAGCAATGCTCTAATCATCGTTGAATGCTAGGACCTAAACAGTCCATGAGTTTACATTCAATTAATCAATATGCAAATGAAAGACTAAAAATAGGTAGCGATGGCGATATATCTCCACGCCTTTTACCCGTTACTGGGTGTGACATTCTGCCATAGCAAATATCGGTAAATGATATATTTATGCGCGTGAAGTGCTGTTACCAGCTGTTAAATTACGGCCCCCAAAGATATTAATGGAGGGGAAGCCACAGGAGTAATTTTAATGTGGTGGAAATTGAGCCATTTAAACTGAGCATCAAAATGTATGTGCCTGGCAGGAAATTACGATTATTTTAGTGTAAATTAAAAATCATGCGCTTAATTTAATCTGAAATCAGTTTTGCTCTTGTTCAAAGAAGATATTATTGTTATCATAAATGATACATGTTTTTGAAGTTAAATGTTGAAACAATTAAAAAATATCTAAATCATGGTAGGTACTCATTTATTAATAATAATGGACAATGATTTCAAAGTTTTAGTTTAATTTCTCTGAAACAAGATTCAGAGGAAGATAATAAAAAATAAATAAATAAATATATCATCACGCCTTTTACCCATTACTGGGTGTAGCACTCTGTCTAAGTAGATTTCGGTAAGTGATACATTTTTTCACGTGAAGTGTGGTTACCGGCCGTCAAATCACGGCCCCCAAAGATATTAGTGGAGGGGGAGCCACAGGGGTAGATTTAAATTGGTGAAAATTGTTTGTCGGCTGTGGGGATCGAACCAGGGTTCTCAAGATCCACTGGACAACTCGATACCACTCAGCCAACTACCCCATAAAATAATAATAAAAAATCAGTCTAATTATAAATGTGTTGACTATGTCTCAGTATATTTTTATTCAATTTTAACTTAATTATTTTTAGAAACAGGAAGCCGCAAAAATCTGCCAAAAATGAAATTTTTATTTAGGTTACTTCAAGATTTGCATCGGTGTAAATATTTAAAACATAATAAACACATGCTACCAATGTCTAACTATTTCAGAAATTTGAATACCAATAATACGGAAAACAAGCAAATCAAAAAGCAATTTATGAATTAATAAACTTCCAACAATCGTACAACTTAATTAAAACATGGTAACCTATTTAAAACTTCCACGTTGGAATAAAGACATCAACATTCGTTTTCACATTTTTATCAAACAACCAAATCTGTTTCCATTCCAGCAAATAACTCCACCGTCCAGCGCTAATTCCATACATAGAATCAGAACGCATAAATAAACAAACAAAAACCTCAAACGAATCCCACCACAAGCACAGACCATCCACATTCAATTAATTCAAAGCACTGTGGTGCGTACGGCACGAAACACAACGCACCAAACAAAGAAATAATCGTAATATAATTACGGACAGCAAACTACTATTTAAAATGTTTAATTTCCTGTGTACAATGGATCGAATTCCACCGTGACGAGATGTAAATTCGCCCTTTGAGGAGTCGAGCGCGTGTTTGCGTATCAAGATGGCGGCGAGACGGCGGCGACGGAAAAATAATGATAGATGTCGTGGTGCAGCGTTGGGATATGTACGCATGCGTGGCTGAAGGTAAAGCGCGCGCTTTGACGCCATTTTGGGGTTGCTAGGGTGCGAGCGCTGCGTGGAGGGATGGTGAACTACAGATGTGGCAAGTTGATGATAGGTGGTAGCAACTGTAAGGATGCTGACAACATTGTAAAACAGCGAAAAACGATACATTTATAACTTTAATATTTTAAGAATTTGTTGATAAATCCACTTAAACAAAATAATTACTGATTTCATATTGTCATATTAATTATATAAAAAAATAATAAACATGTCATCACGCCTTTTACTCTGCTGTAGCAAATCTCGGCAAGTGAAAAATATTTTTTGCGAGTAAAGTGCGGTTACCAGTCGTCAAATCACGGTCCCCAAAGATGTCAGTGGTAAGGAAGCCACAGGGGTAGTATTATTGTGTTGAAAAAGTATCGGCCGTGGGAATCAAACCCTGGTTTTCAAATCCACAGGCCGATTCGATACCTACCCCAAAATTGTAAAATCGTCATTTATTCGTATATTCATAAATATTTATTTAAAATATAAAGTCACAATAAAATAGTTATTTGTGTATTAAGAGCGTAAAGTGATTCTTTGTTACTCGAGCACGGTAATTGCAGCGCGAGCCGAAGGCGAGAGCTGCAATAGTGTAAGAGGAACAAAGACACTTTACGCTCGTGATACACACATAATTTTTTCTACGATTGTATCTTAAAATTATTAAAAAACGTATACGTACTGAAAATAAATTCTGTCAACTGTCAATATGACAAGTTTCTGTTTTGTTTGTATCTCTGGTAACTATTGAAATAAGCGCGTGTTTAATCTTTTTCGCGCGTTTCCATTGTAGACGCGCGTATTTAACGTCTTTTTCGCGCGTTGCCATTGGAGACGCGCAAAAAAGATATTTTTCGATTGTTCCACAGAAAACGTCAACTTTACGATGCCAAATTGTCAACTTTTCATAGCAATCGGAGAAAAAATATAATTGTTGTTCTGTATTAAACACATCCAGTTTTTCATGTTATACCCGGTATATCAACCGGTCCGAACTGACAAAATTTTCGGAAACAGTTTTTCCGATCCGATGCGGACCGACTGAATCTCATTACTACTCATTACTAGTATAGCAAACTTGGAAATTGAACCAAATACTCGCTTTTACAATTTACCTCGCACTCACCCACCACCACTTCACCGGGTGCTAACTCCGGCGGTGAGATCTCATTAGAACCGCAGGCGGTCATGGGGTGGCGGTGGCGACGGTGTCAGTAGCTATCCCCGACTCATGGCCACCCTGACACCGACACCCGATACTTGCCAGTCATCGAATGTGCAACGCACCGCGCCACGTTCGCCTGTCGCTTGTTAACTAGACGGGCAATAAAAAAAGCCGGCCCGCACAAAACTGTTGAAAGATTATGATAAATATGCGTGATAAAGCAAAAACTGATTGTAGGGGTTTTATTGTTCGAATGGGAACAGTAGTTCGGGTTTGTTTTATTTGTATTCATGGTAATGTAATATTTAATTTGGATTTAAATATTATATCAAGATAAAAATTTAGTCGGAACTGAAGAACTTTTAGACTTCGGTATACTTTCAAAATAACATTTGATTTCATCAGTTGATTTGTTAAATATTTTACGTACATTTGAATCGTAATGAATTGTTTACTTAACTCTGTCTTTAGGAGTTACGAGACTTATAACGTGCTAGCTCGGGTAAAATTTATAACGGGCTGTTGACATTGGTTATCATGACAACATATCTAATTTTAAACGTTTGACACTTAAATATTTTTTGATTAAACAAAATCTGTCAGATTTTCAAAATGTACCTTGATTGAACATTTTAGTTATTGCGTTATACTATTGCAATTAATTTTATTAAATATACATATATTGCGATTCAAATGCACATAAAACATTGTACAATGCTCGGCCGTTAACTGAAATTTACAGGCTCACACAGATAACAATGTAAATAACTATATAAAACGCAAATGAAATTTTTAATTAAATCCTTATCAGAAATTATATGGGATAGGTGGCTAAGTGGTTTCAAGTCGGACTGCGGATTTGAGAACCCAGGTTCGATTCTCACCATTTTTACCGAATTAAAAAAATTCTCCTGTGGCTCCCCCTTCTCTAACATCTTTCGAGGCCGTAATTTAATCTCAAACCTCAATCTCAAAAATATCATTAACATAAATCTACTATGGCAGAGTGACATACGATATTTATTAGAAATTATAATCAATTAAAAAACTAATTTAACTATCTGTAGAATGTATGTCCAACATATTCAATCTATTAATCTTGGAATGAATAAAAACTGTTTGTAAAATCTGCAAAAATTATTAAAATTTTTCAATTTACAAATTATTTTACTACTATAAATATGATTCTGTACCCAAGGAGCGGTCGGTACCTTTGTTTAAAATTTATTTCCAAAAAATATTTGCTATTTGAACTGACTTAGCGGATGTTGCAATAGCAACGGGCTATAAAACGATTTTAACTGTCATCGAATAATAAATTATACCTTGCAAAATGCATTATTTCATAGTGCGTTATAGTCATTGTTAGACAACAAGAACAGTACGGTCGTACGGCAATTATACAACCATGACGGAAAATAGATTTTTCAGCATTTCTTTCATGTATGGAATGTATACTTTTGCCGCCTACTCATGTGGAAAGTATTACTTTTTGCACAAGTGCGGAAAGCGAATTCGTTTAATCGAGTACTTGTAGATAATCGTATCCATGTATACATAAAATCTGTTAACGTTTTCAAGCGAATTTTAATACAGAACAACTATCACAAATGATTTGTAAATTACTTTCAAGAGTTTTTAAATGGTCGTACAAAAATATTAAGTGCACCGCGAGCAGAAAGTGTCTTTGCCGCTCTTGAATGGGTGTTCCTTTCGGTTGCGTCTCGATCAACAACTTCCATGCGCGAGCGGAAATACACTACTTTCTGTTCTAGATACAAAAATAACTATTGCATGATTTATTGTTGCCAAACAATAGAATATAATATATAGAAATAAAAGATTTATAAAATAATTAATTTATTAGTATAATTCGATCGCAGGTAATATTTGATTCAGCTAGCACCCCGTCCCAGAATCATTCGAAAATGTATCAATTTTCCTACTACACAACATTAATTTGATATACATATATTTATTACTATCAGCATATTACTACTATTGAATTTGTTTTCTGTTCATTTGTCACAGATTAAAACTGAGTGCAAGTAATACAAATAAATTAATTAACAATAATTCAAATGAAATGATTAACCAATGAGATATTAAGATTACAAAGTGATTTATGTCACATAAATAAATTTAGAGTATAACAATTTTCCAATACTACATCTTAAATAAGTACTAATAAACTCACCCCATTGATAATTAAATATACACTGACAACATTTCTAAAATCACATCATATTAAGAAAACTATGATTTAAATTAGGCCAAACTAAAACAACAAGCAAACGAAGAGCGTAGCATCCTCACAGGTAAAATCTGAGCTCGCACAGGACATCATTTGACCGCGTATCGCCTAACAACCGTCGTTGTGTACTGAAGCCCGACCAGCTGGGCTGCCGTTTTCACACAGTAGCAGAGTAATAAAAGGGATCACTGCGAATCCGTGTCAAGTGTACAAAATTTATTGCTTACTCCGTCCCTTTCTAGTTCGCCCTGCACGTGTTGTCCTTCTTTGTTCAACTCAACGACAACGGCAATGAGTTAGTAGGTTAGGACGATGATCCTAAATGCAAACGTTAGATTTGGGGACAGTCGATTATGGACGTTGGCATTGAAAATTCAATGGCAGTAATTTAGACAAATTAATATTCAATCAATTCAGGACGACGATGTTGTCGTCAGTTATAAATGAAATGATTTGATTTTTTTTTATCAATTCAGCTGAAAGTAACTATGCAAGTGAAACTGACATAAAATTAAATTTTTGGTCCAGAATCCTTTCCTGCAGATTTAAATCGATTTGAACCCATTTTTACTTCCTTGTACGAAGTAAAGGAAGTATTGTAATCGCGAAAATTTTCGGTTCTCAGATTTCAGTGGAAATACGCATTTTGGCCATCCTTGAATCCATTTTGACTAATTTCAACGTGACGTCTGTACGTACGTACGTATGTATCTCGCATAACTCAAAAACGGTAAGCCGTAGAAAATTTAAATTTTATATTTAGGACTGTTATAACATCTAGTTGTGCACCTCCCTTTTTGGTCATTATATAACTTCCGGAAATGGTATTTTACTTGAAGCCTATAATAGATTTTCATGAAAAAGGAAAAACTATATTCAAATATAATTTAAAACTTTCCAAATTTGGTATATAAGACTACTATATCAATGGAAATAACATAATAGATTTTGGTTAAAATAGACTAACCGGAAGTGACACATTATATGAAGCTGTTAACAGTTTTCCTGAAAAAAATGGTATTATTTTAAATTTAGAAATAAATACTGGAAATAAAAGTTTTAGAGAATTAATTTCTGCGTCTGGCACATTAAGAATTTTTTAAATAGCCTTTTGCATAAGCGAGATATCTAAATTTAAATATTATATATATATTTTTTTAGATTTTTAGATTTAATGTCAAATATGTGCAATTAAAAAAATATCTATAGTTTAATACGCGTACAAGGAAATTATGTGGTGTCCACATCAGATTTTTTTACAGATCATCGTGACAACTCTTAACGAAAAATGTTTCTTTTCTGCAATATAAAATTTTTGTAATATTTAGCTAATCGGCGAGCTTAAAGTGATTATACTAACTCCAACTGTCTAAGGTTTTTCAAGTGCGAGGTAGTGAGAAGACTGCACCAAAATTTAACTCTCATTCCTTGAAATACATTGAAAATAAAAATCTTGTGTTGTCTGTATTGCACCTTTTTACAGCTGAGGGTACATGAGGTGGGAACTCTTCTCGATTAAATCGCACGGCTTGCACTACGAGCATTTGTACAAAACATGAGCTTTGTATTCTTATTAAAATTGCAATAAATATTATGATAATTGTTAACAGTTTATACATTTTTGGAAGAAAATTGGTTACTTCTATTTTGTCTAATGCTAGTTTTAAATTTTAATGTTATATTTGAGACTAGTAGTTAACCGCCATAAGATATAGATACTTCCATCACTGGTTTGTATATTGTATTTATCTCTTTTTCAGAATATGAACTTGGTTTGTTTATTTGTTGAATACAATTAAATAAATCGAATTGTCGAACAGAACAGATCTTGTGAAGTGGTTCGTAAACCGTTCTTAAATTTAATTATCTTAAATCGGAACTAAAACCGAACCAATACAATATGAAGAACCGCGAATCGAAATCGAACCGATTTTTTAGCGGCTTGAAACACTGGTATTTTAATTCATTTATGTTTGATATTTAATTAAAATAATGTAGTTAGTAAGTACGACAAGCAACCTAGAAAATGTATATAAATTTAATTTCTAAATGTAGGTAGTAAGTGGGAACAAATATATGAAGAGGACAGTAATAAAAATCGCGTCTGGAGTATTTGAGCTCGCGTGGTTAACCACGTACTTGGTGTTCGCACACGCACATCGGTTGAGAATCAGTATGAGAGAAGGTAGGCTGCGACTGCGAGTGCGACCCCAGGCCCAGGCTCCAGGTTGCGAGACAGAGCAGAGGCAGAGGCAGAGGCAGAGCGACGGAGCACATCAGGCTCGGCTCGGCAGCTTGCAGCCGCTCAGGATCATCAATCATCCTCGGGAGACAATCGCGCAGCGGCGGGGACCGGAACAGCTGTCGCCCGGCCGAGGGACGCCGCTCGGCTCGGAGTGTCGCACTCCGCCGCCACCACCACCACTGCCGCCGCCGCTTCACGCCGGTGATCGGCAGCCGCCCGCGCTGTCACATTTCACGTATATTTGCTTGCTCTCCGTTCGCAGCGACGTACCCGTGCTGGAGTTGCTGTCGAACATAGGCGGAGATGGAGACACTGCCATTCTACGAACATTTTGTAAATACACTTACAGCACCAGGAATTCACTTTCAGTCATAAGCGAAAGTTCAAGTTCACAGCCGAAATACAAACTGCATCCAACTGATTTCAATTCTACCTTATTAATTTATATTATATAGTCACTGCACTCCTTGTCTTTCAAGTGTTACTTTCATTTTCTTTTACATATCTCTGCAAGAATAGGTTTTCAAAACTTCTTAATAAAAAATTCAGAGGCAAGGAATAAATTGAATTTAGAGAATTAAATAAAATTGATGCGAATTTTGAAGCTGGCATCGCATTGAAATTTAATCTATTATTTCACGGTCAGCAAATAAAATTATCTTCCCTCAATTGAAAGGAACAGGTGAAGAAACTTTCTTCTCTAGTGAAGAAAAGTTATACCCATGGCAAGTGGAAAATTACGGTATGATTTGACAGTACACAAAGGGGTAACCCATTAACACTAAAACAAAAACCAAATGATTATTTTTGGTACTAACATTCACGTTGCAGTATTTATAATAAATAAAAACCACCTATCATACCAACACATAATTGAATGACGAAAGACTGTATTACCAATAGCAAGAAATATTGTTTCAATAACACATCGAAATGACAATCTGTCAAGAGAATAATAAATCTTATTTTAATTTCTAATTTACTACCGAAAATGTTTCTTTCTGATAGAGTAGTAATCTCCTTAAGTTTACCATTTTTCCGTTGCTACTAGTATTGTTTTAAGTAAATTTTTATAGAATATAGCTCATTGTTGTTAATGTAGAGCCCGGTTATATAAAACGATGTTAGCTAAAAAGTTAACAATAGCCAACATGACTGACACCATATTTTACATACTTTTTGAATCTTATGATATAATTAATTAAACTCAGCATGAAATTGCAGCTTATTGTGAGTTAAATAACAATAGTAAAACAATGTTTATAGAAAATAATTATTAGTTAAATGCATACTATACAAACGTTTTATTATATCAAACTGTCAAAAGTTTTAACATTTCTTAAATGGTTTTTATTTTATTCTATTTGTTGTAGTTTTATTTTCTGGTCTTATTAAAAAATAACTATATATATATATATATATATATATATATATATATATATATATATATATATATATATATATATAACGTGAGAATGGTGCTACATATATAATTTAAAATTCAGGAAATTTATTTAATACACATTTTAAAGAAAGGTAACATTGGAATGGTTCTTAAAAGGCACAGTGTAGAAATAGGAGGACGCCTATGTCTTGACGCGCGTCGTTCACGAAGACATTCGAGATGTTATTAAGATAATTTGAAAGTAAAATAATACAAAGTTATATATCGGAGAGCTTGAAGGGAATATGATGACGGCTTCAACGTATTTCAAATCTTATATATCTTCCGTCCTATATCCATGAAACGCGATCCGAGTTCCCTGTCTGTGCAACATGCAGACTAGGGTACATTTTATTATTTATTATATTACACTTCTTAGAAAATATAATATACCTACAAGGATACATATTTTGCCTATGTAGCAGATCTCCGTAAGTGATATATTTTTTCACGTGAAATGCGATTACCAACCGGCAAATCAAGGCCCCAAAGATGTTAGTGGAGGGATGCCACAAGGGTAGTTTTAACGTGAGGAAACTGATAGTTATTGTTTAACTAAGCAGTAAGTTTTTCTCTTGCCGATAGATTATGGTGCTATTCTGTAATTTTCTATAACGCTACAGTTCTGTAAATTTGAACAAAAGCGCATAGATTTTTATTGGGAAATATATTTAATGCCATTTGACAATCAAATATTTTGCGCTTTTGTTCGGATTTATAGATCTGTAGCGTTATAGAAAATTACAGAATAGCACCATAAAATTAATTTTGTGATTAGTTTCAAATTTGTTAATGTTTCGCATCATTATAATCATCATGTTGTTGTCATTTGTTAAATGGTGTCCAGTTGAAAACAAATTTGACGTTTATAATTTCACAAATGTCTTTTTGCTTTTTGGGAATTATGTCAATCACTATATATTAATTAAATTTACAATATATGGAAAGTGACGAAGGAACCTCACCTGAAATTAAAGTAGTAGCATGTAGTTGCAACTATATTTATTGAATCATAAATGTCAAGTTTGTTGTCTTCCCACAGCAACATTTTTATACCTTGTTAATTGTTAACAAAAGCTCACATTTAATGTCAATCAGCAAACAAATACATTTTACAAATATTCTATGTATTTACAGCCAGATTCATAAAGTAGATTAGCCGCTAATGCAACTTTTAATGTTGCCTATAACTGTTTAAAATTAATGTAGATTCACGAAATGAATTAAATTTGATGCTAATTAACATTTTTTTCAGCTCAAGTTAAAATAAACTTGTTTATTGAATTGGAAAGAAGAAAAAGAAATACAAAAAGATACTAGTTTTTTGAATATGTCTGTAAATGATTTGACTAATTGTCGATAATATATACAAGAGCAAAAAATTACTATAAATATTAAATCACTATGATTATGTTTTCAAAACTTTCTTTCAATTATGTGTTATGTCTACATGCAACATAATTCTATTAGATCATGTTCTACATATCGACGCTCCGCTCCGCTCAGTATTTACAGCGTCCGAGTCGAGATACCACCCCCGACTCACCACCCCCGTCAACGACGCTGCCGCCACCGTTACGCGCGGTAACGTATGGTACCATCATTTGCCACCGAGACCGGCCCCGTCGAACGATTATCGTTGATGGAGGTCCGCCGCCACCACCGCCGCTGCCTGCTTCACCCTCACTGAACACACCACCGCCCCCAGCCCCCAACGCCAGCCGTCATGTGGTCACATATGGTCAGTTTTTTGCGCTCTTTCAAAAAATGTATTTCATCGTACACTTCGTATTCTATATGTAAAATTGTTTCGTTTTTTACGGTTGCGTGATGAAATGTTTATATGCTGAATGATTTTTGGAAAAAAATGTTTCTGGGAATAAGTTGCGTTGAAATGAAGAAAGGTTCGTGTCTGAAGTGGGTTTGGAGATAAGATGTTTGGTAACGATGTTGCTCGCTAGATGGTACCAGCGGTAGAAAGTAAATGTTTACTCCAAATTTGAGCTTATTAGATATGCAGATTAGAATTGACTTTTGGAATGAATGCATGGATTTTAATATCTAATTGATTTTATCATACAAATCATGACATGAAATTTGAAATTATCCTTTCAAAATTAATATCTCTCATCTGACAGCTTGTCGTGAATATACTTTAATGTAAAACATGGAATTTGCCAATCTTTACAATAGTTTATTAAAAATATGAAATTTTAGTTAAATTCGTCCCAGAAAAACTTAAAAGGAATGTTAATCTTATATACTCTTTATAATTTTATGAACTAGTCTGATACTCCTCCATTTTCATGTTTATATATATATATATATATATATATATATATATATATATATATATATATATATATATAAATATAAGGCTCGGTGCGAGACAATTCTAATTTCCATTACAGTGGTCCGGACGAGACGATGTTAATCAAGTTAATTAGTTAGAGATTCGGCGTGCTGGGTGCTGGTGGCCGGGAAACGATGTAAAACAATGATTTCAAGAAGCAACCCTTCAATTCATTACGTGTAGGGGTTGGCGCTGTTCGACCACTACCACTGCCAAAGGAAAGTTACTTAGGGTACTTCGTAAAAGCTAAATCTTGTTATATTAAGGGTGTATTGTATTGTAGGAAATGTCATATGTGGCTGGTAATAAAATAATTAATTTATTTCTACAGTGCTTCCAAAAGAAACGTTCACAGTGGAATAATTAGAAAAATTCGCTATTGAGTTTGAGATGCCATTGTCAATGGATAGTCATGTAGTCGTATTTACACAAAAAATCACATTCAATACGCATTTTATCTGCTTTAAAAATGTATTTAAATTATACATTTGTTTTCAAAAAGCAATTTCTAGAAAAAAAATGTTTTCAAAGCGCCATTTCCTTAAATTGTTATCGAATTGTGCTTATGAGATTTTTTAGTCTTTGATTTTTGAGTTATTGAGTATTATGTCACATGGGGGACAGTTACTGTGTCTTAAAAGAAAAATGGAAGCTGGAAAAAATAAAAATTGCATAAAATAAAGTGGGCTAAAGAACTACAGTAAGTTAAAAAATATAAATATAAAAATTCTTCTAGGAAAATACGTTGAAAAGTAGGAAAATGATGACAAATTCAGTTTTTACAAGAATCAATTGGTCACGCTATGTATGTACGGGTAGAATTGCAAAATCTTTTAAATATTAAAATTTATATGTTTCTAGAAACAAAAAATATAAAAATTAACATAGAAGACGATGAAATCTACTGTTATTGCAATGAAGATTGTGGTGTTAGAATTTAAGTTTTTAAGAGTTAATAATATTATATGGCTTCGGTATTTAAAAGTTGCTATTTAATTTTATATTTTCTTATCTCGGTCTATGTGTTTTTAAAAATTTCATTTCAAAATGCAATATTTACAACTTTTTATTTTTAAACAGCAATTTCCCTAGTTTTTTTCTTCAAAATACAATTTTTTTATTTTGTCACGTAATTGTCCCTACATCAATTCATCTTGAATAAGAATATTGTGATTACTGTTATTATACTACCTGTACTTTATTGCAAAAATATATATACTTTTAATTGTTTAAATTTCTCTAAACAAAAAATGTCGATTTTCTCAAAATTAGTAGATTGACAGAAATTGCGTTTTTAAAAGAAACTCCTCAAAAATGTTTACAATGATTATTGTAGTTACATTAATTTATCTAATATCACTTACCTATATCTATCTGGAGTAGGTGGCTTAGGGGTATTGAGTCGACCTGTGGATCTTGAGAACTGTGGTTCTATCCCCACAGCCGACAAACAATTTTCACCAAATTAAAAAATCTATTCCAGTGGCTTCCCCTCCACGAACCATACTTCACTCGAATAAATATATCACTTACCGAGATCTGCTCCGGTAGAGTGCCACACCCAGTAATGGGTAAAAGGTAAATGATGATATATTTATTATTTATTTTTATATCTATCTACTATATCATGTAATGGGTAAAAGGTAAAATATAAAATAAGTTGACCACTCAAATAAATAAGTGATCTGATTCAGTAATTCAAAATAGTAAATAAAAGAAACCAGAATTTTCAACCATAATCATATTTTCTATTTTGAATTTCTGTTAACTATTATTAGACAAACTATAAAGAACTGCATTATAAATCTGTTATTAATTGCATTGAATGATCCCGCGTCTCGCCATCACCTCAAATCCTCGATCGTCGGGCGCCGGATCCAGTCCCAACGACAGACATCCCTTGACTCTGTGTGCAGTGTTCAACACCCTCGGCTGAGCCATCGTAAATCAAGTGGCCTGTGGTCCAGTATACGATTGTAGGCATCTGCTAACGCGAAGCAATTGTGTTATTCAGTCACACGATTCCTTAGCCAGGGCAGAGGTTATTGTTATTGTCGCGGACAACGTGCGGTCAGCGTCGTCACCGCAGTCCGGCCTACTATGTCTCAGACTTTCGGTTTTCTTGTACCCTGAGGGTGGATAATGAAGTGGATGGGTAACCTCAAGACAGTTATGCCTGTAAATTAATTTGGATAGTGTTTGAATCAAATATGTCGCTTGCTGATTGACTGTTTTTTAAATCATAATTTTGCCCATTTGTGCGGTAATCACAGAAGAAACTTGCTTTCTTTATTTGTTTCTTGAGGTTTTCAAGTTTAATTTAGAATAAAAATTTACTGAGGTACAAATCTACTATGGCTGGTAGCACAAGCTCTGTTCTTGCCTGTTTTAAGAGCAGTATTTTTGGATGTTGGGGGTCTAACATGTTAAAATCGTGCTCTTAAAACACCCTAAAACAGAGCTTGTGCTACCAGCCATTATTTATATATACTCAAGTTTGTATTAACTACTTTTCAACCGTATTTGAGAATTGAAATCAACATTTTTAATAAATTTCCATTAATATTTGCACACAAGTTTCATGTTTCCAAATTTAATAAAATACTTTCAAACTTAAAAAATATTTACAATATATAATGTAAAAAATAAAATAATTATATAATGTGTACAGAATCTTTCACAACTTCAGGATAAAAATGATGTACAGATCACGAATCAGTTTTTAAATTCGCAAATTATTTGATGTTTATATGAAGTAAGCATTTTTAGTGTCACTGGTTTCAATAGTAATTTTAAAATTGTTAAGTTTCCGTCTAAATAATGAAATAATATTTATTTTGTATTGAAAAGGGGTTCATAATTTTTGGTGTTAAATTAAAATAAAACAAATAAAGCAAATAAAAGTTATTGTTTTTATCTGTCATTATTATAATAAATAACTTTTTTATGTATTAAATAAAATAAACTCTTAATTAATATGACATTTGTTTTTGTTATTTCATGGTACTGATAATATAAAGAAAATTACCAATAAACATATTGGACATTTTTCCGGTCTCAGGTAGAACAAAATTATAAAATAAATAAATAAATATATCATCACGCCTTTTACCCATTACTAGATGTGGCACTCTGCCGAAGCAGATCTCGGTAAGTGATATATTTCTGCGCGTGAAAAGCTGGTATCAGCAGTCAAATCACAGCCCCCAAAGATGTTAGTAAAGAGAGAGCCACAGGGGTAGATTTAATTTGGTGCAAATTATTTATCGGCTGTGAGGATTGAACCAGGGTTCTCGAGATCCACAGGCCGACTCGATACCACTGAGCCACCTACCCAATTTAAATTATAAATATGAATATTAAAATATGCAAAAATTCTTCGTTTACAATCAACAATTTTTTTAAATGTAAAATAATTAGGGAAGCCACTAATTGAGCATTTCAAAACTAGAATTGAAAACGCCCTTCGATTTGTAAAATAGAAAAATAAAATATTTATTGTACCTATTTGGAATATTCAAAAGCTAGCAAAACCTGCACCCCTTTAAGCAAATTACTTTCCCGTTATCTCAACCTTAATGTCACAAATTCTTGTTCACTTAATGTTAATAGACATTTTAGTTAGTCTTAATAGTTATATTCATAAGCATAATAAGTCCAAGATTCAGGATACAGTACGTTAATGTCTTTTCTTGCTGGTACTAATATGCATACTTATCACTTATCACAGCGAGATAAACAAAAGGTGTTAAGCACAAATAGCTCATGTTGATTTACAAATATCTATTTATATGTAACAGAAAATTCATACAAATTACAGTACAGAGAATCTGTACAGCTTATAGTAGAATCTGAACCACAACCACTAAAATTAGATGGTATTTTTAGTTACCTATAAATTGAATTGTTATACATATAAGCTATTAGCAATTGTATTTTTTTATTTAGCAGTAAAAATTATTGAAATAAAAATAGAGTTTTTTACAGTTTATAAAACGAATTAAAAATATATTTCATATATCCACATACTAAAAGGAGCACATTATTAAACAAATTATTGTATGTGAATTGTTACATTAAATAAACCGTATGTAAAAATATCAAATCGAGTGCAAAATATTAATGTTAATTAAATGGGAGTTTCATGATTAAACGAATTTTGTTAACAAATAACCGAGCAACAACAAATAGTAAATAAAAAACCGTCCAACCAAATACAATAAGCAAACGTGAAACTGAGTGATTTTGTCTTGTGCCTTAAACTTCGCAACTCGTGTATAAAAGTTTTACTCCACACACTTTTATTATAAATAACTATTTCTTAAATTCCAGAATTCCATACAAAATATTGTTTTCTGTAAAACTACATTTTTGTAAAAAAGAATTTTAAATGGACGGGTCTCAATTTCTGAATATATAAATACAACGACAAAAAACTAATATAGAACTAATTTGAATAAATAATTAATGAAATGATTAGCAAATAGGCCTATTAATTAATGCGGCAACATAAAGAATATTGAAATGGAAAAATAACATGTTGTCTTTATAGTTAGAAGTAATAAATTAGAGTAATAAGTCTCCTATTATGATGAACATCCCACGGGATACATCAAACAACGGAACAACGAGCTTTTTATTATGAAAAGTGAGTGATGCTATGCAAGGCCAACTCAGCAACGGCACCGCCAATGAAAGAAAGCTGTAATGATATATTACTAGGAAGGTATAGGTATTTCTCATTTATATCTACGAGCACTGACAGCTCAATTTAATAAATTCGTGTAATTAATTTTTCAAAAGAATGAGAATAAAAATGACCGCATCAATTTTACTAAAGTATTCGAATCATTTAACTGTCTAACATGAAACATCTAACTTTTGATAAATTTTATCGCAACAAAAGTAACATTACAATTTACTAGTACACTCCATTAAAAATTACGTCATTTTTATAACAATACAACGACAAACGAAATTAATGGTAAAATTCTGTAATAAATTTATAAGTATCGCTGCAATTTTATCTATCATTTACATATTTACGAATCTAGAATCTTTATGTATATATGCAGAATTTCACCATTAATAAAATATCAACTATGTTATTTAATATGGCGTTGTATTTTTAATAATTTAAAAGAAAAAAGTACAAAGAATAAAATGTATCTGAATACTCGTATACGAGAAGAAATCGCGTCTGGAATGGGTTGGTCCGCGGTGAGTGTGAAATTGAGAAAAATGTTAAGAAAAATATATGGACAACAGAGCTTCACTCGGAATATGACTGGAGTTTTAAAAGTAAAAAAAAAGAAATTAAGAAGCAGACAAAAAATATATATTTTTTAAATTTCCTTCGAATTTTCGCATATATCTCGAATATAGTTAGTAATATCGAGTTGATTTTGGTTTCGATATCTTGAGTCAAATTAAAATGGGGTAGGTGCCTCAGTGGTATCGAGTCGGCCTGTGGATCTTGAGAACCCTGGTTCGATCCCCATAGCCGACAATTTTCACTAATTTAAATCTACCCCTGTGACTCCTCCTTCACTAACATTTTTGAGGGCCGTGATTTGGCGGCTGGTAACCACACTTCACGCGAAAAAATATATCACTTACCGAGATCTGCTTAGGCAGAGTGCCACACACAGTAATGGGTAAATGACGTGATGATATATTATTATTATTATTATTGAGTCAAATTAAATTGCTCTAAAGTACTCACATATCTATATTTTAAAAAACTAAATTTTCATAAATTTACTCCACAGCTTTCTTTCAAATTGATATACTAAATAAATGTTTCAGAGGATGAGACATAGTAAATGAAATTTATTCGTTCAAATGACATTCGAACTTTTGACAGTAATGTAATATATGTCATGAAATAAATAAATTGATTCTAATTTGTTATCGGGCATAAATGAAGGTAAATATTAATAATCAATAAAATAAATGATCAATTATAAAATTTGTTATTCAATACAAAGAAATTCCCGTAAACAACCCCTAAACATCAATCACACGACAAACAGCGAAGAAAGACAGAAATCTGTCGGAATATTAAAACATCACACTAACACACTTTATACGTACAAAGAATTAATATAACCGTTGTATCTGTCAACACGTTGCTATATCCGACATACGTGCCATCAACCTTTTGTGCTACCAACAGAGATATCCATGCTGCGCATGTCCTAGCGCTAGTAAACTGTTTGAGTGATGGCCGCCAACGTCGATCTCCTAACTGGCGCCATATATCATTCAACATGGCCACGATGTGCAGGGGTGAGACGTGAGACGTGGTACGTCATCAGCTGTGCTCGCGACGCGCGAGGCGCTCGGCGTTCGCTACCCTAGTTCCAGTTTCATCCCTTGCAAGGGCAAAGAGACGAAAGAGCAGAGTGATGGTTAGGTTAGCATGTTTGTGTTTGAAAGTTGTGAGGATGCGTTCTTTGTTCGATGTGTTAATAGGAGTAAATTTATTAAGAGATGTTTAATTAACTGGTTTATTTCATGCGAATGAGAGGTTTGATACACTGTTTTTCAGATTTTTTAGGTATATTAACGCCTGTAATATAATTTAATTTATTTATATGTAGCTTCATTTTATTTAAATATATAACAATAATATAATATATAATATAACATATAATATGGAAGATGTTTACACTTTGAAATTTGGAAGAAGAATGAAAATAAATAAATAGTTGACAGAAAAGTAAACATAAACAATAGAACAATAATCAGAAATTACTTGGAGACGAAATAATGTAACGTCGCCAAACTATTTGATAGCGACACTACACGCTAAAGTAAAAAATTGTATACGCTGTCCCTATCCCCTATTTAAATAGTTGTTCAGGGCAATAATCTGTTTATTGAATTGGCTTTCTTCAAACATGTAATTTTTATACGTAAAACTAACGTTCGGTTCATTATAATACTGAGAACAGTGTGATAACAGAGGGTATTGTTAAATTGTTTTTTTTTATATTGTAAGATTTTAAATAAATTAGTTATTTTTGAATTACGTGCGCAAAATAAGTGTTTCTTTGTTGCGCGTGAGAATGTCACTTTTAGTCGACACTGCCAGGTCGAGAAAAAAAGTCATTCGAACGTGCCAAAAAAACAAGAATTCGCTCGCGAAATATAAACAACATTTTTTCTACAACTGTAAAAAAAATACAATAATTATTTATTTATTCAGTCAAAAATAATATGAATTTGATACTATTGATGTGTAGTAGCCAATGGAATGTGAAAAAAATAATTTCGGAGAATGCGCGAAATACTAATTATGCGCTCTAGGGTGCAAAACAGTGCACAAAATACGCGTTGTCATAGTAATGTAAATGATGAAAAAATCACGTACTTCGCGTATTGATATTAATGAAAAAAAAAGTGAACATATTTTGACGGTTGTAGAAAAATATACTCGTGTTTTATTAAATCATACTGATATTTTATTTTGCTTTAAATTCTCATAATAATATGAGTACCTAATAATTGGAACAATTTTGTATCTTCATTATATTTGGATGGGGAGGCATCGAGTTTTCATGCTTATTAAAAGGAGGCATGGTATCAAGAGAACCATATATGTTATATATACTCGTATATATAGAGCCGGAGTTTATAGCTAAAATCCTGGTAGAATCTCAATTTTTCTATTTATTATTTAATTTCAAATAATATGTAAACAACTACTGTATAGAAGAATGCATTGATTTATGAATTCTGTTTTTTTTATATATATAATTTCGTCGTACTGTTTATTACTAAATACAATAATACGACAAAATTGAAGACAACCTTGACAATTCCAAGAATATCAAAATCACGAAACAATATTTATCGATGAAGTGAACCTGTCCAGTTTGGAAACAAGAACAAGAACGACTTTTTGTTGTTATCTAGAGTGGGTATTTTACAAGGAGGTGAACATCGAACCCTGGGGCTACATTGCTATCACGACTGCACTAGTATATGTGTGTGTAGAAAACTTCATTGTGTTCAACCAACAACTCGTTTAACAAGTTGCTTAGTTGATATTTTCTCGTTGGCTGATAACTAATCATACAGGTTTTCTAGTTTTTTAAGTAATTGTGTTTTTCGTAGGATTATAGGATTATTTGATTAGCAAGAGGCAAGGGGTTTTAATTGTGGGATTAACTTTTGTTTGTTTCTTAAAATGTTACTAAAATCATATTTGTTTGTTATTTTTCTTATCTTCGCTTTTTGTTTGAATTAATGTAAAGGTTATATGTAAGAACAGCCCCGGCTGAATATTGCCAATAAAAAAGTTTATTATTGTTATTATTATTTATTATTTCCTTATGTCAATTTATCAAGTTATGTTCGTAATTTTCTTTGAAAATATAATTTATAAAACAGATGAAATGAATAACATACCTTTAAACTGTAGGCATAGAATGAATGCAATAATTTTTTTACTTGCAGTACAATGGTGTGGATTGTGTTACGAAATTCTAATCCGGAGATCTTACTCAAACTAAAAATGTATGAACTAACACACTGCGGCTCGGTGAGTCCGGACCCTGTACTGTTTCGGATTAAGGTCCTGTTGTACAGAGTAACAGACATAAATAAATACTGTAATATTTTATTTATTATCAATGCTCAAATTGAACATATTTTTCAAAATTATGATTTAGTTTACATTCCTACCGTGTGTAATAATGTAGTACTTTCTAAACTGGGATATAAAGGCATCCTCTTGAAAAAAAAATTTGCTGCTTTCACTAAAAAAAAATCATAATTCAGGCATATATTAACTATAATGTTTTTCAATACCTTTGAAATGGAACATATACCTGTAAATAAGGCTACATCTACTTAGTAAATGGCTCAGTGGTATCGAGTCGGCCTGTGGATCTTGAGAACCATGGTTCGATCCCCACAGCCGACAAACAATTTTCACCAAATTAAATCTATCCATGTGGCTCCCTCTCCACTAATATCTTTAAGGGCCGTGATTTGACGGCTCGTAACCGCATTTCACGCGACAAAATATATCACTTACCAAGATCTGCTTAGGAAGAGTGCCACACCCAGTAATAGGTAAAAGGCATGATGATATATTTATTTATTTATTTATCTACTTTGCAGTACGGTGGTGTGTCTAGCGTTTTGGTATTAAAATTCGATGATCCTGACATTTAATAAGAAATATTACTTATTAAATGATCCTGAGTTCCAATCCCATTAAAGCTAAAAATATATGAAGTACTATGCTGTGGTTTGTTAAGTTCAGATTCTGTACTGTAATTGGAATTAAGTTTCTATTATACAGTGTAGTAGAAATAAAGTAAATAATACATAATGTAATTTTCCACATTAAAATTATAAAAAATATGAAAATACATTTCTTTTAAGATAAAAGAGTTATTTGTATACCAAAGATTGAAAGTAGGAATGCACAACATATTTTCTATGAACGGATATTAAAATTAATCGATTTTTAATTGTAATTTTGAATTAGTAAAACTATACAAACAAAATAAAAATGTAAAAAAATTACGTTTGGCCAAGTTGTTATGTAATTTTTAACTTTTTGCTACCAAGTGACATTCGAAAGGCTTACATTTTACTGATTGTATCAAAATAATTATGTAACTCTAATAAAATTTATTCGTTTAACAAACAAACAAAAAGACAATTAATATTTTCAAAATTTTTACTATAATTTCAATGCGATTTTTTTTTGCTTATTTAATAAATACAAAATATCTGATGTGTACACCACATGACTTCCTTGTACGCGTATTAAACTATAGATATTTTTTTAATTGCACATATTTGACATTAAATCTTTTATTTCTTATTTTTTGTTCTAATCCATAGCAAACTTAATTTTTTTTTTAAATCAAAAAATATATAATATTTAAATTTAGATATCTCGTTTACGCAAAAAGCTAATTTACAAATTCTTAATGTGCTTGACTCAGAATTTAATTCTCTAAAACTTTTATTTGCAGCATTTATTTCTAAAATTAAAATAATACCATTTTTTCAAGGAAAACTGTTAGCAGCTTCAAGTAATGTGCCACTTCCGGTTAGTCTATTTTAACCAAAATGTATTATGTTATTTCCATTAATATAGTAGTCTTATATACCAAATTTAGAAAGTTTTAAATTAGATTTGAATATAGTTTTTCATGAAAATCTATTATAGGCTTCAAGTAAAGTACCACTTCCGGTAGTTGTATAATGACCAAATAGGGAGGTGCACAACTAGATGTTATAACAGTCCTAAATATAAAGTTTCAATTTTCTACGGCTTACCGTTTTTGAGTTATGCGAGATACATACGTACGTACATACGTACGTACAGACGGCATGACGAAATTAGTCAAAATGGATTCAGGGAGGGCCAAAATACCTATTTCCGTTGAAATCTGAGAACCGAAAATTTTCGCGATTACAATACTTCCTTTACTTCGTACAAGGAAGTAAAAAGGAACTTTGTTAGGACGATAGAAGATTGAAGCCTTAAAATATTTTAAATTTGTTTCCATTATTTCACGGCCACCTGAACAAAACTCTTGGCCCCCAAGGAGGCCGCGGAAGCGCAACCCTAATGTAGACAGATATTTTTTGGATCATTCATGATATCTGTACTAGATACAACAAAACAGAAATGTTTTTCTTCATAAATAATACCACCCCCGCTAAACTCCATACTAAGGAACTGAACCTCTTGCAACAAATCACTCGACAATCCATTCCGGTGTCGCTATCGCTGTTGTCAGCGTCTCCGGGACTTCCAACGCTCCAGCCAGGCCTCATGAATTTATCAAATATCAATGGCGGGATCGCGTGGCGGCGGTGGCGTCGCGGCGCATCCTGCGTCCAGGATAAGCATCTCCTCCAGCCGCAGCGCGCCGTCAGGAAATGAAAATTGAGGCGCCTCTGTGTTTAATTTAGATAAAAGCATATGTTGGACCAGTCGCCATGGCGTAGTAGGCGAAGGGGAAGGAGTCGTGACTTGTGAACTTACGTGAAGTAGAAGGAATATTATTTTGGTTAAGGGAATTTTAATCTGTGTGCAAGAAGAAATGTATAGTTGTAAGATATTTTGTGATGGCGAATAAACCAATTTTATTATATTTAACTACGTTCCTAAGAATAATATCTAGTACAATAATAGCTATTTATGAAACTAGTAAGGAAATGAAGGTTATTACCTTACGCATGTGAAATGCAGAACGAGGCCTAGCCGAGTTATGTAAACACATAAGTAAGATAATAACCTTATTTCCTTACTAGTTTCATACAATAATTTTCTACTTCAGTTCTAATAAATACGAAAGAGCGTTTTTGAAATTATGAAATTTTGATATATTAATGAGTTATACATTCAAAAAATAAAAGAATAACACATCAGAATTCGTCTACCAAGATATCTTACTTTTTTGTGTTGCTATGTTACCTCATTATTTCACTAGTTAAATAATGCAGTTCATTACCTAACTCAAATAAGTGAAATAAAACGTCTATTTCCTAACGTAAGTAGAAAAAAGATATTATTATTATTTATTTATTTATTTAGTTACGCTGTGCAACAGAAACTTAATCCCAATTGCAGTACAGGGTCTGCACTCACCGAGCCGCAGTGTAGTAGTTTATATAATTTTTAGCTTGAGTGAGATTCGAATTCCGTATCGCTATCCACACCACTGTACTGACGGACAATTATTACTAACTAAAAATGTATAAATGTCATAGATTATTTATTTTTCAGATTTTTTACGCAATTATATGTTAACATTCATTTAAGTAATTCTGTCCACAACATTCGTCCTTTTTATTCATTACTACTTTATATTACGTTATTATTATCGATGAAAATTAGTAGTTGTACTTCTTTTACAACAATCACAAAATGATAAAGTCTTTAATTACTTAACTCAAATAAGTAAAATAAATCTGTTGTAAAACGGGAATAGAAAAGGTGGTTTAATTGCCAATACTATTTGCTTCATCCGCTAAAAGGGTTAAAATACCAAATAAATATTGGAAATAAATTTTAAACAAAGTTACCGTCTCCTTGGGTCCAGAAGCATATTTATACGTATAATATATTTCTTTTTAGTAAGCCAAGTGGTATCTTGAAAACCCTGGTTCGATCCCCACAGCCGACAAACAATTTTCATCAAATTAAATCTACCCTACTAACATCTTTGAAAGGCGTGATTTGACGGCAGGTAACCGAATTACAAGCATGGAAATATATCACTTACTGATATTTGCTACGGCAGACTGTCACACCTAGTAATAGGAAAACGATGTGATAATTTATTTATTTTATAAGTAGTTAGAATAATAATTGTATCTGTCATGACTCTTATCCAAATTTTTATAAATAAATAAATAAATAAAAGATATTATTATTATTTATTTATTTATTTTCTGTGCAATAGGAATCCCAATTGCAGTACAGAGTTCGCACTCACCGAGCCGCAGTGTAGTAGTTTATATAATTTTTAGCTTGAGTGAGATTCGAATTCCGTATCGCTATCCACACCACCGTACTCACGAACAATTATTACTAACTAAAAATGTATAAATGTCATAGATTATTTATTCTTCAGATTTTTTACGCAATTATATGTTAACATTCATTTAAGTGATTCTGTCCACAAAATTCGTCCTTTTTATTAATTTTATTACGTTATTATTATCGACGAAAATTAGTAGCTGTATTTCTTTCACAACAATCACAAAATGATAACGTCTTTCATTACTTAACTCAAGTAAGTAAAATAAATCTGTTGTAGAACGGGAGTAGAAAAGGTGGTTTAATTGCCGATACTATTTGCTTCATCCGCTAAAAAGGGTTAATATACCAAATAAATATTGGAAATAAATTTTAAACAAAGTTACCGTCTTCTTTTTCCAGAAGCATATTTGTAGGTATAATATATTTTTTTTAGTATATAATAAATTTTGGAGTGTTTTAATTAGAGATGGGCGAATATCATCCGCGAATAGTCGAATGCCGCGAATATTGACATTATTCGATATTCGAGATTTTCGAATATTAACGTCAGTATAGCGAACATTCGAATACCTCGAATATCGCGCCACATATTGGCCTCAATTTTTGACTGTTTTCCTTTATCATTTGTACATAAACTTAAAGCTATTACAATACTTTGAAGTTATTAATAACAAAGAAATTTTATTTCAAAACCATGAAGACGTACCATATTTCAAATTTGTTTTTCGCCAACATCAGCCCGTACGTTTCACCTTAAATTTGAAGTTTTCGTCTTTTTCTTTTTTGTTTGTACTTTTTGTTTTAATATTATTTTATCTTAACAATTTCATTCAAATAATGAAAAGGACGTAATTAAATAATTATTAATAATAAATAAATTAACTTTTAGGAGTATTTGAATATTCGAGTACCTCGAATATTCGAGATCTGATTAATATTCGTATTCGATATTTGAATTCGGGAAATTTGATATTCGCCCATCTCTAGTTTTAATGCATAAAATGCAATAGCAATAAAAATCTTTTGTACTTATGTGACATGTGTTTGGCGTTGTCAGAATGTAAATAAAGCAGCTCATATTATTATTAGTATTGTTGTACTAAATAATCATTAAGAATTAGAACGTAGAACATATATAGGTAAAATAGCACTTTCACCAAAATCAGTATACGTACATAAATATATTTTTAGAATATTTCTACCCAAATGTTTCAAAACAATAGATAGATACTCGTACCTGTTGTATCTAAATTTAAAATAAGATTTTCCAAGTGTAAATGGAACTTTGCTGGCACGAGTCCTTGGGAAATACAGTATTTAAAGTTTGGAAATTTTCGTAAAGATGAAAGAGAAATTCACACTTCACCTTCATTCACTTGCTTGTTCGAATATTTATTATAATCCGCCTAATGAAACCACAATTTCAGTATTTGAACGGAAACATTGGCTTAGCAGCATTGTCTACAGCTAAATATTTTCATAGGAAATACCCAGAACACATCATCAAGTGTACAATATTTCACAGTTAACTAGGATATTAGTCCAGCATTTTATCACTAATGCTCACAGCATGTATTCATTCATTTGCTTCACTGTAACAATTCTATCATTAGATGGAATAACGAATAATTATTATGGATTGCTGTTTCATTCTCAAATGTATAAATTACTAACTGGAATTAAGCTGGAACAGTGAAGAAAAAGAAGAGACGAAGACCAAGAAAGAAATGGAATGGATATGGTAAAAGAAATTGGAAAATACAGAGGCAAAACACAAGTAAAAATTAAGAAACAGAAACAAAATGAAAGAACTATATATAGCAAGACGACAAAAAACAATAATTTTCGACATCTATTGGGAGCACAAGGAAATGAGAAAGAAGAATTTTTACTTGAAAATGGTCATAAAACACATCCAAACATCTAATTAAAGTTCAATGAACAATTAAAGCCAATTCGCAACCAGTGGTATTAAAAATATTTACTTCAAATGAAAAGCAAATATATTTGAATTAAAAAAAAGCTGTCTCTAATATCAATACAAAAGATACCGCACTTCACGCGAAAAAATATATCACTTACCTGGATCTACTTCGGCAGAGTGCCACACCCAGTAATGGGTAAAAGGCGTGATGATATATTTATTTTTTATTTATTTATTTAGATACTTGATTTTTTCATCATTTACATTTCCATATCAACGTGGATTTTGCGCATTGTTTCGCACCCTAGTGCGCAAACTGAGTATTTTGCGCTCTCAAATTACTTTTTTTTACGATCCATTGGTTATTTGAATAAATCAATTATTGTATTTTTCTTTGTTGACAGTTGTAAAAAAAATTGTTGTTTTTATTCCGTGGTCGAAATTCTTATTTTTTTGGGTCGTTTAAATGACTTTTTGTCTCAACCTGTGGTTTCGACTGAAAGTGACATTCTCACGCACTACAAAAAAAAAACACTCATTTCACGCACTTAATACAAAAATAACTATTTACATTGTCTTATTATAAAGTGACTTGAATCACATGTACTTTTTTTATTGGTAGAACTCATCAACCTTCAATAGAAATATTAATTTTTGTACAAATTCAGGCTGATTAATAAATAAAACAAAAAAATACTACAATTTTGGAAGCTCACTCCTATTTCATTTAGTATCTGCTATTTATTTTTGTCCTGACTTATTGAAACGCTCTTTATAAGACAGGATAATTTTTAAATTCCCCATAGCGGGTGAAAAATTTCATGGACAAATTAAGAATAAATAAATTGATAATTATTGTTGAAAGATTGTTCGATAAACGAACAAATAAATGAACATTAAAAACTACCCCTATGGCTCCTCTCCACTAACATCTTTGGGGGCGTGATTTGAAGACTGGTAACTGCATTTCACGCAAAAAGATATATCACTTACTGAGATCTACTATGGCAGAGTGCCACGCTCAGTAATGGATAAAAGACGTGATGATATATTTATTTATTTTTATCTAATGAATAAATATTTAGTGAATGTTTCAAGGGGTCATGTTAATATATCTAAAATGAGAACGCAAAAAATGTAGAAGAGAGTATTCTCCCTATTTCTTGTAAGAAATTTATAACCAATTACAAATATCTATTTTCAATCTAAAATACTTAAGAAATTCCCTTTATACATTCGTCTAATTTTGATAAACATCACAGACGATAATTTGCAGTGAAAATGTACGTGGTCTGCAGACGGAAAATAATAACTTTCATAATTATGTCGTAATTTGTGTTTGCGTATACATTATGGAGTCGATTTACGAGTTGCACGACACTCAGGAGTCGCCAACGCTGGCGCTGAAAGCGGCTGGAGCTAGCTACGACGTAACCTACCCTCTGGGCTTGGCGCGTGCTGGATTTGTTTGCTTGAGGGATAATCTCAGACCAGACAACCACCAGCAGACAGATTGACTGACTTTTGTTCATATTTTTAATAGGCTTTCGTATGAGAATATACACGTTTGTATTTATTTTGCAGTTTCGATATCATATCAGCAAAATTAAAAGAAACATTTATTTGTACGTTTGTTCTTCTTCTACACACACTGTATTATAAAATATTTACTAAATAAATTTTGTAAAACTGAGCCAAGTGTTTATTTTATACTTTTTATTAAACCTAGTTTCACCAATAGTGTTGGATGACAATTAATTTTGTAAAAAATTAAATTAAAAAACACTAGGTTAGTTTCAAATAATGTAAAGTTTATTTTACAATACGTATTTCGGTCGACTAGACCATCATCAGGTGAACAAGATATAATTTTTATATCTTGTTCACCTGATGATGGTCTAGTCGACCGAAATACGTATTGTAAAATAAACTTTACATTATTTGAAACTAACCTAGTGTTTTTTAATTTAATTTTTTATAAAATGTTTCAACGAGAACCGACAGTTAAATCTATCGAATTAATTAATTTTGTCTTTGTTGTTATTTACTAAAGGCCTAAAAAGTTTTTTAGATATATGTATTAACATATTAAAATATGAGTATATCTCGTTAAATTTGACTCTTGAATACAAGAAGTGAAAGAAATTTCGAAATTCAATGTACAAAACAAAGTTTTTAACAACTCGCTCATTTACGGCAATAGTGGCACAATTAAAAATTTGGTATTTTTGAATTATTTGCATCGAAGAAATAAAAGAGTTGTTTCCGGCTTTATAAACGACAGAATAAATGGAATTAAATAAACAAATTCTAAACAATTTTAATTATTATATGGCATACTGCCACAGGTACAACTGTCATTTTATTTACTTTAAAAGTAAATTAATTTGACATTTATTAAACCGGTCAAAAAAATATTATTCAAGAATAAGGTCTCCTCCACACTATCTGACATAATTACAAATCTGTATAGGTAAATTATTGCTTCAAAATACACATTCTGTATATGCAGTGAAGATTATTCTTATTATTATGTATTTGTGTTTAAAACATCTCTCCATATTGTCTGGTAATTACTAATTGAATATATTTATCTTTTTGTCGATTATATTTTCAATATTTGGCGAGAAATCAAACAGGCATTTCGTTAGTTGATGGTTTTTAGAAAATATGTACATAACTAGTTGATATCCAGCAAATTGTACATTTGTAACATTTTTTAAATAAGAATGCTTTTTCATATTTCATTCTTTAGTTATTTCGAATGTTTACTGAAAGATGATTCAATCGTAACTTGTAAACTTTTTATTGTTGTATGAATAACGGGTACGAATTATTAAGTTTGTACTGTAGAGAATTGGAATACAAAATATGCAATATGTTTGTAAAATTGTTAGTAATTCTTAGTTTCAAGAAACTGGTAAACAAACCAGCTTATCTGATTAATTTACAGTTATACGAAGCGTGCCTCAATAAACAATAACATATTTATGGTCAGTGTAAGTTCTAGCAACAGGTAAACAACTATGTCTCACGATAGAACAAACAATGAGATAAGCTGATCCCTAATTTAAAGTGATCCTGAGTGCGACGTGGTTTCCTTTTCTCTTTGCCGATTTGTAAGAAGAACCAGAACCAGCACCAGGTCATGTGATCCAGGCTTCACACTTACATGACAGATTTACAACTTTAGAATTGTAAATCAAGATATATACTTGGTCTTATGTCTCATTAGGTGAGATGGCATGAACCCTTAAAATATTTGCTGATTAGATTCATCTAGAAATTAGCAATACATCAGAATCTTTCGAAAAATTAAAGGTTGAAATCATGACGCTTTCTATCCATTGCTGGACGTGGCACTCTGCCGTATCAGATTTCGGTAAATGATATTTCTTCGCGTGAAGTGCGTTTAGATGTTAGTGGAGAGGAAGACACAAGGGTAATTTTTATGTAGTGAAAATTGTTTGCCGGTTGTAGGAATCGAACCTGGGTTCTCACATTCACAATACCCTTGAGCCATCTATCCTAAGACAAGTTTTGTTTATGACATTTCTTTTTGAGCGAGTGTGAAGTGACGAAAGCCGAGAGGCGTGTTTAACCACAACACATGTCCATGTCCCGTGGCGGTTCGATATGACTGCCGTGATAACGTATGTATTTTTGGCAGGAATGTCCGTCCGGTTGTCCATTCGCCTATCGAAATTCCCAGACAATCTCTGAGAGTGACAGTTCAACTAACGCTTCAATGTGTCCGTGATATCCAATATATATATTATTTTATAAACTTGGAAAATACATAATTCTACAATGAAATGTAAACTATCAAATATTGTATTATACATTTTAAAATTTATTATTACTTATTGTACAATATAAATAATAAGGGATAGGTGGCTGAGTGGTATCTTGACAACCCTGGTTCGATCCCCGCAGTCGACAAACAATTTTCATCAAATTAAATCTACCCTACTAACATATTTGGGGGCCGTGATTTGACTGCTGGTAACCGCATTACAAACAAAGAAATATATCACTTACTGATATTTGCTACGGCAGACTGTCACACCTAGTAATGGGTAAAAGATGTGATAATATATTTATTTTATATTTAGTTAGAATAATAATTGTATCTGTCATGACTCTTATCCAAATTTTTATAAATAAATAAATATATCATCACGCCCTTTACCCATTACTGGGCGTGAAACTCTGCCGAAGCATATTTCGTTAAGTGATATATTTCTTAGCGTGAAGTGCGGTTACCAGCCGTCAAATCACGCCTCCCAAAGATGTTAGTGGAGAGGGAGCCACAGGGATCGATTTTATTTGGTGAAAATTGTTTGTCGGTTGTGGGAATCGAACCAGGGTTCTCAAGATTCACAGGCCGGCTCGATACCACTGAGCCACATACCCCATTATATATTTATATTATATTATATTTTTATATGAAAATTAAATCATAATTGTTAAGGTAATAACAACTAAATCAAAATTAATTATGATAGGTCAAACAGTAATAAAATAAAATGACTGAATAAATTAACAAAAGTCTCTAATGGTTGCACCTATTAATCTAGTTTTCATTATTTGTTTCATCATGTATTATGATACTCGATGCACTTCAAATTATAGTTATTTGTTAAGTATACATATGTTTATATGTTGGGTGTCAAACTCACCCCACCACAAATGCCCATTCACCCATAATTAGTATTTGTAGTGGAAACAAAATTAATATAGGTAGCTAAGTTGACAAATTAGTGAGAACTATTTAGAAATTTGTCAGTGTGTTGTGTGCATCGGTGATTGATTTATTATTGAAAGTGATTCTTCGACTGTTGAATATACGATGACATACGAAAATAATTCCAAATAAATCATATTAAAACTACGTGGTTTCTACATCTGTCTAGTTCAGGTACTTAGATAAATAATGATTTATAAAATAAATAGTTATTTGTGTATTAAGAGCGTAAAGTGATTCTTTGTTACTCGAGCACGGTAATTGCAGCGCGAGCCGAAGCCGAGAGCTGCAATAGTGCAAGAGGAACAAAGACACTTTACGCTCGTGATACACACATAATTTTTTCTATGATTGCATCTTAAAATTATTAAAAGACGTATACGTACTGAAAATAAATTCATTTTGGCAACTGTCAATATGACAAGTTTCTGTTTTGTTTGCATCCCTGGTAACTATTGAAATAAGCGCGCATTTATAATCTTTTTTGCACGTTGCCATTGGAAACGCGCAAAAAAGATATTTTTCGATTGTCCCACAGAAAACGTCAACTTTACGATGACAAATGAGAGCGTAATTGTCAACTTTTCATAGCAATCGTAGAAATAAGTATTTTTTTCAGTTTATGGTTTATTTTGTAAAACTGAAATTATTATATATGTGTTTCCATCAAAACATGGCATTCAATTTAAATATTTGTGTTGTGATTTCAATGCGATATATTTTATTTATCCCGCTGATAGTTTTTGAAAACGTTAGTAGAAGATGGAAAACCTGGCTGGCTCTATTAAGTAGGTTTTAAATGTACCACTAGTTGTTTATAATATGTTAAAACTATACTTTCAGCTAATCAAACATTTGAGTAAAAATATATTAGATTTGATTTTAACTGCATAAGATACACATAGTTGAAATTGAAAAACATAGTGAACAGTGGATTAAATAAATAATGCATTTAAATCGTTTAAACTTCTAATATAAAAGACTGTTATCAAATGATTGGGCAATGTATTATTGAGTTTGTATGACAAGACATACGCCTGTCATTTTGTTTCAGTCATATACATTTTCATTAGAATTACTAAAGAAAGCAAAAACGTATGTCGTTTGTTGTTACTGAGTCAAGGTTTTCAAAATGAGGTGATTGTCAATTAATTTTTACATGGCGTACAAAAACCAAATTCTCGCATAAATATCTGTGAAATTTTATTCTATGTTCACATCCAAATTTTTTTTATTTTATTCTATGTTCACAATTAATATTCAAAATTTGTTATATATTATATATTTTGTTAGCAGAAATGTGAAGACCAAGGAAGTGGTTCGCTAGTAACTTTTTTAAATCGACTTCAATAAAACAAAAACATGGGTCTATTTATAAATTATATACGAATATCTTTTGTCAAGATACGTGAAAAATATTCAGGTTCAATTTATGTAATAAAAAATATAGTTAAATGAAAAATTTGTTCAATAAGTATTTGGCCAAAAAAATTGAATACATTTGTGTGCCAACGGTAGTATAACGTCTAGGTAAAATTAAATATTAAGTATTGTGATTTATGATAAGCAAGTCGCCCGATGATAATTTATACTGATGATTTTAATGATTTTATTAGCTTTGTGGGAGATTTTGTCACTTGTAATAATAAAATAAATTTGGTCTGTGGTTTGCAGTCGTCTATAACCGCGCCAGCCGTAGTCTGGACTTCTCAACCACGACGCGTCTTCTCCACAGGTGTCGTGCTGCACCAGCTCTCGCGACATCGTTCTGTCTCCACCAGCAAACAATCTACCTCTTTGTCTCACCTGCACATATTCTCATATTGCTGTCCTCGTCACCGTTAATCCGGATTAAGAATTTTGCTATAGCTTCTGTTTCTGCGAACTAAGTGAAAGGGGTGTGCTCTGAGGGATTAACAGTCAGACAGGTCTGTGATTGGTCAAGATGGAACAAGTGACAAAGCAAAACAAGGAGGATGCAACGAAGACAAACAACGGTGATAAATTCTGGAATCGACTTGAAATTCTTCAGTCTGACTCGAAAAGTCCTGACGCGAATACATCAAGCAACTCAGTTGAAAGTGTGGAGAATAGTTCGTGCAAAGATATGACTCTGAAGGAATATCAACAGAATACCATGGCTAGTGACGTTGTTAGTGGACATCATCTGCAGAGTGCGCAGCTGGATGACTCGATCTTGGCTTCGTTGTCGCCGTCGACAGTAGGGTCCAGGTCTCCGCCACCGTACACTGGGTACACTGACAGTTTCCAACAAGAAAACCCTTACTTTGACAACAAATTCATCCCGAACAGTGTGGCCATGGCATCTTCGTCTGGCGATATCTACAACGCACCAGTTGCGCAGCATCAGATACCGGTAAGTTTGACATTTGTTTATAATTGTAAAGTATTTTCAAATTATCTTCAAGTTATTTTTTAAAGTTGCAAACAATAATTACAGAGAACTAAAAAACCTGTTGTACTTTAATTTAAAAACAAATAATAATAATATATCATCACGCCTTTTACCCATTACTGGGCGTGGCACTCTGCCTAAGCAGATCTCAGTAAGTGATATATAGCTTCGCGTGGAATGCGATTACCAGCCGTCAAAACACGGCTCCCAAAGATATTAGTGGTGGGGGAGTAACAGGGGTAAATTTAATTTGGTGAAAATTGTTTGTCGTCTGTGGGGATCAAACCAGGGTTCTCAAGATCCACAGGCCGACTCGATACCACTGAACCACCTACCTCATAAATAAAAATAAATAATTTAAAAACATTGTTTACATATAATAAGATTTATTCTAATATTTAAAAACAAATTTAAATTTGTACAGTATGTATTGTAATAATGTAAAGCAACTAATTACAATTATTTTGCAGTGTATTCCGAATTCTGCGTTTAATCAGGAATCCTGGAGACCAGAGCAAAGATTGGATGTTGGATATGGAGATAATCGACCCCATGGAATTGATATTAGGAACGACCGGTCACCACTTTCTCATGGAGGTATGTATTTTGAAATCTTGTATACAGTATGTTCCAAAAAAAAGAAACAACTACACGGAAAATCAGCAAATCAAAAATGCCCGACAAATAATTATGAACCAGATTGCAAATGACGATACTAGATATATCCACATATCCTATTTGATATATATTACCTCACACAATCCAGACGAATACAATTAAAAAATCTCACAACTACGTCATGTAAAGAATAATTGTCATTTTGCTAAATCGTTATTTTCGTAGCAAGACATGAAAGTGATACGTTACTGGGCGAGCAAGCATTACACATTCATTTTCTGATCTCTTTTTGCAATTTAGGAATCGGTAAGGTTTTACCGATCCCTTGTTTGTACTACATGGGTAAAGACCTATTTTTCTGTCTAAAAGGGATCAGAAATGACTAATTTTCTGTGCAGTTGCGAAAAGATATTTAAAATTTAAAGATATAGTTTCATTATTTCATTGTTAGATATGAAGAAGGCAGACAAACGCCTACAAATATTACAAAATTAGAGTTTTGTTTTAAAATTTACTGATATCTCCCCGTTCGCTGACTCCAGTTAATCTCTAACTCAGTTCATTTTTCAATTTTCCGTTTTTAGAATGATCCTGTCAGAATTCTTTAGATTTGACTTCTCCCGATAAACATAACAAAATGTTAGACACATGATAATGGCAGGTTAACTGAAATACTACATTTGTCAAGTAATGAATGATTTGGATGTCGCATTACGCATTTCTATTTTTTGTAAAATTTTACGCATCCGTGTACGATTTTATTGCTCCAGCGTTTCCGGTAGAACAGAATTGATTGATCGGTGTTTCGATGATGTTTGACCCTTTTCACTGCAGACTACGTGACGTGGGAATGTCAGCTATGCTGATAAAATTTGGCGTTTTAAATAGAAATTATTTAGTGACATGCTAGCGTTTCACACTTGACCAATAAATACATATAATATATAATTTATTTCTGCTATAAATTTTATATTGCAATTTCATTTTCACTGGCACAGGTTCGTCAAATACTAATTAAAATAAGCTATTGTCTATTCGACATTCTAAATATTAATCATTTGAATAAAATTCATATAATACAAGCAATTTTCTCTGTGTTTTTGATGTTTTTGGTCTTGGAAAACGATCTAGCTGGGTCTCATTTTCCGGAAAATTCATTTAGTACGCCATAAAAAATTAGAAATAAAAAAAAATATGACCCAGAATATCGATTGATCTCGATATTGCGAACTGCTTCGAGATATGAGCGAAGATTCGAAAGAAAATTGAGAAAAACTGTTTTTACTTCCTTGTACGAAGTAAAGGAAGTATTGTAATCGCGAAAATTTTCGGTTCTCAGATTTCAACGGAAATAGGTGTTTTGGCCCTCCCTGAATCCATTTTGACTAATTTCGTCATGCCGTCTGTACGTACGTACGTACGTATCTCGCATAACTCAAAAACGGTAAACCGTAGAAAATTGAAACTTTATATTTAGGACTGTTATAACATCTAGTTGTGCACCTCTCTTTTTGGTCATTATACAACTACCGGAAGTGGTACTTTACTTGAAGCCTATAATAGATTTTCATGAAAAACTATATTCAAATATAATTTAAAACTTTCCAAATTTGGTATATAAGACTACTATATCAATGGAAATAACATAATAGATTTTGGTTAAAATAGACTAACCGGAAGTGGCACATTACATGAAGCTGCTAACAGTTTTCCTTGAAAAAATGGTATTATTTTAATTTTAGAAATGAATGCTGCAAATAAAAGTTTTAGAGAATTAAATTCTGCGTGTAGCACATTAAGAATTTTTAAATTAGCTTTTTGCATAAACGAGATATCTAAATTTAAATATTATATTTTTTTGATTTTTTTGTAAATTAAGTTTGCCATGGATTAGAACAAAAAATAAAAGATTTAATGTCAAATATGTGTAATTAAAAAAATATCTATAGTTTAATACGTGTACAAGGAAGTCATGTGGCGTCCACATCAGATATTTTTAATTATTTATTCTGTAACAAAAATTGGTGAGTACAGTTGCTAGAAAGTTGCTATCAAAAGATCATGTTAGCAATTATTATGTCATGTGGACATTTTTCTCGTATTTGTCGCATTTACAATTATTTGTTCAAAGTTAAAATTAATTCATTTGTTCGTCTGTGAAAATTCTGTTACGAGAATAATTCCCAATCAAAAACAAAGCTTGATTTTCATGGATAATTGAACTCAGCAATCGTTTAATCAAAACAATATCATATAAATAATGAACAGTGTCGATACCAGGAATTCTGAAAAAGCAGCCTTCGATATTTAATAATGCATATGTTGAGAACACGAACTAATACAATTAGTAGGTGCGCTGGCAGGCAGATGGAGCACGTTTGCTTTCACACGATACTGAAATTTTTATGTGCCCGTCTTTGTTTTCGAGCTAGCGATGCCACTGTATTCATGACACGATATTTTTTATGAATATCGTCATGATTAATTAATATTTATTTTTATTGACCTAGTATGTTTTCAATTCTAGCAATCTGAACCTATATGGTTCATGCCATATAATAACTGCAATCTTCTTGCGGAAATCAATCTCTAGTTGTTTTTACTTCCTTGTACGAAGTAAAGGAAGTATTGTAATCGCGAAAATTTTCGGTTCTCAGATTTCAACGGAAATAGGTATTTTGGCTCTCCCTGAATCCATTTTGACTAATTTCGTCATGCCATCTGTACGTACGTATGTATCTCGCATAACTCAAAAACGGTAAGCCGTAGAAAATTGAAACTTTATATTTAGGACTGTTATAACATCTAGTTGTGCACCTCCCTTTTTTGGTCATTATACAACTACTGGAAGTGGTACTTTACTTGAAGCCTATAATAGATTTTCATGAAAAACTATATTCAAATATAATTTAAAACTTTCCAAATTTGGTATATAAGACTACTATATCAATGGAAATAACATAATAGATTTTGGTTCAAATATACTAACCGGAAGTGACACATTACATGAAGCTGCTAACAGTTTTCCTTGAAAAAAATGGTATTATTTTAATTTTAGAAATAAATGCTGGAAATACAAGTTTTAGAGAATTAAATTCTGCGTCTAGAAAATTTAGAATTTTTAAATTAGCTTTTTGCATAAACGAGATATCTAAATTTAAATATTATATATTTTTTGTTTTTTTTTAAATTAAGTTTGCTATGGATTAGAACAAAAATAAAAAATAAAAGATTTTATGTCAAATATGTGCAATTAAAAAAATATCTATAGTTTAATACGTGTACAAGGAAGTCTTGTGGTGTCCACATAAGATTTTTTTAATCTTACACAAATATTTATTAATTTTTACTGGCAAAATAACACTTTTATTTTTTTGTGTTCCAAAACAATTCCTAATTTCATATAATATGATTCATCGTAATTATTAATACTCATAATAATAATTTAGTTTTACTTAAATATTTTAATCTAAAAATGTTTAGAACGCGATGTAATTATAAT
This sequence comes from Pterostichus niger, assembly GCA_947425015.1. Lineage (NCBI taxonomy): Eukaryota > Metazoa > Arthropoda > Insecta > Coleoptera > Carabidae > Pterostichus > Pterostichus niger. The sequence goes on from OX380341.1 coordinate 33,186,710, forward strand.
TTAAATATATAATAAAATTTCTTTTCCAAAGATGAAACAAAAAATTAGATTACCATCAAATAAAAAAGAAATTATACATTCACTAATGGCGCCTATTTTTCGGCCATATTTCTTCTCTCACGGAAATCTTGGTTGGTCACGCACTGTGTCGTCATGCGATATTCACCCGTATTAATATCAACCGTAGATATTATTTTCAGAATATTTTTACTTGTATAAAGTTCTCACATGTCGATAGCATGACTGATATAAACAACGAAATCGGGACCATTCAAACGAGATGTAGAATGATAAAATTATTCTTGAATATAATTTTCTTTCTACCCAATTTTTTGTTCTTATACACGATTACTTTGCACGGAATTTTTGCTCGGAACACTAAAAATATCTGATATTATAATAATTATAATTTCTTACGCTGAAAACTGCCATAATTTACCATATCCTGAATTTGTTTTTTATTTAACGTATTAATCATTTATAACAGGCACGAGTAGATATTTTTCTCAATATTTAATGCAAATATAACAGGACACGCGGCAGGAATGTTACCTAAAGTAAGGGTTCCCTGCAAGACTCCTCAAAATATAAATATATACTTCTTCTTATTTCGTCTTCACAAAGTAAATTTTGTGCATTTTTTCCAAAAACAGTGTTATAAAGTTCAATTTTTGTGCAGTTGATTTTAGGGATATTTTTTTCTGAACTCAACAAGTTATCTAGTTGTAAAATTTCATATAAATCCTATCTCTTTAGCTTTCATTATTCAGCTCATATAAAATTATTGCAATTATTATTTTTATACAAAAAAGTACATCAAACTGCAAATTACTCCTTTATTAATAATGAAGGATATTTAGTTTATATTTGAGAACCTGGGTTTGATTCCCACTGCCGATAAACAATTTTTACCATATACTAATTACCCATTGTGATTTCGCCACCATTAACATATTTGGAGTCGTGAATTGACGGCTGGAAACTGCACTATTATCGAGATTTGGTTCGGCACAGTACTACATTCAGTAATGGGTAAAAGACGTGATGATATATTTGTTTATTTAGTTTTTAACATAACACAGATAATTATGAATTTGAACTATAACATACATATCTTCAATACATGTCAAAATAAATTAAATTTATATTGTTTTTAATAACAAATTTGAAACCAAAGGTAATTAATTGCAATATAGGAAAAAAAATCATGTATACTATTATGAATTGTCGCGGGTTTAAAAAAGTAGCAAAGTACGAAATAATATCTATTTTATGTATGTTCTTTTTAGCTGAGGTGAAAATAAATTGGTTTCGTGAATTGAAAAGAGAGTTCAAAACGAAATATTAAAAATGGAATTAGTTCCAATCGCTTTATGAATGTGCCTGAATACATATTCATTGTCAAAAGGTAGCCTCAGGCGCCAGACACATAATTTGAGAGTCTTATATGTTGATTCTATTATTTCCCAACGTTTTCTTATGGAAAAATGTAAATATGGCGGTCAAAGGAGCCCGCTGTCAGTCACCCATCAAAATTTTCCAGAAGTGTCAATCAATCCGTTGGTGCATGACATGCTTATGGTGGTTTCCGGTATCCTGTGTATGGGATTGGTTAGCGCGTCGGTAAGAGACGTCAGTTGTCATCGCGGACTTGTGTGTGTGTATGTGTGCAACATGGCGTCCTGCGCGTCATCGTCAGCCCTACATCAGGCTCGCCGCCTGCTTGATTGACAGGCGCCGGCCAAGGGAAAGGGGGAAAGTTTCGTGGTCGTGGTCAACCGATCGATTCCTAAACAACTTTTGTTTTTAATTTCATTTTTGGCTTCTGTATTTGAGTAAAAGTTAAATAAATATAAATAAATATATCATCACGCCTTTTACCCATTACTGGGTGTGGCACTCTGCCAAAGCAGATGTCGGTAGGTGACATATTCCTTCGCTTGAAGTGCGGTTACCAGCCGTCAAGTCACGGCCCCAAAGATCTTAGTGGAGGGGTAGCCACAGGGGTAAATTTAAATTGGTGAAAATTGTTTGTCGGTTATGGGGATCGAACCAGGGTTCTCAAGATCCGCAGACCGATTTGATACCACTGAGCTACCTACCTACCTAGTAAAAGTGATGTGTCGTTATCTATTTCCATTGCAAAATAAACAAATCAAGTAAAAGTGATAAATTAATGACAGGTGTATAGATGAATGTGATGCAATAATAATTAATTTTTGCAAATAAAAAACTAATTTTGGAACTAAAACGGTATTATCGAATTTGCATGTTAAAAAGTTGAGATTGACCGAGCGTGAAAGATTGTGCTAAAAACGCTGTATAAATCTTGGCAACACTATAATTCGCCTGCGGGAAATAAATTTATTTTCATTGGAACATCGCGTAATAAATCTAAAAGAACATCTCGATTCACGCAGATTCAGTGGCGGGGAGCGTGAAGCGTACGTGTGTATACGCGTGTGAGACTACGCATGCAACAGGCTAGTAAATTGTCACGGGGACAGCATCCAGCGGTGTCGCGTTCCCACGCTTCTGCTGTCTTCCTCACGCTCACCACTACACCCATCTGCCTGTCTTTGTTTCTTTATGTCGCTCTTCTGACGCGAGAGGGCATTACATGACTGCTGTGACCGTTCTAAATGTAATCCGCTGGGACGACACTTTGCTACTTCGTACAGATGCGATATATATTTATTAGTGATTTTTCATACAAGTTGAGATTGAGCACTTTGCAACCCCAGCGAAAGAAACAAAAGTTTTATATAACGGAATATATTTTTTATGAGTAAATATGCAATAAAGCGTTTAATTGTTTGCTGCTATAAAAGTTGTCCTGGTAATGTAAATGATGAAAAAACTTTACGTATTGATATTACTGAAAAAAGTTAATATTTTTTGACAGTTGTAGAAAAAACATTGAATCGAATAAATAAGGAATACATAAATAATTTTGGATATTGCGAAAATATTCTTTTTCAATATTTGGCAATATTAAAAAAAATATAAGTCGATCTTGACATTTTTTTTAAATATTAAAAACGGATAAATTTGCAAGAGAATTTAAGAAACAAATAAATCAGTTTAGCAAATAAATAAATAGACAATAAAATTTGTAATACAAATTTAATGTTCTAAAATTCCTGAAATCAAAGTTTATGTAAATAGTGTATTTTGCAATCATGTCATATCATATCAAACAGATTAGAGTAATACCAAGCACCAATCACTAGAACATGACGACATGAAAAGTACTTGGTTATCAGAATTTAATAAGAGTTTATCAATAATTTAGATTTTAGATGAATTCATAGATATTTCAGTTGCGACAGCGAACATTTGCAGTTTCACAATGACTAGAAAAATCTTGTCATTTTTGTGAATATTCCCAGATGGCACAACGGAAAAATGTTAGTTAAAATTTCTGCATGCTGTGTTGCAGGGCGTTACGCCCCGCCTTCGGTAGCCTCAAAGGGTGACTATCTTTCAAAAGATATAATCCTTTCAAATAAAGTGTAAGCCGCAAGATTAGGACATTATTCCCCAAACAACGAAACTATAAATTTGTCAGTTTTTGACGGAGAGTTGCACTCGACACCCCGCATGTGTTTGCAACATGTTCCCACAGATGACTCTGGGAACTTTTAGTTTATTCTAGAAAATATTAAAGGAAGTAGTGTTGAATAAAAAGCTTTAAAAATCGCGTTCGTTTTGATCAGATAGCTTGGAAGGAATAAACCGAATTGAATAGAGAGTTCTTCCTGACTATTTAGCATAACAATACAATTCTAAATACGCTTTTTCACAATTCTTTACCGTCTCCCTGAAGACTTATTTTCTCTCCAATTCCCGGAGCGTCCGATCAACGAAGAAAACTTTTCTCCCTTTTTTATTCGTGGAATCAAACGCATCGAAAGGCGACGTCCGTCTGTTAAGACTATTGTTTTATTCATAAACGTCAGAGAGGCTTTCGATATTCGTGCCTGTATCGGCGCTGGTGCTCGGCGGTGGAAAGCGAGGCGAGGGGCGGTGCCGTGGCGCATCCCTTATTGACTTATCCGCGTTCGACGCTATATTTATATACAGGGTACACAATGGTGCAAGGCTGGTCGGAACCGCGAGGAGAACGCGCGGGTAAATGTAAATACTCTTCCGGTGAATTTCAAATTCTTTATATTGGTTTTGTTTGGATTGAAGCTAGTGATATATATTGTTGACGATGAAATATGGAAGGATATTGAGGCTTTTCCTATCTGCGATTACACTATTTTTGTTTACATTATTTTACGTTTCCTTTGTTGTGTTTCACTTATTACTTATTTTTCAATATTTATTTTTGCTCACTAGTATTACTATATACTATTTTGCATCTGTACATTGTCTGGACTTTATTACTGTGCCGCTAAAATATAACAAACATGTAGTACGCAGCATGCATTATTAGACACTGTATAAAAAATGTCTGCATTATGCACATGTCTTTATTTAGTTCATGCAATGGCATGATTGGAATTTTCTTCTTACGGAAATCGAAATATTTGAAATGTATATGAGAGAAACTAAATTATCATACATTTAGAATATATTATTTTAAACAAAATAAAGTAAATAATATATCATTATTGGTTTTGCCTTAGAAGATATAGAAGGTCAAATCGCGGCCCCCAAATATATTAGTGGAGAGAGAGTTACAGGAATAATTTTAATGTCTTCAAAATTGTTTGTCGGCTATGGAAATCGAACCCGGGTTCTCAATTTCATAAGAAGTCTTGACACTACTTAACCACTTATCCTATAGCGTATGTTTTATGCAATAAATCCTAATATATATTTTTGTATTTTCCAGATTATCAAGTCGAGCATCACCCTATGCAACCTCAACCAACAAGTAAACGAGCACGTACTGCATACACAAGTTCTCAGCTGGTCGAATTAGAAAAAGAATTTCACTACAACCGCTATTTATGTCGTCCTCGTCGTATCGAAATGGCCAACATGCTGAATCTCACCGAACGCCAGATCAAGATCTGGTTCCAGAACCGTAGAATGAAGTTCAAGAAAGAACAGAAACCAAAACAGAACTCTTCCAACGATTCTTCTGCTTCTCCTGATAACCCTTCTTCACCAACACTCTCTTCTTGTTCGAACCACTCAAATTCTCCTTCAGCTGGAAGACCCAAAGGACCTATTTCAAAAATCTTAAATGATCAACAAAGTATTGTTGATAGATTGATGTCTCATTCACCAGCTGCTGCGATGTCTCATCAATACATCCGCAACAATGTTGCTAATTCCTATCCTAAGAATAATATTGATCATAATATGGTTGCGCCATATCCATCATATTCTCAACAACAATATTCTATGCAACCGTCTCAATATGTTCCGAATGCTGCTCCTTCAAATACCATGAATGATGCGCAAATTTATAGTAATACATCTGTTGATTCGTACCCTCAATATCCTAATCAATATCATAATAATGTTAATAATGTTCAACTGCCGCCATACCCGGAAAATTTGTACGTACAAAAGATGGGAGAAAATAATGTCACCGTCCCTAAATCGGAAGGAGAGATGCCATTGTACCCGAGCTGTTTGTTTGAAAAATCTAATGGAATGTTTGACAACAACTTGAAACTGGATTATAATTATAATCCGTCTGTAAATGTCAACTGGTACAATCTTCCGGAAACTTCTTCTGCTCCGACTTTGACTCAACTATGAAAATAACTTTAGTTATAATTAGTTTAAGAAAAATATACTTTTATTTATCTATTTTATTAGTTTTTATAATATTTAATTTTTTTGTTTTTAATGGTTATCAACTCGATTTTTAAAAAGTTATAGCTAATCCTGAATTTTAATTTGGTCAAATAAACTAAACTATTTTAAAATAAGTTTAATAAATTCGGGATTAACTAAAACTATATTGAGAATCTAGATGTTAACGATTTGTATATTTTAATAATACTATTTTTTATATTTAGGTATACGACCTTATATTCTACTTAATAATTATTTAAGAATTATTTGACAATAAATATAATTTATTTTGCTAAATATGTATGGCGTTTTATTATTTATAACAATATCATTTTATAACGAAAAGAAATGTAGATTTATACGATTAAAATACACGAATATGTTTTCATATTTTATTGTTTGAAATGTTGATGGGCGATATATAAAATTACAAGCTGCGGCTATATGCCGTGTTCTGTGTACTTATAATTCTAGATGCAGTGTTTTGATAAAAAGTACAAGTACATAAACTACTTGATAATTTTAACTAAAAATATGAAGGATTTTTATCACAAATTTATTTATAAATATAAGCACTTACGAGATGACGTATATAATTTTATTGTTTTTTATTTTATCATTTTATTTTTAAGTTATCAATTTTAATGACACCCTTTCATTTGTATAAAGCAATTAAATTTTTGATTGCGGTATCTAATATCTTGATTGTATTACTGGGTTCATTTACGAATTTGAGAAGATAAAATATGTTTGGTTTTTAGGTGATTTTATATTATGCAACTTACTGGAAAAATTAGAAAATTAAATAGAAAATAAATAATTGAATTAGAAAGTATAATTATACTCGAGCAATGTACAAATTTATACTTTCAACTTCCTATTCTTAATTATTTTTAATTTAATGTTTATTTTATATTCGGGTTCTGATTACACAAGTAATTTGAAAATGTCATTCAAATTTACTTGTATTGAAAGAAAAGTGCATTATTATATACAACCGGTAAATAAAATAAAATGTATACTTATCAAAATTATTATTTAATGTGTTTCATTATTTACCAAGGGAAATAAAAATGGCATGTGCTCTCTCACTAGAGAATTAAAGAGATTCAAGACCATTGGCAGTGCCAAGTCTCTTTTGCTAAATAACGATCTTTTCCGTTTATATATAACACGAGAATAAAGTTTCTTTATTTGCGCCCTCAAAATTCAATCAGATTTATCAAAGTGTTCGTCAAATAATCACATGGAGACACACCGTCCTCGCTTCAACCATATTCATGTTTCCTCCATAAAAGCTTATTATTCCTCACACACGGAATCTTTCAAAAATAACAAAAATAAAAAATAATGGAAGACATCCACTAATTGAAATATGTGATTGTACTTTTTGTATTTATATACACAAAGAACAACTCAGTTACCAACAACTTTACAAGCACTATAAATCAAGACAAAAATCTGCGTAAAAAATGAACCGAAAATAGTATCGTTCTCCGCCGTTTCAAAACACCCTGTTCCCGCATCCACAATCTCATTCTGCGTGGAGCCGCAGTTTTTGCTAACGAAGACGCTGCTCTGTGGCTGCGGCTGTTAACCGTGTTTCTCCGCAGAACAAACTTTACACTGCACAAAACAAAAGCACGCAAAAAGCTCAGAGACGCGCGTTTGTTCGTTCCGCGTGCCGCACGCGTCAGCTCCGCTAAATAAGATCTCAGTGAGCGGGTTTCTTATATCCATGGCTTGCTGGATGCGATCCCGCCACGCAACACTGGTTACGGAATTTCTAAGCTTTTTGTCTTCTGAACGGTAATTTGTGAATAATAACCACTCCTGACCTTGATTTCTAAAGCGAGATAGAGTGTTTGTTGTTAGAAACAAATCACCTGATTGTTTTGGATATTTTTCGATTGTTCTACAGAAAACGTCAACTTTACGATGACAAATGAGAGCGTAATTGTCAAGTTTTCATAGCAATCGAAGAAAAAATATATTTGCTATCATGACATATATATCAAATAAATTAAAATGGTTATACTAGGTTGATTAGCTGGTCTGTAAAATCCCACGCTAATGAACTAGGTTTGTGTGGAATTTCCTATAGCGTAAGTATAAAATTTTAGGTTTATGTTCAACGTGCAATGCTAATCTTCAAACTATTTACTTATCACCCAAAATTTCCCTCGTAGGAAATCATCAGATTCGATGATCACTAAATGATAACATATAAATTATTTTTATCTATAATATTAACGTAGTTTATGAAATGTTTTATTTGAACCAGATTTACAAATTAGATAAAACAATAGTAAAGTAGATACTTGAAAAATAAAAACACTTATATTTATATAACCTGATTAAGTTAAAATCCAAAAACGAAAACAATATGTAATGTAATAATAAAAAACATTTCCAAAATGAAATGTAGGTACCTACATTTTTGTGTAATTGTATAACATAAATTAAAAAACTGCAAATATTATTACAAATTTTAATTTAAAAACTTATTTTAAACCTATAAAAATTTCGTTTCTAATTTAATAAAATAAATAAATAAATACATCATCACGCTATTTATCCATAACTGGGTGTGACACTCTTCCGTAGCAGATTTCGGTAAGTGATATATTTCTTAGCATGAAGTGCGGTTACCAGCCGTCAAATCATGGCATCTAAAATGTTTGTGAAGAGGAAGTCACATAAGTAGTTTTGTTTGTCGTCTGTGGAAATCGAACCCGAGTTCGCAAATTCACAAGCCACCCTATACCCTATAAAAATTATTTTGTAATCCAGAAAACGGTAATCTAGAGCAGAAAGTGAGATATTTCTTTTCGAAAATGCTGTTTTTTTAGATGACGAGGAATATAAAACACCTTAGAACAACACTATTTACATACAACAAAATTTATATACCCTATCAGAAAATTAATTTTTCAAAAATAAATTAGAACTTCAGAAAAGATTTATTGTTCCCTTTAGATTTATTATTTGGATATCACTAATGTCAAATAATATCGTTGTTTAAGATTAGCTTTATTTTTCCTCACTAAGAAGGAAAAGTTTACTTTCTTCTTTCATTTGAAGGAAGAAAATTTTACTTTGTGTCAAGGTCGTAACAAAAATTGTTAAGTAAAATACTATTGTACAAAAAGAAGAACTTTGTGGATAGAATAGTCTACGTAAATGTTATTATTTTTTGACAGCTGCCTAAAACGTAAATAACAAATATTAAAAAGTGTTAGTATTTTACAAAATCCATAAATGTTGCAATTGCTTGGATTACTTAAATAATAATAAATACATATAGGACGACGTTTCGGGATTAAGGGTTGGTCCTATTATTAAGTGACAACTGAATATAAGAAATAAATTAGCAATTTTTTGTAAATGTTGTGGCAAAATTTTTTTAATAATTATTTGTTTTTCATTGTTCTTTTAACAATTTTTATAACTTTATAATGGGACCAACCCCAAATTCCGAAACGTCGTCCTATATGTATTAATTATTTTAATTTTATGTAATTAAAGTAGAGATGGGCGAATATCAAATTTCTCGAATTCGAATATCGAATACGAATATTAATCAGATCTCGAATATTCGAATACTCCTAAAAGTTAATTTATTTATTATTAATAATTATTTAATTATGTCCTTTTCATTATTTGAATGAAATTGTTAAGATAAAATAAAATTAAAACAAAAACTACAAACAAAAAAGAAACAGACGAAAACTTCAAATTTAAGGTGAAACGTACGGGCTGATGTTGGCGAAAAACAAATTTGAAATATGGTACGTCTTCATGGTTTTGAAACAAAATATCTTTGATATTAATAACTTCAAAGTATTGTAATAGCTTTAAGTTTATGTACAAATGATAAAGAAAAACATAGTCAAAAATTGAGGTCAACATATGGCGCGATATTTGAGGTATTCGAATGTTCGCTATACTGACGTTAATATTCGAAAATCTCGAATATCGAATAATTTCAATATGCGCGGCATTCGACTATTCGCGGATGATATTCGCCCATCTCTAAATTAAAGCCAAGTAATTCAATCAATTGGGAGTACAATTTATTTCAATTATTGCATCTTTACTCCTACAATTAAAACCCATAAATATTTCGGCTTATTTAACTAATTTCACAAAAAAATAATTAAGTAAAATGGCTTATTTAACTAATTTCACAAAAAGAAAATTGAGTAAAATGGTTAGACGAAGCACTACATCAGCAGGTTTGTTTCGAGTGTCTCGTGAAGTCTGTTTAAGCGTCCGTCATCTCTGCGGACAGCAGCAACATTCAGGGAGACATGCTCATCACGGTTATAATCCGGCGAGTCCGCGACGTCATCGGCTGCTGTGCTCCTCAATACGTCGGTTAACCACCCACCCACACATACACACACTCCAGGGCCACGTCGGCACACACATTCAGTTCCGGGTTAGCTCTTCATCCGCGTCGGAAACATGACAACGCAAGAGTAACTCGCCGGGAGCACGGCTGCACGGCTGCACGGCTACCGCCTCATCCTCCCTCGACGTGCACGCGCCACTGCAGGGACACTCAAACAGTGGCTGCTTCTAACAAGAATGAAGATGACATTTTACAAAATTCATATGAAATAACATTTTTATTAAGTTCTCCCTTCACTTCACATCTGCACATCTTTGGGGGCCGTGATTTGATTGCTGCTAATAGCGTTTTACGCGCATAAATATATCATTTAACGAGATTTCCTACGGCAGAGTAATGCACCCAGTAATGGATACAAGGCGTCGTATATATTTTATATAATTAAAATATATTATTTACTACACATTTTTTTATAACTTAAAGTTTTATATAATTGTAAAATACTTAAATTTAAGTGTAAATAATAACTGAAAATATATTTTTCAATATTACTTTCTTCACTCAATTTGGATATGATAGTAACCGTTTCAGTCACTAGTGATGAAAGTAGATTACTTTCCTCACTAGTGAGGAAAATGTTTACTATCACAACTAAATTAAGTAAGGAAAATGTCAGTTGACATTCTGACTACGGAAACTTATTATGCAGTTACATAAAACAATTATATGGGGTAGGTGGTTCAGTGGTATTGAGTCGGCCTGTGGATCTTGAGAACCCTGGTTCGATCCCACAGCCGACAAACAATTTTCATCAAATTAAATCTACTCCTATGGCTCCCCCTCCACTAACATCTTTGGGGGCCGTGATTTGACGGTTGGTAACCGCACTTTACGCGAAGATATATATCACTTACCGAGATCTGCTTAGGCAGAGTGCCACACTCAGTAATGGGTAAAAGGCGTGATGATATATTTATTTATCTTTATTTTTATAAAACAATTATATGAGGTAGGTGGCTCAGTGGTATCGAGTCGGCCTGTGGATCTTGAGAACCCTGGTTCGATCCCACAGCCGACAAACAATTTTCACCAAATTAAATCTACCCTGTGGCTTCCTCTCCACTAACATCTTTGAAGGGCCGTGATTTGACGGCTGGTAACCACACTTCACGCGAAGAAATATATCACTTACCGAGATCGGCTTAGGCAGAGTGCCACACCCAGTAATGGGTAAAAGGCGTGATGATATATTTATTTATTTATTTTATAAAACAATTATTAAATTTCTTGTATTGACTAACGCAAACGTAAAAATGTAATTTTCATGTTTAATGTTAAAAGATATATAGTATGTAAAACACGTGGAAAAGGACCATTGCAAAACTCGTACTATTGCTTGTTTTGCAATGAAATCCTTTCCTCAATAGTATTACAATATAGTATTGGTTTCTATAAAATAATTATTAACAGTCTTGTATTGATTAACGTAGATGTAAAATAGTATATTACATAATAAGTCAGGAAAGTGATGCTTTACTTGACGAAGCGGTTGTTTGAAGTACGAGGCCGTCAGGCCGAGTATTTTAATTCGCTGAGTCAAGTAAAACACTTTCGTGACGTATTATGTACACTTCATTTTTTTTTTCTGAAATCGTTCATATTTATATTTTATCAATATAATTAATAATAAATATTTCAAAATGGTTAATTTTTTCGTAAGAATCATATTGGCAGCAAATTACGAGTACATATCCAAGGTGATAACAAAAGTTGTTGAAAACAATATCTTATGTGAAAAATCTATTGAATATATTTGTGTCAAAAGTAATATTGTTGACAGAGAAGATTTCTTTATAATGTTGGAAAATATAGATGAAAATGAGTATGAGGCGGTATTTTCAAGTACTCCTCCTGAAATCTTAAATCAAGCAACTGCGGCTGTTGAAAATTTATTACCGAGCAAGTCCAAAGACCGATATGATAAAGAGTATGAAATTTTCATGGATTGGAAAAAGCAAAATAATTTGTCAGCAAATGTGCTACTTGCTTATTTTATTTACTGAATCTCCAATAAATTTAGCTTCAAATTCGCCAGTGTCATACATAAATTTTAGTAATTTAAGCAATTGTATATTTAGTATTAATATTATTGATAAAAATAAATAAAAATCTTATTAAATTTTTTAGTTATTTAGTTTATTTATTTGAGTCAGGTAAACACTTACTTTCCATACTAAAATGCGTCAGGAAAGTAGGCATTTTCTTGACGATTTCAGAAAAAAGTATTTTTCACATTTATTATTGAAAAAATAAATAATATATAACATACGTAGGAAAGGGCCATAATAATTTTTTTTTTCTTACTAGTATTACAATATGCTATTATTTTTTATTGTTCAAAAACGTTCAATAATAATAAATAAAATCAGTTTATTTATTCTCGTAAATATAATGGTCCATACATCAATAAATTTTTATTCAGTTTAAACTTTTGGAAAAAAAATATATTTTGGTCTGCTTTTTAAATATTTTTTTTATTTTATTTTTTAAATAAATAAAATCTATCATTTTTCAGCTGTAACATAAATTAATATTTTCTATGACATATACTACTTGTATTGATACACGTATTTATTTGTGAAAGTAAAATTTAGTATTTATTTTTAGATTATTATCATGCGTATAATCTTTAACCTTCTTCAAATAAAATTCAAGGTGAATGGAAAGTGTAAACCTAGTATAATTTTAATTTTTCACAAATCGATAAGATTATTATGGAAAGTAGTTAAAAACATTTATTATGAAATAAAGTTTTTTACATAAAAAAATACAAAAAAGTTACTGATTTTAGATAGCAGATACCTGAAACACGTGTGTAAGTATTTCTTAATGCGATTTTAAACATTGTAATCTCAAAGCCAAAATATTATGTCCAATTAGTAATTGAACTATGTTCTACTTTTATAGCTACGTATAGTAGATATTTATATAATACACAAAATAACCAAAATATTGTTAAAACGAAAAAATGTAACATACAAATATATGTGCACTAATTCTTTTATTAAAATAACACGTGAAATGAAAGAAAAAATTATATTTATTTATTTTTTATTTATTTATTTATTTATATATACATTTCTTTTGACACAAATATGTAATTTTAACTGCATAGTCCAAATAAGCTAATTAAGTTTATAAAATGATCATTAATTTAATCAATTGATAAGTACTTATTTATTTTAAAAAATACTAATTATTTCAAAATTAATTAATTAATTTTCTTTGATCAAGCTATTATCTTTCAAAATTAAATTATTAATTTTTTCAAAGTCGTCTTCTTCATTTTTTAAATATAGTTTTTTAATATTATTTACAAATATAATTTTTTGACGTTTTAAATATATATATATATATATATATATATATATATATATATATATATATATATATATAATCATAATATTATAAAAATATTTCTATCATTATTTATAATTTTTGGAAGAATGTTATTTTTTAAATGTTATTATTGTAAGTATTTTATATTTTATATTAATTATTTTTATTATTGTTAATTAATTTATAATAGAGTCCTGAAGAAGACTAAAGAGTTGGCCGAAACGTCGACTTAATAATAAAAATTAAAAAAACTGACTGAATTCCAAAAAAGTCTATCATTTTATAATAATAATATTTATTTCGTAAACGGATCGATTTATTACAAATTAAATTGAACCACATTTGGATTCAAAACTAAGTTTTCCGAAATTATAAATTTGTCATAAAATAATAAAAATATAGTTTGATGGTCACTGTATCATCCCTTGACGAAAAGCACCCTCGTACGTGTCGGAGAGAGACAGCGCTCTAGAATCACAGAGAGTGGGGTAGCACCCTTTCGGCACGGCAGATAGGAGCCCCCCTGCGTCGCGCGCACCGCACTAAAACATGATTTCCATTCGGCAGTCATCCATCTTGTTTGAGACGGTTTACACTGACAGACAGTAGCGTGGCATCCGATCCGCGCGGCGAGGGATGCGGAGCGTGCGGGGGTGGCAGGACGACCGGCGACGACGCTCACTTGCCGGCGATGACGTGGCAGATATCTGCAGCCTGCAGGAGCTGGGCTCATTCGCTCAACTCGCGCAAAACACGACAGCTTCAGCGAACACGCATGATACAGTTTCATTTTCATTTTGACATCATTTTTTATAAATAGTTTAAATTTTACTCCAGCTCGGTAACAGGATCCTTTCAATTTTTAAATTATTCCAAAATATCTCAATATATCTCATTCGTTATTGATTTAATGGGGTAGGTGGCTCAGTGGTATCGAATCGGCCTGTGAATCTTGAGAACCCTGGTTCGATCCCCACAGCCGACAAACAATTTTCACCAATTTAAATCTACCCCTGTGGCTCTCCCTCCACTAATATCTTTGGGGGTTGTGATTTGACGGCTGGTAACCGCATTTCACTTACCGAGATCTGCTTAGGCAGAGTGCCACACCCAGTATTGGGTAAAAGGCGTGATGATATATTTATTTTATTTTATTTGTTATTTATTTCTCTTAGTTATAACTAGAGTAAATTATTCTATTATCGTGCGAAAAGTAAGTCATTACGTACATTTTTAGTGCAAAAACTAATTATTTATCACACAGTTATTAGTAAAAAAATAGTTATATATAGTGTGAAAAGGGTAATTTTACTGCACGTTGGTAAAATACAACCTACGAAATCAATTCTCGTATTTTTGATGTTGAAAATAAAATTATTGAAATTAGTAGAATTACTTAACACTCGTTGTAGAAAAAAATCTTATTGGACTCAGAAATAGTTTTGTTTAAATTATGATTCTAAGATTGCGAAAGTTTAGATTTTCAGGAATTTCCATCGAATGTCAAAATAAAAACGATAATACCTATTAATAGTAATAAAAAATATGTTTTACAAATAAATTGTAGGATTACATTTTATCTTATCAATTTTTACGTTTAAATGAAATGGTCCAAAAATGTACCGAATTAATTTCAATAATTTTGAAGTGTTTATGATAGTGAAGCATTATTAATTATATTTACATTTCAACATCATTTAAAAGATTACCTACAGATAAATATAAATCTAAATAAAAAATAGTACCTTCATATATATTTATATATAACCTGTAAAATTTAAAAGTATTTTTTTGTGAATTCTGTTTGAAAACGACAAGTATATATCTCTCTATATTATGATAAAATCTGCTTCTAAAAAGCAGACATTAGAAAATTAAATACTAATATCTCGACTTACATCTAAAGGAATATTTAACGTTATTCCTTGTCCTTGCATGATGATATCGACGTCACAAGTCGACATCGAATAAAACGAAGACGAAACGAAGAGTGGTGCATTCGCGCGCCAATGTAAACTTGGATCGTTTCTGTTGACACGCGAATCAAACATTATACGAGAATTGTGTTCCATGCATGTCCAACTGTATTGACTTGGCTTCCTATTCATGCAACTTGGGCCTCCGGCAATTTACTAGTTAACTTTATAATTTGGATAATTCGACAGTTTCAGATTTGGTTTATTTTTCTTTCAAAGTCGTGGTGCATGAGGCATGCACTTTTATTTATTTGTTATTTCCTTTTAGGATATTTTATTTAGAAACAGACTATTATACTTCATTTATAATAATAGTTATATTATTTTATATAAATTATATATATAATGTAATTAAATTTTGTAAATGTTTCTGGCATCACACACCTCCATACAAGACGCAAAAAAACATAAAAACTAATTTAAATCCGAGGGAACGTTAGTCGTGGACCTGGGGTAGAAAAAGGCCAGAACGTGGCTCTAAACGACATATGATAAGGGGCAGTGCACACGGGCTGCGAGGGTCGCAAGTAGCGTCGCGACGCCGTGGTCTCAGCCCACCTGGCTACTCGCACGTCAGCCTAAACGACTCGCCACCATGTGACCTGCCAGTGACGTAGCTACATGTGGGTCGAGTTCAAAACGATCAACTATTGATTTATTTAGGGTCAATATTTCAGTGTGATAACAAAGTTTTTAATTATCTTCTCTCATTCACACCTCTTAACATAAAATAAATAAATATATCATCACTTCTTTTATCCATTACTGGGTGTGGCACACTACCGTAAGCAAATCTCGATAAGTGGTATATTTCATCGCGTGAAGTGCGGTTACCATCCGTAAAATCACGGCCCCCAAAGATGTTAGTGATGGGAGAGCCACAGGGGTAGATTTAAATTGGTTAAAATTGTTTGTCACCTGTGGGAATCGAACCAGGGTTCTCAAGATCCACAGGCCGACTCGATACCACTGAGCCACCTACCCCATACATAGTCACTGTTATTGTCGTTTGACATAATCTTGACATGATTGACATACATAATAACGTACAACCATTCCCAGTCACAATTATCGTCTTTGTCTTAATTATATAAGCATGGACACAGGTTTACAAACTTAAAAAAATGTTTTGTTTTGTTATTATAGTTTATAATAAAAATATTATCAAACTCTATAAACTAATTATCATAGCATCTAAAACTTCTATATTTAAAAAATATCGAGTCGGTCTTTTGATTTGAGAATCCGGGTTTGATTCCCACAGCAGATAAATAAACCATGCTTCATGCGAAGAAATATATTACTTACCAAGATCTGCCATGGCAGAGTGGCACACTCAGTAATGAGTAAAAGAAGTGATGATATATTTATATTTTTGTATTTGATTTTTTATTGCATAAGATTTTGTTTACTGGCATGTGAACAAATAAAACTCAAAGACAATATTTGTGTCAACTGCTGCCACTTATCTGAAGATGACTTTAAACAAACCCGAAATATATAAAAAATTAAACCTTTATTTGTGCTGCCTCCTTTATATTTGAATTTAAACATTAAAATTCATTATTAAATTTAATTTCCATTCTATATTTCTAAATAAAAAATTAGGAATAGTTTTAAATATTTCATAATTTTAAATAATTTATCGTTTAGCCGTATCAAATATTATTTGTTTGCATATTTATAAAAATTAGAATTCTTATCAAGGCTCATCTTCTGATAATAATGACCTTATATTTGTCTTGATTATATTTTTCAGATGGAGGATAAAAAGAAAATGTCATAATCAATATATCATAGCATACGATCTTGAATTATTTGTGAAAACTTGTAATGATGTATTTATGAATAAAATGTAAACTGTTAAAAATAGTGTTTTTTGGACGCCACTGAAGTGCTGCGATGATTCTAAATCCGGACTAGGGTGCACACCGAATACTTATATGCGTTTTTATTGTGCCAAGTGGCACCATTCTTTCAGAAGCACCTACACTAAACGTGACTAGGTCTCATAAAAAGTACCAAGAATTTAAAAAAAACGTAATTGTTCCTTGTACATGTAGAAATATTCATTAAACATACCTACAAAGATTCGAGTATATACACGACACAATTTTTTCAAGAGTAGAATGAATAACATTTTATTATTAATATGAATTGTGTGATTTTTAAATATTTAAAATTGAATCTTGTAAAAAAAGAAATAAGAATGTAAATAAAAAATAGGTTTTTAATAATTTGCACTAATGGTCTTATTTCAATAATTGATTAATTTCTCTCACTGATTAATGTGATAAAAGATTGACTATATAAACAAATTGAAAATATGATTTATAAATCAGTAATCATGTTCAAGTTGATTGTATCACTCACCTTGGTCGCTTTGGCTCTGGGTAAATATATCATTTCATCATTTACTTAAATATACAATATTCTTAAGAGGAATGATTTCATCATACGTAAATATGTTGATTATATTAATTTTTTAACCGTAAATATAAAGATTAATAAAACATAATAATTTTGTGATTTGACATTATGTTCACCACACTAAAATTACTTCTGTGCCTCTCCCTTTACTAACATCTTTGGGGACCGTGATTTGACGACTATTAATATGGTATTATTTAATTACCAGATTAGTCCATACCCAGTAATGGGTATAAAGTCGTGATGATATATTTAGTTATTTATTTATTTTATTTACATTCCATTTATATTCAGTTGTAGTGTTATCAGTTATCAATAATAATTGCAATTTGTTTTATATACATGATTTTTGATAGAGAATAAATGAATCATTATATATTTCACAATAATCTTACGATCAGTTTTTCACCAATTGAAATAGTGAAACTTTATTTATTCATTAATGAGAAATATAGTTTTTGGATTATTTGTTATAAATATTTTCTCTAACATAATTTACATAATTTAAAAATGGTTACAATTAAATACCAGTTTTTTTAAACTTTTTTTTGACCTAATTTATGATTTTAAATTGAATGACGGATATCTCTAGGTGTGCCCTTCAAGGGTTTCCCCCGCAACACTGGAAGAATCGTAGGTGGTGATGAAGCTAACATCGAAGACTTCTCATACCAAATTTCTTTCCGGTTATTCGATGAGCACATGTGTGGAGGAACAATCATTGATAATTACACTATCGTTACTGCTGCACATTGTACCGAAGGGTAAATATAAATCAGTTAATATCGAAAGTAAAATAATCTATAATATATGAAATTTGTTTAGATTCCGTGAAAAGCAAATGAGTGTCATGGTTGGCAGTGACAATGTCAATGGAGGAGAAATTCACCAAGTTGATGATTTCATCCAACATCCCCTGTTCAATGAGAAGACTGATTTCGATATCTGCATCTTGAAGGTTTGCATCAATCTAATTCAAACAAAATAATAGTTTTTGTAAAGTAAAGGTATATCAAAGGCAACTGGGAAACGACGCTATGATTTAACATTAGTGACATCCAGGTCTTATTAAAATTTCCAATTTATTTCTTAAAAAATACTTTTTAATAGGGTACTCATAAAAATTGGCATATCTCGCAAAGAAAGTGTTATTCATCCTTTGGTATACAAATAACTATTTAAGACATCAAGATATTAATTAAATTGAAACAATAATTAAATTAATTCTTTATTTCTTCTGTTTTAGTTGGCCACTCCAATCAAGTTCAACAGCAAAGCTTCCGCAATTGAACTCCAAGACTTTGAAGACGATGTACCTGCAGGAACCGTTGCCACTGTATCTGGATGGGGTGTTCTTGGTGTAAGAACTTTCGAATATATCAATTAAATCAGAACTGATTTTAAAGTATTTGTTTTACAGGAGCAAGAAGAAGATACCCCTGAGCATCTTCGCAAAGTTGACGTAGATGTTATCTCTGAAGCAGATTGCAAAGCTGCTTTCATCTCTCAAAACAAGATTACTGCTCGTATGTTGTGTGCCATACGATCCGGCAAGGATTCCTGCCAGGTAAATATTTATCTAATATACACTCTTTCAACCTTTATTTATCTATATTTCTACATCGCTTGTCTAGTCAATTATGAAGATAATTATTTATTTATTCATTCGAACAGGCAATCGCCCAATAATACAATATGTGCGTCTACGACTTTACATATTTCATTTCACATGTAATCATTTAATAGCATATTTTTAATTCTATAAAGTCTATAAATCGGGTTAACGTGGTTGAAATCAAGTCACTGTTTACATCATTACTATTAAAATTTAAACTATTAAAGCGCCGACATATTCTCCATAAAGGAGCATGAAACCAGTAGTTAGCGGTACAATGAAGAATACAAATAGGTTGAGCATTTCTCAGATTCCGTGACGGAATCTGCCAAGACAGTTTAGATAATAAAAACGGACAGTCGATGTTGTTATTTATTAATTTAAATAAAAAATAATGTATCATTGTAATTGACATAAGACGCTAGTGAGCTTAACTTCATTAAATTCGCAATAGTAAAATAATCCTGCGTTATTCTACGGGACTACATGTGAAGTCGCCATGATATATGTTGGAAAAATTAGTGCTGAAAAAATTTGTGCTACATAATATGTTTATTCTACAAAATATACATTGCTCAATTTATGTTTGATATTTACTTCTTTTATTTAGGATGAATCACTTGCGTTATTATTGATATAAATCAATATCGCTCTTTAATATAAATATGTTGTTTTTTATGTTTTTGTTCGAAAGTATTTTTTTTTTCAAAAATTGTTGAGAAAAGCAAAAGAAATACTTTCATCTGAAAAGAAGAATGGTAGTTATTTACACGAGCAAGCTTCTTTGAAGGCAAATAATAAATTCTATCTACCTAAATTTTTAATTTATTGAAAACTTTTACTTTCTGATAAGTTAACGCAAAAAGTTATTGAATAATGTTTATTCTTCCTCTCGTGTTTTGTATGGCACCTTCCGTAAAAAATGTCTCCCTTTCTTCCCTTTATACAGAAATAACTATTTGAACTGGAAGGAAATTATTACTTCCTACTTTAGTGTACAATTTAATATGATGATAATTGAAAGTATTAATGTTAACTTTGTTTACAGGGTGACTCTGGTGGCCCATTGGTAGCCAACAACAAGCTGATTGGTGTTGTCTCCTGGGGAGTTGGATGCGCCAGACCAAGATACCCTGGCATTTATTCTAAAGTATCGAACCTTCGCAGATGGATTGAACAAAATAGAGATATTTAAATGTACTTATTTGCTAATCAAAATAAATATGATTTTATAAAATAAAAAAATTTCATTCTTACCCCAAACTAATAGTATATTATTCAATGAGTAAGTAATATACGTTATTATACTATATGTTATTATGTAATAAGATTTTACAATAATTTTTTTTGTTACATTATAAATAAGTCAAATTGTTTAAATTTTTTATTTTTATTTTTATTTAATAAATATTAGCACTACTTAACATGGAATAAGTAGCCCATAATGACGATGATTTATATTTATCAGAAAGTTCGCCAAAATATACTATAAGATCATTTTCCGAAAAGGAATTTACATTTTTGCGTATTCGCCAATCCATAAAAGCTTTATAAACTTTTTCATACTTTTTTTTGATTTTTCGGGCAGTAAATTTAAGAAACGTACGTGTGCGGCTTCTACAATATCTGGTGGAGTACAAATTTCACTTTGTTCGCTTTCAGAATCCATAACTCACATGTATAATCACACAAATTACAGTATTATTGTAAACAAAAACGTTTTAAACTAATTTTGACAGATAATTAACAATAGCGCGCTTCACTGTTTCATAGCATACTTAACGCGCGGAAATTATCGTTATTTTTTTATTGGCTATTAAAGTGTTAAGTAATGAAAATTCAGACGTGTGATTGGTCATGAAGTGTTGAGTAATGAATTATTACTTAACACTGTCAATAATGATTAGTATTACTTATCATAAATTTCATAAGTAATGAATTCATTATTTAATGAGAGTAGATAAATGTATTTTCAAATTGATTTTGAAATACACGTAGTATTTACTTATTAAATGTATTACATTTGATTTAAATTATCTTTCGAAATAAATTGATAAAATCGAGAAATCAGCATAGATTATATTTTTTTTGTTAATTACCAATTGTTTGAAATGATTTCACAAGTACTTTTAAATTTTTTTGGTTTATAAAATTAGTTCATATAAATTGACAATGGACTGTGATAATACTTATGATCCTTCCTAATTGAGATAAGGATGAAGTACATGTTTACTTTGATTTTTGGTATAGTAATCTGTTCAAGTTCATGATAATTTGTACAGTACTATATTTAGATAAATAGATAGATAATATAAGACAATGTCAAGATTTCAATTTGGGAATATTTAGTATTGACATCATTATTTATAACTTCATTTTCATATCGTGTTTATGACGTTACCTGTGTAGATGTTTAGATTTTTGAAATTTTAAAAATCGCTGTAAGTTAATTTATATACGAAAAATTTAATGCCGTTGAGAGCATCTCAATATATTGCTTTGTTTTTGAGATGTAGTCTCAGGAAAGTCGAAAATCTGATCACTAAAACATTCGAATCCACGGCTTGTCAACATGTGATTAAGATATTATTTACCGCCATAGAAACCAATACGTTAAATGACATTTTAATAATGGAAGTAGACAAAAAAATTATACGACCGTACATAAAATAAATACTTTACACATTTTGTAAAGAATTTTTTTCATACAAAATAAATGTAACTGTTACGCACTAATATATGAAAATGTAGATAATTATAATTTGTACTTTAATCTAACTAATAATTGTCAAAATAAATTAATTTAAAATGTTTATTAACCTGTCAGTGTTACCACATCGATTTTAAAATTTTTATTTTATAAAATGCGATATAGGTAAAATAAGAAGAAAAACATGTGTTACAATGACCAACATTTATATTTCAATATATTATTTAAATTATATAAAGAGATTTTTAATGTAAAATTGCCTTTCTAGAGTTAGTAGCCATAAGTATACATGTACTAAACACATTTGATTTTATGTTCTTATGTTTATGTAAAATTTAAAATAATGTGAATTATTTCAATTAGTAATAAAGTTACAAAGAACAATAGTATATTGTAACACAAATGTTGAAGGGATATCATTGGAAAGCAGTTTTTCAATGGCCTTCAACGCTACGATATAATTATGATATTCTTAAGATACTTGGTGTCTCATGTAGATGTACATTGTATTTCATGTCTTTTGAATAAACTAATATTATTATTTCAAAAGATGATTTTGCGATTAACTTATAACCAAGAATCTTAGTAATAGGTAATATTCCCAGAACTTTGTATTACTGTACTAGGTTTTCTCTTTATAATTTCATTTGATCTACTTAAAGGTATTAATAATTAAATATATCTACAATTTATTTCAAGTATTTCATATTTAATTAACTATGAATTTCAAATATCTTTGATTTAAGATTAGGTATTTATTTCATTATTTAGTTTTTTGTTTATTTTCGCCACTTAGATTATCTTGAGTATATGATTAAAGAGCAAGGTTTTATGACAATATCAATCAAAATTTTGGACTTTTGTTTAAAAATAAAATATGTTTTTATATTATTGATAAACGGTGATTAATAAAGATTGTGGTAGATAAAATGCATAGATTTGTATATAAATCAATGATATTGACATTGTTTTAGAATCAATAATCATGTTCAAGCTTGTATTATCTCTCGCTCTTGTGGCTGTGACTTTGGGTAAGAAAATAATTAATGTTTTATTAGCTTTTACAAATAATTCTTAAGATAAGGAATAAGTTATATTTTACAAGTATCTCTTTCCTATCTGGGTCATCTCAAGAGCTGAAAAAACACAATTAGAAAATTAAACAAAATGTAAAATTATAAATTAAACACTGGAGTGAGCAGTCAAGTAGTTGGTATTTTAAAACTATCATGAAACATAATAAATACTTATAATTTGTGTTTATACATTTTATGCACTTTTCTTAATTGCATTTATCTTCAGCTCCTGAAGATAACTCAGCTAGGGTATGAAACTGGAAAAAATAAATTGACTGAAATTCAGGAATTAAAAAAAACAGTCCAATAAAATCCTTAAATTAAAGCCACTGTAAAGTACTATTTCAATATTATTATTATTATTTATTTATGCTACTCTCTACAAAAGGAACTTAATTCCAATTACAGTACAGGATCTAGACAAATCAAACCATAATGTGGTAGTTTTTGTTTGTTTTTAGTATGAATAATTAACAATAATTACTTAGTACCTATAGTAGTAAATTTTAATTAATAGAATAAATTATTTGGCAGGTATGAATTCGAGTGATTAAAAATATCCTTCTTCGTACAAACTAAAACTTACGATTTCAAATTTTTTAAATCTAAATTTAAAAAATTTCTGTGTCTAAATAATTCCACCTAGAGATTAATTTCCTAGTCTGGAGACTTAGAAATAAAATTGTTAATTAAAATACATATTTATTTGTTACTCTGCATAACAGAAACTTAATCTCAATTACAGTAACTTATAGTGAAACCAGAATCATTCAGAAATAATCGTATTTTTTTGATATAAGTTGAAGTTTAAACGCACGACCTTTTGCTTGTTAATTAATTAAACACAAGTGTTACCTCAATACAATTATCTGTAACCGAATATTTCTGTAGGTTTACCGCATAAAGGTCTGCCCAAACACCTCCGCGGCGGAAGAATCGTCGGTGGTGTAGAAGCCGACATCAAAGACTTCCCCTACCAAGTGTCCTTCCGGTACTATGACATCCACATGTGTGGAGGATCCATCCTTGATGAGAACACAATTTTGACCGCTGCTCACTGCACTGATGGGTATATATTTTCTCCATAAATTTTTATATTTCAATGTGAAGGAAATAAAATTAATATATTTTTGTTCTGGTTAGAGTGAATGTTACTAGATTGAGCATCATGGTTGGCAGTGAAGACATTGAGAAGGGAGATATTTACCAAGTTGCTAAGATCATCCAACATCCAGACTTTGATGAAAATGTCATTGATTTCGACGTATCCATCTTGAAGGTATTAATGTCTTTTAATTATCTATTTATTATTTATAATTATAAAATATAAATTTATTAACAAATTTATGCGAAAGGATACAAAGATTGTAATTTCATGGTAATTACACAAAATAGGTTTAGATAAACAGTTGGCAAACATATAAAAAATAATTTAAAAAAAGTAAAAGTAAATCTAAATATCATATATAACTAAGTAAACATATTAAGAACTTACAGAAAAATTTAAGAGTAACTTCAATAAATATATTTTCGTAACACATGCACAAGAAACATGTTCTTATTCTCTAATTTTAGAGAGAGAAAAACTGCTTTTCTCCCCTAAGGAGAGAAACATTATGTTTCTTTCCCTAGGTAGGACGTTTCTCTCCCTAGGTAGAATGTTTCTCTCCCTAGGTAGCATGTTTATCTCCCTAGAGACTACGATTATTAGCTGTTTGCGGCGTTTCCTAGGTAACTAGTTACGCAACCCATATTTGACATTTGTCCCAATAAGACGGTAATTTTTGTGCACTTGTTACGAAAAGTATAATATACTTCACGGGAGGGCGCGGTTATCCCTTGTGTAAAGTTGGCTAACATCACTTTAGCTCGAGCTTTCGGCCCTCGCTTGCGTCTCGGTTTACCAACTTCACACGTGGGAATAATCGCTTTTTTGGTTATAAAAATTTATAATTATTTCAAAGAAAAATGCTTCAAATAAAATATTAAGTAGTCTTAATTTTTTCTATTCTATGCTTTTTGTTATTCTTATTGATAAATATTTTAATACGATTCCAGTTGGCCTCCCCGATCAAACTGAGTGACACAGCTGCTCCAATTGCTCTCCAGGAAGATGGTGTAGAAATTCCCGAAGGAACAACTGGTGTTATTTCTGGATGGGGTGGTCTTTTCGTAAGTTACATTATTATCTTCCTCAAAAAGTATATTTCTAATGATTATTCCTACAGGAAGGTGACGAAGAAACTCCATACTACCTTCGTAAAACTGAAGTAGATGTGATCACTCATGAGGCATGCCAAGCTGCTTATCCCTTCTCTAAGATCACCGATCGTATGCTGTGCGCTAAACATATTGGCCGCGATTCCTGCCAGGTATGTAATACTATCTCAAAGAAGAGATGTTTGAAATATGTAGAAAACTTACAATATTTCTTGTATTTAAAGGGTGATTCTGGTGGTCCATTCGTCGTCGACAACAAGCTGATTGGAGTTGTGTCCTGGGGTATCGGCTGTGCCAGACCCAAGTACCCTGGAATTTACTCTAAAGTGTCCAACCTTCGTCAATGGATTGATGCCAACAAATAAATCTGAATTATTATACATATTTGCATTTGTAAATAAGTTCTAAATAAATAAATATATATACAAAGATTATTTTCTTTATGATGATTATGCAACATTATAGTCATAAAAGTTATTATAGTTCCTTGCATATATCTTTCTCCTCCCTCACAAGCGTAAAATTATTGATTTCAATTTAAAAAAAAGAAGACTGCATGTTATTAAATTCTTTTCAATTATTAAAGAAAAAAAACTACTACATTATATTGTACCCCATATTTGTAACCTGATGTGGAATGAAATAAATGAAATTAAATTAAAGCAGTTACTTTATTTATACAATTTTCCCTATATTAAAATTACCTCTGTGGCTTCTTTTCCACTAATATATTTGGAGACCGTATTTCGCACGCATAAATATATGATTTATAGTAGTGATGCAACGAATAGTAAATCTGCCGAATACCGAATACCGAATATTAGGCGGAACCGTGTGCCGAATAGCCGAATATTCGGCGAATATTCTGCACATTTTTGGCGTCAAATGATAAACCGGTGGGGATTGCGCTCCTCCCCCTTCAGCAAATCCCTTGCAAATGACATGTTGTGTCTAGTTCGTTTGCACATCAGTGCAGTTCAAGCTTATTGTAAAATTAAATGTATATCACATTCTGATAATCCATATACATGGTGGGCAACCAATAAAAATCTATTCCCGCATTATCTAGCAAAATTTGCTAGAATTTATCTTTCTTCTCCAGGGAGCAGTGTTTATTCAGAGAGACTTTTCTGACTTTGCCACTTTTAAATTTTAATTATAATTAACCTTTCATTAGTTATTGATAATATTATTTATTATTATTATTAGTAATTGACATTATTTATTATATTCTTATTTTTTAGTTATTGACAGTATTTGTGATTTTATTTGTATTTCTATTATACTGATTGAATAAATATTTACATAATAAATAAAATATACATGTGTTTGTTTTTATATATCAATTAATCAATTGAATGCAACCGCTGTTCATGTTTTAGATGTGTTATGTCAAACTATTCGGTATTCGGCCGAATAGGAAACTACTATTCGGTATTCGGCCGAATAGTGAAACAGCTGCCGAATAGGCAGAATACCGAATAGTTGCCTAATATTCGTTGCAACTCTAATTTATAGAGATCTGTTATGGCAGAGTGCCACACCCAGTAATTGGTAAAAGGCGTGATGATAATTTTTAATTTTGTTTTCATAATTACAAAGGCTGGTTTGAATCATTACTATTATTTTGGGGTAGGTGGTCCAATTAGACTGTAATTTGAGAACCCGGTTTCGATTTCCACAACCGATAAATAATCCTCCACTAACATATTTAGGGCCGTGATTTAACGGCTGGTAATTACACTTTACGTGCAAGAATATAACATTTATCGAGATCTGTTACGACAGTGTGCCACATTTAGTAACAGGTAAAAGACGTAACGATATATACATTTTTATTTAAAATTATCAATATAAATAGGTATAGTTTTTAAAATTAATTAATTGTTAATGGCAGTTAAAATTTGTATTCATTGTCTAGTATTCAAAACCGAAGATTCTGAATTCGAATTCCAACTGAAAATATATGAACTGTGGCTCAATGAGTCCCATTACTGATAATGAGATTGAGTTCATTTTATAAAGAATAGAATAAATTATTAAATATAACAAACACAGCAACTGTAATTTTTATTTATTTTTGTCGTCTATTGTTATTAGATTTAAATTTTTACAGAAAATTAACAGTGTCTTTAAAATTACATAGTTAATAAATAATTTAAATTATATCTATTTCAAAAACACTAATATATAAATTTTTTGATAAGCATACTATTTGAAATGATGTTTGGTAATCTAAATTAAATTTAAATGTAATTTTAATGGTGTTTGATTCCAGCTTTGTTTCTGTGAAATGTTTATTTCCTTTTATGAGTATATTAGTTCACCTCCAGAACGATCAATTGTTATTTAAAATTTCACTGTTTTTGAAATAAGAAGATACATTTTAAAATTATTGTTAAACAAAATTTTAAACATATTTGATTTACATATGTATTTCATATGTTTAATTTGTGAATATTGTATTACACTAATAAACATGAAGTTCTTCGTAGCTTTTCTGGCTATTTGTACTCTAGCCAATGGTAAGTCAATACATACAAGTTTTCAGATGAAATTAATTTATTCTAAATCACTTGAATTTAATAAGTTTAAGTTTATTTATACTATTTGTCTACAAAAGGTAACGAAGGTAATCTACAAAAACTTGATGGCAGAATAATTGGTGGCCAAGAGGTTGATATTGAACAGTTCCCGTACCAAGTGTCCGTGCGTCTATATGACCAGCACATCTGCGGAGGAGCCATCCTTGATGCCAACACCGTTCTCACCGCCGCTCACTGCGTTCACGGGTACGTAAGAATAAATAAATAAAACTGAAGAATTATCTGTTAGATGTAAAATATTTGAAGATTGCTGTAGATAGTGTTTTTATATTTATTTATATATTTGTCACTCTGCATAACAGAAATTCAAACACGTTTACAGTACAGGAAGCTTATAACTTTATAGCTTATTCCATCAAGAACGCAGAATTGTAAGGTATAGGATATATTATACATTTAGCCTTCATTGTGATTATCTAACAAATAAAATTTGTTCAATTTGTGAAATAATCAATACATACTCCATGCGAACATCGAAAGTAATTGAATATACTTTTGCCTCCGGGTACGATATATTGCTACCAAACATCTCTCGATCTACGTTCTCGATAATATTTTATGACTACTTTCTATCATACAGTATTAGCCA
The DNA here is from genome assembly GCA_947425015.1 of Pterostichus niger. Classification (NCBI taxonomy): domain Eukaryota; kingdom Metazoa; phylum Arthropoda; class Insecta; order Coleoptera; family Carabidae; genus Pterostichus; species Pterostichus niger. The sequence continues at coordinate 33,215,454 of OX380341.1, forward strand.
ATATTATTAGTTCTGTGGTTTTCCCTCCACATCGTTTGACGGCTGGTAACCGCACTCACGCGCATCAATAGAAAGATCTGCTACAACAGAGTGCCACATCCAGTAATAGGTAAAAGGCGTGATGATATATTTACATTTATTTTATTTTTTAGAATGGATCATTCCCAGTACTCAATAAGAGTCGGTAACAATTATCACGTTTTGGGCCAAAGTTATCGTGTATCGCAAATAAGACAAAATAATAAGTACAATCCAATTGTATATGACAACGATATGGCCATCCTCAAATTATCTACTCCTCTAACCTTCAGCAAGAGCGTGCAGCCCATTCAGCTACAACCTAGAGGCTTAGAGGTACGAGACGGCACCCACGCCTGGGTATCCGGATGGGGTGTCCTCGCAGAAGGCAGCAACAGCATTTCAAGTTATCTCCGAGCTGTTGATGTATCCGTCATCAACAACTTTGTTTGTATCTTTAAGTATATTGGTGGAATCACTACTCACATGATGTGTGCGCAGACTATAGGACACGATTCTTGTCAGGGAGATTCTGGTGGTCCTCTGGTGGCTGATGGTAGACTGATTGGGGTTGTGTCTTGGGGGTATGGATGCGCTAGACCTGAGTATCCTGGTGTCTACGCTAAGGTTTCTAACCTTTACAACTGGATCATTACTAATAAATAAAAACCTACTAATATTTGCCTCAATTTTCATAGTTATAAGGCTGTCGCCCACTTATCTTGTACGGCTCGTCAAAATTAGTTTGAGATTAAATACATGCAAATAAATGATCAGCGCTCATTTGTCCGATACGACACTGGCCGGATTGTTGAATCGAGATCCTGTCCGACAACAATAGAATGACGCTGTGAAACCCATATGTATTATCAACTTTTTATGTTTTACATGTGTTAGTATATTTCTTGAAACTCATCTTCAGAGACCGCGCTACCTTTTTTCTAAAGGGGTTGCGAAATTTTTTTGACCGGAGTAAAAATAGAACACAGATAAATTTAGGTAATTAAAATGAATAATTATGTGAGATACATTATATTAATAATATAATTTGTTTTTCTCAATTAATGTAACAGTTTTATAAAGTTTTTACATATGTATAAATTGAAAAAGACAATTTTACTCTATTGCTCAGAAAATTGTCATTCGCTCTGCGGTTGTCCAATGTTTTAATTTTGTGTATATGAAGAAAAACTAAATGAAACAGTCGTTTTTGTAACATTGAAGTACGGTTCCAAGTCAAAATTCGACGAACCCCGCTGAATGACCTTTCGGCTGACGATTCTGAAGCTGGAATTGAATTCGTAATCGTATTTTAGTTAGGTTTTTTATTTTTTGTGTCCTGAACAAGGGTTGCGGCGCAACCCCCAAAAATGATCAGGAGTTGCAACTGCAACCCCTGCAACCCCACTTCCGCGGCCACTGCTCATCTTAAAATAGTGGAAAATTTTATTTTCGTCTTTTAGCAGATCACCATATGTCTCCCTTTGTGAACATATTGGATGAATCCAATATTTTCTCATTTTTATTATTTCTTCTTCTTCCAATAGAGCTGTCGTTACAAGCACGTCTTCGTCAGAATTGTTTTCCATCTGAATTTTACAGTTTACGCTGTACACGGCGGATCGGTGACTGCCAGGTGACTAGTGAGCGGTGAACTATCCGTCGCTGGAACGGGCTATAACGTGCCGGATAAATGAGCGACAACCATAAATAGTTATTTGTGTATTAAGAGCGTAAAGTGATTCTTTGTTACTCGAGCACGGTAATTGCAGCGCGAACCGAAGGCGAGAGCTGCAATAGTGTAAGAGGAAAAATCTTAAAATTATTAAAAAACATATACGTACTGAAAATAAATTCATTCTATCAACTGCCAATATTACAAGTTTCAGTTTTGTTTGTATGCCTGGTAATTATTGAAATAAGCGCGCATTTAACGTCTTTTTCGATTGTTCCACAAAAAACGTCAACTTTACGATGACAAATGAGAGCGTAATTGTCAATTTTTCATAGCAATCGTAGAAAAAGTATATTTCTTAATCAATTTTAATTCGAAACTAGCTATGTTTGAAACTCAATATAATTAGCGTTATTAAATTTATCAGAGCAAGTTAATTGTTTCTTTTTTATTGAAAGAGGAGATCCACCGATGTCATCAAACCTAACTCCTCTTGACAATTATGTTTAAAAACACATGAAGAGTTTAGTGTATGAAAAAAGATTCCAAACCAGAGATAAATTAATTAAAAAAAAAATTAAATGGGCTAGAAAGTGTATTCAATCAGCAGTTGGACATTTTGAACAGTTTAATTAAGTTTGTGATTTGAAGATTTTTCTATTAATAACACATTACGTTATATTATTAATTTGTTTTGCTTGCTATGTTAAATTTAATATAGCTCATAACTCCTCTAATATTGAGTTTCGGACATAAGTATAAACAAGTTTTATAAACATATCTTTAGTTGGTAAGATGGACATTCGGGGAGAGAAAGATACAAAGTTTTGTTCTCACATCTAACATCAAATTATATCATGTGATATTTGTCATCAGTCAGTGTCAACACATGAAGGAGAAACACAGACTACAAATATAGACAAAGAAAAAGAAACGAAGAATTATTTATATTTGTCACATCAACGGAAATGCATAATTGTATTTTAAATTCAACATACGAAATAATAAGATTATACGAGTATCTAGCTTATATTATTATTGTGAGACAACTTAATATTTGATTTAATTATTTTCTAATTTGTTTTTATTTTAATTTGACCATGGTCATAGCTCATTATTACAACAAGTGTGTGTAATAAATTTAAATGTACATTTTAAATAATTTGTTTATTAAATTACCGCTTGTTTCGCTGTAACAGTTGTATCTTTGTTTTTGCTCTTTTATATTTGCTCTGTTTTTATTATTTTAATATGTAAATATTAAATATTTTTTGGCAATTACTTATGATATTTGTATTTTTTTTGTAATAATTAATAAAGTAGGTAATAAATATTATTGAGACACAATAATAAAACAATACCTGTCAAGTGAATCATGATTTACAATGAAATCTTCAGCATAAATAGGATATAAATAAAATTAATTATTCTTCTAGTTTACCTACATAATTCTTTTTGTAATGCATTACTATTTACGAATGTTTAATTATTAATATATTTATTTGCATATAAGGTACCATTTCTTTTCTTTAGTCAGTGTCTTGCCACAAGTAAGGTCATTTGTTAATGTGTAGACGTCACGGTTAAAGGTAAATAGAAATAAACATGTATAAAATTATTTAAGAAAATCTAAGTTAATAAAATAATATACTAAAAAATTGCTTAATTACTGTCTAATCTATAGTACTTTTTCCCAAGATAAAAGTTATTTACGCAATAATAGGTTTATGATTTAACTATAAGATATTATTTTAGGTAGATAAAAAAGATCAAATCGTTAAACTGCAAGATAAAGGCAACTATAAATTGGAACAAAAATTTAATCTCAGCACAGTTCACTACTGAACTCAGAGCAATCATGAAGTTCATCCTAGCTTTCCTCGCCGTCGTTGCCGTTGCCCATGGTAAGAATAGTATTTAATTTATGTTTACAATAATGTATGCAACATGTATATAATCGAACTTTCGAAGATTTGCATCGTTTATTATTTTACACAATTATTTTGTTTGTAAAATTGAATAACATTGAAATGTGTTTTCAGCCTACGTCCCAAAATTGGACGGTAGAATCGTCGGTGGTAAGCAAGTTGACATCAGTGAGTTCCCATACCAGGTGTCTGTACGCATCTACGACCAGCACATCTGCGGAGGCACCATCCTCGACGCAAATACCGTCCTCACCGCTGCCCACTGCGTCGACGGCATGGATCACACCCAGTACTCTGTGAGAGTAGGTAACACCATGCATTCCCGGGGCATCAGCCACACCGTCAGTAACGTCATCCAGAACCGCAACTACAACCCCAATACCATCGACAACGACATGGCCATCCTCAAGTTGGCCACCAGCATCAGTCTTGATGCCAACGCTCAACCCGCTACTCTACAGCCAGAGGGTGTGGAAGTTCCCGCTGGCACCACTGCCTGGGTTTCCGGTTGGGGTAAGATGGAAGAGGAAGCCCCTGAATCTCCCTCTGCTCTACGTGCTGTTGATGTGTCCGTCATGTCCAATACCAACTGCAATGACAAATACGGCGGTCGCATCACCTCCCATATGCTGTGTGCTCAGACCTTCGCTCACGACTCTTGCCAGGGAGATTCCGGTGGCCCACTCTTCGCCAAAGGCAGACTCATCGGTGTTGTCTCCTGGGGATACGGTTGTGCCAGGCCCCAGTACCCTGGAGTCTACGCCAAGGTCTCCGACATGTATGACTGGATCGTCTCCAACAGCTATTAAATGACTAACGCTTGTCTCCTGTTTTACTCTCGATATTATGTACTTTGATAAATTTTTTTGTTTATAAATAAATTATTATTTAAACAACATTAATTTTTTTTTTATTCTTTTACAAAATTCCAAGTTTATACTTACTGTTGAATATAAAAGCAAATTATTTAGCTACTCTTAGAAAAGTAAAAGTAAGATATATATTTTTTGAATTTCTTCTTTAAAATGTGCATAATGACATTAAATAGCATATTAAATTATAGTTTTCTGATAATTTTGTATCAATATCTTTTTGACTTGTGTTGAACCCAACTTATAAAATATTTATTTAAATAATAAACTTTGTTTTAGATTTATTAATTTTTAATAATAATAACATAATAACATAAAAGCTTCTGATTCTGTTGTTCATTCAATTTTATTAGATAAATTAAAAGCTATTGGGTTTTCTGATAATTTATATAATTTTTGTAAATCATATCTATGTAATAGGGTTCAATATGTACTTTGCAGGGATGTGCGTGTAGTCTACTGCAAGTAATCTACGCTATTCTCTACGTGTAAACAATCATGTAGTCTACGTCTTCATTTTTCATGTAAACAATGTAGACTATGTAGACAATGAAAACACCTGTGTTCACTTAAGTCAGATTAGAAATTCTATCCCTAGAACTAGGGAATTTTAAATGTTGTTAGAGATTTTTATTTTTATTCTAGGGATTACATGAAAAAAAAATTAGCTGTTTAGGGCAAACCGTTCAAAATTTGTCAACTGGTTACTGTTAAAAATAGCGCCAAAGAAAACTCCGTCTGGTGAGATGGCGCGTTGATCGATTTTAAAAATATGACAGTTCGCCCAAGACCCAAGACAGACATTCGTCTAGTAATGTACGAGCACTTGCTTTATTAGTTTTATTATATAAAGACCGATAATGACCCGAGCTTACGAATACGAATACATGTAATAGTTACAAAGGAATAAATTTAGGTTATGTTGAATTTTACAACTGTCAGATGCATTATCTACATTGTTTACATTGTCTACGTCGCTAGAATTGTCGACGTATTGTCTACGTGTAGATGTAGACAATTAAAGATTACACGTAGATGCACATCTCTGGTACTTTGTAATGGTTTTACGTCTTCGAATTTTATAGCGTATTCAGGTGTACCTCAGGGTTCTGTCCTAGGTTCTTTATTTTTTCTTTTATTTGTTAATGATATTACTACCATTGTAAAAAATGCAAATTATCTTATGTACGCAGATGATTTTAAATTATATAGAATCATATCTAGCGCCGAGGACTGTTACCTTCTATAGTACGATTTAGGCTCTATTTTTAATTGGTCACAGATCAATCATCTCAATTTTAATCTTAGTAAATGTCAAATTATCAGCTACAGCAGAAAATCTGTTACTATTACATGTCAGTATTCAATGAACAACGAAATTTTAAATCGCGTTGTAATAGCAAAAGATTTAGGGCTTTTTCTTGATTCAAAATTAACTTTAGTTCATCATGTTGAGCGTACAATTGCATCTTGTTACAAAATTCTCGGATTTATTTTGCGCTCAACTCATGAATTCAAAAATGTGTTAAGTTATAAATCTTAATTTAAGTCTTTGATTCTAAGTAAACTAGATTATGGGGCAATCATTTGGAACCCATCTCAACAATACATCATTAATTCTCTGGAAGGTATTAAGAAAAAAATTTGTAAAGCGATCTGTTACAGACTGTTCCACTTCTGGCCACACTCTGATTATCTTTCTTTGCTTAATGATTTTAATTTAGAACTACTGGATATCAGGCGCAAGAAACAACAAATTCTATTCGTGTACAAAATATTTGAAGATTGCTGTAGATAGTGTTTTTATATTTATTTATATATTTGGCACTCTGCATAACTGAAATTCAAACACATTTACAATACAGGGAGCTTATAACTTTATAGCTTATTCCATCAAGAACGCAGAATTGTAAGGTATAGGATATATTATACATTTAGCCTTCATTGTGATTGTCTAACAAATAAAATTTGTTCAATTTGTGAAATAATCAATACATACTCCATGCGAACATCGAAAGTAATTGAATATACTTTTGCCTCCTGGTACGATATGTTTCTACCAAACATCTCTCGATCTACGTTCTCGATAATATTCTATCACTATTTTCTATCATACAGTATTAGCCAATATTATTAGTCCTGTGGTTTTCCCTCCACATCGTTTGACTGCTGGTAACTGCATTCACGCGCATAAATATATCAATAGAAAGATCTGCTACAGCAGAATGCCACATCCAGAAATAGGTAAAAGGCGTGATGATATATTTACATTTATTTTATTTTTTAGAATGGATCATTCCCAGTACTCAATAAGAGTCGGTAACAATTATCACGTTTTGGGCCAAAGTTATCGTGTATCGCAAATAAGAGAAAATAATAAGTACAATCCAATTGTATATGACAACGATATGGCCATCCTCAAATTATCTACTCCTCTAACCTTCAGCAAGAGCGTGCAGCCCATTCAGCTACAACCTAGAGGCTTAGAGGTACGAGATGGCACCCACGCCTGGGTATCCGGATGGGGTGTCCTCGCAGAAGGCAGCAACAGCATTTCAAGTTATCTCCGAGCTGTTGATGTATCCGTCATCAACAACTTTGTTTGTATCTTTAAGTATATTGGTGGAATCACTACTCACATGATGTGTGCGCAGACTATAGGACACGATTCTTGTCAGGGAGATTCTGGTGGTCCTCTGGTGGCTGATGGTAGACTGATTGGGGTTGTGTCTTGGGGGTATGGATGCGCTAGACCTGAGTATCCTGGTGTCTACGCTAAGGTTTCTAACCTTTACAACTGGATCATTACTAATAAATACAAACCTACTAATATTTGCCTCAATTTTCATAGTTATAAGGCTGTCGTCCTCTTGTCTTGCACAGCACGTCAAAATTAGTTTAAGATTAAATACATGCAAATAAATGGATCAGCGCTCATTTGTCCGATACGACACTGGCCGGATTGCTGAATCGAGATCCTGTCCAACAACAATAGGATGATGTTGTGAAACCCATATGTATTATCAACTTTTTATGTTTTACATGTGTTAGTATATTTCTCGAAACTCATCTTCAGAGACCGCGCAACCTTTTTTCTAAAGGGGATGCGAAAATTTTTTGACCGGAGTAAAAATAGAACACAGATAAATTTAGGTAATTAAAATGAATAATTATGTGAGATACATTATATTAATAATATAATTAGTTTTTCTCAATTAATGTAACAGTTTTATAAAGTTTTTACATATGTATAAATTGAAAAAGACAATTTTACTCTATTGCTCCGAAAATTGTCATTCGCTCTGCGGTTGTATTGATGAATATTTTCATCACCTTATTTAAATCAATGTCCAATGTTTTAATTTTGTGTATATGAAGAAAAACTAAATGAAACAGTCGTTTTTGTAACATTGAAGTACAGTTCCAAGTCAAAATTCGACGAACCCCGCTGAATGATCTTTCGCCTGACGATTCTGAAGCTGGAATTGAATTTGTACTCGTATTTTAGTTAGGTATTTTATTTTTTGTGTCCTGAACAGGGGTTGCAGCGCAACCCCCAAAAATGATCAGGAGTTGCAACTGCAACCCCTGCAACCCCACTTCCGCGGCCACTGCTCATCTTAAAATAGTGGAAAATTTTATTTTCGTCTTTTAGCAGATCACCATATGTCTCCCTTTGTGAACATATTGGATGAATCCAATATTTTCTTATTTTTATTATTTCTTCTTCTTCTAATAGAGCTGCTGTTACAAAGACGTCTTCGTCAGAATTGTCCTCCATCTGAATTTTACAGTTTATATCGTACACGGCGGATCAGTGACTGCCAGGTGACTAGTGAGCGGTGAACTATCCGTCGCTGGAACGGGCTATAACGTGCCGGATAAATGAGCGACAACCTTAAATAGTTATTTGTGTATTAAGAGCGTGATTTTTTGTTACCCGAGCACGGTAATTGCAGCGCGAGCCGAAGGCGAGAGCTGCAATAGTGCAAGAGGAATATAGACACTTTACGCTCGTGATACACACATAATTTTTTCTACGATTGCATCTTAAAATTATTAAAAAACATATACGTACTGAAAATAAATTCATGCTATCAACTGCCAATATGACAAGTTTCAGTTTTGTTGGTATCCCTGGTAATTATTGAAATAAGCGCGTATTTAATATCTTTTTCGCGCGTTGCCATTGGAAACGTGCGCATTTAATATATTTTTCGCGCGTTGCCATTGGAGACGCGCGACAAAGATATTTTTCGATTGTTCCACAAAAAACGGCAACTTTACGATGACAAATAAGAGCGAAATTGTCAATTTTTCATAGCAATCGTAGAAAAAGTATATTTCTTAATCAATTTTAATTCGAAACTAGCTATGTTTGAAACTCAATATAATTAGCGTTATTAAATTTATCAGAGCAAGTTAATTGTTTCTTTTTTATTGAAAGAGGAGATCCACCGATGTCATCAAACCTAACTCCTCTTGACAATTATGTTTAAAAACACATGAAGAGTTTAGTGTATGAAAAAAGATTCCAAACCAGAGATAAATTAATTAAAAAAAAAATTAAATGGGCTAGAAAGTGTATTCAATCAGCAGTTGGACATTTTGAACAGTTTAATTAAGTTTGTGATTTGAAGATTTTTTATTAATAACACATTACGTTATATTATTAATTTGTTTTGCTTGCTATGTTAAATTTAATATAGCTCATAACTCCTCTAATATTGAGTTTCGGACATAAGTATAAACAAGTTTTATAAACATATCTTTAGTTGGTAAGATGGACATTCGGGGAGAGAAAGATACAAAGTTTTGTTCTCACATCTAACATCAAATTATATCATGTGATATTTGTCATCAGTCAGTGTCAACACCTGAGGGAGAAACACAGACTACAAATATAGAGAAAGAAAAAGGAACGAAGAATTATTTATATTTGTCACATCAATGAAAATGCATAATTGTATTTTAAATTCAACATACGAAATAATAAGATTATACGAGTATCTAGCTTATATTATTGTTGTGAGACAACATAATATTTGATTTAAATATTTTATAATTTGTTTTTATTTTAATTTGACCATGGTCATAGCTCATTATTACTACACATGTGTGTAATAAATTTAAATGTACATTTTAAATAATTTGTTTATTAAATTACCTCTTGTTTCGCTGTAACAGTTTGTATCTTTGTTTTTGCTCTTTTATATTTGCTCAGTTTTTATTATTTTAATATGTAAATATTAAATATTTTTTGGCAATTACTTATGATATTTGTATTTTTTTTAGTAATAATTAATAAAGTAGGTAATAAATATTATTGAGACACAATAATAAAACAATAGATGTCAAGTGAATCATGATTTACAATGAAATCTTCAGCATACATAGGATATAAATAAAATTAATTATTCTTCTAGTTTACCTACATAATTCTTTTTGTAATGCATTACTATTTACGAATGTTTAATTATTAATATATTTATTTGCATATAAGGTACCATTTCTTTTCTTTAGTCAGTGTCTTGCCACAAGTAAGGTCATTTGTTAATGTGTAGACGTCACGGTAAAAGGTAAATAGAAATAAACATGTATAAAATTATTTAAGAAAATCTAAGTTAATAAAATAATATACTAAAAAATTGCTTAATTTCTGTCTAACCTATAGTACTTAATATTGTTATAAATTTTCCCAAGATAAAAAGTATTTACGCAATAATAGGTTTATGATTTAACTATAAGATATTATCTTAGTTTTTTCGATAAAAAAGATCAAATCGTTAAATTGCAAGATAAAGGCAACTATAAATTGGAACAAAAATTTAATCTCAGCACAGTTCACTACTGAACTCAGAGCAATCATGAAGTTCATCCTAGCTTTCCTCGCCGTCGTTGCCGTTGCCCATGGTAAGAATAGTATTTAATTTATGTTTACAATAATGTATGCAACATGTATATAATCGAACTTTCGAAGATTTGCATCGTTTATTATTTTACACAATTATTTTGTTTGTAAAATTGAATAACATTGAAATGTGTTTTCAGCCTACGTCCCAAAATTGGACGGTAGAATCGTCGGTGGTAAGCAAGTTGACATCAGTGAGTTCCCATACCAGGTGTCTGTACGCATCTACGACCAGCACATCTGCGGAGGCACCATCCTCGACGCAAATACCGTCCTCACCGCTGCCCACTGCGTCGACGGCATGGATCACAGCGAGTACTCTGTGAGAGTAGGTAACACCATGCATTCCCGGGGCATCAGCCACACCGTCAGTAACGTCATCCAGAACCGCAACTACAACCCCAATACCATCGACAACGACATGGCCATCCTCAAGTTGGCCACCAGCATCAGTCTTGATGCCAACGCACAACCCGCTGATCTACAGCCAGAGGGTGTGGAAGTTCCCGCTGGCACCACTGCCTGGGTTTCCGGTTGGGGTAAGATGCAAGAGGAAGCCCCTGAATCTCCCGCTGCTCTACGTGCTGTTGATGTGTCCGTCATGTCCAATACCAACTGCAATGACAAATACGGCGGTCGCATCACCTCCCATATGCTGTGTGCTCAGACCTTCGCTCACGACTCTTGCCAGGGAGATTCCGGTGGCCCACTCTTCGCCAAAGGCAGACTCATCGGTGTTGTCTCCTGGGGATACGGTTGCGCCAGGCCCCAGTACCCTGGAGTCTACGCCAAGGTCTCCGACATGTATGACTGGATCGTCTCCAACAAGTAATAAATGACTAACGCTTGTCTCCTGTTTTACTCTCGATATTATGTACATTGATAAAAAATTTTGTTTATAAATAAATTATTATTTAAACAACATTAATTTTTTTTTTAATTCTTTTACAAAATTTCAACTTTATACTTACTGTTGAATATAAAAGCAAATTATTTAGCTACTCTTACAAAATTAAAAGTAAGATATATATTTTTTGAATTTCTTCTTTAAAATGTGCATAATGACATTAAATAGCATATTAAATTATAGTTTTCTGATAATTTTGTATCAATATCTTTTTGACTTGAGTTAAACCCAACTTATAAAATATTTATTTATATAATAAACTTTGTTTTAGATTTATTAATTTTTAATAATAATAACATAAAAGCTTTTGATTCTGTTGTTCATTCAATTTTATTAGATAAATTAAAAGCTATTGGGTTTTCTGATAATTTATATAATTTTTGTAAATCATATCTATGTAATAGGGTTCAATATGTACTTTGTAATGGTTTTACGTCTTCGAATTTTATAGCGTATTCAGGTGTACCTCAGGGTTCTGTCCTAGGTCCTTTATTTTTTCTTTTATTTGTTAATGATATTACTACCATTGTAAAAAATGCAAATTATCTTATGTACGCAGATTATTTTAAATTATATAGAATCATATCTAGCGCCGAGGACTGTTACCTTCTACAGCAAGATTTAGGCTCTATTTTTAATTGGTCACAGATCAATCATCTCAATTTTAATCTTAGTAAATGTCAAATTATCAGCTACAGCAGAAAATCTGTTACTATTACATGTCAGTATTCAATGAACAACGAAATTTTAAATCGCGCTGTAATAGCAAAAGACTTAGGGCTTTTTCTTGATTCAAAATTAACTTTAGTTCATCATGTTGAGCGTACAAAATTCTCGGATTTATTTTGCGCTCAACTCATGAATTCAAAAATGTGTTAAGTTATAAATCTTAATTTAAGTCTTTGATTCTAAGTAAACTAGATTATGGGGCAATCATTTGGAACCCATCTCAACAATACATCATTAATTCTCTGGAAGGTATTCAGAAAAACATTTGTAAAGCGATCTGTTACAGACTGTTCCACTTCTGGCCACACTCTGATTATCTTTCTTTGCTTAATGATTTTAATTTAGAACTACTGGATATCAGGCGCAAGAAACAACAAATTCTATTCGTGTACAAAATATTTGAAGATTGCTGTAGATAGTGTTTTTATATTTATTTATATATTTGTCACTCTGCATAACTGAAATTCAAACACATTTACAATACAGGGAGCTTATAACTTTATAGCTTATTCCATCAAGAACGCAGAATTGTAAGGTATAGGATATATTATACATTTAGCCTTCATTGTGATTGTCTAACAAATAAAATTTGTTCAATTTGTGAAATAATCAATACATACTCCATGCGAACATCGAAAGTAATTGAATATACTTTTGCCTCCTGGTACGATATATTGCTACCAAACATCTCTCGATCTACGTTCTCGATAATATTCTATCACTATTTTCTATCATACAGTATTAGCCAATATGATTAGTCCTGTGGTTTTCTGTTCACATCGTTTGACGGCTGGTAACTGCACTCACGCGCATAAATATATCAATAGAAAGATCTGCTACAGCAGAATGCCACATCCAGTAATAGGTAAAAGGCGTGATGATATATTTACATTTATTTTATTTTTTAGAATGGATCATTCCCAGTACTCAATAAGAGTCGGTAACAATTATCACGTTTTGGGCCAAAGTTATCGTGTATCGCAAATAAGACAAAATAATAAGTACAATCCAATTGTATATGACAACGATATGGCCATCCTCAAATTATCTACTCCTCTAACCTTCAGCAAGAGCGTGCAGCCCATTCAGCTACAACCTAGAGGCTTAGAGGTACGAGACGGCACCCACGCCTGGGTATCCGGATGGGGTGTCCTCGCAGAAGGCAGCAACAGCATTTCAAGTTATCTCCGAGCTGTTGATGTATCCGTCATCAACAACTTTGTTTGTATCTTTAAGTACATTGGTGGAATCACTACTCACATGATGTGTGCGCAGACTATTGGACACGATTCTTGTCAGGGAGATTCTGGTGGTCCTCTGGTGGCTGATGGTAGACTGATTGGGGTTGTGTCTTGGGGGTATGGATGCGCTAGACCTGAGTATCCTGGTGTCTACGCTAAGGTTTCTAACCTATACAACTGGATCATTACTAATAAATAGAAACCTACTTATATTTGCCACAATTTTCATAGTTATAAGGTTGTCGCCCACTTGTCTTGCACAGCACGTCAAAATTAGTTTGAGATTAATTACATGCAAATAAATGGATCTGCACTCATTTGTCCGATACGACACTGGCCGGATTGTTGAATCAAGATCCTGTCCGACAACAATAGAATGACGTTGTGAAACCCATATGTATTATTGTAACAAGTTACATTATCAACTTTTTATATTTTACATGTGTTAGTATATTTCTCGAAACTCATCTTCAGAGACCGCGCAACCTTTTTTCTAAAGGGGTTGCGAAAATTTTTTGACCGGAGTAAAAATAGAACACAGATAAATTTAGGTAATTAAAATGAATAATTATATGAGATACATTATATTAATAATATAATTAGTTTTTTTTCAATTAATGTAACAGTTTTATAAAGTTTTTACATATGTATAAATTGAAAAAGACAATTTTACTCTATTGCTCCGAAAATTGTCATTCGCTCTGCGGTTGTATTGATGAATATTTTCATTACCTTATTTAGATCAATGTCCAATGTTTTAATTTTGTGTATATGAAGAAAAACTAAATGAAACAGTCGTTTTTGTAACATTGAAGTACGGTTCCAAGTCAAAATTCGACGAACCCCGCTGAATGATCTTTCGGCTGACGATTCTGAAGCTGGAATTGAATTCATACTTTTATTTTAGTTAGGTATTTGATTTTTTGTGTCCTGAACAAGGGTTGCGGCGCAACCCCCAAAAATGATCAGGAGTTGCAACTGCAACCCCTGCAACCCCACTTCCGCGGCCACTGCTCATCTTAAAATAGTGGAAAATTTTATTTTCGTCTTTTAGCAGATCACCATATGTCTCCCTTTGTGAACATATTGGATGAATCCAATATTTTCTCATTTTTATTATTTCTTCTTCTTCCAATAGAGCTGTCGTTACAAGCACGTCTTCGTCAGAATTGTCCTCCATCTGAATTTTACAGTTTACGCTGTACACGGCGGATCGGTGACTGCCAGGTGACTAGTGAGCGGTGAACTATCCGTCGCTGGAACGGGCTATAACGTGCCGGATAAATGAGCGACAACCTTAAATAGTTATTTGTGTATTAAGAGCGTAAAGTGATTCTTTGTTACTCGAACACAATAGTGTAAGAGGAAGAAAAACACTTTACACTCGTGATACACACGTAATTTTTTCTACGATTGCATCTTAAAATTATTAAAAAATATATACGTACTGAAAATAAATTCATTCTATCAACTGTCAATATGACTAGGTTCAGTTTTGTTTGTATCCCTGGTAATTATTGAAATAAGCGCGTATTTAATATCTTTTTCGCGCGTTGCCATTGGAAACGTGCGCATTTAATATCTTTTTCGCGCGTTGCCATTGGAGACGCGCGACAAAGATATTTTTCGATTGTTCCACAAAAAACGTCAACTTTACGATGACAAATAAGAGCGTAATTGTCAATTTTTCATAGCAATCGTAGAAAAAGTATATTTCTTAAGTAATTTTAATTCGAAACTAGATTCCAAACCAGAGATAAATTAATTTTTTTTAAAATAAATAAATGGGCTGAAAGTGTATTCAGTCAGCAGTTGGACATTTTGAACAATTTAATTAAGTTTGTGATTTGAAGATTTTTTATTAATAACACATTACGTCATATTATTAATTTGTTCCGCTTGCTATGTTAAATTTAATATAGCTCATAACTCCTCTAATATTGAGATTCGGACATAAGTATGAACAAGTTTTATAAACATATCTTTAGTTGGTAAGTTGGACATTCGGGAAGAGAAAGATACAAAGTTTTGTTCTCATTTCTAACATCAAATTATATCATGTGATATTTGTCATCCGTCATGAGGGAGAAACACAGACTACAAATATAGACAAAGAAAAAGGAACGAAGAATTATTTATATTTGTCACATCAACGGAAATGCATAATTGTATTTTAAATTCAACATACGAAATAATAAGATTATACGAGTATCTAGCTTATATTATTGTTGTGAGACAACATAATATTTGATTTAATTATTTTATAATTTGTTTTTATTTTAATTTGACCATGGTCATAGCTCATTATTACTACAAATGTGTGTAATAAATTTAAATGTACATTTTAAATAATTTGTTTATTAAATTACCTCTTGTTTCGCTGTAACAGTTTGTATCTTTGTTTTTGCTCTTTTATATTTGCTCAGTTTTTATTATTTTAATATGTAAATATTAAATATTTTTTGGCAATTACTTATGATATTTGTATTTTTTTTAGTAATAATTAATAAAGTAGGTAATAAATATTATTGAGACACAATAATAAAACAATAGATGTCAAGTGAATCATGATTTACAATGAAATCTTCAGCATACATAGGATATAAATAAAATTAATTATTCTTCTAGTTTACCTACATAATTCTTTTTGTAATGCATTACTATTTACGAATGTTTAATTATTAAAATATATTTATTTGCATATAAGGTACCATTTCTTTTCTTTAGTCAGTGTCTTGCCACAAGTAAGGTCATTTGTTAATGTGTAGACGTCACGGTTAAAGGTAAATAGAAATAAACATGTATAAAATTATTTAAGAAAATCTAAGTTAATAAAATAATATACTAAAAAAAATTGCTTAATTACTGTCTAATCTATAGTACTTAATATTGTTATTAATTTTCCCAAGATAAAAGTTATTTACGCAATAATAGGTTTATGATTTAACTATAAGATATTATTTTAGTTAGATAAAAAAGATCAAATCGTTAAATTGCAAGATAAAGGCAACTATAAATTGGAACAAAAATTTCATCTCAGCACAGTTCACTACTGAACTCAGAGCAATCATGAAGTTCATCCTAGCTTTCCTCGCCGTCGTTGCCGTTGCCCATGGTAAGAATACTATTTAATTTATGTTTACAATAATTACAATATTGTATGCAACTTGTATATAATCGAACTTTCGAAGATTTGCATCGTTTATTATTTTACACAATTATTTTGTTTGTAAAATTGAATAACATTGAAATGTGTTTTCAGCCTACGTCCCAAAATTGGACGGTAGAATCGTCGGTGGTAAGCAAGTTGACATCAGTGAGTTCCCATACCAGGTGTCTGTACGCATCTACGATCAGCACATCTGCGGAGGCACCATCCTCGACAAAAATACCGTCCTCACCGCTGCCCACTGCGTCTACGGCATGGATCAATCCCAGTACTCTGTGAGAGTAGGTAACACCTTACATGCCAGGGGCATCAGCCACACCGTCAGTAACGTCATCCAGAACCGCAACTACAACCCCAATACCATCGACAACGATATGGCCATCCTCAAGTTGGCCACCAGCATCAGTATTGGTGCCAACGCTCAACCCGCTGATCTACAGCCACAGGGTGTGGAAGTTCCCGTTGGTACCACTGCCTGGGTTTCCGGTTGGGGTGCGATGAAAGAGGGAGACTCTGAAACTCCCGCTGCTCTACGTGCTGTTGATGTGGCCGTCATCTCCAATACCGACTGCAATACCAAAAACGGCGGTGGCATCACCTCCCATATGCTGTGTGCTCAGACCCTCGATCACGACTCTTGCCAGGGAGATTCCGGTGGCCCACTCTTCGCCAACGGCAGACTCATCGGTGTTGTCTCCTGGGGATACGGTTGTGCTAGGCCCGACTACCCTGGAGTCTACGCCAAGGTCTCCGACATGTATAGCTGGATCGTCTCCAACAAGTACTAAATGACGCTTGTCTCCTGTTTTACTCTCGATATTATGTACATTGATAAAATTTTTTGTTTATAAATAAATTATTATTTAAACAACATTAATTTTTTTTAAATTCTTTTACAAAATTCCAGGTTTATACTTACTGTTGATTATTTAGCTACTCTTAGAAAAGTAAAAGTAAGATATATATTTTTTGAATTTCTTCTTTAAAATGTGCATAATGACATTAAATAGCATATTAAATTATAATTTTCTGATAATTTTGTATCAATATCTTTTTGACTTGTGTTAAAAACCCAACTTATAAAATATTTATTGAAATAATACACTTTGTTTTAGATTTATTAATTTTTAATAATAATAACATAATAACATAAAAGCTTTTGATTCTGTTGTTCATTCAATTTTATTAGATAAATTAAAAGCTATTGGGTTTTCTGATAATTTATATAATTTTTGTAAATCATATCTATGTAATAGGGTTCAATATGTACTTTGTAATGGTTTTACGTCTTCGAATGTTATAGCGTATTCAGGTGTACCTCAGGGTTCTGTCCTAGGTCCTTTATTTTTTCTTTTATTTGTTAATGATATTACTACCATTGTAAAAAATGCAAATTATCTTATGTACGCAGATTATTTTAAATTATATAGAATCATATCTAGCGCCGAGGACTGTTACCTTCTACAGCAAGATTTAGGCTCTATTTTTAATTGGTCACAGATCAATCATCTCAATTTTAATCTTAGTAAATGTCAAATTATCAGCTACAGCAGAAAATCTGTTACTATTACATGTCAGTATTCAATGAACAACGAAATTTTAAATCGCGCTGTAATAGCAAAAGACTTAGGGCTTTTTCTTGATTCAAAATTAACTTTAGTTCATCATGTTGAGCGTACAAAATTCTCGGATTTATTTTGCGCTCAACTCATGAATTCAAAAATGTGTTAAGTTATAAATCTTAATTTAAGTCTTTGATTCTAAGTAAACTAGATTATGGGGCAATCATTTGGAACCCATCTCAACAATACATTATTAATTCTCTGGAAGGTATTCAGAAAAAAATTTGTAAAGCGATCTGTTACAGACTGTTCCACTTCTGGCCACACTCTGATTATATTTCTTTGCTTAATGATTTTAATTTAGAACTACTGGATATCAGGCGCAAGAAACAACAAATTCTATTCGTGTACAAAATAGTTAACAATTATATAGATGATATTCAACTTCTTAATCAATTAGACTTTTACTTTAACACATGTAATACTAGATGCAACTCTACCTTTTTCTGTAAGCCTTCTCGTACCAGCTATCACTACAACTCTCCAATCAATTCAATATGTCGCACATACAATTCTGTTTGTTCTGAATTAGATTTTTCTCTAAATATGAACGAATTTAAAAGTAATTTAGATAAATTGATTGAAATTGCATAGTAATTTATTACTGTTTTGTTACTGCTTATTTTTAATTGTTATTATCATACTTTGTTTATTTTTATATTTTGTATATTCTTTGTGTATTTTCTGATCTCACTATTTATTATTGTAATTTACTCTGTAATTGGGATTCGTCCTGTGGAGTAATAAATATTATTATTATTATTATTATAATATCAAGAAATTTGTGTGCGACATATTATCTAGATATACGATTATAATAATTTTGAAGAGAAAAATCCCAAATATATTTATGGATATATTTTATAACAAATAAGTTTAATGATCAAATTAAATAATTATATTTTGTCGATTAGTACGAGTAATTAAAATATTTAATTTGTATTTAGCAATATAACTATTTGATTCGGTCTAAACTTATATTTCGCAGCTTCGTTATTTTGTTAAAAGTAAATTGTGGCAAAAGAGAGTCGTACTTAGAAAATAACAAAAACTCTGATCTTTTGTAAAATATGAAGGGGATTGTTCGATAGGTGGCCCAGTGATATCAAGTCGGACTGTCGATTTGAGAACACGGGTTCGATTCTCAGAACCAATAAACAATTGTTACCACATTAAAATTACTCTTGTGGTTCCCCCTCTACCAACATTTGGGAAGAGGGGGTGATTTGACAGCTAGTAACCGCATTTTACGCGTATAAATATACCATCCAGTAATGTATAAAAGGCGTGATAATAAATTAATTTATTTAAATTTTATATGTAACTGAATACCATCAAAGTTTTGTTTCAAATTCTAGTTGATCGCTACTTGCAATTGAATTATTTAAATAGCAAACTTGTGCTCTATTTTGATTGTTGAAAATTTACGAATTAAATAGATCAATTTATAATATCGTGTCCTAAAATTCTGAAATTCCATTTCACTTTAAATTAAACAGATTAACAAATTTACCACAAGAACATCAAATAATTTGCTTTCTATATTGTTTGGTAATTTTATTAAAATAAATAACTATGTCATCCAGCCCCTTTATCTATTATTGAGTGTGGCACTCTGAATTAGTTGATTTTAAAAAGTTATATACTTTTACAAATTAGATGTATTATTGAACCATGACATTATATTTTCCAAGGATGTTAGTGGAGAGTAAATTTTAATGTATGTTTAAAAAATAAGTTTTGTTTAAACAATAATTTATTTACAAACAAAACATATTATCAATGTACATAATATCGAGAGTAAAACAGAACAACGATGAACTTCATGATTGCTCTGAGTTCAGTAGTGAACTGTGCTGAGATGAAATTTGACTGAATGTTTATACTTCATTTTATCTAACAAATCAAAGATAAAATATTGTTGATTGAGTTAAATTAGATACACCTGATGAAAAAAACCCGTTTTTTTTGTCACAGATTGAGATTGAGATAAGATTCAAATGAATCAAAATACTATAGATAAAGCAAACTATATATACGGTACTAATTTTAGAATCATCACAGTTTCTCAACTGATACCAATCATGAAGTTCATTCTAGCTTTCCTCGCCGTCGTCACCGTTGCCTATGGTAAGAATAGTATTTAATTTACGATTACAATAATTACAATATTGTGTGCAACTTGTACATAATCGAACTTTCAAAGATTTGTATCGTTTATTACTTTACACAATTATTTTGTTTGAAAAATTGAATAACATTGAAATGTGTTTTCAGCCTACGTCCCAAGATTGGACGGTAGAATCGTCGGTGGTAAGCAAGTTGACATCAGTGAGTTCCCATACCAGGTGTCTGTACGCGTCTACGACTCGCACATCTGCGGAGGCACCATCCTCAGCAAATTTACCGTCCTCACAGCTGCCCACTGCGTCGACAGTTCTCACATACCTACCGCCGACTACTCTGTGAGAGTAGGTAACAGCGAACATGAGAATGGCATCAGCCACCGCGTCAGTAAGATCATCATAAACAGCAACTACGACCCCATCACCATGAACAACGACATGGCCATCCTCAAGATGTCCCGCAGCATCAGTCTTGATGACAACGCGAAACCCGTTGATCTACAGGCTGTGGAAGTTCCCGCTGGCACCACTGCCTGGGTTTCCGGTTGGGGTGCAGAAAAAGAGGGAGCCTCTGAAACTCCCGCTGCTCTACGTGCTGTTGATGTGGCCGTCATCTCCAATGCCGACTGCAATACCATATTCGATGGTGGCATCAGCTCCAATATGCTGTGTGCTCAGACCCCCGGTCACGACTCTTGCCAGGGAGATTCCGGTGGCCCACTCGTCGCCAATGGCAAACTCATCGGTGTCGTCTCCTGGGGATACGGTTGCGCCAGGCCCGACTTCCCTGGAGTCTACGCCAAGGTCTCCGACATGTATAGCTGGATCGTCTCCAACATGTAATAAATGAGAGACGCTTTTTTCCTGTTTTACTCTCGATATTATGTACATTGATAATATTTTTTGTTTTTAAATAAATTATTATTTAAACAACATTAATTTTTTTTATTCTGTCATAAAATTCTAAGTTTGTACTTAATTATTTTTAGGTGGTACAAATTAGACGATGAATTTGCAGTAACAAAATAACTAAATTATTTAGTCACTTATAATTTTTGATGTCGTGAGACAAAACGAAAAAGTGAAGAAGAGATTTAATATAGTATACTCATTTATCGACAAAATTGTTCTCGTCTTGTCTCGATCTCGGCTCAAGAGTCTCGATTTCCTCTAATATTTTGTGACGTGACTACAATATGTATTATTTGCAGACGTAGCAGATATGAGCAAACGTAATATCTGCTGTGGTATTTTTATTCACAAATTATTCAGTTAACCTTCTGTTTTAAGCTAACTTGTAAACTTGGTTTACATAAATAACAACAAAGTGAAGTTAACTGTCATGGAATAGTTGATATTGCTTTGAAAATTTCAATTCAGTTTTATTTGTTTAATCTAAATTTAAAATTAAATTTTGATGGTGGAACTGGCCAGTAGATGTACGAAAATTATATTTAAATCTTATTCAATGCAATTATAAACATTAACATAGTTATATGCTATTGAATTTGTTAACAAGTAGAAATTTAAATATAAACTTGCGTTCTAGCAAGTCATTGATCTTGTGCCCCTGTACTCTGTACTGTTATTGTGTAATTATAATCAAATTTCAGCCGTGTATGTTAGCAGATAAAATAAAAAAGAAAAAAAAATCTTGTCTTCCTATTAGATAAGACCTTTATATTTAACAGTTTATGTATTTAATTAATAGTTCAAACTTGCTTCGATTCTTTAATTACATATATATATATATATATATATATATATATATATATATATACAGGGTGAGTCTGGGAAGACGCCCCCCCTTTAACTTTTTTATTATGAGTAATAGAAAAAATGGTTCATATGAAAGTTTTATTATTTTAAATATACTATTTGATGGCAGATGTAGATATTTTTTATAAAGTCAGGTTTACAAGATACGACTATCAACTTTTATTTTTTAAATAGCAACCTATAATTATTTTACTAAAATAAAAACCGCCATTTTTTTCTCTTTCCAACGGTGTATTAGTTTTTATTAATGTATCTGAAAAAATTCGAGAAAAATAAGAAAATTGAAAAATACTAGAAATAATTTTTATACAAATATTATAGGTGGCTATGTGAAAATAAACAAAATCCAGTGAGGATTTTCAGTTGCATAATAATGCATATTATGCCTATTTACGCAACCATTACTTTTAAAAGTAGCCTCATCCGTAAATAAAATATTAGATAATTGCAGCGGATTTCGTCTAATATTTTCCATCGCCCAATTGCAAAATCGAATTCTATTATTAAAATCTTCACCGTGCAATTCTTGTGTAAGGTTAATATGGTAAGGATGAAATTTATGTTTTCTTAAAATTCTAGACGCAGAACTTTGGCTAATGTCAATTAAATTTGATAAATTCCTCGTACTGACATGAGGATTTTCGTAAACAGAAGCCAAAACCATAATTTCGGTTTCTTCATTTACTATAATATTAGATGTATTTCGTTTTGGTTTTTCTACTGAACCTGTTTCTCGAAATCGGGTAAAAATCCTCCTCAGTGATCTTAAACTCGGTTGCCGACGTCTAGGAAACCGCTCCCGGTAAATTCTTTTTGCCCTTCTCATGATTCCAGTCGATTCACCAATTATTAGAATCATATCTATTAATTCTTCTTTCGTAAACATTTGAAAACGTTTTTTTTATTGTTTGCAAAATAAGTTAAATAAAGTAACCAGCAAATGTATACTTTTTTGACATTAATTTAACACTGTTACATTTTGTTTATTTTCACATAGCCACCTATAATATTTGTATAAAAATTATTTCTAGTATTTCTCAATTTTCTTATTTTTCTCGAATTTTTTCAGATACATTAATAAAAACTAATACACCGTTGGAAAGAGAAAAAAATGGCGGTTTTTATTTTAGTAAAATAATTATAGGTTGCTATTTAAAAAATAAAAGTTGATAGTCGTATCTTGTAAACCTGACTTTATAAAAAATATCTACATCTGCCATCAAATAGTATATTTAAAATAATAAAACTTTCATATGAACTATTTTTTTCTATTACTCATAATAAAAAAGTTAAAGGGGGGGGCGTCTTCCCAGACTCACCCTGTATATATATATATATATATATATATATATATATATATATATATATATATATATATATATATATATATATATATATATATAAAATTATATAAAATTTAAAGTAAAAGAGTATCTAATTTGCTGATTGGCCTAAAATTCAGGCTAGTTGTAAATAAATTTAAATAATCTTAAAGTCATTGCTCTCATCCCGATGGAATTCGTCGAATATTCAAAAAGAGTGGCCTATATAAAATGAAATATTGTTTAAAATAATATTATTTTTATTCACTAATTTTTAATAGAAAACATTGGTGTTTGAATTCATAACATAACAAAGATTTAAAATGAAAATAAATATAAAATTTTATTGCCTGGTTCAATAATTTAGTAGATATCTATTTATTAGCGACAATCCAGGTGTAGAGATTCGAGACCTTGGCATAGACACCAGGATACTGAGGCCTAGCGCATCCATATCCCCAGGAAACAACGCCGATGAGTCTACCGTCGGCGACGAGCGGTCCTCCAGAGTCTCCCTGACAAGCATCACGGTACAACGTCTGAGCACACAACATTCCCGAACTTATTTTCCCTCCATATTTGATATTGCATTCAATGTCGCTGATGACTTTGACATCGACAGCCCTCAACGATTCAGGTACGGTGTTGCTGCCCTCCGTGGTCACGCCCCAGCCTGACACCCAAGCAGTGGTACCATCGGCGACTTCAACGTCGTGCTCCTGCAGCTTCACGGGCTGCACACGGCTGCTGAAACTTAATGGCGACTCTAGTTTCATGATGGCCATGTCGTTGTCGTACACTCTGGGATTGTAGCTCTTGTTGATGATGACTTGTGAGACGCGAGCAGACGCACCCTCTTTGTGTTTGGTACCGCCGACTCGCACCGTGAACATGGTGTGGTCCATGCCGTAGACGCAGTGCGCAGCTGTGAGGATGGTGTTGGCGTCGAGGATGGAGCCGCCGCAGATGTGCTGATCGTAGATGCGCACGGATACTTGGTATGGGAACTGCTCGATGTCCACAGCTTGTCCGCCGACGATTCTGCCATCCAACTTTGGAACGAAGCCTAATAACATTTTTAAAGATGTTTTATTATTGCATATCGGGTAGGTGGCTCAGAGTCGATTCCGATTTCGATTCTCACAGCCGACAAACAATTTTCACCACATTAAAAGTACCTCCTCCTAACATTTTTGAGGACCGTGATTTGACGGCTGGTAACCGCATTTAATGCGAAGAAATATATCATTTACCGAGATCTGCTATGGTAGAGTGCCACACCCAATAATGGGTAAAAGGCGTCATGATTTATTTATTTATTATTGTATTCTTGATGCTACCTATATGTTGGCACTTACCATAGGCGACGGAACAGATAGAGATGAGATCTAGTAGTAACTTCATGATTGTTTATACTATGTCGTCTACGGCGGAACTTGTATATTTATAGTCAAACCTCTAGCTATATTATCACTGAATACTGTTTTATAGTATTTTTATCTTTGATTCTTTATCTTTTGCATAAAATTTGGTTAATTTTTATTGCCTGTATTTTTTTACATTAGTTATAATAAATTAAATTATGTAACTATTATAATATCTGCCAAAATTAATATTATTTTATAGTCTAAACTTTAAATAAATGTTTTTCAAATTTTATTCTAGTGCTACTAAAGTGTTCCATTTCATTATTTGAATTATAAATTAGTTATTGGTATACTAAGGGAAACCAGTGATTAATTTCTCCTCGAAGATGCAATATAATTCATTTAATTTTTGTCTTTTAAATATGGTAAAATGCAATAATTCGCAATAAAATTTCTAATATTAATTACAGGTACCATAAAAATGTTTTAAAAACAATAATTGATAAATTTCTGCGAAGAACTAAAGTAAACACAGATTATCAATAATATAAAAATAAAGTAATAAAAAAATAAATATAAAAGATTATATATTATGAAATATATTGCAATTTTAATATAACTTGTATTTCACAATAATTCAATGTTGAATATATATATTTCATTGAAATACTAGAATTTTCAACTACATTAATACATTAATTATTGTACCATAATTTCTGGATGTATAGTAACGACCAGGGATTTAATTTATTGTAATTAGTACATTAAGTTATATGAATTGCCCAATTTAGTGCAAATTTTACGCAAAGATAAAGAATCAAAGATAAACATAGAAACCATAAAAATGTTAGAATGATAATAATAACGATAAATTCAACACTATAAATATGAAATTTCCGTTGTAGAAGTCATTGTGTCAATCACCATGAAGTTCCTGATAATTCTTCTTTCTGTTTGCGTCGTAGCCATCTATGGTAAGTATTAATTTCTACGTGTTAAAAAAAAGATATTTTAGAAATATTAGCACATTAATTAACTGTTATATAAAATATGATTATTGCACAAATAAATGTATACCAAGCACTTAGCTTAAATATATATTATTTTTTTGTCATATAATGGAAACTATATTATAAGTGGAGATGGCATTTTATTATTATTACCTCAATAACTTTAGGTTTCATAGATAAACATTCGATAAACGTGATGTCGTGCATTTAATTTTCAATATACAAAAATGTACGAACAGACAAGTTAAATAATTTTAATATGAATAGTATCAAAAAAAAATTGCTACAGTAATAAAAATAATGAATGATAATTGTGATTTAATTGTTTAATCTTGTAAGTATATTTATATTAATTTATATTTTGTTTAAATAATAGTTAAGTTATTTTATTGGGTTATTATAACAAATTAATTCATTACCTATTTATAAATTTATTGTTCCCTAAGAATTCATTTCAGATCCTATTTTCAGATTTTTGTAACCTAAAACAAAAAACTGTTTTACCTATTTAGCAACATATTGTTTACAAATTCTATGACTTAATACTGTATCTCTAGTAATTAAGCTTATTCCTGCTTACTTTCTCTTTCTAAATAGATAAATACAAGAATTATAACATAAATTCTATATCTATCTATGTTCATTTTTAACTGCATACATAGTAATTGTAATTTTCCATGTTTATTTAGTGTCGACTATTGTTGGAAAAAAATTATAGAAGCTAAAAATTAACATAGTCAGTTATCGAAATTGTCAATTAAAGGCCGGTTTTATAAATGACAAATTAATTTACTTCCAAAATAAATAAAAAAAATTCATTCGTAGTAGCAGTCGAAATGTTGACAGTAACATTATATTTGCCCTAAAATAATTAAATTGATTTAAATTTGTTAGTTTAAATCCATTTACTTTTGAAATAAATTTAGTTTGTCCTTTATAAGACAATGAAACTAAAAACCAATATATTTGTATTTTGTTAGGTTCGGTTCCAGAGCTAGACGGCAGGATCGTTGGCGGTCAGACCGTAGACATCGAGCAATTCCCATACCAAGTATCCGTACGTATCTACGACCAGCACATCTGCGGCGGCTCCATCCTCGACGCTTACACCATCCTCACAGCCGCACACTGCGTCTACGGAAAGAACCACTTCAAGTACACGGTGCGAGTCGGTGGCACCAAACACAAAGAAGGAGCACTTGCTCGCGTCGCCAAGATCATCATGAACAAGAGTTACAATCCCATCACAGAAGACTACGACATTGCCATCATGAAACTGGCATCGCCGTTGTGTTTCAGCAGCCGCGTGCAGCCCGTGCAGCTGCAGATGCACCGCGCCGAAGTTACCATCGGTACCTCCGCCTGGGTGTCAGGCTGGGGTGTGATCAAGGAGGGCAGCAACACTGTACCTGAATCGTTGAGGGCTGTCGATGTCAAGGTCATCAACGATTCTGAATGCAATATCAAGTACAGAGGGAAAATAAGCTCGCGAATGTTGTGTGCTCAGACGTTGTACCGTGATTCTTGTCAGGGAGACTCTGGAGGACCGCTCGTCGCCGACGGTAGACTCATCGGCGTTGTTTCCTGGGGATATGGATGCGCTAGGCCTCAGTATCCTGGTGTCTATGCCAAGGTCTCGAACCTCTACGGCTGGATAGCTGCGAACAAATAGATATATTCAATAATTTATTTTATTATTAATACATATTATTATGATAATTAATGTTAATTACTGTTTTCTATGTTACTACTTGTTTTAATTAAATATTAAAAAATTTCAAACTTTATTGTTAGATTTTCTATACCCACATAAGTAATATATATTTAATTTTAATTAGTATTTTAAACAAATATTTAACAAATTGAATTATAAAGAGAAGAATTGGAATACCGCCAGGATTTGAACCTGTGACCTATATGTTTTCATGCATATAACTGGAATATCAGGTTCAAATCCAGGAGATATCCTAATTTATCTCTCGATGTATTATTTTTATTTATATTTTATGAAGTAGATATATCAATGGTTTCGTCACGGTTTATGAATTTCAGAACCTAAGTTCGATTCTCGGAGCCAACGAAAGTTATTACAAATTAAAATTACCCCTGTGACTCCCCTTCGACTTAATATCTTTAAGGGTCGTTTATTTGATAGTTGGTCGCATTTTACGTGGAAAATATATCACTTATCGAAATCTGCTACAGCAGACTGCCACACCCAGTTATAGGTAAAACACATGATGATATATTTATTTATTTTATATAATTTATAAATTATACGAAATTCGGGAAAGATAATTAAACAAACCAATTACGTCATAATATTAGTTATAAAATTGTTCAACTTTAATCAATGAGTTAAAATAGGATATTCAGGAATGACTATTACTCATATGTTTATATAACAATAAATTATACCCCGGAGTTGTTAAAAGTCATTTTCCTGCGGGATTATTTTTCTTTAAAAAATTAAAAAAATACATTAAATAGAGAAACTGATACAGCAGATATAAAGGATGCATAATTTTGAAATACTTCATTTAAATGAGATATCAGCCACTTCAGATTATATCTTATTCTAATTCAATAACTGTATAATATATATTCTGATATGACGAGTTGTACTCGCAGGTATTCGAACATGACATAAAAAAATAAACTTTCCATAATAATAAGCACTAAAAATGATAACATTATATTCAAATTTTCAGCGTTCCTTTCTGTTCTTAATACTTTATTTTATTCTACTATTAAGTATCGTTGTTTATCAACAGTACGTATGCATTTAAATATATAAATAAATTTAAAAATAATAATATTTGAAACTTAATTAATATTACAAAAACAGATGTTCATGATTAAAGGTGATAAGATATAAACTAACAAACTTTGTACAATAAGAAACAAAGATAAATTAAGATAATATTCTATAAATGCTGCAGTTGTTGCACGAAAGAAGTCAGTTTTTGAAGCTGTTTATCAATATGCAGGTAGTGATAGTGTTTTTGACTGTGATTTCTGTAGCTTACTGTAAGACATACATACATATATTATTTTTTATTGTTTCCATAATTAAATGAAATATTTCAATTCTAGGCTACATTCCACATCTCGATGGCAGGATCGTGGGTGGACAAGAAGTAGATATTAGCGACTTCCCGTACCAAGCATCCGTTCGTTTTACTGATTCACACCTTTGTGGAGGCTCCATCATCGATGCTACGACCGTCCTCACCGCTGCCCATTGCGTCCATGGGTAAATACCTAAAACATATTTGATTAATTAGTAGAGATGGGCGAATATCATCCGCGAATAGTCGAATGCCGCGAATATTGACATTATTCGATATTCGAGATTTTCGAATATTAACGTCAGTATAGCGAATATTCGAATACCTCGAATATTGACCTCAATTTTTGACTATGTTTTTCTTTATCATTTGTACATAAACTTAAAGCTATTACAATATTTTGAAGTTATTAATAACAAAGATATTTTGTTTCAAAACCATGAAGACGTACCATATTTCAAATTTGGTTTTCGCCAACATCAGTCCGTACGTTTCACCTTAAATTTGAAGTTTTCGTCTTTTTCTTTTCTTTTTTGTTTGTACTTTTTGTTTTAATTTTATTTTATCTTAACAATTTCATTCAAATAATGAAAAGGACATAATTAAATTTTTATTAATAATAAATAAATTAACTTTTAGGAGTATTCGAATATTCGAGTACCTCGAATATTCGAGATCTGATTAATATTCGTATTCGATATTCGAATTCGAGAAATTTGATATTCGCCCATCTCTATTATTTAGCCATATTTAATTACGTACATTATCCAATTTATATTTTACATTGTACACAATAAAAATTTTAAAAGAAGAAGATTCTATAAGTTGCATGAACTAGTACAGACATATGTACCCTTATAATACAGACATCTCTTTTAATGTGCTTCATTCGGTTGAGCATTATTTAAGTCATGCAATACTAATATTGAAATCTTGTTCTTATGGTAATTTGACTATAATATAATTTAATATTTAATAATTCTTAAATATACTTAAAATCCACTAGTTCATAATCAAAAGAAATTATAATTTCTGTGCAATCATCAATGACAAATTATTTATGATTTGACATATGAATGAAAAAAATATTTCCGTAAAATAAATAATTTAATCTTCATGAAAACATAATTTATTTGATTATTTTTACAATTTAGAGATTGGTAAAGTCTTACCGATTACCGATAAAAAGTGATCATAAAAAACTCATTTTATGGATGGTCGCGAAATATTTGTGTACCTATAACAGAAAGTAGTCTATTTCTTCTGGCGCATGGAAATTGTTGATCGAGGCGTAGCCGAAAGCAACAACTATGTAAGATCGCCAAGGACATTTTCTGGTCAAGGTGCATTCCATATTTTTATACGATCAGTTAAAAACACTTTGCAAAAGAAATTAAAATCAATTTTAATCAAGCCGAAATGATACTTTCCTCGTTGTTGCTATTGGGAACAAGCGAAAATGTTATACGCTTATTGCTCTTAAAAAGATAACTTTCCGTTGAAAAATGACTGCTGAAATAACATAATTTTCGGCCTGGTTCTATAAAAATATATTTGTGCAAAATAAATAAACTGATCAAAATAAAAACATTCATTTTCTGATCCCTTTTTATAATTTAGGGATCAGTAAAGTTTTACCGATTTATCTGGTCTATATTGGTAAAGATACATTTTTCATTTTAAAACGTGATCATAAAGGGTTAATTTTCTGGACGTTCTTGAAAAAAAACAACAACAGATAATAAATTGAAAATGTTCTAACAGTATGGACCACTCCCAATACTCCGTCCGAGTCGGCGCCAGCTACCACCGCGAAGGCCAACACATCCTCGTATCCAAAATCATCGAGAACTCCAAATATAGCCCCACCACCTTCGACAACGACATGGCAATCTTGAAGCTCTCCACTCCCCTCACCTTCACCAATACCATTCAACCCATCGATCTCCAATCCGAGAGTGTGGAGATTCCTGTGGACACCGTTTCCTGGGTGTCCGGCTGGGGTGTGACTAAAGAAGGTAGTCAGGTGATCCCACCACTATTGCAAGCTGTCGACTTGGCAGTCATCAGCAATGGGGAGTGCAGCAGGAGGTACGGCACGGGGAAGATTACACAGCGTATGATGTGCGCACAAACATTGGGTCATGATTCTTGTCAGGGGGATTCTGGTGGACCTTTGGTGGCTAATGGGAAGCTAATTGGGGTTGTTTCTTGGGGACATGGATGTGCTAAGCCGCAGTATCCTGGGGTTTATGCTAAGGTGTCTAATATGTATAGTTGGATTGTTGAAAATAAATAAATTTTTTCGTAATAAAAAAAATTATATTCTTCATGTACATTTTCTTAATACTTTACACATATATTTGCCGCACAAAAAAAATGAGAAATTGTTTAAACTGATCATAGAAATAATAAATAAATAAAAATGATTCTTTTCTTGTCTAAATCAGTGAGATTGACTGATTGTTTTTATATCTACAATTCGTTTGTGTTACTCGTATATTTGTAATCGAATAAATTAACTGCCATTTTATTTATTTATTTATGTCACGCTGTACAACAGGCACTTAATCCCAATTACAGTACAGGGTTTGCACTCACCGAGCCGCAGTGTTTATATTATATTTATATTTTTACAAAAAAAAATGAGGAAGGTAAAGGTCTAAATTATGTCGCTACAGCGAAAATTTATTAAAATACGTAAAATAAAATAATATCATCATGCCTTTTACCCATTACTGGGTGTGGCACTCTGTCTAAGCAGATCTCGGTAAGTGATATATTTTTTCGCGTGAAGTGCGGTTACCTGCCGTCAAATCACGGCCCCCAAAGATATTAGTGGAGGGGGAGCCACAAGGGTAGATTTAAATTGGTGAAAATTGTTTGTCAGCTGTGGGGATCGAACCAGGGTTCTCAAGATCCACAGTCCGACTCGATACCACTGAGCCACCTACCCCATAAAAAATAAATAATAAATTAAAATACGTAACAGATAATATTTCCCAATGCTGTGAAAATGAGCATTTTTTGAGTTTTTTGACAGTCATAATAATGGTATGAAAGGGTAAAATTACAAAATTACAACGTAGCGCTATTATTTGAAGCTTTTCTATCAAGTTGATTACTTTTTCAAAACAATTAATTGATAAATAAGGTTATAAAACGTAAACTCGCAATGCCCTGCGGAGCATACTAATTTCGTCATTTGAAAGCCCCTTAAGTGCGACTCGAAATCTATGGATTCGAATTCCGTAACACTATACACCATCGTACTGACGGAATTTTTTTTAGAAAATATATATCTCGGGTGTAATATGTAAACGAAAGGTTCTCATGTTACACTAGATATATTAGTTACAAAAGTTATAATATTAATTAGGAAAACTTACAGAAAATCAGTAATACTAATTGAATAATAAAATGAATATTTGCTTGTTATCAAAGAATCTTTAAAATATAATCATAAATTTACACATGATTTCCATTAAACTTGTCTTTGATAGTTTGATAACAATATCTACATAGATAAGAAATGGTTGAGAACTTGATATAGGTACATTCGTATCTACAAGTAAATATAGTGTTAGTATTATCGAACAAAGTAAACATGATAACAAATATTTTAAAATGTTTACTAATTTTTATATCCAATTTAATTGTTACCGGTAAGTTCAAACTTTATAATTTACTGTTTCTACGCCCGTTTTTAAATTTCCATGGCTCTAAATAACATCTTAATCACATTTTGTAAAGTCGTGGCTTCGAACGCTTTAGTCACGACTGTAGATATTAAACACGGGGTGAAGTTAGCTTCAGGCTTTTGTCATTGTAACTTAACCTTACTTTTTAAATAATTTATAATAATTTTATTTTGTTGTCTTAATTTGCGATCGTAGAAAAAGTATAGTTAATGTGACTCGTTTTATAAACTCTTTAGATACTCGTTTTTGAAACACTCGTAACTAAAAGAACTTTTATAAAATTTGTTACATAATATACTATTATGTACCCACATAATTTAATTTATTATTTCAATAATTATAGAAAGTATTTTTGGAGGACATGAAACTACTATTTCAAACTATCCACACCAAGTCTCCATTCGATATGAGAACAAACATCATTGTGGTGGTTCCATTGTAGATGACATTACAATCCTTACGGCTGCCCATTGTGTCCATGGGTCGGTAAATATTTATAAATCTCATTCTAAACATTAGAGAAGTATTATTTTCAAAGTATTCTATATCTTTCGCTGACATAGATTTCTGAATTATTTGTCTTTAATATAATTTAGAAACATTTGATTGCTGAAAAATTAGGACTTATGCTCGGTAGCACCAGTAAAACTTAAACTTTATGTCTGACTTAACTAAATAATAGCAAAACTAAATAAAATATCATATAAAGAAGTGTACGTACATTTGAATCGTAGTGAACTGTTTACTTAACTCTGTCTCTAGGGGTTACGAGTCTTATAACGTGCTAGCCCGTGTACAAATTATAACGGGCTGTTGACATTGGTTATCATGACAACATATCTAATTTTAAACGTTTGACACTTAAATATTTTTTGATTAAACTAAATCTGTCTGATTTTCAAAGTCTACCTTGATTGAACATTTTAGTTATTGCGTTATACTATTGCAATTAATTTTATTAAATATACATATATTGCGATTCAAATGCACATAAAACATTGTACATTGCTGTCAAAAGTTTAATGCGATATTATTGGTGTAAACGAGCATTTGAGATCGTCTATGGTAACCATGGACAATTTTTGTATCTATTTCTTAGATAAACAAATTTAATGGGCGTTAAAATTATCAGAGTTAGTTCCAGTTTACGCTCATTATCTTACTAATAGGAGTATTGTATTATTATTTAAAATTTACTTACTTTTGCAGACGCGATTACTCCAAATATTCAGTAAGACTAGGTCACACTTCTCAGCATGAAGGACAAACTTTCCAAGTTGTTGAAATAATAGAACATCAAGACTACAGAGAAACATCTTTCGACAAAGACATTGCTGTCCTCAAACTAGATTTTCCTATAACCTTTAACCCAAATATTCAACCAATCAAACTCCAACAACCAGGAGAAGAAGTTCTTCCAGGAACCATATCCTGGATATCTGGATGGGGACGAACTGACGTAGGATTATATCCTGAAAATTTGAGAACTGCTTCAGTAGAAATTATCACTTATAAAAAGTGTAGCTCTAAGCATGGGCAAGAAAAGATTACAACTCACATGATTTGCGCGTATACCCCGAAGCATGATGCTTGTATTGGTGACTCAGGAGGGCCTCTTGTTGTTGATAGGGTACAAATTGGTATTGTTTCATGGGGTAGAGGGTGTGCTCACTTAAAATACCCTGGGGTTTACACAAAAGTATCTGATTTATATGATTGGATACAAAAGAATAAAAATAATAAGAACTATAACTTTTGCCCAAACATTTAGATACAGTAATTAAACTATATAGGGTGTTTCACAACTTAGAGCAAAAAATTAAAGGGTATATTCTGTACGACGAGCTGATCATGAAACAACATAATTTTTTTTAAATTCGAAAAATTAAGGGTTTGTTAACCTAAAACATTTTTTGTAGTACTGCACTGGATTCGCTTTCCTATTAAACACAAACAATGAAGTAGGTATCAACTACGAAAGAATAATTACACAATTCTATTATTAACAGTTATTTATAATATAATTTTATTTAATTAATAACTTTAACATAATCATCCAGCCAGTGGCAATGGCAACGAAAAATTTTGGACTGGGAAACATGGAAAATAGTTTTACGATTTAAAAAAATCTTTTTGTTTCATGATCAGCATGTTGTACAGAATATACTCTTTAATTTTTTGCTCTAAGTTGTGAAACACTCTGTATATATATATATATATATATATATATATATATATATATATATATATATCTGTTTGTATTATAATAGTATATTATATTTATGTATCAAGAGCGGTTAGTGACTTTTAAAACACAAATATTTTGATATCTGTTATGATTAATGTATTATAATTATGTGAAATATTTCTTACCGTTCATACGCGATAAACGTCTCATTCCATCCCTATTATCAAGGGTGTAATAATCTATTTACTGTATTGGTGGTTGATAATAGTAGTTTATATATCAAGGCAGCAAAGTTCGTCATTATTTGTCAAAAGCGAAGATTGAATCCTGGGGCTTAGCACGACGGATGCAATTGCTTGAGGCAAATAATGACACTTTACTCACGTGAATCACTTTATGTCTCTAAGGAGTACTTGTCATTTTTGTTTCCCTCTGTAAATAATGAAGGACAATAATTAATAATTTTGATAAGAATAAAATTAACATTATTTACCAGTTGTATATAAATATATTATATCGTTAGTTTGATTTAATTATTAGAATAAATTTATTACATCGTACAATTGTTATTTTTTCTTGAATTTTGTTAGTTGATATGTCTATTATTTGTACCTAACTGTACGATTAGCTGATAAATGCTGAAGGCGATTTTAAAATGATAAAGTTTTTGATAAGAAACTGGTTCTTACAGAGATGTATTAATATTTTTAGAGATAATATATGAGAAGGTTTAATTATTTTAGTTACATATTTTACAAAGAAAATAAATTTGTAGAGCTTAATGCATGTTAAAACTCAACCTATATTATTATTGTTAAATTAAAATTCATTTTAAAATAGAATGCAAATCTCTTACGTAATAAATATTCAAACAATTTTTTAAGCGTATACAAAATGATAGTTCAATATGAACATATTGTTAAAATAAGTATTATTAAGTGATACATAATTTTCAGAAGAATTTGACAATAAAGACAATAAAAATTATATTGCGAAAGACGTGCCCATTTTTATGACGTCAATACCAAGTGCTTAGTTTTTAATTTCAAATTTTGTTAGATAAGCTATAGGTAAACTTTATCATTACCTATTAAATCTTAGATTAGATTATCATTAATTAAAATTATTGAAATGGACAATAGTGCTATTTCGAACTTTAAGTGATCCAAATTATTTAATTCTAGGATATTTTCGGGTAATTATTACTTACAATAGTTATTTGTATATTAAGAGTTGAAAGTAGGTCTTTTCACACTGAATCTGTAGGAGTGCAGCCGAGGTATACAATGAGCAACTTTCAACCATAGGTATACAGTATCAGGGTTCGAAGATATATATCGATCGATATATATCATGATATTTATTTTGATATATATCGTCATATTTTTGCAATGATATATATCCATTTTATAAAAATATGGAAATAGTTTTTGAGATATAGCCTCCGGAGAAGTGAAATTTTTCGAATTTCTCAGTTTTTCTACATTTCCGAGGCTATATCTCAAAAACTAAATGTGATATGAAAACGCGCTCAACGGCATTAATTTTCTCGTGCTTCAGTTCACTTATAAACATAGTTTCAGCGATTTTTATTTTTTTTCAATTTTCCGCCAAAAAAATCGCAAAAAGCGGTTTTTTAACATTTTCTTGAAACCCAGAAGTCATATGCATTTGAAGATTGCACCACTGGATTCAGTGGGTCAAAATACATATGTATGTAAATTTTCGTTTTAATAATCCTACGATTAAGGATTTTTGGTAAAATTGAATTAAAATCTGAAAAAACCAAAGGGGTACCCCTTAGGAAATAATTAAAAATATTAAATTGCATAAAATTGTATGAAAATTTGCTTACAAGTCAATTCGGACACGGGGAATTCAACGCCGTTGAGCGCATTTCCATATCTTGTTTAGTTTTTGAGATATAACCTCCGGAAAAGTGAAATTTAACGAATTTTTTTGTTTTTCTACTTTTCCGAGGCTATATCTCAAAAACTAAATGTGATATGAAAACGCGCTCAACGGCATTAATTTTCTCGTGCTTCAGTTAACTTATAAACATAGTTTCAGCGATTTTTATTTTTTTTCAATCGCAAAAAGCGTTTTTTTAACATTTTCTTGAAAACCAGAAGTCATATGCATTTGAAGATTGCACCACTGGATTCAGTGGATCAAAATACATATGTATGTAAATTTTCGTTTTAATAATCCTACGATTAGGGATTTTTGGTAAAATTGAATTAAAATCTGAAAAAACCAAAGGGGTACCCCTTAGGAAATAATTAAAAATATTAAATTGCATAAAATTGTATGAAAATTTGCTTACAAGTCAATTCGGACACGGGGAATTCAACGCCGTTGAGCGCATTTCCATATCTTGTTTAGTTTTTGAGATATAGCCTCCGGAAAAGTGAAATTTTTCGAATTTTTCAGTTTTTCTAAATGTGTACAAAAACTAAAATTAAAAAATAAATATCCAAAAAGTGATATTTATCTGATATATATTCTATATATCAGATATTTTGATATTTATTATAAATATCATGATATTTACGAACCCTGTACAGTATACACAAAAATTTGTCGACGATTGAAAATTAAAATGATTAATTTTTAATTGTAATTACCGTTGTTGATGGAAAGGGCACGCAAAATATTTTGCCTTCGTTTGCATTTGTGTCCTTTCTAACATCTAATGACGTTGGAAAAATATAATTTTTTTATTGATCGTAGAAATAATATATCTTATTGTTAGATAAAAGCATATTTTTTATTGCTGTTTCTAAATAGAATGAGTCATTTTAAGAACCTTATATTTAAAGCATTGTTCTCGAATCAGGGACGGACTGACATTATAATCTACCTCATAAATTTTGGCAAAAATGTAACGTTTCTCCAAATAATAGTTTAAAATATTTATCTAATTTAAAAATAATGTAGATTTAAACTTAATTAAACTGACATGCACTTTACGGAGTTTATTTAAGTGCCTAGTTAGTGTTGTCGTATAGCAATCTGGGCCAGTTCATCCCTGACGGACAATTCACAGAAATAAGGAAAGTTATACTTTTTAATAAATTGATAAAAACGTATTTATTTGATTGAATAGACAAGACTAGACAAGAGGTATTGTAAACCAGTGTAGCATATTAATACGACTACAATACAATGCTAATTACATTATTAATAATATTTATTGCAACAATCACCTGCACAAGTATGTAATTAAATTATTATTTTATTTATTAATTATTGTATGTTATTAGTATTGTTATG
This sequence comes from Pterostichus niger, assembly GCA_947425015.1. Classification (NCBI taxonomy): domain Eukaryota; kingdom Metazoa; phylum Arthropoda; class Insecta; order Coleoptera; family Carabidae; genus Pterostichus; species Pterostichus niger. The sequence goes on from OX380341.1 coordinate 33,253,366, forward strand.
ATGTTACAGACAGCATTTTTGGAGGAAGAAATGTGGCAATCAACCAATTTCCATTCCAAGTGTCAGTTCGCTTTAATGATAATCACATCTGCGGTGGATCAATTATAGATGCTTCTACAATCATCACTGCAGCGCATTGTGTTGATGGGTAAATAATTAAAATAATTATTACAAATATACAGGGTGTAACAGCGAAACCAACCACCGCCTATATTTTCTTTATTATTATAGTTACAAAAAAGTATTATGAAGCAAAGTTGTAGAAGACCAAGGGGGACATCTGGTTAAAGAATAAAATAATTTTTTAAACCAGTGGTTCTTAAGTTACAACACAAAGTTATATTTTTTCAAATGGGATTATACTAGAGATGGGCGAATATCATCCGCGAATAGTCGAATGCCACGAATATTGACATTATTCGATATTCGAGATTTTCGAATATTAACGTCAGTATAGCAAACATTCGAATACCTCGAATATCGCGCCATATGTTGACCTCAATTTTTGACTATGTTTTTCTTTCTCATTTGTACATAAACTTAAAGCTACGAGTATTACAATACTTTGAAGTTATTAATAACAAAGATATTTTGTTTCAAAACCATGAAGACGTACCATATTTCAAATTTGTTTATCGCCAACATCAGCCCGTACGTTTCACCTTAAATTTGAAGTTTTCGTCTTTTTCTTAACAATTTTATTCAAATAATGAAAAGGACATAAGTAAATAATTATTAATAATAAATAAATTAACTTTTAGGAGTATTCGAATATTCGAGTACCTCGAATATTCGAGATCTGATTAATATTCGTATTCGATATTCGAAATCGAGAAATTTGATATTCGCCCATCTCTAGATTATACGTATTTTTAGGCCTATTCGATAGAGTATTTTTTCTGAATTCAACCATGTGACCATTTTACATCCTTACGTAATAAAAATATTGAGAAAAATTCAATTGAAATTTAAATTATTAACAACAAAGACAAAATTAATTGTCATTCATACACTTGGTGAAACTAGGTTTAATAAAAAATATTAAATAAACACTTGGCAAAGTCTCACAAAATTCAGCCTCCGAGTCACCTTATGAGGGCATCGTCAGAGGCCGGCCAGCACAGTTAGTAACCATAGACGCGTTTCGCTCTTATTAGAGCTCATCAGTATGGTATAACCCACTTCTTCACCTAGAACAAAGTTCACGTGAAGAAGCTGGTGACGAGATCTTATTCTCTGCTGGCACAGTTCTTCGTCACCAGCTTCTTCACGTGAACTTTGTTCTAGGTGAAGAAGTGAGTTATACCATACTGATGAGCTCTAATAAGAGCGAAACGCGTCTTGGTTACTAACTGTGCTGGCCGGCCTCTGACGATGCCCTCATAAGGTGACTCGGAGGCTGAATTTTGTGAGACTTTGCCAAGTGTTTATTTAATATTTTTTATTTAAATTATTTTTTATTTTTAATATTAATTGTGCAGTAAGTTATGGATGAAAAACAAAAACAAAAAAAAAACAAATTTTAAACACAACAATTTACAACAATTATTATTACTTGACAGCAGCTAAATTTTGTTCTTACACTATTGCAGCTCTCGCCTTAGGCTCGCGCTGCAATTACCGTGCTCGAGTAACAAAGAATCACTTTACGCTCTTAATACACAAATAACTATATTGTGTTGCAGGAAAAACTACTATAGGTTTTCGGTTACCGCAGGCGACACATTTCACAGCGCCGGAGAAAAGTATCTCGTTATGGATATTATTAAACATCCACTATATAACTTAATAGTATATGAAGATTTCGATATTGCTATATTGAAACTGTACACTGACTTAAAGTTCAGTAAAGAAATTCAACCAATTGCTCTTCAAGAACAATACAAAGAAATTCCTCCAGGAGTCACAACCTGGGTTTCTGGATGGGGACTCACCGAAGGATATGTAATATCTAGAAGATTGAAAGCTGTAGAAAATATAGTTATTTCCAATGATGATTGTATAACTTTGTTTGACTTCCATACACATCGTATATCAAATAGAATGATATGTGCGCATGCTCTTCAATGTTATGCTTCAGTGTGTAATGCGCACTCTTGTAAAGGTGATTCAGGAGGGCCACTTGTCTTCAACAACACCTTGATTGGTATTGTTTCCTGGGGATTTGATTGTGATCATCCTGAATATCCTAGTGTTTATACTAAGATTTCAGCAGTGAACAACTGGATTATGAAAAATAAAAATAAGAAGCCTCATTTTTGTTCCAAATTGTAAATCTGTATTTTAATTAATTAAAACTACATTAATAGCTCTTAATATAGTCACTGTTTTTATCGAGCGGTGACACAAATATTGTTTTTTAAATGCCTGTAAACAAAATTATACAAAATACATTTTTAAAATATTGAATATTAGCAAACGGTAGTAATTAGTTTGTACAGTTTGCTTCTATTTTCAGTTTAATGTATAATTGTAAAAATAAAACCAAAATAAACTATTTTAGATTAAAACAACGACAAAAATCAAAGTTTACAAACTTTTATGTTTATGTTTATGCTCAAGATTATGACAAACAACAAAAACAGTGACTACGTTAAGAGCTATGAATCAGTCTTTAAAATAGTTGGTTTTTATATTAAGTTGCGCAAAATGAGTGTTTTTTGTTGCGCGTTCGTATGACTTTTATTGTCTCGACCTGCGGTCTCGATTAAAAGTAACATTCTGACGCGCCAAAAAACAAGAATTTTGCCCACGAAATACAAACAACATTTTTTCTACAACTGTAAATAAAGAATAATACAATAATTATTGATTTATTTAAGTAAACTGAAGAAAAACAATGAACAAAAATATTAATTTGATACTATTGATGTGTTGTAACTAATGAAACCGGACAACAAATAATTTGGGAGCGTGCGCGAGATACTCATTGTGCGCACTAGAATACTAAACAGTGCGCAAAATAATAATTTTTCGCACTAGGGTGCAAAATAATGCGCAAAATAATCGTTGTCATGGTAATGTAAATGATGAAAAAATCACGTACTTCGCGTATTGAAAAAAAATGAACATTTTTTGACAGTTGAAGAAAAAAATAATTATAGGTTGTTTTATTCATTTATTATTTATTAAACTTGAAATAATAAAATCATGTTTTTAATATTGAAGCGAGATAGCGTGCACTCAAATCTCACAGATTTTAATTTATATTGAAACGACTGAGTAATTTGGATTCCACTACTAGCGAATAAGAAATAAATAAAAATAAATTTTAGGTACTTAAAATATGTAGGTATCCTAAAACCTATTCTATATGTATTCAAGTATTGACAGAAAAATAAATACAAAAATATTTAAACATCAAATATTAGATTAGATAAGAATAGGTATAAAGATAGTGATTTTCAGTTCTTTACTTTACAAACTTGTAACGATAAAATGCGGAAAGAAATTTTACTCAATGTTCTTACTTTTACTACTTTAATTGTATTCACCAGTAAGTAATCAAAAATGTTTTATTAAATACTTATGCATTGTTCAATATTATTATTGTTTTTAACCTTTTCAGGATGTATAATTGGAGGGAAATATGTTAAAATCAAACAATTTCCTTATCACGTATCTATTCAAATTGACGGCGAACACATATGTGGAGGAATTATTATCGATGAATCTACTATTCTTACAGCAGCTCATTGTATAGACAGGTAAAAAAAAATGATCATTCTTATTTAATGAGATGAAATAATATTTATATAAAGAAGATAGGAAATAGTATTTGTAACGAATCGCGGAATATAGGAATTTGTTGAGATTTTAAATATATACGGAAATTAGCTCACCTATACACTTTATAGCAAAAGTAGATTAATAAAATAGCATATTGAACTCGTGTGTCTCATGCTAATTTATCCTATAATGTATTGTTTTCTTATTTTGAAATTTTTATTAAAATAATAATATTTCAAAGTGACAACACAGACAGATCAATAAACATTTGTAATTAATTTAATTTGACATTTATTAGTTAGGTTACAGTTCAAATTCATAATAATCTCAACATCAATAGTTATCTGCCTTCTATGTTACAAATATACATGCATACATACATAACTTCACGCTATATCCCATTAAATGGGGTAGCACGAACCCGTCAACATTCTCATCCTGACATACGATAGTCGTTTCGACCACATTAACACTTCCTCCATACGAACTTTTTCTTTCCTCACAACCAAAATTCATCATCACGCAACAAATATCCATCCATTCGCTCCTGTACACCTGTTTCGTAAATCTTCACTTACGCCCACTTCTCTAACAACGAATCTATAAGAAATGAAGGCAGCATCCCCTGCGCTTGTTTAAAAATACATTTAATACAATTGCAGTTACACACTGTATAGTAAAAACTGAAAATGAAGAAAAAAAGATGAGGAAGGAAGGGAGTATCTGCTCTTGTTTTTGAAACTGAATTCCACACAATCTATATACTTTTAATTTATAATAAAGAAGTACTTTACAGTTTCATGCATTATTATATAATTTATTAATTATTATATGTTATTATTAATATATTACAAAATCTAATTTTATACAACTTTTTATTCTCGTGCTTTTGTTTTAAAATGTACACTCAATTTGCGCATATATTTTAGATTTCTCGTTGAACTTCTATGTTCCGCGTTTCATTGGCCACACTGTATATTAAAAATAATAATAATTTGTTTAATTTCAGAAATAAATGTATTTTACAATATACGGTCCGAGCTGGTACATCAATTTACAATGAAGGACAAAAAATTCTCGTGGTAGATGTTATTATTCATGAACATTACAATAAGGCTGAAAATAATGATTCTGATATTGCTATTCTGAAACTATTTAGCAATTTAAAATTCAGTGCCAATATTCAGCCAATTTCTCTTCAAGAACAAGATAAAGAAGCTCAACCTGGTTCTATGTGCCAAGTTTGTGGCTGGGGCCTAACAGAGAAAGACATAATATCTACACATTTAAAAGCGACGAATGTATCTGTAATTTCTTATGAAGATTGTAGTAAATATTTTCCTATAATATTAACACCCAATATGATATGTGCGTCTACTTTGAAATGTCCTCGTTTAGGACTAACATTTCAGCAAGTGATTGAAGGTGATTCAGGGGGACCACTAGTTTGTGAAGGTAAATTAATAGGGATCGTGTCATTTGGAGCTGAAAATCCGGACTATCCTACTGTTTATACGAAGATATCTGCATTGTATGATTGGGTAATGTCAAACATGAATAACAAACCAAAAAATTATTGCGCCAAACGTAAGAGAAAGAATAATTAAAGCATTACAGACTTCGAATCTGGATTTCCTGAGTTTAAATATATAAACTACCACACTGCAACTTGGTGACTCCAGACCCTATATTGAAATTGGGACTAAGTTTCTGTTGTACAGAGTAGCATAAATAAATAAATTTTCGTAACACATCCACAAGAATTTTTAGAGAGAGAAACACTGTTTTTCTCCCCTAGGGAGAGAAACATTATGTAGGATGTTTATCTCCCTAGGTAGCATGTTTTTCTCCCTAGGGAGATGTTTCTCTCCCTAGAGACTACGATTATTAGCTGTTTGCGGCGTTTCCTAGGTAACTAGTTACGCAACCCATATTTGACATTTGTCCCAATAAGACGGTAATTTTTGTGCCCTTGTTACGAAAAGTATAATATACTTCACGGGAGGGCGCGGTTATCCCTTGTGTAAAGTTGGCTAACCTCACTTTAGCTCGAGCCTTCGGCTCTCGCTTACGTCTCGGTTTACCAACTGCTCACGTGGGAATAATCGCTTGTTTCCCTCCCTTGATGCATAACATACTAATTTTGGTTATAAAAGTTTATAATTATTTCAAAGAAAAATGACGTTTGTCCCGATAAGACAGTAATTTTTGTGCACTTGTTACGAAAAGTATAATATGCTTCACGGGAGAGCGCGATTAACCCTTGTGTGAATTTCACACGCGGGAATAATCGCTTGTTTCCCTCCCTTGATGCATAACATACGATATAAGATATGTAGAAGGCAAGAGAATAATTTGTATTAAATAATGCGCTTGATTAAAATTAATATTGCCAAGTGTAATTTGGTACCATAATTGTTTTCTAGATATTTTTTATTTGTTAAAACTGTTAGTTAAGGGATGCCAACATATTTTGTGTATAAGATATTAGTTTATATCAATATACTCGTAAGTTATTGTAATTTAATTTAATTTAATGTTTACTAATTACTAGTTTCTATTTATGTTAATAATCTTATTTGCAACATACTCATTAAAAATCGTCTTGATATATTTATTTCCAATCTAATTATTTGTAACGTTTATTACAATTCCGGGTTCGGTGAAATTTATTCTTAAATAAAACACGAACAATGATAACACTAACAAAATATTTATTTCAAACCAAAATAATGTAGTACAATTACGAAGACGTATATTTATTTACAACACTTATTTATATTCACAATATTGCACTAAACAACGACACTGTTTACACTTCAAATGCTCCTTTATATACTGAATCATATTATTTCCACAATTCTTTAGAATATTACAGAAGTATTTCAACCATCTTCTCGTGACTCACCGCTCAAACGTCGTCACCCTGTCATATATCGATGGTTCCAGAGACAACAGGACCGTACTCGTTACACTGTTATATTAATTAGAAGTCTATGTCCTTGTATTAATAAAATAAAGAATCAAATGAAATAAATAAAAATATTTAAAAAAAAAAACAAGGAGAATGTACTACTTACTTTCTTTCATTATTTTTAAATTTTTGGATCTGGTCCATTATAGTTCTGACCAAATCATTTGTTACACTGTACAACCAGAACTTAATCCCAATTACAATACAGTGGAGTTATAGTTAGTAGAGTAATTTTATTTTTAATTTCTATTCAATGAAATATCAATTTCATTTTAATTAATAAAATTATTCAAACATATATTTAAATTTGTTTAATATAAATTGAAATCTGAGAGATTTTAACTCACTGCTCTCCTATTTGACTGGCAAGAAATTATAATAAAAATTAAGTATTAATTTCTTATCATACTAATCCTTCCTTTATTTTAATAACGTGATTACATATCTAATTATGAATATGAAAATATTTTTTTCTGAAATAATCAATTATAATAAAATACGTTTACAGGTTTCACCGAAACAAATGATTAAATACACTAATTACAAGAAATAGGTAAGTAATGGATCAAAATAAATATAATAAGATTAGATACTGTCAAAATGGATTAATATAACAATGATACAAACCATTACAATTGATTTAAAATTTTATTAGTTTGTTAAGCCTTTTAACATCACTATGTTGAATATACTTATCATTTTGCTTTTATTCGTGCACAATATTTCAACATGTAATGAAATTATATAATTTTTCTTCAACAAAGTAAAATGATTTTTTGTTTTAGATGAAGAACTAGGAAACAAAATAATTGAAGGAGATGAAGTAACAATAGAAGAGTTTCCATATGTGGTGTCGATTCGGTATAACGATAATCATGTTTGCGGTGGTGCAATTCTAGATAAGAAAACTATACTGACATCAGCACAATGTATCTTTGAGTAAGACAAGTTTGTGAATTATTAAAGCACTCTAATGACCAGTTGTACTAAGAAAACTTAAATTTTAGACATTAAATAAATGAAAGCATATCGCATGTTAGTACGACATATAACATCGTTTTGCTTTTATAAATTTAAACCATGTTTAATATTTAACTTTCGATTGTACAACTGACCAATAAATTTTTAATATTTGTTTTCGTAACACATGCACAAGAAACACGTTCTTATTCCCTAATTTTAGAGAGAGAACCACTGCTTTTCTACCCTAGGGGCAGGATGTTTCTCTCCCTAGGTACTATGTTTTAGATGTTTCTCTCCCTAGAGACTACGATTATTAGCTGTTTGCGGCGTTTCCTAGGTAACTAGTTACGCAACCCATATTTGACATTTGTCCCGATAAGACGGTAATTTTTGTGCACTTGTTACGAAAAGTATAATATGCTTCACGGGATGGCGCGATTATCCCTTGTGTGAAGTTGGCAAACCTCGACTTCAGCTCGAGCCTTCGACCCTCGCTTACGTATCGGTTTGCCAACTTCACACGCGGGAATAATCGCTTGTTTCCCTCCCTTGATGCATAACATACTATTTTATTTTAAAAGTTTGAAAGGTAAACCAAAATTCATATCTATAAGAGCTGGATCCTCCGAACATGCAAACGGACAACAAATAAAAGTAGCCAAGGCACCAGTTCATCCTAAAACATATCTAAGAGAATTCCATGAAAATGATATAGGCATTGTAAAATTGGCTTCAAGTCTTACGTGGACTGACAAAGTGAAGCCAGTCAGTTTACCAGCTAAAGACTACGTCGTTCCAGATGATGCTGCAGTTACATTTGTTGGTTGGGGAGTGGGAACAGTAAGTACTATTTTTGAAAATTTTTACGACCATGACAAAAAGTTTACTGTTTTGCATTTATAATTTTCTAATTTCTCAGTTAATTTTCATTTGATTGGTAAGAGAAATAAAGCCTCGATTTAATGTATTTAAAGACAACTTTGAACCCCATATTAAAATAGAAAGTTAGTATGAATTTCTTGAAAATGATGTGAGCTATAAAAATTTTAAAGATGGCTGTAAAACGTGCAACTTAGAAACTTGTATGAATTATAACATTTATAAGTCAAAAAGTAAATCGACTAAAACCAGTTTTTTGCTCGTATTTAGTGACTTATATATTTTTCGGGATACCAGATACATTATTAAAGTGGCCAACTACTGCATGACCTACTTCATTGAATTACGCTAACTCTTATTATGGCCATTTAATTCCATCGTTTTGCCATATAAAAATTTGTCGTGAGTTTTTTTTACAGGTTTGGTATGTTACGGCAAAGCTGTCTAGTGATTTTTATTTCAATTAAAGAAAAGTCACGACGCTTTTAATCTTAAAATATTTGTAAATTAAAATAAAACAACCAAAACTATTTGAAAATTGAAATTTATGAGAACAAATTAAATACATTTTATGGAATTACGTATTTTATTTATACATTCATTATTATTAGGTTAGGTTCGTTAGTTCAGAAAACAAAAAAGTTTTTAACCTCCAATTAATCAAGTGTTTAATTTGTTAACGTAATTTTTATAATATACTTTTTGTTTATATAATTTGTTAATTTTTTATTATTATTATGCTTTATTTTTTAACAGAAAACAATATTTGAAATCACGAATGGTGCCAAAATGTCAATTGCAAGTAAAATTGGTTGCCCCTAAAGCCCCATTTGCATCATTCTTAACTGGAATGAATTAAAGAAATTTTTATGACATATGAAACGCTCACAATAAGCGTAGCGCATTTCAATGAAGTTTTCAATGAATAATGCGGCTATTTTCCTCTAAATTAAAAAAAATATAGCACCATATATAATTTATATATTTGACTAAAGAAAAACTTAACAATTATGATTTAGCTAACCAGTACACATTAAGTAACTCTTTCCTATGTCTTAATATGTAGTTTAAATTTACTTTCAGGAGAATGCAACTTCAGTATCCGACACCCTTCGCAAATCCGATGCAACAACTCTCTCCTATATAAACTGCACTATGCAGTATGGAATGAACATGATATATCAGAATATGATGTTGTGTGCTCAGGCACAGGAAAGGGAGTTTTGTCGCGGAGACATCGGAGGACCCCTTGTTCTTAACGACATACTTGTCGGCGTAGCTTCGTGGATCTACGACTGCGATCAGTCCACCTATCCCGGCGTTTATACTAATGTTGTTGAATTTCTTGATTGGATTCTACCACTTTTAGAAAAATCTTGATGGTAAATACATTAAAGAAACGATGGAATTATTAAATAATTATTAAATTTAAATACAGTTATTACGAGAATATAATGCTAATTTTGCCAAAAATAAGTATGGACGGGATTTGTTTCTTTAAAACGAGTATTTTCAAACACATCTTCAAGATTTAAATAAATATATTCTGAACAATTTGAACTAAAATCGAATAAAGGATTTATTACAACTGCAAGCGAAGCAAGCTTCGCTAAGAATGCATTTAAATATAAAAATTAACTAGTAACTAATACTATTTTAACTTTTGAATTTTTTTTCATTGCCTGAACAATGTTTATTTAACATAAATTGCCAAGTATAGCAATTGTTATTATGATGTTTTAATAGTATTAGCAACTATTATTGATCGGAGGTCCTAGCAATTGCTATAGCAATTTGTATTACAGAATTGACTTCATTGGCTGAATTTATATACTCTGCCGGTAACATACCGAGTGTAAAATTGAAAAATATAACGTAGGAAAATGAGAACATTTTGGATTGAGAGTTCTATGGAAAACAACGAAACAAAATAGTTTTTATTATTATTGTTAGTATAATTTTGAATAAAATATGACAATACACGTTCAAGTATACATTATTATTAATTTCGATTAAGCAATTTAATTTATTTATTTAATGAACTTGTCAAATTAAAGCTATAATTTTCTTTATAAAAGTCATTTTTTGTTTGCTTGTTACTCTTGCATAAAAAACAATTGAGCAACAAGTAGATACTCATCAGGTGCAGATTTTAATGCTTAACATTTTTTGTTTTTACACTTTTGGTTCAGTTTAATTAGGGAAGCAATAACCCTCATATTAAAAAAAAATACTATGTATTTCCTATGTTACATATTTTCATTCTACACCCGGTATATACATCATGGATAACAGCGTGACAATTACGTTATTTTTAAAACCTTAATTAAGCAAACAAAATGTATTATTCTTTAGTAATTATTTTAATTCAACAACCTAACATAGTATTAATCATACATTATAATGTTAGTAGCTTATCAGTAATAAACATGTTTCAAAATCATTGATCTGCAATTATTTATTTATTTATAGTTGCTACCTAATCAGTCCCTAATTATTATTTCAAAATAATAGACATAGATAAGAGATAAGATGAATTTAGACTAATTTTTATTGCATAACCTACATATACGTATATATGCTATGTAAAAAATATATGTGTATCAATTCTAGGAATAGTATCATCATGAAAATATCAATTGTAGTACTATCTATTTGTGCTTTGACAAGTGGTAAGTTAATTAAACAACATTAAATTTAGTATAATTTTAGTTATAAATAAATTAACTAAATATTTATTTTATATTTTAAAGTTTAATGCATGTGTAATTTGTATTAATTTGTAGGCAAATTTGTGCCAAAGTTAGATGGAAGAATAGTAGGAGGTGTTGAAACAACAATTGAAGAATTTCCGTACCAAGTGTCTGTTCAATATGATGGTGAACATTCTTGTGGAGGATCCATTTTAGATGAGAATACAATTCTAACAGCTTGCCATTGCGTTCACACGTAAGCATATTACATTTTATGACAAAACAATATAATCTTGCTTAGATATACATTAGTTTATGCCCACCTTGCTTCATCCCCATTCATGCTTTGTTGTATATATATACAGAAATTAGATAATAATTACTTATTCTTTATTTATGTTACTAGTGTGATAAAAGCACAAAGTACAAGAGTCAAAATATAATTGTTACAGTTTCATTTTGACTCTTAGATGTACACCTCAAAAATGTTTTATTTTTTATGACTTTCAAATAGTTATTTGTGTATTAAGAGCGTAAAGTGATTCCTTGTTACTCGAGCACGGTAATTGCAGCGCGAGCCGAAGGCGAGAGCTGCAATAGAGTAAGAGGAACAAAGACACTTTACGCTCGGGATACACTCATAATTTTTTCTATGATTGCATCTTAAAATTATTAAAAAACGTACACGTAATGAAAATAAATTCATTCTGCTTTCTGTCAATACAAGTTTCTATTTTGTTTATATCCCTGGTAACTATTGAAATAAGCGCGCATTTAATATCTTTTTCGCGCTTTGCCATTAGAAACGCGCGCATTTAACGTCTTTTTCGCGCGTTGCCATTCGTGACGCACAAAAAAGATATTTTTCAATTGTTCCACAGAAAGCGTCAACTTTACGATGACAAATGAGAGCGTAATTGTCAACTTTTCATAGCAATCGTAGAAAAAATGTTTTTTGATTGTAAAATTTATTTTGTTTCAATGATAATTTTTACTAACAACAAAGACAAAATTAATTGTCATCTAACACTTGGTGAAACTAGGTTGGATGAGAATTAATTTTGTCTTTGTTGTTATTTAAATTGCTTTGCTTAGCTTTTCCTTTTTTTCGTTAGATGGCATGACCTGTTCCACAAAATTTCTCATGTCATCTTACCTGTTTTTAGAGATCTTATTCTCTGCTGGCACAGTTATTCGTCACCAGCTTCTCCACGTGAACTTTGTTCTAGGTGGAGAAGTGAGTTATACCATACTGATGAGCTCTAATAAGAGCGAAACGCGTCTATGGTTACTAACTGTGCTGGCCGGCCTCTGACGATGCCCTCATAAGGTGACTTGGAGGCTGAATTTTGTGAAACCTAGCCAAGTGTTTAATTTATACTTTTTAGAATTTTTACTAATTTTGTTTGAAAATTGCTTAAATAATTGTGTCGAATCGTCGTCTTCATCAAGAATAAAAGAAGAATTAAAATTAATATTTAAATTTACTTTTTTATTTGTTATTAAAACCTGAAATCCAACTAAAAATTATTAAAATTATATCATTCTTCTTATTAAAAAGAACTAAAATCCTTTTTATTTTAAAAGTTTCTAATAAACAATTTCGTCAGGTTGAGCCAAAACAGAATATCTGTCCGCGTTGGGAATACAATTCATTCTGAAGGAGAGGAACATGAAGTCTCTGATATTATAGAACATAATTATTACAATAAGGAGGCAGCTTATGACAATGATGTAGCTCTTATAAAGGTAGATATAATACTTCATTATCTAACAATATATTTTTAATTTAATATAATCATAAATGAATTGTTTACAGTTAGCCACTCCTTTATCATTTAATGAACGAGTTCAGCCAATAGAGTTACAAGCTCAAGGAGATGAAGTTTCAGCAGGAATTGATGCTATAGTTTCTGGTTGGGGTGCTCTTTTCGTAAGTATTTATTATTATATTTTCTGTTTCTATTTTAATTCTTTCTATTTGATAAACAGTTATTCCATAAAATTATTGTTTAATTTATTTAAATTGCAAAAAACTACAATTTATTTTGACGTTTTTCTCAAAAGAATATACTTGAAATAAAACAATTAATTGTGAAATTTGTTAGGTACGACAAATTTTCACACTTTTCTTTTAACCTTACATGTGTATAGATATTATTTTTCGTGCAAATTTTGTAGATATAATATGAAATCTAAAAAGAAAGATGTTGATATATGGTGATTTAAATTCGCAGGATAAAGGTTGTCAAATTGTAATATCGATTAAATTGACTTTCTTATTGAGTTTTCTTAATAATAACTTTATAAAATAATTATCTATTGTTGGAAATATTTTCAAATAAATATATCATCACGCCTTTTACCCATTACTGGATGTGGCACTCTGCCGTAGCAGATCTCGGTAAGTGATATATTCGCGTGAAGTACGGTTACCAGCCGTCAAATCACGGCTCCCAAAGATATTAGTGGAGGGGGTGCCACAGGGGTAGATTTAATTTGGTGAAAATTGTTTGTCGACTGTAGGATCGAACCAGGGTTCTCAAGATTCACAGGCCGACTCGATACCACTGAGTCACCTAGCCCATTATGAAAGAACATTTTAAAATATTTTAGGTTATTATATTGAAATGACATTTAACGTATGACTACGTAGTAGTACCAATCTTACAAAATAAAAAGTTACCAAAACAGTGTAACAATAGCCTCTATTATTTAACTTTTTAAGTATAATAATGTACCGATTACGAACACAAAGTATAAAAATAATATTTATTAACGTTGCAGGAAAACGATGACGACATACCCGACGTTCTCCGAAAAGTCGACGTTCGACTTATCACATATAAAGAATGCGAGGATGCTTATGGCGCAGACTTGACCATACATATGATGTGTGCTCAAACGCCAATGCATGACTCTTGCCAGGGAGATTCCGGCGGCCCTCTAGTTGCCAACGGTAAACTCGTCGGTGTCGTCTCCTGGGGCATCGGCTGTGCCCAGCCGCAGTATCCTGGAGTCTATGCCAAGGTTTCCAGTTTGAATGAATGGATTGTTACACATAAATAAGATTATGCAACATTTTTATAATTTTTTGTAATATGTTTAATTATGAATTATATTTTATATATAATTTTCAGAGCGTGCTCATTATTTAAAAAAAGATATTATCAACAAATAAATATATACCTATTGCCTTGTACACCAAAACGTTTTCTTTGTTTCCAAGTTTATCCATATTTAATGGTAGTGTAAATTTGCTAAATAGATTAGAATTCTTATAGATTTCAATTTCAATAAATAACATTTACAATTTAAAATATATGTACATATGTTGATAAATATACAAATATTTTTCAACAAATTTTTATAATTTCTACAGGTAAGATTTATGTATATCCTATCCAAGCAGAGTGCCACACCCAATAATGAGTAAAAGCGCGTGATTATATATTTTATGTAGTGAGTACAAAATAGTTGCCAATGTTTTTATATTGTGTAATTTTTTTTTGACGTTTTGTTAGCCAATAACAATAAAGGTCAAATACAGCATATACCACCTTGCAATGCTACGTTCTTATGTGAAATTTAGTTTTTTTTTAATTATTTCTATTAAATTCAAAACAATTATGCCCATTTTTTAAACGCCAGAGTAAATTTATTCGCATCAATTTGACGCATCTTTTGACACATAATATATTCCAGACAAAAATTGACTATTATTTGACAAATTAATATTTATGTAGTATATAGGTACTTTAAAAGTTAATTTGTTCTGCCATTTTTTATAAACTGGGCAATAGTGATTTGTTTTATTTTACACCAACTTCACTACGTATAGGTAGTTACTATGGTTACAAAATAAACAACGAATTAAATAATTTTGACAGCAATTACTAAAATCGTTGTGAATATAACTTAATCAATTAAAAAGAAACAGCAATGAATTCTATAAAGGTATTTATTTATTCTATTCATATAATTCATATCACACCTCCTCTTTTACATACAATACAGATTTTAACTGTTCGCGTTTGGATACATTCGTCTCAACGGCGATCCAAAAAAAAATTCACAAATTTATTAAAAAAATATATGATAAGTAATAAAGTCTATGTGATAATAATTATTAATTGAAAGATTTAATTGAAATTTAAATAGTTTTAGTTTAAATCAAATAGATCACATAACATGTCAATTATGTATTTCCTTCTAGCTCATATTATATATATTGTATTTTACAGAAATCTTTTGCTTTGGCTAGAGTCATTAATAGACACTACTGTACTCAATACGTTCCCTCTTCACAGTTCGCTTCTTTCAAGAAAAAACAGGCGAGATTTCAGGTACGTCACTAATTATTACAAACATACATATATAACATCAATCTATATCCCATCAAATAGGGCAGCACGAACCCTAGAAACATTCATAGAACATTCACTCTTTAGATTCATCAAATAATCAGTTTTCGTCAAACATTTTCATCATCCTAAAACACCATCCTCGCTTCAACCATATTCATAATAGTTCCGTACATACAAACTCATTTCTTCATCAAACTCGAAATTATTCATCACGCAACAAATCTTCAATCACATCCATCCAGTCTTTCTTGTTGTTCATTCATCTTTCATTCAATGTACTCGTACGTTTCTTAAATGTCAAATTATTCATGCTCACTCCTCTAACAACGAATCTAAAAAGATAAGCAAGAAAGGAAGTGCCCACCTGCACTTGTTTTTGAAAGAAAATTTCACGCAAATGCAGTGTAATTGTAACCTTTTAATATAATAAAAATACTTATTGTTTTAGACCGATGATGGTTTGCCCACATTTTTAAAAGGTGGAGCTAGGGATAAAATTTTGTACCAAACGACGTGGGTCCTGTTCTTTATAGGGATGGCATTGGAGTTAAAACTATTCTGGGACCTTGCTGTGCCAGCGAAGAACGACTAAAATATTGTGCTTTCTGTGGTAGAACTGTAGCCAGTACTAAATATTTCATTATTTGTGAAAATTGTATAAAATTATGTTGAATATTTAATAAATTTGTTTGTAATTAACTTCTCTGTTGCATCCGGTTTGATTACCTTTTATTTCATTTTAAATAAATTTTTATATCTTTACAAATTTTGATTTTGTAAAATATCAATATTAAATGTATTTTTAATAGACAGCAGATTAAATGTTAAATTGCAGGAAAATTCTAGCCCCCCATTTCAGTGATTGTGAAACTATTTTAAATTTAATGTATTTGACATTTAGTTTTTATTTTGTTTTATTCGTTATTTTTTAAAATATGGAACAGTCCTCAAAAGGTCAAATTTTGTTACTTTTATATTTGTTCTTCTCTATTGTTTTCACAGTTTCTTAATTTTCTTATCAATTATTTTACTAAAATACATTTTTGTATGCACTGGTGTAGTTATTGTTTTTTAATTATCTACTTTATAAATTTTCTAAACATTGCCACCCTTAACTGTTTCATGTTTAAATAGTTTATAAGAAAAGAAATTGAGATATTTTTCAAGAAGACGCCATTTTATGTCCCGAGCAGAAGACAATGGATGTAAACCTCCTGAAAGAAGAATGCATCTTATTTATTAAGTATACATATATAATCTTTTCACTGCCAGAAATTGAAAGTAATATTTACAAATATAAATTAGAAATTTGTATAAAATTTATTATACTGTTGACAGATGTAACCTAAATGTCAAATCATACCTATAATTTCCAATTGCCTTTATTTTTGTGACAAGGTCGTAATAAATAATAATATTTTTAATGCAAAACTTTTATTTTTAGTCAAAGAACATCGGATTAAAAAGAAATCAAAATTTACATATTAGAACTAATTAATAAAGTTAATATAATAAATACTACAATAAATAATGAATTTAAATTATTAGTTTACATATATTTAGCGGCGAATTCATGAAGAGCGGAAACATCAGCGTAGACTCCGGGATAAGCCGCATCAGCGCATCCAAAGCCCCAGGACACAACACCGATGAGTTTCCCGTTAGCGGCGAGTGGACCGCCGGAATCACCCTGGCAGGAGTCGTGACGTGGTGTCTGTGCGCACAGCATGCTGTCCGTGATCAGCATCTCCCCTTCATAGCTGCGCTGACAGCTCTGGTTGGTGATGACGGCCACGTCCACTACACGCAGCTCGTTGGGTGTGATCTGCACGCCGGATACGGTGGTGCCCCAGCCGGTGACCAGCGCCGTGGTTCCTGCGGGCACTGGGCTACCTGCAGCCTGCAGCTCAATGGGCTGCACTTTGTTGCTGAATGTCAGAGGTTTGGCGAGCTGGAAATATTTACAAATTTATACAACTCTTATAAAATAGTTGTAAAATAACTAAGTACCTTCATGATGGCCATGTCGTTGTTGTATTGTGCCCCCTTAAAGTAATCTGGATGTTCGATAATTGTGGAGACTTCGAATTCTTGTCCTGCGCTGTGAACGGTGGAACCAACTCTTATGGTGATGAGGTCATAATTAAATCTGTAAAAACATTGAAATTAGTAATTTTTTTCGGTCTTGGTTTGTTTCTTTCTCAGTGGCAATACACTTACCCATTGACGCAGTGCGCGGCAGTCAAAATGGTGTCCTTGTTGAGAATGGAGCCGCCGCAGTTGTGACGTCCGTTGTAACGTAAAGAGATCTGGTACGGGTGCTCTTCAATTGTTGTTTCTACACCACCAATAATTCTATCGTCGAATGATGGAATTATTCCCCCTGAGAAGTTTAATTTAAATAAATAAATAAATTATTATAAATAAGGACGAATTTCATAACTGATCTTTTACTTTGAAACGACCAGTTAAAACATTTTCATTTTTTATTCAATGTTTTTAGCATTAATTAAGTATTTTTCCGGACTATTAAATATTAACAGGTATATTACTAAATACATGTACTGGAATTTATATGTCTTAATACTTATTAAATTTGTATGTTTATGTACTTACCCAAAGCAAATGTGCAGGTTGACAGAAGAACTACTAACAATTTCATTTTAATTGTTTATTGTTACTTATAATTCACCTGTATCGTATAAATTACTTGCAATGAATGTAATGCTTGATGTATCGTATTGTGCCTATTTATAGTCGTGAATTTAATCTTAATCAATCATTACTTCCATTGGTTTTCCATTTTACCGATATCACTGTTCTTTATCTATTGAATTGTACTAAAATAGATCATAATCATTAGATCAGTAGTTTCCACTTTATTTACATTTTTTCTCATATGCAGGATATTGTTTCAAAAGCTTTATCTTGATATAAAATACGCGAAAAATATTGGCGAACCCTAAAGTTATGATGAAACTGGTGTACCTATATATTTTATTTCATATAGATATTATAATTAATGCAGGTTGACACAGAAAAGAAAATAATTTCTAAAAAATGCAAAATATAAATTTATAACCAAATTAATCATTTTAAATTTCATCAATAACTTTGTAAAATTAAATATGTCATCATTCATTTTACCCAATACTGGGTGTGGCATTCTGCTGTAGTATAAGCGACAAAGATTACGCGTGAAATGTGGTTAATGGCCGTCAAAACATGGCTCCCATGTAGTATTTGAGCCACAGAAGTAATTTTAATGTGGAATAAAATTTGTCGGCTGTGGCAATCACAGGTATAGTTCGCAAGCTTGAAGCCAAACGTCATTTGACGTTTACTTTCGGCAGCCATCTTACGCCGGTCAATAGTATTTTGCCGTTTATTGTAATATATACGTGTTTTTTATGGTTTTGTATTTTGTTCGTTGTTATTTGTTTATATAGTAATTAAGTAGTTATTTAATGTTTATATATTTTCGTACGAAGATTTAAAATAAGAATTTTAACAATTTATAATAAGTACTGAAGAAGGAAACAAGGTAAAATTATATTTATTTATATATTGTATGTACTATATTTAAGTGGTCTTTTTTCTTTTTAGTGTTTTAAAAATAACAGCTTGTTGTGCATTTGGATGTGACAACAGAACTTCAACTAAATCAAAAAAACAGCTTGTAGAAGAACAGAAAACGAACATTTCATTTCTTGGCTAGAATAAATAAAAGCAAATCAAAGTTAGGTATCATATGGAATAATTTACATTGCTGTCAAATATTCGATTTGCTATTATTTAATTAAACCAAGTTTAAAATTTAAGCGTTGTTGGTGCAACTTGGCCATAAGTGATTGTTATTTACATATATTTTTTAATTTTATTTAGATTTCCGAAAAATCCAGAAAGGCGAAATGTTTGGCTTAAAGCCATCAGAAGAGTTGGATGGACACCTACAGATACAAGTGTTGTGTTCTGAACACTTGCAGCCGAGTGCTTCGATAGAACATCGTTGTCGTGTATAAGACTTCGAGACACTGCGATACCTAGGATATTTAAATCATTTCCCACGTATTTACAAAAGGTATATTTCAGATAAAAGTCTAAAATGAGCAATACCCAATATATCCAATACCACTAGCTATAAAATATTTGAGGGAAACTTAACTTACTTATTATATTTAATATATTTCGTTGTATTTTTATATAAACCATAATTAAATATTTTTAATCCATATTATGAATAAATTTTAATATATTCACTTATGTTTTATTATTATTTATTAACAATGTTTGTTGATGTACGAAAGTGATAGATAACGGTTTAACAAATTTGTACTGTTTTCTGGTCATTAATATCATTTTATATTATGCACCTCTACACTTAATGGTGATTTTTTAATAAAATAAATATGTTAAAGTAATAACAAACTGTTGTTTTCTTTACTTTGTTGCCCTACGATTTAATTATGAGCATTATTTTAATACTGTTCGCATCTGACATGTTTAAATTAAGTTATCAAATGTATTTCATAATACTAGCTATACTAGGTTTGACCGTCGTAATATGGCCGCTGCTTGATCCCCCCTTCCGTTTCATGGCTTCACGCAACATACCCATAAGCATTGGTTATACTCTTTCCATTTATTCTTTACTCCGAGGTGGCAATCAAACTCGGGTTCACAACTCAACAGCCTGACACGATACCCTCTTTTTTCAAGAAGAAAATTTAATTTGTTGCTATCTTGCTTACTTGAGTTAAGTTATTGGTCAACCCGTATTAGAAATCTGCCTGTGATGAAAGTTAGTTTGTAGCATTATTTATGAAATATTTAAAAATAATATTTTTTTATTTAAATAATAATTATTTTATAATAATTAGGTAAAGTGAGTGCATTTATATAAAACATGCTTTTTCACCGAATAAAAAGAAGAAAAAACTTATTGCCAGGTAGTAACTGGGTTTATTTCAAACTTAATTCTGAATCAGTATCTAAAATCATTTTATATGTATTATTAATTAATAATACATTAGATAATAATAGTCTCAATTTGTTTTAAGGGTATCATTTGCGATATCCGTCCCGTTACGCGAAACGCGTAAGGAAAAATTGTATTTTCCTACAATTTAAATAAAATTTCATAATATTTACAATGAATGGAAATACCAAAAAAAATGTGGGTTTAACAAAATAATCAGTGCGATTTTAAAAGATAATAAACTGATACGCGTGAAATCCTATTATAATGATAGTATTCAAAATGATATAAATATTCAGTTTCTACTCTAACCATCATCCACTATATCAAAGTATTTAGACCAACAACTATCCAGCAAAATACCAGCATCAACATTCAAAATGAAATTGTTAGTAGCTTTCCTGTCAACCTGCGCATTGGCTTTAGGTAAGCAAATAAACACAACATAGCATTACACTATATCACATCAAATGGGGCAGTATAAAGCTTCGAAACATTCACAGAACATCCAGTCATCAGATTTATTAAACAATCTCAGCCTGACACCCCATCCTCACTTCATCCACACATTTTACATTTTCTCCATACACTTAGAATCATAATTAATAACAAATTTATTTTCTCAGGAGGAATAATTCCATCATTCGACGATAGAATTATTGGCGGTGTGGAAACAACAATTGAAGAGCACCCGTACCAGATCTCTTTACGTTACAACGGACGTCACAACTGCGGCGGCTCCATCCTCAACAAGGACACCATTTTGACTGCCGCGCACTGCGTCAATGGGTAAGTGTATTGCCACTGAGAAAGAAGCAAACCAAAACCGGAGGATGATACTAATTTCAATATTTTTACAGATTTAATTATGACCTCATCTCCATAAGAGTTGGTTCCACCGTTCACAGCGCAGGACAAGAATTCGAAGTCTCCAAAATTATCGAACATCCAGATTACTTTAAGGGGGCACAATACAACAATGACATGGCCATCATGAAGGTACTTAGTAATTTTACAACTATTTTATAAGAGTTGTATAAATTTGTAAATATTTCCAGCTCGCCAAACCTCTGACATTCAGCAACAAAGTGCAGCCCATCGAGCTGCAGGCTGCAGGCAGCCCAGTGCCCGCAGGAACCACGGCGCTGGTCACTGGCTGGGGAACCACCGTATCCGGCGTGCAGATCACACCCAACGAGCTGCGTGTAGTGGACGTGGCCGTCATCACCAACCGGAGCTGTCAGCGCAGCTATGAAGGGGAGATGCTGATCACGGACACCATGCTGTGCGCACAGACACCACGTCACGACTCTTGCCAGGGTGATTCCGGCGGTCCACTCGCCGCTAACGGGAAACTCATTGGCGTTGTGTCCTGGGGCTTTGGATGCGCTGATGCGGCTTATCCTGGAGTCTACGCTGATGTTTCCGCTCTACACGAATTCGCCGCTAAATATATGTAAACTAATAATGTAAATTGATTATTTATTGCATTTATTTATATTATCTATAATAATTAATTTTAAGACGTATTGTACATTTTTATTTCTTCTTCTTAATTTCATTGTTCTTCGATTAAAAATTAAAATTTTCTAATGAAAATATGATTATTTATTACTACCTTGGCACAAAAATAGAGCCATAGCTATGGCAACTAGAAAATAACGGTTTGATTTGATATTAGTGACATTTAGATGACATCTATCAACAGAATAATAAATCATATACAAATTTCTGATTCATATTTGGAAACACTACTTTTACTGCCTGACAATGTATTCGTCATGAAGAAGATGCATGCTTCTCTCAGGTGATTTCTGTTTTGGAAATGAAATGGCTTCCTTTAAAAATATGGACTAATTGTCATCAATCTAAAACAATCAATATTTCTATTATACGGAAAGGTTATAATTAAACTACAATTGTGTAGAATTTGGAAAAAATTTGTAGTGAGCGACCTGTTGTTACTATTATAAATGTCACCATCCAATGTATAATTATTACACAAAAATATATATATATATATATCAACACACCTTTTACCCATTATTAGGTGTGGCAATCTGCCGTAGTAGATCTCATTAAGAGATATGTTTATGTACGTGAAGTGCGGTTAAAGTGGACAGGGAGTCACAAATGTAGTGAAAATTAATTTGCAGTGAGCATTGTTTTCGTTTATGATAGAGTCACCATATTTATATTTATGTATTAATAAATAAATGACGGACACTCGGCAAGGATATTTACCAATTGTTGTATCTCCTCTTCCAATGATTATTACGTTTCTTTGCGGCGGAGAAGGAAGGGCAAGTCGTGCTGCAGGATACATACAAAAAATTATTTCAATACGCGTCAATAATATAAAGAGTATAACAATGAAATAGGTTACTTTTTAATGTTCTTTCCTCAGTTTGTACTTAGGAACTATTAACAATTTAAATTTTGTAATTGGCTTATGATTAGATGGATGTTGATAGAATGATTGTATTATTACACTCGTATATCTAACTTATTATGCTATAAAAATATGAAATATTGACCTACTGTCTCACCATATATTTATGTTTTTATAATGTATTTTCTTTCAAATAATCTTATCAGCTTATTTGTATTTTCCAAAATTGCTATGGCTGTTACCAAAATTTGTTTATGAAACTGTATAAGAATATTTAAATTATAATTGAAATGAAAATGTATTTAAACAGATTTCGAATAGAAAATTAAATTATATTTATTTTGAAATAAAAAGATTTACGGTTTAAGAAATCTACGATGATAATGTTGGTTTAATTCTCAATTGTAACAGAATACACGCCACTTTAAGATTTTCACTAAAAAATAAAGGTACCTAAATATTTTTTAAAAAGTAATATTTATAATGCATAATTTATTTGATTAAATATTACATATTTTATTGACTATACTATAATAAATTAACAACGTTAAATAAATAAACATATTAATATATTTTACATATATTTTGTCGCAAATTCATGCAGAGCGGAAACATCAGCGTAGACTCCGGGATAAGCCGCATCAGCGCATCCAAAGCCCCAGGACACAACACCGATGAGTTTCCCATTAGCGGCGAGTGGACCGCCGGAATCACCCTGGCAGGAGTCGTGACGTGGTGTCTGTGCGCACAGCATGGTGTCCGTGATCAGCATCTCTCCTTCATAGCTGCGCTGGCAGCTCTGGTTGGTGATGACGGCCACGTCCACTACACGCAGCTCGTTGAGAGTGATCTGCACGCCGGCAACGGTGGTGCCCCAGCCGGTGACCAGCGCCGTGGTTCCTACGGGCACTGGGCTACCTGCAGCCTGCAGCTCGATGGGCTGCACTTTGTTGCTGAATGTCAGAGGTTTAATGAGCTGGAAATATTTACAAATTTATACAAGTCTTACAAAATATTTGTAAAATAACAATGTACCTTCATGATGGCCATGTCATTGTTGTATTGTGCCCCCTTAAAGTAATCTGGATGTTCGATAATTTCGGAGACTTCGAATTCTTGTCCTGCGCTGTGAACGGTGGAACCAACTCTTATGGTGATGAGGTCATAATTGAATCTGTAATAATGTTGAAATTAGTAACTTCCTCCGGTGTTGGTTTGCTTCATTCTCAGTGGCAATACACTTACCCATTGACGCAGTGCGCGGCAGTCAAAATGGTGTCCTTGTTGAGGATGGAGCCGCCGCAGTTGTGACGTCCGTTATAACGTAAAGAGATCTGGTACGGGTGCTCTTCAATTGTTGTTTCTACGCCACCAATAATTCTATCGTCGAATGATGGAATTATTCCTCCTGAGAAAATAAATTTGTTATTAATTATGATTGTAAGTGTATGGAGAAAATGTAAACGTGGTTGCAGTGAGGATGATGTGTCAGGGTGATAAATCTGGTGAGTGGATGTTCTGTGAATGTTTCATAACTTCATGCTACCCCATTTGATGAGATATAATGTAATGCTATGCTGTGTTTATTTGCTTACCTATAGCCAATGCACAGGTTGACAGGAAAACTACTAACAATTTCATTTTGAATGTTAATGCTGGTTAGTTTCTTGTTCAAAATCCCTTGATATAGTAGATGTTTATAGCGTAAACTGAGTATTTATATCATTTTGAATTCTATCATTATAATAAGATTTCACGCGTATCAGTTTATTATCTTTTAAAATTGCACTGATTATTTTATAAAATCAAATATTTCTTGGTATTTCCATTCCGTGTAAATGTTATGAAATTTTGTTTAAAGTTCAGGAAAATACAATTTTTCCTTACGCGTTTCGCGTAACGGGACGGATATCGCAATAGATACTATTAAAAAAAATTTGGACTATTATTATTATCAATAAGTTCTCTGTTATTTTATACTGTAGAAATGCTGTTTTCCATATCAAGGCTACTAATTTTTATAAAATAATTGTTATTTAAATAAAAATAATCATAATCAAGATATTAATTAATTAATTGTTTTCTTAAAGAGGGATAGAGAGCCTGTGGATTTGAGAACACAAATTCAATTCCCACGGTCGACAAATTTTACTCTACATTAAAATTACTTCTGTGGCTCCCAAACATATTTAAGAGTCGTGATTTGATGGCCAGTAACTGCATTTTCGCGCAAAATATGTCACATACAGAGATCTTCTACAACAGACTTAAGTTTATATTTTGCATTTTTTAGAAACTAGCACTTTTCTTTCCTGTGTCAATTTGCATTAATTATAATATCTATATGTATACACTAATTTCATCATAAATTTTGGTTTCGCCAAATTTTTTTTAACGTTTGAGAAAAAACGTAAATATAGTGGAAACTACTGAAACAATGATTATGATCTATTTTTGTACAATTAAATAGATAACGAACAGAAAAATCGATAAAATGGAAAACCAATTGAATTAATGATTGATTAAGATTAAATTCACGACTATAAATAGGCACAATAAATACATCAAGCATTACATTCATTGCAAGTAATTTATACGATACAAGTGAATTATAAGCAACAATAAACACTTAAAATGAAATTGTTAGTAGTTCTTCTGTCAACCTGCGCATTTGCTTTGGGTAAGTACATCAACATACAAATTTAATACGAATTAAGACATATAAATTCCAGTACATCTATTTTGTTATATACCTGTTAATATTTAACAGTCCGTAAAAATATTTAATAAATACTAAAAGCATTGAATTAAAAATGAAAATTGTATTTGACACCTACGTTTTAATTGGTTAATAATTTTAACTAGTCTTTACAAATTAAAAGATAAGTTATGAAATTTGTCCCTATTTATAATAATTTATTTATTAACTTAAATTTAATTTATCAGGAGGATTAATTCCATCATTCGACGATAGAATTATTGGCGGTGTAGAAACAACAATTGAAGAGCACCCGTACCAGATTTCCTTACGTTACAACGGACGTCACAACTGCGGCGGCTCCATCCTCAACAAGGACACCATTTTGACTGCCGCGCACTGCGTCAATGGGTAAGTGTATTGCCACTGCGAAACAAGCAAACCAACACCGAAGAAAGTTACTAATTTCTACATTATTACAGATTCAATTATGACCTCATCACCATAAGAGTTGGTTCCACCGTTCACAGCGCAGGACAAGAATTCGAAGTCTCCACAATTATCGAACATCCAGATTACTTTAAGGGGGCACAATACAACAATGACATGGCCATCATGAAGGTACTTAGTTATTTTACAACTATTTTATAAGAGTTGTATAAAGGGGGTAGCGGGATAAGATGGGTGTGGCGGCCCCCGCGCGATTTGACTTGCCATTGTTAAAACCTTGTTTGGAATGTTAAAAAAATTAGATTTGCATGCTCATTAAAGTTAATTGTCGACTTGTGTCTAAAATATTTCCAAAAAAGTGTTTTTCAGTACGTTTTAAACTATAAAATTTTGTGTTCTTTTTTCCGGTCACTTGTATGATCGGATTCGTTTGATTTGATTTTATTATACTCTAAATTAGATCATAGCATTTTTTTCAGATTTTTTTCGGGCCCTGGAACCCGAAAAACTAGGCAAAAACAAAAAAAAATCGTGAAAAAATAGTTTTTTAGGAAATTAATTGGTTTTTTAAAAGGGTTCTTGTGCGTCTACAGAAGGGTGCCAAATAGCATAAGTAGCCCTATTAATTAACTACATTTTCCTGGAAACCGCGTGTCAATATCTTCACTTGTTTCCGCGACAACTCAAATTAAGCGACGCGCAACTCACCGGCGCACAATACATGCGGAGAATATCAACACAAGCAACCGGCGCGCGGTGGTTCGTTTTCCCCCAGAAAGCGGCTTCCGTGGCATATCGTGGTGCGGGGAGAGTGTAAAGTGTTAAAACTGTTATATACGATTCATAATTTATTAATCACTCAAGTAATTATATTATTATTACAAAGTTATGAAAAATAGTACATTTCACACCTAGGGAGGAAAATTCGCATTTCGAATCGAGTCATCTTCCGGAACGAGGCGAAGCCGAGTTCTGGAAGAGACGAGTGAGAAATCGAATTTTACACCGTGGTGTTAACGATATTTTTCATTACGAGGGCGAGGTAATCCCGCATTTGTGTCCGTCAGAGCGGAAATGTGGGCATTTCCTCCCCGAGTAATGAAAACAGTTTTACTTAATTTGAGTTGTCGCGGAAACAAGTGAAGATATTAACACGCGGTTTCCAGGAAAATGTAGCTAATTAATAGGGCTACTTATGCTATTTGGCACCCTTCTGTAGACGCACAAGAACCCTTTTAAAAAAACAATTAATTTCCTAAAAACTATTTTTTTCCACGATTTTTTTTGTTTTTGCCTAGTTTTTCGGGTTCCAGGGCCCGAAAAAAATCTGAAAAAAATGCTATG
Source organism: Pterostichus niger (assembly GCA_947425015.1). Taxonomy (NCBI): domain Eukaryota; kingdom Metazoa; phylum Arthropoda; class Insecta; order Coleoptera; family Carabidae; genus Pterostichus; species Pterostichus niger. The sequence continues at coordinate 33,280,833 of OX380341.1, forward strand.
ATCTAATTTAAGGTATAATAAAATCAAATCAAACGAATCCGATCATACAAGTGACCGGAAAAAAGAACACAAAATTTTATAGTTTAAAACGTACTGAAAAACACTTTTTTGGATATATTTTAGACACAAGTCGACAATTAACTTTAATGAGCATGCAAATCTAATTTTTTTAACATTCCAGACAAGGTTTTAACAATGGCAAGTCAAATCGCGCGGGGGCCGCCACACCCATCTTATCCCGCTACCCCCTTTGTAAATATTTCCAGCTCGCCAAACCTCTGACATTCAGCAACAAAGTGCAGCCCATCGAGCTGCAGGCTGCAGGCAGCCCAGTGCCCGCAGGAACCACGGCGCTGGTCACCGGCTGGGGCACCACCGTAGCCGGCGTGCAGATCACTCCCAACGAGCTGCGTGTAGTGGACGTGGCCGTCATCACCAACCAGAGCTGTCAGCGCAGCTATGAAGGAGAGATGCTGATCACGGACAGCATGCTGTGCGCACAGACACCACGTCACGACTCCTGCCAGGGTGATTCCGGCGGTCCACTCGCCGCTAACGGGAAACTCATCGGTGTTGTGTCTTGGGGCTTTGGATGCGCTGATGCCGCTTACCCTGGAGTCTACGCTGATGTTTCCGCTCTGCATGAATTTGCGACAAAATATATGTAAATTATATTAATATGTTTATTTATTTAACGTTGTTAATTTATTATAGTATAATAAATAAAATATGTAATATTTAATAAAATAAATTATGCACTATAAATATTACTTTTTTAAAAATATTTAGGTACCTTTATTTTTTAGTGAAAATCTTAAAGTGGCGTGCATTCTGTTACAATTGAGAATTAAACCAACATTATCATCGTAGATTTCTTAAACCGTAAATCTTTTTATTTAAAAATAAATATAATTTAATTTTCTATTCGAAATCTGTTTAAATACATTTTCATTTCAATTATAATTTAAATATTCTTATACAGTTTCATAAACAAATTTTGGTAAAAGCCCTAGCAATTTTGGAAAATACTTATCAAATAAGCTGATAAGATTATTTGAATGAAAGTATATTACAAAAACATAAATATATGGTGAGACAGTACGTCAATATTTCATATTTTTATAGCATAATGAGTTAGATATACGAGTGTAATAATACAATCGTTCATTCTATCAACATCCAACTAATCATAAGCTGATCACAAAATTTAAATCCTTAAATAAAATAAAATAAATATATCATCACGTCTTTTACCCATTACTGGGTGTGGAACCTTTCGAAACAGATCTCGGTAAGTGATATATTTCTTCGCGTGAAGCCCCCAAAGAGTGGTGGGAGAGCCACAGGGGTAGATTTAAATTGGTGAAAATTGTTTGTCGCCTGTGGGGATCGAACCAGGGTTCTTAAGATCCACAGGCCGACTCGATATCACTGAGCCACTACCACAATAAATAATTTAAATTGTTAATAGTTCCTAAGTATAAACTGAGGAATGAACATTAAAAAGTAAACTATTTCATTGTTATACTCGTATCTTTATATTATTGACGCGTATTGAAATAATTTTTTGTATGTATCCTGCAGCACGACTTGCCCTTCCTTCTCCACCGCAAAGAAACGTAATTATCATTGGAGGAGAAGATATAACAATTTGCGAATATCCTTGCCGAGTGCCCGTCATTTATTTATTAATACATAAATATAAATGTGGTGACTCTATCATAAACTAAAAACAATGCTCACTGCAAATCAATTTTCACCACATTTGTGACTCCCTGTCCACTAACATCTTGTAACCGCACTTCACGTACATAAACATATCTCTTAATGAGATCTACTACGGCAGATTGCCACACCTAGTAATGGGTAAAAGGTGTGTTGATATATTTATTTTTTTTTGTGTAATAATTATAAATTGGATGGTGACATTTACAATAGTAACGACAGCTTGCTCACTAAACATTTTTGCCCAAATTCTACACAATTGCAGTTTAATTATAACCTTTCCAAATAATATAAATATTGATTGTTTTAGATTGATGATAATTTGTCAATATTTTTAAAGGAAGCCATTTCATTTCCAAAACAGAAATCACCTTAGGGAAGCATGCGTCTTCTTCATGAGGTATACACTGTCAGGCAGTAAAAGTAGTGTTTTCAAATATAAATCAGAAATTTGTATATGATTTATTATTCTGTTGATAGATGTCATCTAAATATCACTAAATATCAAATCAAACCGTTATTTTCTAGTTACCATAGCTATGGCTCTATTTTTGTGCCAAGGTCGTAATAAATAATCATATTTTCAAATCAAAATTTTTATTTGTAATCGAAGACCTTTGAAGTTAAGAAGAAGAAATCAAAATGTACAATACGTCTTAAAATTAATTATTATAGATAATATAAATAAATGCAATAAATAATCAAGTTACATTATTAGTTTACATATATTTAGCGGCGAATTCGTGTAGAGCGGACACATCAGCGTACACTCCGGGATAAGCCGCATCAGCGCATCCAAAGCCCCAGGATACAACACCGATGAGTTTTCCATTAGCGGCGAGTGGACCGCCAGAGTCACCCTGGCAAGAGTCGTGACGTGGTGTCTGTGCGCACAGCATGGTGTCCGTGATCAGCATCTCTCCTTCATAGCTGCGCTGGCAGCTCTGGTTGGTGATGACGGCCACGTCCACTACACGCAGCTCGTTGGGTGTGATCTGCACGCCGGATACGGTGGTGCCCCAGCCGGTGACCAGCGCCGTGGTTCCTGCGGGCACTGGGCTACCTGCGGCCTGCAGCTCGATGGGCTGCACTTTGTTGCTGAATGTCAGAGGTTTGGCGAGCTGGAAATATTTACAAATTTATACAACTCTTACAAAATAGTTGTAAAATAACAATGTACCTTCATGATGGCCATGTCGTTGTTGTATTGTGCCCCCTTAAAGTAATCTGGATGTTCGATAATTTTGGAGACTTCGAATTCTTGTCCTGCGCTGTGAACGGTGGAACCAACTCTTATGGTGATGAGGTCATAATTGAATCTGTAAAAATATTGAAATTAGTATCATCCTCCGGTTTTGGTTTGCTTCTTTCTCAGTGGCAATACACTTACCCATTGACGCAGTGCGCGGCAGTCAAAATGGTGTCCTTGTTGAGGATGGAGCCGCCGCAGTTGTGACGTCCGTTGTAACGTAAAGAGATCTGGTACGGGTGCTCTTCGATTGTTGTTTCTACACCACCAATAATTCTATCGTCGAATGATGGAATTAATCCCCCTGATAAATTAAATTTGTTATTAATTATGATTGTAAGGGTATGGAGAAAATGTTAATATGGTTGAAGTGAGGATGGTGTTTCAGGGAGAGAAATCTGATGAGTGAATGTTTCGAATGTTTATACTACCTCATTTGATGAGATATAATGTGATGCTATGTTGTTTATTTGCTTACCTAAAGCCAATGCGCAGGTTGACAGGAAAACTACTAACAATTTCATTTTGAATGTTGATGCAGGTATTTTGCTGGATAGTTGTTGGTCAAAATACTTTGATATAGTGGATGATGGTTAGAGTATAAACTGAGTATTTATATCATTTTAAATTGCATCATTATAATAGCATTGCACGCGTATCAGTTTATTATCTTTTAAAATCGCACTGATTATTTTGTTAAACCCACAATATTTTTGGTATTTCCATTCAGTGTAAATGTTATGAAATTTTATTTAAAGTTCAGGAAAATACAATTTTTCCTTACGCGTTCCGCGTAACGGGACGGATATCGCAAATGATACCCTTAAAAATAATTGAGACTATTATTATCTAATGTATTATTAATTAATAATACATATCAAATGATTTTAGATACTGTTTCAAAATTAAAAATTAAGTTTGAAATAAATCAAATTACTACCTGCCATTAAGTTTCTTCTTCTTCTTTTTATTCGGTGAAAAAGCATGTTTTATATAAATGCACTCACTTTACCTAATTATTATAAAATTATTATTATTTAAATAAAAAAAATATTTTTAAATATTTCAATAAATAATGCTACAAACTAACTTTCATCCCATGCAAATTTCTAATGCGGGTTGACCAATAACTTAACTCAAGGAAGCAAGATAGCAACAAATTTAATTTTCTTGCTGAAAAAAGAGGGTATCGTGTCCGGATGTTGAGTTGAGAACCCGAGTTCGATTGCCACAGCCGACAAATTTTATTCCATATTAAAATTACTACTGTGGCTCTAATACTACATATGAGCCATGTTTTGACGGCCAGTAGCCACATTTCACGCGTAAACTATGTCGCTTACACTACAGCAGAATGCCAGACCCAGTATTAGGTAGAATAAATGATGATATATTTAATTTTACAAAGTTATTGATAACATTTAAAATGATGAATTTGGTTATAAATTTATATTTTGCATTTTTTTAAATTTAACACTTTTCTATTCTGTGTCAATCTGCATTAATTATAATATCTATATGAAATAAAGTAAATAGGTACACCAGTTTCATCATCAGATGTGGTTTCGCCAATTTTTTTAGCATATTTTATATCAAGATAAAGCTTTTGAAACAATATCCTGCATATGAGAAAAAAATGTAAATAAAGTGGAAACTACTGATCTAATGATTATGATCTATTTTAGTACAATCAAATAGATAACGAACAGTGAAATCGGTAAAATGGAAAACCAATTGAATTAATGATTGATTAAGATTAAATTCACGACTATAAAAAGACACAATACGATACATCAAGCATTACATTCATTGCAAGTAATTCATACGATACAGGTGAATTATAAGTAACAATAAACACTTAAAATGAAATTGTTAGTAGTTCTTCTGTCAACCTGCGCATTTGCTTTGGGTAAGTACATAAACAAACAAATTTAATACGAATTAAGACATATAAATTGCAGTACATGCATTTTGTAATATACCTGTTAATATTTAACAGCCCGTAAAAATATTTGACCAATAATAAAAGCATTGAATTAAAAATGAAAATTTTATTTGACACATAGCTTTTAATTGGTTAATACTTTTAACTGGTCGTTACAAAGTAAAAGATCAGTTATGAAATTTGTCTCTATTTATAATAATTGATTTATTAAATTAAATTTATTTTCTCAGGAGGAATAATTCCATCATTCGACGATAGAATTATCGGCGGTGTAGAAACAACAATTGAAGAGCACCCGTACCAGATTTCCTTACGTTACAACGGACGTCACAACTGCGGCGGCTCCATCCTCAACAAAGACACCATTTTGACTGCCGCGCACTGCGTCAATGGGTAAGTGTATTGCCACTGAGAAAGAAGCAAACCAAAACCGGAGGATGATACTAATTTCAATATTTTTACAGATTTAATTATGACCTCATCTCCATAAGAGTTGGTTCCACCGTTCACAGCGCAGGACAAGAATTCGAAGTCTCCAAAATTATCGAACATCCAGATTACTTTAAGGGGGCACAATACAACAATGACATGGCCATCATGAAGGTACATTATTATTTTACAAATATTTTGTAAGAGTTGTATAAATTTGTAAATATTTCCAGCTCGCCAAACCTCTGACATTCAGCAACAAAGTGCAGCCCATTGAGTTGCAGGCTGCAGGCAGCCCAGTGCCCGCAGGAACCACGGCGCTGGTCACCGGCTGGGGCACCACCGTATCCGGCGTGCAGATCACACCCAACGAGCTGCGTGTAGTGGACGTGGCCGTCATCACCAACCAGAGCTGTCAGCGCAGCTATGAAGGAGAGATGCTGATCACGGACACCATGCTGTGCGCACAGACACCACGTCACGACTCCTGCCAGGGTGATTCCGGCGGTCCACTCGCCGCTAACGGGAAACTCATTGGCGTTGTGTCCTGGGGCTTTGGATGCGCTGATGCCGCTTATCCTGGAGTCTACGCTGATGTGTCCGCTCTACATGAATTCGCCGCTAAATATATGTATGTAAACTAATAATTTAAATTGATTATTTATTGCAATATTTATTATATTAACTGTATTAATTAATTTTAAGACGTATTGTAAATTTTGATTTCTTCTTCTTAACTTCAATGTTCTTCGACTACAAATAAAACAATTGGACTGAAAATGCAATTTTTTATTACGACTTTGTCAAAAAAGTAAAGCCATAGTATGGCAACTAGAAAATAACGGTTTGATTTGATATTAGTGACATTTAGATGACATCTGTCAACAGAATAATAAATATTATACAAATTTCTGATTTATATTTGAAAACAATACTCTTACTGTCTGACAGTGTATACTATTTTCATTTTAAACTCGAGGGATCGGCATAAAACGATTAAACGTCCCTGTCCCATATAACTTCATTGAAAACCATTAGTGCGGCTACCCCTTATCACTTATCGATGATCAAAATAGGTAAACTTTCAAGGGTCGTTTTCAGCCTAAAAATATTCTTGTTTTTTTCTTATGATGGACCGTACCGGCGAATGGGGCTGTAGAACCCTGTGTGAACCTTGTGAAACCAGTTATAACGGGTCATATTTTGAGTTCCTTTGTAAACGTAATTGCGGTGCATTTAATCGTTTTATGCCGATCCCTTGAGTTTAAAATGAAAATAGTATATACCTCATGAAGAAGATGCATGCTTCTCTCAGGTAATTTCTGTTTGGGAAATGAAATGACTTCTTTTAAAAAAATGGACAAATTATCATCAATATAAAACAATAAATATTTCTATTATATTGAAAGGTTGTAATTAAACTGCAATTGTATGGAATTTAGACCAAAATTTGTAGTGAGCGACCTGTCGTTACTATTATAAATGTCACCATCCGATTTATAATTATTACACAAAAAAATAAATAAATATATCAACACACCTTTTATCCATTACTAGGTGTGGCAATCTGCCGTAGTAGATCTCATTAAGAGATATGTTTATGTACGTGAAGTGCGGTTACAAGTCGTCAAATCATGATCTCTAAAGATGTTAGTGGTGAGGTAGCCACAAATGTGGTGAAAATTGATTTGTAGTGAGATTTGTTTTAATGTGATGAGAATTGATTGTCAGTGAGCATTGTTTTCGTTGACGAAGGAGCCATCACATTTATTTATGAATAAATAGATGACGAACACTTGGTAAAGGTATTCGCCAATTGTCGTATCTTCTTCTCCAATGATTCTTTCGTCTCATTGCGGCGGAAAGGGAAGAACAAGTCCTGCTGCAGGATACATAAAAAAACTTATTTTAAAACGCGTCAATAATACAAAGATACGAGTATAACTAAAGAGATAGGTTACTTTTTAATGTTCTTTTCTCTGTTTATACTATTAACAATTAAACAATTTAAATTTTGTGAACGACTTATGATTAGATGGATGATGATAGAATGTGTGATTGTTTTATTACACTCGTATATCTAATTTATTATGATGTAAAAATATAAATTATTGACCTACTGTCTCACAACATATTTATGTTTTTGAAATATTATTTATTTTAAATAATGTTATCTACTTATTTGATAAGTATATTTCAAAATTGCTGTAGTATTAGAATATCGAAATTACATTTGAAATAAAATTGTATTTAAACATAGTTTTCGAATAGAAATTTAAATTGTATGTATTTTAAAATAAAAAAGGTAATTGCGCTTAAAGAAGTAGTATTGTAGAGAATTTGTTTTCCATATCAAGGCACGCTCTGCTACTAATTTTTATAAAATAATTGTTGTTTAAATCAAAATAATCATAATATTAAGATATTAACTAATTAATTTTTTTATTGAATAAAGAGGGATAGATAGCCTGTGGATTTGAGAACCCAAATTCAATTCCCACAGGCGACAATTTTTACTCTACATTAAAATTATTTCTGTGGCTTCCATACATATTTAGGAGTCGTGACGGCCAGTAATTGCATTTTACACGCAAAATTTATCACTTACACAGATCTTCTACAGCAGAATGCCATACCAATAATAGGTGATGTGAGTGATAAATATTTATTTTTACAAAATTATTGATGAATTTAAAATGATGAATTTACTTAAGTTTATATTTTGCATTTTTTAGACACTAGCACTTTTCGTTTTCGTGTCAGCCTGCATTAATTATAATATTTATATGAAATAAAATATATACTCCAATTTCATCATAACCTTAGTGTTGGCCAATGTTTTTGATCTAATTATTATGATCTATTTTAGTACAATCAAAACCAATTGAATTAATGTTTGATTAAGATTAAATTCACGACTATAAATAGGCACAATACGATACATCAAGCATTACATTCATTGCAAGTAATTAATACGATACAGGTGAATTATAAGTAACAATAAACACTTAAAATGAAATTGTTAGTAGTTCTTCTGTCAACCTGCGCATTTGCTTTGGGTAAGTACAGAAACATACAAATTTAATAAGTATTAAGACATACAAATTCCAATACATGTACTTTGTAATATACGTGTTAATATTTAACAGTCCGTAAAACTACTTAACTAAAGATAAAAGCAATGAATAAAAAATGGAAATTTTATTTGACACCTAGATTTTAATTGGTTAATACTTTTAACTAGTCTTTACAAATTAAAAGATACGTTATGAAATTTGTCCCTATGTATAATAATTTATTTATTAACTTAAATTTAATTTATCAGGAGGAATAATTCCATCATTCGACGATAGAATTATTGGTGGTGTTGAAACAACAATTGAAGAGCATCCGTACCAGATTTCCTTACGTTACAACGGACGTCACAACTGCGGCGGCTCCATCCTCAACAAGGACACCATTTTGACTGCCGCGCACTGCGTCAATGGGTAAGTGTATTGCCACTGAGAAAGAAGCAAACCAACATCGGAGAAAGTTACTAATTTCAACATTATTACAGATTCAATTATGACCTCATCACCATAAGAGTTGGTTGCACCGTTCACAGCGCAGGACAAGAATTCGAAGTCTCCAAAATTATCGAACATCCGGATTACTTTGACGGAGCACTATACAACAACGACATGGCCATCATGAAGGTACTTAGTAATTTTACAAATAGTTTATAAGAGTTGTATAAATTTGTAAATATTTCCAGCTTGCCAAACCTCTGACATTCAGCAACAAAGTGCAGCCCATTGAGCTGCAGGCTGCAGGTAGCCCAGTGCCCGCAGGAACCACTGCGCAGATTACCGGCTGGGGCACCACCGTAGCCGGTGAGCAGATCACACCCAACGAGCTGCGTGTAGTGGACGTGGCCGTCATCACCAACAAGAGCTGTCAGCGCAGCTATGAAGGAGAGATGCTGATCACGGACACCATGCTGTGCGCACAGACACCTCGTCACGACTCCTGCCAGGGTGATTCCGGCGGTCCACTCGCCGCTAACGGGAAACTCATTGGCGTTGTGTCCTGGGGCTTTGGATGCGCTGATGCCGATTTCCCTGGAGTCTACGCTGATGTTTCCGCTCTGCATGAATTTGCGACAAAATATATGTAAAATATAATAACATATTGGTTTATTTAATATTGTTAATTTATTAAAGTGTAATGAATAAAATATGTAAAAATAAATTGTGCACTATGACTAGTACTTTTTTTAAAGTATTTAGGTACCTTTATTTTTTATTGTATTTAAATTTGAGAACTACTAAAAATCTTAAAGTGATGTGTAATTGAGAATTTAACAAAAACTATTGTTGATTTCTTTAGGCGTAATACTTTGTATTTCAAAATAAATACAATTTAAATTCTAATAGAAACCTACTTTTAAATACATTTTTGTTTAACATTTGATTTAGAAAATTTGGGAACGGCCTGTGCGTTTTGAAAAACACATACCAAATAAGTAAATAAGAACATTATTTATGTTGTTTTTATTTTGCATTTTTTCTTTTCCATAACTTGTCTGTATTTATAAATCTTCGAGTACGTATATTAAGGGCTAAATCTCCACAGCCGGCAAGCAAGTTTCCCCACATTAAAAGTAACTATATGGCTCCGCCTCCACTAACATCTTTAGAGAACGTGATTCGACAACTTGTAACCACACTTCACGCGCATACATATATCACTTACTGAGATCTGCTACGCGAGAGTGTCACAGCCAGTAATGGGAAAAAAATGTCATATTATTTATAATAATATATAGTTACTTTTAAGTTGCGTAAATTTATTGCTTTCTTAGTAACTCGGTGCTCGTATTTTTTAATTTTTATAAATCTACCCGAGCTCAATTCTTAATTGTTTTAATTTTATGGCACTCTAGAATTTCTTTTCTCGTAACAAAATAAACCTGGTTTGCCTGGAGTGTCTCTTCTACATGCCTTGATTAGTAATATACACTGCAATAATTTGTTTCTATTTACAATAATATCCGACAAAAAGAATAACACTTCTCTTGAGATAACAGGTCAGTACTTCATATTTTTATATTAGCATAATAATTTAGATATAACATTATATAGATAAAGGTAGATACTCATTTTTTGGGTTTTCCAAAGAGAAACGTCTTCATTCAATTAAAAAAATTAATTTATTCTTCGAGAAATAATGATATTTGATTAATAACAACAAAATTTAAAATATGTATAAAGCAACATTCTTCACTTATTGAATTCATGTCACAATCTTTAATAATGGATATACTAAGATTTAAGTTCAAAATATTTACAAATAGAAGCAATTTTGTAATATTAAGGTTAATTACCTTGTTCTAATTAGATACTAACACTGACACAGATATTTTATTTCATTTACACATTCTTATCAAAATTTACATGTTTGTATCTAATATTTGTATTTTATTCCTACGTACTCAACAATGGAAATTTACTTCCGTTTTGTTATATCTTAAATTTATTCTAAAACGTTATAGTAAAATTATCTACTAATTTTATATGCATAAGTACGAATTATACTATATACTAATATATTAATATTTCAAATAAAAATTATCTGCTAATTTACATTTTTTTGGATACTTGAAATTTTTCCATAGGTAATTAAAAAGTAACATGTGTTTTATCGTACTTTGAAAGTCCCTATGTAGTGTATTAAAAAATATAGTATACGATAAAGAAGATAAGATTTGTGTCTCAAAGTATATAAGGTGATTTTAATTGTCAAGACTTCAATTTGCAACCATGTTTCGTCTAGCGATTAGCTTTGCATTGATCTCCCTTGCTTTCGGTAAGTTTTGCTATTTTTTCTTTTGTATTTCTCACTACATTAAATAGCATAAATCCATTCATATATTAATTGAAATAATCGAATATTTTTACTGTGAATTTCACCTTTGTCAAACATTTCATAATTATTTTCATACAAGTTCGTCTATATATTCCACACAAAATAATTAATTGCTATTCTTATCCATTTATTTATTTGTAAACCATTCGTACAATTGAGCATAAAAATATTCTTCAGAATGATTTGGCAAAAGAGAATTAAAATATGAGCTATTTAATTATTTATTAGTGTTTCTTTCTAACAATTGTATTTATGTATCCTTGCAGGAGGACTTGTCCTTCCTACTCCGCCGCAATGGGACGGCAGGATCATTGGAGGAGAAGAAACAACAATAGGGGAATATCCATACCAAGTGTCTGTTACATACATCTTCAGACACTCGTGCGGTGGTTCCATCATCAACGAGAACACTGTGCTGACTGCTGCTCACTGCACTGAAGGGTAACATTTATTTCTGAAAATAAACAGTTCCTCACAGTTTTTATATTTAATTTAAAATGTTCAATTAAAACGGTAACAGTTTATATATATTTAACAGTCGCTTCAACATTTTAAAACAACCAATCAATTCGAATTTATCACCTCCTTTTTTATCGATAAATTATTGTTTTGCACAAAATTTGTTTATTTAGCAAAATGCATGAGAACAAACTGCATGGTAAATAAATCTCAAGTTAGTAGGACAAAGAGATTTACCTAAATGTTAGTTTGCTCGAGTAAAACAATTGATTAGGTACTTGGAAATAAAAGTATGTTATGCATCAAGGGAGGGAAACAAGCGATTATTCCCGCGTGTGAAGTTGGCAAACCGAGACGTAAGCGAGGGCTCGAGCTGAAGTCGAGGTTTGCCAACTTCACACAAGGGATAATCGCGTCCTCCCGTGAAGCATATAATACTTTTCGTAACAAGTGCACAATAATTACCGTCTTATCGGGACAAATGTCAAATATGGGTTGCGTAACTAGTTACCTAGGAAACGCCGCAAATAACTAATAATCGTAGTCTCTAGGGAGAGAAATATGGTACCTAGAGAGACAAACATCCTACCTAGGGAGAGAAACATAATATTTCTCTCCCTAAGGGAGAAAAGCAGTGTTTCTCTTTCTAAAATTAGGGAATAAGAACGTATTTCTTGTGCATGTGTTACGAAAAATTTATTATTTTTCTAGTCGTACTGCATTCACTCTGGGAGTCAAGGCAGGAACCACATACAAAGACAACAAGAAGGACCCTGGCACGACATATAATGTCGCTAAAATTATCCAGCATCCTGATTTTACCATGCAGACAGTTGACTGTGACATTTCTATCTTAAAGGTATTCAAGTACCTACTTTTAATAATTTTTTAATCTTGATTTCTTATACAGTATTATTTGTTTTAGATGGTGAAATCAATTATCTTCACTGACACAGTTCAACCCATTCCACTTTTACCTCCTGGAATTGATGTTCCTGCCAACCAAGCTGTTATTGTCACCGGTTGGGGCTCTATTACGGTATGAAAAATTACATATTTTTGTTATTTTTATAATTTTTTGCACGATCAAGTGTTTTCAAATATTTACCAACAAGTTCATTTATGTTTACAAATTACTGATTAACTCGATTGGAACACCGTAATAAATAACTATTAAACATATCTCCGAGGTACCGTTGCAACTATCAAAAAATACTTTAAATGAGAATTCTAAACTGACAACTACGAGTACAGTTTTTTAAATGTCAAAATATTTTTCATTATTTTTAAATTTAAATATGTCAAAGCATTTCAATCAGTAAGTATTCTACCGGAGTCTGATTAATTGAAGATCTCGAATTCATCTCATGAAGTACTTATTGCCCTTAATATTTTAATCACTGTTATTCAAGATTTCAAATTATGGATTTTCTTGAAATTAAAATTATCTTCGAAAATTTTATTTTCATATCACATGCATTGAAACAGCGAGTTTTGATCTCTGTTTTGCCAGTCGAAATAAGACAATTTCAGACCAATGCGACTGTGTCAGTCCGGCACATTCATTTATTTATTATTTATGTCTTTATTTCAAGTCTGTCAGAATCGCATTTGTAATAAACAAAAGCGAATAAAATCATAATCGTCTGACAGCTGTCGTCAAATCGTTGTCAAAGATTTTAATAAATTACAAATAAAATGAGTACCCCAAAACATCTTACCGAAAAAGCCCTAGCAGCTTCCCTTGATTTATTGCCCACAAAATCTAAGGAAAAATATTTATCTTGTTACGATAAATTTGTGAAATGGAAAGAAGCAGAAGAAGCTACATCGTGGTCAGAGGATGTGTTGTTGAGTTATGTGATATGAAAAATATAGTGTGTGGCACGGGATGAAACAAAGAAGATTTAAGACCAGGGCGATGACAGCCCTCGCTTCGCTCAGGCAGTCAACTTTCGCCCTGGTCAGAAATCGTCTTGTTTCACCCCTTGCCACACAATATACTATTTCACCTTATTCAAATTACCCTTTTTGATCTCCCCCCACTAATATCTTCGAAGCCGAGTTGTTCAATGACAGAGAGTTATATACAATAATGAGTAAAAGACGTGATGATATATGTATTTATTTAATTTTAATTGTTTACAGGAAGGAACAGGCAGCGTAGATATTCTTCGCAAAGTGGTCTTAACCACCATCACCGCTGCCCAATGCACAGATAGCTATGGTGATAGAATTACTAAAAATATGTTGTGCGCTCGAGGTCCCGGAAAAGATGCTTGCCAGGTAAGAAAATCCACATTGAAAAATATATTTCTGAGAAATGTATTTTGATCATTATATAAAAATTTTATGATGGTTTTTTTTCTACAGGGTGACTCTGGTGGTCCAGTAGCATACAACGGAAATTTAGTGGGCATCGTTTCCTGGGGCATCGGCTGTGCCAGGCCAGAATACCCAGGCGTTTTCACAAGAGTTGCTGCTATGAGACCCTGGATTGACGCTAACATTAATGCTTAAATTATTTTTAAACTTTTGTTTAATAAAATAACTATTTCACTATTTTATAACTGTCTATTATTATTGTATCCTCATCGTTCAATCTAAAAGTATACGTACTCTTAACTTAATATTAAGATCATGACATTTTACATCGTAAACATGTAGAATAAAGAAATATTCAGAAAGATAAGATGATATTCATGAAGATAATCTTAAAATCTAACTATGAATTGAGAAGTTCATAAAAATAATTTAAAAAATAAACCTATATTCATTAGCTAACCTAAACATTTAAAAATAAAAAATATTAAGGATCATTTCCACGAATCTTGGTTAAATATTTACTCTACGCTTTATAATAATTGAGCAGTTCAATTCGATTTAACTGACATTCGTCATTTCACCAACTTGTTTACTTTGGATATTATAATAAAAAACTAAACTGATAGTCAGTGCCGTCTTTACCGGGGGTTCAAGGGGGTGCGGGTGACCCGGGCGCAGAGTCCTAAGGGGCGCACACAAGCCGAGCGTTAGAAATTTCGATATTTCATTAAACCCTAAGTCATTCGATAACAACGTCATTGCACCGTTTCGTACACTTTGTGCATGTTATAGCTATTATTCCTTTTGATAACAAATTAATATCTGGAATTAGAAAAACTATTGGTAATTGCAATTTTAAAATTATAACTACTAACTTCACTAATATTAATTCGCTTTATATACAAACTAAGGACAAAATGTAAAAATCTAAATATAAAAATGTTGTATACAAAATTCCATGTAAGTCTTGTGGAAAATGTTACATTAAAGAGACTTCTCAACCGTTAGAAAAAAGAATATATCAATATAATTATTATTGCAAGCTTCTTGATCCAAATCATAGTGCTTTAACTCGTCACCATCAGGAGACTGGACACATTTTTAATTTTTCTGAAACAAAAATTATTGATGTTATGGTAAATAAAAAGCATAGACTTATTTTAGAAACGTTACATATAAAATTACACTATGATACTTCGATTAATTATCAAACTGATGCGTATAATAATTTAAAATATGCTCAAATTTTTGTAGGGAATTTAACAATTTAAATTTTATATATTTTATTTTAATTATTTATTATTTTTTGTTTTTTCTATTTTTATTTTTCATATGTACCTTTTTTCTTTTTTGTTATTATTGACGTTTTAAAAATATTGTTTTATATTTTTACGTTTTTTAAAGGTTTGGCATTTTGATTAATTTGCTAGTTTTATATTATAATTATTAACTAACAAAGAATTTAACCCCTAAGCTTTAATAAATGAATCAAATTAGATACGTATTTCGAGAACTAAGTTCTCATCCTCAGTAAAAATGGGAAAAAATCAAGATTACACGACTTGTGAACCAAGTCAGTGGTCAATTTGCCCAAAAGGGACATACTTATTTATACTAAAGACGAAGCAATGAACCGTGTCCAAGAAATTAATAAACATAACGCTTAAGTCAACTAAACCTAATTACCTAAGAAATCGAACAATTTACTGTTAGGTATGGGACCCAGGTCAGAATTAATCAGCCGATGTTTATTTTTAAATATGTTTATACTCTCAAACGCGTCTAACTGTTTAATACTATTTACCGTCTTTAGTAATTTTAAATTATCGGAGTTAATATTATGATTATTATGAAATATGTGTTCTGCTACACTCGATTTTTCCGGATTGCCGTATTTAACGTAGTTTATATGTTCTTTAAATCTTGTTATTACTTGCCTTTTAGTTTGCCCGATGTAAACTTTATCACAATCATTACACGAAATTTGGTAAATTCCCGAATTTTGAAGGAGTTCAATTTTATCTTTAGGATTACCTAATAATGTTTTAAGAGTAATATTATATTTGTAAGTGATTTTTATATCGAAATGATTAAAAACTTTATTTAAACTTCGAGAGACTGAGTCATAGAGTAAAGAAATAAATTTATTTTTATTTGAACTTGGTGTGCTATTTTTTTAAATTTCTTTTTTATATTTGAATTTAGAGACAAGTTTATCAATTAATTTATCCGAAAAACCGTTGTAAATGGCAATTTGTTTAATATATTTTAATTCTTTGTTAAATCTTGTTTTATTTAAAGGAAAGTTTATTAATCGATTAACTAGAAAATTAAGTGCTGCTGTTTTATGTTGCTAGTAATGGTTAGAGTCTGAAGTAATGAATCTATTGGTGTTAGTGCCTTTTCTGTAAACATCAAATTCTAATTTATCTTTGTTTCTAATAATTAAAACGTCTAAAAATGGTAACCTATTATTATCCTCTTTTTCTATTGTGAACTTAATTGTAGGGAAAACCCTATTCAATTTAGTTAAAAAGTTATCTAGGCTACACTTTTTAGTATTGACTATCGCGAAAATGTCATCTACACACCAAACCCAAAGTCTAGGAAAGTCTACGTTATTTTGTTTAAAATTAATTTCAAAATAGCTCATGAACAAGTTTATAAAAGACATAATACACATTCTTATCAAAATGTACTTGTTTGTATATGGAAACTTATTCCGTTTTGTTATATCTTAAATTTATTGTAAAACGTTATAGTAAAACTATCTACTAATTTTATATGTATAAGTACGAATTATACTATATACTAATATATTAATATTTCAAATAAAATTATTTGCTACTTTACATTTTTTTGTATACTTGTAAAATTTTTCCATAGGTAATTAAAAAGTAACATGTGTTTTATCGTACTTTGAAAGTCCCTATGTTGTGTATTAAAAAATATAGTATACGATAAAGAAGATAAGATTTGTGTCTCAAAGTATATAAGGTATGATTATAATTGTCAAGACTTCAATTTGCAACCATGTTTCGTCTAGCGATTAGCTTTGCATTGATCTCCATTGCTTTCGGTAAGTTTTTCTATTTTTCTTTTTATTTCTCACTACATTAAATAGCATGAATCTAACATATTTTAATTGAAATAATCGAATATTTTTATTTAGAATTTCACTCTTGTCAAACATTTCATAACTCTTAACATACAAGTTCGTCTATTTCTTCCATGCAAAATAATTCTTATCCATTCATGTATTTGTCCATCCATACAATTCAACGCAAAAATATTCTTCAGAATGAATTGGAAAAAGAAAATTAAAAAATATGCTACTTAATTATTTATTTACATTTCTTTCTAATATTTGTATTTATGTATCCTTGCAGGAGGACTTGTCCTTCCTTCTCCGTCTCAATGGGACGGCAGGATCATTGGAGGAGAAGAAACAACAATTGGGGAATATCCATACCAAGTGTCCGTTACGTACATCTTTAGACATTCGTGCGGTGGTTCCATCATCAACGAGAACACTGTGCTGACTGCTGCTCACTGCACTGAAGGGTAACTTTTATTTATATACAATTAAAACGATAACAATTTATAAACAAGTAACAGTTGCTTCATCATTTGAGATTCAAAATTATTTAAAATACAAGAGCAAACTGCATTGTAACGCCTGAAAGTAATATACAAGAGATTTTGGTAGTTTTACCTAATGTCAATTTTCTCGAGTAATTTTTCTACAAGCAAAATAAATTGGTGCTTGAAAACAAAAGTTTTACTTGAGAAAATCTGAAACCTCGTTTTATCACACTTTTTTCACGATAGTAGAAAAAATATTTTCTCCCATTGGCAACCAATTGTAACCGTGAAATAAAATAGTTGCTAACAAACGAATTCGTATCAATTTTATTTATTTTATGGCATATAACATATAATATTACGGTCAAAAGTCTACTTCCATTGAATGTATATATTTTATCCACTTAGGAATAAATTAATTTGTCGTTTATAACACCGGGACATTAACCTTTGAAATTTCATTAGCAAAATTAGTACAATTGGTTAAAACTCGATCTTAAAAAAAATAGTGTTTGCAACTCGTGTTAAAAGTAGCTTGTATTACATTCATGGATTTGTAACACTCGTCTATGGCTCGTGCTGTAAATTTCTCACTCGTGGAATAAAGTGACATTTCTAACACTAGTTACGTAAATTACTATGTTGAACTAATATCATATAAACATATCAGATTTCTCTCTAGTAAGAGGAGTTTATCAGTATGAGATTAGTTGAATTAAAAGTGTTTTACGTTATGATTGATTGAAAACAGGTCAAGGGATATTACCATAATTATTAATAAATTTGTTTTCATTATATTATTTCTATTGGAAAATAATATTAATTGCTAGAATAATTTTCATTTTTCCAGCCGTCGTCCATTCACTCTCAGAGTTAAAGCAGGAACCACGTACAAAGACGACAAGAAGGACCCCGGCACGTCATACGATGTCGATAAAATCATCCAGCATCCTGATTTTACCATGCAGACAGTTGATTGTGACATTTCTATCTTGAAGGTATCAAACTATCTGTATTATTTATGTTTTTAATCTCGATCTCTTATGCAGACTTAATGGAATTCTATTAATTGTTTTAGACGAAGATACCAATTATCTTCACCGACACAGTTCAACCCATTCCACTTTTACCTCCTGGAATTGATGTTCCTGCCAACCAAGCTGTTATTGTCACCGGTTGGGGCTCTATTACGGTAAGAAATAAGAAATCTTTTTGTATAAGTACCTGTTATTTTTATAATATTTTGCACAACTGTGTGTTTTTAAACATTTAACGATAAGTTTCTAAAGTTCAAGGCACTAGGTTTTGTTTACAAATTACTGAATGATAAGTAATATAAATATTAAACAAATCAAAACGTACTTTAAGGCCCGGTTTTATCAAGGACGGAATAAATTTGCTTCCATAGTAAGTGTATTTAAAATTAAATTAACAAATTCGCTTAAAATATATTTATATCATGGCAAATACAACATTACTGTTAAAAGTTCGACAGTCATTTGAATGAATATATTTGATTTACTTTAGAAATAAATTATTTTGTCGTTTATAAAACCGGCTATAAATGATAATCCTGCGCTGACAACTATTTTTTTAAAATATCAAAATAATTTTCGAATACTTCTAAAGTTTAATTTTAGAGATGGGCGAATATCATCCACGAATAGTCGAATGCCGCGAATATTGACATTATTCGATATTCGAGATTTTCGAATATTAACGTCAGTATAGCGAACATTCGAATACCTCGAATATCGCGTCATATGTTGACCTCAATTTTTGACTATGTTTTTCTTTATCAATTGTACATAAACTTAAAGCTATTACAATACTTTTAAGTTATTAATAACAAAGATATTTTGTTTCAAAACCATGAAGACGTACCATATTTCAAATTTGTTTTTCGTCAACATTTAAAGTTTTCGTCTTTTTCTTCTTTGTTTGTACTTTTTGTTTTAATTTTATTTTATCTTAACATTTCATTGAAATAATGAAAAGGACATAATTAAATAATTATTAATAATAAATTAATTAACTTTTAGGAGTATTCGAATATTCGAGCACCTCGAATATTCGAGATCTGATTAATATTCGTATTCGATATTCGAATTCGAGAAATTTGATATTCGCCCATCTCTATTTAATTTCGTTACTGGGTCGATCGTTCAAAAAAGCGTTATAAGCATTACAGTCAGTAAATATTCTACCGATATCTAATATACTGGTGATCTCAATTTTATCTCGATCTCCGAAATCATTCTCAACCGGTATTTACTGCTTTTAATATTTAAATAATTATTATTCATGATTCCAAATTATGGGTGTTCTTCAAATTAAAATTACAAAATATATTTGAAAATGTGATTTTCACCTTAATCACCTTGTGGTTCTCCCGTCACTAATAACTTCGAAGCGGAGATCTGCTATGGCAGAATGCTACATCCAATAATTAGTAAAATGCGTGATGATATAGTATTTATTTTATTTTAATTGTTTACAGGAAGGAACAGGCAGCGTAGATATTCTTCGCAAAGTGGTCTTAAACACCATCACCGCTGCCCAATGCACAGATAGCTATGGTGATAGAATTACTAAAAATATGTTGTGCGCTCGAGGTCCCGGAAAAGATGCTTGCCAGGTAAGAAAATCCACATTGACCATTATATAATAATTGTATGATGGTTTTTTGTTCTGCAGGGTGACTCTGGTGGTCCAGTAGCATACAACGGAAATTTAGTGGGCATCGTTTCCTGGGGTATCGGCTGTGCCAGGCCAGAATACCCAGGTGTTTTCACAAGAGTTGCTGCTATGAGACCCTGGATTGACGCTAACATTAATGCTTAAATTATTTTTAAACTTCTGTTAAATAAAATAACTATTTCACTATTTTATAACTGTTTATTATTATTGTATCCTCATCGTTCAATCTAAAAGTATACGTAGTCTTAACTTAATATTAATATCATCACATTTTACATCGTAAACATGTAGAATAAAGAAGTATCCATAAAGATAAGATGATATTCATGAAGAATTGACAGATTCATAAAAATAATACAAAAAATAAACCTAAATTCATTAGCTAACCTAAACATTTAAAAATAAAAATATTAAGGATTATTTCCACGAATCTTGGTTAAATATTTACTCTACGCTTTATAATAATTGAGCAGTTCAATTCGATTTAACTGACATTCGTCATTTCACCAACTTGTTTACTTGGATATAATAATAAAAAACTAAACTGATAGTAATCAAGGTAAGCTATAACCACAAATTACCAATTTCATAAGCTTAAAATATTTCATAAACAATTAAATTTTCGAAGTTATATTGTATTAGATATAAATAACGGTACCCATGTAATGAAACAAAGGTATATCTGGAGAGTTGGTAGAAAAAACACTAATCAATTCTCCAACTATTATAATCTGTAGATATATATCGTCCTACATCTCTTGAAAACTTAAGTATTTATTTGAATTACCTATCTCCAAGTTATGCAAGTACCAGGTGTCTAATTGTATTTTTAATACGCACTCATCTTTAAACAATAATCTATTAATATTATTTTTTTAAGTAAATACTTATATACTTATTATATCAATTTTAAAATCGAATTCAAATTAACTTAATTTTTCTCAAGACTTAATAACAATCTTTTATTAATATTGAAATTATAAATTTGTTATAAATAAATAAATAAATATATCATCACGACTTTTACCTATTACTGGGTGTAGCACTCTGTCGAAACTGATCTCGGTAAGTGATATATCAATGTAAAATATGTCAAATCACGGCTCCCAAAGATATTAGTGGAGGGGGAGCCACAGGGGTAGATTTAAATTGGTGAAAATTGTTTGTCGGCTGTGGGGATCGAACCAGAGTTCTCAAGATCAACAGGCCGACTCGATACCACTGAATATAAAATATAAAACTTAACTATTTAAATAACTGTATAATGGAGAAATTAGTTTCGGCAGACACCTATTAGATTTTTTAATCTTTTATTATCTATGCAATTTTTTAAAATTTGTAATTGGTTGCAGTCTAATTTGTTAAAATTAAAAACTTAAGTAATAAATAAATTAATAATGCTCCACAGTATGATCATAAATGTCACATTAAATAAATGAACTTTAATGCACTTAAGAAAAAATCTAAATTTTGTTTACCTCATTAATTAATTGACCTTTAAAATATAACATTATCGAAGGCCATCGAAACAAAAAAGTGTAAATATTCCATTTTTAGATAAACTCATCAGTCATCACCTAGTTTCCAAAAAGATAATAAATATTATTCTCGATTATAATGTAGAAACATATATAAACACATATTTTATCTAATTATAATCATGCTCAAGTTATTGATTTGTATTGTTTTGATTGCCTCCGTTTTTGGTAAGGAATTAAATGCCAAATCCTCAAAAAAGTTTTTAACTAATCCTGAATTAGGCAAATTTAGCTAAACTATATTCTCAAAAAAGTTTAAATAAATTGTAATATAATCTTGTTACCATTTAGTTTTCGGAAATTAAATTGATATAACTTTTTCAAATCGGAGTTGAATAAGAATAGCTAATCCAATATTTAGGATTAGTTAAAACATTTTTGAGAATCAGACTGTAAATGCTTATAAAATTACATCAAATTTTAAATTCTGATTATAGTATAACAATTTTACAATTACACTAATTTTTTTACTACTTTAATGCTTCAAATTGTAGTATTAAAACATTTTTCTTTAAAATAAATCAAGAAACTTGACAATATGGTAAATCTTTTACGAGATACACATTAAGATGGATATAGATATTATTTTATTTATTCCGCTGATAGTTATTGGAAGATGGAAAAAATGACTCTTACTGTTTAATTCCCCTAATCCTAATTAATGAAAGAAGAAATGAAATGAAAATTGTTCTCAAGCATGGTTATGTCTCTTTAAGATTCAAGTGAACCGTAATGAAACTAACTGAAGTTTTATCAGAGATAGAAAAACTGGCCTTAAATATGATAATAAGATCGTATAAAGACGAAAGAATCCAGCGTCTCAAAAATATTTCACAGTGCTTAAAAAGCATTAAACAAACGACGCACATCCATAAAAAACATTGAAAGAAAAAACAATATATCAAAATCGAAGCTATAAAATTCTCCAGCGTATAAACTATAAATTCACCTTTCGCATTACACACGAAGAACGAAACCTTATGATCGCATTAAACACGACCCTTGTACAGCACACACGCAGCCAGACACGCGGTATAAATCTCACGCGACGCGTTTCGTATGCAAACCTTCAGCGCTTCGTGTGCGTCCGACCCGGCGCCGGATCCCATTCGGAATTTTAATATGTCGCCGATTTCACAAACTCTTAAAACAAGTGGCAGCTGTTAGTGATGCCTGGAGATGAATTTTATTTCAATATTTGATAGTTTTCAACGGCGCAGCCGAGCGTGTTATATCGACTGGATATGGCTGGGTGCTAGTGCGAGTGCGAGTGTGAGACCCTTCGACTTTGTCTGAACTCCATGCCTTGTTTCTGTCCCTGTCCCTGTCCCTGTCCGATCTATATATGCAAAGCTGTAACTTTGCCGCGCGCACAACTTTTACACACACTCAAAACGATAAGAAAGAATGGGATAGAATCAACTCTAACTACGGGTTTTGTTGTTTTTATTCACAACTTTTTAAACTTGCAAACAACTTACTTCTTATGATTCATTTTACAATATGTCATAAGAAGACTTTAGATCAAGTAAGTACAGCGGTTATTGTAAATACTATAATGTTCATTAAATTCCATGGTTTTCTAGGGTTGTGCATTTGACCAGTCAAATATTTTTCGGTCAATTGACCGACTATTTGACCGGTCAATTGACCAAGAAACATTTAATAAATATCTGATGTGGACACCACATGACTTCCTTGTACAGGTATTAAACTATAGATATTTTTTTAATTGCACATATTTGACATTAAATCTTTTATTTTTTGTTCTAATCCATAGCAAACTTAATTTTTTTAAAAATCAAAAAATATATAATATTTAACTTTAGATATCTCGTTTATGCAAAAAGCTAATTTAAAAATTCTTAATGTGCTAGACGCAGAATTTAATTCTCTAAAACTTTTATTTGCAGCATTCATTTCTAAAATTAAAATAATACCATTTTTTTCAAGGAAATCTGTTAGCAGCTTCATGTAATGTGCCACTTCCGGTTAGTCTATTTTAACCAAAATCTATTATGTTATTTCCATTGATATAGTAGTCTTATATACCAAATTTGGAAAGTTTTGGATTATATTATGATATAGTTTTTCAATATATTATAGGCTCCAAGTATGGTACTTTACTTTCCGGAAGTTATATAATGACCAAAAAAGGAGGTGCACAACTAGATGTTATAACAGTCATAATTATAAAATTTTAACTTTCTACGGCTTACCGTTTTTGAGTTATGCGAGATACATTACGTACGTACAGACGGCACGACGAAATTAGTCAAAATGGATTCAGGGATGGCCAAAATGCGTATTTCCGCTGAAATCTGAGAACCGAAAATTTTCGCGATTACAATATTTCCTTTACTTCGTGCAACTTCTCTTAATTTTTTTTATTCTTTCCTTCGTCTTAACATTTTCTCCCTCTTTATATTCATCTTTCTCTCTAAGAATTTTTATTCTCTTTTTGTTGTTAAAATTTTCTAGCTTTTTATTCATCTGCTTGTCGTTTTTCAGAAATGTATTTCTTCATTCTACCCTTCTTTTGCCTGTTTGATTGTTTCTTTCCCATCCTTTAATTATTCAATGAATACAACGAAAGGTGCACAACTAAATGTTGCTAATGCAATGACATTGACATTTAATTTTTTATTTTTTTCTTATTTTTTGTTCTAATCCATAGCAAACTTAATTTTTTTTTTAAATAAATATATAATTTTTAAATTTAGATATCTCGCGTATACAAAAGGCTAATTTAATAATTCTTAATGTGCTAGACGCAGAATTTAATTCTCTAAAACTTTTATTTGCATCATTTATTTATAAAATTTAAATAATATCATTTTTTTCAAGGAAAACTGTTAGCAGCTTCATGTAATGTGCCACTTCCGGTTGGTCTATTTTAACCAAAATCTATTATGTTATTTCCATTGATATAGTAGTCTTATATACCAAATTTGGAAAGTTTTAAATTATATTTGAATATAGTTTTTCATGAAAATCTATTATAGGCTTCAAGTAAAGTACCACTTCCGGTAGTTGTATAATGACCAAAAAGGGAGGTGCACAACTAGATGTTATAACAGTCCTAAATATAAAGTTTCAATTTTCTACGGTTTACCGTTTTTGAGTTATGCGAGATACGTACGTACGTACGTACGTACATACGTACGTACAGACGGCATGACGAAATTAGTCAAAATGGATTCAGGGAGGGCCAAAACACCTATTTCCGTTGAAATCTGAGAACCGAAAATTTTCGCGATTACAATACTTCCTTTACTTCGTACAAGGAAGTAATAATCACAATTAAAATTGTAATTTATTTATATAGTACTGTTTACTACATCCAATATTACTGAAAATGAAAAAACCAACAACAATTAATAAACAAAACCACATCAAATACAAAATAAAGGGGAAAATAAAGTAAAAGACGTAATGAAATGAAATAATATGTATTTATTTTATTTGTAAAGTAGAGTAAGCAAATTCTCCAGAACACAGAATACCAAACTAGATATATTCATGTAATAATAGTAAGTAGCTATTTCTATTGAACAACAGATGTCATTTAGATTATTTGACCGTTTTATTTGGCTGTCAAATATTTTTAGTCAATTGACCAGTCAATTGACCGGTCAATTGACCACGGCACAACCCTAGTTTCAACATACATGTTTTTTTTTTATATTGAGTGTACGACTAAACACATCACTGATGTAAAATGTATATTTCTCAAAAATGTCGTAGCTGCAACAAATTTAAATTTCAATAACTTATTTCTAATATTTATCCTTTTCCTAAATAAAGTATGTCATCTTGCAAAGATATCTGTAGAACTGAGAGATTGTGATATTAAAAGAAATAAAAATAAAGTTCCCATAATGGACGATACTTATGCAGACAACACTTGTTGAAAACTAAATCAGTGGTATCGAGTTGGCCTGTGGATCTTGAGAACCCTGATTCGATCCCCACAGCCGACAAACAATCTTCATTACCCTTGTGGTTCCCCCTCTACTAACATCTTCGGGGGCCGTGATTTGACGGCTAATAACCACACTTCACGTGAAGAAATATATCACTTACCGAGATCTGCTACCTGTGTTTCTCAATCAATATTAAAATGAAACCAGTACAGGTAGGTAGAGACCGCGGAACCTTTTTTCGAAAGGGGTTGCGAAATTTTTTTGACCGGAGTAAAAATAGAACACAGATAAATTTAGGTAATTAAAATGAATAATTAGGTGAGATACATTATATTAATAATATAATTTGTTTATGTCAATTAATGTAACAGTTTTATAAAGTTTTTACATCTGTATAAATTGAAAAAGACAATTTTACTCTATTGTTTCGAAAACTGTCATTCGCTCTGCGGTTTTATTGATTAATATTTTCATCATCTTATTTAAATCAATGTCCAATTTTTTAATTTTGTGTATATGAAGAAAAACTAAATGAAACAGTCGTTTTTGTAACATTGAAGTACGGTTCCAAGTCAAAATTCGACGAACCCCGCTGAATGACCTTTCGGCTGACGATTCTGAAGCTGGAATTGTCAACAGTAATAATATAAGTAGAGTTTCTACTTCCTTGAAGTCTCGGTTTGGATTTTGAATTCGTACTCGTACTTTAGTTAGGTATTTTATTTTATTTTTTGTGTCCTGAACAGGGGTTGCAGCGCAACCCCCAAAAATTATCAGGGGTTGCTACTGCAACCCCTGCAACCCCACTTCCGCGGCCACTGCAGGTATGTACATTTTATGATTGTTATTATAAAAATAAGATATTAAACATATGCATTCAACGAGCATATTTGCAGCCCTATCTCGAAGTAATCAGAGTCACACAAGCATCGCATATAAAGTATCAAATACCACACACTTCAAATTTACAGCCACGTATTTCTATTTATGTTATTCTCGGGAGATAAATAGATAGATGGCAGCAGTGGCGGCAGCACGCAGAGCAAACACGGCCCTTTCACGCGTCGCGATAGCGGCGGCGGCAACGGCAACGGCGTCGGCAGCGTCTGTATCTCGCCGTGCTGACTGGCTGTAACTGTTGGCAGGAAATCACACGAAAACCAAGATAGCTGCTCTAACAGCATAATAAATGAAGTGTGCTCACGCTTGACAACTCAGTGCGGCGGTGTCGCTTCATCTCTATACGGGACGATAACGTTCGCGTCTAATACGCCAGCCCGCAACAAAAATTTCACTTGTTTACGAATGAAATGTTCGCCAGCGAATATGAGACAAACATTACGGAGATGTTGGTAAAATTCGCGGTTACTCGACTGGAAACAAACAAAAAATTACGAAATGTTTTCACGTGAGAACATATAAGACCAGTTCTTTTTTACATTTCGTATTACAACAATACCACTTTTTTGTAAAATACCTACGCAAATAAATATTTTTTTTTAAATGGCAGTCGTGCTGCTAATTGAGATATTGTCTGGGAGCCCCGCCAACAAACAGAATTAAAAATTTTATTAGAAATTTATTTTGATAAGAAATATTATACAATTTGGAAATAATATGTATTGAGAATGATATTAAAACTGACTAGATTACAAAGAACTGATCGACTATTTCTCAATCAAAAGCATGAAAAATCAAGAGTTTTAATTTATTTTTATTCATCCCTGAATCATATATTTGTTTTGATAAGAAATATATTTTATTTTTAATTAATTGAAAATTGTTTTTTATATATTGTATTTTACCAATTATTGGGGTAGCACACTGCCGTAGCAGATCTCTGACGTCAAGTCACGCCCCCAAAGATATTAGTAAAGGGAGAGTCACAGGGGTAATTTTAATATGGTGAATCGAACTTGGGTTCTTAAATTAACTAGGCCAACTATCCAGTAATTATATTTAACTCTAATTTATAAATTCATATTGTTCTAATTGTTTCATTACTTAAATTTGTTATTTGGTGCAATTAAAATAGGTACAAGTATATTCGATTAAGTGTTTGGATTTGACATTGTACGTAGGGCCCCCAAATTCAAATTGCTTAAGCCCTATGAAGGTATAACGCGCCACTTGTACGACACATTAAATATAACGAAATTGACCAATCAGCATACATATTTTAATAACAATAAGTATCACCATGACAACTTATTATTACTTGTAATTATATTGTAGCTATAGTAATATAACAGAAAATTGTAAATTTCCACGTAGAAGGTTGTACTCGCTGCTCAGTTCTCATATTAGCAGGTCATTACCCACATCTGGGCGTTGACAACTCTGTTATGGTGGTAGATGATATTTTATTAACTGTGCATGCTTTGTAATTACGATTCATTTTTCCAAATGGCTTGTCAGGGGGTTGGTTTGGGAGTGCAGCTATTGCGGAATCTTGTTGACTGATTGCAAGGAATGCTGGTTGATGAAACATGGCTGTACTATACAGAGGTCGTGATACTACACTGCACTTAGTACTGACTGGACCAAGACTGACTTACTACTTGCTACTCTACCACTTCCCATTGCTGGGGGTGGCGTTCTGCAATAGCTGTTGAATTCTATGAACTGAATTTTTTGCATCACGTGAGATTTTCCCAGTGGCTATCAGGTTGGTTGGTTGGAGTGTAGCTGTTTGGGAATCTTGCTCATTGGTTGCAAAGTCACAGACATACAATGTTCATTGTTTGTTTGTGACCTAGTAATTCCGGTTAGTAGTAAATCTTCGTGTTTTGCAGAGACTCTTGACCCTGGACGTGAACTGAGCGACAGCTACTACCCAATTCTGGGTGTAGCATTCTGTTATAGTAGTTGATTTGATATTGACTGTGCTTGCTTTGTAAGTAATTTGGCGTTTTCCAAATGGCTTGTCAGGGGGTTGGTTGGAGTGCAGCTATTGTGGAATCTAGTTGACTGCTTGTAAGGTGATGCCGGTCGATGGACGATCTTCGCACTATGCAGAGACTGAAATGTAAACTGATTGACTGACTGGACCGGGTGGCGGGTGGGCCCCTGCCTGTGTGGAGCAGCACCTTGACGAGGTGGCAGGGCTTAACCAATACTCTGTTTTTTTATTATGATTATTATATTAATACATATTAGTAACAGGGAATTGGAACTAAGAAGCTCCACAATAAAACAAATACTAAATTATATAATTATGATAGAAAAAAATAAATATTGTTATATATTACTCTATACTATACATAAAATTGATTTTTTATAGGATCTTTAAGCTACTCGCAAACAGAGCTAATTTATAAATAACTGTTGATTATATTTTTTTTTAAATTGCTTTGTTAAAAAAGAATACAAATTTACTAAGGAGTAGATAATTATATTTATAAATTTTCTTTTTAATAGTTTTTGAGAAATTAAATTTTGAAATTTAAAACTCATTTTTCATTGTTGCTATATATTGATTGAATATTTTCAAATATATTACAATACTTCCATTATACTGACAATAATATCTTTCAATATATTTCAAAAGGATCAGTGTTCAGATGCCATCGTCAGATTCAATTAGACGTATGATTCGCCTGCAATAGTTTTGTAATAATTTTGTCATAATTTTAAGTTTTTGACAGTTAATTAAAATTGACAACCTTCTCGTGTATATTTAATAATACATTAATGAATCTTAATGCTGAAAGTCAATGTATTAAAAGGAGATAAAACCTTTTTTACCAGCATTTTCACCTTTTGTTAGTCACTCAATCATTGTTCACCCTTCATCGCATCCCCACTTATGTAAGTTACTGTTTTGTATTAATTTATTTACCATAACTTTTTAATATATTTGTAGCTGAAGATGGCTTCAAACCAAACCGAAATATAACTATTAAAACTTTACTCGTTTTGTCTTCTTTTCATACATTAGCTTTTATACATTAAGATTCATCAATATTGATATTTAAGTCAAAATTTCTAAGAATAAAATTTAATAATATATTTCAATATATATATATATGAATATGTTTCGTATTATAATATGCATTTGATCATTTAATGTTACATATCAAATTTTAACCATAAATATGAATAATACGTTCGTTTATTACGCATTAAAATGCTCCCTATATCAAAAATCCTGTTCAGTATAAATGCACTGGCACAAACCATTATCAAGATCCTTAAGCCATAATGCAAATCAGCGTCGCTATCTCATTATTAAAGTGTTCATTTTAAAGTCTTATATAATACAGATATCCCCCTGTTTGCTTCACCTCTCACCGCACCCCACCACCATCGTGTCTCGATTCTTGAACGAGGAGAAGACGGCACCCATTTACCCGGTGCACTGTTAAAAATGGCTTGTTCCTGCTCAGTTAAGAGAAGCGGCACCGCGATACGAACTTCTCGTTCGATACAAAATGAAGTTCATTTTTTATTGGTTCGCCATAAAACCAGTGCGCGGGGAATGTTTTCGGCGTGGAGGGGCAGAGGGCGCCAGTGATTCCGCGGCCGCTCCTATCTGATGTGTTTACGAAGGTGCCTGGTTCGTTTTAAGTACCTGTCATTTTTGTCATTACTTGCTGAGATAACACTGGAAAAATGGAATACGATAAAAACTGTACTTAACTCTCCGGTAACTCTGATAGCTGCTGTGACCTGTCGTTCCGTTTCGCTACGGTTATGAGCCCCAATCCAGACAAGTTGTTTGATTAGCCATTATTCTATTTTCAAACAGCGTTTTTTCACCTTAAATTTTAGTAAGTAATGCCATTCTAAACTGGGTCTCTTTTAATAATAGTTTTTAGCCAATTTTATCTGCGGGCAGGACTGGTAACAAGGAATCAGGGCCGTAAGCTGCAAGGAGCCTAAAAAGTGTTTAATTTTGTCAAAAAAATTAAAATAAAAAAAATAATGTACCTGTTCCTACATTATCAAGGACATGGCAATAACACAATCACATATTTTAAAATATTACGTAATATTAATGGGGTAGGTGGCTCAGTGGTATCGAGTCGGCCTGTGGATCTTAGGAACCCTGGTTCAATTCCCACAGGCGACAAACAATTTTTACTAATTTAAAATCTACCCCTGTAGCTTCCCCTCTACTAACATCTTTGGGGACCGTGATTTGACGGCTGGTAACCGCACTTCACGCGAAGAAATATATCACTTACCGAGATCTGCCATGATCATATGTTTCGCAGCTATATATTTTTTAAGTTGGAACATATTGTAATTAATTTGAAAACATATAGGTATTTATGTGAAAATATTAATGATAAATAATTTTAAAATTTCGATTTAATTGCATAAAAGGAAAGGTTTAAATATACATATATTGATCTATACCTCAGTAAATTTTTATTTTATTTGAACTTGACAATTTTCAGGAATAAAATTATATGTATATATTAATAATCAAAATAATTTTAACTCTGTTATTTTACAATTCTACGCAAATCGGGTTCATTCGTTTATTTTCGGAAGATTGCCGATTGCTGAGAGTTACGTACATTAATTTTATATATATTTTTAAGTGATTCGTAACACTAATGAACAAGAATGAACATAGACAATTAATTACTTGGCAACGTTTGTAAACGTTAGTTCGCGGTGAGCTGGGCAGCTGGGCTAGTCCATTGTGAGTGTTGTCAGAGAATAAGTTTTCGAGGTTTTGGGAGCATTTTAGTGATATTTATAATATGTAAACTTACTTAAATCTTGTGATATATTAATGTGGTATTCATGTGTCGTATAAATAAGTGAAAGTGTTGTGAAACGGACTGTGTGGACCTCCTGGGATCCAGTATTACCTGATTTCAACAACAACGTGTGATGTGGTCGATAGCTGCTAATTCCTAGTTCTACTCAAAGTAAGCAAAAATATTATTATTATTTTATCTGTTGGCGAACAACATATTTTTAGATAAAATCATTGAGATGTGACGTGATTAGGTTACATGGAATAAAATAATTCTTTTTATATAAACCATGCTACTGCAGTTCACTAATGGCGGATTGATTATAGTGAGATGATGACTAATTAAAAACATAACAACTTAATATTCTATTCACATATATTTATAATATCAACAAACTATATAAAAAATATTTGTAAGATGTTTATGCAGATATCGCGTGTCAGACGAACCCACATAAATTAATCTAGTGGGTTGAAATTGGCCTCTGTTTGCCGACTTTGTCAAACCTTGTGATAGTGTTCCATTATTTAGTTATTATTTCATCGTTTCTAATAAAGGCGGAATCATTCACATTTACATTTAATTTTAAATCTTCATTTATCTTTTTTAAATGTTTAAATTTAAGTCAAACAATACAAACACAAAATAAACGTTAATTGACCGCATGCGGAAATCGAAATATTGTCAGTTTTACAATATCGAATAATAAGGCCTAACTAATTTGACTAATTTGCAATTGTCAAAATGCAATATATATATTTATTTCTTCATGGCACAATTTGACACTACTAATACGCACTACATTTCTAATTTACAATTACATTTGAAAAATTAAAGTTTGTTATCTTATAAATTAAATGCAAATTAAAATTAAATGACAACTTAAATGAGACGAATGCATGTATGGCCATATTGGGTTACATATATTTATCAATTAAATGAAAATTAATTTATATCTCAATTGGAAAAGATTTTTTCACAATTTTACAATAAACACTAATCAGATTAAAACAAATATGCTGGACTTCAGCAGAAGACTAGTGTAGATTAAAACACTCGAAACGTTGTGAAATATTTTTTGTACAATTTGTTCATAATTGTTTTAATCAAAGTACATCATTGTCTACAAACTGCAAACAAACACTAATCAAATATTTAACATATGACTTCGACTGAACGTACAGTAATGAAGATAATTTTAAAGTTAAATTTTTATGACAGAAAAATTCGGATGACGCCTGGATTCGAACCAGGGACCCTCCGCTTGCCGGGCAGAGATGCTAACCGCTACACCACGTCACTTGTGTCCGACGTATGGCATCAACCTAATTCTTCTGTCATAGTGTCTAACGTAGCATCGATCCCAAAGACTCCTATATCTATGATAGGCATTGACAACGGATTTCGTCTACAGCGACACAGTTCTGATTTATAGGGAATCATTCCACAAACTAATTCGGTTGATGCCATACGTCGGACACAGGTGACGTGGTGTAGCGGTTAGCATCTCTGCCCGGCAAGCGGAGGGTCCCTGGTTCGAATCCAGGCGTCATCCGAATTTTTCTGTCATAAAAATTTAACTTTAAACTAATCAAATAGTAATTTACTAAAATATTCTGGACATATATAGATAATAGTCTCGACTAAGCACAGATATATTAAAATCATATACGATGTTTAATTTCATCTTTACCTATATTAATTTATCATTTGAACTACGGGCTAGAATTTTAGTTTGTATTATTTATAAATATTTAAATTATTTTTTACACGGAAGCAATGCAAAAGTATAATATACAAAAATTACTTTTCTTTTCCTTTCATTTTACAGCTGAATCATTTATGAAATTGTGTGCAAATATTTGAACACTTTTAAAAGACGGTATTTACATTTTACAATTAATTCCAATTATTCTAACTCAAACAATATTTAGTAGATATTGTGATTGCAATCAACTTATAATTAGCTACATGCTACATGGAAATTTAAATTAATAATGCAAAAAGATAAGACAATATTTTTTTAGTTAAATACGTAAAAGCTCATAAGCACTAATGACTTTTCTATTAAGTATTCAAACTAAGGTACTCTCAAATATTTCATTAGATTTCAATTATTACATTCTGTTGATATAACAAGAAAAGGAGAAATTTAAAAGTAAATTTGTATTCCATTTGTACTATGAATTTTTAGAAAGATAAAAAAATATACAAGTTATGGTTAAACCGCATAAAAAGTTACTAATGTATAGATCAGTATATTTGTTAATGTCTTGATTTATTCTTATTTTACTTCCAAATATTTTGATTAAAGAAATGAATATTTCAATTTTTAGTTTTAACGTCTGAATGTCTAATAGAATAATATTATTTACTAAATAAAGTTTGAGTACTAATATTAGGTTTACTCTTTTATTATTATTGTTATTACTTATGCTACTCTGTACAACAGGAACTTAATCCCAATTACAGTACAGGGTCTGGGCTCACTGAGCCGTATTGTAATAGTTCATATATATTTTAGCTTAAGTGGAATTCGAACTCGGAATTTTCATATTCAAACACTGTAACACTACCGTAATGTCGGATATTACAAACTACATTAATCTAATTTATAGAGGGTGTTGAAAAAGGGTAAATACATTTTGATGTGTTGATTCTCAGTGAAAAATATATTTTTCAAAATTTGTAATATAAATTTATAGTGCCACTCACCGATACAAAACTTTAATAATAATAAATTTTTTACCTGACGTAAGAATAATTATTTATTATTTTTATTTAAAGATATGTTAAAGGCATTAAAATGTATTCCTCAGGAATAATGGCCTTAATTTTGCGAATTTAAGAAAACTGTTTTTGTCTGAGAATTAGCACACTCTCTTAAAATTATTTACCCTTTTTCTATATGGGGTAGGTGGCTCAGTGGTATCGAGTCGGCCTGTGGATCTTGAGAACCCTGGTTTAATCCCCACAGCCGACAAACAATTTTCACCAATTTAAATCTACCTCTGTGGCTCCCCCTCCACTAATATCTATGAGGGCCGTGATTTGACGACTGGTAACCGCACTTCACGCAAAAAAAATATCACTTACCGAGATCTGCTTAGGCAGAGTGCCACACTCAGTGATGGGTAAAAGGCGTGATGATATATTTATTTTATTTATTTATTCTATAACACTCTATACAGGGTGTTTCACAACTTAGAGCAAAAAATTAAAGGGTATATTCTGTACGACGTGCTGATCATGAAAGAAAAAGAATTTTTTTTTAAATCGCAAAACTATTTTCCATTTTTCCCAGTCCAAAATTTTTCGTTGCCACTGCCACTGGGTGGATGATTATGTTAAAGTTATTAATTAAATAAAATTCTATTATAAATAACTGCTAATAATTGAATTGTGTAATTATTCTTTCGTAGTTGATACCTACTTCATTGTTTGTGTTTAATAGGAAAGCGAATCCAGTGCAGTACTACAAAAAATGTTTTAGGTTAACAACCCTTAATTTTTCGAATTTAAAAAAAAATCTTTTTCTACGATTGCTATGAAAAGATGACAATTACGCTCTCATTTGTCATCGTAAAGTTGACGTTTTCTGTGGAACAATCGAAAAATATCTTTTTTTCGCGTCTCCAATGGCAACGCGCGAAAAAGACGTTAAATTCGCGCGTTTCCAATGGCAACGCGCGAAAAAGATTATTTCAATAGTTACCAGGGATACAAACAAAACAGAAACTTGTCATATTGACAGTTAACAAAACGAATTTAGTTTTAGACGTATACGTACGTTTTTTAATAACTTTAAGATGCAATCGTAGAAAAAATTATGTGTGTATCACGAGCGTAAAGTGTCTTTGTTCCTCTTGCACTATTGCAGCTCTCACCTTCGGCTCGCGCTGCAATTACTGTGTTCGAGTAACAAAGAATCACTTTACGCTCTTAATACACAAATAACTATTTTGTTTCATGATCAGCACGTCGTACAGAATATACCTTTTTTGCTCTAAGTTGTGAAACACCCTGTATATATGAAGATTTCCATCCTTCATCTTAAGACAGAAATCCATGATTTAAAATTGTCTGTAAATACAATTTTCGCTATAAGTAATATGATTAGTCAGTGTTGAGGTAAAGTAAGACTTGTGCGTAGAAGTAATGAAATACTGTCAAAGATTCCCGCTATGTCTTCCTTGTTCCCCACTAAGGCTGCGTAGCTCTCGCAGCTGAAAGCAGTTCCCTCGGGATAAAGTTGTCTGGATCCCTCGGCTCAGCGGTTAATTAGCGTCGAGATGCTTCCATTTATCTTTCTTCCTGCGCTCTTAATCATAGATAGCTCTACGTACGCCTTATTGTTACAAATGCTTTAAACGGTTCTTTGTTTTCAATCTTTAACCACTATTTTCTATTCATTAGCACAGTTATTTACTTAATAGACTTTGTTTTTATTGCCTTGTTACTTGACTTTTTATATTTTGTGTTGTCTGTCTGAAGTCGACCAAACATTTAGTGATTTATATTATCTACTATTAATTTAAAAATAATTTATTTGAATGTTTGTAAGAATGTAAACTCGTAAATCATTCATTTTATTTAACTATCAAGATATTAAAATGATGAAATTATGTTAATACACAAAAACTTGCAACGTATTTAAAATCAAATTATTGGTGTAAATCTGTGTTGATTGATAAGTTTTGTAAATCCGTAAGAAAGTTGTAGCTTTCATTTGACAAATTCATTAAATAAATAAATTATAGGTGGCTCAGTGGTATCGAGTCGGCCTGTGGATCTTGAGAACCCTGGTTCGATCCCCACAGCCGACAAACAATTTTCACCAATTTAAAAAATCTACCCTTGTGGCTCCTCCACCACTAATATCTTTGGAGGCCGTGATTTGACGGCTGGTAACCGCACTTCACGCGAAAAAATATATCACTTACCGAGATTTGCTTAGGCAGAGTGCCACTCCCAGTGATGGGTAAAAGGCGTGATGATGATATATATATTTAACAACAAAGACAAAATTAATTGTCATCCAACACTTGGTGAAACAAACACTTGGCTATGTTTCACAAAATTCAGCCTCCAAGTCACCTTATGAGGGCATCGTCAGAGGCTGGCCAGCACAGTTAGTAACCATAGCCTCTGATGATGCCCTCATAAGGTGACTTGGAGGCTGAATTTTGTGAAACATAGCCAAGTGTTTATTTTATATTTTTTATTAAATTATATTGCTTAACCGAAATTATTAATTGGCTCGTATATTCTCAATCCCAAATTTTCTTGATAAAAGGCAATTTTTGTTTTTTGTTTTCTTGTTACTTTTGCATAAAAAACAATTGACGAACAAATAGATACTCATTGGATGCATTTTTTGTATCATATTAAAAAAAAACACCATTGTATTTCTTATGTTACAAATTTCAATTCTACTTCCGGATATATTCAATTAATATAAATATAAATTTGTCAATATCTGCAGGTGAAAAACTACTCGGGTTACATTCATTTGAGATTCACATGTACCTAATGGTAATGAAAGACATGTTAATATGTTTATTAATATTAATTTTAATCATAAATAATTATTGAGATTAACAAGAGCTTAATAAATGTTTATAAAACAATGAACCAGCCAAAAATAGTGTACAACATTAAATTATAATTTTTGAAGAAACAAAAAAACCTACAAATAAATTACACAGCTTACAACATTTTCAGAAGGTTTCTTTAGTAAAATATATTCGCATAAATTTCACTGCAAGCACCCGTAGCATATTTACATATTTTGCTGTTGTGCAAAACGCTCCGATAAAAAAGCGAATCTCGAACATTTTGTAGTCGTAGTGCACCGCTTGCTTACAGGCTGTAGTCATTAATCTTAGCAACTAGCGAAAAGGAATTGTCATCATGCGTGTTGGTGGAGCAGGGCTGTAGTGTAGGGTGGGTGTTATACTGTGTGTAAGGATCTGTTACGGGGGTGGAAGTGGAGAAGACTCTCTAGGGTAGAGTGTGGAGCAGAGGTCGGGGGTGCTGGTTGGAGAGAATTACAGGGTAGTTTCAGCGAGACGTACAGTCATACGGTGCAACGAAGCATTATTTTTGATGCTTTTGAGAATTGAACTATTAATTATTAGCTCGTATTCTGAATGATTTAGAGCGGATATCTGGTTTATTTTTATTCAATCTGAGATCTATTAAATTTATCAGATCGAATAAGTTTTTCTTCGATTGTTGATCCAATTCTTATACTATTAAATTACCGAATATAACAGCCGTCATATAAAATAATATATCAACATAATTATTATTGCAAGCTTCTTGATCCAAATCATAGTGCTTTAACTCGTCACCATCAGGAGAAGACACATTTTTAAAATTTTTCTGAAGCCAAAATTATTGATGTTATGGAAAATAAAAAGCATAGACTTATTTTAGAAATGCTACATATAAATTTACACAATGATACCTCGATTAATTATCAAACTGATGCGTATAATAATTTTAAATATGCTCAAATTTTTTTAGGGAATTTAACAATTTAATTTTTACATATTTTATTTGTAATTATTTATTATTTTTTCTATTTTTATTTTTCATATGTATATTTTTTGTTATTATTGATATTTTACAAATATCGTTTCATATTTTTACGTTTTTTAAAGATTTGTTTGACATTTAGATTAATTTGTTAGTTTTATATTATAATTATTGTATTTATATTTTAAGGTGCTGATGATGTGCTAATTTTTTTTTAGTTTGAAACGTCCACAAATAAATATTTTTTTAAAAACATATTGGATTCTGAAGCATTTTCTTTATTTAATATTAATAAATATTACAACAAATAAATGCATAAATACATATTTCACAATGTAACAGTAAAGCACACTCACATGTAAAATGTGACAGCTAGAAAGATACTTAATATTCAAACTGAAATTTGACTAGAATTGCCAACTTGAAATTGGACGATAATTTTAAATTCTGAATTGATATTTTCCTTGCATTAATGACTTAAATAAATTTAGAAGCTTAAATTTCTTTAAAAAATGATGGTTCTCATTATTTACCTAGGTCAATAATAATCCATTATTGACAGTTACTAAGAAACCAGTAGAGAAAACCAATTTTACAATTCAAAACGAAGTCAATAATGATATGTTGCTAGGCTAGTAGTGACAACATTTATTTATGACAGTAAATGAATGCGAGATAAGTTAAATATAATAAATAGTAAAAAGAATATTTTTCAAATATTTTGTCAATTAAATTTCCAAAAAGTCATTAAATAATTTAAAAAATTAACAATCAAGTACAAATATATTTTAAACAAATAACAATAAATATTATAATACCTAACGTGCAAGATAACTAATTGACAAAATCAATGAATAGAAAGTTAAACCGAGCGGTAAGAATACACAAACCGCAATTAAGAAGGGTGGAAAAATAGGGTTCGCGGGCGAAACAGAAAGAAACAGCGACTGTTCCATAGAAGTCGTCGCTCCAACGTTATTCCTGGTGCACGACTACCGTTTAGCCATTGTTCTTATGCTCAATATTTAATATCTCCGCTAGAGAAATCGTCGTGCATATTTCACAAACTAACCGACCATGAAACACCACTTGCTTTTTCTTACTCTGCACTTTTTAACTAATAATTTGCAATTTATTTTTCAACTTAGTTTGGCAAGGGAATCAAGAATACAAAATATATCATCATGCCTTTTACCCATTACTGGGTGTGGCACTCTGTCTAAGCAGATCTCATTTTTTGATCAACAATATTGATCCCACTCTTGCTTTAATTGAAATTTACCGTATCTCACTTCGTTATTGTGCTAGAGTTTCACTAAAATTAAAATAAACGGCATTACATTTTTCGTGATCGAATTGACATAAGAAGGAAAATTTTTGCGACTTTTTAAGGGTATGTGTTGCAAATTAGTTTTTGAGATATAACCTCGACAAAATACCAAATATTAAATGAGTAAAATTTGGCAGGTAACAAGATGAGCTCAACGCCATTGTATTCCTCGTATCTGAATTGACTTATAAGCAAATTTTTATCCAGCTTGAAGCAATTTCATATATCTAATTATTTTCTAACGGGTACCAATTTGGATTTTTCAGATTTTAGGTCAATTTTCTCAATTGTAGGAATATTGTAACAAAAATTTACATACATATGCATTTTGACCCACTGAATCCGGTGATTAAATCTCCGAGTACAAGTATCTTTTAGTTTTGGATATAATGTTACAAAACCCGTTTTTGCGAAAATTAAAAAAAAAATAAATTGTTGAAATTTTGCTTAAAAGTTAACTAAAGCACGACTAATTCAATGCCGTTGAGCATCTTTCTATAACATAAATAAATATATCGTCACACCTTTTACCCATTACTGGGTGTGGCACTCTGCCTAAGCAGATCTCGGTAAGTGATATATTTTTCGCGTGAAGTGCGGTTACCAGCCGTCAAATCACGGGCCCCCAAAGATATTAGTTGAGGGGGAGCCTCAGGGGTAGATTTTAAAATTGGTGAAAATTGTTTGTCGGCTGTGAGGATAGGTGGCTCAGTGGTATCGAGTCGGCCTGTGGATCCTGAGAACATCTTTCTATGTCGTATAGTTTTTGTGATAAAGCCTCAGGAAAGTACAAAATCTTAAAAAATGAAAAAACTTTTCCGGATTAAACAAATAAAACAAGATATGAAGATGCGCTCAACTGCATTGTATCTGTGTCCGAATTGATTTATAAGCAAATTTATCTTTTCCGGAGCAAGATTTTCAGGAGATATCCCGCTCTCGCAATATTTATAACAATCTCGTTTCGAATTTTCTATTTTAATATCGTTTTTACTTTGATCTCTAATTTTTGGTAGGTGGTGAGTCGTGCATCACTAAAATCCAAGCTGTCAATCAACAAAATACCAATTTTCAAAATTTAATCATTGTATAAAACTGATTTCTACAAATTTGTAAACAATAACAAATAGTTTTCTTGGTTATGAAACTTGAAATACTTTTACTCTTGCTTCGTGATGCATCACTAATAAAGATGTGCTGTTCATGCCTAAAAAGTATAACTGGTTTTTATTTAATAATATGAGATTGAAAAGAATTTTGTAGGAGTAGATATCTGTTAATTGAGATGGTTTGGTCATGTGAAACGTACGTAGAATGAAAGACTGATAAAACACTTAAAGACACTCATCTCCAAAAATTAGTTAAGAAAGAACAACAAATTCATATCTATATTAGTATGTTAATTTAATCTAATTATCATTTACAATTAAATCGCGCAGCAACGATCTTAAATAATGGTAATTTAATTGAAACATTACTGAAAACTAATTAATCATATTGGCAAGTTAGTGTATAGACAAATCGTTCCAGTAAGTTAAATTCAATGGGTCCGGTCCCTTCGCGAAACAACGTCGGCGTGAAGTGGGACCAGTGCAGTTTGGGGTTTGACTGCAGCGAACATACTCGTAGCTGTGCAGACACCAAGGGGATGGAATTAAGGACCGAAAGCGCTCGGTAAATAGTCCCAGGGCTCACTTTCACCTCAATTATTCATTGTCCCTTTGGAGAACTTCAAAACGTACCTCGGTGCTTTATGCTTTCACTGCTGGTGTGGACTGCTTTGCTACAATAGGTAACTTGTTACACTGTTTTCTATTAGTGGATTTAAAACTGACCAACTATTAATCATCTTTAGAACATTTCTTAACAATAGGAGTTTAAACTAACATTTAAACTATACCTTTTACTTTCACGTTGTTATACATCAGTTTTTAATTTGACATTTATTATATTTTTTTTGCAAATTGATCATAAAAGTCGTCTTTTTTAGTCTAATATTATTAGGCAAAATATACATAATACCTAACACTCATTTGATTAATACACTTTGGCTTCGTCGTCGTGCATCTAACTTCGAATTCATGAAAAGAATTACTTTTCTTACCAGTTGTACAAATAACTATTTTTCGCAACTGTTAAATAAAGTTGACATTTACGCGTACAATTCAGCCTGAAAAATTCAACTTTTTGTAAATACCGCTACAACAAATTAGCTACTTTGGCAGGTTGTACTAAACCAATCAAAAACATGATTACAAAATGCCGCTGATAAATAAACAACTTTTTTTTCTGAACATGACTCCTTGGTTACACATTTATATTTAAAATAATCATAATTTTGAAATTAAATTTATAATAAATTTTGAAATTTTTTAATGAACATTATGGAGTTGTGTGAAAAATTTTGTATGCACCTCGGTCGCGAAATGATTTGGTGTGCTTAAGTTTCAACCTCAGTCGCCTAACTTTTTCATGGACGCACACAAACGATCATTTTATGATCTAGATACACAAATTTCTATTGTATAACCACGTGCATCGGTTTTTAAACATATTTAAAATATTGACAATCGTGTATGGTTATTTGCTATTGGTTTTCTCGATGTTACCACTTTTTATTTGAAGGTCTCTAAGATGATTATTTTATAACCAAAACATTAAAAATTCGGATATATCAACTACTATTTTAATTGTCTTTTCATCAACTACAATTTAAAGGTACCTACGTACAATTATCACTTATAATATCATAAGAGCGTTAATTCTTTCCGGGAATTTGGCGAAGCAAGGTGTCGGAGAAGAGAACAGCTCATCAAAGTTACAGGGCATAGTAATGCGCATTCTATTCGGCCTTATTTGAAAATGGATGCAGAACATCATAAAAATATAATAGAAAGCATGAGGAATGAAAAAAAAACTGAATCTGGTAGTATCATTTGTTCTTCTACTGCTAACACTTTATCAGATTCTTCTTACAAAGGAAGCATTACTTATAACAATTGTGTTTTTAATTTTAATTAATATGCGTTAGTTACTGCTTTCTTGATTATACTGACCGTTAAAATAAAACTATAATTTCTAAACGTTCAATATGACGTTTCACTATATTGTCCAACTGTCAAATTTGACATAAACATTTCCACTTATTAATTTCACTTAGGTTGGTCTAGGAATGAAAAATTTCCAAGAAAATCTTGACGTTGCTAGGTAACCCATGCTCGTATAAGTGTTTCTATTGGTCGTTAATTAGTGTCGTACGATTTTCTCAAGAATCAATCAATTATATTTACTAGTTATGTTGGAAAAATTCATATATTTTTTACCCTGATGAGAACTTTTTTGGTCCGTGGTTCCTCTTAACAAGTAATTTAAGAAATGAGTTTAGTGGAAAACAGAGGAGAACGCATAGTAAAGAAAGCTGTTGGTTTCTAATCCGGAAAAATATAAATACAGCTTGGAATAATGAAATGTGTGTGTCGGTGGCAGTGTTTAAAAACACAGCTATAAAATGCAGCCGCCGTGCCGAGCCCGCCGGTTTCTGTGCAATTCAATTCAATTAAACGACCGGAAAAACTTTTGGAAATCGTTAATTTTTTGCAACACGCCTCCAAGCGTCCGCCTCGCATAACTATAAATTTATGTGAGTCACAAACACATCGCCCCGGGCCAAAATAACTCATGTTTGTTCGTGTACGCTTGAGATTCTTACGTTTTTTATGCCCTCTTGCTTCTTAACAAACAGTCTTGTTTGCTTAGCCATGTTTATACCTTGAAAAACTATGTACTTGCCAAAGAACATCTTGAATAAGTTATTATTTTCGGTTCGATTCTCATAAAGTTTTAGCGAATCCTGAATTTTTGATTCAGTTTATCTAAATCACATTCGGAAAACCAAATGAAAGCAGAAATAAATTTTTGCCCATTACTGGGTCTAGCACTCTACCGTAGCAAATCCCAGTATCTGATATATTTTTACGTGTTAATTGTGGTTACAAGCCGTCAAATTACAGCCCCAAAAGCTGCAAAGAATTACTATTAATTTCAATATTGGATAGTAGATAAAATAGTGTAAGCAACTGCGTATACTGGTAATTTTTCAACTTGTAAATTAAATAAATAAATATATCATCACGACTTTTATCCATTACTGGGTGGTGGCACTCTGCCTAAGCAGATCTCGGTAAGGGATATATTTGTTCGCGTGAAGTGCGGTTACCAGCCGTCGAATCACGGCCCTCAAAGATATTAGTGGAGAGGGAGCCACAGGGGTAGATTTAAATTGGTGAAAATTGTCTAATATAAAATATAAATAAATATATCATCAAGTCTTTTGTCTATCACTAGATGTGGTATTCTACCATAGCTCATCTCGGTAAGTGATATAGTTTTACGCGAGGAGTCCGATTACCAGCCGTCAAATCACGGCCCTTAATGTTAGTAAAGTGAATCGAACTCATGTTTGCAAATTTACAATCCAACATGCGTCCACTGATCTATCTATTCCATGGAAAACTTTAAACCTTTTTGAGAATCAGACTGTTTAAGTTTATTAGAAATTCTCTTGAAACAGAGTAGAAAATAGCATTTCCTACTGACCTTGAATACAAACCACAATTAGAACATTCACTCAACGCTGCAATATTGCAA
Organism: Pterostichus niger; assembly: GCA_947425015.1. Taxonomy (NCBI): domain Eukaryota; kingdom Metazoa; phylum Arthropoda; class Insecta; order Coleoptera; family Carabidae; genus Pterostichus; species Pterostichus niger. The sequence goes on from OX380341.1 coordinate 33,324,861, forward strand.
TACACCTAGTCGTAGAGGGCGGCGGTCGAACTTCGCCGGGCAAAGAGATCAGCCCCGCCTGCCATGGTCACTCGAGGACAAGACAAATCGAATGTCAGGCACTAATAAGTATCTAGCAATCGCCTGGACAAATGTATTTCCTCGGTCCGCGTCGCCGCCACAAAAACCTCCACTTGTAATTTGTGCGCTGAGTTGTATCCGCGAAGTCGGCGAGATAATCACACGATGAATAAACGCAATGGTGCTGGTGCTGGTGCTGCACTCTATGTTGGAGTCAGATTATAGGATGGTTGTTTGAAACTGATTGATCATTCCGCGAATTGTCTGGTGGATGGTGCTAGTGCAATGGATGATTGCGCTTCCTCTTTGAGGCCCAAGGCAAAGTGTGAAGTTGATAGCTTGAGTTTTGTTTCCTGAAACTTAGGTTCAACTGTTATTTAATAGCGAGGGTTATTTACATAAATTGCGATATTTACATCATCTTAGATTTTTAGTTTTCTACATTTATCAGTTTTTATTTTATTTACCTTTGATTTATTGTTACCTTACAAAGTCTCGTAGATGATAAATCTCAAACTAGATTTTAAGAAATAACTATATCTAGTAAAGACAAGACAAAAAATATTACAAGTAACGGCATTAGCAATTTTTAAAATTGCATGGTATTAATCTGGCTTTTCTAAATTAGGCAATTAGCCAAAAAATATACATGTAGGTACCAACATTTCATAAAAAAAAAACTTGAGGTCAATATACCTCATCTATCTCTACAGGAAATGCCTAAAATATATATTTTTTTAATCTTCTTATACAGGTAGCTATCTTTCACAAATAATAATTTGAAAAATAAAATAAGTAAATACCCTCATTTTATACAGAAAAATAATAATACATAGTTTTTAGAAACATGTAGTTTCATTATGAATAATATGTATTGCAATTCTTAATTTTTTTTAAAGAAAAAAATGGTAGAATATTTGTTTATCTATATTTATTATTAACAGCAGAAAAGGGTAGGTGGCTCAATGGTAACGAGTCGGCCTGTGGATCATGAGAACCCTGGTTCAATCCCCACAGCCGATAAACAATTTTCACCAATTTAAAACTACCGCTGTGGTTCCATCTCCACTAATATCTTTGGGGCCGTGATTTAACGGCTGGTAACCGCATTTCACGCGAAGAAATATATCACTTACCGAGATCTGCTTATGCAGAGTGCCACACCCAGGAATGGGTAAAAGGCGTGATGATATATTTATTTTATATTTTATTTTAGCAGAAAAGTTACTAGGCTTTTATATCGCGTACAAAAGCTTGCACTTATGTCTTCCGAACTGATCAAATATTTGAACTAAGAGAAGTTTTAGAAGGTAGTAACTGAAGTCTAAACATGCATGCCATATTTAGCACTAACTCCGATTTGCAGCGACAACAAGCATCGCACCAACAAGTTGCAGCGTCGCCATCTCGACGTCGTGTGTCGTGCCGTCGCGGAAAAGAACAAGGCAATCCATCACCAGGGCCGGGCCCGTGACGTTTCGCAAGCCCACTCTCTAACCGCTGACATGTCGTTGATTGCCTCTTATTGGGTAGTTAAGACGAAGCTACTGATACTGTTGTGATATGTACCCTGGCGCACATGACGCTGTGTTGCTCTGCGTCTCGACGCCACGCTCGCTAACGACATGACCTGAACCCGCGCTAAGAGGCGTCGTGTAACGCGACGGCGATGCCACGATGTGTACCAAGCGCGCTGAGCGTGCTGACAACTCCTCTAATGGATCGGTTTGCTTCAAGGATTTGCTGATAATTGGATTCTCCAAGTACACTAAACTTCAACTTAACCCTGATAGCTTTGTTATTTGGTTCATATTCATACATTCACTTCCAACTTGTAATATGTAATAGTATCAACAATACTCCTTTAAATAATATTTTAAAATACGCTGCTTAAAATTGTACAGCGATATTTTTAAAATTTAAAGTAAAATTAAAACTATAAATTATATTATAAATATTTATTTAAGAAGGAAACAATATAAAAATTAATTCAAATTATATTCAAGTATTTCTAAGAAAAATAATACTTTATTTTTACAATTATATGAATATAATTTATAGTTTTAATTTTACATTCAATTTTTAAAAGATTCCTGTACAATTTTGATCGTTGTAGTTACATGGGAACTTAATGTGAAGGTTTGCGCTTGACTAAAAAATTTGTAGAATGTTCAGTAGGTAGTTTAAATTTCACTAGATCTGTACAACGGTAGTTGGAAATAATTTTCCGATGTGCAGAGTAGCAAATAAATAAATGTCAATGTGGATCATTTTTTTTGTTTCACATTATACTTTTTACTGCCAAAAAATTGAAACTAAATTTTAAATGCTAGATTTGCCAAGAATTCATTAAATTTCCATCCACATTTTAGAACTAGGGATGTTTGACTTATTTTATTTTTAGTTTGGTTCGGTTTGTAATAATACCAACTAATATTTATAAAATCAAAACAATACATAATTTGCAGTGCCTTTATTTTAACCATTAACTATAGTAATACAAAAAAAATATTTTTCTTTTATATTTAATTTTTAATTTTTTTATTATTCTATCTTATAGCTTATATAACATTTAAATTTTAAAAAATCAAATAAATATATCATCTCGTCTTTCACTCTGCGTAGTAGATGTTAGTGGAGAACAAGCCACAGGAGCAAATATAATGTGGTGAAAAATGTCTATCGGTTGTGGGAATTGTGCCCTAATTTTTAAATCCGCAGTCCGACTTGATACCACTAAGCCACCTAGTTCATTAAAGTCAAGTGAACAAAAAGATTGGATGGGTTAAATACGTATTCAATGAACAGATTCAGTATGAGAGTTGGATAAAAATATGGTTCAGATCTAGTTTTGACACTAATATAGAAATCTTTCTAGTACATACATAACATCACGCTATATCCCATTAAATGGGGTAGCACGAACCCGTCAACATTCTCATCCTGACACACGATACTCGTTTCGACCACATTAACACTTCCTCCATATAGAACTTTAATGAACTTTTACTTGATTAAAGTATTATTTAACTGAACATGTAGATTAACAAATAATTTAGTTTAAAAATATACTACACATTGTATATGTACATCTTAGTATTTTTAAAATTTCTATATAGCTACATATATCAAAATATTTTATAGGGCACGAAAAGTCTTAGAAATTTGATTGTAATGTAGTTTTTTATTTGGGAACATTTCTGTTAACTTTATCTACGTAAACGGCATCAGGAACGGCGTTGAGTTTGGTTGCAGGATAAATCCTTGCGAGGCTTTGTTTGTATCACCGCAGATCCGCGGAAAATGGCAGGATTGCGAGCAGGCCCGGATCGCGCCGACTTGATTCCCATCAGATTCAATCTAGATATGAAGAATGGGATAGTAATGGTTTTGGCTACGATGTTGAGACCCACTTTTACACATATGTGCTATATTTATAAAATCTTTAAAACTGAACATTATAGATTTGTTAATTTTATATTTAAAAACAATACTAACAGAAGAATTAGCTATATGCTAAAAGCATAACATTAATTTAGCCATATTTATAACTTTCGGCAATCGTAGCCTATTGGATATAACCAAAATCAAATTTAAATCTTAAGTGTAAAGTCGTGTGTTCAAATCTCGCTGGCTTTAACTTACATAATAAAGTACGATTGTGTTTAAGTAGTTCGGAATCCATTATAAGCTGTAAGGCCCTTATAATGTAGTTGGAATTAAATTCCTGTTATGCAGAGTAACAAATAAATAAGTTCTTAAAATATTGTACAAGTAATCTCAACTTGGAATTGCTAAATAGATAGTAGGAAGAAAAACAATACATTAAATTCTATCTTAATAAATTAAAAATATTACATTGAACATAGAAAGAAACATTGGTAAATCGCCAGGATTTGAACCTATGAACTCCGGTTATATGCTATAAACCAACTGAGCCACGGTCGCCAAACCAATCAAATATAATATTATTCCAATTTTTGGCGACCGTTCAGCACATTTCGTTTAGAGTATCGTATATGACCTAAGTTCATAGGTTTCAGGTTCAAATCCTAACGGTATCCCTATTTTTCTTTCTATAGTTCAATTTAATATCATCAATTGTTTAGTATTTACTTTAAAAATGCATTATTTAAAAAAATGATTTTAATTGAATGCGTAAATAGATAAATCTATATTCCAGCTTATACCAATATTTTTCATACATTTCTTTGAATAGAGCAATAAAGAGTTAGTATTTAGGCAGGTAGGTTTGAAATACGAGAAAAATTATGTAGATATAAATACCTACATATACAAAGAGTTATATAAATTTAATAGTATTATAAATACTTAACGTTAAAATAAGTATCAAACATTGAACAACTTTTCTTTCATCCATTTAATTTACTTTTGACTATAAATAAATAATAACATACAATTTCCTTCCCTCTTCTGTCTTTGACATATATGTGTACCTGTATACAAAAGCCAAAAGAAACAAGAAATCTAAAATCTAATATATAAAAAGTTTCCCGACTCTATTATTTTAGTTCTTTCGATAACAGTAAAACTAACTAGACAGTAATTTTCATATGAATTTTTAATCAGCACTCTTGTAACTTGTAGCACACAATTTATATAATTTCCTACCTTAGAGACAAATACCACGATAATGTAATACAATTATCACGAATTTAAAATAAAACTCGCAGCTCCTAACAATTCCAGCGCGTTTCAAACACAATGGCGAGTATAATTTCAATTCGTAAATTGATCCACGATGCTAAATAACGGGCTAGCGGCCGTTGCGGAAAAAACAGCGAAATTGTTATTTAATTGAAAAGGTCTCATTCATATTCAGCCGATGTAAAAAATGCAGCGCTGCCGCCGATTTTTAGCGTTTTATTTTTGACGCGCGTACGTGAATGGCAATCATTGATGTATCCACGCGACGACCGCCGAGCGAGCGGTTTGCATTCTCCATTCTCTAAAGCTGGAGAGGTTGTAGCAGTTGTGGTCGTTGCCAGCGTTTAGATATTCGATGGGCAGCAGGCACGACAGGAAAAAACGAAACGGTAACGAGGGATTTTTAGAAAAAAAAGCATTTTTCATTTATTTTATAACATTCTACACTCACCAAGTGTAACTGTTTTTGGTTGTCTTTTTCTGGTAACCAACAAAAAATTTAAAATTAAAAGCATTATTCAAATAAAACACATCTTTAAAAATCACAGTACTTTATCTTACAATTAAATTAAATAATTGCTTCTTTTAAGTAACACTTACATGAATATTGATTGCTTTATTTATTATCTATGTACAACAGAAACTTAATTCCAATTACAAGTGCATAATGTAAACTCGCCAAGCTACAATGTGGTAGTTCATATACCTATATTATCTCAATATAATAGTCTTGCTGATAAAAAGAGATATAATAGCTATTTATAAAACTAGTAAGGAAATGAAGGTTATTACCTTACGCATGTGAAATTTGCAGAACGAGGCGTAGCCGAGTTATGTAAACACATAAGTAAGGTAATAGCCGAGTTTTCTTACGTGTTGCATACAATATTTTTTTCTACTTCCGTTCTAATAAATACGAAAGAGCGTTTTTGAAATAATGAAATTTTGATATATTAATGACAGTTATAAATTCAAAAAATAAAAGAATAACACATCACAATTCGTCTACCAAGATATCTTATTTTTTTTGTGTTGCTATGTTACTTCATTATTTCACTAGTTAAATAATGCAGTTCATTACTCAACTCAAATAAGTGAAATAAAACGTCTATTTCCTAACGGAAGTAGAAAAATGAATTTAATTGAATCTCTAAAACAAATCTTGCACACTAAAACTATAAATGAAGTAAATTGTAATATCTTTAATACTGTCAAATTTTTGCACTGGCCTGAATATTTTGTCAAACCAAACGGAAATACATATAAATTCCATCTAATTTTGAACTATACCTTCACGCTCGCCGTCACCGACACTAATATAGTATTTATATTCGTAAGATAATTGACAATATATTTTTTCTGTGTACTTCAAAAATCCTTTTTTTATGATACCAAGCACCGCTGGTAGTAAGAGCACGGTTTTTGATTTAAACTAAAAACGAGCAACGAAAATTTTGTCGTCACAACGTTGTACATAATTCTCCTTGTTTATTAATAAAATACAAATCATTTGACATAAAGGGCAGAATAAATATATAAATAAATATATCACCACGCCTTTTACCCATTACTGGATGTGGCACTCTGCCGTAGCAAATGTCGGTAAGTGATATATTTCTTCGCGTGAAGTGCGGTTAGGAGCCGTCAAATCACGACCCCCAAAGATGTTAGTGGAGGGAGAGCCACGGGAATACATTTTAATTTGGTGAAAATTGGGCATAATAAATTTATTTAATATTACTGTCAAAAGTTCGACTGTCATTTGGATAAATTTTATTTACTTTGTAAGTCAATTTATTTTTCGTTATACCGGACAATAATATGGTAAAAAATAACAAACAAATTATAAATAAATTTTGGATAAATTTTATTGATGCTATATAAGTCATATGATTTATATTAGAGATGGGCGAATATCATCCGCGAATAGTCGAATGCCGCGAATATTGACATTATTCGATATTCGAGATTTTCGAATATTAACGTCAGAATAGCGAACATTCGAATACCTCAAATATCGCGCCATATGATTACATCAATTTTTGACTATGTTTTTCTTTATCATTTGTACATAAACTTAAAGCTATTACAATACTTTGAAGTTATTAATAACAAAGATATTTTGATTCAAAACCATAATTCAAATTTGTTCTTCGCCAACATTTGAAGTTTTCGTCTTTTTCTTTCTTGTTTGTACTTTATGTTTTAATTTTATTTTTTCTTAACAATTTCATTCAAATAATGAAAAGGACATAATTAAATAATTATTAATAATAAATAAATTAACTTTTAGGAGTATTCGAATATTCGAGTACCTCGAATATTCGAGATCTGATTAATATTCGTATTCGATATTCGAATTCGAGAAATTTGATATTCGCCCATCTCTAGTTTATATTAACATTTTTATATTATGAATAGTTTGGAACATTAACATTGCCGTTGCTTGATTTTAGCTAAAATCAAAGTATCGTAGGATCGAACTCGTATTGGCAGCCAATAGGTTTTAATGCAGTTTAAGTTGAAGCAATTGCCGATGAAAAATTTTCAATTCTACACATTACTTCTTCAAAACTTATGGATGTATCCATATATTAACCTCGTCGATGAAACTTGATCTGTAAATCAAACTGGGATAAAATCGGTTTAAAATTGTAGGATTACGAAAAATGAAATATGTTGCCAATATTTAAAAGCAATTGAAATGTCACGGCTATCTACAAATCGAACTTGGAATTATACATAAAAATTAGTTCAAATCTGTTAGAAGATGAGATTGAAAGACAAAAAAAGCAATGAATCAACGACTTACTTCATGATATATACATCCACCTAAACCACAGACGGATATCATTATACTATAGTTTGTAATTGTAATAAAATTCATCTATTTTTTTTTCTAAAATGTACAGTTCGATAAATATATGAACAAGTTTTTTTTTAAAAAGCAGCGAAAATGGTCTATGAACTGTGAGGCATTTCCTGGGTCATGTTGGTTATTTTCCTAGTCTAAATATTTTGCATGTGAAACAGTAAGATACTTCTGGTGCATACATTGAAAATACAAGCGTGACTTTAACGATTTACACGAGTTTGTATCCATAGTGTCGCGTCGCGTCGCGTCGCGTGAACTTATGTGTGCGTGTGTGTCAGAGACAGCAGTTACAGTAGCATCTAACAAAGTCGTCAACAATGGGCGCTGCGTCTGCAGGGGAAATATCTCAGTCAGTCACTCAGCGAACGACGGTGTTTGTCATGTTACATGCAAAGACGATGCTTTTATCATTTTTATAAAGACTATTTTTCTTCGGGTTTTTGTCGCCACCCGCGAGCTCCTTTAACACGGGCGCTTCCTGCGCGCACAAGACATCGCTCTTCTTGTTCTCCTCTCTTTCTTCACCAATCTTTTTCTATCGCGTTCCCTCTTTGTCTTCTCCGTCTTTTCGTTTCCATCTTTTTCTGCTTCTTTTGGATGTCTAGGCTGCCTGTAGATGCGGTTGTTTTCATTGTGACGACGAGGTCGCCTGTGCATGTATCTTCCCAAACAGGAACGGTTTCAGACACTTTTCACCCGATAAAATACTTCCGGAAATCATACTTTAATTTAAACTAATACAAATTCTTATAACCTTATCTTGGTTTTAACCTGCAACTATAATTTCTACCGTATTAAAATTTCTCCTGTTGCTAATTTCTTTGGGTGGCGCTCCATGGCATGATGTTCTAACATTTCACAGTAGGAGCTCATAAGTCCCAGGTTGTAATCCCTCCAACTTTGTGCTTTGATTTGAATTCATCTGTTTTTAATTATTTACTTTTTTATAAAAAATGAGTTATGTATTTAAAAATACATAAAGTATGTAGTATAAATAGGAGTAATAAAATTACCACTTTTCAATAGTGAGAAAAAAAAACGAAATTCTGTTGAAACCGTTACCACATACGTGCATCGATATCGATGAAATATCGAAACAAAAGTATTGAGTTCTAAAATACTGGATATCGACAGTAAAATATCAATGATTTACTGATATAAATAGTATGCCAACATCTCAGTGTTAATGATACTAGTTTCTTTATGCTAAGTAAACACGTCTTCATTTTGACGTTTTAGTCAGTCAATCAGAATCAATATCAATACGTATTGTTATCTGCCACCAACAATATATATATATATATATATATATATATATATATATATATATATATATATATATATATATATACTCGTACATATTGATGAAAAACTAATTTTACTCGATTTTTTCTTTTGGAAATAACGATTGGAAATCGGGAAAATAATTTCTATTAAAAAGTATCTAGTCGTGTATATAGTCAAATATTTCTTTCTGGTGCAAATTTTCAAGATATATCTCAAATCTCTAATGGTTCTCAAAACCCAATAGTGAGCCCAAATAAAAATCCACCTTGTATACCTATTCCATTTTAGGGTAACATTATAATGATTGAGATTTATATAGTTATTTTGCCCTAGATTCGGTTCTGTAGAAAAATCAGGCACGTCTAAAACGTACGAGCTGAAGGCTCGCATCAAAACATCACAGGGCCGCGAGCGCTTTGAAAAATGATCCATCGCACGTCACCCAGAACAGAACCACAGTTTTTACACCGGTTTGTCTATGTGTTGTGTCTAGCAAGCAACCATACGATATAGTGTAGTGCCAACACTATCCTAGTGCACGCACCCTCAAACAATAAAACAAAACCTCCACTTACCTGTAAACAATGAAACAGCAAACACGGCAATCAATTATTAAAATATAATGAATACAATACTACATATAAGTAATACTTACCTGCCTGTAGGTATTGATCTCTATTCTATCACGCGATTTTATTTCTCTTTTTGTTTTCGTCTTTCTGCTGAAATGGATTTATTTATGTTTATACTCCACTAATATCTTTGAGGGCCATGATTTGACGGCTGGTAACCGCACTTCAAGCGAAAAAATATATCACTCACCGAGATCTGCTTAGGCAGAGTGCCACACCCAGTAATTGGTAAATGGCGTGATGATATATTTATTTTTATTTTATTTATGTTTATACATCAGTTAAATAATCTTTTTTAAATTAAAGGCGAATAGGCTATTTTCATGAGAAATAAGTTCTTCGTAACCATATCTTCTCTGATTACTTATGGGAAGAAGTTTCAAAGAAAATTGTAGAAAATTTAAATTAGTTATTTTTGTATTAAATGCGCAAAATAGATGCCTTTTTAACGTTTAAAAGTATCATTCTTATGCTCTATAAATACAAAACCATATTTTTTCTATGAATGGATTTTAATAATAGTCTGGAATTAATATTAATTCATATATATTAGCAAGTGTACAAACTGTACATTTATTTTTCAATTCACAAATAATTAATTATAAAATTTCTATTCATCCATAAAATATAATTCCGAAATAAATTTGTATAACTTTTCTGTTGTTTTATATCTGAAATAAACTGCGTGGAAAAACATTTTCCAAAACCGTACAAAAGTGTTATCTCAAACCATAAAACCAATAGTTATGGTAACATAAGAAAGATGTGTTATTGTAAAAGAAATGATACTTCGCTTTGAAACTAATCAAAAAAGCCTCCTATTTTCTCATTTATTATTAAAAAAACAAGTTTAAATTATGTCTGTGATAGTTAAATATTATACATTTTATTTTCAATTGTTCCGATTTCATGATTAACTATGAAATTAATTACAATATTTGAGTTTAAATTTTATCTACGATTGTATGGAAAGTGAGTCATTACGTATTCATTTTCAGTAATTATTTGTAGCACAGCGTGCAATAAAATATTTTTTATAATTGTCTAAAAATACGTAATACCGACTTGACATACTGATGTTAGTGAAACAATGTGAACAATTTTGACAAATATATTTAGCAAATGTGTTAATTAATTTAGATGCAAAATTTATTTCACCACAACTTTTCTTTAAAATTTTTTCCTGTAAAATAATCAGGGAAGCAATGGTAGTAACTAAAAAAACTTATTTCCCATGTTAATCTTTTCCATGGCGCAGTTTTCGTAGGGCAGTCAGTACAACTTTGAAATAAGAATTTGCATTTGTTAAAATACGAGAAGATGCAAGAAAATCATTTCTATTCGTTCCGGGTAAAAAGTCTCCACTGAAAACAAAATAAAACACAAGAAAACTAGCGAAACCACATTAATTTACAACTTTCAAAAACTACAACAATTAAACAAAACTTGGCAACTAAAAACAATCGAAAACTCCAGTAAGTTTTCCGTATTTTTCCAAGCAAATAATCAAAAGAGTTTCTAAAACAAATTTTCCATAACGATAAAGTTACCCCAACAAAAAACGTTTTCACGCGTTCTGAAGGAAACAAAATTAAAAGTGAATAAAGAATAAATGAGGAACTATTAATTCTTTCATTAGGTGATCCCGTCAGAGTGCAGCGAGAGTTTGACAGCCGTAACAGAACCAATTTACACAGGCGGAATGAGGTGGCCCTGGCTGAAGCCGAGTGTTGGTACCGCCAACGTTTGACTGACGACCGCTGTGATCAACTCACCAGTGCCCCTGTTCTTATTAATGAGTCTTATATGTATGTTGTGTGGTGTGGTACACCTGACAGAATTACTTACTTGCTCGTAAATTATTTTCTAGAACGTGGTCATTGGTGAAGTTCTTACTAAAACTTATTTTTTATACTTTGCGTTCACAGTTCATTATTATATTGAAAACAATTAAACAGTTTTTTATAACTTTTCATTTTACAAGGTTAGTACTACTATGCAGCCAGAAGTTTAAAGTCATTCAAAAAATAATAATTTCGAATATTTTAGGTTTTAGTATTTTCAAACAAATTTTGTAATTTTACGAAGCTTTATCTCAAAAACTAAGCGAGATATGTGAGGATGCACTCAACGATATTAAATTTCTAGTGCTTTAGTAACTTATAAACATATTTTCAGCAATTTATATATTTGAAAAAAAAACAGCTACATTTTTTTAGAAAACAATCTTTGACCAATATCTTGAAAACTAGAAGATATATGCACTTAAGAACCATTGGATTCAGTGCATCAAAATATAAATGTATGTGAATTTTTGTTACAATACTCATATGATAAAGAATTTTGAAACAAACTGTCTAAAATTAGCCTAAAATCGAAAAAAGAAAACAAAAAGAAATAAATAAATATATCATCACGCCTTTTACCCATTACTGGGTGTGGCACTCTGCCTAAGCAGATCTCGATAAGTGATATATTTTTTCGCGTGAGGTGCGGTTACCATCCGTCAAATCACGGCCTTTAAAGATATTAGTGCAGGGGGAGCCACAGGGGTAGATTTAAATTGGTGAAAATTGTTTGTCGGTTATGGGGATCGAACCAGATTTCTCAAGATCCACTGGCCGACCCGATACCACTGAAAAAAGAAAACATACTAAAAATTTGCTTGCAATTCAATTCCGATATGGGGTATTCAATGCCGTTGAGCGCAACTGCATATTTTATTTAATTTTAGGAAATAAATTAATGTAATCTTATAACTAACGATTTTTATTTGTTGACTGGCCATCTTCAAGACAAACTACAAGAAGGATTTTTTTTTAAATCGGTGGTTATGACTCTACACTCATTTATTTTTCTTAAAGTATCATCAACCAACTGTGAGTTCTACAATTTGTTTAGTTTTTGAGATATAGACTGCAGAAAAGTAGAATTTTCCTTACATTATACCTCATCAGATTTTATTTTTTCTCGAGCCAATACCTCAAAAACTAAACGAGATCTAACGACTCATATCTTTAAGAAATTTACAGAAAACTTAAGTCGCTAAAAATTTACTTATAAGTCAATTCGGGCACGAGAAATTAAATTCAACACTTTTGAATTGCAAAAAACTAATTTTCCATGTCTCTCCTATATCTCTATTTATTTAGGATATCCGATATAGGTAGATACAATCGTACATTTAGATGAACTTATTAGCCAACACATACGAAAATATAAATTAATTGATTGCAGCAAATTTCAACATTGTCTATATTCAAATTTCCAATTGTAACTGACACCTCATCGTCCAATCAGCGATCAACAATCGCCAAACAGCAAACGAAAAGCAGAGTTGATGAATCGCAATGGTTCTCTCATGACAGGTAGCGGAGATAGCCATCGCCCGCAGATTACAAAGCTGACTGTCCGCGCCGCGCTATCTAATTACTCAAATAATCTCGATACGCTGTTCATACCGTCATCAGGAGCGCCGCAATTTATTCCACGATGCAAAAAATTGCACGTAATGTATGCAACGTGTACGCTGGCACACAGGAATTATGTTATTTCCATGCAAATTTTACCCTTTTTGTGTATTTTATTATGGATATATTTTTTAATAAAATTTCAGGACATGCCTTTCCATTACGCTGCACTTTTCATAATATGCTTGGCTATATTCTGTTCCAGTCAAATAGCTTTTGTCATATTAAAATAAAAATCACTTACCGAGATCTGCTTAGGCAGAGTGCCACACCCAGTAATGGGTAAAAGGCGTGATGATATATTTATTTTATAAGAAATAAAGAACGTAGACACTTGATGTAGTTTCACAAAATTATTTATTAACAATAAGTTATTGTTAATAAATAATTTTGTGAAACTACATCAAGTGTCTACGTTCTTTATTTCTTATTCATAATGTTTCACCAAGTGCCAACGGCTCATACTTTTGATATTTTTATTTATTTTATTTTATTTAAAATAAAAATCATATATTTTCTAGCGAATTGTTTATATTAAAGTGTCAGTTTGGAATTAAATTCCCAATTGTTATGGTAGGTAATCTAAAAGCTACGCTTGTTTTAATTGCATTTTTATCGACATAATGAAAGAATGCAGTTAATTTACTTGATATCAAGCCGCATTGGATTAACTTACCGGGGCCTACAAAGTCAATAAACAGGCCATGTTTGAGATCTCTGCTGTATGAGATTAGAATTTCAAATGAATTCTTTTAAACCAAACAGTAGGATTCTTTCCAAATTACATAAATTTAATCAGTCCATGATTTGTGTTATATTTCCCTCTTTCCTCCATTCATAAGCTTACATTTCCTTGTACCTATTTTATAAGAAGTTCTTCAAGATAAGTTCGATCAGGGTTTAGAAAGAAAAGTGTCAGTAGTGAGTACAAGCCTGCGGCAGTACGTCACTCAGCTCAAAATGTTGGCAGTAAGACGGGCAGCTCTCAGCCTTCGCAACTTTTGCGAAGTACTTAAAACTCTTTCGTCCTTCTATTCCGCGTGACAGCCTGTCTGCCTGTCGCTCAAATCAATGCTCGGTGCGCGGTAAGTTGCTCTCGGCAAGCCTCTCCATAGCGGAACCAACAACTCAGAATGTGTACAAATTGAGAAATAAGTTTTGGTATGCATACACACTTTAGTATACTGTATAATATACCTACCGTTTCACATATCTATCTACTATATTGGGTAGGTGGCTCAGTGGTATAAACAAAGTCGGACTGTGGATTTGAGAAACCGAGTTCGAGTTCCACAGCCAACAAACAATTTATATCACATTAAAACTACCTACTCGTATCTACCGGCCTATAGATTAGAGAACTCTGGTTTGATTCCAACAGCCAACAAATAATTTTCACACCGTCCACTAATATTTTTGGTGGGCTTTATTTGACGACTACTAACTACACTTCACGCGCTCTGTTACGGCAAAGTGTCACACCCAGTAATGATTAAAAGGTGTGATGATATATTTATTTATTTGACTTAGCTAATTTTGAATGATTTTTGAAAAAGCAATTAACAAACGTATAAATGTCATTTTTGTCACTCAACTATGAGCTAATCCAAATTACTTTCCAATAACGAAATTGCCACAAGTTTATTTTAGAGTTTATTTAAGCATTTTTGAGAATATGGTTTAGTTTAATTTAACTAATTATTTAGGTGGCTCAGTGGTATCGAGTCGGCCTGTGGATCTTGAGAACCCTGAGTAGATCCCCACAGCCGACAAACAATTTTCACCAATTTAAATCTACCCCTATGACTCCCCCTCCACTAATATCTTTGGGGGCCGTGATTTGATGGCTGGTATCCGCACTTTACGCGAAAAATTATATCACTTACCGAGATCTGCTTAGGCAGAGTGCCACACCCAGTAATGGGTAAAAGGTGTGATGATATATTTATTTATTTTTATTTACCTAATAGCACTTTTGATAATTGGGCCACACATAACAATTTTTAATATTAGTCAAATGTTTCTACTTATAGTAAAGGAACCAACTATAATTTCATGCAAAAATTGTTTTAAATCAAATTAGTGTCCATTTTAGTTATTATATATTTTGTGATAGTCACTACTAAAAACTTAAATAGATCCGTCAATAAAGTTGTGGTAACACTAATAATTGTACATGGCCGATTAAAGAAATTAAATTCATTTGTTCGCTTAAAAGTTTAACTCGACAATATCTCCAAATTTTTAAATTAATCTGCTTCCAAACAGAACGTAATGAATCATCAATATCTCTAAATTGAGAAAAATTACCATTACAATATTTTCCAAATTACATAAATTCATAAAGTAGCAATACATCAATAATAAATATTTGCTTGTAATAACAATTTTGAAAATGCAATAATATAATTTTTCTTAAACTGTACATTCAATACTAGCATTAGCTGTTCACATCGCGGAGTTTTCATTTACTTGATTGAGTCTCATTCGTAAATTATTTATAGTAATCTGATTGAATCCGTTATCAGCCAACAATCATTCTTCGTTACGTGTTTTTGTTTTGTTTTGACTTATATTCTTTTATAAATACAGATTTTATTTTAAGATCGTTATTCGTTTTGCATCATAATGATAATTGGAAACAGAGACAATAGAAATGTAATTGATAATTCATGTAAACTATTAATCATTAATGGTTTTGTATTCGTGATGAAAAAGTTATTGTTTTATTTATTTACTAGCTGTTATGCAGTTATATGTTTGCTATATGTATAATAAAAAAATTTATAATATTTTTTACTGCAAAGAACGTTGTAAAAAACTATTAAATAAATTATGTTATGAACAATAAAAATAAATAAACCGGTTTGAAAACAAATTCATTACTTAAATATAATAAATGTGTTTTTAAATATACCCGTAGCATATTTTATACGTAGTTAGTAGACAGTAGTACATAAATATTTGATGAATATTTATATAATTAGAAAATATCTACTCCTGTTACATTTTTCTATACCAATAGTTAGTTTTTGATTTATTCTACAATCTGCAAATAATGTATAATTTTATTATTTATCGAACAAATTCTTATTTACAAGATCATGGTTGCTTGATAACAATAATTGACGTGACTAACTGATGTAAAAGAATAGCGACATCGTAGATAATGAAATTTTTTGTGTAATGTAAATTGTCTCAATTAATTTTACCTCATAGATCGAGTGAAGGAATAAAATTTGCCCCGAGTAAAACTAATCTGTGAGAGATATTTATTGAGTATTTTATCAAAATTATGACGTACCTACTATTATATGTTCGCAGATTCCAATGTAATAAAGATAAATAATAATTTATCTATTTGCAAACAGTTACTTTCATAACTAATAAGTGATATGATAATTGCAGATAATATTTTATCATGAGTTTGTTGTTATGATATTGATAATGGGTTCAACTTATACTCGCGAAACGTCGTTCTTTCTAATGTTTTAATTATTAATAAAAACCAGAAAAGCCTAGAAACAAAACCAATCAGTAGTTTGTTTTATTTATTACTACCCTATTCAAGTTTAATTATGGCTTAAACAAAAAAAAATCTACTGATTTTCACATGAAATTAAAATATAGCAAGTATGCAGCACGAACGGTATTTCCTTAACAAATTTAAATTCATGTCAAAATATTATCTGACAATTATCATATTACGAATTATATTTTGCTTGAGAATTTAAGAAGCAAATATTACTTCTGTTCTTCTTTGTAAGAATTTGCCATTTCGAAATATGTTTTTTAATTGACATTTATGAAAATAGCATTTATTTTATTGGTAACCAAGGAGATTTAATTACAGTGCAAATTATCACTTAATTTCATTAGTGGAAAACTATCAAAATAGCTTTCATTTCCTTGGTTCATTTTCAAACAAAATCGTGACTGTTGGTTCTTACATATACGTGATAAATTCTCCTGTTTAACCTGTATCCAATGAAGAAGTGATATTTATAGAAATATGGAATTTATTAGCTGCATTAGTGGAAGCGTGGACACTTGCAATTTAAATTAATAGCACCAGAAGTGAATTTGTGAGAAATTAAAATTGTAGAGAACTTTGAAACTGAAGAAATTTTTTTTATTAAACCTTGTTTCACCATCTTATATCATCTTACAAATCAACAACCGGTGCACAAAGAAATAAAGCTCCGTAAATGGAAATGGGTGGATCACACTCTAAGGAAACCTATAGACGACATATCCAAGCGGGCCTTGGAATGGAATCCTCAAGGAAGTAGACGCAGAGGACGACCTACAATAACCTGGCGTAGAACTTTGAATGAGGAACTCAAAAAAGCTAAAAAAACATGGGGTGAAGTTAAAGAACTGGCGAAAAACAGAACAAGATGGCGATCTTTTGTGGAAGCCCTATGCTCCGTGTAGGAGTTTCAGGATTTTATATATATTGTTTCACCAAGTGTATGGATGACAATTAATTTTGTCTTTGTTGTTACACAAAGGAACCATGTAAAATTTTATAGTGAAGGTCTGCGTGTTCTTCTTTGTCAAAAAATAAACCAATATCCTAAATAACGATAGGACAAAATCACATTTATTGTAATTAAAAAGTTTTGAGTTTACAATCATATATTTGCAATTAATGTCTTATTTTTTTGGTATGAACTCTAGCATTATTTAACGTGAGACAAACAGTATTTATTTATTTATTTATTTGTTATTCTACACAACAGGATCATAAACCGAATTACATTTCAGGGCGCCTACCTTATAGTGGAATCCGAATCACTCAGGCACAAACGTTTTTTTTTAAATATATCTAAGAAGTCAATGAGATTTCAACGCACGACTTCTTGTTTGTTAATTAGTAAACGTAAGTTTTTCCATAAATTTAATCACTGGGCTACAATTACCTCTCGGTTTCACAACGAATATCTCGGCGGATCACATTGCGGCCGTAGCTGAATTGGTTGAAAGAATAAGATCGGAATTTCTCCTAGGTTTTTCTCTCCACAATTCAAATTGCTTGCATTTTCAATTTTCTGATCAACGACAACTAAAATCAAAAACCAGAATCTGAATCGATCTACGCCATCACCCACCAAACCAGTTATTAGTTTCTCTTTCTCCAATCAACCTATACCAAATCGATATTTCCAATCGGGAGAGATCATTGGTCGATACTCAGGCAGCGTTTCGCTTCACCGAAACCGAGGTGTAATTACAGGTTAGCCTCGACAGCGGCTGAGAACGCTGGCTCGCTCTACGCGTTGCGTGCGTTTGGGCGGACCCTGTCACTGTCTCTATCGTGACGGCGACCGGCGAATGGACAACCCGGTGCCAGTGCCGCACCTGCAGAGCGAGGGAGGGGAAACGTGTGTGACTGCGTGTGCATTGTTTGGAAATACTGTTCGTGTTTTTATGTTTTGTTTTTCTGCTTCTTTGAATTATGAAATTGCTATAAAAATAAGCAGTTATATCAAGAATCTTGTTTTTTTGTGTTTGTTTGTTCAATGTCGAATGAATGTTTTAAGAATAATTGTTATGTATGGAGACATACATTTTATGATTTTACTTAAATATAAATAGTAATTTTGTAAAATACTTTTCACTAAATACAATGCTAGAAACGCAATATACTTTTGAAAATCTGCTGTGAGAACAGTATTCGTACTATTCCGATCATATAAGTGTAGATAACTTTCGTTCATGAGCGCTTTAATTTTATACTAGTCAGCGTAATTTGAACTAATTTTATTAAACTAATTGACAATAATTTTGAATAACTTATGAAAAAATAAAAATAATTGACGAACGCTTAAATGACATTTTTGACACTCGGAGCTCTTGAATTAGAATCCCGCTCAAGGTAAAAATTATATGATCTACCACACTGCGGCTCGGTGATTCCTGACCCTGTACTGTAATTAGGATTAGGTTCCTGTTGTACAGCATAACACAAATAAATAAATAAATGATTCGGATAATTTTTGTTTTACAAAAACTTAACGATATTCAAAATTATTAAAATAGTAGTACTTACACCAAATGAACCGATATTAATTTAGAAACATATTTTAAGCAAGAGTTGTTTTAAATTAAATTAAAGTCAAATTTCGCCTTAAAAATAAAAAATATAAAGTTTTAATCCAAAATTGCACCGAGATTTTAAGTTATCCTACTTTCAGTCAGGTCACACAGATCGCTTGTTTTGATATGGTTTTAGGATGCAGTAGAATCATTAAAATCTCGAGATAAACAAAATCACCATCACAATGCTTTCCCTTAAATATAATCGGAAAAGAAAAAAATAATTTTGTAGATTTTATAATTAAAGATTGACAACCTATTTGTGTATATTTACAATGACTAGTTGCACCGCCAACATTTTTAAGCTTGTTGTCAAACTTTCGAATTGCTTTTTGTCTATTTAAACACGAAAATTTAACTTTTGAATGTGAAACTGGTCCTACATTTCTAATTACTGCATTCTTATGTGAAACACTTAACATAGACCTGATTATGTTTCTAAAGAGGAAAGTATCTAAAACTTTGTCGTAAATAAATCTATTTTCTACTTCGTTCTATCATCGTGTAAGAACAATCGAAATGCGACAGGGAAACCGAACTAGCTCCAGTGGTTTCCCATGAAAGGACTAAACGTGCGATTATCGGTAAAAACCCGCACTGGAGAGATTAGCGTACAATTTACGCAGCGCGGTTCGACGCCATTGTACCCACCGCCCCTCTGCAGCTACCCCCGTGCAGTTCAGTCGGGCGCGCTCACAGGAAATAGGAGAAAGAAGTGGAGGATTGTCTTTAAGCCGGGCACAATCTCGCACGCAGCGATATCGAACACAAAGCCGAAGAAGAAGAAAAGAGAGGAATTGATTTTGCATAATGTCTCCAGGTGGGAGCCTTTTATTGTGCTCCATATATCTAGTGGAAGCACGAGAACTGGCACGACGCTCGTCCATATCTTTCCAGGAATAGTCTACAAACAAACCAGCTGTCATTGTGTGCAAGCCGTGATCCGCGAACTGCGGGGACGGAACACTTTCTTCAAAATGTCTTCGTTGCTTCCACATCTGTAATGTACTAAAATATATTCTTCAATGAAGTGATATACAGCGCCAGAAATGGGAAATAAACCACGGAAAATATGTGAACTAAAGTGAATTTTTGATTGAATCTCTACAAAATGTGTCAAATTAAATATTAAAAAACTGGAGAATTATTTTTGAACTTATTGAACTATCGGATAATATTGGAGTAAATTTTTCTTTATTCAAAAATTTATTTCAAACATATAAATTTTGCTTTGCGCCTTAACAATTTTAAATAATAATTTGACAACTACCTATTTGATATTTGTCAAAAAAAAAGCTACAGTCATAAATAAAATAATATAAATAGCGAATAAACCGAAGGAATTAATTTGAAAACAATAAATGAGTTACTGGGCTTTCAGTTGTATCAACAATTTATTAACTGATAACGTTGCGGCACCTGGTCAGGACCATCTTCAAGTTATGTAAGTTGTAATATTTCAAAATTACATAGTTGTAAAAGTTGTTTAATTATAAATGTTACTTTTTACAATTAAACAACTTTAACGACCATGTAATTTTTTGAAATATTACAATTTACTTGACTTGAAGATGGCCTAATTGGTTGCCGAAACGTCGCCAATTAATAAATTATTGGCACAACAAAAAGGCCAATAATTCATTAATTACTTTTACATTTTTATGGGGTAGGTGGCTCAGTGGTATC
Source organism: Pterostichus niger (assembly GCA_947425015.1). NCBI lineage: Eukaryota > Metazoa > Arthropoda > Insecta > Coleoptera > Carabidae > Pterostichus > Pterostichus niger. Next base: position 33,345,641 of record OX380341.1, read on the forward strand.
GAATCGGCAACATGGGTTCGATTTCCAAAAACGACAAACAATTTTCACCAAATTAAATCTACCCCTGTGGCTCCCCTACTACTAACATCTTTGGGAGCCGTTATTTGACGGTCTGGTAACCGCACTGCACGCGAAGAAATATATCACATACCGAGATCTGCCTATGGCAAAGTGCCACACCTAGTAATGAATAAAAGGCGTGATGATAAATTTATTTTTTATTTATTTTACATTTACATAAATGATATATTTCATTGGTTTTAAGAAAAATTAATAAATAAATAAATATATCATCACGCCTTTTACCCATTACAAAAAATAATTTTGTAAAACATAGCCAAATGTTTATTTTATATTTTTTATTAAACCTTGTTTCACCAAGTGTTGGATGACAATTAATTTTGTCTTTGTTGTTACAAAAAATAATATCTAAAATAATGTAGAAATTTAATAACTTCATCTCTACATTCATAGCACCTCTGCAAATGCATATTTCAGTACAAGACTTCTTCGTTGCGTTTAAATCATCTTCACGCATCTATTGACCGCTAAAAATTTAAATTACCTCGTTAACATTTTTTTAAATCACAAATCGGGTTTATTCTTATTATCGACAAAGACCGAGAGCTGTAGGATCTGTACATTATATTTAGTCGGTATGATTTCTGATTTTAATGATAAATAACGTTACCGAACAAGTTACAGCATATCTTTCCAATTAGTTTACGACGTTAGACAAACGTTTATTCGCGTTGAGTTAGTCAAGTGCTGACTACTGTAGTGATCGAAGTGTATTCGGTATTTTGTGATTAATTTAATGGCTTGAATTGTGTGTTATTGTGCGTATTAGTGCGTGGTTTATAAAAGAAACGTTAATATATGAGTGGTAGTGCTGTGGAATAGACTGGATGGATCTCATAGGGCTTCAGGATTTACTGATTTGATAGCGGACAACTTGGGCCGTGGCTGCTAGTCGATTTCTGCTCAAAGTATGAAATTATATTTTTAACATTATGATAAGTATTTCAGAACTCATAGTTAAGAACATACACTTTTAAGGATTATTGCAATATTCTCTATCAAAATATATAAAAATTGACAACATTAAATAAATTTGTTGTTAGATATTAAAAAGTAACTAGCTAAACCAGTAACTTGAAAAATGTGTACTAGGTACAGTTTTTCTACTTCCATACTGTAATTTACTTATTAAATATTTATTATCAGTACTTTAATGACACTTATTAAAACACAGATTTTCATTATGATACAGATTATTATAATCAATAACTGCACAGTATTGACTATTTCCATTGTTTCCATAATTTACTAAATAAAATAGATTTTTTACTTCCTTGTACGAAGTAAAGGAAGTATTGTAATCGCGAAAATTTTCGGTTCTCAGATTTCAACGGAAATAGGTGTTTTGGCCCTCCCTGAATCCATTTTGACTAATTTCGTCATGCCGTCTGTACGTACGTATGTACGTACGTATCTCGCATAACTCAAAAACGATAAGCCGTAGAAAATTGAAACTTATATTTAGGACTGCTATAACATCTAGTTGTGCACCTCCCTTTTTGGTCATTATACAACTACCGGAAGTGGTACTTTACTTGAAGCCTATAATAGATTTTCATGAAAAACTATATTCAAATATAATTTAAAACTATCCAAATTTGGTATATAAGACTACTATATCAATGGAAATAACATAATAGATTTTGGTTAAAATAGACTAACCGGAAGTGGCACATTACATGAAGCTGCTAACAGTTTTCCTTGAAAAAAATGGTATTATTTTAATTTTAGAAATAAATGCTGCAAATAAAAGTTTTAGAGAATTTAATTCTGCGTCTAGCATATTAAGAATTTTTAAATTAGCTTTTTGCATAAACGAGATATCTAAATTTTAATATTATATATTTTTGGATTTTTTTAAAAATTAAGTTTGCTATGGGCTAGAACAAAAAATAAAAGATTTAATGTCAAATATGTGCAATTAAAAAAATATCTATAGTTTAATACGGGTACAAGGAAGCCATGTGGTGTCCACATCAGATATTTTATATTATATATTCAAGACTGAAATTACTTTATTAAAATTTTGGATGTTGGATTTGGATGTTAAAAACATTGGGTATGCAACTTGTGTGTAATGGCTGTTATAAACTTGGTACATAATATACTATTTCGAGATTTAAACAATTAACATATAATAAATATATTAAAAATTGCGAGTTAAACAATGACGATCACTTTTTATTGTTTTTTTCAAAATTTATTTTTTTTAATGAATTTTATTTCTTTTTGCTCGCCCTTTCAATAACAAGCAACAAGTTCATTGACCTCATCTTTCACAAACTCAAGCCGTCATACACGATTTTAGTGAAAATTAGTTTTAAATATATAAATATGCATAATATGGTTTATGACATAGTAGTTATGTAATTTTTTACTGCTGTTGACATTTGGTGAGTTAAACTGCAATTATGCCCAAAATATTGATAAATTTTGTTTTTATAAACTATCATTTGAATTATGAAAAACATGTATTTTATTACTTTGAAATCAATCTTAAAGAGAAAAATAATAGAAATTGTAAGATTATTATTATTATCTAAGTTAGGAAAGATTGTATAAGACATTTATAATAGTGTGACGTTATAAATAGCGGGTACGTCCGATGGAGTCTGGCAGTATTCCGGATGTTTGTTGACAATATAGTGTTTGAAAGGTGACCGTACTCGTTGTCTTATTTATTCCCTTGCAGTATATGTGTATTTGTGAGTGTTAAAAGATTATTTCTAACAAAATGTAATTCCTTTAAATGTTTTCTTAGCTTTTATTTATTAATATTAAATGAATTTCAGACTTTAGTAACAACGAAAATTGTAAAAATTAATTTTCCATTTATTTGGCGACGTTTAGGTCAATGGTTGCCATTTTCAAGCTACAATCGAATTAACAATAAGTGATAATAATAATAATTAGAAATTACATAACAATTATTTAATTATTACATTAAAATACATTGTTGAGGTGCATATCTCAAAGGTCAAAACTAGTTATACAAAAATTTAAAACGAGAAAGTAGTCTTTCTGCAAATAAAGTACAAACAAATAGCAAAAAAGCTCTTGAGATTTGATGTCCTATGAAAGTTAGTTATAGTTGTCGCCACGGCGTATTCAAGTTAAATTTTTCACAAAATGGTGCTAACAAATTTAATGGTAGGTACATCGCGTGACATTATATATGTAAAAAAGAATATTCTTAAAAATATATATTTTAACGAATAAAAGAAAATAAAAAGAAATGACTACTTGTTGAACGGTCACTTATTAGAGATATGAATAATGTGGAAATAATTCTAAATGATTTCCCATACTTCGTAGCTTGTTGCAACTGGAGTCAATACACTCTGGCTTAGCAAGAACGACAAAACTAAATACACCGTGTAATCAATATAAATTACTATTATAAGCAACATGTATAAAATACGTCTTACTTGAATATTACTAAAATTAACTTTATGACTATAATTTCCATGAAGTTTGTACAATGCTAACTACACGGCGTCGGAACTACAAACCGTTATAAAATGTATGATTTCATGCAAGGTATTCCTCGTTGATGTTGAACCAAGCGCAACTCATATACAGGGTGTTTCAGGACTAGTGTATCAAACTTTAACAGCTTATTCCTGAGGTCATTTTGAGCCAAAAATGTCATATGAACATAGGTCCTATTCCTTCTAGTTACCAAAATACAAGAGGTTGAAGTTCTATAAATAACACGACATTTTCAAATTTTTTTAATCAAGATACTTTCGGAAAAAATGTTCGCAAATAGGGGATGGGAAAGTTGTCTTCTATTTGGATATCTTCTTGGTATTCTCTGGACGCATAACGGGCATTACCATTACATAATCCATAAATACAAATCATATCTGAATATTCAGCAGTACTATAACCATCCATTATGAAACAATAATACAATCAAAAGTACAACAATTTTTAATTAAGACAAATAAGGTATGACTTTTCAATAAAATTCTTGTTTTCCGAAAGTATCTTGATTACAAAAATTTGAAAATGTCGTGTTATTTATAGAACTTCAACCTCTTGTATTTTGGTAACTAGAAGGAATAGGACCTATGTTTATATGACATTTTTTGCTCAAAATAACCTCAGGAATAAGCTGTTAAAGTTTGTTGCACTAGTCCTGAAACACCCTATATAGCAATAAAATAGTTTTGCTTAGGTAAAAACTCTATTGCAAAATAATTTTAGAAACTATTATTATTAAAATAATCTCTAATTGTAAATATCAACGACACTCAATAAAATTATATTTATGCAAACTAAATTTGAATGTACGCAGTAAGCACACATTTTTCTTATACCATTCTATATCTAAGAAATCAGTTATCGAAAATATAATTCAACTAAATTGTATTAAAAAAATATCAAAAGCAATGGTATGAATCTGGCATCAATATGCTACAGTGGCGTGGTATAGGGAGGGAGGAGGGTTTGCTGTTCCAAATCCCCAGAAATTTCGGAAAGTTTCCAAAATTATTTGAGTGAAGAACAGCAATGTTTGTTGTTTTCATGAAGTCAGATATCAGATATTATATTCAATCTAATGTTATATTGGAGCTACCCTGCCTGCAACCGTAGCGAGTGTGGAACGTAGTTTTTCAACTTTGAAACGTATATCATCTAAAGCGAGTTAATGACAAAATTTAGTTTTACTGGCGTAATTCAATGGGAGAAATCGTCTGGCCGGACTTTGCTATTAAGTATTCACAGTGGTGGATACTGAAGAAGTCTTAAATGGTTTTGCGCAGAAGAAAAGACAAATCTGATTATTTTTCAACCCTCTAAAACCAAAAAAGAAAAGGTCAGCAACTTTTTCTGAGATTGAATTTATTTCATCGAAATTTTTCAATTTCAATTACAAAAAAAATATTACACTACAATCTTTGTATTTATGTGCCATGTGATAACATTGCCGAATTAATTTTAACATTTTTCCAATTGTAAATTCAGAAGAATATGAAAGAAAATAATTATTAATTGTGAAATTTCGCACTTTATTTACGTCATATGTATATAGATGGGGTAGATGGCTCAGTGGTATCGAGTCGGTCTGTGGATCTTGAGAACCCTGGTTCGATCCCCACAGCCGACAAACAAATTTTCACCAATTTAAAAATCTATCCCTGTGGCTCCCTCTCCACTAATATCTTTGAGGGGCGTGATTTGACGGCTGGTAACCGCACTTCACGCGACAAAATATATCACTTACCGAGATCTGCTTAGGCAGAGTGCCACACCCAGTAATGGGTAAAAGGCGTGATGATATATTTATTTATTTATTTATTTATATGTATATAGATAGAAATATCATGCAAATTATGTAGTTATATGGGGTAGGTGGCTCAGTGGTATCGAGTCGGCCTGTGGATCTTGAGAACCCTGGTTCGATCCCCACAGCCGACAAACAATTTTCACCAATTTAAAAAATCTACCCCTGTGGCTCCTCCACCACTAATATCTTTGGAGGCCGTGATTTGACGGCTGGTAACCGCACTTCACGCGAAAAAATATATCACTTACCGAGATCTGCTTAGGCAGAGTGCCACACCCAGTGATGGGTAAAAGGCGTGATGATATATTTATTTATTTATTTATTATGTAGTTATAATATAAATTTTGAAAAGAAATATGTTGCTAGTTTGATGATTTAAATTATTAGGTTATAGGTTATCAGCAGTGCCGGATTAACACTAGGCGGGGCCCTAGGCAATCGCAAACGAGGGGCGCCCCTCGTATTAATAAATAATTGCAAATTTGACGCTCTAAACTTTAGCACATTTAGTCTTAACTTAAATTCTTTTTTTTTTCGAAAAGGAAAAAATTTAAATGTTTCCTTTAAAGTTTGAATTATCGTAAATGTGTTATTAAACGATGAAAACCATGAAACCCAAACTTTAATGAAATTAATTTATTTTTTTAATCAAAACAAAATATTCGGCTTAATGAAATTTAGAATATTTTCTAATTAGATATGTTAATTAGTAAATTACTGAGAGGATGTTTTTTACTTCCTTGTACGAAGTAAAGGAAGTATTGTAATCGCGAAAATTTTCGGTTCTCAGATTTCAACGGAAATAGGTATTTTGGCCCTCCCTGAATCCATTTTGACTAATTTCGTCATGCCGTCTGTACGTACGTATGTACGTACGTATGTATCTCGCATAACTCAAAAACGGTAAGCCGTAGAAAATTGAAACTTTATATTTAGGACTGTTATAACATCTAGTTGTGCACCTCCCCTTTTGGTCATTATGCAACTACCGGAAGTTGTACTTTACTTGAAGCCTATAATAGATTTTCATGAAAAACTATATTCAAATATAATTTTAAACTTTCCAAATTTGGTATATAAGACTACTATATCAATGGAAATAACATAATAGATTTTGGTTAAAATAGACTAACCGGAAGTGGCACATTACATGAAGCTGCTAACAGTTTTCCTTGAAAAAAATGGTATTATTTTAATTTTAGAAATGAATGCTGCAAATAAAAGTTTTAGAGAATTAAATTCTGCGTCTAGCACATTAAGAATTTTTAAATTCGCCTTTTGCATAAGCGAGATATCTAAATTTAAATATTATATATTTTTTGTTTTTTTTTAAATTAAGTTTGCTATGGATTAGAACAAAAAATAAAAAATAAAAGATTTTATGTCAAATATGTGCAATTAAAAAAAATCTATAGTTTAATACGCGTACAAGGAAGTCATGTGGTGTCCACATCAGATTTTTTTTAAATTGTGGTCTATTTAAAAAATAGTAAGTTAAATGGTGAAATTAATAATATTTCTAGTGATATGTAGAAGCATGTAGGCATGTAGTGACAGAGCCTGGCATGGTGGTAGATTAATATGGTGATGGCTACGCCGAAGTTGAAGCGGTTGGTCTTGCAATTACTGGTGCGGCTGCGGCCGATTGACAGCCGGTCCAGTTTTTCGTGCCGGGGGCGAGCGGGCAGACCGGGGCAGACAGGGGTCGTCTCGATCCCGCCACACTGCCGCACTGCCGCACACCCAATCATCAAAGTCGCATCTGACAGCAATTTGGTCGGCCGTCGGCCGTCCGGGCCCCGCGGCTACGATTTTAGAGTCGTGACGGCGAGGACTCGTGCACCGGTCTAACCGCTTATTTGCCGCGCTCCAAACTACCAATAATAATTTTTCTCCATCAAACTATAAATAGTCGATTTGATATGATCGCTCCGTTCGGCCAATCGGAGCGTAGCCGGACGGGGAGCCCGGCTTGCACGCACTGTTATTAGGGGCTATTATGTGTTATTGCAGCTAATATGCGTGCACCGAGCGGCGGACATGTCTGAAGGTAGTTACGAGGCGAGCTGGCGTCCGTACACTCCACCCGACCTATCCGACGTCTCTCTCTAACCGCCGCCAACGCTCTGCTCCGACGTATCTCTCAACTTGAGTCGCACGCCGCGCATGTGAGCTATCTGCCGCCCTATCTGAGACAGCGAGACTAAATGCACACAACCTGTTATTACATTACGTCAAATTGTAAGGCAGTCTACATAACTTTTTATTCCATTTCAACAGCAATTTTCAGATAAAATAAATTGACCTTAATTTTATATGAATATTTAAATCTTGAAAGTTTTTTCTAGCTGGCGAGATTCAAAATTAAGTTCGGTCATAACAAATAATGGACAACATTATATAGTGACCCAGGTCCAAGGCACGCCACGCATCCATGTCCACTTATACTCCTTTGCTTTGTATATACGTATATGTATTATGTACTAATACCTTCACAATGAAATGCATATACCAGACCACCTAATACCAACTTTACTAATCTGCACATTTACATATGAATTACACAACTCTGCAACTGAATCCGGGACATGTTTTCAAATTGATTCATTGCTGTATGATATCATAACATGTAATTTATTCATAAGTTGAAAGTATTTGCAATTGGTTATTAGGTATATTTACTAACCGAACTCAATACGATATAATAGTTGTATTTCTTTTGATCAAAATCTCATTTCATTTTAGTTCACTTAAGACTAGGGTTGTGCCGTGGTCAATTGACCGGTAAATTGACCAAAAATATTTGACGGCCAAATAAAACGGTCAAAAATCTAAATGGAACCGCCACGATATCTGTAGTTCAATAGAAATAGCTACTTACTATTATTACATGAATATATCTAGTTTGGTATTCTGGGTTCTGGAGAATTTGCTTACTTTAATTTACAAATAAAATAAATACATATTATTTCATTTCATAACATCTTTTACTTTATTTTCACCTTTATTTTGAATTTGATGTGATTTCGTTTATTAGTTGTTGTCGGTTTTTAATTTTCAGTAATATTGGATGTAGTAAACAGTACTATATAAATAAATTACAATTTTAATTGTGATTTTTATTAAATGTTTCTTGGTCAATTGACCGGTCAAATAGTCGGTCAATTGACCGAAAAATATTTGACTGGTCAAATGCACAACCCTACTTAAGACAAACTCAACAAATTTTTGTTCTTTTCATATCTCCCTTTCCGATGCTGCACCATCCACGAAATAAACTCAAAATGATCTGAACTACTCTATTCTGTGGCAGGGGCAATGTTATTGGTAAAACTGTCATATTTTTATATAAAAATTAATTATAATTTCAAGCAAAAATTTATGAAAATAACTCTTTTTTTTGTTATTGACTATATATACTACAAGTACTTATTACCTTAATAATTTTTAATGGTGCTTTTTGTTAGAAATTGCTTATTGTAACAATTTGCTGGTCTACGAGTACTCGCATTAAGGAATTATAAAAAAAATCTTACTCTTGTATTATTTATTTCATTATTTAAAAAAATTCTAGTTCAACCCGAAGATTTTTCTTATGAAACCGAAGCTCGGAGATTTGTACTAAAAAACGAAAACCGGAGAGGTGGTAACTATGATTAACTGACAGTTGATTAACTTTATCAAATATTCTTAAATTACTTTTTCTACACTCGTTATTAAAATGTCATTTAACGTACTCTCATGGCGCTAAATAACATCTTAATCAGATATTGACAAGTTCTGGTTTCGAACGTTTTAGTCACGGCTTGACATATTAAGCACAGAGTGAACTTAGTTTCCTGCATCTATCATTGTAATTTAATCTTACTTTTTAAATAATACATAAAACTTTACAAACAATTTTCACCAATTTAAAAAATCTACCCCTGTGGCTCCTCCACCACTAATATCTTTGGAGGCCGTAATTTGACGGCTGGTAACCGCATTTCACGCGAAAAAATATATCACTTACCGAGATCTGCTTAGGCAGAGTGCCACACCCAGTGATGGGTAAAAGGCGTGATGATATATTTATTTATTTTTTTTTATAAAACTTTACATTTTTTGTTGTCTTTATTTACGATCGTAGCAAAAGTATAGTATGTGACTCGTTTTAAAATCTCTTTAGATACTCGTAACTAAAGAGACGTCTATAAAACTTGTTACATAATATACTATTAGAAATAAGAGTAAAATGTTTTATAACTATTTGCCAAAAGTACAAAGTTTTAACAAATTTTATCAACCACTTTTAAAAATGTATTTCTTATCCAATTTTTCTACTACATTATACCAAGAACTCTAGTGTGCGTAACACAAAATAAAATACTACGCAGCATGTGTGTGTACGCATTTCCTCGCACAATGCAGTGAACTATCTATCATTTCCACATCTCTATCCAGCATCCAGCGGTAGTTGCACCTATTGAAAACGCACCGTCTTCAAAAAAATCTTATCTGCTCTGCGCAGTTCCTCTCCGCAATCAGCATCATTCCTTCTCCGTGAGCAATAATAATACATTCCGTTTGAAAAACGCGCTTCCCCGGCCAAGGTAAGTGCTTTTTACCGGGCGGTAGTGCTCGCGGTGGCGGCGTCGGGCGTCAGGCGTCGACGTCGGCGTCTCTATCTCGAAACATACAAATGATGTATTTTGCTTTGGCCGTGGAAGTCGCAGAAAGAGATAAGTTTATTGTTGGCTGCTGAACACACACTTCATTTCCCTCCAGGAGAGGCGTCGCGGCGCCGCGTCCCTGCAGGCTTTATCTCACCGCACGAGGAGTTTATCCATTTCCTCTCGTTGAGAGCGAGGAAGACTCCCGTCGTACTTTGCCTGCGCCCAAACACAAACAGGCAGACATGCCAAGGGCGTGTACATTCACTCTACACCCTGCACTATACCTTTTTAAATATTTGTTCGGTAGTATATCGACATTTCTATCATCAATAGTATGAGAATAGTATACGGCGACAATAAATTAATTTTTTTCGCTACCGAAGTAACTGATATTTAATAGGAAAGCGTATCCAGTGCAGTACTACAAAAAATGTTTTAGGTTAACAACCCTTAATTTTTCGAATTTAAAAAAAATCTTTTTGTTTCATGATCAGCACGTCGTACAGAATATACCCTTTAATTTTTTGCTCTAAGTTGTGAAACACCCTGTATAATAATAGATATTTGAAATGTGGTATCAACCAACTTGGCCATAGTTAACTTTTAACATGGAGTTAGCGAGCAATTTAGTTAACATCGTTTTATGCTACCGAGATGTATGCACCATAGTATAACTTCAATTCTAACTGGGTGTATCAATTTATTTCCAAATGCATTTCAAAGTCATCATGAATCATGATATATTTAAATATGTTTTTTCTATTGAGCAAATGAAAAATGTCGCTCTAAATACGTTGTTAAATATTTGAATAATAATAGAATAATGCAAGTACGTACAGAATAAATTCCATCATGTAGCTACATAGTGAATAAATTGTCATGATGAAATGACAGTTTTATTTTAATTTTAATGTGTTAACAATAATTTTGTTTACTAATGAGACAGGCCTGTTGTTATATTGGATGTAATTACTGAATGAAATTGTATAAAAGTGAAATAAAATTCAGAGCAATTTGCGTACAATAGTGAGAGTGTAAAGTAAATCATTATGCATCGCAACCAGGTGTCACCGAATTAATCGTAATGTAATTACATGGGCGCGCATCATACGAAAACATCACAAAAAATAAACATTTCTGTCGACCAGGTGACCAAGCGGCGTGAATTTATTCATGAATACGCCACAAAAAACAATATAAAAATTGTGGCTGGGAACGTGTTATAAGTTGATTAATTGCTTAAAATATATTTCGTATACGAGTGAGGCGGCGGCGGCATTTAAAAACAAAGGCGGCGAAGACGGGGCCGCAGTTTTCATTTACAGGTACCAGAGTCCATTGTTCCAGTTAGGATTTCGTCATAAATTTTAATTATCGTCGAATTCAAAAATACTAAGTCCGACGCATCATTTTATTATGTGCGGAATCCCCTGCTCGGTAATTTTTTCGTTCTTTGTGCAAACACTTTGCGGTGAAGACTGCGCCCCGCTGGCTGGGGAACAGCTCCTTTATGCCTCAATTTAGCCAGCTAACATTAATTATTATTTTATATAGCATGTACAGGTGCCGAGGCCCTCGGCTCTGCTCGCGCCCGCATTGTACTTAAAATTGAACGTTTATTTGAATTAATCGTTTATTAGTGAACACAATGGACGTGAAACGCACGGTTTTCACGGCTTGGCTACACTCATTCTCCAACACTGATTTTTTCTTCTTCCTTTTTTCATTGTTTGTCTAAACTCGGTGCAATGGAATTTACTGCACTTTGTATTAGAATGTTTGATGAAAATTTATATTATTAGCAAATTTGTACAATTTACTATTATTTTTCCAACAATGCTTTAATAACAGGACGGAAATTTGGAAAATGAAAAAAAGAAGAAGTTCTGCTAATCAGTTTATGCATTTTTAATTACTGAAATATCAGTATTGTAAATATAGTAATTTACTATAGTTAAATATTACCCAACTTAGTTTTATTGATTAGGTATCTATGTATCCAAAGTGACTAGAGCAGGTATCAGGAGACTTTCTGTTCGAGGTGTACATACAATTTTTTTCTAATATCTTTTAAAATCTATCGAATATTTTTGTACTATCAATAAAAAATAAGCTATTTGATCTTCATTTGATGACAGAAAGTGAACAAATGCAGATCAAGGCTTTTAGCAGACCAACAACGAGGTTCTCTGCAAACTATAAATATCATTTTTCTACGATTGCTATGAAAAGTTGACAATTACGCTCTCATTTGTCATCGTAAAGTTGACGTTTTCTGTGGAACAATCGAAAAAGACGTTAAATGCGCGCATTTCCAATGGCAACGCGCGAAAAAGATATTAAATGCGCGCTTATTTTAATAGTTACCAGGGATAGAAACAAAACAGAAACTTGTCATATTGAGAGGTGACAGAACGAATTTATTTTTAGTACGCATACGTTTTTTATAATTTTAGGATGCAATTGTAGAAAAAATTATGTGTGTATCACGAACGTAAAGTGTCTTTGTTCCTCTTACAATATTGCAACTCTCGCCTTCGGCTAGCGCTGCAATTACCGTGTTCGAGTAACAAAGAATCACTTTACGCTCTTAATACACAAATAACTATTTTCTACGACTGCTATAAAAAGTTAACAATTACGCTCTCATTTGTAATCGTAAAGTTGAAGTTTTCTGTGGAACAATCGAAAAATATCTTTGTCGCGAGTCTCCAATGGCAACGCGAAAAATTAATTTTGCATTGTAAATAATATAAATCCCTCATATTTTTGCAATAATTTTTTAACACCCTATAGCTTCTCCGTACGCACAGCCGATCGCATGGCAAAAGTAAAATATGATTTGTACCTAGATTACTTTTCATATAAAAGTACGTTATGTTTTTCACTACTTGTTATAAACATTATATAAAAATCACAGATTAACATCCTAAAAACATTTTATTACAATCTGAATAAAATAATTATTAACTGCCTTTGGTAAGTTTTCTTTCTTCCAAACAGAAAAGTTCTTAAACACAAACAATGAAGTAGGTATCAACTACGAAAGAAAAATTACACAATTCAATTATTAGCAGTTATTTATGATAGAATTTTATTTAATTAATAACTTTAAGATAATCATCCACCCAGTGGCAGTGGCAACGAAAAATTTTGGACTGGGAAACATGGAAAATAGTTTTGCGATTTAAAAACAAATTCTTTTTGTTTCATGATCAGCACGTCGTACAGAATATACCCTTTAATTTTTTGCTCTAAGTTGTGAAACACCCTGTATATTAATATCAGTATTAAATTGCTTATTGTTAATTAAATAAAAATGATAAAAGAATATTTGTAATAAATAATTATTAGCTTAATATAGAAATGATAAAGTTTTAAAATATTAAACTGTTAAAAATGTTGACATTTCTTAGATGCGTTTTTTAATTCTAATTCAACTTTTTCGCTTAGTTAACATCGTAATTAGCTGACAACGTTTTATGCAACCCAGCCTAATTATTGTTGTTTATTTTTAAAGTTTATTCTTGCTCCCGTACACTCAAAATCACTAAAAAATTTAAAGAGATACAGAACTGGAAACTTTAAAAATGGATCGTACTGAAAATTTGAAATAAAAGCTTTTGACCGGAGTTTAGATTCTTTTTTATTTATAATTCAATTTGATATCATCAATTGTTAAATACTCGTATTTAGTTAAGATACTTATTAAATTTAGAGTCGTTCGGATATCCGTACTTATTTTTTTGAGATAAACGGTATTAAATTTTAAACCTGTTTAGTATTTGCTTGATTACTAATAAACTGTAAAGTGGAAACACATGAAAATCTTCATAATTTGATACTCATGTCAAACATGCTAACTATTAATGTACCAAACTGTATTTAAGAAGCTTGTTTACGTCACGAGACACAGAACTCCCGATTCAACATCTTGAAACGTTAAAACGCTTTCGATTTTTTAATTACGGCAATCAAGCAATTGTTTACAAAGTTCCGCCCTTCAATCTGCATTCATTTACAAAGTTCTTGGACTTGAGTCGGAGCCAGAGCCGAAGGAAGAAAGCGCAGTTCAATAGAAGCGGCCAGCAACCGCAGAGGGAGCAATATATCAAAATTGACACTGGACTGCCCTCCAGTCTCAAACGAGAGCAGAGTGCCGGACAAGAAGCGAAGCTCAATTGTTGTTCAACCAGTATCAAAAGATCAAAACATACAGTAACAGCTACTCACTTGTCAACATTTTATATTCTGTCAAATGCAATTTAGTATTATGGTTATATTGTAAATAGATAATTATGTCGTTTTACATTGTGCCGTAATAGATAAATTTTGCACGAAAAGTGTAGTTACCAACCGTCAAATCACGGTCCACAAATAATTGAGTGGTGAAGGAGCCATAGGGGTAATTTTAATATGGAGAAATGTTCGTCGGCTGCTGAAATGAATTGAACTCGGGTTCTTAAATCCGCAGACCGACGCGTTTTCACTGTATTTCATTATATTGTAGGGACTTGAATCGAAAAATTTTGGGGTTCGGTTACGATTAATATTGTTTATATTAGTAAAATTTTATTTTATTTATCGGTTACGGTTTTTAGAAAATATTATGTAGGTTTCGGTTTTTAACTGCAACTTTATAAAAATATGAAAACTAATAACTTATATTCTTCTTCATATTCTTACTATTTTAGGTTCAGTACGTTATTTATATCAGTTTAAATTTACGGTTTAGAACCGAAAAGATTCGGGTCTGTTACCTTTTCTGTTACAGAATTAAATTTTCGTTTTGGTGTTCGGTTTTCATATTTCAAATAAAAACATATAGAAAATTAAGGAAGGATATATACAGATATCTGAGGTTTGAGAAACACTTGTTTATTTGATATTTAAACTAATATAATTACTTTACTGTCAGAAAGACAATAATTCTTTGAAACAAACTAGACAATTAAAAAATGAGAGTATTTTCTTGGTGTTAAACGTTTTCAATATTAAATGCTTCAAATAAAAATGGTAATTTTCAGATAGATTTAGAGAATGACATATTTCTTGGTTGGACATTGCGTGCAACTTTTACAACTGTGTTTGCACATTACACATTTCATCATTGCTGAGTGGAAATGTATAAATTCTATTCATTTTTTGCTACTTTTTGTAATTTAACTGCATGTATGACGTTTGTAAAACGCATGCATAAGACATACATTACGTTAATAAGCATAGAGGACACACATACATAGTTGCGAACGAGTCTCGGTCTCGGATGGTAGAGTGTGGATGAAGGCGGGGGTTGGGGGTCATTATGCACTTGCACATTTCCGTCATGGTGACCTCGGCCAGGCCAGCCAGCTCAGGCCAGGCCCGTACCCAGGGGGCAATTACAGAAAATTATTGTCATTACTGAAGCCCCTTGTCGTGACTCATTGGTGGGAGCCGCGGCAGCAGCGCCAATGGTGGGAAGCGGCTCATCTGTACACTACACGCGTCACACTACTACTGCACAACGCATATATATTATGTCCCATGGGCGCGCAGGAATTTTTAATATTTCGAAATATCTCATGTTTGTGTTAATTTCAATAGGTCAATAACGAATTATGGGGTGTGGATTTGGGAACCCGGGTTCGATTCACACAACTGACAATTTTCATCACATTAAAACTACCCCTGTGGCTTCCCCTTCACTAATATCTTTAGGGGCCGTGATTTGATGGCTGGTAACCGCACTTCACGCGAAGAAATATATCATTAACTAAGATCTGCTACAACAAAGTACCACACCCAATAATTGATAATAAACATGATGATATATTTAATTAAGAGAAACGGTTACTATAACAACTAAACTGAATGAGGGAAATGTGACAAGTATGTAATGTTGAAAAATAGTATATTGTACAACAAGCATGGAGTGATATTCAGTGCACTCGAGTTTGTAATTTATTCTAGTGAGAAATGAACATTTGAATCAAGTTGAACAGTTTGCCTTATCTACGACTACAATATTGTGCTCTATTAATTATATCTTAATCCGATTTCACTGCTTCAATTACAATCTTAAATTAGTATCCTAGCAACGTAACAACCCAAAAAATTTGAGTTATATACAAATCTCTACAATGTCACAAAAAATCAAACCAAGAGAACTCTGAGTGCTAAACTTAGCCGCAAGAGGCGCTTTTTCTGAAAATAATTAAACAATATTTATCTTGTAGGAAATACGTCGTCCATTTTTGTACAAAGACACACACACAATATTTACATAATTAGCTTATGTAAAATTAAAATTATAAAAATTAGGAGAATCTCTTATTTTCTTTTACTGTTAGCGTAAAAAAAACTGGAACAACTAAAATTTTTATATATTTATTTATTTATTAATTTATTTTATTTAGCTACCCAACAGGAACAAGTCCCAATAACAAGATAGCACTAACATACATTAAATTATAACATTATAAACAGATACAGGTACAGATACAAGTAATAGAAAAGGAAAATTACAATTGGTAAAAGAATTAAATTATTCTTGAAAACCTTAATTGAGCATGAAAAAATATTGGGAGCAGAATTAGAAACACATAAATTATTGTACAAGTTAATAATTCGATTTAAAGGTGAATTTAAGACTTGGTCGGAAAAAGTATCGATAAGAATATAAGTTATTAGTTTTATATTGTTAATAAATTGCAGCTGAAAACCGAAAACAAAACATATATAATATTTTCAAAAAAACGTAATCGATACATTACACCGAAATTTTACTTTTTATTTATTTATTTTATTTTTTAACCGAATCCCAAAATTTTTCGGTTCGAGTCTCTGATTTATATTAAAATAATGCGATTGTGCCTCAGTGGTTTGGATTCCACTATAAGCTGTAGGTCCCCTGTATGTATTGTTATTTGGATTAAGTTCCTGTTGTGCAGAGTAACAAACAAATTAGTAAAGCAATGCGCTCCGCCACTGTATACAGCATTTTACATTTCTATTATACTCGTACGAAAAAAACTTTTTAAGTGCAAACATGGATAATAAATCTATGTTTTGCGACATGTGTTGTTAGATACCGTTAACATATTTTTCTTGTAAAAACACAAACTATTAGTTTTATATGACAATTGACTTGCAAGCTAAATAAATTATAGAAATGTTTTTTTGAATACCTATAACATACCTGCGTAAAAAATATGGAAAAGTAATATCAGTGTACATGCTACTCATACCAGTGTAGATAATTTCATACCAACCACAACCTCGCAAAGAAATCAGAATAAATACCTGTAACGGATATCTACTTTATTTATGTTACGTAGGAAATACAATTTGCCGATATTTTTTGTCCTATTCTACTAATTTTAGAATAAAGTTATACATAAATAAAATATTTAAAATAAAACCTATATGAAATATAAATAATTAACTAAGTACAGGTAAACTAAAAAGAAATACATTCTAGTGGGTTTTCATCGAATAAAGATTGTTTTTTTATTTGTATTTATTTGTAAAATAAATAAATCTAAACCTCTATAAAAACGGTTTTTAAACTTTTCGTATTTGCGGATCCCAAATTTTTAAAATATTTTTCACGGTCATCCAATTAAAAATATTATATTGATTTTTAAATAAGAACTATAATAATAAAGACCTTAAGGTCGTGGGTTCGGGTCCCGCCCGTGGCGGCCATACAAAGGACATATCGGCATATGACCTGAGTAGTTGATCCGATAGTCCGATATATAAATTTTAAAAAATAATAATAAAGACCTCAAATATACATATAACTTTAATGATGTTTAAATGTATTTACGTTTTTTAAATATCTCTATTTTTAAGAAATATTCTTGCAATATTTGCAATTTATAGCTTTGTAAACGACTATATAATTCTTATGTAATAATAAAAAAAATAAAAAATACTATATATTTTGCTAGCATGTGTTAACATATAATTATTTGCTATTAAATCGGATTCGAACGAAAAATAAAATAAAACAAAATAAAATATTAAAAAACAATAATTATAGAGCAAAATACTAGTAGGATAGAGTTACAGTTAAAACTTGAAATAACTTTTAAGTTTCGCGGATCTTTTGAGATCTTTTCAAGACCCCCAGGAGTCTGTTGTCTTCCGGTTAGGAATCAATCACTACGCTATAAGATATCAAATATTAAGAAACAATATAATATAATTGAGTATTTATTTTTATGTTTATAACTGATTTAAATGCAGCAAAAGGAATGTTTCACAATACAAATGACAGGTCATAAAAACAAAATTTGTCAATATTTGGCTGTTTCCTCCACTACCTACATTTCTCATTATTATTAGTAAATCTCACCTCTTATTTTGTAGATTCAGACGAAATTATAATTTTCAGAGTGTAAGCAATAAACGAGCTTGTATGAAAGGAATTATGAATGTAATTTAAGCGAAAATGTTGGTGTCTACTGAAGATTGATTGTTTGATGAACCTGATCAACAAATGTGCAGTAAATGTTTCAAGGGTTCTTGCTACTCGGGAGTCATATTTCCCTAAACAATATCAAATTAGTTCATTTTTTGGCCACGGAATGTTTCCCTTGGTATCGCAATATATTGAAATACTTGTACGTACTAAAAGAACAATAAATAATAATTTATAAGTTGTGTTTGAGTTGTAGACTGTAGTAGTAAAAAAGGCAAACACTTGAGAACATGATGTTAAGTATCAGACTATAAATCTTAGTGAACCACAAAGTCATGTATTTTATTTAAAATTTATAGCTGACAAGAACAGTTTAAAAAGCCTCCCGGAAGCTTAAATATTAACACGAAAAGAAACACATCTAATCTAGTGTACTAACTCATTTCACCGCACCAATTCCGATTGAATTATGGCCGAAAGAAAATTTATGAGTTCTGGGGCAGGTACATGAAAGAGGCGCCCGTGCTAAAGGAATTCGCAAGACGCCGGCGTTTGCGAAGGCAAAGCCGCCGCCGCCGCCCTGGTGCGATGTCGGATAGACACAAGATTTACGCGATTTTAAACGGTCTACTTTGGCACGCAGTAAATCAGAGCGTGCTGTGTAGGGATCGGGGGCAGGAACCCCAGCGTTCGGACGATGAATGCACAATTGCACCGTGTCATGCCTGCAAATCTGGTATTTATCGCTTACATTGTGAGAACATTGTTGCGATACTATGTATACAATATGCTTTCGAATCCTAGGTGAAGAGATGGTTTATTATACCGAAAGTTCAGGTCGTTGAACTTAGGGGCTTAAGTTAACAAAATTTTGGTTTTGATTTTGATTTTTGTTCTATGAATTGAAATAGTATTTTTAATTATTTTAAAATTTAATTAAGCAGTTATTTGTTGTTTTTGAAATTAAGATTTATGTATAATATAGGATATGAATAATTCGGGTCTTAAATTACTGTTTTCTATAAACATCACGTGACTAATTAAAATTCCCATATTTAGTTATTAAATAAATGACATCTTTCCAAATTATAAAAATGTAAATTTTGTGGTTACATTATCTAGATTCTTGTTTGCTGGGTTCCATTTCATAACGCTCCATTTTACAGAATATTTCATATAATTCTAATCTGTCCCTCTCTGCTTGTGTGTGTCAGCGATCTAGTAATAGGCTCTAATAATATGGATGAAACTTCTAATTTGAAAACGATCTAACTTGGTCGCATCCTCAGGAAAATTTATTTAATACATCATTTTAAAAATTAAAGAGAAACCCTATGAAAATTTCGTTCTTCAAAATATAGCTATGTGAATACTTTAGGGTAATGTAATTTGAGTATATAAATCTATTAAGATCAAAATTTCACAGCTTTCAAGCTACTTGTTAATATTACTTTAATATGTATATTTTACAATATTTTGTAGGTATATAATGTGCATAAATAGTAAACGAAACAACTTAACATTTGATTGCAATAAAGCATGTCTAGAGCATCGGTTTTTAATCTTTTTGTGATCGCGGACCTCCAAATTTTCAGAATATATTTCGTGGCTCTCTAGTTTTTACTGAAATTACGAATATTATATTAATTTTTAAGTAAAGACTGTATAATAAAGACCTCAGACGTATAAATTTAATTATGTTTAAAAGTGTTCTTAAAATATTTCTAATGTTACGGAAGAAAATGAAAAAAAATCGTTTCTTATTCTGATAATGATTAAATTTCTAGCTTTGAAAACGATTATATAATCTTTATTATATAACCATAAGAAATTATAAATAAAAACTGTAATAGTTATTTGTGTATTAAGAGCGTAAAGTGATTCTTTGTTAAGTACTCAAACACGGTAATTGCAGCGCGAGGCGAAGGCGAGAGCTGCAATAGTGCAAGAGGAACAAACACAATTTACGCTCGTGATACACACATAATTTTTACTACGATTGCATCTTAAAATTATTCAAAAACGTATATGTACTGAAAATAAATTCGTTCTGTCAACTGTAAATATGACAAGTTTCTGTTTTGTATCTATCCCTGGTAACTACTAGAATAAGCGCTCATTTAATATCTTTTTCACGCGTTGCCATTGGAAACGCGCGCATTTAACGTCTTTTTCGCGCGTTGCCATTGGAGACGAGCAAAAAAGATATTTTTCGATTGTTCCACAGAAAACGTTAAATTTATGATGACAAATGAGAGCATAATGGTCAACTTTTCATAGCAATCGTAGAAAAATAGTATTTTCCTTGCAAGTGTTAATATCCGTAGGATTCAAATGAAAAATTAATTTAAAAAAAATTAGGTAGGATTACAATTAAAACTTGAGATAACTTTAAAGATTCGCGGACCCTTTGAAGTCGTTTCACGGACTCTTACGGGATGCGCGAACCTCCGATTAAGAATCACTAGTCTGAAGTCTAGATGAGGTTAAATTAGTGATAATAATATACTAACATTTTGAAAAATGCTCATTAACTTTAATCCTCCAATATTCGTAACAACAAATAACAATTTATGTATCTGTATATAGTTGTAAATATGGAAGAAAATTGCATTTATATAAATATATTATCTTCCATCTTTGAAGAAAACTGTATTTGAATGAGTAAGGTGTAAAGAAAGAAGTAAATGAAGTCATAAAGAATTTTATTGGCATGATAAAAGTGGTTTTCATTGAAATGCAAACTGTAAATGTAGTAGTAAATTGAACAAAGTCGGTTACAAGGTCGACAGTGAAGCCATCGTCGTTATTCTAAGCATCCCTTAGCCGTGCTGAGCTGAGAACCCGTCCGAGAAATTTACGAGCCCCATAATTGACACTAATTTCAGCAAGTATAACTATTACAGAGATTTATCAGGGCATATATCTTTTTCGCGAGCAATATTTGTCAGTCGTGTTTGTTCGGGCGACTACGGACATTACCGATAGATCATTTCTGCAGTCAACATGTCCAAAAAGAGTGGGCCCACGCGTACAACTCATAGACCATAAATAACGGAGGAACGGGGCGAGAGAAAGACGAGGATATGTGAGGATGCAGGGCGCAGACAGAGAGGGTATTACGAGCGCGGGCTTCTAAACAGGTGGTTTATGATGGATGACCCTCACTTTCACATAAAACAAGCAATTATCGATGTCATGTTCTCGACACCTTGGTATATCGAATGTCCGCAGACCACTTACACATAAATAAAAATAACCAAAAAAATTAAATGCTTTAAATTTATAAATATCTACTGTCTAATTTAAATTTTATTTCTGACTTAAACAAATAAAAGTAAATCCACATTAAAATTCATCTTTGGAGACTGTGATTTCAAGCCTGGCAACCTTACTTCTTGCGCATAAATATCACTTACCAAGATCTGCTACATCTGAGTACCACATCCAGTAATGGGAAAATTTTATTTAATTATTTATTTTTAATAATCTATAGATTATCATCACTTCGGCATTTTGTTTCGAGTGAATAAAAACGAGTATCTAAAGAGGTTATAAAAATACTTAGTCACATACTATACTTTTTCTACGACAACAAAACGTAAAGTTTTGAGTTATTTAAAAAGTAAGGTAAGGTAAAGTTACAATGGCAGATGCCAGAAACTAATTTCACCCCGTGTTTAATATCTCAAGCCGTGACTTAAACGTTTGAAGCCACGACTTATCAACATGTGATTAAGATGTTATATAGCGTCGTGAAAACCAGTACGTTAAATGACATTTTAATAACGAGAGGAGAAAAAATTATTTATGTTGATATTTCTATTTTATTTTTCTCTCATATTAAGCTGTCAGTGAGCTGTCTTAATTTTTTTTATAATTATAACGTATATAAGTATGCAAAATGTATGTACGAGTATCACAGGTTACCAAAATTATAATAATCTGTAACAAAATAATAATAAAAATTAAACGTTGTTTTTAATTTATCGATTCTGAACTGACAATTAGCCAGATATAAAGTACAGGGAACAGGGGCGGATCCAAGGGGGTCATGACCCCCCTAAGCATGGACTTTTTTTTTAATGTTGGCCCTAATACATAATAATGATGTAATTATTTACTTTAATTCAATTTATGAAACAAATTAAATAGAAAATATTATCTAAGAACTTAAAATTCTAAGATAAAAAAAACCAATATTTTGTGGGGACACTATTTCGACCCGCAGATGGGAGAGGTATTCTATTTAAGACCTAGTCAAGTATGTGACTACCGACATGTGCACTTAGAAAATCAACTTCTATTACAATAATTTTTGTATTCTATCGAAGAACCGTTTAGATATTGAAACTTTATAATTTAAAAAGTGTTGGCGTTCTTAGAGGAAAATTTTGAGGTGAAAAAATGATTTATTGTGATTTAATGCGATTCCAAAGACGATTTAATGTGATTTAATGTGATTGTAAAAATTATTTAAAGCAGGAATATAATATGAACAAATACAAATGTTTTTTATATTTAGAAGATGGGCAATACCCCTCCCCCCCAGACAAAATTCACCCTATGACCCCCCTAATTCGAAGTCTGGATCCGCCCTTGACAGGGAAGTATTGCTATTATGAATCAGACGTATATTTTATATTATTTGTGGTTTAAGATTGAAAGTATTGTATTAAATGTGAAAACATTAAATTTATTTTTAAATTGTAACGGAATTACAAAATTTTATTATTATTTCTTAAAAACATTTGGGAGGAAGGTAAGAAAAACATCAGAATATTTATAAAGTATTTAAGAAATTAAATCAGTGTTTCCATATTTATTACAATACTTTCCCACTTCAAATTAAAATATACTCAATACATACTTAATATATTTATTTTATAACATTAATAATATCTTATTTTATTCATGTATCAACATTATACCAAATTATGCTCACTATCGAAGATCCCACTCAAGCAAAAACTAACAGACAACGGTTCTGTGAGTTCGGACCCTGTACTACTCGTATCATACAGAGAAGCATAAATAATAGGTAACTCACGCATTAAAAATATATAACTTTTCAAGATCTGTTATAGTTATACTCAGAAATAGCGTGATGTTATATTTATTTGATTGAGAATAGAAGTAAAATACAATACACTTCATAACCCCAAACCTAATAAAACTATCGACTCACTGCATCCACATTCAGTTAGACAGAGCGCGGACACCCCTGCACAGAAGATTTATGCGGGGCCGCGACCCGGGGTCCGCGTGTGACCGGGTCGTACGCGAGCCGCACGCGGGCCTTCACGCAGCCTTGATCAGTCAATCAATCACCTTGGTGTACTCGGAACGGGCTGCAGGTCGTGCACAGAGCACATCGGACACAGCGAGCCAACGCCGATAGCACCGGTCACTTCATTACTCGCACACGTGAATATTTAAATTTCAATTTGTTTACCGTGTTTGGTAAATTGAATACTGGGTAATTGAATGTTTTGGATTTCGCTACTGACAGTTTTGTTGTTGTTTTTGGGAATGATGTTTTTACTGAAGACTGTTCATGTTATGAAAAGTTGACAGAACTTAAATGTATAGGATATTCATCGAATCATGACAGAGCTTTCGGTATTTTATCAATGAACAACAAAAATAAAAATGACAATAGCAATGACCAGGGGCGCCGTGAGGAAAAGAGGGCCCCGGGGAAAATAATACGGGTCCCCTTTAACTTTGAATATTTATTAATTAAATATAAGATACAAAAAAAATATATTTATAAATATATGTATGTTTTTGCTTGGTTTTCTTCCCTTGCAGCTTTTTCTTTTCGTTTTAAAGCACCTGATTTATGGCTGTAACTCATTTTTAATGTTTAAAATGTATTTTTCGTTATCTGCTACAAATTTATGTCTGCATAAGTATGTAAGGGCAGAATCTACAAAAAGAGTTAAAAAGTATTAATACTGTTAGAAACAGATGTTTTATAAAACTTCATATTCATTTACAAAGAATTATTAATTACCTTCATATATGTATGTTATAAATACTCCTTCGTAGTACTGAAGTCTTCAAATGTAAAATTTATTGTGCGCACTAAAATCGAGGCTAAAATATGGTAACAGTTCGGTAAGAGGTAATTGGTGCAGCGATGTGTATTGTATACTCACTGTATGACTATCTAATATATAGTTGCATATTTGATAAATGCAGGGGATACCAAAACAGCACTACGCACAAATGTATAGAGCCTTTGCCTATGTATATTGTATACAATGTAGTAATATAAGAAACAAAAATGCAACAATGTAGTAATGCACTTTTGAACAGTGTATAAATTTATTTAAAATTTGCAACTGGGGCCCTTGATCAAGCATTTCGTCATTTAGTACTTTATGCAATGTAATAAATTGTTGAAAACGTGTATCAGACATTTCGTTATACATGTTTTAGTAAAGAATATAAAAAATTGGTGAAATAGTAGAAAATTAAAAGCAATTTATAAAATAGCATCACATCCGGGCCCTTTGAATTCCACGGGCCCTGGGTATTTTACCCCCTACCCCCCGCTCTCGTCGGGCCTGGCAATGACAGTACAGCTTAGAAATAAAATATGAACCTACAATATTCAGTAATCTTATAGAAGGATGTTCCACAGTCAGGGCCGTCTTAAGCATATTTTGCACCGGGGTGCGGGGTGGTCAGCATGCGCCCCGACTCTTGTCAACCAAAAAAACGCAATGTAATTTTTAATGTTTCATTTATTTATTTCTCAAAATTCTTAAATTATACACATAAAACAATAAATTATACAAATTAAAAATTAACACATTTTTTTTTTAAAAGCCCGGAAAAAATACATCAGCAATGTTTCATTTTATATTATTATTTAATAGGTACCAATTTATTCTGATTATTATTATTCTGTTCCATTATCAACTTAAATCTCTCATTTATTTTCGAGATAGCCGTGTCAAGTAAATAACATAAAATTGTATTTTAAATTTTTTCATTGAGTCTAAAATGGGCTCATCTGTAGCCTCGTAATTAAAATGTCTTTTTCGGGGACGTGGACGAGCAGTTTCTCTAATTGTTAGGTGTGTAGTAATAAAAGCTATTTTAACTTGCACATTGTGAGCGGTGTAACAAGCGCAGAAAGCGGTATGAGGTGTGTTTAATAAAATAATTTAATATTGGTGCCTATATTATTATTTTATGCATGCATTTGACCGAACAAAGTGTACGAAACAGTGCAATGACGTTGATATTGAATGAGTTAGAGTTTAATGAAATATCGAAATTTCTAGCGCTCGGCTTGTGTACGCCCCCTAAGACTCTGCGCCCGGGTGCACTCGCACCCCTTGAACCCCCGGGTAAAGACGGCCCTGTACACAGTAACTTAATGCCAATTACAATATACAGGATCCAGCCGAGCCGTAGTGTTATAGAGATTTTTAGCTTGGATTGGAAATCGTTATCACCGGATTCGAATTTCGTAACGCTATCTACACCAACGTACAGCCTAACAGTTTATATTTACATAGTGATAAAAGTATTATTTATGCATAAATATCGCTTGTCCAGTCTAATATCCCATACGAAAGTTCCTGTTTCGAGCGTCTCGCGCATATTTTGATAGGCGCGCGTTATACAGATTTATTACAGCAATATAGGAAGTAATAGAGCGTCCTGTGCTGTGCCAGGCTCGGCCGACACTACTATAGATGCATCGCAACGTCTGGCGTTTCACAAATCGGGACAGCGTTGACGAATAGCATCACTGTGTGCTTGCACAAATTGCCAAAATAAACAAAACATGCCAAACAAAAATATGCCCATTGTGTAAGATCTCGTTTCACGTACGAATGCAGTAATTTTAAATGTACTATAGAATGTCGCTAGTCAATTTTAATGAGCTATCAAACAAAATATTATGAGAAGTGTCTACAAAATTGGTACACTAAGTTAAATAAGTTCAAACAAATTTGCAGCTTGATTCTCAAATTTTTTTTAGATAATCCTGAATTTTATAATATCATTCCAGTCCGAGTTTAAAAAGTTAATCCAAATGTAAAGCCAAATGATAACGTGATTATATTAGAATTAAGTTAACTTTTTTGGATCGTATGGTTTATCTTCATTTGAATAATCCAAATTTCAGGAGTAGCTAAAACTCTTTTAAGAATTGAACTGTTGATTTGAAATATAATTAATTAAATAATATAAATACAAAATCAACAACTTCTTCAATTGTCAATTGTCTTCTTGATAAATATTGCAAATTTAAATGGCAAACACGGAATGATCGGTGTGTACAGAGTGGTTTATGAATGTAAGTTGTGTCGTTACTAGACAATCATGCAACGATCATGTACGTTCTAACTACGTACCTACGTTTAACTTGAGCGAATTTCTGCCTTATTACAATGCCTTCATAATTATAAATCGATATCTTATCGTGGATTTGATTTATAATTAAACTATAAAATCAACCTCACGAATTGATTTTATATTGTATTTTATATTGTCCCCTATGTATATTTCACTTTAGTTAATTTCTGCCTTACTAGAAGGCATTTATAACTGTAGTAAATCTTTTCGTGAGTTTAATATATTACTATAAATCAACCTCACGAGTCGATATTGTTTAGATCGATATCGATCGTGGGTTCGATTTACTATAAATCAACCTCAATTCAAATGTATCTCCCTTAATAACTTGTATTTATTAGTGGTCATGGAAGAGGATTAATAATTTGGACTGCTTATAGTTTTGTTTGTAAATATGGCTAATTTTTTTTTTTTTTGAAGGAAAATATGAACGACAATTTTTCCGCAACTTTAGATAAAACATTTACAAATTTGACATGTTTTAAAAACGGCTGTAATTTAGTAACCAGTCAACCGGGTTTCAAAATTCAATTCCTTATCTATTGACCATAGTTTCATTCCTTAATATCAACCCTACAGAAAATAATTAATTAAAAAATAAACGTTACTGAAGCGAGGATGGTGTGTTGGGTTGAGAATGTTTGTCGAAGACTGATGAGTGGATGTTCTGTGAAAATTATTTGTGATATTAACAATTGGTTTAAACATATAATTTTATTTTGCTAATTTACCATTCTTTAATATTAAAAATTACTTTTAAAGATCGTTTAGTATTTTTAATGATAGATGCTCATTTTAAATTCTGTTTTGCAGTTTACGCAAATTAGCTGAATGTGGCATTCAGTCCCAGGAGTCGAGCGCCATGCCCAAGTTGTCCACGCTGTCCACCGGTTGCTTCACTTGTTCTGCTACAATCACACAGTTCAGGAACAAAAGATAAGTAAAAATGTCGTTTATTTATATTTTAAGTAGTCTAAAAAATGAGAAAAAAAATTATGAATAATTTGTTTACAATTTTATTGAGACACAACCTTGACATACATCTGGGGCCTTTTAATTTAATTTATTGTTTGATGTGATAAATATTTGTTTAACGTTTTAAAAGTAAATTGCTAAATTCTAGAAACGTTATTATTTTACTTTTGTTTATACTAAATAAAAATATAACAATTACAATAATAATTTATAATAATAATAACAGTAAAATGAGTAATATTGTATTTGAAGTGTATGTTAGATGTGTATATGTGGTGTATGTTTCAAATTCACTTTTATTTCATTCATTGGTTGTGATTGTATCATAATTAGCCGCTCCGAGTCTGCAACAAGGAAAAATGAACATTATGAAGAAGTTTGTGTTTGTTTACTTGCCAAACAAACGTCGTCGTGTAATTTAACTTTTTGTACGTCTGCCTTATTTAAAGACCTTCATAACTATATACCGATATCGTATCGTGGACTTGATTTATAGTTATACTATAAGATCAACTTCCCGAGTCAATATCGTGTCTTTTATCTCTACGTACATTTAAATTTAGTTAGTTAGTTTCTGCCTTATTAGGAGGCCTTCCTAACTGTGTGTAGTTCTTTTCGTGTTGTTGATTTATTACTATAAATCAATTTTACGAATCGAAATTGGTTAGAACAATATCTATCGTGGGGTTGATTTATTACTATAAATCAATTTTACGAATTGATATTGTGTTGATCGATATCTATCGTGCGTTTGATGTCTCATCAACCTCACGAGTCGATATCGGATGTTTTGTATTGTCCACCACAAAACGCTGGCCCTCCGTGGGGCGCAACATACATACTGTAAGCGTTTCGCGGCGGGTTTGTTTTGCTAACTTGACAAGCACCCTTCAGTTGCTTTGTCGTAGATTCTTAGCTAGTCTTTGACAAAAACTTAGATAAGATAGGGTAGGTAGGGAGAAGAAGGACACCATCATTGAAAACTACTCGAAGAACAAGGAGTGTATGAGTGTACTTATTTAAATTCAGAGTTTCTGTTTCAGGTTCATTATTCATCAAAATATCTTCATGTATGTTTTTTTCTAAATTTTTCAACTATTTATTTTACTAATACATTGTTTTTATGTTTATAGAGACCTGCAAGCTTATCGAAGCTGTTATCATCTACTCTTACAACGATGTCAGCAAATTCAAGATCGAATATTAAGTACGCTGCTCTCAACATCAAAGTGAGTAAATTGTAATTTTTAATTATTTATGTAAAAGGTTGTTAAGAGTAATAATATATGTTTTTTTTTAATTTTTAATTTCGATTTGAAAAAGAATTTACATATAAATAAATAATACTCGTAGGTGCACTATTATTAAATTGTAATTTATTTGAAACAATTTTCTGTAAAATAATTTAGGGTGCAATGCGCACGGAAAAACAATTTTTCCATGTTAACCGCCTATATACACCTTATTAACCATCCTCTAAGAATATTCAAAAAATGAACTCTTAATTTGAGAAAATTGATTTAAATTACTATTTTCAAAATATTATTTGTAATTTTTTCTAATTATATTTTGTTTTATTTGCTAGTTGCTGCGGTGATGAGAGCCAAGGTTTCCATTTGGTGAGTACATCAAATGCTGAAAAGATTCATCGGCGACATAATCAACCAACGCGGAATGTCATCAAGTTCGCTGCACGCAGCATTAATGTGAGAAAATTATTATTTTTAAAAGGGTTGTATTTAACCGAGCACCAAAATTTCAGCTCTAAATAATTCATAATATCGATATCCAAAATACTAGAGTTTGCTAATCTGTTTATCAATTTAAATATCAAATATTTATTTTTGCTCTTGCCATATTACCATTTAATTTTCCGGGAAACTTATTTACTATTTTGATGCCCAATTATTAATTTTAGTATTCATTTAATTATTTCATGCTATCAAAATATAATTTTGTTAGAGATAAAATTAGAGATGGGCGAATATCATCTGCGAATAGTCTAATGCCGCGAATATTGACATTATTCGATATTCGAGGTTTTCGAATATTAACGTCAGTATAGCGAACATTCGAATACCTCGAATATCGCGCCATATGTTGACCTCAATTTTTGACTATGTTTTCGTTTATCATTTGTACATAAACTTAAAGCTATTACAATACTTTGAAGTTATTAATAACAAAGATATTTTGATTCAAAACCATAATTCAAATTTGTTTTTCGCCAACATTTGAAGTTTTCGTGTTTTTCTTTCTTATTTGTACTTTATGTTTTCATTTTATTTTATCTTAACAATGAAGACTTACCATATTTCAAATTTGTTTTTCGCCAACATCAGCCCGTACGTTTCACCTTAAATTTGAAGTTTTCGTCTTTTTCTTTTTTGTTTGTACTTTTTGTTTTAATTTTATTTTATCTTAACAATTTCATTCAAATAATGAAAAGGACATAATTAAATAATTATTAATAATAAATAAATACACTTTTAGGAGTATTCGAATATTCGAGTACCTCGAATATTCGAGATCTGATTAATATTCGTATTCGATATTCGAATTCGAGAAATTTGATATTCGCCCATCTCTAATAATTATCTTTATTGTTTGTTTAAATTACATGATAAAAAAACTACCTGTATAAATAAGTAACAGGTAGTACTATTAAACTGTAATTTTGCAAATTTTTAAATCTAATTTTTACAATTATAAAGCATGCGAAATTAATACAGTTTATTAATTGAAATACAGCATTTTATGTTCTACAATTGTTATTAAAAATAATTTCCTCAAAAATAATTTGGGAGCAATGCGCACGGGAAAACTGTTTGTCCATGTATGCTATATCATCTGGAATAAAACGTAGTTGGAGGAAACCAATTTAAATTACTATTTATAAAATATTATTTGTACTTGTTTCTAATTACTTTTTGTTGCTAGTTGCGTCGGTGAGGAAAACCAACGTATCCTGTTGGTGATTACATCAAAATGCTGGAAAGATTCATCAGCAACAGAATCAACAGCTTCTCTTCAAACATATCAGAAGATGACTGCAAAGTCAACGCAGAATGTCTTCAAGACCGCTGCTTCCAACATCAATATAAGATAATTATTAGTTTTAAGTGGGTTGTATTTAATCGAGCACCAAAATATCAGCTCTAAATAATTCATATTACTAGACTTTGCTAATCTGTTTATCAATTTAAATATCAAATATTTGTATTAGCTATTGCCATATTAGCATTTAATTTTCCATGAAGTTTATTTACTATTACATTTAAAGATCATTTAGTATTTTTCATGCATAATTATTATTTTTAGTATTCATTTAAATATTTCAGACTATCAAAATATAAATTAACTAGGGTTAAAAATATATATTTTTGGTGTTTAATAAATATATTTCTGCCAAGAGCAACACAGTTCTTATTGATTATTTATGATACAATGACTTCGGTGCTCATTTAAATTATACCCTTTTTAAATTATGTGGGTAAAAATCAGTTAAAAACAGCAATAAATATATTGTTTTAAATTAATATAAAATAGCTCATTTGTGTACAAGGGAGAATGTAAGTAAAAATGGACAGAGAGTGATTGATTTTATTATGTGTGATGAACGATTGATGCACGGTTTTTCAGTGGAGATTTAAACTCAAAATCGAGTCAAGTTCAAGGTTCAAACTGTTTTTCAGTGCAGTTTCCTTGGTTTAAGTATTAATTTTCGAGTTCAACCGTCGCCTACGTCAATAGTATAAAACATAATTTACTGTTTTTCATTACATTCTGACATTTATATGTCATAATTATTTGTCACAATTTTGTTGAGCGTATTGGTCGAGTTAGAAGGCCTAAAATTATTAGAAATATAGTAAAACACCTACTCAGTAAAGAAACCGTCACAAGGGTATCATTACAAATATATTACAATATACAATACTCTATTTACTAATTGATATATAACTAAATTCTTTTATAATTATCTTCATTTATTATTGAATTAATTTGTAATTATACGTATTCCTCCTTTTCTGCCAATTTGTACCAATTTTTAATTGTCTGTCCCTATAATTTTTCTCTTTTTAAAATTATTTAAACTTATGCTTGAATTTTAATGAACGCGTACCTAACGTAGAACTTAAATTTAATCTTTTACATTATTAATATTTTTATCTTTGAACTAGAGAACTTTTAAATTTTGACACTACAGTATTAAATGACGCAGAAATTTCCTAGCAACACTTTTCTTTTACTTAATAAAATACTTTATCAGTTTTTTTTAATTCTATATGTTTTTAACTCTAACTACTAAATCTATTAATAATTCAACTTCATTGGTGGAAAAATTTGTAGATCTTTTAATATTTTCGATCATGTGTATATAAATATATTTCTTATTTTGCCTGTGACAATATAAACTGAATTTCGGTAACGAAGGCAATAATTATAATTTTCTCAGAATCCTAAATTACACAACACCATAAAATCATTTTGATATTCAGTTTAGGTTCCAGCTGAACTAGATTAATTTGACAAGTTATAAACAAAAAAATATTCAGGCTCAAGTTCAAGGTTCAACTGAATTGAAGTTTAAACCGCCACTGAAAAACCGAGAATGAGAAGTTTATTTGGTGGTGTCGCGTATACGTCTGAATAAAAGTTTGCGAATGAGGGTGTAGAATGAGGATGTTAGAGATATGTCTGTTGAGTTAATAAATGAATCTTTGTGTGAAGAGATTGAGAGGTGGTAAGATGGTACGGATGGTGAGTTATATTGAGGAATGAATCAGATGTTAGGAATAGATGGTGTCAGTATTTTAGGAGTTTATATGGTAACGTAAATGGACTGAATGGTTGTAGTAAAATTGCAAGAGAAAATGTTAGAGGTGAGAATGATGTTGCGTCTAAAGAATGGCAAGGCTCCCGGCTTGAATGAGATGTTGATGTATGGAGGTGAGAGGTTATTTGACTGGTTAGTTTTAAACTGTGTGTGGCTCTTGATGATTGGAAATGAGCGCACGCGCGCCTTTTGTCCTTTATTTAAGGGTAAAGGTAGTTAGAGTGTTTGAAGGTATGAAGGTAGCGAGGCTGCGGTAAGAGTTGATAGTAGATTGAGTGAGTGTTGTTTAATCTGGACATGTTGTTATGAAAGACGCTGAATGGGGTGGATGGTGTACGTATCCGGTGGTAGTGTCTGCATTAGCTGGTGCGGATGATGTTAATCTATTTAAAAAATAGTTTGAATTGTTTAAATAAATAAAATGTACTTGTAGTTAATAATTCTAAAATAAAATATTAGTAACACTTGTATACAACTATAATAATAAATATTTTTATATCTATACATACCTTGTTGTTTTTTAAATTTGTTTCCCATATCTTTTTGTTAGGACTAGTGCTGCCATTTAATTAATTGGCCGCCCACCTGGGGCTTACCTAGGGCATATGACTCTTCTTGGATCCACTGATGTCATCAACAGCGTTACTATCTCCTACAGAGTTCCCAGAGTCAGCATTGTCGCACAGATTCTACGTAAGATTATTGCAGAATCCACGAAGACGTCATCAGCTGTAAAGTCCCACACATCAACTAGAAGGCCCCCAAAAATAAAATAACATCTCCAAAAAATATTGTCATCTATCATGTATTGTATTAAACATAACTTGTAACATAAATATTAATATATTATTGTACACAGAATAATATCGAATTATTTTATATTGTAATATATTATACTTGTATACTATTTTAAAATGACAATAAATGAATTTAAAATAACGTATATTTTTCTATTTATAATAACCTTTTCCCACAATCAAACTCTTCATGAATGAATTAATCGTTTACGCGGCAAACAATATCCAAGATGGCAGACGGGCTGTTGGAATGTAAAATATGTCTGGTATCTACAATGTAAATGCCGCCAAAAAGTATCAGGCGAGTGAGCTCCTCAACATTCTGCTGCCCGGATACAAAACGGCATATTCCGGCGTCGGACCCAAGTGCTCTGTCGGTGTGAGTCTTTGTATGTATTGGTGTGTCTGTGTATGTCTATGTGTTGGTGTCTGGAACTGCGATTTGTCGAAAAGAAACAAGCTAAAATGACGAATTTTGTATCAGGAGAACAGAATATTCAGGAGTACCTCAAAAAAATTCACACCAACACATACAAAGACTCACACCAACAGAGCACTTGGGACCGACGCCGGAATATGCCGTTTTGTATCCGGGCAGCAGAATGTTGAGGAGTTCTCTCGTCTGATACTTTTTGGCGGCATTTCAACGATGAAATTACATTAACCGAATATGCCGTTTTGTATCCGGGCAGCAGAATGTTGAGGAGCTCTCTCGTCTGATACTTTTTGGCGGGATTTCAACGATGAATTTACATTAGAATACCAGTCATATTTTTACACAGGCCATCTTGGATTTCTATTTGGCGCTTAAACTATCATTTCATTTTTGTATTGATGGTTGATGTTTAATAAATAAAAGATTGTAAGTTATTTTAAATTCATTTATTGTCATTTTTAAACTGTATACAAGATATTTATATTTATATTACAAGTACAATATATTACAATATAAAATGATTGACAATATTCTGGATATAAAAGACATTAATATTTATATTACAAATACAATATATGTTGGGTAACAATATTATTTTAGGTTTTTATTTTATTTCTGGGGGGGATCTTCTAGTTTACGTTTACAGCTGATATCGACTCCAGAGATCTTGCGAGTAATCTAGGAGACGATGTTGACTCTGGGGACGCTGTTGATGACATCAGAGGCTTCAAGACGAATTCCGTGCTCCATGTTCGCTACGGGGACGATATCCAAATCCGTGGGGGCTTTATAAACATAAAAACAAAGTATTATATTTTTAATTTACAATAATTTATTATAAACACAATAAAATTATAAATAATATTAAATCATTTTACTCACGCTCCGTCGGCTGTGCTGTCATTCTGGGTTTGTTATTAAGAGAAGTTGGCGACTCTGGTGACGGTGTCCACTATAATAACAGCTCAAGATGATGTTCAGGCTGCAGAAGATGATCTTAAATATCTTACCTCAAATCTATGGTAGTATATAAATATGTTACTTCAATTCTGAAGTAGATAATTAATAATAAATTGTATTTAAGATATGCTAATATATTTTATTAAAACTATTATTACAAGTACAATATTGTTATTGCTTTTTATTTTATTTTTGGAGGTGTTCTACTTTACATGTGCAGCTGATGTCTGCCCCGCGGACTCAGAATCTTGCAAGTAATCTAGGAGACGCAGCTGACAATGAATACTCTGCAGAAGATGGTGACGCTGTTGAAGTCTTTAGCGGCTCCGAGACGAGTATTGTGCTCCAGGTGGGCTACAGAGACGATTCCAAGTCCGAGATCTTATAAACATAAAGAGATGTGAATTAGAATCTAAGATGATATACAATAATTAATAAAGTAATGGGGAAGGTGGCTCAATGGAATCAAGTTGGCTTTTGGTTTTGAGAACTCGGGTTTGATTCCCACCGCCGATAAGCAATTTTCACCATAGTTTTAACTACCCCTGTGGCTTTGCCTAAACTAACATCTTTGGGGAGCGTGATTTGATGGTTGGTAGCCGCACTTCACGCGCAAAAATATATCACTTACCGAGATATGCTACGGCAGAGTACTACACCCAGTAACGGGTAAAAGGCGTGTTGATAAGAATAAGTTATAAACGTGTTAGGAATTTTTTAAAGGAAGATAATTAATGGGGCATGATTCAGGAATTTTTTAAGAATTGAAGAATAAATTATAAATGTGTTAGGATTTTTTAAAGGGAAGATAATTAATTGAACATGATTCAAGAATTTTTTAAGGGTTGAAAAATAAGTTATAAATGTGTTAGGAATTTTTTCAAGGGATGTTGGGTGTGTTATAAATGTATATTACAAATACAAATTAATACAATACATGATATGTGACAGCTGACAATAAGGTATGTATAAATATAAACATATTTATTATTAGTTCAAAGTTGTATACAAGTGTTACTAACATTTTATTTTACAATTATTATTTCAAAATGTTCTTAATACAATCATCTAATTTATAATACCACCCAATGAAATTATTATCTATTTATATTTAAATATAAATAGGTAATTGTTTTAAATGTGTACATATTAATTCTGTCAGTTTTCACATTTATTTAAATAAAATAAATTTTAATATTATTAAGTCCCAGAAATATAAATAAAAAACCATCTCACCTGTTTGGAGCTTTCATTGTGCAAACTACAACCATTATTTGCCAAAGAGCTTCCTAAAACCCGGTGGGTCCTCAAGTGCACTTTTTTCTCCTTGGTTTTGTCAGTGATTTGTGGTGATGGTAAACATTGTCTTTCATAATAATTGGTTTTAAAGTCGATAAATGTTGTTTTTATTCCCTGACATCTGTCTATGGTTTGTGCTTCATCATCATACCTAAAATCAACATTGGCATATTACATTTATTTAAAAGATTAGAATAATAACACAACTTAATTTACTATATTTTTTTATTAATTAACAATTCTTACTCTAATTGCCAAAAGTGATTTGGTGACAAAATTAATTCTCTAGTTTTGACGTTTATATTTGAATTCAAAATGATTGATTGAAAAACTAATTGAATATATTTAAAACAAATATATATATAATTTAAACGAAAAATCTTTAAAATAAAATAGTTTGGTGCATCAATTCATTTAATTAAACGTGGATTTTAGTGGATTGAAAAGTTTATGAATGAAACAAACTTTAAAAGGTTCAGTATGCACATGCCTTATCTGAAATTGCAGATTTTGGGCAATTGCATGCCATCATATTAGTATATAAGTTTAATTCAAGTTTAAATAATTTATTTTTAAATTAACAAATATATAAATGTATATGTCGTTTAGTTCTTGAGATTTAGTCTCAAGAAAGTTGGAAATATGAAGAAAATAAGGAATTTTCCTTTTCCAAAGGCTATATCTAAAAAACTATCCAATTTTACGTAATTTATCACATCAAAAATACTCATAGAAGAATATTTAATCGTTTAACAAAACTATTTACGCTAAGGGTTATAAATAATTTAATTAAATGGCTTTTACACAGATGTACGGAAGGTAGGTTTATATAGAAACCAATTCACTCATCAGATTCATCAAAGAATCAATTTACGACAAACATTTTCATAAAAATATGATTAAGTATAATTCAAAAGATGGAGAATTCAAAATTTAAAACCAATTTAAATTATCTTTACTAGTTTAAAAGTTACAGCCTTTTAAAAAATGTCAAATTTGTAAATGTAAAGTTATGGAAAAACTGTCATTCTGAATTTCAGCCTCCATTTTATTATTTCTCTCAGAAAAATAAAAAAATTAGCCCAAATTTTCAATCGATCTTCTTTAAATATAAAAAGATACACTCACTTGAAAAAGTAATGAAGTGAAACGGCCGGACACGCCATCAAACATAAAGTCCCCGTGACCATCATCTCCACCGCTGGTTCACCCAGCTCGGCTTCGTCGTGCTCCATATTCTCCGTCGACTTCTTGCAGCTGTCCAAAGTCACCTAAATTAACACATATTAAGTATTTTAAAAAACCAGTCGAGTGGAAATAAATTTTAAAAAGTAATGTCTCTTGTGTTAGGATGTTGTAATTAATTAATTAATTGAAAGTATAATTATATCATCACACATTTTACACATTATTGGGCCAAATCACGGCCCCTAAAGATGTTAGTGGTGAAAATTGTAGGTTATTATTTTAAATGATTAAAAATTTATTCTAAATACAATCCAATTTAAGTATTGTACAGAAAACTTTTATTTTAAATATTGAAAACAATGATTATGAGTAAAACTATTTTATTAACTTTATTTACAAAATACAATGACCGGTAGAGAAAAGAAAATATAAAGGGAGATTAATTTTAGAAGAAAAACACTTGTAATATAAGTGATTGAAATATAGTTGCTGACAATGTATCAAAACGTTTCACTAGTTAACAATCTACTAGTGTTATTATTTACCAAGATTATTTTCAAGTGAAATAATGAAAAAATAACAATTTGCAAGAGATGTGGTACGAACACCAGCTTTGGTTAGCGTTTTGTTTGCAAGTGCAGAGCTCGTGCTCGTTGCATGATGACTCGAAGGGACTAATTGATTATACAACTCATAACCACTGTGTTACCTTAAAACATACACAACATATCTACATTTCAAATAAAATATTTCTCATTTTACATTTTTAATTAATTATTATAAATTATTATTGTTATATTTTTTATAAAAGTAAACTAATTTAAAACGTGAAACGTTTATACGTGAATAATTTCTCAGTAATGGGTAAAAGGCGTGATTTTATTTATAAATAACTTTCTCACCAATGCCAGAACATTTCCGTGCACCGACTTTCCAGACCTTCCGTCTGATTCCGAAGTCGCAGTTGAACACTCTGGAGTATTGACAATCAACAGCGTCACATAATGTAAATATTTCTGATCTGCCAAGTAGAAGAAAATCAATCCATTCTCTTCTCTTCAGACATGAAGAGTAGGTTTCTGAAGAGCGATCGTCGTCGCTACCATTACCACCTTGTTTACTGTCTGAAATGAAAAAAAAAACATATTTATTTTCAATTATCTGAGCCAACACCAGCACTCCAAGTACTTATTTCTAATGATTTGTATAAAATATCGATCGGTACTAATGCGTCACCAATTCCCTATTAGCGCAGGAATGCAATATTGTTTCAAATTGAAAAACAGAAGAATCACCCTCTTTCTCAAAATGTATTTAAAGAAAAGAAAAGTACCTGGACGTGCGTCAGTAGTGCTTGCACATTCTGTATAAATTCCTCGACTCCTGTTCTGCAGGTTCCAATCTCTTCTCTCAGGATGTACCCGAAGATGTCAGCTTGGTCTAAAATAGTTCTTCAACGAAAGGTTTCATGTCGTTGTGGATGAGTATCCAGTGGTCGCATTTCTCTCCGATTACCCCTGAAGAAAGAATAAACAGTTATTATTAATTGTAATTGCAATTACTAATTGGATATGCAACTTAATCCCAATTACTCAGACACAATCGTATTTTATTGAAACCTCTAACTTTTGGTCAGCTAATCGATAATAAAAATGGCTTCCTTCCCACCTTCCAGTAGCAGTCGAATCCACAGGAAACGCATCATCCACCTGGTGCACAACGGTCAGTGGACGACAGCCGACGCCAGAGGTGAAGCTGAAAATAAACAAGACATATTTCATCTTTTCACACATTTAATTGATTGTTTATGAATTTTATCGGTATTTAAAATATTTAAAAACAGAAATGAGTATGTAAACATTCAATTTAAATAAAAACTAGTACTTTAAATATGATTAAATTTACAACATAGAAATAGGTATTGTATTTTAATTTTTTTAAATCAAAATAGTAAATTTAATAGGGATGATGTTATCGTGATCTATTGCTAGGTATAAGTATGTCCATAATGCCTCATTTAAACTAACTTTTCACATTTTTGTTGATAGTTTATTGAAGTATACGTATATATGTATACGAAGTTTCATAGCTATTATTGAATACAACGAAACGTTTGTAACGTGCTCTGAAGTCTTTTGTATTTTATTTGTTTCGAATGGCCCCCCGCGACAAAATTATTTGACGGTCAACGTCAACTTTACTATGACAATTGAGAGCATAATTTTAAACTTTTCATAGCAATCGTAGAAAAATAACTATATTTGATCCCAGATCAGTACGAGTAAATCATTTAATATCTGCCCTTTAATTTTTTTCCTAAAGAGATTCTTAATATAGCTAGGAAGATTTGTATTCTGCATCACTTGTGCTAGAAGTTCATGAAAGGCAGTGTGTGCTGTGCTGTTCACCGCAAGACAAACATGTCAGGCGGCAAGTGAGCGAACGTCGCCCCTGTGAACCCGGGTAGTAAATCACCCGGGCCCCGGTCGAGTGACACGTCGCCACAGCCGCTGACCACAGGCCACGACACCCAGTTATCACTGTCCTGACCTGTTACAACTGCTTGCATTATCACAAGATGATATCGCAGGACCTGTTATTTTATTTCAGTTTGTTTCTCAATGACAGATATTTTAAGTGTAAGTAAATAATATACGAAAATTACACAACAAATAATTTTCAAATAAAAATTTAAATGCTGGGTGTGGCTCATATTTATGCGTGTAATGCAAAAGGGATAATTTTAATAAATAATAACAAAACCCGAGTTCTCAAATTCATAGACTCGATATCATTGAGCCACGTACCTCAAAAAAGTTAAACAAATAAATCAATAAATCACGCGATTTGCCCATTGCTAGGTGTGACTATCGTAGTCAGGGTTCGAAGATATATATCGATCGATATATATCATGATATTTATTTTGATATATATCGTCATATTTTTGCAATGATATATATCCATTATATAAAAATATCAAATAGTTTTTGAGATATAGCCTCCGGAGAAGTGAAATTTTTCGATTTTTCAGTTTTTCTACTTTTCCGAGGCTATATCTCAAAAACTAAATGTGATATGAAAACGCGCTCAACGGCATTAATTTTCTCGTGCTTCAGTTAACTTATAAACATAGTTTCAGCGATTTTTATTTTTTTTCAATTTTCCGCCAAAAAATCGCAAAAAGCGGTTTTTTAACATTTTCTCGAAAACCAGAAGTCATATGCATTTGAAGATTGCACCACTGGATTCAGTGGGTCAAAATACATATGTATGTAAATTTTCGTTTTAATAATCCTACGATTAAGGATTTTTGGTAAAATTGAATTAAAATCTGAAAAAACCAAAGGGGTACCCCTTAGGAAATAATTAAAAATATTAAATTGCATAAAATTGTATGAAAATTTGCTTATAAGTCAATTCGGACACGGGGAATTCAACGCCGTTGAGCGCATTTCCATATCTTGTTTAGTTTTTTAGATATAGCCTCCGGAAAAGTGAAATTTTTCGAATTTTTCAGTTTTTCTACTTTTCCGAGGCTATATCTCGAAAACTAAATGTGATATGAAAACGCGCTCAACGGCATTAATTTTCTCGTGCATCAGTTAACTTATAAACAGGGTTCGAAGATATATATCCATTATATAAAAATATCAAATAGTCTATAATAAATACAGTATACCTCTCATTATTACTTTCATAAATTCTGTTAAAATTATATTCTAAAGATAATTCTTACTTTACTAGCTTTTGACTAACTTCACATCAACGACATAAATCCAAATTGTGTGTCATTTGTGATGTCATTAATGGCAAAGTCTGAACCATTTCCAAAATTTTTATTTGGTACTCATTTTAGAAATACAAATCCTTTAATATGGTGGAAAAGTGTAACTATCAATGAGTCAGAGTGGCCAAATAAAAGTACATTTATTGAACTATGTGAACAGTTACACACTAACAGCAACACCAGGGCTGGAACGATATTTCTCCACTTTTGGCATTGTCCAATCTCAATTACGTAATCGTCTCGATATGTTTAAATATTTAAACCAAAAAGAAACTACAAAAAAAAACTAATTTAGATTGGATTTGGCCAAGTGAGTCTCTA
Organism: Pterostichus niger; assembly: GCA_947425015.1. Classification (NCBI taxonomy): domain Eukaryota; kingdom Metazoa; phylum Arthropoda; class Insecta; order Coleoptera; family Carabidae; genus Pterostichus; species Pterostichus niger. The sequence continues at coordinate 33,387,072 of OX380341.1, forward strand.
TCTGCAACGCTATGTTCAGGAAGTTCATCAGAAGATGATGATTTGCCCCTATCTAGGATATAGGATTATTTAAATATTCTTACTATTCTTAGTACTATATAATATTTGTGTATCCATTCAATGTATATTTACTTTTTTTCATTACCTATATTAATTTTTTATTTAGGAGTAATAATTTATTTTGTATTTCCTATTGTGATAATAAATGTGTACAAAAACTAAAATTAAAAAATAAATATCCAAAAAGTGATATTTATCTGATATATATCCTATATATCAGATATTTTGATAATTATTATAAATATCATGATATTTACGAATCCTGATCGTAGTAGATCTCGGTAAGTAATATATTGTTGTGCGTAAAGTGCGGTTACAAACTGTCAAAATCACGACCCCTAAAGATATTAGTGGAGGAGAAGCCACAGGGGTGGTTTCAATATGGTGAAAATTGTTTGTCGGCTGTGAGAATCGAACCCGGGCGTTTAAATCCACAATTCGATATCACTGAGCCATCTACCCCATACCATAATACTTAATTTACTTATTTTATAATTTGATTTTTATTCGACTCCGCACTCTATTCTGAGTATGAGTAAAAGTGGCAAAATAAGAATGAAAGTTTCAAGGTTTCGTGATATTATGTATGCATTAAACATATTTCAATTTATTTTTGTTTCTTAATAATTGTATCATTTGCATCTTTATTTGATTTATAAATCTCAAGAGAACCGAACTTTTACTATTATAAAAGACTTCTTTAAAACAAGTCCCTTCTAACGTTAGTCCACCCTCTTAAAGCCTGCAGCGACATCAGACAATCACAGGTCGTCGCGACGCGGTCAAAGTTCGCGTGGTCCAGGTGACGTCAGGCGTCAGGAGTCGTCCCAAGGGATGGTGGACGTCTCCGACACAAATTACCTTTTTAACTGGAGCTGTGGGACCTCGACACCGACGCCACCGCGACGCTGGACATGGGGGCAGGACCGTACAAGATTGAATGCTCCCGAGGGTGTCACACTGCGATGGACTCTCTTCCTTCAGCGTTTTGATATGCATTGATTTTGTTCGATGGAGGTTGACCGCAAGAAATAGGAAAAATTGGTGTGCTTGCGATAAGAAAATTGTTACTTTGCAAGATGTACTTTAACTATTTGTTTTACAGTTTTAATCTTAAAGCCCGCTAACAAATTTAATTTGTCCTTATAAACAGAAAAAATAATAAACAAAAAATTTTTAAGCAGAGGAGGGACATCATAGGTCGTGGATAAAACTTTACAAAACGAAAACTTACTTGCACTGAACTGATAGAATAATATACATATTTGTAGTTAAGTGAAATAAAAAATTATAATAAGGAAAATACACATTAATGATATTTACAATTATTTAAAATTAAAACATAATTAAACAATGTTTTTAAAGAAATCTTAATTAATTTAAGATGATTGAAGTTTATTTCTTTACCAAGCGTTGGTACCTACTGGCTTTGAACACGTTTACATATGTATCCGGATCTCACTCCATTTTGTTTCGCGTTGTTGTTTTGTTGTGATTTGTGCAATAAATATAAGTTTGTGTTCTTATTAATTAAAATCCTACTGTGCCCTACTACAAATTTTAAATCAATTACAATTATCATTTCTAATTTTAAAGTGTTTTAAAATGTATTATACATTTATGCAACACACATTACATTTAAATTTTTTATATTATTATTTATTTATAGCAATATAATAATTCAATGACAATACATCGAACTATGAAAATGAGAACCCGTGTACAATTTCCACAGTTGACAATTAATTTTAATTATATTAAAATTACCCCTGGAACATCTTTGGTGCTCGTGAGTTGACAGCGGATAAAACTACAAAAGTTAGTTTTCCAAAATTCGTAAAATTGAAGACAAGATTTTTTGACATTTATTTTAATTATTTTGGTCGTAAAAAAGGGTGTAGGCAACTCATATATAATGGCTATTATGAACTGGTTGCATAATATACTATTAACTCATAATGATTTACATTTCGTTATATTCACATTGGTCTTTCAATTTTCAAGCCCACAAAATTGTTGTGGCACTCTGCCAAAGCATATCTCTGTATGTGATATATTTATGCACGTGAAGTGCGGTTACCAGCCAACAAATCACGGCCCCCAAAAGTGTTAGTGGAGGGGAAACCACAGGGGTAATTGTTTGTCAGCTGTGGGAATCAAACCCGGATTCTCAAATCCAGGCAGACTTGATACCACTGAGCCACTTATCTCAATCAATAATTAAAAACGACAATAAAATTTAGAACGAAAATTCTTACAATAAAAAAAAAATATGGTAATTCAATTCGTTCTATTTAAATATTGTAGAACTATTTCAAATTTATGAAAATGCCAGTTAACTTGAAAATATGAGTGCAACATTGTAATACAATGTATAGAAAATGAAATGTATATCCCCTGTTTGTATACTCATATTGGTCTCTATAATAAATTGTAACAATGCACGGTCTAGGTTTATTATTAAACCCTGCCTCCTTCCACTTTTATATCATCTGTTACAACTAGTCAGTTCGCAGCGCTATAGCTACACTGCACAAGTAGTTTCGAGAAATTGCCGGCATACAACTATTATCAATTTGCTTCGAACAGTTAAAGCTGCTGTTTTATTAATAATTAAGAAAATTGTGTCATAAATTTGTGTATTAAAACCAAGAGCTTCACAATTTTATTCATCAACTTATACGGCGTACACCATCATATATATTAGTCAAGTGTAAAAGTGATATAATGGCGTTGTGTAAAACAGCTGTGTTGAAGTTTTACAATCACATCATAGAGGATGTGATATCTGGTGTTCGAAATACACTGATCAATGAAGGAATAGACGAGCAAGTTCTTCAAGAATTAAAAGAACTATGGAAATTAAAACTTTTAGCCAGCAAGGCCGTTTACATAAATTCTACAATTTCCGAACCAAACGAAACAACTAATAAACCAGATTCAACAGCCAGTAATACCACTGAAGCTGTAAAACAAGACGCAAATTGTTTAAAACTCGAAACACAACAATTCGTAAAGACTGAAGAGATTCAGCAACAATACGCCAACAATGAATTCCAAACAGTCACTATTCAGATTACGTTACCAATCTTGCCAGTCAAAAATGCAAAGACTCGAATCATCAAAATAAAAGTTCCAGTAAGTGCTTTGAACGGTCTTCAACTTCAAAAGTTACTAACTGGTCCAGTGATGTCTGCAACTATGGGTTTACCAACTTCTGTTGCTACTTGCCTCATTCAACAGCACATCAATGCTGTTATACAGAGCCAAAAACAACAACAGACCACGAAGAAGACCGTCAAGCCCGAGATAGATGATTCCTCTAACGCTGTGCCAAAGAAAAAGCACAAGAAAAGTAAGACTATTATTGTTGAATTCATTTCTCGAGCAGACGGTGCGAATGATACCTCCGACGAAGATGATGATAACACATCTGAAGTCGAAATGTATGAAGAGGAAGAAGACGATGATTCGGAACTGGATGACGATGCGCTCGAAGAAGAGCCGCTTAATTCGGATGACGACATCTCGGATGAAGAGCCCAATGATTTGTTTAATAGCGACAACATTGTTGTTTGTCAATGTGACAAGATAATCCGTATCAAAAACAAATGGAAATTCTACTTGAAAGACGGAATCATGAACTTGGATGGAGAAGATTATGTATTCCGCAAAGCAAGTGGAGATGCAGACTGGTAATAATGACTTATTGCATACGGACACGGATATGACACAATGTTAGCAAAGTTGAACTATTTTGTTTGAAACTACAGTAATGTTTTAATATTATAATATATTTAATTTTCGTTGCGATACAAATTTATTTGTTATTTAATAGTTAAAACAAAAACAAAAAATTGTTTTATTTATTATTATGTAGAGTACTGTTTTCGTTGTTATTTTATGTAAATATACCATACTTTTCTATTCAATAAATGTGCACAGCTGTGCAAAGTTGAGGCTAAAACCATTCATTTTAATTTGATTGTTTCATGAAAGTTATTTTCCTTTCTTTCCTAATAGATACAAAACGTTCTTTTAATAAAATGTAAGTAGACCCAACCCTTTGTGTTTAGCGAAACCGGGAATGAATTATATGATTACAATGCTAGGTTAGGTTGTCTGTCCACGTGCTCCCTATCCCTGTCTCCTGCTAAAGAACCTGATTTCCCTAAGAGCTGCTTACCTGCGCTTCCGGTCGCGGGAGGAAATTAAAAGTATCACATAATACTGTGCTGTCTGTCAGCTAATGGAAATTATAAGTGCTCGGAATATCAGATATCCTTTCATTTCGTTGATATACACACCTTTTGTGTACTTAAATGATATTCTTCATTCTTAGAAATTTGAATCTATGGGTACAAGACGTACTTACTCAATAAATTTAATTCTATTTTTATGTAAGTAAAAAAATAGAACCACTTTAGATTAAATAATATACATATATAGATTCTCTTTTTTTAATTCTCAAAACATTCGCTCTTCACATAAAGTACATACAAATAAAATACAAAATAAAAATATCATCATGCCTTTTACCCATTACTGGGTGTGGTACTCTGCCGTAGCAGATTTCTGTAAGTGATATATTTCTTCGCGTACTATTATAATAAACCGATATAGATTCTCTTTTTTTTAATTCTCAAAATATTTGCTCTTCACATAAAGTACATACAAAAAAAATACGCCACATTCGGTGTGATAGTTATTTTCTAAATCAAGATGAATATAAATAAATAAATAAATAAATATATCATCACGCCTTTTACCCATTACTGGGTGTGGTACTCTGCCGTAGCAGATTTCTGTAAGTGATATATTTCTTCGCGTACTATTATTATATACAGATATAGATTCTCTTTTTTTTAATTCTCAAAACATTTACTCTTCACACAAAGTACATACAAATAAAATACAAAATAAATATATCATCACGCCTTTTACCCATTACTGGGTGTGGCACTCTGCCGTAGCAGATTACTGTAAGTGATATATTTCTTCGCGTGAAATGCGGTTACCAGTTGTAGTATCACTGTCTCCAAATATGTTAGTGGAGGGGAAGCCGCAGGGGTAGTTTTAAAATGGAAAAAAAATTGTCATCTGTTGGACTCGAATCCTGATTCTCAAATTCACAGACCGACTCGGTACAAAGGGTAAAAATCTTTGATGATATAATACTACAAAATAATTCCAAAAAGTATATAAAATGCACTAAAATTTTCGAATTTGATTTATTAAAACATGAATTTAATTATTACTTTATAAAGTATTAAATGTAAACTTTCTAAATTTTAAGTGAAATTATGAAAAATTGACATTTGTCTAAATTGTTTAAATGTACTCCAGCATTAATTCATTATTTGTACTATTATCTTGTGAAAGTTGATACATTTTATAACAATTTTTTATACGCAGCATTTCTGCTATCTAACGCAGATGTCAAAATTATAAGGTTGTGTTGAAACCTTATTAACTGCCGTTCTCACGGTCAAAAACACTGTGAACGTACCATTAAAAAATTCCGAAAATAGAAACTGTGATTCTTCTAGCATTCAAGACTTAAATTTACATTACTTGTATACCATTTATATAAAAATTAAGTTGGTAATTTTACTTTTAGAAATTGAATCACATTAAATACGTAATACACTCATATTTAATTAGAAAAGTATTGTCGTGCTATGCTTTTATTTATAATAAATAATTGAATTTAGTATCTACAGACTGATAAATGCAAAATAAAATTGAAAATTGATGTCAAAAGAAATAAATTGAAATTTTGTCATGACAGATTTTGTTTTAATTTTTCATGATAATCTATAAATAGTTTCAAATTGTCCGTTCTATTTTATCTATTCAATACCCGTATATGAAACATAAATTAAATATATTAGATGTATATATTTTGAATCTATTTCCTATTTATACCCGCTATTTGATGTGACTATAGTGTTATTACACCCTGTATTTATATATATATCTCCTTGCAGGGGCGGATTCAGCGGGAGGGTCATGGGGGTCATGACCCCCCCCGATAAGCATGGACTTTTTAAAAATGTTGGCCCTAATAGTTAATTGACTCTAATACATAATAATGATGTCATTATTTTTAAAAAAAGCTCAATTTGTTAAACAAATTAAATACAAAATATTATTTAAGAACTTAAAATTCTAAGATAATTAAGCACTATTGTTTAATTTATTATTCTAATAAATAGCCAAAAACCAATATTTTGTGGGGATATTATTTCGACCCGCAGATGGGAAAGGTATTCTATTTAAGACCTAGTCAAGTATGTGACTACCGACGTTTGCAACTTCTAATTCAATAATTTTTGTATTCTATCGAAGAACCGTTTAGATATTGAAACTTTATGATTTAAAAAGTGTTGGCGTTCTCAGGGGACATTTTTGAGGTGAAAAAAATTTTGTTATCTAAGTATATTCTAAAGATGATTTAATGTTATTCAATGTGATTTAATGTGATTCCAAAGACGATTTACTGTGATTTAATGTGATTGTAAAAATTATTTAATATGAGCAAATACAAATGTTTAGAAGATGGCCACCCCCCCCCCCCCCCCGAGACAAAATTTACTTCGTGACCCCCCGCCCTAATTCGAAGTCTGGATCCGCCCTTGTCTCCTTGGAGATTATTTAAAACGTAACAACATGCTACCAATATTCTGACATTTATTAAAATAATTTTAAATTTTTAGTTTCATAGAATCAGTATAATATATGCACACAAACAAATTACGGGTACCTACAGCATGCAATGAAAGCAATTTTTACCACTCATTTGATTTCATTGCCGTCATACATTTCTTCGCGTGCAGTATGGTTACCAGTCGTCAATGCGCAGCCTCAAAGATGTGAGTGGAGGAGGCTTTAATGTGGTAAAAATTTCTGATTTTCATTATAAAACACTTTCAATAATTTTCAATATTCCTCACAGGTTTCATTTCTCCCTAGTCTCTAGTGTAAACTCTCTAGATATCTAGATTCAACATTGTATGAGATGTTACTTAAAGAAGTATTAATATAAATCAGTGCTGTTATAACCTAGTTTCCAATACATGATGTTTAATACATTTATGTTAAGCAACAAATTGAAAAGTTGCTAAATATTAATCATTAATCAAAAAAACGCAGTAGATAAACAAATGAAAATATAATAGTGGCAAACATTTAATTAAATAAAAACCTAGATTCCAGAGTCTTAGAAGCCATGCAGATTTACAATTCCAAGTTTTAATAATCCTGGCGACAGTTCAGTAATTTATAGAATCTAGCGTTTCCTCCAGTCGTAGTAACACCAGCACCGTTGCACTAACACAAACAGCTCCAGAGACGGCTCACCGCCATCTCGCCAACCACAGCCAGATGCTCCTTCCGTCCGCGCCCGGAACCATAATTTAAATGCGACGCAGGAAGGAATTGTGGCGCGCAGAATCATAAAAATAATATATTCGTAATCTAAAACAGTTCACAGTATGAATATTCAAGTCCCCGGTATTGTTCCTCTTCCTCCGACGGCGAGGGATTACTTCTGAGTCGTTGACAAGTGTTGCTGGCCAAGCACCGCCGCTGTGTTGTTTCTTCCGCGCGCGTTTTTCTAGTGCCACTAACGGCCAATTTGAATATTTTGCTCTTTGTAAGTTTTGCTTTGTTTCATTTTGGTGTTTCTTTGCGGACACTACGGAAGTCATGTTGATGCAAAAAATATGGTTTTGTTTTTTCGTCAAAACTTTCAGAATAAAACGGTGAAGTACAAACAACTCTTATATTTTTTTACAATCTTAAGATTTAATAAATTTATCACCCATTGGCTAAATCGTCACCAATCAGGGAAATAATTTTGGTAGTTGCACTATTTTGTTTAGCAATGTTTCAGTTTAATTCTTGTTTTCTCTCGAGCGACATGGGGCTTTCTCACATTTTTTTTTTGTTTATTTTAATCTGATAATAATATGCTCGTTTGCACCAAGGAAACATAAATTTTATGTCTGATTTAAATAAATAAAAGCAAAACGAAATAATAATAATAATAACGTGGTAGGTGGCTCAGTGGTAACGAGTCGGCCTGTGGATCTTAAGAATCCTGGTTCGAACCCCACAGCCAAAAACAATTTTCACCAATTTAAATCTACCCCTGTGGCTCCTCCTCCACTAATATATTTGGGGACCGCAATTTGACGGCTGGTAACCGCAATTCACGCGAAAAAATATATCATTTACCGAGATCTGCTTAGGCAGAATGCCACACCTAGTAATGGGTAAAATGAGTGACGATATATTTATTTATTTATTTTATTATGATAATAGATCTTGGTAGGTGATATATTTTGCACGTGAAGTGCGGAGGGGGGGGGGAGGAGTCTCAAAGATAATTTTCATGTGGTGTCTAGTTTGTCGGATATGGCAGTCTCAAATCCACCCAATAAACTAATAAATAAATTCTTCCATTTACTAAAGCAATCTATAAATGAATTGTTCATTTTCATTTCACAAAAATAATTTATAAGTTAGTCCTTCTTTATCTACGATCATGACAGTTCTCCTTCCTTCCGTCTTCTTGTGGGAGAAATGAATGAAGTGAAGGGTAAACATTTAAAAAGCGACAACGGTTCATAAAAACTCATTAGAGACGTTTGTTCGTTGGTCGGCGAAGTGCAGAGCAGTACGGCAGTGCGCGTCACTTAGTCCATTTCGGCGAGCGACGTACTCCACTTCGCCGACTGGTGTAACTCAGCGGCGGTGGCGGCGATGGCGCGCAGCTATAAAATTATACAGTTAATTGCGTGTGTCTTACGGTGCGTTAAGTCCCGACCGGCACCGGGATGAGCTTCATAATGAATGCGAGAGCTGAAATCTCAGACGGCTATGAACTCACTGACTACCAGACACTTGAATACTGTCAACTCGAGTACAACTCTTTTCTTTCGGGAATTCTGTGTGCTGTTTGACGGTCGATATTATTATTGGCAAAGTTTATTTATCGGTAATTTGTTTTCTAATCCAGATGACATTATTGACAATTGAAAACTTTAATCTATAATAAAGCTTTTTGTATCGCTACATATGAGAAATTTTAATTCTTAAATAGTAATATATAAAAATAAATTCAAATTAAAATTGTGTAATTTTTATTTGAATTAATATAATTCTTTTAGATATGATATGATTTTCTTTTAATGGAATTTCACATACATACATCACGCTATATCCCATTAAATGGGGTAGCACGAACCCCTGAAACATTCACAGAACATTCACAGAACATCCACGAACAGATTTATCAAAATATCAGTCGTCCAACATTCTCATCCTGACACATGATACTCGCTCATTTATTCCCAGGGTTCGTAAATATCATGATATTTATAATAAATATCAAAATATCTGATATATAGGATATATATCAGATAAATATCACTTTTTGGATATTTATTTTTTAATTTTAGTTTTTGTACACATTTAGAAAAACTGAAAAATTCGAAAAATTTCACTTCTCCGGTGGCTATATCTCAAAAACTGAACAAGATATGGAAATGCGCTCAACGGCGTTGAATTCCCCGTGTCCGAATTGACTTATAAGCAAATTTTCATACAATTTTATGCAATTTAATATTTTTAATTATTTCCTAAGGGGTACCCCTTTGGTTTTTTCAGATTTTAATTCAATTTTACCAAAAATCCTTAATCGTAGGATTATTAAAACGAAAATTTACATACATATGTATTTTGACCCACTGAATCCAGTGGTGCAATCTTCAAATGCATATGACTTCTGGTTTTCGTGAAAATGTTAAAAAACCGCTTTTTGTGATTTTTTTGGCGGAAAATAGAAAAAAAATAAAAATCGCTCTAATTATGTTTATAAGTTAACTGAAGCACGAGAAAATTAATGCCGTTGACCGCGTTTTCATATCACATTTAGTTTTCGAGATATAGCCTCGTAAAAGTAGAAAAACTGAAAAATTCGAAAAATTTCACTTTTCCGGAGGCTATATCTCAAAAACTAAACAAGATATTGAAATGCGCTCAATGGCGGAAAATAGAAAAAAAAATAAAAATCGCTCTAATTATGTTTATAAGTTAACTTAAGCACGAGAAAATTAATGCCGTTGACCGCGTTTTCATATCACATTTAGTTTTCGAGATATAGCCTCGGAAATGTAGAAAAACTGAAAAATTCGAAAAACTTCACTTCTCCGGAGGCTATATCTCAAAAACTATTTGATATTTTTATATAATGGATATATATCATTGCAAAAATATGACGATATATATCAAAATAAATATCATGATATATATCGATCGATATATATCTTCGAACCCTGTTTATTCCTCACATCCGAAATCCTCCATCACATCCATCCATTCGCTCCTATGCACCTGTTTCATAAATCTTTCACTTACGCCCATTACTCTAACAACGAATCTATAAAGAAAAGAAGAAAGTATCGGCCTGCGCTTGATTGGAAAGAAAATTCTACATAATTGCAGTTAGACACTTTATAGTAAGAACTGAAAATGAGCCAGAAAAATACAATTTTATCTAAAATTATTTAGTTTAAAAAATCTAATGTGGACACCACATGACTTCCTTGTACGCGTATTAAACTATAGATAACTTTTTATTTGACATTAAATCTTTTATTTTTTTATTTTTTGTTCTAATCCAAAGCAAACTTAATTAAAAAAAAAACCAAAAATATATAATATTTAAATTTAGATATCTCGCTTATGCAAAAGGCTAATTTAAAAATTCTTAATGTACTACACGCAGAATTTAATTCTCTATTTATATTTATATTTACAGCACTTATTTCTAAAATTAAAATAATACCATTTTTTTTCAGGAAAACTGTTAGCAGCTTCATGTAATGTGTCACTTCTGGTTAGTCTATTTTAACCAAAATCTATTATGTTATTTCCATTGATATAGTAGTCTTATATACCAAATTTGGAAAGTTTAAAATTATATTTGAATATAGTTTTTCATGAAAATCTATTATAGGCTTCAAGTAAAGTACCACTTCCGGATGTTATATAATGACCAAAAAGGGAGGTGCACAACTAGATGTTATAACAGTCCTAAATATAAAGTTTCAACTTTCTACGGCTTACCGTTTTTGAGTTATACGAGATACATACGTACGTACAGACGTCACGACGAAATTAGTCAAAATGTGTCTGGACTCAACACGGTATATGGGGCCCCTAAAATTAAAATTTGCCTAAGGCCCCATGAAGATATAACTCGCCACTGGCTCTACAACTATTTTTTTGCAGCATACAGTAAGTATGCAATATAGAATTCGAATCCGGAGATTCTGAGTTCAAATCTCACTCAGGCTAAAAATGATATGAACTACCACACTGTGGCTCGGTGAGTGCGGACCCTGTTCTGTAATTGGGATTAAAATTCCTGTTGTACAGAGTAACAAATAAATAAATAAATGAATTCATATATTAATACAAATAACATAACTTATCTTTGCTTTCGTATAAAAAATATGAAGGAACAAACTAACGCCAACATTTCGTTCAAACACAGAAACGTTGTGATAATAATTCACATTACTTTAAACGAATAATAGTACTTTTCGCTCGAGTGTTAACTATTGTCAAGGCCGTGTTCCACGCACGTTGTACTCTAGACTCCATGTTGTAGGATATGTAATTCCTCGTTCGAGTGGAATGATTACAAAAGAAGAGGCTCTGATATATAATTACAGCGTTCGTCGCGTTGCAGGAGTCAAGTCAGCCAGCGCACAATATGAGAGCGCGTAGCTGCTTTGTTACCGCGCAGCCCGCCCTCTACCGCGCTCCAGTGAACACGAGGAGTTCTTGCTCGAAATAATACCGAGATAAAAATGTACATGTTTCCTTTCCTTACCAGAGAGGCGAGTTGCACTAAAACTCCTGCATATAAGTAGATGCTAACAGCATGTAGTATAAACTGAGAATACTGGTTATTAATTAGATTGTGGATTTTTACATTATACTGACCATGTAATTAATTGAATAAATATGAACTATGCCAATATGGCATCAGGGCGTTCTAAATTTATTTTGCTATTTTCGTTATTAAAATGTCAATTAACGTACTGTTTTCCAATGCGCTAAATAACATCTTAATCACATGTTATAAAGTTGTGGCTTCAAACGTTTAAGTCACGGCTTGAAATTAAAAACAGGGTGAAGTTAGCTTCCTGAATCTGTCATAAAACTTTATATTTTTGTTGTATGTTATAGTATGTGACTCATTTTATAAATCTAGTTTTTATACACTCGTAACTAAAGAGACGTTTATAAACCTTACAATACTAATAATTACGGGGTGTCTATTTTGGTTTATTATATAAGAATCATAATGGTAAAATATTTATTCTATAATAGTTTCTTTCCTCACTATTAATGTTAAAACAAAAGAGTACATTTAAAAAAGTGGCATAAGTTTGAATCCTACTCAAGTTAAAAATATAGTAACTATACTATTTTCATTTTAAACTCGAGGGATCGGCAAAAAACGATTAAATGCACCGCAATTACGTTTACAAAGGAACTCAAAATATGATCCGTCATAACTGGTTTCACAAGGTGTACACAGAGTTGTACAGCCCCATTCGCCGGTACGGTCAATCATAGGAAAAAACAAGAATAATTTTAGGCTGAATATGACCCATAAAAATTTACCTATTTTGACCATCGATAAGCGATATGGGGTAGCCGCACTAATGGATTTCATTGTAGTTATATGGGACAGGGACGTTTAATCGTTTTATGCCGATCCCTCGAGTTTAAAATGAAAATAGTATACCATATTTCGGCTCGGCAAATCTGTAATTGGGATTAAGTTCCTGCTCTACAGAATAGCATAAATAAACACATAAATAAATAAAAGATATAAATCGACAAGTCTAACAATACAAAATTAAAATTTATAAGAAAGAACCTATCGTCAAATAAATATTTACTATTGTATTTCCTACATAATAATCTTTGATTTCCAAAAACATCCATAACCGGTAGAAAAATTTAATGTCCTTAATTAAATTTCTACTGAACGTTTGAAACAAACTGAATTTGTTACAATAGAATTGTAAAAATATTAAAAATAAAACAAAAACAAGAGATAAATGCGTGCTCGAAAAAGAAGAGATCGCTTTACGCACAGCGATACACCTGTTATAATGATGTGTATCTGGATAAAAAGACTTCATTGCTGTAATTGCCTCTGATAGGATCAGTCAGTCCTCAAGATTCTCAGAAGCCGAGTCGACTTGTCTCCGCGACTGTTATTATACATTAGCCATTCGGGGAACAATATGTAATATCCTCTGCGTGTGTCGATTCACAGGGCCGCATGTGAGAAAGGATGCGGACGCAGCGACATGTGAATTGTGTCGCAAAATGAATGAAACAACGCGACAAACAACTGCAGAATTAGATACATGAATGTGGACTTTTTCTCTACTTCGGCGAAACAATAACTAAAATGTCAAGTGTCCTGTTATGAAAAGTTTGTAGGTTATTATATCGTCGAGTCTAACGTTCAATTTATTATAGTAGTTTACTTACTCCTACTATATTATTCGATTATAACGGAATAATTTAAACTATTAAATTTTATTTAAAATTGTTTAAAATTAAACCATAAACATGTAAGTAACAATTCATGTTTCCATATGTTGAAACCGACATATTTTATTATGAAACGAAATGAATAAAATAGGTATTTGTGTATTAAGAGCGTAAAGTGATTCTTTGTTACTCGAGCACGGTAATAGTGAAAGAGGAACAAAGACACTTTACGCTCGTGATACACACATAATTTTTTCTACGATTGCATCTTAAAATTATTTAAAAAACGTATACGTACTGATTCTGTGAACTGTCAATATGACAAGATTCTCTTTTGTTTGTATCCCTGGTAACTATTAAAATAAGCGCGCATTTAATGTCTTTTTCGCGCGTTGCCATTGGAGACGCGCAAAAAAGATATTTTTCGATTGTTCCACAGAAAAAGTCAACTTTACGATGACAAATGAGAGTGTAATTGTCAACTTTTCATAGTAATCGTAGAAAAACAGTATTTTGTGTTTCCTTTCCAAAGGGAAACGATCGAAAATTAATTAGTTTTTAGAGAAGCTATTCCACATGTTCATAAAAATAATACATGTTAAAAATATAGCGAAGAAAACAGAACTTGTGGTTTCGAAATCAGCAAACATTTTAAATTGTGGTTCCCGTTGGTCGCTAACTACCGCTGTGCTCTCTTTTTGTCTCGGACATTAAAAACTCGGAGCCCTGCTGCCTCTTACGTTACGTTACGTGTACACGTTGCGTAGCACTGTGTTTACGTTGTTTCCGTGCCCCACGCCCCGCTGGTTGCGGTCAACGAGCTACCTGGGCCTGCAAGTGAAATGTTGTCCATGTGTTGCCATATAGTTTTGCAATTATCCATGTTATATATGAGGGCGCTCATACCGTGGTTGCTACTTTAAATACTACTGTTAATGAATTTTGCTTGCAGCGGGAGTCAGAATTTACGCTAGATTTAACGGAGATTTTGTTCTGAGGTGATTAGGTTCAGATGGTCCGGTCTGGTGGTTTATTTACGATTTATGGACGGTGTTATTGGTTGTGTTACTTTGCTCCCTTTAACTTCTGTATTTATATATCATCTGAACTATATTCTGGTCTCATAACATGTTGACTTGAAGGGGAAACATTTTATGACCAATTACTTATCGCCTTTTAACACAAGATGTTTAATTAATTAATTAATAATTAAGTATCACAATAAAGGTTCTTTTATGTCCCATTAATTAGATTAAACTCAAAATAAATATAAAGTCAGATTATAGCCTTTCACATGAAGAAAATATTTGTATATATTATTGTATCGTTAAATTTATTTCATAATTTTTTTATATCCTGTCACAACTAAATTGAGTGAGAAAAATGTCATTTGACATGTTGATCAAAGTGCATTTGCAAATACAACTCGTTTGATTTATATAAAATAATAATTACATTTCTTGTAACGCAAACGTAAAAATGTAATTTTAATATTTAATGTTGAAAAAAATAGTATGTAACACACGTGGGAAAGGGCCATTGCAAAACTCGTACTATTGGAACACTCGCTATCGTTCGTGCACCAACTTTTGTAATCGTTTTGCAATTAAACCCTTTCCTGACTAGTAGAGATGCGCATTTTTATCCAAAACCCGAAACCCGACCAGACCCGACCCGACCCGCAGTCGGGTTTCGGGTCAGTTGTAAGTTGTTCATGTCGGGTCTGGTTCGGGTCTGGTTCATTTACGGGTAAGTCGGGTCTGGTTCATTTACGGGTAAGTCGGGTCTGGTTCATTTGCGGGTAAGTCGGGTCTGGTTCATTTACGGGTAAGTCGGGTCTGGTTCATTTGCGGGTAAGTCGGGTCTGGTTCATTTGCGGGTAAGTCGGGTCTGGTTCATTACGGGTAAGTTGGGTCAGGTTCATAATTTAATTTATATTTATATGAAATATTCACGTGCAAAATAAATAAATAAATATATCATCACGCTTTTTGCGCATTACATATCTCGGTAAGTGATATATTTCTTCTTGTGAAGTACGATTACCAGTCGTCAAATCACGACTCCCAAAGATATTAGTGGAGGGAAAGTCTCAGGACTAGTTTTAACGTGGTGAAAATTATTTGTCGCCTGTGGGAATGAAATCCGGGTTCTCAATTCTACAGGACTATAAACCACCTACCCCATTACAAGTATATTTAGAATTTATTTAAAATTTATAATTAACGCGATAAAAAAAACTTTGAGGGCTAATACATTTTAATATGCTGATTATGAATTATAAATAAAATAAAAGTAAATATATTACTACGTAAAAGAAGTAATAATAATTCATTATAATTTTTAGTAAAAATTACATGTCGGCCAGTGCCTCAGAAATATACGCTTCAAGAACCTTTAGAGCCTTTAATTTAGCGAATTTAAAAAAAAATGTTGCTGAGAATAAGTACACTGAAATGTATATGCCTTAGTTTTTACCCTTTTTTGAACACCCTGTATGTTTATAATATTGAGCAGAGGTGAAAATCTAACAGTGCTTGCGCTCTCATTCATGCTTTGTAAACATAAATCAAAGCAATGCTACGATAAAGATGGCATAACAAAACAAGTGTATCACAAATTGTATATTTTTATAATTCTACTGCCGCTTTTATTCGTATTATCTAATCATGGATTTTAGTATACTTTATGTCATTCCGCTTTAGTATTTATATTTACCACTGACGCACGCAAGGGGAGGGGTTTTCACTTATATTTCATATTTATTTAAATGTAATTAAATAATTTATATATATATATATATATATATATATATATATATATATATATATTTATATATTTATATATATATATATATATATATATATTTATATATTTATATATATATATATATATATATATATATATATATATATATATATATATATATATATATATATATATATATATATATATGGGGTAGGTGGCTCAGTGGTATCGAGTCGGCCTGTGGATCTTGAGAACCCTGGTTCGATCCCCACAGCCGACAAACATTTTCACCAATTTAAAAAATCTACCCCTGTGGCTCCTCCTCCACTAATATCTTTGGAGGCCGTGATTTGACGGCTGGTAACCGCACTTCACGCGAAAAAATATATCACTTACCGAGATCTGCTTAGGCAGAGTGCCACACCCAGTGATGGGTAAAAGGTGTGATGATATATTTATTTATTTTATTTATTTATATATATATTTAAATCTACTCGTTTTACAAATATCCAAGTCCCCTCCAAATATATTTTCTCGGTTCGCCACTGATATTTACTGAATTTTAGTGTAGTCTTTGCTACAAAACCGCAATTTGTACCAAAAATGTGTAACAACTATAAACATTATATACAGGGTGAGTCTGGGAAGACGCCCCCCCCCTTTAACTTTTTTATTATGAGTAATAGAAAAAAATGGTTCATATGAAAGTTTTATTATTTTAAATATACTATTTGATGGCAGATGTAGATATTTTTTATAAAGTCAGGTTTACAAGATACGACTATCAACTTTTATTTTTTAAATAGCAACCTATAATTATTTATTTATAAAATAAAAACCGCCATTTTTTTCTCTTTTCAACGGTGTATTAGTTTTTATTAATGTATCTGAAAAAATTCGAGAAAAATAAGAAAATTGAGAAATACTAGAAATAATTTTTATACAAATATTATAGGTGGCTATGTGAAAATAAACAAAATGTAACAGTGTTATACAACTTAACAAACTAAAGCAACAAATTCAGTAACAAAAACAACTTAAAACAAATTATTTTCACATAGCCACCTATAATATTTGTATAAAAATTATTTCTAGTATTTCTCAATTTTCTTATTTTTCTCGAATTTATTTAGATACATTAATAAAAACTAATACACCGTTGAAAAGAGAAAAAAATGGCGGTTTTTATTTTAGTAAAATAATTATAGGTTGCTATTTAAAAAATAAAAGTTGATAGTCGTATCTTGTAAACCTGACTTTATAAAAAATATCTACATCTGCCATCAAATAGTATATTTAAAATAATAAAACTTTCATATAAACCATTTTTTTCTATTACTCATAATAAAAAAGTTAAAGGGGGGGGGGGGCGTCTTCCCAGACTCACCCTGTATTTGTTTAATAAAATATTCACTCAAATATTTATACTTATAACAAATCATTTTGAACTACTCGTAAGTATACAAGTAGATTTAAGTAAATAGTAGTTTTGCACAGTTAATATTAACAGATTTTTTATTGTATCTAATGAAATACTACATATTCCTTGTAAAATTAACTTTCGGATCAGTTGGGTACATATCTGTTCAAGTAGTATACACATAATCGGGTTAGATTGGATATCCATCCGGTCGGGTCGGGTTGGATATCCATCGGGTCTGGGTACCCATCGGGTCTGGTCGGGTTGGATATCCATCGGGTCTGGTCGGGTCTGGTCGGGTTGGATATCCATCGGGTCTGGTCGGGTCTGGTCGGGTTGGGTACCCATCGGGTCTGGGCGGGTTGGATATCCATCGGGTCGGGTATCCATCGGGTCGGGTCTGGTTAATTTTTTTTATAAAATGCGCATCTCTACTGACTAGTATTACAATATACAATTATTGTGTAATCAAAATATTTGTATTAACAACAATCTGTGTATAAAAGTAAAACTAGCAGCTTTAATATAGATATAATTAAATATAAAAAATGGTGGACATTTCTTTTGCGCATATAATTGATGAAAATAAAACATAGTCTATTACTAAAAAATACATTGAATATTTTACTAAACAGAAAATGGATATGAAAAATCGACTTGGCTATTAGATTTTTTAGTTTCATTTCACTGGAGTATTATAAGGTTTTGAACACAATACGTGTTAAACTGGACGAGGCATCGAGACTATAAAACACATCCTAAATTCGATCAGAAGAATTTAGGTACTAAATTATAAATTCAGTTATCATCATAAAAATATTCCTGTAAATAGACTTTTTAATCGTATATTCAATTGCCGTTCAAATGAAGTTATTCCCAGCAGCAGAGGATGTAGCTAGTGACCTTTTCCATTACGTTGACAAAAATCTTAAATGAATAAAAACGGTGAAATGAAGTGGGAACCAGAGGTCACGCAAGTTCACACTTCACTCACTTGGTCATCACAAGACTATCAACAATTACAAAATTAATATTCAGTTATTGAAAACAAAAAGAAACCCCATCCGTTATGTTTAGATTCTCATCACATTATTAATTACATCTAATTACACGTGCGGTATCTACGGATAATAACAAATGAAGCCTATCCATGTGAGAGGCATAGTACGCGCAGGGTATTCTTTAATCAAGTACAAATTAATTTTAAGCAAAAACGAAATGCATTCCATGCAGCGACGCGCAACTAATCAACTCGAGTCGAAAGACGTTCAGTTCTATCCGTCCGTCAGGACGAACTATCGATCACACGGAGTCCCAGAGCACGCCCACATTTGAAAAATATACTTCGATAATTAGTCAATTAAAGGCGAAACTGGTCGGTCGCTCGGAATGAGCAACATTAATCGTATGGGCAAAACTAATAACGAACGGAACGGACGATGGTAGCTTTGCTTGTGCGCTGGATGTCGCGTCCACGCCCTTGTAATCTCTCGTGTGGTTTTGTTTTTAGTTCCGCAGGAACTCATTGTGCGAGGCTCGCGTTGTTCATGTTTAGTTGTTCTGCCCGGAGCCAACAACGCTCTATACGCTGGGTACTGTTCGATGATGGCGTGAACGTTTTGCTGCTCGCTGTGAAATTTATGTTATGGACTTGCAACTTGTACCTATCATTTTCCTTACTGTTATTGCCTATTAACCAACATCGCTGAATTTTGTAAACAACATGAGATAAGGCAAACTGCTACCAAACATTCAAACCTAAAACATCAATGTACGATAATGCATTCTCTTCTAACAACACCAATACCTAACTGTTTGTAAGATACACTAGATTAATTTCAACAATGTAAGCAGAAATTTAAGTGTATATTTAAATACTATTCACTGATAAGGCAACCTACGAACAATTGTGGCTGGATATTTGCCGGTCTTATTTCACAGCAAGAATCTATTTAATTTTAATTAAGTTATCTCACTTATAACAATTCGTGAATTTTTCCACTTCATTCAAAAGATAAACAATTACACATCGATCCATATAATTAAACAACTGTCATAATTTAATGAATCATTTATAAGTTAGGATTTGTTTAATAATTTGATGAATTTATTGTGAACATGCAATACATATTTTAAATTTCAAAAATGCCTCAATGTTGCGAAAGAAATTGCAAATATACTACTAAATCAAATTCATCAATGATTGTGGGCAGAGACCGCGGAACCTTTTTTCGAAAGGGGTTGCGAAAAGTTTTTGACCGGAGTAAAAATAGAACACAGATAAATTTAGGTAATTAAAATGAATAATTAGGTGAGATACATTATATTAATAATATAATTTGTTTTTGTTAATTAATGTAACAGTTTTATAAAGTTTTTACATCTGTATAAATTGAAAAAGACAATTTTACTCTATTGCTCCGAAAATTGTCATTCGCTCTGCGGTTTTATTGATGAATATCAGGGGCGTATCTGGGGTACTTGGCGCCTGGGTTCTCAAGCAGAATTTGGCGCCCCGAGGCGTGCGCCGCAGGCGAAAATTTTGGAGCACAAAAATGCGATATGGTACTCGAAATACGTGGAATTTTATGCTCTACGATACAGAAAGAGTAAGGCAGTAAGCCGACACGCCGTACTATGCGAAACTTGCGTGTAGATTTAGAGCAATAAGCAAACTCATGACAAATAATATGTTATTCACCTTAGCGTAGAATAATAGAACATTGTTTGTCTAGAAAAATAACTATTTTTTAAATAAATATTTTATTATATAGTTTTTTATAAAATTAAATAAAAATACAAAAAAAAAAACAAAAAGAAATTAGGTCACTACATAGGTACATTCTAATATACCAAAACCTAATTAAAACTATATAGTTTACATTTTACAATTGTACATAATAGCACAAACAATTATACAAATAACAAAATAACATATCAATACATGTAAATTAAATTTACAATAAAAATACTTAAATACTCATAACTATACCGCGCGTTCCACGTAAAGGTTGGCATAGGGAAATAACATGGGAAAAAAGGTTTTTGTAAATAAAAAGTGTCCGGTAAAAAATTATGGTATAATATTGCACATGACCATACTAGACCTATCCACACACATTATTTCATACAGATTACTTCATTTTAATGCCACAAATTAGAGAAATTAATGAAAATAGTTCGAGAAAATCGCCTACTAATTATGATTTTTTGTGACAGCTTTGTCATAGAAACAGAAGCTGTCACTATAACCGTCAAGATTTGTTGTGAATATTAAGAAATCTTGACAGGTAACTTTATATTTCAAACATTAATCACATTACTTCGCGATCTTGTGTAATTAAAGGCCTTAGTACGATAGTAGGTACCTACATTTGGTATTCATTTAATTACTTTATTTATTTTACAAATAATATTAAGACGCAGTATTTGTGTTCTTTTAATATACCTACTCATATTAATTTTAACTTTTTGCCGTCTGCCGCCCTTTTATGCTGGCGCCCGGGTTCTGGGAACCCCAAGAACCCTGGGTTGAAACGCCCCTGATGAATATTTTCATCACCTTATTTAAATCAATGTTCAATGTTTTAATTTTGTGTATATGAAGAAAAACTAAATGAAACAATCGTTTTTGTAACATTGAAGTACGGTTCCAAGTCAAAATTCGACGAACCCCGCTGAATGACCTTTCGGCTGACCATTCTGAAGCTGGAATTGAATTCGTACTCGTATTTTAGTTAGGTATTTTATTTTATTTTTTGTGTCCTGAACAGGGGTTGCGGCGAAACCTCCAAAATGATCAGGGGTTGCAACTGCAACCCCTGCAACCCCATTTCCGCGGTCACTGATTGTGGATAGATGCATTGAATTTAAAAGACAAAGTATAGTTCATGCCTCTATGCTGCCATCTGGGACGAGCTTACACTAAAGTCCGTTCGGTGCGAAATAATAGTGTGATTGCATCGGACGTATGTTACTATTATATTCTGATTCTGATTGACTGACCAAAATATCAAAATGAAGACATATTTAAATAGCATAAAAATAATTGTGAAAGTATTTTAATATAGCCTATAGATTCCTTTTAAGAAACTTTTAAGTATTATCTATCAACATTCATCATAAAAATGTGCAACAATAAAATTAATAAGTACAGTCACTATCACAAGTTTGTATGCTATGTAAACATGTCTTCATTTTGATGTTTTAGTCAACCAATTAAAATTAAATACATCCTATACTTCTTCTTCTTTGATGGCACTACAGCCCAAATCGGGCCTGGGCCTACCAGACACGCCGAGCCGCAGTTTTTACACTGCCGTACTGCCGGTTTTCGTAGTCGAATGCTACATTATTTAAGGCGTATAAGTGACTAGCTTATAGAGCCCGAGTGTGATAAATACATGTAATTGTATTTTATATTTTTACGACAAATCACACATTGACGACAGGCGGATTCGAACTGACGAACCTTGGTTCGGGTGACGTCACAGTATGTTAACAGATGTGCCTTAACACGCTCGGCCACCGCGCCTGTAGACATCTTATACAATCACACCGTAATCTTTCCTCGAATAGACTATTAATGCTCCTATTGGAAATAAAGTTTTATATATCCTCGTATGATGAGTTAATTAAGGAATCTAGATTACTTTCACTTGAGCAGGGTAGAACTAACGCAGATATGATGTTTTTGTTTAAAATATCCAATAACTTAACTGATAATTACAATTTAGTTAACAAATTAAATTTTCATATTTCACCAGTAACTAGAAATAATAATTTATTTTATATAAACAAAGCGAATACAAATATTTTTAAAAATTCGCCAATAAACAGATTAATGCGAACTTACAATCTAAAATATCAGCATTTAGACATCTTCGACTTAAGTCTAAGTCAATTTAAAAATGCACTTCTGCATCATTTTTATGTTTAACATTTCTTATTTCATGTTTACCTACCTTTTATTAAGTTAATTTTAATGTTTGTAATATAATTGTATATTTTTTGTTTGTAAACCGTGGTAGTCTATTATTGGGCAACTGTTGACTTCCCAAATATTTATAAAATAAAAATAAAATAATATACATACATACATACATAACATCACGCTATATCCCATTAAATGGGGTAGCACGAACCCGTCAACATTCTCATCCTGACACACGATACTCGATTCGACCATATTAACACTTCCTCCATACAAACTCTTTCTTTTCTCACAACCAAAATCCATCAACACGCAACAAACATTCATCTATTCGCTCCTGTACACCAGTTTCGTAAATCTTCACTTACGCCCACTTCTCTAACAACGAATCTATAAGAAATAAAGGCAGCATCGCCTGCGCTTGTTTAAAAAAAATTAACACAATTGCAGTTACACACTGTATAGTAAAAACTAAAAATGAAGGAAAAAAGATGAGGAAGGAAGGGAGTATCTCCCTGCGCTTGTTTTTGAAACTGAATTCCACATAATTACAATTGGACACTATAGTAAAAACAGAAAATGAACAAAAACAAAAAAAAAAGATAAGAAAGGCATCTCCCTAAAAATAATATAGTTAGTAATAAGACGAAATATTTATTCACTGCCTTCTAGTATAGTTTATCCGTGCGTTCAAATCTACTAAGACTTATTTCCAATAAAATACGTTTGTGTCTCAGTGGTTCAAGTTCCACTATAAGCTGAATTCCCCTGTAGTATAATTGGGGTAAGTAACAAATAAAATATTAATATTAAAAGTAAATTATAAATAATTGTAATCAAATATATTACAAATCATAAAAATAATGACTATTATTGTGTTGACCAACGCATCTCGTCTGTATGACGGTTTGCATTAACATCACTTATATGTAATTCATATATCATGAGACAAAATGTATGTATCAAAACAGTTAAAAAATAAAAGTAATAAAAACAATAACATACATTTGCTCTAGTACAATAAGAGGAGCATGGAGTGTTCAGTCGCAGTCCAAGTCGTTTAGCAGAGCGCGCGTGTAAGCGACAACTATAAATAAGCGTACGCTGCTGGACATAAACTTGCGGCAAGTTGTCCAGGCGGCGGCGCGTGCCTGCGACGCCGGCGTCGGCCGCGAAGACATTAACCCACCGCGTGCGGACGATGCGGTCACCGGCCAGCCGTTAGCGGCCGACAACTTCCTGGCCAACCCTTTGCTCCAGCCGTATTTTTCTGTAATGGGCCTGGGTCCGAGCTATTCGTCTCTCGGACCGCCACATGTGGACTTGCGGCTTCTCGCATCGTCGCATCGCTACGACGCCGCATCCCGCATCGGAACTTGCAATCCTCATCCTCTTGCAGAGTTGCTACGCGGTCGTGAAGAACCATAGCAAATTGTTTACTAATGAGGGATTTTTCGGCTGCAAACTGCAGACCATAACGGTGTTTATTTTGTTCCATTCTTAGTCACATTACTAGGATTTATGAAGCGGTCAAGCGAAAAAGGTTTGCGGTTCGGTCTGCTCATAAGAAAAGAAAAAGTCTTCATTCTAATCATTTACTAACACCGACTTTTTTATTTTATACAAAAACACCTATATATTCATAACATAATATAATTTACTTTTACATTTACATCAAATAAATATAATTTCCAGATATGTTCCAGGTAACATCTTTGGGGGCCGTGATTTGACGGTTGGTAACCGCACTTCACGCGTAAAAATTAGAGATGGGCGAATATAAAATTTCTCGAATTCGAATATCGAATACGAATATTAATCTGATCTCGAATATTCGAGGTACTCGAATATTCGAATACTCTTAAAAGTTAATTTATTTATTATTAATAATAATTTAATTATGTCCTTTTCAGTATTTGAATGAAATTGTTAAGATAAAATAAAATTAAAACAAAAAGTACAAACAAAAAAGAAAAAGACGAAAACTTCAAAATTAAGGTGAAACGTACGGGCTGATGTTGGCGAAAAACAAATTTGAAATATGGTACGTCTTCATAGTTTTGAAACAAAATATCTTTGTTATTAATAACATCAAAATATTGTAATAGCTTTAAGTTTATGTACAAATGATAAAGAAAAACATAGTCTAAAATTGAGGGCAACATATGGCGCGATATTTGAGGTATTCGAATGTTCGCTATACTGACGTTAATATTCGAAAATCTCGAATATCGAATAATGTCAATATTCGCGGCATTCGACTATTCGCGGATGATATTCGCCCATCTCTAGTAAAAATATATCACTTATTGAGATCTGCATAGGCAGAGTGCCACACCCAGTAATGGGTAAAAGCCGTGATGATGTATTTATATTTATTTATTTATTTATATATGTTTTATAAAAACCTAATTGTGCATAAAATTTAAAAAATTAGCGATTTTCAGATTTTCTTTACTCAGCGTATTTTTGATACAAACTAATAGTTATTTATGCAACTAATGTAAAAAGTATCACTTTATTGCACGAAGTTGCAAACCCATGAGTGCAAAAAAGACAGTACGATATTTTTTTACGATTAAATAATTATACTAATTTCAAATTTCAGCTGTTCTTAACCATTTTTATCATAACCGACCCCCAAATTTATCAAATATTTTTCACGGCCCCTCAGTTTCTACAAATATGAATCTCATATTGATTTTTAAATAAGAACTGATATAATAAAGACTTCAAATAGATAAATTTAATGATGTTGAGAAATCAAAAAAGTTAATTTTTTACTCTAACATTGGTAAAATAAGATTATTGCAATATTTCTAACTTTGAAAATGAACTATATAACTTCTATTACATAAACATAGAAAATTACAACAACAAAACTACATATACTATTTAGCTATAATTATCCACTACTAAACTGGATTCGAACGAAAAATTAAATAACACAAAATAAAATAAATAATTATTACAGACAAAAATACTAATAGGTAAAGATAAAACAGTTAAGACTTGAGATAAATTGTAAGTTTCAAGGACACTTTGAGATACTTTCACAGACTCCTGGAGGTCCACGGACAACCGGTTAAGAATCACTGTCTTAGATTATATAGTTAAGTTTATTTCATAGCTACTAAACGTTTTATCGTACGTTGTGTGATAAACAATCACTTTCTGTACTGATACACTGAAAATAAGTATATAATGATTAACTGTTCTCACGATTGTAAAAATAGTTACAACTAGTAATGAAAACAATGGCTTTTCTCAAGAATTTGAAGCAAGACGGCGAAACCGAAATGTATCAATCAAATAATTATAAAAATATGCTTTCATTACGTGTTATACACATATTTTTTGCATATAATTATATTGATTTTACGGAATTAAAAATTATTTCAAAATTATGTCAAAATATGGATAGCATGATGTTAAATTAGAAATGATATCCAAGGAGATAAATATACAAAATTAGTAAAAAAGAGTAAAAGTAAACCTAAGACGAGTGGTGTTTATTTTTTCATTATGTTTAGTTTTTTAATGATTTTAAAAATAGTTAAAAAATGTATCACTTTTGTACAAGTTTTGGTTAAAAAAACGACTTTTATGATCAAAAGTTATAGTAAAAAAAAGCAGATATGCTCTAGGTTCATTGAATTGGTAGATAAATAGTTCAGAACTAATTGCTATAAATGTAAAGCTAAGATCGAAACTAAGAAAAGGATTAAAAAATAATTGAACCTGTTGTTTTATTCAAAACAAATAATAAAGGAAAATAATTGTGTGAGGACAGCAAAATGTATGGAAACATACAATTTTTAAAGTCTGAAAAGTAAGCACCTGTTATATAATCAGGATAATCATTTAGGAAACAACAAGGGTAATCATAATTTAATAAGATTATAAAAAGTTAAAAACAGAGGCTGCTGCAGCTGTTTTGAATAAAATTACTGACGGATGTGCTACAAATAATTAACAACCAGTAGTATTACATAAAAATTTAATTACACATCTGTAGACGCATTTCTCAAAGTATCACATGAGCAGCATGCAAATTATAAACTTATTTTTAAAAGACAATTACAAGAAAACAAAGTAAATAACTTTACTAATTAAACCAAATACTGACATTTAAAAGTGCCATTAATGTTATATTAAAGTAATATTAATAACGTCCATCACTCAATTTGACACAAACTCAAAAAAATTTTACTGTACTATTCAAACTTTTGCATTTACATAGTTTGTTGTTGTTTGTAGTAGATCAAATATTTTAAAAATAGAGCTGAACATTGTTTTTAGTTCGAGAGTAGTTAAAAAAACCAAGAACATATAAGTATATTTTATATAATTATTCATTATATTTGTATAAGAATTCTGAGAAGCAGTTAAAAGCTTTATTTCAATTGGATGTCCGTAACCGCATCCCGTCAAATGATTATTATCCAGCTTATAATAACAGATACCGTAACATGAAACATGGTTCCTAGAATAATGTTAGCTTGTAGGTATTAAAAAATGTAAAGTTGTTGAAAACATACGGGCACTAGTTGCGAGATGAAGCACTTGCATTTGAGTTCATTTTAGAAAATTAGTACCTAGAGCAAGTCCATCATTAAATATTTCAGTAAGATCTCGGAAGTAGGGAGAAGGGAGAGTTGGGGTTGGTTGGGGAAAGACCTCCATCATGGTGTAGGAATGCGGCGTGGTGCGCAAGCATATGTCGCTGGTTTGCTGATGCGGTTAGCGCGACTCAACCTCATCTAGTATGCTAATGTCTTCCAAGAACTTGGCCGCAAAATGCGACTTCAGGAGGTCCGCAGCAACCACTCCGCACTCCGCTGACAACAGCTGGCCACTATGAAGTATAAAGAGAAGCAAGTGTCTTCGGATAGCGGATACGGTTCAGCCGTTCACTGTTCAAGCTTTTCTCCTGCTAGTCCTTCGTCCCGTCCGACGTTTCGTGTCACGTTTCTTTGGAGCCCGGCTGCTTAATTAAAGACAAACTCACCCCAGCCACCGGTCGAATAACGAACCCCAATAAGGAACTTTGGTTATGGGGCGAGCAACTCGCAAGTGCCCACCCTTGCGCATTCTACCAAAATCATTAAATCAGCCAACAAACATCAAATCACATTACATATTGATGACTACCTTCGCAACTTGTAATTGACGTCTCTTTTTTACTTTAGAACACTTTTTTCACAACAACACACATTTTATAACAACACTTTACAAAAAATAAATATATCAACCGGCCTTTTATCCATTTTTTTTAAGTATAAAGCTGTGCTTATTGGCTGAATTTTCAAATGTTTTGTATTATAATTGATTGAAATCAGGTAAAAAGCAATAATCATATCTAATACAACAAGTTCTATGATCTTTACTCATAATATTTTGACATGAAATATTAATTGATATAAAAATGGAAATATAGCAAGTGCGCGACACGAGCGGTATTTCCTATTTACGTAACAAATATACAAATTCCCCATCGAGAATTTGCCATTTCGATAGAGTTTTTTCAATTGACGTTTATAAATATAGCATTTATTTTATTGGTAATCAAGGAGATTTAATTACAGTGAAATATAATCACTTACTAATTTCGTTAGTGGAAAACTATCATATTTACTTTTTTTTTCATTGGTTCATTTTCAAACTAATTCGTTATTCTACTGGTTTCCACATATACCTACGTGGTAAATTATCAGTATATATTCTTCATTCATTCGATCTATAAAAAAGTTGAAGAATTCGATTCGGAAAGAGGGCAAAATATAACATTACACAAATTATATTACTTGTCATTTATTGATTCGATATTCTTTTTACTTATTTATTTGTTACTCTATATAACAGAAACTTAATCCCAATTACAGTACAGGAGACCTACAGTTTATAGTGAAATCCGAACCAGTAAAACAACCACATTTTCTTGATACAAGTTAGCGAAATTGGCAACAAGGATCTCTTGCCTAAAAGACCCATGAATAGAAAACAAAATTTTCAGTATAGATTTCTTGTCACATTCTTCGAAGACATGCATCAAGTTCAGCAGTAAAAAATTATTACTTATTAATTTCACTAGTAGGAAATTATCAAAATAACTTTCATTTCATTGGTTAATTTTCATATATAGTATAACAAGTAGTATGAAAATTGCTGAAAATATTTTGACATAAATTATGAGTTGTTATGGAAATGGTAACAACGAATGTATATTTATGTCAAAATATTATCTGTCAATTTTCATACTACGAGTTGTATTCGGCTTGAGAATTTACCAAACAAGAGTTAATTAACAAGAATAGTTAGGTGTTTATTTGCACAGTGATGAAAATTCTACATTTTTTCAGTGTACATTTAATATTCAAAATTGACGTTTATGAAAATATTGAAAATATCATTTATTTTATTCGTAACCAAGGATATTAATAACAGTGGTATTTCCGATGAAATTTCACTAGTGATGAATTTCCGACGAAATGTACATTTCATTGGTTCATTTTCAAACAAATTCGTGATCCTATTGGTTGACAGTACGTGTGGTGAATTCTCAATTAAATTTGTGATTCTATTGTGTCTCACATCTCTAGAAAAGTTGAAGAATTCAATTTGAAATGACACAAGACGTATAAACAATTAAAATCAAATATATTACTGGTCATTTATTGATTGGATATTCTTATAATTTATTAATTTGTTACTCTATATAAACAGGGGACCTACAGTTTATAACGAAATCCTAACCACTTAGACACAACCGTATTTTTTTTTATACAAGTTAGCGAGATTGGCAAGAGGGATCTTTTACTTAAAAGACCCATATTTTATCTATGTTATCTATGATTTTACGCCAGCATTAATAAACAGGCCATAAGTAGTATATTCGCAGTTTTAAAAAGCAGTGATCAATTTCAGACCACTCTTAAAATCCGAACTCAGTGTTTCCTGCATAATTGAATAAAAATACTTTGTGTTTAAAAATATGACTTTCAACGAGTAGTTAAAATATTCGAATGCATGTTTTGGTTAAATTTATTATTGTAATAAATAAACAGGTTCCCGTGCCAACGAAATCAGACAAAGTTAACGAAGCATCAAACTTGGGTTTTTGTTCTGTCTATTCGAAGCTTCTGTTGACCTACTTCCACAACGGCAAGGACAATACTTTTTAGTTTAGTAACTAGTTAACTCTTTATACAGAAGATACAAACAAAATATCAATTAATTCATTCAGAAAGATAAGTACATTACATACATAACTACTAAAATAAATGTTTCAGGGTGCAAACCAAGCAAAGAGCAAATTTACACAAACTTTTGAGTTTTAAGAACTACATATTATACATGTATTGTTAGATTTTCGTAAGATGAAAGTTACAATCATGCATAGCCTAAATTAAGTAATAACCACATGAAGAAATGACATACGTATAAAGACAGGATATTTCAATATTATTGTAAAAAGTAATAATAAAGAGTAAATATAATTTGATGTATCGATGATAACACAAAAATAAGTTTTTTGCTGGACTGGTAGAGGTTACATTACTTATCAATTATCAAACATTAAAATTAAGATAAAATGAAATAACATTGAAAGAACTGTGACTCAACTTAAATTAAATTCAATATTTCATAATTTTCATTCTTTATTGATACTACTAGCCCCGTGTCACAAAAATATTTAGCTCTAAAGATTAGAGATGGGTGAATATCAAATTTCTCGAGTTCGAATATCGAATACGAATATTAATCAGATCTCGAATATTCGAATACTCCTAAAAGTTAATTTATTTATTATTAATAATTATTTAATTATGTTCTTTTCATTATTTGAATGAAATTGTTAAGATAAAATAAAATTAAAACAAAAGTACAAACAAAAAAGAAAAAAGAACGAAAACTTCAAATTTAAGGTGAAACTTACGGGCTGATGTTGGCGAAAAACAAATTTGAAATATGGTACGTCTTCATGGTTTTGAAACAAAATAACTTTGTTATTAATAACTTCAAAATATTGTAATAGCTTTAAGTTTATGTACAAATGATAAAGAAAAATATAATCTAAAATTGAGGTCAAGATATAGCGCGATATTCGAGGTATTCGCATGTTCGCTATACTCACGTTAATATTCGAAAATCTCGAATATCGAATAATGTCAATATTCGCGGCATTCGACTATTCGCGGATTATATTCGCCCATCTCTACTAAAGATGGTGCAATTATATGTATCAAATGAATTTTGTTCAACATTTTTGTTAAAAACAGTGCTATAAACTTCAACTGTTTTTGGGGATATTTTGGAAAGTTGTCCAGATATAAAAAGGTCAGATATAAATCTATCGGTTTAGGTGACATTACTAAGTTCATGTGAAATTATTGCAATTTTTTTTATAACATTTGAAAATTAAAATCAAAGATATTTAATTTCAAAATATAACCTAGATAATTATGAATTTTAACTCTAATCAAACTAATAAATGAAATTTCAAATGTTTTTGGAATTTATCCATGTACCATCTGCATAGTTTATTATTACTTTATTAAATATAAATTTTAAAATAAAAGTAAATGAATACAGTATAGGACAAATAGTATGAAAAACACGTTTTACAAACTGTACTAATATTAAAATAAGGGTCATTGTGACACTTCTCTTTCAATAAACTATTGAGAGTTTTAGAAATATTTTTGCATTATACATCAAATAATATGCACCTTTATTTTTATGACAATATTTTGTAACATTCTGTATATGTATGGTGGTTTTGCTATCAAGTACGTTTTAACTAAGTAACACTAACATACAGGTGCGGTGGCCGAGCGTGTTAAAGCACATCTCTTAACATACTGTGACGTCACCCGAACCAAGGTTCGTCATTTCGAATCCGCCTGTCAACAATGTGTGATTTGTCGTAAAATATAAAATACAGTTACATGTATTTCTCACACTCGGGCGCTATAAACTAGTCACTTATACGCCTTAAATAATGTAGCATTTGACTACGAAAACCGGTAGTACGGCAGTGTAAAAACTGCGGGTCGGTGTGTCCGGTAGGCCCAGGCCCGATTTGGGCTGTAGCGCCACAGATGATGATGATGATGATGATGAACACTAACATTACATCTGTTAGAACTGTGAAAATTAGATTTATCAGAAAATTTGTGTAAGATAAAGTAAATATTTTGATAGTTCACGGAATAGAAAACAAAATTTTCAGTAAAGATTTCTTGTCACATTCTTCGAAGACATGCATCAAACTCAACAGAAGTCCACGAACAAAACGAAACCCATGGAGAGTAACAAAACCCGGAGAGACAACGCTTGTGCCTGCGGCCAACCAAAAAATAAATTACCTTTAATAATGAAACCGATGTTGAGCAGTGAGTACAAGCAGGGCTGCATACAATCAATCAACGGATTACGGTTAATAAAAACGTTTCGCGTCGCCGTAGTGGCAACCCTTCCTTCAGTATCCACCGCCGCTGTGCTGCCATCTGTCGCCGCGACGCACTGAGAAGATTGCGAGCTGTATGATGAATCCCATCAAATATGATAAAGTGATTGTTTTTACATGCCTCTCTTAACTTTACTATCGTCTGCAAATTTAATATTACTTGCATGGCAATCAACAATATCGTATCCTACTTATTATTATCTTTTATTAACAACAAAGACAAAATTAATTGTCATCCAACACTTGGTGAAACTAGGTTTAATAAAAAATATAAAATTAACACTTGGCTAAGTCTCACAAAATTCAGCCTCCAAGTCACCTTATGAGGGCATCGTCAGAGGCTGGCCAGCACAGTTAGTAACCATAGACGCGTTTCGCTCTTATTAGAGCTCATCAGTATGGTATAACCCACTTCTGCACCTAGAACAAAGTTCACGTGAAGAAGCTGTGTGACGAAGAACTGTGCTAGCAGAGAATAAGATCTCTAACAAACGGCTCTAATAAGAGCGAAACGCGTCTATGGTTACTGTGCTGGCCAGCCTCTGACGATGCCCTCATAAGGTGAGTTGGAGGCTGAATTTTGTGAGACTTAGCCAAGTGTTTATATTATATTTTTTATCTTTTATTAATTTCAATTAATTACATTAAAAGGGCGACCGTTCGTCTTTCCGGTTTCTACTAGTTTCTCCCATAGAAGTAAAGCTCATTCACAGCTGCCCAATTAGTAATTAAAATTAGCAATTACACTTAATAATTACTGTTGGACTTATATCAAATAATGCTTGCGCTTACATCGACAAAATTACAAAATTCATTGTAAATACTGAGTGAAATGTATAAGAAATCCAACATTTTCAGTAATAATATAAAAGCGAGTGAGAATAAATTGAAAATAACTTTTAGAAACAAACTGAAGAAGTATTCTTTAATTTAACTCTCGAGTTATATTTAAGAAGATTATATTTTTACTTACAAATTTAAATCTATTAACGGAATTGTACTTTAACTTTAATCAAATACCATTAATGCGATAGATATTTTATTTCTCCTTTAGCTCCTATTTTTTAAAGTGAAATTTTGAATGTTAATTAGAATTGTATAAAATTAAAATATTCAGAAAATATGCAAATGATCATAACTAACATAGGTCAAGAAAGGAGACAGCTAACTGCATTGCACTTATTTCATGTTGTTTTATGTTGTTTTTTTAAATTATCTACAAATGTCATTTCTGACTAATTAACCTAATGGTATCATTAATTGTAATTGGGATGACAAGATATAAGACGTTTCCACTAATTGATATTTGTAAGTACTAATCATGATTGGTAATTGGACAGCTGAGAACCTATTAAATGTTCCGGATTTAGAAACACATACTTTTTCAAAACACAATTGCAAATTATATTTGAAATTGTCGCTACGCGAAAGTAATTTAAATTTGATTTTATTATATCAATAGATCTTCACATTTTCGGGATAAAAGATTCTTCGTATTTTTTAAATTTTGAAATGTTTGACAATGGCTGTGAATTGTATTTTGAAAAACCTCTCGTAAATATATATGTGAAATATGCAACTAAATGTAAAAATATTTAGGTTGCTTCTAACAAGTTATAAAATTTAGTATATACTGTTATTTATGATAGTAATAAAAACAAAATAATATACGTACTGTAATAAAATAATGTAAAAAGTAACTAATTGCATTTAAAATTGGGTAACGTTATATGGTATTAAAATGACAAAATTGTTCAATTTTCCCGAGCAGTGATAAATATTTGAATGAGTTTCCATGTAACAGAACAGACAGAACACACAAGCACTTGTTGAATTAACAAAATGAATTATTAATTTATTGAAATGCGCTTTTAATTGTTTGTCCAGCTGTTATCCATTTTTTTACATCTCACATTTTATATTAATTACAAACTCTCGCTGAAAAATCGATTTTCACTTTAGTCTATTAAAAATTTAACTATGCCACAAAATATAACAATAGCATTTATTTCCTCCTCTATTAAGTATTCATTTATGAGCGTCGAGCTGATTCAAGGAACATTTATTGAAATATGACAATCGATTACTCGGTTTAACTAACTGACATTAATTTAAGTAGCTATAACTAATTTTTTCAACAAGATTCTTAAATATTATACTTTATTTTCTCTTACATATATACATATTGGAGTAGTAAGAACATTCACTCATCAAATTCATCAATAATCAGTCCTCGTCAATCATTCACATACTAGCATACCATCCTCGCTTTAATCACATTCATATTTACCTCCATTAAGCTCATTTATTCCTCACACTCAAAATCATTCATCACGCAATAAACCTTCAATCACATCCATCCATTCGCTCCTATACACGTTTTTCATTTATCTTTCATACGACATACGCCTCAAAACATCTCAAATAACTCACATTCACTCCTCCAACATCGAATCTAACAATCAATTTAAAAAGATAAGAAAAGAAGTAAGTAACTTCTGCGTTTTTATTATTTGTATGTAAATTTTCAAGTATATTACAATACTTTCGACTATAAATTTTATTTATAAGAACATAACATAGCTCGTTTTAAAAAGATTGAATCAGCTATTCATTCTGAAGCTAAGTTCAACTCTGATGATCAACATTTTAAGCACTATAGCAATTTTTTTTTATAAAACATCATCTAAATTGAAAACACTGTACAGTTTTTGAAAGTCTTAATTGATATTTATTAAGCCCTAATGATTTTTCAAATACTTTGTGACGCCAGACTTAAGAAAATGTGAATATCAAACAGCGAAGCTCACATATTAATTGTAGTCACATATATGTTCTATTTTATCACTTAGCAAACTATATAAATAAAATTTCAATAACTTTCATGGCAAATAATTAAAATATATGTATTGCTATCAGTTATTTCAGAAAAAAATAACAGTTATATTATCTTAGTTAAATGTTTGATTACTACTCGTACGATTTGCTAACTTACACCATTCAGTTTGACTTTCCCTTCATAGATTTGTGTAAACCTCAAAATTAACTATCAATTAGATGAAGCGAGAAGACATGAATAGTAGAAAGAATTCTGGATAGACTATCTATAGATGCGCAAGAGAGATGAAGAAATATCGTATTGCTCTGATATCAGACTTAATGAAATTAAAAACTCAAATATCTGAGTATAACAATTTAGAAACTGGGATTGTATCTAGTACGATGTTTTTGG
Organism: Pterostichus niger; assembly: GCA_947425015.1. NCBI lineage: Eukaryota > Metazoa > Arthropoda > Insecta > Coleoptera > Carabidae > Pterostichus > Pterostichus niger. The sequence goes on from OX380341.1 coordinate 33,422,533, forward strand.
GTTTAATCTTAAAATAAATGACAAAACTTATTCGCATTACATAACTTTTTGAAAGGACAGAAAAGACGCAACAAAATTAGTTTAAATGAAGAGCACAATTAAAACCGATAGTAAAAGCAAATTTTCATTTACATTTGCTATTCAAGAACTGTACATTAATATACCCCCACACTCTTAGCATATAATAATAGAAACCACCTTGCTGAGTAGAGCCACACTATCATTTATAAATTATAATAATAACAAAACAAGAACTATAAACAAAATCTATTTACAAGAAACAAAACAACAAACATCCATCTTGGATTTTTACCCGCGAAATACCAAACGACACTCGCTGTCACGTTACTAACAGACTTTACAAAGGCTCGGAGCTCAAATGAAAAGAAAATATCAGTGATAAATTGTTATAATAACCGAGCAAACCGCAAATTATACTATTAATACACGCGAATGGTTCGAGTCGAAGTCTTGCAGCATATTATTAAATGTCATGTATACACATACGTCTTGTGCGCTCGCTGTCTTCGTCCTGCGCATGTGCAGCGTTGAATGAACAGACACGCAACCACGGTCGACTAAGATAAATCTCTCAACAGTCGTAACCTATCACTAAATGGAAGTTTGATTGTTAGAAAGGGTTGCTTTTATTCCTCGTATTGTATTCAAATTGCTAAAAATCTTTCTTTATGTCAAGAAATGTTTAATCGGCTGATTACCTAACTGCCTATTATATTGCTTGTACATATAAGAGCGAGCATTTATGTTTAATAGTTTTTTATTAATACTAGGATTCCATTACTTTCGCATTTACAAACATTTATATAAGTAATGAATCGGATCTATTTAGGTTAAACGATTACAATTAGCTGCTTACTATACACATATAAACAATAACTCAACAAGCAACTCATTTTTTAAAATCATTTTACTTATATAAATCAAGAATAATAAAACAGATCTATAGGAGCAAATAGATGGATGTGATTGAAAGTTTGTTTCGTGATTAAAGATTTCGAGTGTGAGGAATGAGCCCTCAGGATTAAATCTAGGCTCTCTACAAATAATAACGATCTATACTTTCTTGTTATATAATCTACTATTGTTATTGAAGACATTAAAAAGACTACTTTAACGTTTCAAATTTATTCAATTTTGTGAAACTCAAAATATTTTAGTGTAGTACATTAAAATTGGCCCCAAAGATGTATTTTCAATAATAATAACAAATAACAACAAAGACAAAATCAATTGTCATCCAACACTTGGTGAAACAAGGTTTAATAAAAAATATAAAATAAACACTAGGTTATGTTTCACAAAATTCAGCCTCCAAGTCACCTTATGAGGGCATCGTCAGAGGCTGGCCAGCACAGTTAGTAACCATAGACGCGTTTCGCTCTTATTAGAGCTCATCAGTATGGTATAATTCACTTCTTCACCTAGAACAAAGTTCACGTGAAGAAGCTGGTGACGAAGAACTGTTTTTTTTTAATAATAACCAAGTTCTAAAATAATTTTTATAATTTTTCTTTTTTTTAATTTATATTACTCTGTACAACATGAATTTAATCCCAATTACAGTACAGGGTCCGCACTCACCGAGTCGCAGTGTGGTAGTTTATATAATTTTTAACTTGAGTGAGATTCGAACTCGAGATTTCCGGATTCAAATTCCATATTGCTATCCACACCACCGTACTAACGGACAATTTTAACAATTATTGTTGCTTACTTTGAGCAGGAGTCAGCTAGCGGTCATATCCCATGTTGTTCGACACACCCTGGGGTCTTCGGAGATCCATCCAATCTATTCCACAGAACTACCACTCATATATGAATGTTTCTTCTATACATCACACACTAATACGCACAATAACACATACTTTAAGCCAATTTACGCATTAAAATATCACTAAATATTCACTGAAACATTTAAAAAACACCCAAAACATTTCGATCACTGCAGCAGTCCGCACTCGACTGACTCAACGTGAATAAACGATGTACAAGGTTAGAAACTAATTGGTAAGATATGCAGTAACAAGTTCGGTAACAAATAAATTTTAATTTATCATTAAACGTCCATAATGATACCTACTAAATATAATTGTACAGCTATCGGATTTTACCGATAATAAACGAACGAACACGATTAATGATTTATTAAAATCTTGACGCGGCAATACATATTTTCTGTTGTTAATTAAATGCGTGAAGGTTATTTAAACGCAACGAAGAAATAAATCATTTAATGAGATTTGCATTTGCAAAGTTGTCATGTATATCGAAATGAATTCATGAAGAAATTTGTAATCTACTGTACATAAAAATTTTGACATTATTTTAGAAATAATTTTTATTGAATTATAATGCAAAGTACTTGAAAAGTCAATCAATAAGCAAAATTTTATATTGATAAAACTTGAAAGTAAATTTCATTGAACTGAGTATAACAGCTTGAGTTTGTGGAGCGTGAAATCAGTAGATGAGACTAATTAAAAATTAATTCCATTAAAAATTAAATGTTAAATATACTGTTGTCTTAGTTCCACTTAAGGTTTGTCGGATTTAAAAATTAGATATTTGGATAAATAAATATATTATTACACTTTTTACCCATTACTAGGTGTGGTACTCTGCTGTAGCATGTCTCGATAAGTGATATATTTATGCGACAACTAACCGTTATATCACGACTCCCAAAGGTGTTTAGTGGATTGTTTGTCAGCTGTGAGAAACGAACCCGGGTTCTCAAATTCACAGTCCGACTCGATACCACTAAAAATTAAAAAAAAAAACTAGAACTAATATGTAAAAATCAATTAATTATTTGAGTAAAAATATTTTGTAATTATTATGTATTTCTTATTTCCGTAACAACGAATTTAAATTCATATTATCAAAAAAGCTTTCATATCATTGGATCATATTCAATAAATTCGTGATTGTATTGATTCTCACATATACGTGGTAAATTCTCAAATTATTTCAAGTTTACTGATCTCAAATAGTTATTTGTGTATTAAGAGCGTAAAATGATTCTTTGTTACTCGATCACGGTAATAGCGTAAGAGGAACAAAGACACTTTACGCTCGTGATACACACATTATTTTTTCTACGATTGCATCTTAAAATTATTTAAAAACGTATGCGTACTGAAAATAAATTCGTTCTGTTAACTGTCAATATGACAAGTTTCTGTTTTGTTTGTATCCCTGGTAACTATTGAAATAAGCGCGCATTTAATATCTTTTTCGCGCGTTGCCATTGGAAATGCGCACATTTAACATATTTTTCGCGGGTTGCCATTGGAGACGCACAACAAAGATATTTTTCGATTGTTCCACAGAAAACGTCAACTTTACGATCACAAATGAGAGCGTAATTGTCAACTTTTCATAGCAATCGTAGAAAAATATCTTTGTCGTGTATATGTAATTTTCTCAAAGTAAATACTAAGTTCTATGTTATACTCTTCGTAATATTAGGTATATTTTCAAAGTGTTCTCAGATTAGTATAAACAAAAATCAATCTCCATTCGATCAAAGCGCTCGAATATTTACTCCCTATTGACAAAATTTCACATGGGATGCTTCCCTCAACATCCAATCCACGATTCATATTACAATTCTTCCAGTACCTCTACACTATGCGAAACAAACCCAACATAAAAACACAATATTACAACACGCTCATCATTTCTCTGATTTCCCTAATCCATCATCACTCCCATCTTATAACGTTCGACTGCCATCAGACTCAAGCTGCGTCACTCAACTGCATCGGGAACAGCATCAGCAACGCACGACAACGGGAAACACACTGCATACAACAGCAGCAGTCAGTAGCCGCGGACAAAATAACACACGCATTCACATCAGTAACATGCTACTACATTGTGAATGTTTTTTATTATACTATAGCTAAATTTGACATCACTCTATTATTTCAGATGATGGATTGTGTGAAAAAATTAGACCGTGGTATGGAATTATGTCCTACTAGGTATGTGTTGGGTTTGGTTTTAATTTGACTGTTACGGCAGCAACAGTTTTATTTATAGTAAATAACTATGTTCTACATATACAATAATAAACAAATATGAAACAAATTTAAAGATAAGATTAAATTCTGCTTTTAAATCAGTCTAAAATTGATTTAAAAAACTTTTTTGATGGTTTTAAAAGGTTTTTGGTTTTATTGCTGATGTTTCGGTCCTATTGATTGCCTCATTATATCGAAGCATTGATTGGAGTCGCAGTTAGACTCTTCAAGTTGATTTTAAACTCCGTTCGTCATGTTTATTTTTATTTATTTATGTTACGCTGTACAACAGGAACTTAATTCCAATTACAGTACAGGGTCCGCACTCACCGAGCCGCAGTGTGATAGTTCATATAATTTTTAGCTTGAGTGCGATTCGAACTCGGGATCTCCGGATTTGAATTCCGTATCGCTGTCCACACCACCGTACTGACGGTGTTCCAAGTGTTAGTACATTGTTTTTACTATTAATTGTTACTACAATTGACTTATGAAATTGTAATCTAATTTTTATAATATGTTGATAATGGCCCAATCCCTGAGACCGAAAAGTCAACAGCATTAAGTCAAATAAAAAACCTTTAGAAACCATCCAACAAATTTTTATTAATATCTTCGGTTAATCCAGTTTTACTATTTTTACAATTGATTTTCTTACTTATACTTGGTTTATGCAAATCAAGAAATATATCTTTTCTCCCAAATTTTCTAGCAAATTCTCGTTCATATTTCGAAAACAGTTTTCTTTCAAAATGACTCTAAATGAATTTTCCGGAAAATGAGATTCAGCTAGATCGTTTTCCAAAACCAAAACCATTAAAATTTTATCAAAACTGTTAGAGTCAATTCCAAAATTGTTGACAGAAAAACAAGAATCGCTCATATTAGAATATAGGATAGGATTTACAAAAACCAAATAAAGTTTTTCATAAACTTGGAGTTATCATTAGTGATTCTAACATCATATTAGGCTGTATTTTTACGCCATAATACTTATTGTCTTGAAGGTGAATTCACAGCTTTTAAAATAAAATATAAATTAGCATATACTGCCATCCAGTTCATTCATCTACATTATTAATAAATTGTTTATTAACGCATGCCATCAAATTATACATTCGATTCTTTTTCTTAATACTTTTTATTGTAAATATATTTAAATTCCATTTAATTAGGGTAGGTGGGTCAGTGGTATCGAGTCGGTTTGTGGATCTTGAGAACCCTGGTTCGATCCCCACAGGCGACCAACAATTTTCACCAATTTAAATCTACCCCTGTGGCTCCCTCTCTACTAATATCTTTGAGGGCCGTGATTTGACGGCTGGTAACCGTACTTCACGCGAAAAAATATATCACTTACCAGATCTGCTTAGGCAGAGTGCTACACCCAGTAATAGGTAAATGGCGTGATGATATATTTATTTATTTATTTTTTAAAGAAAATTTAACAGTTGAAGAGACAGATCACAACGACAGACTAATATATCTTTCCTACTCCCCTCTTTCTAATTGGCTGAAGCTTATGTACCTATAACGTTTATGTTTGTGTAAAATATTTGACATTTGCATATCATTGTGGTTATGTCTTAAGTTTATTGTTATTTTAGATAGCTATGAATATTTACATAAGAATCTATTTCTTAAAACATTATTTTTTTATAGTTATAAATGGGTCTTATTTATCAGATACTTTTGTTAATTTGAACCGAAGTTAAAAATGAACTAAAATAATATTAGCGACTTATATACATATTAAATTAAGCACAATGTACTGTTAAAATAGGTTTAATTGTTTGACAGTTGTTCCAATTTCAAAACATAAGTTTTTGACAACGTCTAACCCTGATTAAATAAGAGAATAATAAATAAAGTGCTTAATAATCTATTAATATTGCGTTGTTATTACAACAAAAACATTCATATAAATTAGTATAAAATAACTTTATATAGTACGAATAGCAGCGAATGAACAAAAAAATATGACATTGATTAATGTTAGTTTTTAATACATATAAGTATTTGCAGAAAGAACTAAATTAAGACAACTATAATAATAATAACTTATTACTTTTAAAACTGAATTTTACTTATAATATTGTTGAGTTAATATATTAAACTACAATTTCATAATTTACTTTTTTTGAGAAGTATGAGAATATTATTCTTAGAAAAAATATACATTGGCCAACAACTCTCAGCCAATAAAATTGTTGGCGTTTTATACATCAGCAGTCATGCGATACAATGATATCATGAATTGTAGAATTGTACGCTATAATTATCTACTTTTTGTTTATTGCTTATAAAGTATACATTTTTTCCGTTAAATCAAAAGATTTTGCAATGCGAAGTATATAATTTGCAAATTATTAGATAGATATTATATTCAGCAGAACCAATTCATAGAAAAAAAATTGATACATGTTTTCGTCACGCCATAATTTTATATGTTCTTTATAGAATTTACTTTCTGTTTCAAACAACCAAAGAAGTAATTTAAGTTTATATTATTTGTAAAATTGTAAATAACACATTTCACTCGTTTTAATCATTTCTGAGACAAAATATAATTACATTTGATTGTCCTGATTCCACTATAAACTCTCCAATAAAGAAATAAAACGTTTGGCGAATATACTTTCCTTCTTTCAAATATTATTAGGTAAGGTATTATTTCTAAAAACTGGTCAGTATTTTATCTAATTGGTAGAACTATTTATGTGTCTTATTTTCATAGGAATTCATAATTTGCTATTGACAAATTACTGAAAATTACCTATAAACATAATACAAAATCTGAGAGTTTGAGCCGCTTTGTGATTTTTCTACCAGCTCCAAATTATATACGTTGAAGTTAAGATCATTTGTCTACGACAATTTCATCCGACCTTCAACCGTGCTAGGTAAACTTCTACACCCGTGTTCTCAATGAAATATTTTGAAATACAGGGAAAAGAATCATTAGTTCGCATCCCATTTTAAGACAGAAACCACAAAAAAAAACTTTCTTGGTAGATACTAATATTAATTTATATAACTTCTACTCCTTTTGGTTATTGCAGATGAGAAGTTTTTATTAAGATTTACAAGCTAACATATCAACAATAGGTGTGTTTCTTAGGACTGTGATTTGTAATCAAAATGATCAAAAAGAATCACATTTCCTCGTTCGTTTTGTGATCATGAAACGACAATCTTCTTTCCCTTCTGAATTAGACTTTTTCTAAGATTCCTGTTTACTGATTCATATCAATGATTTTAAAAATGGTTTCTGCATATAAATACGAGTGCTCTATAGATGGAATAAAAGGGAATTGTCAGTTTTTTTAAAGAACATATGCAGTCTTACCATATATTTAATATTAAACATTGTTTCTGATGTAGTACTTATCACGATTTATTTTTAAATGACATACGCGAACACACATTTATGAAATTATAAAATAAGTTTATTTGAAGTTTTTAATGTTCATACTACAATATTGCATAGATCAAGTTCAATTATAATTATTATTATGGGGTAGGTGGCTCAGTGGTATCGAGTCGGCCTGTGGATCTTGAGAACCCTGGTTTGATTCCCACAGGTGACAAACAATTTTCACCAAATTAAAATCTACCCCTGTGGCTTCTCCTCCACTAACATCCATGAGGACCGTGATTTGACGAATGGTAACTGCACTTCACGCGAAGAAATATATCACTTACCGAGATCTGTTACGGCAGAATGCCACATCCAGTAATGGATAAAAGGCGTGATGATATATTTATTTATTTATTTATTTATATTCATCATGATTTAGAAAATAACTATCACAATCTAAAGATCTACACCGAATGTAATTTTCCGAATTCTTTTATTTTTATGGTGTATATAGCCCAAGTTCAATTCCCGCACAGCCGACAAACTTTACACCACATTAAAATTATCCCTGTGGATCCTCCATCACTAATATCTTTGGAGACTAATTTAACGACTAGTAACCTCACTTAACATGCTAAATATATCATCTACTAAGATTTTCTGCAGCCACAGCTAGTAACAGATAAAAGGGGTGCTTGTATATCTAGGGCCAGTATTTCAAACACCTAATAATATTTGTCTACCCAACAAACAAAAATATTGTATCGAAATCATAATTTTTCAACTTGTTTTTTTAAATTTATAGATATATAAACTTATTAGTCACATTATTAGAAGATTGAAATGGCGGTCCTTATTATATATTTTATTAGTTTAACCACATGATCTCTAGTTGTGCTACTAAAATTAAATAAAACATAAATAAATATTCACCACGTCTTTTAATCACTCCTAGATGTGGCACTCCGCCGTAGCAGATTTTTGTAAGTGATATATTTATGTGCGGGAAATACAGTTACCAGTTGTCAAATTCCGGCCTTCAAAGGTGTAATTTTGTGAAAAGTCCGACTTGATACTATGAAACCATCTACCCCATAAACATTAACTTAAGAATTAAATAAAAAACAATATAAATAATATATGTGGAATAAAATCCGCTCTGGGTAGTTTCTGTAAAATCATCGATATTTCTCATATGGCACATCGACCAGTAGCGAACCTAAACCTAACCGTGAACACTCGATATTGGAAAGAGAATTCCGCGGGGCTTAAACAAAACAGCCAAGTCATTTCCGAGGCCGAGCGGCTCAAATCTCGCCCTACACACACACACACACACACACTCACTCACTCCAGCGGACCACCATCACATGATTAATGATTTCGGATAAAGTGGCGGGGAAAAAACGATGAATTTTCAAATCATATATGTGAGCTCGGCTCGGACAAGTCTGTTGTTCCTGACGTGTTCAACCAGCAAACGGACAACGCTGAACGCCGCCAGCGGACGGATCACGGATCGGATTCATATTATGGCCTAATACACATAAACAGCGGTGTAGCCTGTAAACCTTCTCGGTTTGTTCTTGTGGTCACTTTGTGGTTTGTTAATAGAAAACTTCGTTCTTTGATCCTAATACGCGAAATATTCAACTTTACGAAAACTTTAATTGCTTATGATGAAATTCTGTGCAAATCCAGAAGTTTTGTAAATTCGTAAATTTGTAAATCATGAACAAAATGATATATTTTCTACTTTTAACAAATATTGATCTAAATGTTTAGTAAATGTTTCAAGATAAATAAAATGAAAATTATCGAAATATTCTATATTTTTTTTAGACAAAATCTAAATTAATGCCAATTCAACTTAGATTAGTATATAGGTACCTATTGTTTTTTGTCTGCTAAAAATGAGATAAACAAAATTTACAGATATTTATTCATTTCAATAGATCTTTCATCTTTTAAGTTAATAATTGAGCTATACCTAAATTTTGTCGACAATAATGCAACAGTAGATGAAAACTTATATCTTCTTCTGATGGCACTACAGCCCAAATCGGGCCTGGGCCTACCGGACACACCGAGCCGCAGTTTTTGCACTGCCGTACTGCCGGTTTTCGTAGTTAGCTACATTATTTAAGGCGTATAAGTGACTAGTTTATAGCGACCGAGAGTGATAAATACATGTATATTTTACGACAAATCACACATTGTCGCCAGGAGGATTCGAACTGACGAACCTTGGTTCGGGTGACATCGCAATTGTTAAGAGATGTGCCTTAACACGCTCGGCCACCGCGCCTGGAAACTTTTATCATATACAGGGTGTTTCAAGACTAGTGTAACAAACTTTAACAGCTTATTCCTGAGGTCATTTTGAGCCAAAAATGTCATATGAACATAGGTCCTATTCCTTCTAGTTACCAAAATACAAGAGGTTAAAGATCTGTAAATAATACGAAATTTTCAAATTGTTGTAATCAAGATACTTTCGGAAAAGTAGAGTTTTATTGAAAAGTCATACCCTATTTGTCTTAATTAATTTTATTTATTAATATTAACGAATACGATTTTAGGGAACAAAACATAAAATGACACAATTAAATAGACACAGAACAACATAACCAAACATGGAATAGGTTAACATAATATGAAATAAGATAACAAATTTTAAAAAAAATTACAGCAAGTATTCAAAATGAGCGCCTTGAACTCGCATGCATGTTAATATTAATAAATAAAATTAATGAAGACAAATAAGGTATGACTTTTCAATAAAACTCTTGTCTTCCGAAAGTTTCTTGATAACAAAAATTTGAAAATTTCGTGTTATTTATAGAACTTAATCCTCTTGTATTTTGGTAACTAGAAGGAATAGGATCTATGTTCATATGACATTTTTGGCTCAAAATGACCTCAGGAATAAGCTGTTAAAGTTTGTTACACTAGTCCTGAAACACCCTGTATAATAAATAATTGCTCTATACTACGGTTTTTGTTGGGTATCCTGAGTAATAAGAAATAAGTAAAATTTTGGAAAACTTTTTCCCTCTTTGAATAAATGACAAATGATTGTACAAGTTTTAACATTTAGATAGATAGATATATGATATTAATTCAATATTTTTTGTTTAGATTATTATATTATAATAGGTATAAATTAGGTATTAAATATGTTAGTTGCCTAGTCGCATATCATTGCTGTTTTTTTAACGGAAGAAAATGAGTTGTGAACCATTTAAAAGACAGCAGCATGTAGAAACAGAAAAGGTCTTTGAACTAAAATTTAATTAGTGTTAGTTACGCTCTGTACTTGCACAATTAAGTGCGGTTTATTTTTATCTGAATTTTAAGACAGCAGCAAGTTTCCATAAACTTAATAAATTCACTAAAATTTAAATAATCTACATATTAGATAGGCGTATACACCTATGTTAAACAACCAAATTGAAGATTTTACTTGTACTTCATCTAAATTTGTCTGTATCTAACTACTCGTAAAATATAAATTACTGAATTTTTCATTCAGAATGTTGTATAACCATAGCAATTATTCCATGCAACGTTTGCATTTCCATTTTTCCTAATAGTTGTATAGATGAATATTAAAACTAATCTAATTTTTTTGACTTGAGTTTCGTAAATACATAGGTACTTGATTTTCATATTTGACTTTACTATTTTACGAGTTGGGCAAGATAAATTAATACAAAACTTTATAAGTAAAACAGCCAGCAAAGTAAGGTTTTCTAAAACTTATTTTAAATTAGAATGTTCAACGAATAATATCTATGTTCTTTAGCATATGAATTCACCAGATGCACCCCTCCGATTTGTGCGTTCGAGATAAGTATTTCACTCGCCTCGTCATTATCACGTCTCTAATGGAAATCTACAATTGTTGTCTATTTATTTCTTATATAACTTAAGTACTTTTAATTGTATAATTATGTAAGCCGAAAAATATTTTTTAAGTTATTTGAATCAAGTTGACAAATCAATTGAAAGATCAATAACTTATTATCTACAATAATCAATAACTAAATATACATAGCAAGTGAATAAAAATTCAATTCTATGCAAAATAAATTTTATTCGTGCAAATATATAGTTGCATGTTAAATATGAATTATAACTTAAATAAAACAATATAGTTTAAATAGTTTTGTTGATTGAATATTAGGCTTCAAGTAAAATGAAAAACTTTCAAAAACTTGTTTATTTAATTAGCAATGATTCGACCATAGATTTCAGCCATTATCAAGCAAAAAGGTACAATAATAAAAGTTGCATGTTGATTATAAATACAATTTATAAAGTTGAAACAAAAAAAATAAATTACATGCTTAATGTGTATATCTCAAGGAGTCAAGTAAAACTTAAAATAATATCATTTGGGTTATTTAAATAAATTATAAATCCTTTTGAGTTTTTTTTTTGTCCAAAACAATATAGAATCGAGAAATAATATCAAATGAATTAATAAACATTGCTGTTATTAATTCGATTTCATATTTTTTATATTTAAATGATACTTTAAAGGACGGCAGTACAACTGGCCATTAGTCAATTGCATTCTCCTAACTGTATTTTTCAAATTTTTTGCACAATTGATTTTTTGTTTGCAAAGCAGTATGTCATACTTGCAAATTACTGATCAGTAAGTACTTATTTACCAATCGGAAGGTAATAAGTAAATAAATGTTAAACAGTCCTCCATACTAACATAACAACTAACAAAAACCTACTTTAAAAAACCTTTTTATGTACATTAAACAATTGTTTTCAGTGACTAAAATCAGTTATTATTCACGTGTGACTAACATGTTTAAATTCATGACAATCATTATCTAACAAGTTATACCAATGCAACAGCTTGACAACAATAATAATTCACTTCTTTGACGCCATTTCCATACAATTTAGTTTTAACCATTTTCTAACTTTATTGTAGAAAAACCGCTATTGTAAGATAAACTATTGTATATCACATGCTAACTTCTATATTAATCTATTCCCCGATACCACAAAAACACAAAAAAATGCAGATGTATGTAGATATAATTATGTTTCCCGTTCATAAACTAGTGGGGTTAACAATAATTTTCTAAATGCTTGGATAGCGCATCTTCTACAAAATATATTAAGTTGGTTGCATTTTGCCATAAATTTTAAAATATATTTACAATTCAGAACTTGTTGCTTAAACTGATCCTGTGAAAAATTCCAAAATTTATAAACCTATTTTTCTAAACTTTTGGATTTCTTATTGTGTAGCAATCATTTTTGAAATCGCTTTCGGATGAAGAATGCATTAAATCCATTTTGAAATTCGGAAATGACAATTAATATCGTCAGTTTTAACCAAAGTTAAAATTTTAAGGTTGGCTTAAAGTAACCTTTAAGGTAATGAAAACTGATACAACTTGAATTATACCTTAGAGCGTTAAAGTAGACTTAATGTTGATTATGAAAACGGGCTTATGTACGTAAACAACCGACTATCTGCGCTTGTCAACTTTTCTTGCACGACGTTCATCCCCACTCCCATTCCTCGCCCCGCTAGGCAGCGGCAAGTGAAGCCGCTGCGCTCATCAAGCACTGGCGGCGGCGACGGCGGCTACGCATACACGCAGCCAAGGCTCATCCCGTATTTAACAACGCGTCGCGGTGCCCGGCGTCGCATAACGCAGCGTCTCGGCCGAGCGACGCTGCTAGACGCGCTCTGACAGCGGCAAGTACACGTGGTTCTGTGCGGACGGCAAGGATCGCGCGAGTGGAAGGATTTTCAGACAGTGACATGCTTGTGATTGTTATGGATATGATCTGTTTACGTGATATTTAATTGTACGTATGTTTGACTAACTATTTCTTGTTTGTGATGTACTAGGAGGTAATTGATATATGACAGATGTTTTGTGTTAATAGCTATAATTGTGATTGATTTCTTGTAAAATAAATCTTTTAAAATTGTCAATATTTAGATTAACTACAAATGTTTACTGATAAACTGATATGATTTATCGACTTACAACTCATTTCTACCTATCTACATTCACCTAACCCCTTCAAAAAAAATTATAATTAACAAAATTAAATTCCAAGTTTGGAATTGTTTTTACATGACAAGTAATTTTTATTTACATATAGTTTAGGGATATTTAACTTTGATGGAAATGACAGTTTTATATTTTATTTGGTATGTACACCTCACGGTTACCCAAAAATAGAGTTTTATTTTCTTGTAGCCAATTGCAGAACCAAAAGCTGGCTTTTAAATTTGGTTAAAAATAAAAGCAAATCGAATGTCAATGCCAATAATTCTCTAAGATATGTAACTGCGCTTAGCTTTTATTTATTTTAACCAAGTTTAAAATTTGGCGGTGCAACTGTTCATTAATCATATAAGCTTAAGGGTTCATCTATTAATAGATTCTGGGATAAAGTAGCAGATAACCGATCTATCAGATCAGTGAAAAAATGATACATTAAAATTACAGTACAAATAAAAATATAAGGAGTAACCTCCTCCCCTACACGAGTAATTAAGTATAAAATAAAATAGGCTTGAGTTCATAATTTTACACGTACTTTAAAGATTTTTGTTTGGCAGCTAGGGAGAAATAATAGAACAATTCCTGGATATCGGTATAAATCCATTTTTCTGTACCGAAAACTTAAAAACGTATCGAGAATCTTTTGTTTCTTTTCCGTTGGTCGGTCATATATTCGTTTTGTATTCCGTTGTTTTTTCCTTTCATCTTTTTGTAACATTGAGCGTGGAGGTCGGTGTGCGTTGGTGCGTGCCGTGGCGTTGACGAAGCCGGAGGATCCGCTCCGTGCCGAGCCCGAGGTGGGCATAATTGCCGCGCTTGGGCGCAACCTCCGCGGAGGCCCGCCTCCTCGGCTGCGCCGCCCGCCCCGCGCCGCCCCGCCACTCACTCACTCCCAGCACGCCTCTGCGGAGAGGGTTGAGCGCTCTTGTCATTGGCGAACACGGTCGCTCACGTGACCGACCAACTCCTCATTCCTCTTTCAATGGGAAAGAAACAAAAACAAGTGGAGGCAGCGTGCTGACAGTCGCCGCGGTTCTGGACACGCTCTCAACGCGACGCCGCCGGGCCACGCACGCAGCGCATACACTTGCATACAATCAGCACGCACCAGTGCGTACCTCTATATACAACCAGTAACAGTGCTTTTACATGTGTTTGCAGATCCAGCTTCAGTGTGATATTAACCAAGTGAAAAAGTGTTCGGACACCACCTACACCAAACTACCTTACTACCTGCTGCCTATGTACTGACAGTGATCGAGTATCGACTACAAACAAAGAAGAATGTTGTAGTTCACGCGGTGATCAAATCACTTAACTATCTGTGTTTTTACGAATTGGATTGTGGTTCCGCTAATAGTGCTTAAGTATCAGTGATTGTGACTTAGTTATAGCAAGAACATCATCATCAGCGAATTGTAATGTTAGTTGTGGTGTTGAGTGTAAATGCGTATTAAGCATCCGGTCCGAATGCCGGCGGGAGGGCACTTGGACGGAGACGACTTCGTGTCGGTGAAGACGCGGGCACCGACGCCGGATGGGGGCGCGGGTGGTGGCGGCTACTGGGCATCAGGCGGCCACGGCGCTATGCCTCTGGTGGACGGTTGCAACGAGACGGGCTTCATCAACAGTCAGCCGTCCATGGCGGAGTTCATGACGGCGTTGCCGCACCTGTCGGGCGAGCTAGCGCACGGACACGGCCCGCCGCTGAGTCCGCAGCCCACCCCGCCGGGCGCCGCGTACCCGCTCGACCACGTTCCGCCGCACGGGCTCGGCTCGCCCGGCGTCAACGTGCCCGAATATCCCTGGATGAAGGAGAAGAAGACCACCAGGAAAAGTAGCCAACAAGGTAAGAAATACCTCTAATCTTCTTCTACATGAACACAAACAAATCAGTGTCGCGGTGCACCCGATTTTTGGAACCCCTAAGTGACGATTACGAACTAAAACAAGTGTGCTTCGAGAACCCCGAACTGTCTTAATGCGACAATAAATCAAATCAAATTACGCTCACTACAAATATGAAAAATATTACTGAAACAAATTAATTAAAACTAGTCTTATGAAAGTGCTACAACTTAAATAATACTCTCTTAGATAGAAACAAAAATAAAATCTGTACTTTTGGTCTTTTTGGTCTACATAAGTGCTTTCTTAATTTCTGTTCTTTAATCTTTCAATCTATGTTTAGAACAGTATAAGAACCATATAATGTCTAATAAAAATAATGGTAATAATATGATATATTATGATACCTACTAAGATTTTAGAATAATCTTTGTTTAAAATGTTATTGTCACTTGTCACTGAAGATGAAAATAACTAAACTAATTATTACATTGAAATAATAAGAAGTAAATTGTTAATATTATGTGTGTCGTTTGAAGATGGCTACCTTTATTCTATTTCTTTCAAATGTTCTACAATAATTTTTAAAATATGTTTCAAATAAAAGGAAAATTTGAATTTATTTATCTGCACCTTTTACTTGAAGAAAATTAATTTAGAACATTTGTCAACAGAAAAATAAAGTTAGTTATCTACTAGTTAGAAAATTCATATTAGAAACTGAAAGACGTGCAATTTACAGCATTTTGATACTAACAAATTAAATAAACAAACTAATTTTTAATTTAAATTCAAACTCATTATAAGCAGCTATGAATAGAATAAAAAATGAGGATAGTACTAAACTGTGTGAATTTATTTGAAACATAAACAAAAATAGAGTCCACAGTAATACTACAAAAAATTCCTAAATTAGAGTTAAACAATGAGTGAATAATTGCAATCGCAAATAATTTAAAATAAAAAAATACAAAAGAGAATTGTATATACAAAAATCAAACCATAAAGATCCTGCATAACTTCAAATTTATTATTAACCCGGTTAAATATGTATTCAGAACTGCTCTAAAATCCGAAACTCTGAATGAGCTCTTCGAAGAATAACTCAACTATTATCATTGCAAGACAATTAAAATAGTTAACGTATGACATGTTCCACTGAATGATAACACTGAAATAACTTACGGCACGCTGAACACCGTAATTAATAAGAAAACATGAACAAAAGATTTGAGAGTCATGGTACACTGTGACTGCGCCGAGACTACACATTGTTTTGTATTCCAATGATTTCAACGCATGTAGCTGAGACGCGCCATATGTCGAACCACAGATTTTTCTACTAGGGTTCTCTCTAAATTCAGTTATTTATAATTGTTCAAAACATTTTCAATGAATAATAGAAAATTCTTTCTTTTTCATGTCACTTGCTTTGCGCTGCCATCTTTTATTTCTAAAGATATCTTGGAAGTTTATTCTAACACAGATTTGTAAGAATTTATTCATGCATTCTAGTTGCTTATCAAAGAAAAAATATTTATTTGTTGATTTTTGGTACCTCTAAATTGTTGGTGATGAAAGGAAAATTCGAACAGTACTTGAAATATCACAATCTTTTAATGTTTTGTTATAAAAACAGAAGTAACAAAACACCTATAATAAATAACTATAAAGAAATATTATTATGTTTAAAAGGTTGAAATGTACGCGGTAGCAAAATAGGTATTTGTACAATTTGTAAAGAAAGCAATACTTTTTTCATGAACTGAAGTTTTATTCATGACGGCAAATCCGGAATGTTTTTATCAAATCAGTGCAAAATATGCTTTTATTACGTTTGGTACACATAGCTTTTTGCATATTGATATTAGATTGATTTTACGGAGATAACAATTAAAAATTATTTTGACACATGTCAAATTTTTAATAGCATGTTGTTAAATTATAAATGATTTCCAAGAAGATACATAAATAAAAAAGTGGAAAAAAAGTTAAAATAAACCAATGAGAATGCAGTATTTATGTTTTTCACTATTTTCACATACATCCACGATTTTTAATATAAGTACTTAGTTGAAAAATATGTTACTTTCAATATGATCTTTCGTTAAAAAAGGTGACTTTCATGATAATTATGCAAAATATAATAATATATCTGATTTTTAAGTTATCCTTAAATTTAATTTTTGTTTCACCAACTATATTTACGAAATGCTTTGTTAAGAATTGGTGCAAAAAGAGGGTTTCATTACGTGTTTTAAATTTATTTTTTCCATATAGATTTTACGGAGTTGAAAATTAAAAAAGATTTTGACAGGTGTCAAAATTTCAATAGCATGTTGTTAAATTTTAAATGATCTTCAAGAAGATGGATAAATAAAATGGTGCAAAAAATTAAAATCAAACCAATGAGAATATAGCAAATACTATTTTCACTATTTAATTTTTTTTACACAATTCTTAAAATAAGAAAAAACCCAAAAGGATTTAACATTTTAAATAAGCCGACTATTTAAATAGTATTATTGGTTGGATATCAGGTTTTAAATAAAACGAAAACTTGATTTTTTTATTTAAACACCAACGTTTCGGCCATTGTTTTCATCCATTATCAAACAAAAGGTACAAAAAATATTTTAAAATTACATATTGATATAAATAAATTTATAAAATCTCAGCAAAAAAGAAGTTAATTAATTAAAATACATGCTCAAGAAGTTAAGTAAAAGCAGAAAATCAAGTTTTTGAAAGTTTTCGTTTTATTTAAATCCTGAAATCCAACTAATAATACTATTTAAATTCTTAAAATAGTTAAAACTTTGCCACTTTCTATACGATTTTTTGTTAAAAAAGATGAATTTCATGATAAGTAATAATATAACTTATTTTTAAGTTATCCTTAAATTTAATTTTTGTTCAATTACAATCAGTTTTTGATGTGAAATGTAACTCTAATATTTATTTATTTTATTTATAGCAAACGGAGCAAATATTATGAATATATTTTATTTCAAGCATTTGTTCCTTGAAATGCAAAATTTATCTGACATGAAAAATAAGAGGCATTAAAGAAATTATTTAAATTTTAGCTGTCAAATGAGTAACTACTAATCTATATTTACGATTAAAATTTTATTAGTACCACTGGTTAAAAGTATAAGTTAAATTTTAAGAAATGCTCAGTTAACCATTTGTATTTATCCTATTTTTGTTTCAGGATTTATGTTTAAAATATACATATATATTATAAGCTTCAAATATTATTTTAAAAGTGGCACTGACATGAAATAAGAAATAATGTAGTATATATTATTAATATTATTATTAATAGTAAAATAGTTTAAAATAATAAAAATTTGAGTCTTATGAAAAAAAAAATATCAAAAAAAAATTCTATATATATATATATTTCAAGTACCACTTGCATAGTTTAATATTTCATTATAATTTAAGTATAACGTAAAGCACAACTATAATTCCTAAATATTTAAATATGTATATTAATTATTAAAAATATTACTTACGATTTTTAAATTAAAACATTAGCAATTGCTTTTATTCGAGTATACTATGCAAGTAAACAAAAATATTTAAAATATAATAAAAGTGCAGTTACTGAATATATTTATTTATTTATGTTACGCTGTACAACAGGAACTTAATCCCAATTACAGTACAGGGTTTATATAATTTTTAGCTAGAGTGAGATTCAAACTCGGGATCTCCGGATTCGAATTCCGTATCGCTATCCACACCACCGTACTGACGGACATGAAATATTCTGTAACTCAGTGTGTATATTATATTGGATATAAACATTAATCAGTGCAAAAAAAAAGAAAAATGAAACGGTATCGTACATTCTCTTCAAATATTTTATAAAACCTTTCACTTCATATATATCTAAAATCCGAAATGCAACATTTTCTATGACGAAAACTGAAAAAGCCTTCAGAGAAAGCGAAATAAATGTACAAAAATGAGGTCCGCAAGAAAGAAAAAAAATTTCGCGTTGCTTTCTCCACAAAAAACAAGAAGCGATCGTGGCGCTGTCACGTGACTCGCTCCCGTGTCCCGGTATATTCGCGCTGGTGACCCCTGACCCGTCGGCCATCCGTCAAAATCAGTTCGCAGATCAGTCATGACGTCATGAGACCGCCGGAAAGTCAGTCGTTTGCTTGTAAGGATGTACGTTTGTAACAAGCTACACAATGGAAACATGGACCGATGGGAAGAATTTAAAGGAAATGGTTTAAACGGTTTTTACTGATTAATATGGATTGTTTGAATCGAAACTTTTCAAACGAATTTTCAAAATGGGATTCTAGTTTAACCAGATTAGAACTGTCAAATAGCTAAATCATAACGAACCATCATATTTACTTATTATCATTTCCTGTCTGATTCTCAAAAAATAGCTAATCCTGAATTTTAGATTAGTCAATCTAATTCTAGTCTGATTTTAAAAAGTTAGTTACCCGAAAACCAAATAATAACAAATTTATATTAAAGTGTATTTAAACTTCTTTGAGAATATGGTTTAGCTTAGTTTGACTATTCCAAAATGAAGAAGTTTTAAATAAACTTATTTGTCAAACATGCAAAAATGCATTGAAATTATAAAAATTATATTAACTTTCATTTATTCATATACATTTTATTTGTTTATCAGACGGATCAATTTATTAGGAACTTATTAGGAGTTGAGTGATTGAATTATCGTCCCTTGGAATATGATTTAGATTATTTTTAAAAACCGATTTAAACTAAATGCAACTAAAACTAAATTTCAGGATTAGCTAAATCTTTTTGAATATTAGTGTGTTAGATATACAGCTACCTGATTATTTACCAACGTAAATATTATTTTATAAATAAAATATATTATTTTGAATTAATATTACCTATTGCAATGATTTAATGCAACTATTTGAAATATTTCAAATATCTAAAACGATATATATTTTTCAACATAAATTGATATTTTAATAAGAAATATTTTGACTTACCAAATAATTCTCGGTAAATTGTTTAGTTTGGAGCTCCTGCTGCCCATGACCTGAAAGAAGAATATATTTGATTATTATATAATTTAATAATAGCAAAAAAATTCAATACCAGAATTAATAACAAATTGCACCAAAAAACTTAAGTTTTAAACTTACAATTAGTTTAAATAAATATAAGTAATCTATATCATATGAAATTGCTGACAAACGTTTAATGAAATATTATTAATTTAAGGTCCATTTACATTTTAAATTGTTGTTTATTTATGTGTTTGATAATGGCAAATCATGGCAAAATTTCAGATATATTATCATTTAAGATATTGTTTAAATGGTTTAATTACCATTAACAGGCATTAGTGTTTAAACCAGGGTTCGAAGATATATATCGATCGATATATATCATGATATTTATTTTGATATATATCGTCATATTTTTGCAATGATATATATCCATTATATAAAAATATCAAATAGTTTTTGAGATATAGCCTCCGGAGAAGTGAAATTTTTCGAATTTTTCAGTTTTTCTACTTTTCCGAGGCTATATCTCGAAAACTAAATGTGATATGAAAACGCGCTCAACGGCATTAATTTTCTCGTGCTTCAGTTAACTTATAAACATAGTTTCCGCGATTTTAATTTTTTTTCTATTTTCCGCCAAAAAAATCGCAAAAAGCGGTTTTTTTAACATTTTCTCGAAAACCAGAAGTCATATGCATTTGAATTGATTCAGTGGGTCAAAATACATATGTATGTAAATTTTCGTTTTAATAATCCTACGATTAAGGATTTTTGGGAAAATTGAATTAAAATCTGAAAAAACCAAAGGGGTACCCCTCAGGAAATAATTAAAAATATTAAATTGCATAAAATTGTATGAAAATTTGCTTATAAGTCAATTCGGACACGGGGAATTCAATGCCGTTGAGCGCATTTCCATATCTTGTTTAGTTTTTGAGATATAGCCTCTGGAAAAATGAAATTTTTCGAATTTTTCAGTTTTTCTACTTTTCCGAGGCTATATCTCAAAAACTAAATGTGATATGAAAACGCGCTCAACGGCATTAATTTTCTCGTGCTTCAGTTAACTTATAAACATAGTTTCAGCGATTTTTATTTTTTTTCAATTTTCCACCAAAAAAATCGCAAAAAGCGGTTTTTTAACATTTTCTCGAAAACCAGAAGTCATATGCATTTGAACATTTTTCCATTGGATTCAGTGGGTCAAAATACATATGTATGTAAATTTTCGTTTTAATAATCCTACGATTAAGGATTTTTGGGAAAATTGAATTAAAATCTAAAAAACCAAAGGGGTACCCCTTAGGAAATAATTAAAAATATTAAATTGCATAAAATTGTATGAAAATTTGCTTATAAGTTAATTCGGACACGGGGAATTCAACGCCTTAGGAAATAATTAAAAATATTAAATTGCATAAAATTGTATGAAAATTTGCTTATAAGTTAATTCGGACACGGGGAATTCAACGCCGTTGAGCGCATTTCCATATCTTGTTCAGTTTTTGAGATATAGCCTCCGGAGAAGTGAAATTTTTCTAATTTTTCAGTTTTTCTAAATGTGTACGACAACTAAAATTAAAAAATAAATATCCAAAAAGTGATATTTATCTGATATATATCCTATATATCAGATATTTTGATATTTATTATAAATATCATGATATTTACGAACCCTGGTTTAAACATAAATATGATTTATGTCCGATCGCAACAATAAAACCCAAATTTAATCTAAGTATGTTGAATCAAATATTTGACAGCAATGCTAAGTACTAATATGACATGTATATATATATATTATACATATTTTTAAATTTTTCTTCCTTATATTTTCATTGTATCAAATGCAAACAATATTTTCTAAGGTATTGAATGATGATCTAATTATTATCCAACTATTAACTTTAAAAAGTATTTCACCATTAATATCCATTTTAGGAGCAAATCTGCAGAAGTATTTTTAATTTCAAATATATGACTCTGACTGTCAAAATTTATCTGACATAAACATACAAAATAATAATCCTAATTTTTTATTTTAATGAATCTTACAACCTGATTTTCAAAGAAGAGAAGATATTCTATAGTCCGATTTTTAAAAATCAATTGTAATCACTTTCCGGACACCAAATGGCAATAAGATTATATTAAAGTATATGTATATTTTTTTGAGACTATGGCTTAACTTCATTTGACTAATGCAAATTTCAGAATTAGCCAAAACTGTTTTGACATTTTGTTTGTAAGTATCTGTGATACAATTGAGCATATATTTCGTTAACGTAAACAAAAATAAAATCAACTTTAACAAATTCTTAATTAAAACAAAATCGCTTTGATTTCTACAATTTTATGGTGACATTTGTTAGATATGCCAAACATTTGTTTCCACTTTTGCGTTAATGTCCAAAATTAGGTAACGCTGAATATCAAAATTTATTTATTTTATTATATTGTTGCTCTGCACAACAGGAACTTAATCACAATTACAGTACTGGAGACCTATAACTTATAATACAAAGGAACCATTTAAATACAACATGTTTTTAAATATAAATTGAAGTCGATGAGATTTTTTGTTGATGTTAATAAACGCTGGTTTAAATTTTGTTTGACTCTTTGGGTTACGATTGCCTGTATGTAATTGTAATGTATATAAGTAAATCTAGAAAGTACATCAAATTTGATTCAGGTTTCGCTAGTAACAAACATATTTGATCGTCAAGTTTCAATAAACCAAACAGCACTCAATACAATAAAACCTTTAGCAGATATAACCCTCGCTTTATCTATCCCATCCCGTCTCTAATCTACTATACACCTCACTTCTTGTAATGGTTTAGCATTTTTCCTGGCGTGTGTTCATTTATCCGCGCTTGGCGCGTGTATTATTTGCGGGACGTGTGCGTGCCGTCGTGTGCTTAGCATCATCTGGCGTTGGCGCGGACCTTGCATGTCCTGGAATCATTTCCCGGACACGGTGTGGGTGCCAGGGACGAAGTCTGGACTCGAGGGTGAGAGTTGTCTCACGTGACATGTCTGAATACTGTTTTGTACTGTTGGATACTGGGTTTTAGTTGAAATTGGTAGGTGGGAAATACGAAAACTGTATATTTATTAAAATAGAATAAAGTGTAACGGAAATTTTAATACAAATTCAATAAGTATCACAAATTGAACATGAAACTTAATCCCAAATACAATACAGAGGACTTAGAGCTTATAGTAGAATCGGAACCATTCAGGTCCAATCGTATTTTTGATATGTTGATTTGAACAAGATTAGAACACGCTACCTTTTGTTTAAAAAGTAAGCTTTATTCTCTGGGATAACAGTCATTTATTTTAATCTTTAAACATGAGCCTTAAAATTTTGTTTCAAGCTCTATATGTATCAATTCATACATCGTAAATATATTTATTTGTAAAAAACAACAAAGACAAAATTAATTGTCCGTTTTTGGTGAAACTAGGTTTAATAAAATATAAAAAAAATATTAATATAAAAATATTAAAATAACACTTGTCTAAGTCTCACACAATTTCAGTAAAATATAAAAATATTAATATAGAAATATTAAAATAACACTTGTCTAAGTCTCATAAAATTTTGTGAGACTTAGACAAGTGTTATTTTAATATTTTTATATTAATATTTTTATATTAATATTTTTATATTTTATATTTGTTTGTTTTTACATAGTTTTGTCTATTGAAAGTGAAAGCAAAATACCAAAATACATTCCAAATGAATACAATGTTGATACTGAAAAACTAATTCTGGAAATATTCCTGGCAGATCTGCTGCTATTTATAAATATTTCTTTGTTTATTTGTACCTAACTCTTTTATTTCCTGTCTCATGCACATTTGCATTCATTTCATTAAAATAAATTACGTTCATTAAATTCTTCATCCTGCATTCATTTTTATTAAAAATAAATATCATATTTTCATCCGGAATAAAAGGAAAAAATCTATGTAACATTTTATATTTATTATTTAATGGTACTAATATTTAATTCATAAATAAATTTGAATATAATAACATAGTTCTACACCGTATTAACCAGTCAATATTAAAATCTTCTTTCTAATTCTTATTTTATTTAAAAATATATTTGTATAGACGTTTAATAGTTCAATATCTATAATTTAAAATATATGTCCAATTTTAACTAATTATATTAATTGTTTTATTAGATTTCAAACCCCAAAAACATATTTTGTAGGTTATTTTGTCAAGTTTATTTCGTAGCAAATATTTTATTACGTTTATACATTTGTTAAAAGCTTAGAATTAAAATTTAACAAGGTTGAAATGAAAGAAACACAATTTAAATCGTCTCAACATCAGTTAACTTCTACGGCGGCATACGAACTGAATGCTATGGATACGTACACGCACTAAACAGATATTGGTACTGAGCAGTAAGTGGTGTTTTTCTGACCAATAAGGATACAAATTTAATTACATCAAGTCAGTCACAAAAATACATTACACTGATGACTCAAATATGTTTAATATTATTTGCAGCGTATACTTCTTTTTCTCATAAACTCCACGATAAAATGAAGTCCTTAATTAACTTAAGTATTGAAAAATCTCGCGGCACACCGGTTAAAATATTTTGAAATGAAGGAAAACAATTGGAATAAAATCAGATTTGAATTTTACGGCAACCATAGCTCATGGTTGAAGCAATCTTAATGGATTAAACAAAAAAATTAATAATAAGAAATTCGTTGAAGATTGTCCGTCAGTACGGTGATGTGGATAGCGATACGGAATTCGAATCCGGAGATCCTAAGTTCGAATCGCACTCAAGCTAAAAATTAAATGAACTGCTACACTGCGGCTCGGTGAGTGCGGACCCTGTACTGTAATTGGGATTAAGGTCCTGTCGTACAGCGTAACATAAATAAATAAATAAATAAGATTTGGAACTTTCCAGTGGTAAAGATATCCTTAAAATTCTAGACTCCTGTATTGAATTTCTTGAAGGTAATGATTCAATACCTGAACTTCTATCAAAACAATTACAATTTCTATCATTTACCAAACACCAAACAAGCAACCAGCTCATTGTAATCACCCTCCTTACGTCCCAATTAATCCCGTCTTGAAGACTCCGCAGCAACCACAAGCAAACGAGGTGTGATCAGTAACAGAGACGCGGCTCGGTACAGCATCGTTTCCGGGTGATTTGTAGCGTCGGGCCGCCAATTGACACGCGTTTAGCGGCGAACAGTGCGGGGCTTGGGGCGGCAGGAAGATGAAGTAGCCCAGGGAGAGCCGCGGATCGCCCGGAATGATCTGTAAATTGAGTGTCGGACCACAGACCCTGACACTGGGACCATAACTCATGGGGTCCTGCTGTGAAGAGAAACGCGGTGTCCGACGGCGCTGTGCATTGGACACCGGGAGCGCGTTTGGAAATGTTAGTTTTGTTTACATACGGTGTTTAGTGTTACGATATTGGAACCTTAACATCCCGAGTTAGAATCTCATTCAAGTTAAAAAGTATATAAACTACCATACTGCGGTTCTGTGAGTGTATAGAAGCAGTATATACAAAAGTTGGCTCTTAATGTCTCATGTTTTCAAAACGATGTTTTATGCTTCAAATTGTAACTTCAATATTTTGTTTATTTTTTTATTAATTAGCCAGGTTTAGCAAATTTTTTTAAAGCAATTGCCGGTAAGATACCATACATACATACATAACATTACGCTATATCCCATTAAATGGGGTAGCACGAACCCGTCAATATTCTCATCCTTACACACGATATTCGTTTCGACCACATTAACACTTCCTCCATACGAACTCTTTCTTTCCTCACAACCAAAATCCATCATCACGTAACAAACATTCATCCATTCGCTCCTGTATACCTGTTTCGTAAATCTTCTCTTACGCTCACTTCTCTAACAACGAATCTATAAGAAATGAAGGCGCCTGCGCTTGTTTAAAAATACATTTTACACAATTGCAGTTACACACTGTATAGTAAAAACTGAAAATGAAGAAAAAAAGATCAGGAAGGTAAGATACCAATATAAATAATAATAAATAGAGAACAAATTCACATAGCTTGTACGTGATCTGTGTGTTCTACATGCGCAGTGGGGTTCCTGCGGCCGCTGCTGGTGTCCCGTAGCGCGCGGCACCTGTTCCAGGGCCCCCGCTGACGCGATGACGTGTTTATTGTTTTTAGTTCCGGGGGCCACGGATTAACACGTCCTAATGTAACATACACATCATATAACATAAACCGCTACACCGCTTCAAACAAATTGACCGCTTAGTGTCCTGCTGGGCTGTCTCTGATTTAGGGCTATAAATATACTGCCGTTTTGTGGTTGTACATTATTTTCATAAACGAATTTCAATCATTTATTCAATTTTGTTTATTATTATTATAAATATAATTACAGTTAATGCTGTTTGATGAATTTTACTGGTTCTTTTAAACAACAAAACATGGCGGAATATTAGTAGTAGTCCGAGCTGTTTTAAATCATTTGAATCCAAATTAATATCTTAAAAATAAAATGTAATAAAAACAATCCGAAATTTATAAACTTAAATTTAAAACAATAGTTATTTATCAAATTAAGTATTTACTTACAAAAATATTAACAGGAGTTGAAAGTCGTTGATTGCGGATCGGGGTTAAAGATTGTAGCACGAGTGTAGCAACTTTTAACTAGAGGTATGCAGAACATTTTTTTTCTTTTTTATAACTATAATTTTAAACATTTTCTTCCAAAATAATTTAGACATTGTTGATAGTATACAACATCAAATGTTTAAGATAATGAATATACTACCAGTGGAGTGGAATTTCGCTAAAAATATATTTTAATGGATATATCCAAAGTACATTAAACCATCAGGATAATCAATACCTCTATCTGATAAATAATAATATTCGTGAAATCTTGTTACAACATGATGTTAAATCGTTGCATATACATTTAGATGTACACGTATGTGAATTTATGATTCCAAATGTGAAATACGTGCTTAATAGATGGTATATAATTATAATTTATTAATATCTAAGATACCTCTCTAGAGCTTTTTTTGCTTTTCAATCTTCTGCGATACAGGTTTTTAACTAATACCTGGTTTGGTTTACATGTTCTTGATACAAAATGGCTTCTATAATGTAAACTCAATTTCAAGTTGCTTCAAGTAAATTTGAATACTAGCTTCAACTGCATTTTAAATTCAAGTGAAGTTGATCACTACTTACTCAACTTTATTTGTTTGAATAACCGTGAAGCGCATTCAAATTAACTTGAAAAAAACTTAAATTATGTAAGTACAAACCTAAATTGATTTAACAAATATGTGAAATAAGAGTTCGTTCTGGCTTAATGTGTATTTGTTAAAAATGCGAGAAAACATGGCAAGTAAGAATAGCAGAAATAGGAAACAAGAGCATAAAATATAGAATAAATAAAAAAGATAACAAAGAGTAGAAAAAAATGAAAGGAATGGATACAAAGTTAACCTTAAAATGAAGAACTCCGACTCCCATCCTGGGTATAAGAAGAAGTTAAAAATGCAAGCGAAAAATTCAGAACTTTGTACATTGCCTGGATTTTATACTTTGTCGGAAACAGAGAAACGCAGACGTTTTATCTGTTGGACTATGATTTTCATATCTAATTTTCAAATATAATTTTTTGTAAACATTAGTTGTCAGGTACTGTTACGAACATAATTCAAATTGCAATAATTAAATAATCGGTGAACATGTAAAAAATTATAGAATGCTATGATTATTTAACAGTTTTACAAGATATACCTATAATTTTATTGCGTCCTTCATAAAAATTTATAATCAAAAAATTAATTTAATAACATAGCTCAAATGTTATATAACGAACAAATATTGACAAAATAATACTCATTGTGTGACTATAAAAATTGTGTTAAACACGTGTGTTGACTTTTTATCGCTTTTTGTCCATGTAGAACACATTTTCTTTTTACTAAAAAAAACTATTAGATACTGAATCCAGAAGATAATTACGGAAATAAGAAATTTAGTTTTTACATAGGAAAACCGAGTTTACTGCAAATAATAATAATAAGTTTGGTATTATTATATCTGACAACAAGTTATTATGTTGTGTTTTTCTAGTCATACCAATTTTTAATGGCGTAAGATTCTACTGGCTTATTATACAAGAACTTAATCATATATATTTATTTTCATGTAAATGGAGTTGTAAATGTAATAAGACTCTGATTACTTTGAAAGTCCTGTCGTACAGAAAATAAAATTCATCTAACAAATTGTTTTATTTTCTAAATCTAATCTATAATAACCAAAATGTATATGAAATATTTTGTCACAATTGTATATTTCAATTTACATTACAAACTTTTATTATATACCCAAGCTTGTATAACAATTCTAGGTCTACGTAGTTAGTAACTCGCTTAGTCGGAAACTAAATAATTATGTAAGTATCTATTTAATAAGCCAATAAGTATTTACATAAAGGAATAATAAAGGGACTTTTGTTAATGTAGAATTTATATTCTGAACATCAGATTTGATGTTATATAGACATAATTTTGGGCGTTTTTTGAAACTGACTTTATTTTTAATGTACTTTAAAATTTGAAACAATAAAATCATAGCTAGCAATTGTACTTAATTTTACATTTAGTGTTTCCTATTGTTAATAGTTAAAATTATAACGGGCGTTAAAAATTAACAGTGTATTACAGATTTGCAAAAAGTTTACTTTTATTACAGTTCTTTTTTATAGATTAAAGATTGTTTTATTATTTTCAAATATAGATTTAATTAATTCGAATCATAGATAATTATTAATTAAAAAGAATCAGTTATAATAATTTTATTTCATGTTAATAATTAATTCTAATCAATTAATTGTAATTCATTAATTGTTTTTTGTCATATTTTATAAACTGCTGAAGATGAGTTAATTTTTAACTCGAAACGTCCATGAAATAAAAAATAAAAAATAGTATAAACGGATTCTGAAGCTTTGTAAATTAATAATTATAAATAATATATTGGATAATAAAAAGCAACTTTAATTTTATTTTCCATTGACAATTAGTATCGTCTATTAGCTTTATTATTTATTAGATTATTTTTTTGTAAGATAGGCTAAAGATTATTCTATTATATTCAAATATAGATTTAATTAATTGGACGTCAAAATGTTGCAGACAGAGACGTGAAAATAAGTATCTACCAAAGAGGTAAACTATATTTATCTGCCGTTTGCGTAGGAGTAAAAACAAAACCAAACAAATATAATATGAATGTCACACACCTACACCGCATAACTTTGAATTTGTATACAGTCTTTATTAATAGCTATTGTATTCAGAACTGTACACAGCTAGAGGTGTATTTATGATTTTCTTTTAGGACAGGAGAAACTGCAGGGCCCACCATTTTAGCTTACAGTGGTAAATATAGTTCGGTCACAGAGAGATTATAGTGTGGAAAGTATAAGAAGACGTATTTGATCTTGACAAGTTCACGCAGCACGAAAAACATTTTTTCTACGATTGCTATGAAAAGTTGACAATTACAGGTTCTCATTTGTCATCGTACAGTTGACGTTTTCTGTGGAACAATCGAAAAATATCTTTTTTACGCGTCTCCAATGGCAATGCGTGAAAAAGACGTTAAATGCGCTCTTATTTCAATAGTTACAAGGAATATAAATAAAACAGAAACTTGTCATATTGTCAGTTAACAGAAAGAATTTATTTTTAATACGTATACGTTTTTAAATAATTTTAAGATGTAATCGTAGAAAAAATTTTGTGTGTATCACGAGCGTAAAGTGTCTTTGTTCCTATTGCACTATTGCAGCTTTCGCCTTCGGCTCGCGCAGCAATTACCATGCTCGAGTAACAAAGAATCACTTTACGCTTGACTTGACTTTTTTTAATTTTTGTATGAAATGCGTGAACTGAGTGTTTTTTTGTTGTTGTTATGCGTGAAAATGTCAATTTTAGTTGAGACCGCAGGTTGAAACAAAAAAATCATTCAAACGCGCCGAAAAACAAGAATATCGTCTACGAAATACAAACTGTCAAAAAAGAATAATATAATAATTATTTATTTATCCAAATAAATTGAAGGAAATCAAAAGTAATATTATTTTGATACCAAAGGAACGTACTACTTTTGCGCATAAGGGTGCAAAACAGTATTTAAAATGCGCACATTTTTTATAGTCGTAAAAGAACGAAATTTCCTTGTTTTTATTTCAGTGAAATGTAGTTGGTTTATAGATATACAGAGTTTTAATCTCTACAACTCTTGTTTGAAGTACTTTTTCTTTCTAATAATTTGGTGATCAATGGCAGCGGAAAAAAGTAATTTCCTATGCTGAATATATTACACTCCTTCAATTATATTCTTAAGTGTTATTCTCAGTTACAATTTTTTCCGATTAAAATACTAAACAAAATGTGAATTTCTAGAATCTGTAGAAAAGTTAAAAACGTGTTAGAGTGGCATACACGTACCGTATACGTATGCGCCTCCCAAGAGAACCAAATCGATAATGTAAATAACGTAAATAACTAAAGCGCAAACTTTTCAAACCCAGACACAAATTCAACTTCGCAAGCTTGTGGCGGAGCGTAGAGTAGCTACGTATCCAATTTAAAGGATTTCTCGAACAGTAAATCCTTCCCAAATTAGAGATAACCGCTTCGGTAATCCCCGTCGCCCGCTCACTCCTCATTGGTTGTCATTGCAACGGCTTCGCTAACCTGTCTTCTCGGTACGTCAGCGCGCGCATTCGAGGAGAATTCTTCTTCTTCGCTTGCTTCTTGCGATGCTTCTTTTACTGGAAATGTTCGGCGTACTCACTGAACCGTTTTGAGGTATTTTAATGCAGTGATTTTGTACCATTTTCGGAATTTTATGGAGCACTTAAATTGTTATAATCAATAATATCCTTGTTAAAAGCAGAATGTACTTCCGTCTTATATTAACGGCTGTCGTTCAAGTTTTATTTAATTATTCTGGATATTTTATGTATTACTTAACATTTTATTGAATTACTTACTGTTTTCTTATTATTAAATATAAGAGAACTTATCACACATACTCTTATTAACAGATTTACCATAAAGCTTGATCCTTCAGCAAAAAATTACTCTTTAATAAAATTAGTCTAGTAATTACCTTGGATAATGACTTATTATATCAAAGATTTACAGTTATTTCAGTTGCATAATGTAGTTCATTACTAAATTAGTAATGTAATGAAGTCATTACCTAACGCATTTTTATTTACGAAAATTATTAACAAAAAAATTTCAAAATTTATTGAAACATGAATTAATATAAAAACAATAACCTATTTATTATACATCTGGATAACACATTTTTTGTATTTTGATAAATTTATTTTGGATGAGGTTAAAAAAATAATAATTTGGCGCAGTCGTATATTATTTTTTATATATTACACTTCAGTTAAATCATATTACAGCACTCGTTTGATTATATGGCTCGGTCTACGGTCAATTTTTCACACTTGTAGTGTTGTAATAAAAATATTATTCTACTAGTAACATAAATAAGTAATTTGCGCATCTGTACATTTTTTGTCCAAAAACAGTACTACAAATGTCATCTTTGTAAAACTGTTTTTATGGATATTATGTGTGAAATTGTCAGATTTTCTAGTTTAAAATATCTGATGTGGACACCACATGACTTCCTTGCACACGTATTAAACTATAGATATTTTTTTAATTGCACATATTTAACATTAAATCTTTTATTTTTTGTTCTAATCCATAGCAAACTTAATTTTAAAAAAAATCAAAAAATATATAATATTTAAATTTAGATATCTCGTTTATGCAAAAAGCTAATTTAAAAATTCTTAATGTGCTAGACGCAGAATTTAATTCTCTAAAACTTTTATTTGCAGCATTCATTTCTAAAATTAAAATAATACCATTTTTTTCAAGGAAAACTGTTAGCAGCTTCATGTAATGTGCCACTTCCGGTTAGTCTATTTTAACCAAAATCTATTATGTTATTTCCATTGATATAGTAGTCTTATATACCAAATTTGGAAAGTTTTAAATTATATTTGAATATAGTTTTTCATAAAAATCTATTATAGGCTTCAAGTAAAGTACCACTTCCGGTAGTTGTATAATGACCAAAAAGGGAGGTGCACAACTAGATGTTATAACAGTCCTAAATATAAAATTTCAATTTTCTACGGCTTACCGTTTTTGAGTTATGCGAGATACGTACGAACGTACGTACATACGTACGTACAGACGGCATGACGAAATTAGTCAAAATGGATTCAGGGAGGGCCAAAACACCTATTTCCGTTGAAATCTGAGAACCGAAAATTATTTTTTTTTTCTTAATTCTAAAATAAATGTAAATTAATTCAATATAGGACAAATTGTATAAAAACACGTATTAAGTAGCATTTTATTTAAAAATCTAAAACTAGTTTCAATTAATGTAAAGTTAAATACAAATCCATTCTTCTTGAAATATAAATGGAAAAAATGTACCTTAATTTTCATTAAAACTCTTGTCAAATATTTCATACGCACAATACACTTTTAGTCTGTTCATTTTAGGAGAAAAGAACCCTGTAAAACCATTTGCGGAATTCTAACCTTAAGCTTGAAATTCTTGGTTGAACGATGCAAGTCAAAGACAGAGGCACAACCATTTGCGAAACTTTACGAGCGCATTGAATTATGGACGTGTGTACGTTTGCGGGAGGGAACACGACGCGAATAATTTGCATAGAATTATTATTATCTGTGTGCAGTTTAAATGCAGATCAGCGCCGTTTAAGTATTCGTTCAAATGAAAACCAAAACTTCGCAATTTATGTGTTTCAGATAAAGCAATGATTTCCGCTAGCAGAACCGTGAAAAACCCGATGTCCCGTTCTCTTTCCTGTTCCCGTTCAAAGAGATTCGCCCCACGGTCGATAGAATTGCTAATTTTATTACGAGCGATAGGGAAAACTTTAAACCGCATTGTAAATAATTATCTTCCCGGATGTATCCACCTACCAATGTAAATACTTCATTATACTTTACAAAATTCAATGTACTATACCTTCAAATCCTTTTCTGAATATAACAGCTCAATATTGAAATATTTTTGATATAATAACAAACTGCATTGGATTGAATAAACACCCTTGTTCACTTGTCAAGATTTAAATTAGATCCAACTTCAATTATCATAAATATTTTTATTCATTACTGGGGGTAACACTCTGCCGAAGCTGATTTCGTGAAGTGATATATGTTTTGTAGTTACCTGTTGTCAAATTACTGCCCCTAAAGATGTTAGTGGTTAGAGGCTACAGGGATAATTTTAGTGTGGTGAAAATTATTTTTCGGCTATGGGAATCGAACCTGGCTTCAAAAATCCATAGTTCAACTAAATACAACTGAGCCACCTACATAAGAGATATTATTCAAACTTGCAAACAAACAAAAGTTTGTATCGGTTTTTAATTTCGGTTATCAGAAACGAAATTAACGAAGACATAATATTTCGTTCCTGTTACGAGTAGACCAAACAAACAAAATATTTGGTTTGTCCCTGGTTTTAACCAAAGTTTTTAAAAACAATTATAGTTTTGACTAAAATGAATTAAAATATTGAAAACTTAATTTTTTATTAACTAAATGTTAAATTGCTAGCTATAAATTAAATTTTCTTTCACTTGTATTTAATAGGTATCTTGAAGTGATTCCTTGACTTGATATTAATATAATATAACGAGTATTTGTGTGACTAAAAGAAATATAGTCAAATAATAAATACCAAACAATATTTTAATACGCGTAACATGTCATAAAATATCTATTTCTGTAATGAGACATTTATAGTAAATTAATTTTATCGATGTAAAACGAGTTATTCTGTACCACTTACTTAACAGTGACCATATTTCTTCAAAATCGTTCCAAACTGGTACAAATATTGACAGGACATGCGATACAGATATTTGCTTTCTCAGATTTCATGTCTGTGTTTCCAATAAAGCCATATGTAACTTCCTTCACAGTGATATAGATCACTGAAAGTTTATCAAATTTACCACAGAATATGCCATTTGTCATAACAGGTATTTTTACATTTTTGCCATTATTTTATTGAAATATTTTGCATCAATATTTATATAATTTAGATAAATATGAAGGTACGTATACTATGGAGTAAAAATGAATTGAATCCACGGATTTAAACCGGACTGAACATGCATGGAAATTGGATTGAACCGGCATATTTTCAATATACCTTTTTCTATAATAATCAAGTGCGATAAAGCTAATCGAGCTGTAATAGTATGCTGAAAGACTAGTATTACAATGACCCTAATTCTAAAACGAGTCCTGTTTGTGAATTCGAGATGCAGGCGCAAAGTATGAGTGTTGATTTTTTTTTTATTTAAAAATTATTATCAAAAAAGACATCTAAATTTTGTTGTTGTTGGTAAAATTAAGAAATGAAGAAACATTTGAAATTTAAATTATTTTAACATTCATAAGTTAGATTAGAGTTTCATAATATAGCCAATATCATTCTAAAATTAAATATCTTTTACTTTAAGTAAAAAGAAATGGCTGGTAGCACAAGCTCTGTTTTTGGGTGTTCTAAGAGCACGGTTTTAACATGTTAGAGATAGCTAAAACACCCAAAAACACTACTCTTAAAACAGGCAAAAACAGAGCTTGTGCTACCAGCCACAGTGTTTTATTCTTTGATGTCCTTATTGTATCATAAAAAATAAATTCTAATGATACTTATATGAGCAATGACAGCTATAATGATGTGTCTGTTTAACAGTACGACAACATTACGAATTTAAAAGTTCCTAAAACCAGTTGTACAAAATCGAATTTTGTGCAATCATTTTTGACAAAAACCCAAATTGAACCAGGTTGCAAATCGATCCAAAAACACTAGTTGAACCAAAACTGAACTATATTTTTTGTGGTTCGAATTCCTGGTTGAACCACGGGAAGAATTTTCAACACGGAAATAAGTTTTGATGTAGTTGAGGGAGATTTTGGAGATTTGCAGTGAGTTACGTACAAATGCTAATTTAGGAAGTGTAGAATGCGAAAATCCAATTGCGGTGTAGATTATTTTTATGTGAGCAATTGACAGCCTTCGCAGCAGTGCTTTAAGCTCCCCTACGCCTTGCATTTACGCCTGAGTAGATTCGACACTCGCAATAGGCACTGATAGGTATAAGGAATCGCTTTACCTCATAGACGTTGCTCTTTTTTAGTTAGATACCAAAGTAATAAATTTCTCTCTTCCTTTTTCTCTTGATGTATAATTAAATTTATGTACCTATTTCTTTATTCGTAAATAAATATAAGATATTTAATTAATATTTTAAGAAAATATTTAACAATAAAATTATAAAGAGAAAAATTCTAATATCGTTCGGATTTTAACTTGGAACCTATGACATCCATTAATCAAATAAGGTACGATTACTATGTAATTCAAATCTGACTTTTATTCCAATAAAACCTCGAACCCTTGACTCTTTCATGAACTAAAAGATATAACACGAGAGTCGTTTGAAGCGAAACTATTATTTAAGGAGAATATTTTCTACTGAAATTTATTTATTTATGCTACTCTGTACAACAGAAACTTAATTCCAATTACAGTACATGGTTTGAACTTCCCGAGCCGCAGTGTGGTAGTTCATATAATTTTAGCCTGAGTGGAATTAGAACTCGGGATCTCCGAATTCGAAGGCCGGAACGCTGCTCAAACAACTGTACTGCCGGTTAATTTAATTAGTATTTTAAAGTAAATACTTAACAATTGATAAAATTGAAATTTGATTTGTAAAGAGAAAACTTGGGATACTAACTAACCGTCAGTACGGTGGTGTGGATAGCAATACGAAATTCGAATCCGGAGATCCCGAGTTCGAATCTCACTCAAGCTAAAAATTATATAAACTACTATACTGCGTCTCGGTGACTACGGACCCTG
The DNA here is from genome assembly GCA_947425015.1 of Pterostichus niger. NCBI lineage: Eukaryota > Metazoa > Arthropoda > Insecta > Coleoptera > Carabidae > Pterostichus > Pterostichus niger. Next base: position 33,458,957 of record OX380341.1, read on the forward strand.
AATTGTAATTGGGATTAAGTGCCTGTTGTACAGCGTAACATAAATAAATAAATAAATAACCTACGGTCGCCATATAATTCAAATGTCAAATCTGCCTTTATTCCATTTTTTAATTTATTTTGTTACATGGCATATAAAATCAGATTTGAATTACATATGACCGTAGCATGATTGATTAAAATATATGGACGGAGTTCATAAATCTAAGGATGAAATCCTGGCGATATATTTTGTTTCTTTATAATTCAGATTGATTTCAAACAAAATATAATTCTAAAATGATAGTTGCAAAAAAAAACAACAATAAATTAGTATTTGTTTAGTTGTAGCCACAAAGAGAGAAATATAAATGAAGAAAAATATGTTTAATAACAATAATTCCAGAAGATGTCTCTCAAAGTCCCATATCACAGATAACAAAATGAAAAAATTGCTAGTGTACCCAGCCTCCTAATATTTTATTTGTAGAATTTCTCTGACTTTTCGCACGAACAATGCCTATCTTATTGTGTTAGTATTGTTTTGTCGGTCGAATAATTACGTTATTAAATAAACAATGAACGAAGGTTTGCATGTACGAGTAGAATGATAAAACAATAGAAACAGCGGTGTACTTGAAATGAGCTCCATTGTGCTTCGGCAGCTTCTTGCAGAATTTCACACTGCACATTCCTCTCGCAATTAAATCTGGCAACAATTCGACATATGGAATAGGAGACTTTAATTGTTGACTGAAGAAAAACAAACCGTACTTACAATAAAACTACAAAGACATAATTATGAATTTCATGCTTTTTTCTTCACAATTTCAAACATTTCTTTGAGATCTTAATTTTATAATATTCTCACGGACTTTCAAAAAAAATAAAAAGATTTTAGATATGATACCGAGATACTTCTGTATATTGTCACACACAGTTGTCTATTTTCTACTTTGAAATTTATTCATCATACTTAACTATACATTTCAAATGACATATTTTGGATTTTAATATGTGAACTGTTCTATACAACTAAGATTCTAAAAACTAAAGTAACATCAAACGAGTTATTATTTAGCACGTTAAACTTTTGTTGGTCCCTCAATGTTTTTGTTGCGATATAAAGATTTTTTGTTAGTTTCACCAAAAAAACTTAAAATTGAAATTTTCAGATATTATATTTATTATTACAATAATTTTATTTATTTCTGAATTGGAGTAAAACATTTATTCTGTACCCTAGATAAGAGGTAATATATTTATTCTTTACTATAAAATTGGGATAAGACATTTATGCTCTGCCCTAGAGTTGGGGTAAGAGAAGTCACTACTCTAGAATTTAGGTAAGACATATATTCGCTAATCTATAATTGATGTAATAAATTTGTGTAACAGCCATGTGAAATATTTCAGGACTGTTAACTTCGATTTAGTTTATTTATTTTAACCAAATTTAAAATAATCATTTTGTCGATGAAATTGTTGATCATTATTCAACTTATCAGCAGCTGAATAGTACATTCAGTTGCAACACTTAAGTAAAAAATAAAACGTAGTTATTGCATCAAAGTTCTATTTACTTTAAAGAGAGTTACAAAAGAGACACCTGTGTTGCCTACTAGCTAAACAAATAAAACAACTCTATTTTGCACTGTAAATTAAAATTAATATCAAACTTAAGATATTGTTCTATTTGTTAAGTATGTCTCCAACTTTGTCTAATACCGTTTTATATTATTTTTTTGTTTACAATGTCATTATTTAAAGTTTATCTGAAATTCACGATAATATTACAAACTTTTAACAATTTTTATAATATGTATTGTAACTTTAATACGAAAACAGAAGTTCGTGTTTCATACAAATAATAAATGCCGCAATATAATCGACTACTCGTACTGGGTTCCGCCCATGTATACTTCACTACAAAAGTAAGGAGCAAATTAAAATGGGTTCTTGTACTCTTGTAGTCATGTCCTGTGCAATACTGACAAAATATATTTTTTATTTTGAATGTATTTGAACGAGTGAGATGCAATTTTGTGTAGCCTTCTCGCTACCACGCCTTTTACACTTCCATTATCGTAGTAGATTTGAGATGACAAAAGATGGGCTAATTACTTATAGCCTAATTACTAGCTTAGCTATATCTGTAGCTGTAGCGTCACTAAATATGAATATATATTTCTTTAGTTTGTAGCAATTAAATATTTCCTCTTATATATGTAATTTTCACGTTTAATGTTGAAAAAATAGTATGTAACATATGTGGGAAAGGGCCATTGCAAAACTCGTACTACTAGAACACTTGTTATCGCTCATGCTCCAACTTTCGTACCCGTTTTGCAATTAAACCCTTTCCTCACTAGTATTACAATATACTATTTTGCCAATGTTTATAAAATAATTATTAATTTCTTCAAGACAGGTATCCGGGGTCCACCAGGATATCGTTCCTGTATGTACCACTGTCTTCCCCAGGTTTGAAGGTAACCTTAATAACCGAGATACCTATGAAATTGTGTCGATTCTTTGATAAGCTTAGCCTATCCAGTAACAACTAACAATCAGATCATGCGTTCAGAACAGGGCGTAGACTATCTAGTCATGTACCCGGAAGTGCTATCTAGTCTACAAACAAAAGACTCACGCAGAACATGGAAAATTTGTTTAGTTGTTTCCCCAACTTTTATATATTTGTAGGTAAATCAATATTCGGTTTTATCTTCGCTCATACAATACACATGAGCTATACATTTACATAAATCATGGTACGAGCATTATTGTAATCGATCGGTTCGATTAGAGAATTGAAAATAGAGTCCATGAATAAATATTTAATATTTTAATTATTGATAAATCCACAAAGCCTTTTATTATCAGTAAAACTCCCAATTGTGTGAATTATTTCGTTCTGAAATAAAAAATGAAAAAACGAGTTTTCATATTCGTAAAAACCTCATATATGTATTAAAAATGGAAGAAGAAAAGCTAGAATTCACATACATAATAAATCAAGGTAGGCTCAAACAAATCCCGAGGTACACGCACACGGAATAATACAAACAAACACAAGCAACTAATATCGAAATGTCGCGATAGCGTATCACGTGGAAATCTCTCTGTAATTATGTGCGTACATTACGTGCGGCTGTTCTAATATTTTATTAGGCTGGAGAAATGCCGGCGTCGCTCCCTGGAGGTGTCATGGCGACGCTTTTAAACAAATAACGCGGCAGCAGCACGGCGCGGCCAGCTCTCTGACTAATGAGACGACATGACACGGCGCGACCTGACGCCGGCGTCGCGGCGCTGCCGACGCGTCGAACTGACAACCAGAAGTGAATTAGATAATGCAGTTGCTGCTTGCTGGTTCAGTAGGTTTGGATACGCAACGCACTTTAGCATATTTTTGTTTTCTTTATTAATATGATGTTTTATTTATGTGCATAATGAATAAAATTAATAATTTATGTTCCATTTTATAAATATTTTAAAAAACAACTTTATACCAAATAAATTGAATGTACAATTAGAAAACATATAAATAAAATAAATAAATATATCATCACGCCTTTTACCCATTACTGGGTGTAGCACTCTGCCTAAGCAGATCTCGGTAAGTGATATATTTTTTCGCGTGAAGTGCGGTTACCAGCCGTCAAATCACGGCCCTCAAAGATATTAGTGGTGAGGGAGCCACAGGGGTAGATTTAAATTGGTGAAAGTTGTTTGTCGGCTGTGGGGATTGAACCAGGGTTCTCAAGATCCACAGGCCGACTCAATACCACTGAGCCACCTACCCCATAGGAAAACATATAATATTACTATGTTATGAATAAGGTAAATGTGTAATTTTTCAAAGTAAAATGGTTCAACAATAAAGTGGTTGTACTTTTTTGAAAAATAATTTTAATTAAAAAAAGGCGAAAAAAATTCACAACAAAATATTTTGTATTTCTTCATATCTTTTTAAAATAATACACTCAAGAAAATCTGGTTAAAAACTCTTGATTAAAGTTCCTCCCACTTTTGTGACATCGTATTACATACAATCACTGAAACATAAATATTAACGGGAAAACGGACAAAAAAAAATTCGGATGTTCAGCAAGAAAACACCCTCTACATCAATAGTAGTAAACTAACTTAACTAAGTAATAGATCTAGAAAAATGGTTACTCCTAAATAATTAATATTAGATTTTAGTGGCTTTAGTCACTGTATGAAATTTATTTGAAAATATAAGCATTTTTATTAATTAATAATTCCTTATTTTATGGGGTAGGTGGCTTCGATTTCCACAGCTGACAAATAATTTTAACTACCCCTGTGGCTGTACAATAACATTTATGGGGTCATGATTTAACGGTTGGTAACCGTACTTTACACGAAGAAATATATCACTTAACGAAATCTGCTACGGCAGAGTGCAACAACTAGTTATGGGTAAAAGGCGTGATGATATATTTATTTATTTTATTTTTATAATTCCTTATTTAAACGTATTATTATTATTTTATTTACAATAAATAAATTATTGATATATAATCTTGCAATTAACCATTTTTAAATTTTGACAATGCAAAAATAAAAGAATACATTTATATTTTTATGAAAAACAATGAAAATGTAAAGGATAGAATTAAAATGAATTATGTTTGTCTAACATATAAATATTACTTCAATATATGAGTGTACCAATTTTTTTTTATAAAATTCAATCAATTTAATATAATTTCAAATAATAATCTCATATATTCATATATTAATAATAAATTGCTTCCAAAATTATAATTAAAGCAGTTTTAATATATCCTGCAAAAAAAATTAAACATAATTGTTTGTAGCATTAGATTTCCGCTTGTTTTATAAAAATGTAATAATTAATTTAGATCTATTACGTACATTTTATTCGTATTTACGAGCACAATTTTTTATCAAAAGTAGAGTAATTACTTACAATTATAATTAAATTGTATAAAATAAATGAACGTCCTGCTTTATGAAACATGTCATGAAAATAAATCAACAATGCTATTTTTTCGGAACGGAACTACGATATACGATGTTATTTACACGAAAAATGACCAATTTTCACACAATGTCAGTTTATTTCCGTATGGCGTCGGGATTTTTTCCGTTTCATTCAAATAAAAATAAAAAATGAATAACGCTTACATGAATTTCATACAGATTGTATGTAGATACAGGAAGAGCTAAAATGAACCATGGACATAAAAGAATTTGAAAAAATTCTGAACTGATAGAAACAGGATGGCGTACATTTTTGTTATTATTGTCTAGCATCATTGATATGACATTGCATATCTCAATATACTTCATTCATTTTGCTGAATAGTTCAAGCAAAAAATTATACAAATTTAAAATAACATATTTATGAAAAAAAGTTTGATTATCCAAAATATATGTATGTACCTATATTACTTTTAAATGTTATTTTCATCTCATTGCAACATACACTAAACATTAATTTTATTCCTTAGATTCATTCTTTAATTTATCTTCGAAAAACATTTTTTCCTTGATACAAAACTTTAGGTTCATCCATATTTATTATAGTAGGCGCGGTGGCCGAGCGTGTTAAGGCACATCTCTTAGCATGCTGTGACGTCACCCGAACCAAGGTTCGTCGGTTCGAATCCGCCTGCTGACAATGTGTGATTTGTCGTAAAATATAAAAAAATACAGTTTCATGTATTTATCACACTCGGGCGCTATAAGCTAGTCACTTATACGCCTTAAATAATCTGACTAAAGAAACCGGCAGTACGGCAGTGTAAAAACTGCGGCTCGGTGTGCCCGGCCCCTATGTTCCGACACGGAATTATGGGACTCATTATATATTTATTATTGTTTTTATACAAGCACGTTTATTCTTCATTTTAACAATATTATATTATATTTATCTATATAAATACTCATAGGTTGTCCGCCCAATCTAAAAAATATATACCATTACGCCTTTTACCCACTACTGAGCGTGGCACTACCGTAGCAGATCTCAGTAAGTGATATACGTATGTGCGGAAAGTGCGGTTACTAGTCGCCAAAAATGTTAGTGGAAGGGGAGCCACAGAGGTAATAATAATGTGATGAAAATTGTTTGCCGAACCCGGGTTCGGATATTTACCCTCTAAATTTTATTAACATACACCTATTTCGCCAATCTATCGATATATTCCACATGTCTAAATTGATATACACTCACTCTTTTAATAACATTCTTCCAATCTTATATTCACTCATCATACACCAATGTATTTGAATGCAATTTCTTCTTGTATATCCACACATACTCTCCATAAATGAGATGCTACAGCAATTATACGTCGTTCATTTTGTCTCGAATACAAGAAAATTAGCTTAAACCTAGGTTGAAAGCCGAACTGGAACTTGAAACGAAACCGAACCGAACCAACTCTTTTTCTCGGTCTACGAATCCTAACCGAACTGTTCATGTAGAACTCGGTACTTCAAAAATGTGAATCGGAGTGAACCGATATTTTCTAAATGTTTATGTGCAAGAATGTATCTATAAATTTAAGTTGAAGAATGAAACTTATTATATAATCGAACCGCCAAACCGTCTAATCCTGAAATCCGATTCATCAATCCTTCCAAAATTAAAATTATTTTAAATCGGAAGAAAAATTGAACCGACAAAATATGATGAACCGAAACATTTATTTCTCATCTGTATTCTGAGGAACCTTATGTTAAAACAGTACAAAAGGACTCCATTTTAAAGACTTCGTTACTACAGCCATAACCCGCACAATTTCTCAAACCGCATTCGTGCGTATGACAGCCAACATTTCAACACACATCAAAAGAGTGTTCTAAAATCAAGTGCACTGTGCACTACACCATTGCCGCTGCATTCCATGATTAATAGACCCTGTGACGTGTACTAGAAACAATTATGACTACACGTTCGAGGACAGTGACAGTGGCAGTGGACTCAGGGGCTCAACAGGGCGAGTTGCCACTTCGACCAGTCTCAACTCAAACACTGAGACTATGCAATTATATTGAGATTTATGAAACCGAAATATTATTTAATGTTGGAAGAAAAATTAAATATGTATCTAGACGCAATCTATATCACTTACAGAGATCTACTTCAGCAGAGTGCCACATCCGGTTATAGCCAAAAGATGTAATAATATATTTATCGATAACCTCACTCATAACCAGATAATCTTTCCAATCCAGATGTTTTAAATTTCACTCACCGAAGTGGCAATGGTCGAAATGAGAAACCACCCTTAACGGATCGAGCTCTCGATGCGTTAATTAATCCACGCAGAACGGTACAGAGACGCGCACGGTGGTGTGTAGACAGAGACAGACAGCGTCGCATCTCATAAATCAATGTGTAGCCGCAAGATGACGCCCGACGCCGCGACGAACGACGATGGGAGCCATCATATCGACGTTATTGACACGCGTGGCTTGGGGCCGTGTTTGGATGTGTTTTTATGTCCATGTTCGTGTGCACGAACCGAGGGTGGACCTACCTTTATTTGAGTTGTCTTTATTGTTCTATAATTACATGTTCTTTCTCTGTATTGATTATTATGACACAGGTCAAATAAATACACTGGATGAAATAAAATTGAAAATACGTAATTATTTATCATTTAAAACAAAATATATTTCATCCGGAAACAGACCCAAAATAAAATTAAAAATTTGACGCTATTTACAAATTGCTATGAGAAATAAATAAAAGTAATATCTGAACAAATAAATAAAATAAATATATCATCACGCCTTTTACTCATTACTGGGTGTAGCACTCTTCCTAAACAGATCTCGGTAAGTGATATATTTTTTCGCGTGAAGTGCGGTTACCAGCCGTCAAATCACGGCCCCCAAAGATGTTAGTGGTGGGGGAGCCACAGGGGTAGATTGTTAATTGGTGAAAATTGACAAACAACAATATCTGAACAAATATGTCAAATTATATCTTTCATTTCTCTTGGAAAACGGTATGTTCCATTTGACAAAAAAAGCTTAATGAATATGCAATTTAATTAGTATATTAAAAATAATAATTTGATTTCATCAATTGTTTCAAATACTAATGATTTTCCTTAAAAACAGTATCACTGCAGAGAACTATAATGTCAAATCTTTCAATATACAGGGTGTTTCTGGACTAGTGTAACAAACTTTAACAGCTTATTCCTGAGGTCATTTTGAGCCAAAAATGTCATATGAACATAGGTCCTATTCCTTCTAGTTACCAAAATACAAGAGGTTGAAGTTCTATAAATAACACGAAATTTTCAAATTTTTGTGATCAAGATACTTTCGGAAAACAAGAGGTTTATTGAAAAGTCATACCTTATTTGTCTTAATTAATTTTATTTATTAATATTAACGAATACGATTTAGAGAACAAAACATAAAACACAATTAAATAGACACAGAACAACATAACCAAACATGGAATAGGTTAACACGATATGAAATAAGATAACAAATTTAAAAAAAAATACAGCAAATGTTCAAAATGAGCGCCTTGAACTCGTATGCATGTTAATATTAATAAATAAAATTAATTAAGACAAATAAGGTATAACTTTTTAATAAAACTCTTGTTTTCCGAAAGAATCTTGATTACAAAAATTTGAAAATTTCGTGTTATTTATAGAACTTCAACCTCTTGTATTTTGGTAACTAGAAGGAATAGGAGCTATGTTCATATGACATTTTTGGCTCAAAATGACCTCAGGAATAAGCTGTTAAAGTTTGTTACACTAGTCCTGAAACACCCTGTATGTATGAAAGAATCATGGAATCGAGGCTGCTTATGACATATAACAAAGTAGAGAGAAAAATTGGAATAAAATCTAATTTTAATAACATGGCGATCATAGCTGTCGGTATCCCAATTCTAATTTACTATATGCAATTTATATAATTTTATTGTAAAACTAGTGCAGAAATTAATACGACCTACAAATTTGACCATTGTGTATCCTAAGTAACATAAACAGAAACCCGGTACATGAGTCTTCAATAGACGCAGAACCATAGCCATAACTGCGTTAGACAAATACGTATACATGCTGTCATATAAATACCGAACCGATGTCCAAGTAAAAAGCAAAGTCGAGCTGACAAACCTAAAATAAATGATTTCCTGCGACGTGTCACAGTGCAGTGACGCCTCAGACAGGCTGGCAACTATCAGGTCGGCGGCTCGCAACAACACAAGGTATCCGACCACGGCCGGCACTCATTAGCGCTAAGTGTTAATAAAACTTGGCGTTAATTGGTTATATTGTTCATTAGACGTGTGTTGTGTATGCGAAAACGCGCGGCCGGCTAAGATACCAGATAAAAAACCCGTAAGACATGTAAGACATAAATGTTAATTAAAATACGATTTTTCAGCCCGCGTAATTTGTTTGGTTTCTAAAAAGAACTTAATATGTGATGTAAGTTTTTCCTAACATGTGATAGAGTGATTAAGTGTGGCATAATCCAACTGATTATTATACATCTATTATATGTATCTATAGATCACTTCAATTTTTTGAAATAATTAATTAATAACACGGATTTTATATTGTAAAAACTTGTTGAGTATATTTTACTTTTTTCTCGATTTCTGAAAAAGTTTGTAAAATGAATTTAGGCGTTTAGCATCTTAAGATATAAATCATTAATTATGTTTCTCATAATAAATTTCATAGCTTGACATATAAACATTAAACTTTTGACCGGCCATTTTTCTTAGTTGATATTTTAGGCATACCTACCAACATTTTACACTTTACATGCAATCGCTGATGACTCCGTAATACAGATTCGTTAAATAAAATTTACTATAAATAACTACTTACTAAAATAGGTTTATTTGCTCATCTCCTATATTAATATTTATTCTATATTAATACCTATGGATACCGTATTTTGCCAATTAGTATGCTCTTTTAAGTAAAAAATATTTAATCTATCGTGACTTACAGTTTAAAAGACCAAACAAAATTTATGTTTTCTACGATCAGTATAAAAGTAGACTGTTCGAACATCATATGGTGACAAAATAGTGATGCACGATGAGGCGAGAATACTCTCGCATCTTGCCAAGCAACAAAAATGAGAGAAGAGAGCGATAACGACATTAACATAAAATTGACCTAAAATAAAAAAAATCAATCACTCCCTTTATGATGCTGACACATTACTAAAAATTCGCTTACAAGTCAATTCAAGTACGAGAATTTCAGTGCCGTTGAGCGCATCTTCATATCTTGTTTAGTTTTCAAGTTATGGATTCCGATAAAATTCCTTTTTTTTTTCAAATTTTACTCATTACAGATTTTGTATTTTCCCGAGGCTATATCTCAAAAACAAAACAAAATATGAAGCGCCGCAATAACTCAATTTATGCCCTTGAAAAACTTAAATACAATTTAATCTCTAATTAAAAAAAATGTAATACTGCAAACCTTTAAAATGGACAATAGCGAATCAAATGTTTGACACAAATTTAAACTCTCATTTCAGTTGGGGGTAGTATACAAAACTAAACAGAAGAGATGAAAAACATCTCTGAAAAGCCTATAGATATTATTCTTAAAAACATGCAATTTCATATTTCTCGGAAAGTCTGCATCCACCTACAATCGAGTGCGGTCCCATAACACAACAATCCATCACTCGTTGAGGTCGCGGGTCAGAGTGCAGCAAACCGCTGCCACTTGACTCCCCCACCGCCGCTAAACCACAGCGTCACATCGCGGACAGATTGCTATTTTGATTTAATAACTTAAAATAATGATATTTCATTTACGACAAGAACGCTGTATGTTCGTGAACATGACGTTGAATATCTAATACTTCGTTATGTCATAGTTCATGACCTGCATACATCAAAGAGTTTAGACAATATGGAAACTTCAACAGAAATGCTTTTTTTCTTTTTATTTTTTACGTCAAAACCAAGTTCGAGTAAAGGACATAAAATTTGGCCTGAGAATACTAAACCTTTGTAGTATTTATTCCGTCTAATTAAATTCATCAATTTCTATGCCTTGTGCGAAATTAACCAATTGCCTAAGCGAATTTGAAAACCCTGGTTTTATTATCACAGCCGACAAACAATTTTCACCGCATTAAAACTACCTCTATGGTACCTCCTCCACTAACATCTTTAGGAGACATAATTTGACAACTGGTAACCGCATTTCACGTGTAAAAATATATCACTTTCCGAGATGTGCTAAGGCAGAGTGCCACATCCTATAGGGTAAAAGACATGATTTATATATTTATTTTTTGTTGGTTTATGTTCAAGACCAAGAATAAACTGTAACTGGGAATAGTTTGATGTATTACGTATGTCAAATATTTCTAGGTTATGATAAACGACAAAAACAGTGACTAGTTAAGTGCTGTGAATGAGGATTTAAATTACAATATTTTTACTAGCCGTTTCCAAGGTAATTAAGTTAAATTTCAGTTTATCAACTTTCAAATAGTAATCTTCTATATGAAGTTGAAGTATCAGAAATGAATCACATTGTCTAATTCTGTAATTTGTACAATCATGTAAACTATCACGATTTTAAATGAATAATTTAATACAGTTACACTACATATTCCGTAGCTAGACACAGATTAATAGAAAACCATATATATCATACCTACGTAAAATTCACAAGGTTACAGACTTGACATGTAAGTTATTACATCACCGAAGAAAGAAGTTACCTTCGCAGGGACAAACCAGAGTAGTCAACATGAATAAAAGAAGACAAATGTTTATCATTCAATACACAATAACAAGTTAATTTTCTTTAAATGATTTCAACCTGTCTCAATGGTTTTATACAAGCTCTCGTCATTGATAAAGAAGCTTATTTATAAATAGATGCACGAGATATTTAACATTTAATAGATATGACCTCAAGACTTAAAGTTCAATAACAATCACTACAGTTTCAACACATCTTTTTCAATGGAGTATAAAGAAATAAATGCTTGCTTCTAAAATGCGGAAAAGCATATTTGTGTCTGTCCTTCAACACGTCAAGTGTAAAACTGAAGAAATGAAAGTTAATTTAAGAAATTTTTCCACATATTTCTGCAGGTATTTATGTATTTTCAAAAGAATAGTTACTGAACCGATGTCAATATGACATAGATTTAAATCTTATCAATTATTTTAATAATTACTTTTAATTTTTACGATAAATATATAAATTTTCGTTGATTTAGCATTAGCATCTAGTGTTTTACAAAATGTCTTAAATGTTAATAATAGACTTACAAACAAACAGTTTCTAAAATAAACACAAGTTGTATTTTTAATTCTGTCACAAGTCACATCTAGTAGTTTGATAAATATCTCTATATGTAACGGTCAAATAACTATGCAGATGCTAAAACGAAATATTTCATCCCTAAGAAAAATATACATACACTCAGTATTCAGCAGTCATGCACCATTGACCGCGAAGCTAAACGCGATTTATCAAATCACGAAAAAAAAAAGAAAAATAGTAATAATAATAACGCTCGGCAAGCAGACGGAGCGCCGCGGCTGGATGGTAAAATAGCCAGCGATGTCGTCACTGCTGGCGACAGTTCATTTTTAATATAAATGAGGCATAAAGCGAAGGCGAAGACGGAGACGGAGACGAAGTCTTGCAGCCCACACCGCGAGGCCCGTGCAACCTCGGCTCCGGGGCAGCCGCATCGCCGCGCACAAAAAAAGTAAGAAAAATTGTGTCGGCTACAAAAGAAGAAGTACGCTGAATGAGCGCGTCGTAAGAAACGGACGCCGAGACATATATTTGCTCCCTAACGCTTGAACACCGGGAATTTCGTCCGCACGAAACAACGACACCCCAACTAAACAAACTTGTAAAAGTAACAAGAACTTAGTAGATTTCCACCATGAACTGTTTTATAAATATTTCTAATACATACATATCTCTTGTCTACTAAATGAAGCTCTCTAATTAATATAAGCAATAATGTTATGAACTCCTGAAATAATAATTTAATAAAAAGAAATTAATATTTAATAAAATATCAAAATAAACACTTGTCTAAGTCTCACAAAATTCAGCCTCCAAGTCACCTTATGAGGGCATCGTCAGAGGCTGGCCAGCACAGTTGGTAACCATAGACGCGTTTCGCTCTTATTAAAGCTCATCAGTATGGTATAACCTACTTCTTCACCTAGAACAAAGTTCACGTGAAGAAGCTGGTGACGAAGGACTTTGCCAGCAGAGAATAAGATCTCTAAAGAACGTTAAGATGACATGAGAAGTTCTATCGAACCAGTAATGCCATCTACCGAAAAAAGCAAAAGCTACGAAATAGCAATTTAAATAAAAAACAACAAAGACAAAATTAATTGTCTTAAAATTAATATTTTGTTTGGAATATTCAACTACTAAGAGAGATGAGATTGATCACAATTTGTCAAAGGTAAACTTTCAGTTGGTCTCTATAACCTTATCATTACTGTCACTTGTATTTCTTTGTTTTTTTTTTCCTGTTTACTAGTAGTGTTTTTTCTTTATATTAATTTATATAGAATATAGTTTGAGGTTCTCGTTAGTTGTAATGTTAGTATTAGTTTCATTTATTATTTATCAGTGTTATCGAGTCAGCCAGTGGATTTGACAACCTGGATTTAATTCTCAACAAACAATTTTCACATTAAAACTACCTCTAACCCACTAACATCTTTGCGAACCGTGATCTGACGACTGGCAATCGCACATTACGCGGAGAAATATATCACTTGCCGAGATCTGCTACGGTAGAGTTCTACATCTAGTACTGGGTAAAAACCCAATGATATATTTATTTTATTGTTTAACTTTTAGGTACAAATATAAATATATAGTTCATAGTTTCTTTCAATAGTATAGGTTATTTTTCTTAAAGTTTTAAGGATTTTACCAGAAATTTATTTTAATTACCATAGACTTAATTGTGATATAGCAAACAAAATCATTACATTTTCATCATGACATTTTAATCATACCTGGAGATAAATATTATAGATAAATCAATATTTTTTATCATCAGAAATTAAACATTTTCCTGATTTCATGCTCGATTACTGCACGCCTTTTAATCATTATTGGATGTGACATATCTTCGTAGCAGATCACGATAAATAATATATTTATGCACGAGAAGTGCTGTTACTATCCGTCAAAGAAGTTAGGGATTATTCTAAATGTTGTCAAAGCCACAAGACGCGTTTGATTTAACTACTCCATATGTACAAATATGATTTTATACTAAGAAAACGATAAAATGTGCAACAAATATTTTGTAGAATAGCTATTTTTCATTTGCAATTTGCAATTAAGATAAACTGAACAAATGGCTAATTGAACTGAGCAAACTGGATGTACTTACTGGGTGGATTACCTTTAACTGAATCCGAATCAGTAATTCTAATACTAAGAATAAAGATCTGATTGAGTAAGTGTAAGTTAGATCTGATCCAAATGGCAAATGGAATACACCTTCCAACAGTTTTCCTGGATGTCACCAACCGCTGTAGCCGTTAAGCCGTTAACTTGTTTTATCGTTTTAACAGCCTTTAGCGATTAAAAGCAATGTAAAATAAAGTAAAGATGAACTTCTTTGATATAATCGTGTACGTAAATATTAACTTTTTTGGTAGTTGTATACAGAATATTGAGTTGACATTTTTGTGTTTGGATATCCGGTACAAGAACCTACAAATTTTAATTATAAAACCATAAATCTACCACACACATCGTATTTTACCTTCTAACCTTCATAAAAAATAATAATAAACCGTCAAATATCTTCAATGAGTTTCTAAGTTGAAAGCCGCGACTAAGAAGTATAACGGTAGTCGGTAGACGAAACCAAATCCTTTCGAAACGAAAGAATACCTTGGCTGATGAATACGCAGAGTGAATAGAGACGGATTCGGTGTTAGTGTGGCTGCGGCTTCCAGTGGCTTGGTTCGGCTGCTCATTTGATGTTTGAATAAGCCACGTCGACCGCGTCACCGCACACCTACATTTAATTAATTTCTGTACAACGCTGTATACTTGTGACTCGAGCGCATGACGCTTATGAAGCGCTTAGCGTTGCCGCAAACTTAGACGAAGAAATACCAAGAGCTAAACCATTAGCCGGGATAATGGTAAACTATTGAAAAAAAACTTTTATAATGCGTATTGAAATGAACAATTGTTGTTCGGTAGGTACATGACTACTGCTACTATTAGAAGTGCTTTTAATATACATACACACGTTCACCACATTAAAATTACCCCTGTGGCTCACCCACCAGTAACATCGTCCAAGATCGTGAATGTAAATATATCATTTACCAAAATCTACTACGGCAGAGTGCCACATCCTGTAATTGGTACAAGGTGTGATTTATTTCATAAAAGAGATAATACGTACTTTGAAAGTGGTTAAACAATATACACAATACTGCACAAATAAAACAAAATGATTGCCAAACATCACCACTATTTTGGACTTTTGTGGGACACCGGGATATTTCCATAGTTCAACAGAACGCGGAAGAACCAAATCCACTGTCTGGTAACTCAGTTTAAATAGGACAATACTAAGATTTCGACCAAATACGTATGCATATAAAGGATAATAAGAAGAAGATTTGATTTTTGGATTAGATTTAGATTTAGAAACCAATTTAATTTCATTATCAAATTCTTGTATTCTAAGGACCAGTTTTTAAATTTCCGGAACAATTTAATGTACATCCAAATATTAAAACATTAGATGTTCATTGAATTGTTATTATAAATTAATTTTTAAATTGTAATTAAAAAAAAATTGTTTGTATAATGCTATGCTTAAAAAATGGCCAAATCTCTGGGACCAAAATGTTAGCAATAAAATTTATTGAAATACAAAAAAGCCTTTAGAAACCATCCAACAAATTCTTAAAATGATATTGGTTGCTAAATTGTTTTACGAATCAATCTGTTAGTATTTAATTAATTATTTACAATATTCATAATACAGTAAATATTTTGAAGAAAGCTGTTCGTCTTTAAAAGTATTGATTCATTGAGAATGTTGTTTTTGTTTGACTGTAACCGTTCAATTGATTTGAAGGAATACAAGACACGGATTCCTCGAACTCCAAATAAAAACATATTCATTAATCATTCGTGTAAAAAAATCTAAACGGGATTTTAAAAACCTTGAATCGGCAACTTCTACAGACGTTCGTTCGTTTACTTTGAACGAAACATACCTAACCACGTTTCAATTTTCACAACAGAATATCTTTTTTGTACTTGCAAATACAATACATATTTATTTCATTGAAGCAGAGTTGCAAATATTTTTTGACGCTTCTGTAACTCGCACTAATAATCATATAATACTTAATAATTTAATTCATATACTAGCTACACGAAACCGTTCACGTTAAGTGACTAAATAAAAACAACAGGTTATGCATTAAGCAATTTTCATATATAATATAACAAGTAGTATGAAAATTGCTGAAAATATTTTGACATAAATTATGAGTTGTTATGGAAATGGAAACATACCGAGTGCGAAGCACGAGTTGTGTTTCCTATTTCCATAACAACGAATGTATATTTATGTCAAAATATTATCTGTCAATTTTCATACTACGAGTTGTATTCGGCTTGAGAATTTACCAAACAAGAGTTAATTAACAAGAATAGTTAGGTATTTATTTGCACATTATTAATTAGGTATTACAGTGATGAAAATTCTACATTTTTTCAGTGTACATTTTATATTCAAAATTGACATTTATGAAAATATTGAAAATATAATTTATTATATTCGTAACCAAGGATATTATTAACAGTGGTATTTCCGATGAAATTTCACCAGTGATGAATTTCCGACGAAATGTACATTTCATTGGTTTATTTTCAAATAAATTCGTGATCCTATTGGTTGACAGTGACGTGTGGTGAATTATCTTAGAAATATTTCCGCAAATTTCGTATTATTGTGCAGCTTAACAAACACAGACAAAATAAACACAAACAAAAAAAGTATTTCAAGTCAAGTAAGGAATCCAAACACCAAAACAATGACGTGTAGATTCATCATGGCCGCTGCGTGAAACAAGCATGTAACCAAGGTCACACACAAAATCTTCATATGAAATAATCCAACCTTTTACATCGTTTATGTGAGCAGTGCACGAATCCTCGGCTGAGTGCGGCCGTGGTAGAACCACTAGAACCACTAGAACAGCCCAAGCCCAACACGAACACGACTTGTTTCCTGTGTAACGCACAACTCGTGGAGGAGAAGTCGTGAGCGACCACCTACATACATTGCAACGCGATTGTAGGTTTTGTTTCGACGAGGCTGGAGGCCTGTCATAGGAATACTGCCAGTTTGCTTTGTTGTTTGCTATTATTTGCAGAAGAGAATCGTCATGGTGTTATAGACTAAGTATACATGAATATGTATTTATTTATTTCTTATTCTGTATAAGAAGAACTTAATACCAATTACAGTACAGGAAACATACTAGTATACAATTTGAATTTCACTATAAGCTTAGATTATCCAATTCACTCAGGCTTTTTGTTATTATTATTATCATAAGTTGATTTCAAACGCACGACCTCTTACTTGTGAGACTCAAAAATATTAAATTGTAATTCTTGTACTACATGATATACTGATACCGGTATAAAACTTATTTGTATATAGAACTGTAATAGCTATTTATGAAACTAGTAAGGAAATGAAGGTTATTACCTTACGCATGTGAAATTTGCAGAACGAGGCGTAGCCGAGTTATGTAAACACATAAGTAAGGTAATAACCTATTTCCTTACTAGTTTCATACAATATTTTTTCTACTTTCGTTATATAATAAGTACGAAAGAGCGTTTTTGAAATTATGAAAATTTGACATATTAATGACAGTTATAAATTCAAAAAATAAAAGAATAACACATCAGAATTCGTCTACCAAGATATCTGTTGCTATGTTACCTCATAATTTCACTAGTTAAATAATGCAGTTCATTTCCTAACTCAAATAAGTGAAATAAAACTTCTATTTCCTAACGGAAGTAGAAAAATAATGTTAACTTATTCTTATCAAAATCAATACTTATTTGTGCTTCATTTTTTTTTTACTGAGGGAAATAAAAATGACAAATACTCTCTAGGGAAATAAAGTAATTCAAGGTCATTGGCAGTACCAAGTCTGTTGTTAAATGACACATTTTTCCGTTTGTATATGGGGTAGGTGGCTCAATGGTATCAAGTCGGTCTGTGGAATTGAGAAATCGGGTTCGATTCCCACAGGCGACAAACAATTTTTATCATGCTTAAACTACCCCTGTGGCTCCTCCTCCATTAACATATTTGGGGGCCGTAATTTGACGGGTGGTAACTGCATTTCACGTGAAGAAATATTATCACTTACCGAGATCTGACACGACAGACACTTGATATACCCAGTAATGGGTAAAAGGCGTGATGATACATTTATTTATATAAAATATCAATACGCCCATAAAATTCAATCTTTGCTCGCAACAAATAATATCGAACTTTGCTCCCTCGATATATCAACTACTATTAAATTCGTTAAATTATTTGTATTTCACATAAAGTACACATTTTTAGTGTCATTTGTTAATAATAAGCCTGTCTAAATAAAATTAATTCATTATTTAAATGTAACATAATACCTTTTTTTTTTTAAAGTAGTCATATTATTTACATGTTACATCATGTGAAATTCAATTTATTTTTAAATTGTTTTTGATCCGACAGTATATTATATTAATAATTATTTTTCCCTGAAGTATTAAAACATCTTATTTATAAGAATCTTTCTCTGGGCACTAAGGAATTTCAAAAAGTATAATTTAAATAATGTAAAATTATAATTCATAATTAATTTTTACGGAATGTTTGTAAATTAGTTGGTAACCTAAAAAAGTGCGTGAAAAATTAAGATATGCCAATACGCGAGCTATTAGTTAAATGTAAACTTCCGAACATAATAAATTTAATTTATATATTATAAATATTAATATCTGACAAAAATTAGCGTCATATTAAATTAATGAACTGTTAATTATTTTAACATTTGGTTAATTAATGACTGGCAATTAGTAAAATATAAGGTAACTCATTCACAACACGCTACTCCTGTCATACGAAATAATTATGTAAATACGTCTGTAAGTAGAGATTAATGAAAAATGATTTAAAAACGAAAGTTCATTTTTAGCAACCACTCGTTCTCGATAATAGAGATATTATAATTTCAGCAGGAATATTAATTACGTTTTTATAATATTATTCAATGTATGATACCAGGTAATTATTTTTAATATGATTTTAATATTTCAATTATTATAAAATAATACAATATTTTGTTATCCAATCACAGAACGTATTCATTTTAACTCATGTTTATTTATTTATATATTTATGCTGCTCTGTACAGCGGAAACTTAATCCCAATTACAGGACAGGCAGTGTTGCCACATGAAATTTTATAAAAACTGGAGAAATATTAGCAAAAGATGGATATAGCGCCAAATTGCTGGATTTATTAAAAAAATGTAATATTGCAAATTTATGTATTTATTTTTAATTTCGGGTGATTAAAAAATTGAATCAAATCGTATCATGAAAAAACGTAGGTCTAAAATTAATTAGGTAATTATCTATCATAATTGACAACGAAAATTGTCTCCGATTGTTTAGTTTAGAAGGACTTTTTCAATTAAATTAATGTAATTGAATCAAATATAAATATTTTGGTGGTCAGTGAAAGCCATACCGTTTAAATGTTATAATAATCTACAAGAATCAAAATCATAAATTTGAAATTAATTATCTATCACAATTAACAAATTATGAGTCATAATTGATAACGAAAAATATCAGCGATTGTGGTAAAGTCAACATTCCTCATTATATCTACCTTTGTCTTTCATGGCACAATTTGATACCATTTTTTAAAATCACCTATATTTGAGGAAAGGCGATTTGAATCTTGTGCGTATTTAAATGATGGAAAATAAAAAAAATTAATTGAATATGCCCTAGGTATAATGTTAAAGCCAATTTATAATGCGTGACATTTAAATGTATGTATTAATACAAATATCAATTAAATAACAGTTCAAGACATAATGGCTGGTAGCACAAGCTCTATTTTTGCCTGTTTTAAGAGCAGTGTTTTGGGTGTTTTAGCTATCTCTAACATGTTAAAACCGTCCCCTTAAAACACCCAAAAACAAAGCTTGTGCTACCAGCCATTGTATCATATGAAGATGATATTAAAAGTAAAGTAAAATCCAGCAAAAGCTGAGTTTCTGGCAGCACTAATTGTGAGTACAGGGTCTGGGAATCACAGGACCAGTGCATTGTGATAGTTCTTATATTCTGTTTAGCTTAGTGTCGTAGAAACTCAGGATCTTCGAATTCGAATGCCGTAATGCTAACCATGCCACCGTAATCCCGGACAATAAAAGACAGTTAAAATTTTGTAGATCACACTGAATTATAAACTAAATGATTTAAAAAATAGCAATAATGTTTATTATTTTTTATAAATTTGTTGGTGAAGCATCAATGGCCAGTTGCTCCGTTATCTCTTCATTATCAAATGTCACTTCGGTTCGAATTGTTGACAGCAATGTTTATTAATTCATTTGACATTATTTCTCGAAACAATATTGTTTTACTTAAGTTACAACTGGCTATAAATAATTTTGTATTTAGTGGTAGAAACAAAATATTAAAAGTGCAAATTAGTATATTTGCTAAAAACGATTATAGTTAATTAATTTGACCTTTATAGAAAGAATACAAAACAAGTTCCTACAAATGGCGTCTGCAAAAACAAACCCAACGAACAGAAATTTAATTTCAAGGCAGGTATGCAATAATTTCTTTCTGGTGGCCATTGCAAAAGAAATACTCCACGCATGTCATAAAATATCGAAAACCTTCCATTACCGTGAACAAAAACGATGAAAAAGGAAACAAAAAAGCTCTTCGCTTCGCCGCAAACGTCATCTGCTGTAACATGTGACAGGGCGTCACTGCGTCACACCGGCCATCATGCCATCATGCGAGTGGTTCTGTGGTTCTCTGCAAGCCAGCCTGAGCGACATATTTCAAACTTGCTAATGACTTAAAGAACGGACAGCGTTTCACGTTGATTGAGGCTTAAATTGCTCCTGAATTCTCTGCAGTTTTAATGCGAGGTTTTAAACTATTATTGTGGAGCAGGTTCTTGGAAATTTTGAATTAAACTATCGAGGCTTCGACGCGAAAGATACGAACATCTAATTATCATGAAAGCAACAAATATCGAATGGTACAGCTTATTATGGTATATTAATGCATAGTGCAAAATCAGATTGGCTACTAATTCAATTTTTCCGGAGACTATATTTTAAACAAGGTATGAAGATGTGCTCAGCGGTATTGAATTCCTCGTGTCCAAATTGACTAGTAAGCAAATTTTTATAAAATTTAAGCTATGTATTTTTTTTTATTTTTTTTAGGTTTTTTCGATTTTAAGTCAATTTCAGGCTGCTTATTCTAAAATTCTTTCTCGTACGAATATCGAAACATATGTATTTTGACCCTCTGAATCCAATGGTAAATCTCAAATTGTATATGTCTTCTAGTTTTTGAAATAATGTAAAAAAACTTTTTTGAGAAAAAATGTGCAGAAATATGAAAAAATTTAAAATGACTGAAAATTTGTTTATAAGTTATCGGAAGCACGAGAAATTCAATGCCGTTGAGCTCATCTCCATATTTCGTTTAGTTTTTGGGACATAACTTCGGGTAAGTACAAAATATAATGAAGTAAAATTTAGGGAAAATTCAACTTTTCCAGATTATAAGATACAAAGAAAATCTAGTCCTAAAAAACAGTAGATACAAATAAAATAAAATGCGATACTCTCACGATATCTCATGCGAGATTAACGCAGTCTTTATATAGATCTCGTCTCGATTTTTTATTGTAATATCGTTCTCACTCTCGTCATTTTTTACGAGGCTAGGTGCGAGACTACTCTTCCTTCCGTCATAGTAGTAGAACTATTTCCATTATTAAACATTTCCAAATTATAAGATAGAAAATTAATTTGTCTCTATCTTTTGTATGAATCATTTTTTGTTTATAATAATTTAATCAGTGAAGAACATACTCGTAAATTCGGAAGTCAAGTAAAACTCTGGTAGTACCTGTAAAATAATTATAAATTCATGGTGCAATTTTCACTATAAACTGAAAGGAAAAAATAAATAGAAAGACTAAATAAGGTTTAAGAATGATGGTTACTTATCGTTCCTTACATGATATTGAATTTACCAATTCTGAAAATGTAATGTCACTGATAAAAACAAAATTACTACAAAATACCCATGTATATTTTCAAAAGATTTTATACTAAAAACTATTTATATTATTATGTTAATATTCACAATTTAATATCTACTACATAAAGTAAATATTTTACATAAATTTAGATACTAATTTGGTAATGACAATTTAAATTTTTGATTTTGATTAAATATGAAATAGTACATGATGGTTGACTGTATCTTTTCTTTGTTTTTAGCGCGACGGAACCAAGACGCAGGTAATGAACTTTAATTACTTATTTATGTGTTTTCTAATTTGCAAACCAGTGTTTATTTTTGTTTTAAAGTACTATATTTATACATAACATATCCACACTTTCTTTATCAAACATCGCGGTTTGCGGTTGTAGTCACGTATGATACATTACTTAACGTAACGTTAACGTGTACTTAAAAGGTGATGAAATGTAACTACACGAACCAAAGTGTAATTATAGATATTTTCTCAACATTATCTGTTAACAACATATAATTAAAATTAAATTCAATTATTTTATTTTCACACGAGAGGAATTTCATTTTTTCGGAAAATATTCTCCAGAAATAGAATTTTATTTTACACATTATATACGAGTACATACTTACTATAATTTTAATGTTTTGTTTCAAGTTTTAAAAATTATGCATGTTTGAGATCTGCTACCTATAGATACATGTTTCTATTCTTAAGGATATATATATATTTTGAAATGTTTCCATATATACATAATACCGTGAGTGAAACATAAAATTTGCCATATTCACGGTTTCGAATTTGACACAAGAAATGAATGAATCATAGACTGTCTATTTAACAATTATATTTATTAATGTCGTATTGTACTAACCTACTACCTGTAAATAATATAGATAGTTGAAGAGCATATTCAAATATTTCATTCTTTTTAAAATAGAACGATGGAGAAATAAAATGGCCTGCTAAGATTTCCGATCTAGCACAACTGATTTTTATTAATTCAAAATATACACTGACAACATTATAAATGTAGAAGATTTAAAAATTCAGCTATCTAAATATCTTATTTAATTAATGAGTTTTATAATCGACTAAAACATTGTTTGAATATGGCGGAATTTTCGGAAATTTATTATAATTATTGTTTATTTGTGTTTCCTATAATCATTCAATATAATAGTTCAATCAATAATATATTGAAATAGTAGTGAGGAAAGGGTTTCATTGCAAAACGAGTACGGAAGTTGGTCCACGAGCTATAGCGATAGCGAGTTTTGCAATGATCTTTTCGCACGTATGGTACATACTATTTTTTGGAAAATTAAATTTAATAATTATTTTATATAAATCATAGGAGTTGTATTTGCAAATGCACTTCAATTTTCCTTGGTCATTATGTCAAATGACATTTACCTCACTTAATTTAGTTGTGATAACAACTAAATTGAGTGAGAGAAATGTAATTTTCACAAGGAATGTTGAAAAAATATTTTGCTTCCTATGTTTCATTTAAAAATAAACGCTGTGATACATTATTATCAAATTCGTAACAAAAAATATGGCAAATCCCATGTTTCACGTGAAAATATATTAAAACTTAAAATGGTATATATTCGAACGAACTTACGAACAGTTTTTGTAAAAAAAAAATAAATAATATTCATAACACAAGTATCTATATAACGTAATTTACTAATTTCTACAATTGGCTTCTAACATTTGTAACTAATTTTAACATTAAATATGTCTTGGACACAAAATGTATTGCAAGAATAATTTTTTTTTCACACTAATGCATTTTGAATCAAAACAAACTTAATTATTATTTAAAACAAGTTTTATTATTATAAAGTATTTGAATAAAACAAATATAAATTTGAATTCATACAAAAATACTTGTTCTTATTTCCATTTTCAATGGCTGTCATATCAAGATGTGTGCATCGATTGACTTGAAATTCTAGCTGTGTATTAACAATAATTTAGTAAATATCTTGCAAACATTTAATTCAATTCTCCTTAATAAAACACTAGAAACAAAACATGAAATGAAAAAATAAGATTCGGGCCAACTAATTCAGGATTCGTATATTGAAGAATGAAGTAACTATTAAAATTCTGGTAGAGATTATTTACATTCGCAACTTATAAAAATACAATTTTATAGTTATCTCCCACAAACTCAAAAATTTGTAATCCGTTCGCTTACTCCGTCTTATAAAAAAGGTGAAGTTAATTCTCACCGGGGTTATTCATAAACGCAAGAACGTCTGGCGTATTTAGTTATCTCAGTCTTGCAGCGTAAAGTTTTTTAAAACTACATCCAGCTGAAGACATTTATCAATATTACTGTGCATTTCGTGTGTCTCTGCCGCCCATGCCGCCGCCACCAAGTCCCTGCGGCGCTCGGTAATGAACGCAGCGACGGCGGCGGATATTCAGACGCGGAGGAAAAAGTAATCGGGAACCGTCTCCGAGCCGTTTTTACAGCGAACAGCGCCGATAAGCTCGGCCAACTTGTAGAAAGAATTGTTTGAGTTCTGGAAAGTCTTTGATGTTTTTGTAGTTCATTTGTAAACGATATGCGACTTCTTTTAAAGATTGAATTAAGTGTTGTTTATTCATAAATATTATAGCGAAGAGTTGATGGATTACTTTGGAATATTGAAGAGTAAATATAAATCTATGGAGAATTAATCTCGTTTCGTATGAATTTAATCAAAACATTACTAAATCCTGAACTAAACAGATATTGACTGATCGCGTCCTATTCGGTAATTTCGAAAACAACAGAGATAACAATAAAATCAATTAAATTGAGGAATTCAGCTACCTATTTTGATTTAAACAAACAGGGTATATTAAGGTTGTAAGTAATATAATACAATGCAAAATGACTCTGTTCCAAATTTGAACGCAAGACCTCTTCGTTATTAACTAAAAAACTAAAGTTTTACCTCGCTCTTATCCACTGAGTTGCTATTGTCTGTAAAGTACCAACTAATATGTATTTATAATAATAAAATATTAAAAAATATCAGTTGGAGTAGGTGGCTCAGTGGTATCGAGTCGGCCTGAGGATCTTGAGATCTCTGGTTCGATCTCCACAGCCGACAAACAATTTTCACCAATTTAAATCTACCCCTGTGGCTCCTCTTCCACTAACATCTTTGGGGGGGCGTGATTTGACGGCTGGTAACCGCACTTCACGCGAAAAAATATATCACTTACCGAGATCTGTTCCGGCAGAATGCCGCACCCAGTAATGGGTAAAAGACGTGATGATATATTTATTTTACTTTATTTAAAAATATCAGATGTTCAGATGCGAACTTCATACCAAATTAGTCGCTTATACTCATTCAAATGTAATCCAACTGACCAATACCCATTTCACCATCGCCCTATTCTGTTCCCAATCCCCGAGCGTCAAGAGCGTCTCACGTCCGACATTGACGCCAAGCACCGCCGCCGCCGCCGCCGCCGCCGCGATGCCTAACCCAGCGTGCCGTCGTGCCCGCGTTCAGCCCGCGTGCCACTGAAGCAATCAATCAGTCAGCGTAGGCAGCTCCAGCGTCGCCTTGTCTGTCACTCGCCACCGCCGCCGCCACCGACGCCAGGCGTCCGTGCCAGCAGCACACAGTGCACGCTGCCAGTTCACTTTCAATTCGAATTGGAAGTCGAGTTTGGAATGGTGTGGAATGGGTGCAGAGGTAGTTGGCCAGAAAATTTTGAGGTAGCGTTTCAAATATTTCGTCTCATCTACTAAATTGTTAGTAGGCGGTTTGCAATTAATATACCATGGAAACAACTACCATTACTCTCGTTTGTGATGTTAAAATAATATAATTTTGTGAGACTTAGACAAGCGTTTATTTTAATATTTTATTAAACCTAGTTTCACCAAGTGAGCCGACAATTAATTTTGTCTTTGTTGTTTTTATTTAAATTGCTGTTCGTAGCTTTGGCTTTTTTCGGTAGATGGCATTGCCGGTTCGACAGAACTTCTCATATCATCTTACTGTTTGTTAGGGATCTTATTCTCTGCTGGCATAGTTCTTCGTCACACAGCTCCTTCACGTGAACTTTGTTCTAGATGAAGGAGTGGGTTATACCATACTGATGAGCTCTAATAAGAGCGAAACACGTCTATGGTTACTAACTGTGCTGGCCAGCCTCTGACGATGACCTGATAAGTCGACTTGGAGGCTGAATTTTGTGAGACTTAATATTTTATTAAACTTAGTTTCACCAAGGGAACCGACAATTAATTTTGTCTTTGTTGTTTTTAATATAATTTGTTGTTTTTATCTTAATCTTGTCAGTTATTGATACCATTTGTAATCCCTTATACGTTACTTCATTATAAATCCGGCGAAATATATATAAGCCCAAATACAGTAAAGAGGATCTTACAGCTAACAGCGGAATACGAATCACTCAGTCACAATCGTACTTTTGTCATAAGTTGATATGAATTATATGTCGGTTTACGAGTGCTAAAGCAACAGAGAATTTGTAGATCTATTAAAAATGGTTTGAAATTTATTGTGTAGTTAACATTAATTAGTTGATTAATATAGGAATTACTAAAATTCTTGTCACATTATTTCATAATAAAACCAGCAGTATATTATTCATCACATAAACATTTCTGTTTCCATGATATAATGATCTAATATATTAGTATTATTAGCAATTTGGGAGCACTAAAAAATTATACTGAGCCATCCCCTGATAGTTGTGTCGAATTATTCATTCTTATCGGACGCCCGCACCCCTGCCAACCCTGTGTTGTCTTGCGCCGAGACTCGACCTTCTGTAATAAGTAATTGCCGTGCTCTTTGATTGCAGTGTCCCCGAATCTTTCTAAATCTTCTCGCGAGGACCTTTTTGCTTGATGTACCATGCGTTTTTATTGGCGTTCTGACATTTTCTAAACATTTCCTTGTCGCTAGAAGAACTCGCTTGGCTAATTAACCCCGGCTCACCCCGTATGTATTTTTATATACCGGGATGTGCACTTTTCTTTCTTGAAGAATCGTCTGACGTCTTATTTCGCAACATAATGTTATGTTTAGAGATGGGCGAATATCATCCGCGAATATTGACATTATTCGATATTCGAGATTTTCGAATATTAACGTCAGTATAGCGAACATTCGAATACCTCGAATATCGCGCCATATGTTGACCTCAATTTTTGACTATGTTTTTCTTTATCATTTGTACATAAACTTAAAGCTATTACAATACTTTGAAGTTATTAATAACAAAGATATTTTTTTCAAGACCATGAAGACGTACTATAATTCAAATTTGTTTTTCGCCAACATCAGCCCGTACGTTTCAGGTTTCACTTTAAATTTGAAGTTTTCGTCTTTTTCTTTTCTTTTTTGTTTGTACTTTTTGTTTTAATTTTATTTTATCTTAACAATTTCATTCAAATAATGAAAAGGACATAATTAAATAATTATGAATAATAAATAAATTAACTTTTAGGAGTATTCGAATATTCGAGATCTGAATAATATTCGTATTCGATATTCGAATTCGAGAAATTTGATATTCGCCCATCTCTAGTTATGTTACATCTATTTCTCCCAAGTGCAAAATTATCCTATATTGTCATTCTTAAAATACTTTAATTAGTTTCTCTAATTTGTAACATAACTACCAATAGCTCTATGCAGCCTATCCCTAGCAGATCTCTGTAAGTGATATATGTATGCGCGTGAAGTGTGGTTACCAGCCGTCAAATCCTAAAGATGTTAGTGGAGGGGGAGCTATAGGGATAATTTTAATGTGGTGAAAATTGTTTGTCGGCTGTGGGAAACTAATTTGGATTCTCGAATGCACAGTCTGACTTGATACCACTGAGCCACCTACCCCATATGACGAAATGAATTAATCATAATATTTTTGTTTGTATGATCAATTATTAAATTGTCAATACGACT
This sequence comes from Pterostichus niger, assembly GCA_947425015.1. Lineage (NCBI taxonomy): Eukaryota > Metazoa > Arthropoda > Insecta > Coleoptera > Carabidae > Pterostichus > Pterostichus niger. Next base: position 33,487,322 of record OX380341.1, read on the forward strand.
ATATCTTAAAATTAAACTGTAAAATACATTTTGAAATACATTTGTTTCTTTCATAGCACGCTGATTTAATTAATGCATATTAATCAGGGTTCGTAAATATCATGATATTTATAATAAATATCAAAATATCTGATATATAGGATATATATCAGATAAATATCACTTTTTGGATATTTATTTTTTAATTTTAGTTTTTGTACACATTTAGAAAAACTGAAAAATTCGAAAAATTTCACTTCTCCGGAGGCTATATCTCAAAAACTAAACAAGATATGGAAATGCGCTCAACGGCGTTGAATTCCCCGTGTCCGAATTGACTTATAAGCAAATTTTCATACAATTTTATGCAATTTAATATTTTTAATTATTTCCTAAGGTTTTTTAAATTTTAATTCAATTTTCCCAAAAATCCTTAATCGTAGGATTATTAAAACTAAAATTTACATACATATGTATTTTGACCCACTGAATCCAGTGGTGCAATCTTCAAATGCATATGACTTCTGGTTTTCGAGAAAATGTTAAAAAACCGCTTTTTGCGATTTTTTTGGCGGAAAATAGAAAAAAAATAAAAATCGCTGAAACTATGTTTATAAGTTAACTGAAGCACGAGAAAATTAATGCCGTTGAGCGCGTTTTCATATCACATTTAGTTTTCGAGATATAGCCTCGGAATAGTAGAAAAACTGAAAAATTCGAAAAATTTCACTTTTTCGGAGGCTATAACTCAAAAACTAAACAAGATATGGAAATGCGCTCAACGGCGTTGAATTCCCCGTGTCCGAATTGACTTATAAGCATATTTTCATACAATTTTATGCAATTTAATATTTTTAATTATTTCCTAAGGGGTACCCCTTTGGTTTTTTCAGATTTTAATTCAATTTTACCAAAAATCCTTAATCGTAGGATTATTAAAACGAAAATTTACATACATATGTATTTTGACCCACTGAATCCAGTGGTGCAATCTTCAAATGCATATGACTTCTGGTTTTGGAGAAAATGTTAAAAAACCGCTTTTTGCGATTTTTTGGCGGAAAATTGAAAAAAAATAAAAATCGCTGAAACTATGTTTATAAGTTAACTTAAGCACGAGAAAATTAATGCCGTTGACCGCGTTTTCATATCACATTTAGTTTTCGAGATATAGCCTCGGAAAAGTAGAAAAACTGAAAAATACGAAAAATTTCACTTCTCCGGAGGCTATATCACAAAAACTATTTGATATTTTTATATAATGGATATATATCATTGCAAAAATATGACGATATATATCAAAATAAATATCATGATATATATCGATCGATATATATCTTCGAACCCTGATATTAATGCATTTTCTCAAAAATTTTGTAAAATATTTTCATTTTAAACTGGAGGGATCGGCATAAAACGATTAAACGTCCCTGTCCCATATAACTACAATGAAATCTATTAGTGCGGCTACCACAAATCGCGTAACGATGGTGACAACAGGTAATTTTTTAAGGATCGTATTCAGCCTAAAATTATTCTTGTTTTTTCCTATGATTGACCATTTAAAAATACCGGCAAATGGGGCTGTACAACCCTGTGCGAACCTTGTGACACCAGTTATAACGGATCATATTTTGAGTTCCTTTGTAAACGTAATTGCGGTGCATTTAATCGTTTTATGCCGATCCTTCCAGTTTAAAATGAAAATAGTATACCTACGAAATTCAGATTGAAATTCATTTCCCCACAAAATTTTAAAAATATATGTTCTCATTTAAAATAAGAAAATTGTGTTCCATATTTGGAGATGCACTGTTAAAAAAATTGTTTATTAATAGTTTTATAATAAACTTGCAAAATTTTATTTCTTTGCTAATTTAACCAATCTTGTAGCTCTTATAGTTCTCGAGATAACAATGGTGCGCCACTTAAAATAAACACTCTAAAAATGAACTATGAACTCAACTGTTTGTATAACCTTTTTTGTGAGACAATTATGCAGAGGATATAGCAGTTTAGTAGAAAATCATCGAGTCTTTTCCTCGGGGCAGATGTCACAGATCCGAGTCTCCGCTAACATAACCCCCGACCTGAAGCGCGGGTTATTGCTGTCGTAAAATTTAGTCCCACTTCTGTGGTCGTGCGCTTCAAGATTTCCCCACTTTCACGACATTATGTGTTGTTGTTTGTGTGAGTTTTATGTGCTGTTAACAGATTTGTTTCCTCGTAAAAGTTACTCCGTTAAACGATACATTCTTATAAATTATTGGTATTGCTGGATTTTTGCATTTTGCTGGCATATATGAATACTTAAATGAGGTTTTATTTATAGCTATGTGTTCATTTGCAAGCCGATTCTAATCAAGTGGTTCTTAACTTAGAAATGCAAATTTTGAAATCATGTTTTATTCTAGTTGCATCTACCTACATCATTGTTAATGGTATTTTTATTTTTCACTCTTAATATTTAGAACAAATATTAGATGGATATTTAACAAGACACCGGCAGTTAATGGACGAAAGACAAGCCTACAGGTTATGGTTTCATCAAATCGTTGAACCGATTCCAAAATCGGTGACACATACAATCAGACAGACAGGCATATTAAAATAGGAAGTGTTTAAATATCACAATAATTATGAATAATACCAGCGAAATATATCTAAATATAACTTGTATATTATTTTTCCACGAGAATAATTCTAGAATGAAAAAGCATAGTATGTAATTACTGTTAAAAATATTATCATAGCGGTAGAATTAACAGTATTTTTAGTCACTTTAGTGAGTGTATCAGAAACTTAGGCATTTAGTCAAAAAAGTTATGACAAGATAAATATAGTACAAGTAATTTTACATTATTAACGGTTGGTTTCACTAACAAAAGTTCAATTTTAAACTTGGTTTAAATAAATAAAAGCAAATCAAAATTGCTGTCATACATTTGATTTGCTTTTATTTATTTAAACCAAATTTAAAATTTTATTTTTGTTGATGAAACCGGATATTAAACAAGCTGTGGATGTTCTGTAAATATTTCGGGGGCTCATGCTACCCCATTTTATGAAATATAGCGTGATGTTATATACCGGGTGTCTACTTTTTTTCGAACATAGGAAATTCAATGTTAAATTTTTTATTTAGCGATATCTCTTTACCTATTACTTTTAGAACAAAATAGTACTGAAGAAAAATTATCAGAGTGCCATGAGAAATAAAACAATAATTTGTTTGTTGTGTCTGATATTATTTGACATATTGGACCAGAATTGGAAGCTTACTCTAATTTATTTATTCGAGCATTTAATTTAATTATAAAATTAATTATAGCAACTATTATTTTCTTATTTCTACATAATCTAGACAAATAAATACCTATTATTAAGTTATCTAATTTGTTTTATTTCTCATGGCACTCTGATAATTGCTTTAAAGCGTGTATTTTATTTTGCTTCTAACTCGGATATAAGAAACAATTGAACGACAAACTTATACTCTATGAATGCAGTTTTTCATTTTGAACATTTTTTTTCAGTATACTTTTGTTCTAAAAGTAATAGGTAAAGAGATATCGCTAAATCAAAATTTTAACATTGAATTTCCTCTGTTCGGAATAAAAGTAGACACCCGGAATATATACGATATTAGAAATTGTATTTATAAAAAAATATAGCGAATGAAATATTTAATACAACTACATTTGAATGATTATAAAAACATAAGATATATGCAAAAATCTTATTCGTCCATCCATGAACAATTCCTAAAATAACATTTGTTTTAATATAATTACGAAACGTGTGTTAAGCAAAATTTTAAATTCTATTCTTACACAATATTTTGAAGTACGAAGGAAAGCTGACTGTCCAATTCTTTTTGACCATCTGTTCAATCAATGCGTGCTGATGACAAAGTCATATGTGTAATACATACTTGAACTAATAAATTCTTGTTAAATAGCCAGTGATTACCAAATTGCCGACAGTAATGTCCTCATTTATTTTCTAACAACTAACAAACATAATATGAGTATAACAAATATTCTAAGTATATGATAATGATAAACGAAGTATATCACTAAAAATACTGATTTGTTGATACTTTATCTGTGTTCAAAGGTATCTTAGTTAACTTGTTTTTGATTTATCGAAGAATAATTTTATTGCCCATGAATAGTTTGACAACGAAGTAATTGTAATTACTACATTTGTTATTTCAGTATTCATTTCTGGTATGATATCAAAGTAATTATATTTCATTCTTGATGTGGCCTTCAGGTTTTGGATTACTGGAAAGTTTGGTTCCAATTATTTCTGTCAGACACCATAGGAACAACTTTTTCATGATTTTTTTTTGATAAATAAAAGATATTTTTTCTGGCATGACGATGCACTTCCATTTTATTATGACAATGAAATATTATAATTCATAATGTATGTGTGAATCCCCGTAACATTTCGACTGTTTTTATTGCAACCTAAATATTAATCTGCCTAGTAAATATATCATTACATGCATGTTACAAAGGGAGTAATAACTAACATATTAATAATCGCAAATGACACATATATTTCAAAATATTTAAATTTTAATTTGATTTTTGCAGTTTTTCTTTTATCGCTTTTAATATAGAAATAACAATTAATTTAAGATAATTTGCAACTAACTTTACAGCACGTTGCTATGGCAATAGATAACTCATTATATTCTTGGTAATAGGAATGCAATGACATACTTTTAGTGCGCTAATAGTAAAGAACATATTTTTTCTACGATCCGTAAAAAAGTAGGCATTTTGAACGTAATTTGATAACAAAATGATTAGAGGCTATTGCAGACTTTTCCTATTGGAAACGGGGCTCTGTACAGACAACAAATGTAAAAATTCCTTCATATTTTTTGTTTGATTGTATTGTTTTCCTAGTTATCGACATTCAGAATTTTTATTAATTACAATTAAAAAACGATTCATCTTAATTTTTAATCGTAGAAAAAATTTGTGTACACCTTTTGTTGAAAGTATATTCGCAGACCTCGATTAGTTGCAGCCCTCGCCACAATCGTATACAATCTCTAGCCTCGGTCTGTAAAGAGCTACTTACAACCACTGCTGTACAAATAACTGTTACATATTGTTTTGAGTGCGCAAATGCTCACTTTTCTTATCTGTTGTTGACTATTATGTTTATACGCCCATTTACATAACTGAGTTATACAGGGTGTTTCACAACTTAGAGCAAAAAATTAAAAGGTATATTCTGTACGACGTGCTGATCATGAAACAAAAAGATTTTTTTTTTAATTCGAAAAATTAAGGGTTGTTAACCTAAAACATTTTTTGTAGTACTGCACTGGATTCGCTTTCCTATTAAACACAAACAATGAAGTATAGTTGATACCAACTACGAAAGAATAATTACACAATTCAATTATTAGCAGTTATTTATAATAGAATTTTATTTAATTAATAACTTTAACATAATCATCCATCCAGTCGCAGTGGTAACGAAAAATTTTGAACTGGGAAACATGGAAAATAGTTTTGCGATTTAAAAAATTATTTTTGTCGTACAGAATATACCCTTTAATTTTTTGCTCTAAGTTGTGAAACACCCTGTATATAACAAATCGCAGTAAAATTATATACGATCTGAAGCAGTTTATATTGCTACCAAATTTCAAATCGATATTGTAAGCATCACCAATAATTTAAAATAAATAGTTTCTTGAAAATAATTTAAGGATGCGACAAAAATTATATATCTATTGAGAAATAGTTGGTCATGCTATTTCATCTATTAAAGATTTATTTTAAATTGCATAGCGAAATGATACTTTGAAGTTTCCACGGATTTGATCCTTTCAAAAATCGATTTATAAAGTTTTTCCAGCAATCACGATGAGACCACCAAATATAATTTCTCCAAGTCATCATTCAGGGACATCTTCCCAAATCATAGTTCTAACTTGATCCTAGCTATGAGTCAACACAACCTCAGAAATCTCATTTCGGAAACAAGTCCATGTGATCCCACGGCACGCGTCCGCATCGCACATCCGCAGCGAACAATCCAAAATCACCGATGGTAAAGCGATGCACGATGACTTGCATTTTCGCGGCGCGGCCAACTATTAATAATATCGTTACAGCAGCGGTAGCGGGCGGTGGCGGCGAGCAAAACAAGCAACGTTCCTCGCCTGATGTGATTCGGTTGCGATAGCCGCAGCGACGCTGCCGTCGGGATGCCTCCGACGTCGCCCCCGCAGTGCAAAGCGGAAGAAATGGATGAGCCATGAGCCCGCCACTCAGGAAATGCGCTCGTTACCGAACTGAGATTTTATTTAACTTTGTAGACACGATGTCTGAAATTTTAATTGTAACTGTTTGATTTGTTTTTATTTATTTGGGGCTGAGTCGTTATGATGGATGGAGTGATGTTTATATTTAATGCGATCAAATAGATATTTGGTAAATACTTTTAATTATGACAATATGTATTTGCAAATTGTCTTGTTTATTATTTGGAATCGTATATTTTTCGCTGTTAAACGCTTTTCAGATAATTAAGTGAAAAATGTTACCGACTTTTATTTGCAAATTATTAAATAAAAAAATACACCTTTTATCCATTATTACATATGGTATTCTGCTATAGCAGATCTCAGTGATATATTTATGCGTGTGAAGTCAAATAATAACTCCCAAAGATATAAGTGGTGGGAGAATCATAGGGATAATTTAATTGTTTCTGTTTTGCACTACTCTAATATTTAAAACGAATTCTTATTCTTATGAATAATATAAAAAATTTAATGAATAAATGAACGATTGAAATTTGTTTTATTCTTTCTATTCTTAACAACGAAAATAAAATATTCTTATCAATAGGAGTAAAATATAAATTTTTCCAGTCCTTATTAGTAACGGGAAAAAAGCTCAGTTTAGGCACATCGCTCTTAGCAATGAGAGTCATGAATTTTTTTACGTTTCAATTAAAAAAAAAATCGGGAAAGCATCAATGCTTCAGGAAATTTTAATAACAACAAAGACAAAATTAATTGCCGTCCATACACTTGGTGTATTAATAAAATATAAAGTAAACACTTGGCTAAGTCCCACAAAATTCAGCCTCCAAGTCACCTTATGAGGGTATTGTCAGAGGCTGGCCAGCACAGTTAGTAACCTTCACGTGAACTTTGTTCTAGGTGAAGAAGTGAGTTATACCATACTGATGAGCTCTAATAAGAGCGAAACGCGTCTATGGTTACTAACTGTGCTGGCCAGCCTCTGACGATGCCCTCATAAGGTGACTTGGAGGCTGAATTTTGTGGGACTTAGCCAAGTGTTTACTTTATAATTTATTTCAGGAAATTTTATTTTGTGGCGTTAAAATTGAATAGAAATATTTAAATATAATTGCAAGGATGTTCCAGTTACGATCCAATATACTAAAAAAAGTAATCACTATTCGTTGCATAAGTAAATAATGAATATCCAGTTGTTATGACAGAAATATTAAAACATATCCACAAATAATTAAACAATAATCGCATAGAAATAGAAAAACAAACACACAATCATATAGGATTGAGTGCATAACAAATTACATATTAAATAGTACCTACTCTCGACACACATGTATTATTTACTTTCAACATAAATACTTATTACTAGGAGAGACCATAATGATTTTCTAACGATTTTTTGTTTATTACATATTTATATTATAAATGACGGTAAATACAGTCGCTATCAACATCATTTCTGTTAAAATAATGATATTGTTTTATTTTTAATTTCACAACAATATCCGGGTAACACTGTGTTCCAGACTTATCGTGTGCAACGTTTATTATTCATTAGAACTGATAGTATTCTCGCACTATTTCAATATTATTCATCACTGATATTACCTACATTTAACCGCATATCTACTTTATCCTTTTGATCCTTCATATTGAAATGCAACACAATGTATTTATTTGTTTATATACGACTAACTAATAATATTATCATTATATATGCGTTTTTTGCTATATAATGCTATATATTAATCCCGCCGGGAATAATGAGTCGGGAATAATGGTCATTATTCCTGCTCGTGAACCAATCAAAATGCTTCAAACATGGATCATTGTTTTATTGTGCCATGGGAACAGTGTTGCCATAGCGACTCATATTTAAATTAAACATGCTCGTTGCTAAGTTCACTGTTGTTAACGAATCGGAAACTAACAAAACGAAATCATCGTTGAGAAGTTGTCAAAAATGGTCTTGCAAATTGTGTTAAATTATTGTGTTTAACTGTAATTGAAAAAATGGACAGTATTACAGAAGACAGTATATCTTCTACACCACCAGAAATAACGAAAATCGCTGATGCTACTACATATGGTTTATTACCGCAAAAGTCTAAAAATTTCTATGACAAAGCATACCAAAGTTTATGGACTGGCGTATTAAAATGAAGACAAATTCGTATTCAGAAAATGTATTGTTGGCATATTTTACTGAATTAGGTGAAAAATACAAATCATCTTCATTATGGTCTTTTTACTCCATTTACTCATTTCAATTAGATGTAAATTTATTAGGTAAATAGATGTAAAATTAATAGATAATAAATAATATAAAAATTGATTAATTTTTATTATTAGTCGTATATGTTAGTCGTATATAAAGTATAGTATACAACTCGCTATAATGGCTATTATTACCTCGGATGATTACAACCACTGCTCGCTCCGCTTGCTCGGGTTGCAAACTTCATCCTCGGGAATAAGAGCATCCATTATAGCGTCGTTGTATAATATACTATTATTTATGCTACTCTGTACACCAGGAATTTAACTCCAATTACAATACAGGGTCTGAACTCACCGAGCCGCACTATAGTAGTTCATATATTTTTAGCTTGAATAGGATTCGAACTGGAGATCCTCAGACTTGAATTTAAATAACCCCTGTGGCTCGCCCTTCACTAATTTTGCACTTTACTTGCATAAATATATAATACGAGATTTTCTACGGTAAAGTAATCTAGTAATAGATTAAAAGAATGATAATATAATTCTTTATTTATTTTTATGGGGTAGGTGGCTCAGTGGTATCGAATCGGCCTATGCATCTTGAGAACCCTGGTTCGATCCCCCACAGCCGACAAACAATTTTCACCAATTTAAATCTACCCTTGTGGCTTCCCCACCACTAATATCTGTAAGGGCCGTAATTTGACGGCTGGTAACCGCACTTTACGCGAAAAAATATATCACGTACCGAGATTTGCTTAGGCAGAGTGCCACACTCTGTAATGGGTAAAAGGCGTGATGATATATTTATATTTATTTTCATTAGTTTGTTTTATCTATAATCCATTTGGTGAAAAGTTATAGTGAGGTTGTGTACGATATGTTTTATTTGCATTCTGATTGACTAAACGAAATATGAAAATGAAGACTTATTATATACTTGTGACAGCGATAACGCTGTACGAAATTTATCGTTTTACACTGTTATAAATTTTAAAACTATTGTTGACGTTTCATTGCAACATGCAACTTTATGAGAACAACTACAGATGAAATTAAGCAAACATATTTGAACCGCCATGTTTTTGCCAACGATTAGTGTGTTGTTACGAGGTGCTGGCTGATAATACAATTCTGTATTTTTCGATGTTATTGAACTTTATTTTATGTTGTTTTTTATTTAATCTTTTTATCGGTTTTATTATTTCGATGGCCCAATTTCCGGGTTAATATATGTTTGTACATTTTTACCTTTGGTTTTTAAGTTACTTGTCATGATGATGTTGCATAAAGCAACGAAACGTTGACTTTTATAAGACTGTTTTCCTGTTTACACTACTTTGTCTAATAATTTTCCATAGTCGCTTATATATTATTTGTTGATAGATAATATTCAAAAGTTTTATAAAGTGAATGTATATGGCATTAGAATTAGAATAAAATGCGTCATATCCAAACTACAAATGAGATCTAATCTAAATTTTATATTCTGCATCCAGTCTCTAGTATTCTTGTAAAATGTAATTCTGCTGCTCTTCACATGGTAGTATAAAACGCATCCAACCGTTCTTGAATATAAAATTAATTCAGTTTTTGTTGGACATCATTCAAGTCATGGAATAACACCAGTTATCTTGTCGATTTTTTCACTGCACTTGAAATTACGCTTCCGTCGACTGGTCTGAACTCTGAAGATGTGCGCGTGAAGTGAACGAGGGCAAGCAAGAGCAGAGCAAAGTGATGCAGAAGAAAGAGAGTGATGTGATGCGACTGCAGCGCCGCCAAGCCACGCAGCGCAGCAGGAAGATAGCGTGCTGTATAAAAACACGACATCTGACGCTGAATCTACTGCTGACGTTTTTCTGACGTTTTTACTGAGTTTTTGTCACGTGAACGCCATCGACGTCGACAATTTTTTCCTGGGTTCAGCTTCTATTGGTTTCCTTAATTTTTGATTGTTACAGAAATTGTTGGCAATACCAAGTATTCACTGCATGTTAGAATTACTTTAATACCGCATACAGTGCAACCAACAGGAAGTAAAACCCGGAAAATAAATGAACTTATCCATAATTTCGTCGAAATTTCTACAACATAGTTCAATGTTGACCACTGATAAAGAGCAACTTAGGTAGCGATAGAAACAGTAAAATGTCATTTAAATAAAAAAACTGTCATATAAAGTTAAAGTTTACATGACAACTATCAACACGCGAAATGAGTGTTTTTTTGTCTACAGAACGCAAAAGACTTTTGCATCCTGCAATTTTTTGATAGAAGAAAGGCTCACAATTTAATAAAATTTGTCACTTTATTTTTTTGCTTAGAAACAATACTTCTATTCTTTAACAAAATTTATATTTAATGTTCCAATTGAGCAATTATTCATATTTATCCCGCTTGAGGAAGTTAACTGGTGTACTGGAATAGTTTCTTGAGAAATGCAATGCGAAATGCAATGCGAATCCCAATAAATCGCAGAAAAAAATTAGAACGTTTGATTGGTTTCTATTGCCAACCAGCTGTCAATTGCTGGTCAGAGAATACCAAATTTGATAGCAATTATATTACATACATTGTCACATTAATTAATCCTAAACGTCAAAATTTTCTCATTACATTATTACTAATTTTGGGACATAGTTTTCGAAAAAACGTTGTTTGATACTCGACTGCGAAATGCTTTTGCATTCTCGAATGTAAAAGTAACATTTCGCAATCTAGAATCAAAAATAACTATTTTGGTGTATTTTTAAACTGTAAAATTCATTATTCCAGTACGTTCTAGCCAATACTAGACATCAAGAAATAACAGTACAAGGATTTCTTTCTAAAGTCTGAAATAATTTCCCGTGATGTAATTTATTGTTGTCTAATAACGATTATAACATACAGAAATAAATGATTAATTCTAACTTTTATAAATAAAAGATAAAATAATTTCATGTAATGAAACAGCTTATATTTTAAGAGAAGAAAGTAAGACATGTCCTCCCGAAGATGTCATTTCATTAATATGAAGCACCTTAGAGAAAAATGGCACTTTCTTCACGAAGTCTACATATATTTTTTTTCACTGCTCTAACAGAAAATAAAATTTTTAGAAATAAATTAAAAATTTTGATAAAATATATTAATCGTCAAATATATATTCATCGTCGAAATATCGCCTGCTTAGTAAAGTAAAAGCTAAATGAAATGTTTTTTTTTTAATATTTTGTTTATTGAGATAATGTACCAGTTAAACCTGATAATAAGAGCTTGTTGGCAAGCCAGTAATGTTCTAGCCAGATAGAAAATAGTAATAAAAACTGTGAGTACAGAGTGTTGCAGCTGTGCGAGCAGTAGGCGTACATCCTCGATAGAATCGTGCGAATTCCCAAACGCTACAGCGCTTACAGAAGAACACAGCGGGGGCGGAGGAGCAGACGTAATGATACTAACTTTGGTTCATCCCAGCCCGGGGTTGAAAAAAGATACAAGACTGTCAGGAAACAAGGAAAGATAAAAGAAATGTGTCTGCTACGAACGAAAATACTTAAAAAAATAAGAGAATGGAACGCGCCAGCTACGGGAAATAACAAAGGATGCAGAAAAAGTGATAGGCAGTTTTTTCCCACTTTTCGGGAACAAGTGAACGTCACGTCACTGAAATCTGCGTTCAGCTTAATGAGATAAACAGGCCATCGTGGATGTTTCCAAACTTTTTAATCGAAACAATGACAATCTTTACATTTTAGCCAATGTTTACAAAAAAATATATTCACGACATATTCAGTAACAATCGCGAAGTCACATTAAAAAGAATAGCTACGTATTTTAAATGACTTCCTGCTTTTAAAGCTACCTTAAATCAGTAAACAAAGAAAACAACTTTCGACAAGTCATATCAAATAAATAAACAATTACACCCTGAATTTTTCTTAAACATACATTACGCTATATCCCATAAAATAAGGTAGCACAAACCTTTGAAACATTTTTCGCCAGACATTTCTATCTTGCACACCACTTTAGACTCACTAACATTCATACAACTTTTCATTCCTCACACCAGAAATCTTTCGTAATAAAACTTCAATCATACTCATCCACTTATTCCTCGATCTTCCAAACAATATTTCTCCCTGAATTACACCAACACATACCTGTTTCACCAATCTTTCATTCGACATACGTTCCACATGCCCAAACCATCACCACAGACATACATTCCTAATAAATTATTTACAAACAGAAAATCAAGGGCCAAAACATATTTAATAAATCAACATTATTTTATTTATAACATTGCCCCATTCTCAAATGTATTGCTATAAAAAAAAATCATAATTTTCTATAAATTCTTTATATGAGAGTTGGATTTGGGGTAGGTGGCCTGTGGATTTGAGAACCCGGATTCGATTTCCACAGCCGACAAACAATTGTCAACGCATTAAAACTACCCCTGTGGCTTCCTCTTCACTAACATCTTTGAGGACATGATTTAACAGCTGGTAACTGCGCTTCACGCAAAAAAAACACCGAAATTTGCTACGAGTGCCACATTCAGTAATGGGTAAAAGGTGTCATGATATATTTATTAATTTTATTTTATTTAAAACAAAATTTACTAGGCTTTCAAGCTAAAAAGTGATCTACAATTGTAGATTCGTAAAAGAAGCTTTACGGATAATATACTATTAATTAAATCTCTCCTATCACAACATATTAACGTTTAAAAATTTAAAAATTTGTGTTTACAGATCCCTAATTTTATTATAATTATTGTAGTCGCTAAGCTAAATATAACATCGAAGACTACAATCTTTTATCGCTATTTGTTCACATGATATCAGAATCGTAGTGTTTCCAAAATTATTTCGATTCCGCAGACAATTTTTACATCGATATAAAAAAATCTATAAATTACGATATTTACAGTAATTTTTTTATGTACTTATATACAGATTTTTCCTTATATAATTCAATTGGTACTCGGTATTCCTGTAGACATTTTTACCTATACCTAATTATTTCTCTTTATCTTTCAAAAACCACTGTTAAGCACCTAAAGTATAATTTCCAAAAAAAAGGTAATATCTATGAATAACTAATTTCTACTCGTAGTTTTGTGTAAAAATTGTAAATTTCATGGTTGCAGAAGCAAGAGATTTATTTTCCAGATATGATCAATCGTTTAATGATAAATTATATCATATATTCATATGTAATTAACCCAAACGTTATGGACAAAAATCATTTAGGTTAATTACTTTTTAAATCCACATCGCTTAATAATTTTATCCGAATATAATTTAATGTGAGTAGTTAAATGTTGTAGTAGGTTTTTAAATCGGTGATTTGGCTTATAAAACCAAATCTGCATGTACAATTAATTCAATGCCGATTTCATTGAAAATTATTGTCATTAATTATAATCAATAATTTGTTTGAGCTTTGCTTAAGATCATGTAAATCGTGTGTGCTTTTAATGATATCATAATTACTTGACTAATGAATTTTTCAGCTAATTTGTTGACATTAATATAATTATAATTAAACATAATTTGGAAAATGTTGATCCATCATATTTTATTAAATTATATTATACTAAAAATTTCAATATTAAAACAATATGTTTAATTCGTCAAATGTTTCGGCAATTGCTAATTAATTGTCTTTTTCAGATAAAGTTATGTTTTTCAATATTTAAATGCATTATTTAATAATTAAATTAATTAGGAAAATAATTGACTTACATGAAAATGTTGTCCCTGTTTATGTGACTGACGAATGACACCATTTAATCTGTAACATAAATAATAGATATAAGTATTGTTTCATTATGTTCTATAGACTACAGTGAAAATTTTTCCCTGCTCAGTTATTATTTTGTTAGCCCACTTTTATAAACGAACGAATAAATTTATTTTGAAAGTAAATAAATTTTAATTTGTCAACTTACAATACAATTTTTGATAGGAATGTTTAATGTGTCATAAGATGCATCAGATTGATGAGAATTTGTTTAAACTGAGCATAAGTCAGTTTAAAATAAATCATCTTAAAAATTTGATTCATACACAAATTAAAAAATAATTTGAAAATTAGTATTTCATCGATAGTCTACAAAAAAATATTAAATCAACTAAATTAATTTTTGACGAGGCTCGCTATGTTCTTCAAAATGAAGACGCAATCGACATAATGTTCGGTGAAGATCAATAAACATTTAATTAATTAATTAATTTAATTAAACAATGAAAAGTTAAATTTAAGTTTATAAAAGTGCAACGCCATTTTGAATACTCATATTTTTATTCTTGCTAGATTTGTTACTGAGCTACCACTTTCAATCGTTTTAACCTCAAATTATAATTACCAAATGAGATTTATTTTAATATTATATCGCTGTATACCAGAAAATCATATTTATATGTAAAAGAAAACAAGCTTATTTAATTTTGTTTCACCTATTTCATGTAACAGGCAATTGTAGGCCAATGGATGAAACAGAGGTAAAACTTACGGTTGCTAATTAACAATCAAGAGGTCGTGGATTTAAATCTCGCTAATTTCAACTTATATCATATGATAGACAGTAAAATTCTAAACAGGGTTCGTAAATATCATGATATTTATAATAAATATCAAAATATCTGATATATAGGATATATATCAGATAAATATCACTTTTTGGATATTTATTTTTTAATTTTAGTTTTTGTACACATTTATTATCACAATAGGAAATACAAAATAAATTATTACTCCTAAATAAAAAATTAACATAGGTAATGAAAAAAAGTAAATATACGTTGAATGGATACACAAATATTATATAGTACTTAGAATAGTAAGAATATTTAAATAATCCTATATTCTAGATAGGGGCAAATCATCATCTTCTGATGAACTTCCTGAACATAGCGTTGCAGATAGAGACTCACTTGGCCAAATCCAATATAAATTAGTTTTTTTTGTAGTTTCTTTTTGGTTTAAATATTTAAACATAAAAACTAATTTACCGACATTGTCGTTACCGCGACGATTACGTAATTGAGATTGGACAATGCCAAAAGTGGAGAAATATCGTTCCAGCCCTGCTGTGGCTGTTACAGCAGTGTGTAACTGTTTACATAGTTCAATAAATGTACTTTTATTTGGCCACTCTGACTCATTGATAGTTACACTTTTCCACCATATTAAAGGATTTGTATTTCTAAAATGAGTACCAAATAAAAATTTTGGAAATGGTTCAGACTTTGCCGTTAATGACATCACAAATGGCACACAATTTGGATTTATGTCGTTGATGTGAAGTTAGTCAAAAGCTAGTAAAGTAAGAATTATCTTTAGAATATAATTTTAACAGAATTAATGAAAGTAATAATACTGTATTTATTATAGACTATTTGATATTTTTATATAATGGATATATATCTTCGAACCCTGTTTATAAGTTAACTGAAGCACGAGAAAATTAATGCCGTTGAGCGCGGTTTCATATCACATTTAGTTTTCGAGATATAGCCCCGGAAAAGTAGAAAAACTGAAAAATTCGAAAAATTTCACTTTTCCGGAGGCTATATCTCAAAAACTAAACAAGATATGGAAATGCGCTCTACGGCGTTGAATTCCCCGTGTCCGAATTGACTTGTAAGCAAATTTTCATACAATTTTATGCAATTTAATATTTTTAATTATTTCCTAAGGGGTACCCCTTTGGTTTTTTCAGATTTTAATTCAATTTTCCCAAAAATCCTTAATCGTAGGATTATTAAAACGAAAATTTACATACATATGTATTTTGAACCACTGAATCCAGTGGTGCAATCTTCAAATGCATATGACTTCTGGTTTTCGAGAAAATGTAAAAAAACCGCTTTTTGCGATTTTTTTGGCTGAAAATTGAAAAAAAATAAAAATCGCTGAAACTATGTTTATAAGTTAACTGAAGCACGAGAAAATTAATGCCGTTGAGCGCGGTTTCATATCACATTTAGTTTTTGAGATATAGCCTCGGAAAAGTAGAAAAATTAAAAAATACGAAAAATTTCACTTCTCCGGAGGCTATATCACAAAAACTATTTGATATTTTTATATAATGGATATATATCATTGCAAAAATATGACGATATATATCAAAATAAATATCATGATATATATCGATCGATATATATCTTCGAACCCTGATTCTAAATAATTTAAAATTAGGTTTCAGGATTCCTTTGTCGAGTAATTTAAAAAATGGACGTAAATAAATAATTTATTTATATCATAGTATTAAACTGTTGTAATTGGGAATGGGGTTAATTGCAAACCCGAAATGATCGTTTTCATTTCAATAAAATATTGAATAATGCCTTATTTTATCAATATTCAACTTATATTCAAAAAATACGATTGTACCAAGTGGTCTGGATTCTACTATAAGCTGTAGACTCCCTATACTGTAATTGGAATTAAGTTCCTATTGTGCAAAGTAACAAAATATATAAATAAATAACTTAATTTTCAAACGTAAATTGAAGAAGTAGCTGTGCCGCCATTTTGATGAAGCTTTGGACTAACGTGTTCAGTAGACTCTTTCAAATAATTTCTTTATCTCTAATAAATTTTGTTTATTGGGATTAAGTTCCTGTTGTGCAAAGTAACAAAATAAATAAATAATCTAATTTTCAATTGGACAAATAAATAGTCCTGTGCCGTAATTTTACTTTAGCTAACTAACGTTTCCGATAGACACTTTAAAATAATTTCTTAATTTTTATTAAATTTAATTTATTAAGATTTAGTTTATGTTGTGCAAAATAACAAAATATATTAATTAATTTTAAAATATGAGTTAGAGAAGAATGTAGTTCTGTGCCGTCATTTAAATTCAGCTGTTAACAAGCGTTTCCAATATATACTTTCAAGTAATTTCCTCAATTTTATTTATATGCATAACAAAATGTCATTTTGTCTATTTATATTTCCATTATAGTACTAGTAACGAAATATAATTATTTGTATGTTTAATTTCACATTCACATTCTTGTATGGATTCAATTCACACGAAATTTGTACTTATTCATTATAAAAAAGTAGTGGACAGTTATGCGAAACATAAAAACAATTCATGTAGGCATCTTTCGAAACGTCAACACTCCATAAATGATAACATTAAAAAAACATTTGATGTTTTTGTAGGTACAGGTTGTGTTGTATGTACGTATGTACGTGGTGGGCATGTATACCACGGTAGTACACAGCAGTGAACTAATGTTTTTGCGTTTGTCCGAATCCTTTTTCTTGCAGCAATTTCGGTTGTTGCGTGACACGATGTTGTTTATTCAAAGCCGCCTGACCTCATAATTATTTGTAGCAGTTGAACACGTGTAACCTATATAAGATATTAGAAACTCTAGAGAAAAACTTCAAGAAATTAAGACGATCACAATTTTATTTTTTTATAAATTTAATGAACACTGTAATTTTGCACATACCTACTCATACGTTCTTCTTTTTTAAAAAAAAAAACACACATCTGCTTTTATATTTTAGTAATTTTTGCAGGTAAGAATAGTTTATAAAATTCTAGCTTTACATTATGATAAATTAAGGTAATTTGTTAATCTATCATTAACTACAATTTTCAATTATTATTTTATAATTGATATTTTTTATTTGGTGTAGATAGCTGAGTATATTCGCGTCAGCATGTGAATTTGAGAACTCGGGTTCAATTCTCGCAGCCGCCTAACATTTTGGTCGCACGACACACTAAAAACTAATTACTAAAATTCTTCGACATACCAAAAGTATATTATATTTTCCGACCATGTGACAAAAAATATACATTTTTGAAAGATTTACAAAAGCAACATATTAAAAGTGTCACTTTATTGCACAACTGGGAGGCTAGGGTCGTGCTACAAACCCACGAATGCAATAATAGCTATTTATGAAACTAGTAAGGAAATGAAGGTTACCTTACGCATGTGAAATTTGCAGAACGAGGAGTAGCCGAGTTATTTAAACACATAAGTAAGGTAATAACCTATTTCCTTTCTAGTTTCATACAATATTTTTTCTACTTCCGTTCTAATAAATACGAAAGAGCGTTTTTGAAATGATGAAATTTTGGCATATTAATGACAGTTATAAATTCAAAAAATAAAAGAATAACACATCAGAATTCGTCTACCAAGATATCTGTTACTATGTTACCTCATTATTTCACTAGTTAAATAATGCACTGCATTACCTAACTCAAATAAGTGAAATAAAACGTCTATTTCCTAACGGAAGTAGAAAAAATACTTTTAACACGACTTGCATTACACTATATTTCTACGATCGACTTTAATTAAGTTATACTTATTACATTTCAAACGACAAAAATATTTATTTTGTAAGTTACATAGCAAATATTTTATTACATTTATGCGGATAGTACAAAATTATTTGTCACCGCACTTATTAATAGTTAAGAATTAAAATTTAATACTGTTAAAATGGAAGAATCACAATTTAAACCGTCCTAACATCTATTATCTTCTTCGAAGGAATAAGAACTGAATGGTTTGGATACGTAAGACGCAATAAACAGGCATGTTTACTGAGAATTAATTAGAGTTTTCTTGATCAATGAGGATTTATAATTACACAGAAATGTACCCACATTATGAATACAATGTATGGGGTAGGTGACTCGGTGGTATCGAGTCGACCTGTGGATCTTGAGAACACTGGTTCGATTCCCATAGCCGACAAACAATTTTCACCAATTTAAATCTACCCCTGTGGATCCCTCTCCACTAATATCTTTGGGGGGCGTGACTTGACGGCTGGTAACCGCACTTCACGCGAAGAAATATATCACATACCGAGATCTACTTAGGCAGAGTGCCACACCCATTATTTATTTATTTGTATACATTTTTAGCAAGTCAGTTAAGAAAAATACATTGCACTGATGACTCAAATATATTTCATAATATTTGCGGCATAAACTGTTTTTTATCATAGACTCCAGCTTACTGACTTTCAAATTAATTAAATATTTCTAAAACAAATCAAAAACCAATTTCATGTGAATTTAATCAAATTCCTGAACAGTATAGCCGAGCTCCGATACCGCGTTACTCGTTCCACATAAAGACGTATGACACCAGTGCCAATAATCCTCCCCAAGTATGAAAGTTAAACATTTATTATAAGTTTTAACCGAATACTTAATGTGTGGAGGACATATATAATCCCGCAATCTGGTAACTACGGTACGCGATGACAGCGCAGCTCTGTCGGGGATTTATGTCACTAACCAGCTCTGCACAGTGCTGCGTTGTAACACGATGTTCCTCAAACTGTTTTATTCAACCCTTATTTGCAAATATAAACTTATTTTGCAGCTACCTTTCGTACCTATTTCAGTTTTTTATATTCGTTTTCTATCAGGTTACATGCTATTTTGAAATAATTTTCAAATTATTTTTAATTTTTAAATCAAACCAAATCAAAATTTCATTGGTTTGACTTGAAAATTAGTTTCAAAACGAATCTTGTAAACACGTAAAATATCTAATAATAAAAAACTATTTTCTTCGCCTTTAAATTTCAATTTTAGTGATAGGTACTTAAACTGATGTTTTAAAACATATTCTAATAGACGAAACACAAAATGTTTATCAACGACAAAAATACTTTACATTACATGTTAAGTTTTGAAACCGCTTTTAAACCATTTTTATATTTGAAAACATCACATATACCTAACATTATCAAAACGATTTTGAGCTAACTCAAAACTAAAACTAATTTCACATGAAATTGGTTTTTGATTTGTTTTAGAAATATTTAATTAATTTGAAAGTCAGTAAGCTGGGGTCTATGATATCAGATTATAGCGCAAATAATATGTCATCAGTGCAATGTATTTTTCTTAACTGACTTGCTACAAATGTATACATTGTATTCATAATGTGGGTAAATTTCTGTGTAATTATAAATCCTCATTGATCAGGAAAACACTACTTAGACAAGTATTTATTATAATATTTTATTAAAACTAAATAGACTCGAAAACTAGATGCAAACATTTTCTGCCGTCCATATCGCCTTAATGAAGTTACGAACCTACAAACAAACTGATAGATGTGTTCTTTATGGTATATAATAAAATAATTTGAAGATGTATTGAAATCATTTTAAATCAAATCTAAAGCTTTATTATTGATAAATAGAATATGGTTATGTCTTATTTATGTTGATATCTGTTACTTAAATGTGCCAAATATACATGCGCCAAAAGACCTGTAAACCTGTTGACCTGTTTTGAAAATACACCCATACTTCGCTATACGGCCGCTTTTTATACGGCATTTCGCTATAACGGCCCTTTTCAATTAAGGCACGTTTACGATTTACGGCCTAAAATGTTTCGCTATAACGGCAAAAAAATCTTTTTTTCCATTGAATTTGTATGACTATGTATTAGAATAATTGAATTCCTTATACGGCTTTTCGCTTTGCGGCCAAGTTTCGTAGAACGTATCTAGGCCGTAAAGCGAGGTATGGGTGTATATGTAAACAGTTTTTTGACTGAAAATTAAAACCAATTTTAAAAGTGCATGTAAATTTATTAATTTATTTAACTCGGTACACCAATGAAACAGGAACTTTTATTTGATGCATTTTTCTGCAAAACAAATTTGGAATGTTTGACAGCAGGAAAGATATGCACATACTTTTAATGATATTACTATCAAATTCTTCCGAAAATACTATATAAAATTCTTGTAAAATCAAATCTGTTATTATACAAAATACGTAATAACTAGTCCTTTTCAAAATTATTTTTTTATTTCTATTTATAACAAAGTAGTTAACTAGATTTTTAATTGTTTACATATCAATATTCGTTATGATATTTAACATTTAGGTAGAAGTACATATGATATAATATATCATAATAATGACAAACCAAGTAACAAATGTAAATACCTTCACTTTGCTTCCATGTTATCTAGAACTGAGGCACTATCACAAGCACAATTTAAAGAATATTATAAAATCTCACCCAAAATTGTCTACGGTTCCAACACAACTGACTGACAAGGTCGTGTTTTTGTCGTACGCGCAAGTCGAAACATTGTTCGTTCATTAATTTGAAGTATGCATCGATAAATAATAACGAAACTTGTATTTGAAATTCAGCTGCGGAAAACGTAGTTATAACAATATAATAATAAATAATATTATTTATTACAACACTGCTAAAAACCGAATAAATATAGCAAATGGATTCAGGGAGTCTGAAACTATATTTTTCGGTAAAATAGGTTTCGAAAGTACCTCTTCTATCTAGTTCAATCGTTGTGCTAATAATCAATATTATTAGAAATTATTATTTTTTCATTCAATATGAGTTTCACGTTTAAGTTTGTTTTATACTTTATTTTAAAAAAAATTGACGTAGTAACGTGAGATCATTCCAAGCTACAGTTTTATTTATTTATGTTACGCTGTACACCAGGAATTTAATCCCAATTACAGTACAGGGTCCGCACTCACCGAGCCGCAGTGTAGTAGTTCATATAATTTTTAGTTTGAGTGAGATTCGAAGTCGGGATCTCCGAATTCGAATTCCATTATCGCTATCCACACCACCGTACTGACGGTGTCTTAAAAATAAACATATAATTTTGCTAACTTCAAACTTTTGTGTTTTGTTGTCGTTTTAACCTAAAATAGTTTATTTTGTCAATTATGTATTAAATTAAAAATAGTAGCAAACTATATAAACCAATTACTACCGATTACTGATATTTTATATTTTAAACATATGTGGAATATAATTATAATATGTTAAGAGCTATGAATGTACTCGTAGCTTCACTCTATTAAAAATTATATTCATTTTGATTTGTGTCTTTTTTTCTGTCCATAAACGAATACTAACTTATTAAGGGTAAAGTTAAGCAAGAAATACCTAAAACATATTCTTCTCTCACTAAGGGAGGTTTGTCTAATGTTTGTGAAACACTGGTATAGCGCAACGCAGCGACGTAACGTAACGTATCCGCTATCCGGCCGGATTCGCTACGCTCAGCGACCAACATCGCTTAATCCAACCGATCTGGATTACAATTTTAATTCGCGTTTCATATTTTAATTTGCATTTATTATTTTTGAATCTGTTCAAATCCCGTACAAAATAGCGGATATTGTTCCGATGACGAGATTTTGTTTTTTCAGTGGAAAAATACGTTTTTGGTGAATTGAAATATTGATTTTGTCACGTGCTTGTATTCGAACACTAAAATTATATTTTGATAGCCAGATTAAACATTTTTAATCTCGCAATTATGTTTTTGATATTTTGCAATTAATTTCAGATCTAAACTAAAACTAAATACAGTAAATGCCATTGAACATAATTTTACCATATTTCTAAATACTGATTAACTAAAAAATAACTCATAATTTCATCACAGTTTCCTCAAGTATGATCTTTCGGGTAACTGCCCTTCACCTACGATGATTACCAAGCAACGTGTTTTCAGAGTATTTTATAGTTATTTAAGTATCAAAGGCAATAAATGCTTTCTTGTCATACTGACAGCAAAGCTTATTATATTTAGAAATATATGAAAATTATTTCAACATTTTAAAATTTAAAGTATGGTTTGATAGTTGCTATATTACTTTGGAAGAATATCTAATTTTTATTTGTTTTGCGCCTCTCGACCGGTAAGTAATTACTTACTAGTAAACATAATTTACTGCCTTGAAAAGTCTATTGGTAAATATTTAAAGATAAGCATTATGTAACAAAAATATATTTCATTTACGCACACAATTTAACCCACGGAATTCAACTTTTTTGTAAATAACCTAATAAAAATTCATTACTGGGCTGTCAACTACATTGGTGGGATGTTCTTAACAATCAAAAACACGATTACAAAGTGCCGCTGATAAACAAATTGCTATATATTAAACAGCTCCTTGGTTGCACATTCATATTTATAATACACATCTTTTTGAAATTAAATTTACAATTTTCAATGAACATAATGCAGTTACGTGAAAAATATTTTATGCATCTCAACCGACAAATTATTTGGTGCACTAAGAAAATTGTCTGTCTCGACCATCGAAGTTTTTATTCGACGCATACAAAGAATCATTCCACGGCCTAGATACACAAATAACTGTCGTATTGTTAATGAAGTTGAAATATTTTAGTTTATAATCAATTCTTGGTCGATCTAAACAATCATATAAATAAAAATATCAAAATTTAGCGAATTATTAGCTAAGCAAAATATTCTGTACAACAAGTAAATAGTATAATGAATATAATTCAAGTAGTAAGCAAATGATGAGAACGGATTTCTCCATTTCTGTCTCGCCTGCTTCGCGGCATGAAGATTGATGCCCTCTCTGAGCTACGCACTGTATTTAAACAGGATATAAGTCACAGTTTACTTTATGCCACATTCGTCATGCGAATATTTCTACGAACGAGTCAGTATATCTCTTGTTTAACTAACCATAATAAAAAACATTTTATTTCATATAAAATATGTGCCATTTATAGTGATCACATTTGTTTGTCCAACACATTTTTAATTCTATAAACCACGATTCTATAATAACAGAAAATGTGAGGAACCCTCTCTTTAAGGCAGGGTTCGAAGATATATATCGATCGATATATATCATGATATTTATTTTGATATATATCGTCATATTTTTGCAATGATATATATCCATTATATAAAAATATGAAATACCCCTTAGGAAATAATTAAAAATATTAAATTGCATAAAATTGTATGAAAATTTGCTTATAAGTCAATTCGGACACGGGGAATTCAACGTCGTTGAGCGCATTTCCATATCTTGTTTAGTTTTTGAGATATAGCCTCCGAAAAAGTGAAATTTTTCGAATTTTTCAGTTTTTCTAAATGATAACAAAAACTAAAATTAAAAAATAAATATCCAAAAAGTGATATTTATCTGATATATATCCTATATATCAGATATTTTGATATTTATTATAAATATCATGATATTTACGAACCCTGCTTTAAGGTAAAGCATGTGTCTAATATGTGGAATATTTTTAAATGTAACAAATTTATAAGCATTGAATAGATGTGAAAATAAAACAGCATTCACAATTATTCAATTAGTAATAGTGATCAGCAATTACAATTATTAATTAGTAGGACAGTCCTTAAATTTGTGATATAAATTATAATTATTAGCACCATAAAAGGCGAATTCTGTAACTAAAATGTAAATTTTTAACGATCAGTTAAAAATATTAAACAATAAAAATACAGGGTGTTTCACAACTTAGAGCAAAAAATTAAGGGTATATTCTGTACGACGTGCTGATCATGAAAATAATTTTTTTTAAATTCGAAAAATTAAGGGTTGTTAACCTAAAATATTTTTTGTAGTACTGCACTGGATTCGCTTTCCTATTAAACACAAACAATGAAGTAGGTATCAACTACGAAAGAATAATTACCCAATTCAATTATTAGCAGTTATTTATAATAGAATTTTATTTAATTAATAACTTTAACATAATCATCCACCCAGTGGCAGTGGCAACGAAAAATTTTGGACTGGGAAACATGGAAAATAGTTTTGCGATTTAAAAAAAAAATCTTTTTGTTTCATGATCAGCACGTCGTACAGAATATACCCTTTATTTTTTTGCTCTAAGTTGTGAAACATCCTGTATATGTGTTAAATAAAACTTTCATTGTTTATTCAATACCGTCTGTTAATTTTAATTGACTGTTACTAATTAACAGGTTCAGAATGAGCTTATGCATAAATTAATAAGAAATGACATTTGTTAAAACAAAACTAAAGTAGTCTAAAAATAGTATAATGCAGGTGATGTATCTTTAAACTATTTTAATTATTATCACGTCGTAGTTTTATCAAATTCTAGTTGACATTTAAATTGTCATTGCCGAAAAAGTCGAAACTAAATTATAGACAAAATAATGTATTTATCATATTAATAGTAATTTAAATATTTGAAGTTTGCAAATACTTACAATAAATTATTATCTTAATTTTGTCGGTGTAACCTCTTGCATTATTGTATAAATGTTAATTGTAATAATTGTAAAGTTCCTACTTGTAATTGAGTTTTATAAAAATGGATTCTACATTTTAATAAATTTTTTGGAAAATATATTGGCGGAGAAAGTAATAAACAGTATATTTATAAATACATACATATTTTTATTCCATTTGAAATGAAAATAAAATAAATATATCATTACGTCTCTTACCCATTATTGAATGTGGCACTTTGCCATAGTAGATCGTGGTAAGTGATATATAAATGTTAGTGTTAAGGGGGCCACTGGGGTAATTGTAATGTGGAGTAAAGTTTGTCGGTTCCGGGAATCGAATTCAAATTCTTAAATACATGAGCCGATGTATATGCACTTCGACAATTTTAAGATAAAAAAGTGCTTGCATTTTTAATTTCGTGTACGTATACAGGGCTGTTTCACACCTTAGAGCAAAAAATTAAAGGGTTTATTCTGTACGACGTGCTGAGCATGAAACAAAAAGAATTTTTTTTAAATCGCAAAACTATTTTCCATGTTTCCCAGTTCAAAATTTTTCGTTGCCACTGCCACTGGGTGGATGATTATGTTAAAGTGAATAATTTAATAAAATTCTATTATAAATAACTGCTAATAATTGAATTGTGTAATTATCCTTTCGTAGTTGATACCTACTTCATTGTTTGTGTTTAATAGGAAAGCGAATCCAGTGCAGTACTACAAAAAATGTTTTAGGTTAACAACCCTTAATTTTTCGAATTTAAAAAAAATTATTTTAGTTTCATAATCAGCACGTCGTACAGAATATACCCTTTAATTTTTTGCTCTAAGTTGTGAAACACCCTGTACAACAATTTAGTTGCCTTTCAAAGACAAATATTACTGTAAATAGTTCACATACATCATACTTCTTCGCATGCATTTTATCGTGAAAAAAGGAAGTCTAAATCGGTGTTCGCATACGTTGCGCGTTATCCTGTCCCTGCAGCCCGACCTACTTGGGCCGCTGACGTCTGGAGGCGGCATGGCGGCGGCGCTGGGCTATATTTCAGCCACCGTTGAGAACGGGGGTGAATCTCGTTGCACTTGCCGTGCAGTGAGCGAGTGAGCTCAGCCCCTCAGTCGCCGATTTGCATAGATATTATTTATGAATGATCAGCCAGACGCGTGGATATACAAAAGGAGAGTATACCTATGCATTGGGGTGGTTTGGTGCAGGAAAATGATATAATAATTATGGGGTTGAGCTTAGATTTGCTTATTTAGTTTGGATGTACGATTTAAGAAAAATTCAACTACCCAAAATACAATTAGTAGATTCAGACTTAAAGTAATTAAAATGTTTTTGAATTCTATATAAAATAAATTATTTTAATGTAGTATAATAAATACGTGGTCATATGTATAAATTTAAATTTGAATTTTACATGTTTTTTCAGAATCCGACCTATTTTAGAATTGGCACTGTAATACAAGTGAAGTACGCGTGGCGAGACGAAACGAAAAATAGAAAATATTGATCTCGCTTCAATTTTTGATCAGCAATATTGATCTCACATTCACTCTCGAATGAAATTGCATCTCACCTCGTTCCCTCATGAGAGAATTACAGAAGAGAATTGCTAAAAAAAAATTGCAATGAATAAAATTTGGGAAAAATTATTTTTTTCGGACTTTAACTTCAAAACTAAACAAAATAAGAAAATGCGCTCAACGGCATTGAATTGCTCGTACCTGAATTGACTTGTAAGCAAATTTTTAACAAAAATTTTAGCAATTGAATTTTTTGAAAAATTCTTAAGGAGTACCCCTTGGGTTTTTTTCGATTTTAGGCTGTTTGCTCTAAATTCTTTCTCGTACATATGTATTTCAACCCGCTGAATCCATTGGAAAAGTCTCGAAGTGCATATGTCGTCTAATTCTTAATATATTATTCAAAAACTGATTATGAGAAAATGATGGTAAAAATTTTGTAAAAATAAAACTTGCTGAAAATGAGTTTATAAATTAATTGGGGAACAAGAAATTCACCGCCGTTAAAGATATTTTATATCTCGTTTAGTTTTTAAAATATAACTCGAAAAAAATTATTTGTGAAGAAAAATAATTATCATATTGTATTTCATGTTGTCTGTCAATGACTATAACCTTGACTATAAAATACAGAAATAATGAAATTTGCAAATCGAAAACACACCAGAAAATAGTT
The DNA here is from genome assembly GCA_947425015.1 of Pterostichus niger. Lineage (NCBI taxonomy): Eukaryota > Metazoa > Arthropoda > Insecta > Coleoptera > Carabidae > Pterostichus > Pterostichus niger. The sequence goes on from OX380341.1 coordinate 33,515,124, forward strand.
ATTTATGTAAAAAGTCAGGACAGCGTTCAATGCAGGATGAGTAGATAGTATCTACTAGATAGTTTGAAACATCTTACGAATCCTGTACTTCGTTTCTTTCATTATCTGCCTAGGCAGGCAATATGTTATTTTCTTGCCCAAGCATGCAAAGCAAAACTTTCTTGAGTCTTAAAGGTCAGGCAAATGTTTATTTTCCTGTCAGTTTCAGGTAATGTTATTTGTCGTCCGTGTGAATAAATAAAATATTGTATAGATCTCGTTCATGAAAGGTATTTAGCGTTCTCAGTTGATTTTTATTTAAAATTTAAATGATTAACTAATAGTACGTATAAATACCATCATAGATACCTATTTCAAGTCTATGTATTTGATAAAAATGAAAGGAAAATAATGATTTTAAAAGTTGTCATTATTACATAATTGTATCTTAAACATACACATCAATAGTAGTGATACTGCTTTCATATGTAAAAAATATTGAATTTTCGATAAAACATAACAATTGCATTAAGTTCATTTGAACATAACATACAACTTAACTTCAATTTTGACAATCACGAAATATAATTAATAGCTTCTGAAATGTATAAACACAAAACATTTCTCTTCAATAACTTTACCCAACCAAACAACATGTATTTACAAGCGGGTATTATTCCAAACACAAAAAATACATTCAAACAAAGAAACACCTTACAAAATGGAATCGAAAGCTCTCTCGACAAATTTAGTTAGACTTTACGAAACATTTCAGTAAGTAGTTACATACACACACATCGTTATCATGACGGAAAATCATTTCGGTCCATTTTAGCATAATAAATTACATCAGCAGCTATGGCGGGGCCAGCTAATCTTCACACGGACTTTCAGAACCGGATCTAGAATATTTTTGGAGTAAGTAACACATAATTTGGACCCTTAATTTATGTACTTATTTACTTGTCACTCTGTACAACAAACACTAGAAGACCACAGTTTTATAGTGGAATCCGAATCGACGCAATCATAGTTTACAGAAGTTGAATTCAGCGGAATTTGATTGCACGACCTCTTGCATTTTAATTAATAAACACAAGTTTTATCTCTGTTTTATCCACTCGACAACGATGACTAAAACAGTCACACATTATAATTAAAGTACCTATATGTTCAATTAGAAAATTACTATTCGATAGACTCTTCATCGAATAAATATTACTTATTTTCATTCATATTTTTTGATAGATGGCTCAGTAGTATCGAGTCATACTTATGGATTTAAGAACCTGGATTCGATTTACCATACCCAGCAAATAATTTTCATTACATTAAAATTATCCCCTTCTTTGGGGTCATTATTTGATGGCTTCACGTGTATAAATGTATCACTTACTGAGATCTGCTACGATAGAGTGCCACATCCAGTAATGGGTAAAAGACGTGATGATATATTTATTTTCATTTATATTTTTTGCTGAACTAGAGTTTTATAGTTTAAGTTACAATAATTAAGTACAGTGGTGACATATGAATCCCACCGCCATATTTTTGTTAAATTTAATAAAGGCTGTATAAGAATTGTTGCTATATTTACTTGATTAATTTGTTTTTAAATATTCAAAATTGTAACACGAATAATTATAATTTACCTAGTTTAATAGTCTATGTTAAATATAATAATAACATGGTGACTTGTTCCACATGTCGACCCTATACTCAATTTAGTCGCTGTAATTATATTTTGTTGATATTCCGGCTCTAGGATTAATTTTTTTAAAAGGGAGTACTTTCAAAATGAATATTGTTGAACTTTTAGTAACGTCTATGTTTAACAGTAGGTATTTTTTTACGAGAAAATGTTTGCTTCGGTGTCACGACTTGTCAATCATCTCATTTGCTCTTAGCAATTGTTACGAAATAACCACGCTTCCGTAAATAAAAATTTGTCGAAAAAAATTTAAATCTCTTGCGGATTATCTTTGAACATTAACAAAAATTCACCTGCATTCATTTTTAGCATTGGTAATATCTGAAGAGATGAGGACAAACCAGGAGATAGAAATAGAACTACAAGGAGTAGATATAGTAAAGAAAATAAAGCAGCAAAGAATAAAATGGCTAGGACATGTCTGGAGGGCTAGTGATCAGGACCCAATAAAAGAAATGTTAATGTGGTCCCCCAGCGGTAAAAGAAGAAGAGGAAGACCAAGATCAACGTGGTTACAAGAGGTAGAAGATGATTTGAAGGAAGCTGGTTTTGGAAATTGAAGAAGAAGGACAGAAGACAGGAAACAATGGAACAACATAGCCAAGAACATCTAAGACAGAAATGGAGAGTGATTTCCTCCAAAAAAGGATCTAGAAAGCTTCGATTGAAGCGGTGCAACTCCACTGGGAGTGTTAAACCATTATTATTATAATATCTGAAGAAATTGAATTTATTAACATACAAGTACTTTGCGCTCGGATCGCGCCATGTAGAATTCTATTTGAAACAATAGAATCGCTGTCATCTGTCAAATACAAATTATGATTCTTACCTAATATAAGATAAAATAGCAGGTGCTTTTTGGACTAAGTAATACACAAATGATGTAAACTACATCTCAACTACAAAGTTATTTAGAATGCAAAAGTAATTTGACACTTTGAAAATTCTATTATAGAATTCTATAAGATGCTATCCCACTACTGTTCTACAATGCTTTTTTATAATCCCTATACGATCTTAATGGAAATTAGCACCAAGAAGCATATTTCCTACAAGGCTATAGAAAAAAATTAAAATTCAAGAAAATCTAAATCTACAGCTTTAATTTTAGGACCTTTTAGTATTTTCGGATACCTTAATAAACGTATCTAAAAAAGTGTGATATTCAGTTGAAATCGTAAGTTTGGTAGGTTGTTAGACAGAGTCCGCCCCTGGGGCCGCGCTGACACACCGTGAAGCCAAAGGCAAGAAAGTGCGGTAGCCGGTAGCAGGCCCGCGCGAAAACGGAAAAAACACGAAATAATGAATTCCAGGAAACGAAAGATTGTTGGCTTGGATAAGCGTAATGGCTGGCGGTGCAGGTGAGGGGCGGCGGCGGCGGCGGGGGTGTACACCGGTCATAGTGGTCAGTCACCATGGTTACCGTGGCCTGGTAAACAACGACGCACGCGATGTGCGACGTCATTCCATCAGCCATGACAAAACCTAGTTGGCGGCCACGGAATGATGGAGATCGTTCTTACTTCTTACTGGTTGTACATGTTCACCATTATTATCTACCTAAACATATTTCCTAAAACCCAACTCGCTAAAGTTACTTTAGAAAATTTATTATTCATAAATACGAGTAGGTAGATGTTGTTTTTACATACTATATGCCCAAATAAAGACAGACACAATATAAGAAATCAATTTTGTACAAATCAAAAGTCTCTGGCAAACAATTAAGGCACCAAATTGCATATGGCAATACACTAGGTTACAATTAATTAAATTCATTCGAGATAATCACCTACCAAAAGTGTATTCCTTTTGCCATTATGCCATTTGAATCAAATTTACACTTACTAAACCAGATCACTTATTAATTTGACTGGCATACTACGCACAATGTTTATTTCCATTTTTTGTTTTACTGATTCGGATTCAGATTGAAGTAATTCATTCCAATAACTGCATTAGTTTGCTTAGTTTTCAGTTCAGTTCAACTATGATTTTGATGACAACTGCGCCATGAGGACAATAACTAGTTATAACGTATTATACAAAAATAATTATTATAAATAACATATATACATATTATATAATTTGTATTTCCAGGCTTTTCAGAAAATTAACATAATTTATATTTCATAGATAGCTCGTATTTATTGATTTCTAAGTAAACGGTAGAAACATTTGATCGTATTTCACCTGTACATTCATCAAATAATTTGTAGCAGATAAGCGAACATGAAATACGTAAATAGGTAAAAAGGAAATTCATATTTCCTTGGTCACAAACTACTAGAACACAGGAGCACTTAAATCAATTACTGAAATAAAACTTGAAATTAATTTAAAAAAATTACTGCATGTCATATTTTAAAAACTTTAAAAATAATCTATAATTTTTTTCAATTAATTGTTCTACACTCATTCTACCACCATTATAAAATTTACTTTTTAAGTGGCCCCAAAGAAAAAAATCGTTTGGCGCAAGATCTGGTGACCTTGCAGGCCACTCCACTTCTGCACCTCGTCCTAGCCATCGTTGGGGGAATATCCGGTGCAGATAATTTCGTACATTTTGTTGGAACCACACTTCCTCAATATTAACAACTCTAAATAATTTTCCCCATTTAAATTTCCATTTATATAAAAACGCCCCACTATTTGATCCTCTATTAACCCGGTCTGATTTTGAAAGAGGACAGTTTTATTACTTTGACAATTATAGATGACAGCAATGTTATTTTCCCTATGTTTACTTTTAAAATAAACGCTCTAATGCATTGCTGTCAAACTTTGTAACTGTAAATATTGTAATGGCATATGTTTACTGATAAAAGAAACTCCCGGTATAATTTTTATTAGAAGATTTCAGATCATCAAACAGTTTGAACTAGTAACTTCAGGGGTGTTTAACTACAATTTGATTGACTTTATAGAAAAGAATAAAAGTGGTAGAATATTTAGTTATATCTTATATTTGAAACATTTATTTATAAAATAAAAAATGATGAAAGCATATGAGAGATTTAGGTACGCTCTTATAAATCATGATTATGTGTAAGTAAAAGACATTAGTTTGCATAAAGTTTGATACGATACAATCGTATAAACCGCATTAGCTGTAACATTCGAAGCAGAATGACCGCAAACATTTGTGAATATCTGGCATCGCACGACAAACACCCTCAACGACAACGACACTCAACACGAGAACAATCGCTTCAGGAGGTTCCGTTCCACCGTGCGAGTACAACATAAAACACAGGAGCAGGGGACAATGTCCAAAGTCTCCGTCGGTGAGATCTCTCGAGCAGCGTGCTTTTGAAAGCGGCGCGCGATAAGCCCGCATAATGTGGACACGGCGCGACCCGGAAACGCCGGCAAGAAGAGCCATCTAGATTATAGATGTTAATAGAATGACCACGGCTGACCGGGGCATAAAGACGGCCACTGGCCACTCTACATTATGCGGCTCCGACGCAAAAACACCAGCCCAAATAGATATAGATGTCCCCGGCGTTTTTGCCTCGCCATAACTTACACATTATAGAGATGGGCCGCGAGAGATAGAAGAAACAAATCGGTTTACTGATTCAAAATGGCGCAATTATCAACCGGCGTATCTGTGTGTCGCGGTCGTGTGGAGGCGCCAGGGTGCTCCCGCGAGCCGACGACGTGATTCATTGCGTCGACTGTTCATTTGCTCGAGGGGACCACCGAAGAGTTAATGAAGTAAGAATAAAGAAGATCGCCCAGCTTTCACCTGCTTACTTACTTCCAAATTTACTTACACCGACTAACACAAAAATTAAATACCAACACTTTCTGCAATTCAGTACTTCTAATGGCTTCCAGTCTAGTGTTATACGAACTCACTATTTAAATTTGTATCGCTTTTACCGATAAAGATAAAATAATTTTTTTAAATTATTAGAACCCGAAATTACAAATCGTACTTCTACATACCTAACATATTCTGGAGGAGTAAACTATTTTCTATTAAATTTATAGATATTTCCAAAAGAAATCAGATTTAAATTTTGAAATCCACCAAGGTAACGTTCCAAATCCCAACCATAAACCAACAAACCCATTCTTCAAAACCCGTAGAAAAGTTTTCCGTTTCAAAAATAAACAGGGCGCAAAGTAAAACAAATTCGTTGATAATTTGAATATGTGGCGGAGAGTAAATCTTCCACAACAAGATGTTTTTATCGTGCACCGTCTTCTCGGTTCGCGCTGGAACCAGGAACAGAGGGTGGGTAGCCAGGGTACTACCCCGCTACCCTACTGAGACAAGACCCCGCGCTGTATAAAAACTCCACTGCATATAGATTAAAATGCTCCAGAGGAGAAACCGCGAAGTTAAATATCGCGTCCTGGTTACCCCTCACCGCAAGCAGTGGCGTGCGGGGTTCATACAAACTATTGCAAGGTGACACAGAATTCTAGATTCTAAAATTATTTTAACAAAAATTTAAATTGTACTTTTAATTTTGTCGTTAAGTACGTAAGTATACATCTGCCCAAATTGAACACACTAGTTCTCTGACAATGAGGCCCATTCTGTAACTTTTCTATTAATTTTTATCGGCACGTTAAAAATGTTAACCAGTAAAAATATTTGTATTTGCTAAAACTAACAGATCAGTTGCAGACTACGACTAATTATCATAATAATGATTATAATAAATGCAATGGATTTATTATAAAAAGTATTGGCGCGGTAGCCGAGCGTGTTAAGGCACATCTCTTAACATACTGTGACGTCACCCGAACCAAGGTTCGTCAGTTCTAATCCGCCTGTCGACAATGTGTGATTTGTCGTAAAATATAAAAAATACAGTTACATGTATTTATCACACTCGGGCTATAAGCTAGTCACTTATACGCCTTAAATAATGTAGCATTTGACTACTAAAACAGGCAGTACGGCAGTGTAAAAACTGCGGCTCGGTGTGTCCGGTAGGCCCAGACCCGATTTGGGCTATAGTGCCATCAGAAGAAAAATATTGGTGTATAGTAAATATTTATAACGGGTCACTTTCATAAATAGATATTTCTTGTAATAAGAAGAAGATATGTCTAAGTGTTTCCTATTATAATATCATGTTAAATAATAGAGAAATATGGAAACACCTCAAGAAATTACGTGAAAGGATGCGTGTATCTCCGCCGCTGGTGTCGTCCTGTCCCAGCGACGATTCCCTCTCTGCACCCCCATTTATAAATCTCCCGCAGGATGCGACCCCGTCGCCGCCGCCGCCGTCACCGCAACCCCCAGACGCGATAATATTTAACTAAATTCTTGCTTCATATAACTTCGTACGCCCTGAATTTAGAATGAAATGGTTTCAGTAAATGACTCGGGAGCATTTTTAAACGGTGTGTTTGTGCACCCGTAAAACACGTTTAATTGGATAAACTTTTTTCAAGCATTTAAGTGATATAATTAATTTTGTGATTAAGCAAGTACATTAAAATTTATAACTGACTATACGATTCATTTTACAAGGTCATGTTGAATTTTGTTAAATTAATCCTACATTGAATCCGTGCCTCAAGCAATTATTTAAAAAAATCCAAATAATATCTATCAAATTAAACTATTATTACTATAATACCTAATTTTCGGATGTACGATCAAAATAGCAATTATCTTTTTACAAATAAAAAACCTGAATTGTAGATATTTTTAGAATAATAAATACATATTTATTTTATTTGGTGATGATATTAAAACTATAATATTTTGTGAAATATGTGTTTATAGATAAAATTATTATAAATAATTTTAAAATTATAATGTTGAATAGAAATAATTTGATTTATTACAATAATCTACCTGACAAATAAAATTAAACTGTTTTTGTTTATTTTATTTACGTACTTATACAATTTATTAAATAACTTAATAAAACCAAGTTATATTGCAAAACATTCAAAGATTATGTAATGATCCTTTGTTTTAGCTTTAATTTAATATAACATATAATTAGTTTTAAACAGGCAGATTCATAAAAGACATTAGTTATTAATACCAATTTTAGTCTCAAATTTAATTCTTTTTTTATTCGCTAAAATTATTTATAACTATGCCACCTTGTTTTTTATTAAAATATTTTACAGGGTATACAGTGCAATGATATCGTGTCAGCTTATGCATTTAAGAACCCGTGTTCGATTCCCACAGCCGACAAATTTTACACCACATTAAAATTGCCTCTGTGATTCCCTCTTTAGGTACCATAATTTAACAGCTAATAGTCGCACTTTACACGCATAATATATCACTTATGAATATCTACTACAGCTAATTTTCACACCTAGTAATGGAGAAAATTCATAATGATATATATCACGATTGAACAATTAATTATATCTAATACTTATTTTATTTTATAAATAGCTTTCATCTGAATTATTTTAATTCGGAATAAAAATAAAATAGACTAATTATTTTCTCATTTCGCGGCATTTCTGTCTGGCAGTACGGTGGTGTAGTTAACGTTACGGAATTCCAATTCGGTGCTTCCGAGTTTGAATCCCACTCAAGCTAAAAATAATATGAATGACCATACTACGGTCGGTAAGTCCGCACCCCGTACTGTAATTGCGATTCAGTTCCTGTTGTACAATAAGTAAAATAATATTGAATCGAAAAATAGTGTCAAAGAATTCATAAATAATGCTGTCAACAATTCGATTCGATTACTTAAAACCAGGATTGGCAAAAACAATAACAACTGAGACACTTGTTTTGTTCTGTACCAGAAATGTAATTAAATTAATACAAAAAAAATCAAAATGTGATTTAAATCAATGATTTTTAAAAATCATACTGATTTACTTCAAGATTTAAATCAGGCCAACCCTACTTAAAACTAATAAGTGTAAGTACACATCCTAAGCCTAAATTACGACTGAAACAATCTTCCAAATTTTCGAAACGTAAACCAATTATTTTATAGAGTTATATCCATTTTGGTTAACATTTGTTAAACATGAGAACAAATATTAATAACCAAGAACGTTGTACATGCGGGACAACTATACAATGACAAATTGATTAAAATTTCCAAGACTTTCGTAACTTTCTAAACAATCTCTTATTAAATCAAATTACAAAAAAAATGTATATCCAGCGTCCCACAAATGCAGCCCACATCTCAAGATTAATTAATAACATCGGCTTGAAGCCTCAACCACACAGCACAATAAGCTACAAACCAACAGAGGGCAGCGCACGTCAGTGAATTCCGCGCTTTGCGAGTTCCGAGAATTCTCAGCCAGTGAATCAATCACCGACACATGCCAATCACTTATAATGTGTCAGTGCCACGTCAAACAGTCACTACGTATGTCCAAGACGTGTCCGGCAATACAAGGACTTGACTGGCAAATGATTTGGTTGCCGTATCTGCTATTGAAATGGATGCGATCGACGATGCAATCTTCAGAGTTGACAGCGTTTTTTCCACATTGAATAAATGACAGAGTTTGAAGATAACATAATTAAAATCCATATTTAAACAATTTAAGTTAAAGAAAATTAAAATATGTCTGGAGGAGCTGGGATTTGAACCCAGGACTTTCAGCATGCGAAGCAGACACTCTACCACTGAGTTACACCCCCGATGAAAACAAACATTTAGTTAATTATTGATACAATAGTACATTCGTGTTCAATACATTTTTAATATAAATATACAAATATGTGAAGAGAAATTTGGATCACAACTTTACACAAGTTTTGAACATGCTAATATAATAATCTATTAGATCAATGATTCTTAACCGGAGGTCTGTGCAAGGATCTCAAAAAGTCCACGAAACTAAAAAGTTATTTAAGTATTAACTGTAACTCTACATACTAATATTTTTGTCTGTAATAATTTTTTAGTTACATTTTTTTATTTTATGTCTTATTTAATTTTTTCTTCGAATCCGATTTAGTAACAGATACTTGTATTTTAACACTTGCTAGCGGACTATTATTTGTAGTTTTTTTATGGTTATATAATAAAAATGATGGGGTAGGTGGCTCAGTGGTATCAAGTCGACCTGTAGATCTTGAGAACCCTGATTCGATCCCCACAGCCGACAAACAATTTTCCTCAAATCTATCCCTCCACTAACATCTTTGGAGGCCGTAATTTGACGGCTGGTAACCGCACTTCACGCGAAGAAATATATCATTTACCGAGATCTGCTTACGGCAGAGTGCCACACCCAGTAATGGGTAAAAGGCGTGATGATATATTTTGTATTTAAATATTTATAATAAAAATTATATATTCGTTTTCAAAACTAGAAATTGAAAATATTGCAAGAATCGTATTTTACTATTATTAGAGTAATAAATAAACTTTATTCATTTCTCCCTTTAAACTAAAGATATTTTAAAAACGTAAACACTTTTGAACATCTTTAGATCTCGATAGGTGATATATTTTGCGCGTTAGCAGCCGTCAAATTATTGTCTCCCAAAGATGCTAATGGAGGGAGAGCCACATATTAATATAAAAATGTTTTTTGAACGCACTGCATTTGTATAATTTAAATACTGAATTATGAAGCGTAATAGTCAGAAAATTATTATACCGTTAATCGGTTCTCTATTACAGTAATTAACTATTATCATATTAATATCAAATCGATGTCAATGACCTTCACATCCTTTATACATTATACTCGTAGATAAAACCAATTGTATACAAACAAGTGATGTTTCATACAACCAAATTTAACAACAATAAATAAATAAAGTGCATATAGGCTGATTAAAACACTTATCTAAACAACTGTTGTAGACCAACAACATCAGGCAAAGCCCAAATTACACACACGCATTTAGTAATACAGTAGCGCGCGTAACTCAACGCCGGCGTCGCTGCGCTGTCACCGCGCGCCACTGGAGGGCGAAGGGGGCGCCGGATGATTGACGTGCACCTCATCAGTATTCCGGACCCGTGATTGGACAGACGGAGCTGTCAATCAAAAAGTTGTGTATGCGCCGTCCTCCCCGCTACATATTCAGCATTCAGAGCATCCGCTATCGACTGCACCCGACTCCCTCCCCATACTCGAGCAACCCCTGCCCCTTGTGCGCGCCTCTGTATTGGAATATTTCACCGTTTTAATGCGGGGAATAAAAATTAAATGGAAATGCTTATTCTGGCGCGCGAGGGGAATGATGGAATCGCCTGTTCGAGTTTTAAACGATTTTTAAAAACGCGCTGTTTTTTGTGACGTGATCGTGAGCCGAGCTGCCGAGCACGAGGGGACGCCCGAGACTTACGAAATTGCATTTCGATTTGATGGAAATTTCTAAATAAAAATAATACGAAGGTGATTTCTAAATAATGAAATTCGTTGGATCACCGCTATTTTTGCAACATATTCGAGGCACTGGATTGATAGGTTAGAGTTTTGTATAAAAATTAGTATACTCGTACATTAAAATGTTTCATTCAAGTAATGTGCAATTATTTTTGTAAATTTCGGAAAAAAATCTTTTTTTATATATACCCTTAATTTTTTTGCACTAACTAGGAAATATCTTGTATATGACGTATAAAAGTTCCGAATTAGCCTGGAGTATATATTTAATTGCTAGTATAAAAAAATAATGAATATTCTTTAACATTTTCTTCACCTAATGAATATGAAATTATGATGAATGTTCTGCAAAAAAAATTAAAGTGTTGATATTATAATTAGGCACGTGCTAACAAATTTGTCGTTAGCCAATTAAACATAAAATAATTACAGCAATAACGAATTTAGCAGCAGCTCATATATTTTAAATAAAAACTAAAAGTAGAGATGGGCGAATATCATCCGCGAATAGTCGAATGCCGCGAATATTGACATTATTCGATATTCGAGATTTTCGAATATTAACGTCAGTATAGCGAACATTCGAATACCTCGAATATCGTGCCATATGTTGACTATGTTTTTCTTTATCATTTGTACATAAACTTAAAGCTATTACAATACTTTGAAGTTATTAATAACAAAGATATTTTGTTTCAAAGCCATGAAGACTTACCATATTTCATATTTGTTTTTCGCCGTACGTTTCACCTTAAATTTGAAGTTTTCGTCCTTTTCTTTTTTGTTTTAATTTTATCTTAACAATTTCATTCAAATAATGAAAAGGACATAATTAAATAATTATTAATAATAAATAAATTAACTTTTAGGAGTATTCGAGTACCTCGAATATTCGAGATCTGATTAATATTCGTATTCGATATTCGAATTCAACAAATTTGATATTCGCCCATCTCTAACTAAAAGTATAAAAAATATTTCTGGTACGAAGTTTGTCTCAATAGAATTATGATCTAAATGTTTGTATTATTTTGCCATACAATAAAATTGCTGACTCCCAAAACTACTCTATTTAGGAACTAAGTAAAAAAGATTCTTCTTAGCTCATCATAACAAAAAACATGAAACTTCCTGCTGAATACAATTTCTGCATACATAACGGTACAAATACGTGCGTGAGTACCAACATAATGCTAGTGGGAAAAAATAACTATTCTCCGTAGAGTGAGGAGGTATCCAAAATTTTTTACGTAGTTCTTAGTAGCCGCTAATGTCCCTGAGAAATATATGCGGCGTGCAAGCGTTGAGTGATGCTCGACGCCGTGCAACAAGCCGTCGACAGACAAGCGTCAAGCAATAGAAACAGCCAGAGCGAACTCTTCCCATTTCGCCAGTTCGCGTTTCAAACATTCCCAATACACACTTACAAACACTATATTTAAGCTTGCCATCTCACTTTTACAAATTTAATACACATAATACAAACAAATATGATCATTGGTCCAATGCCAAATCCATGAATCTGCAAAAACAACCATTTCCACCTTTAAATTTATTATGGGGTAGGTGGCTCAGTGGTATCGAGTCGGCCTGTGAATCTAGAAAACCTTGATTCGATCCTCACAGCCGACAAACAATTTTCACAAATTTAAATCTACCCCTGTGGCTCCCTCTCCACTAATATCTTTGGGGGCCGTGATTTGACGGCTGGTAACCGCACTTCACGCTTAGGCAGAGTGCCACACCCAGTAATGGGTAAAAGGCGTGATGATATATTTATATTAAATTTATTTAAACCAACACGAAAAAAAATTCGTTTACGAAAGTTAATAAGCTGAATGTGGTGAGCATAGAGTAGTACACCTTCTGATTACAGTAAAATATTCGCCCGTTTATTTCCAAGTCAAAAATGAATTCCACCAAAAATCAGTCAATACTAACTGAAGGAATGTAATAAAAAAATATTTTAATTTAATATAAAATCTTTTGAAGTTTTAAACTTTAAAAATCAATCATGCAATACCAGAAAATTGAGTATAAAACATTTAAATTAGATTTTGCAAGTATTTTCATTTTAAAAATTTTATCAGCTCAAAACCTTAATTCTGCATATGAAGATTCATGGTCTTCACACTGAATTAATGATATAAGTTGTCATTAAAAAATAATGATCGAATATAAGAGAATATTTTTATCAAATTCTGATCAACTCTTCTTGGAGAGTGTGAATTTAAAATGCATCAACCGGGTTTCAAAAAGCGAAGTTAATTGCATGTTAAAAGTTAACAATGGTTAAAGTAACAACAAAGACAAAATTAATTGTCATTCATGCACTTGGTGAGACTAGGTATAATAAAAATATTAAATAAAACTCTAGGCAAAGTCTCACAAAATTCAGCCTCCGAGTCACCTTATGAGGGCATCGTCGGAGGCCGGCCAGCACAGTTAGTAACCATGGACGCGTTTCGCTCTTGTTAGAGCTCATCAGCATGGTATAACTCACTTCTTCACCTAGAACAAAGTTCATGTGAAGAAGCTGGTGACGAAGAACTGTGCCAGCAGAGAATAAGATCTCTAACAAACGGTAAGATGACATGAGAAGTTCTGTCGAACCATTAATGCCATCTACCGAAAAAAATGAAAAGCTACGCAAGCAATTTAAATAACAACAAAGACAAAATTAATTGTCATTCATGCACTTGGTGAGACTAGGTAATGGTTAAAGTGACTGACACCAGATTTAACATATTTTCTGATTTTTATAAATGGTATGACAATATTTGTAACAAATAGTTATTATTTTAATGCATACCTTAGAAATTCTAACATTTTAAAATATTTAACAGTCAAAAATTTTAATATTTTGTAGTAGCGTTTTTTACTAATTCAACTTTATCGCATAATTAATAATATAATTAACTGACAACGTATTGTGCAACCAGTCCATAATATCAAACAGTTCTATGTAATTTAAGACAAACATAATCGCAAATCTATTAAAATCATCCTCTAGGACCCCTAAAACGTGAGCAAATTTTAGCCGAACCATAGACAGTTTATAAAAATTCTTCTTTTTTCTGGCGTTTGTTTTGCAATGAATAAAATATTATTAATATTTTTGAGCGAATTGGGTATGGTCGAAGCAACAATTCGCTAACCACTAAGCGCCAGAGGCGCCGGAGCAGGCGGAGTAAAGAGGCACCAACAAATGTGCATGTATGCAGTTTGCATTCCTACGCAACGGTATGCTACGTTATGCTAAGGCGAGTGTATTGATTAACTGTGCATATCTAACACTTGATTAATATCCGAGAGTGTGAAATATGAAAATGTAAATCAGCATGTTTGTTTCGAAATCACTTGTAATATATTGTTTTCTTAATTGTTTTCGTATCTATGAATTAAAATACTTCATTTTTCATTTTCTTTGTTGCTTGCGTTAAGCTAATTATTGTCCTTTGATAAAAATGACGAGAATATTGAAATCTGATATAAGATAATATTAATATATACACAGGCATAGAAAATACACAAGATATTTCACAAAATCTTTACTATTTTTAGATTTTGTAAATTTCTTTAAAGCATTATTATGCATTTAAAGAAATTGTGCTTTTATTTCTAATAGCCACCGCACTATAAATAGAGATAAAATAATTATTCAACGATGGATCGTAATCCTCAGATGGGAGGAAAGATTCAATGTAGAAGTTATATTCTACAAATTATCAAAGTCCAGCAGTACGGTGGTGTGTGTAGCATTATTGAATTCGAATCCGGAGATCCCGAATTTGAATCCCACTCAAGCTAAAAACTATATGAACTACCACATTGGGGCTTGATGAGTCCAGACGCTGTACTGTAATTGGGATTCAGTTCATGTTTTACAGAGTAGAATAAATAACAACAAACAACAGTTCCTTAAGAAACTATACCAAAGTTCTTAATGTGAATTTTACAAATTTCTGAAATTGTGGTTATATTTTTGTAAGGAACATTATTAAATCGGCTTCTTACAAACGTTAATTTTGATCACACAAAAGTAAGGAAGTCATGAAAGAATTATTTATTTATGATTCTTCCCTGCAAGGAAAACGGCTCCAAAAAAATAAAAACCCACTGATTTTATTTATAAAATCATAAAACTCAAAGCATCTGAACAATTTAATAAATATTCGTAAATTTTAGATAATTTGAACCGATTTTATTTATCTAATTATAATTGTACTGCTATTTGGATTAAGATAAATATATTTTTTTAGATTTCTTTGTACCTAGTACTACTCTATAGAACATCGTATTAGTTAGTGTTTTTGCCACAGTTCCAGATATTTTTGTGGATAAGAAAGAAGTAAAATAGGACTAAAATTGCTAGTAATTTTGTTTTAGACTTTGTCCCAATTTTAATTCCCAAATACATCTTATAATTATAGTGCCAAATATTAGTGGAAAAAATACTAAATGATTTCAACAATTTGCAATAAATCTAAATTTATCTTCAATCTTATTTGATTTTGTAAATAATAATTCGAAATAAAAATAGAATTATTTAACGCCAAATGTAATTCCCTTAATGAATATTTCCGCAGTTTCATTTGAAAATAGTAAATTACAATTTTAGTTCCTACATTAATGAACACTGAAATAGTATAAACTGTCCTCATTTAAAATAATTATGAAATATATTTACATATTCTATTTACACAAACAATATTTTGCATTTATGAAGTAGATTCTTGGAATCAAGCAATATTTACTCCTTCGGCATGAAGAATTCTTGCCGTTCCTTTTTCGAGCTGTCATCCCACGCCTCGTATTTATAAACACAAACACAAACACGTAGGTAGTGCCGAGCGCCGTTCCCGAACTAGTTCCAAGCCAAAACAACAAAAACTGTCACATTATTTTCGTCACCAACTTCCTATCCGCGTCAATCGTCACCGAATCGAAACGGAACAATTGTTTACTTAACCGTTGTTTTTTTAAACTATTTTTGTGAAAAAGAATTTAGGTTGATATAGTAGATATAAACATAAAGTGCTAAATACATCACGTACCGTAACTAATATAGGTACGTTCTGATCGACAAGTTAATAATTATGAATTGTAATTATATATTCGAAGTTAAATCTCGTTTGTTAAACTATATTTCTTTCAATCGCAAAATATTTGGATGTATCTAGGTCATTTTATGATCAGCAGGGGCGTATCTGGGGTACTTGGCGCCTGGGTTCTGAAGCAGAATGTTGCGCCCCGAGGCGTGCGCCGCAGGCGAAAATTTTGGAGCACAAAAATCCGATATGGTACTCAAAATATGTGGAATTTTATGCTCTACGATACAGAAAGAGTAAGGCAGTAAGCCGACACGCCGTACTATGCGAAACTTGCGTGTAGATTTAGAGCAATAAGCAAACTCATGACAAACAATATGTTATTCACCTTAGCGTAGAATAATAGAACATTGTTTGTCTAGAAAAATAACTATTTTTTGAATAAATATTTTATTATATAGTTTCTCATAAAATTAAATAAAAATACAAAAAAACAAAAAGAAATTAGTTCACTACATAGGTACATTCTAATATACCTAAACCAAATTAAAACTATATAGTTTACATTTTACAATTGCACATAATAGCACAAACAATTATACAAATAACATATCAATACATGTAAATTAAATTTACAATAAAAATATTGAAATACTCATAACTATACCGCGCGTTCCACGTAAAGGTTGGCATAGGGAAATAACATGGGAAAAAAGGTTTTTGTAAATAAAAAGTGTCCAGTAAAAAATTATGGTATAATATTGCACATGACCATACTTGACCTATCCACACACATTATTTCATACAGATTACTTCATTTTAATGCCATAAATTAGAGAAATTAATGAAAATAGTTCGAGAAAATCGCCTACTAATTATGATTTTTTGTGACAGCTTTGTCTTAGAAACAGAAGCTGTCACTATAACCGTCAAGATTTGTTGTGAATATTAAGAAATCTTGACAGTTAACTTTATATTTCAAACATTAATCACATTACTTCGCGATCTTTTGTAATTAAAGGCCTTAGTACGATAGTAGGTACCTACATTTAGTATTCATTTAATTACTTTATTTATTTTACAAATAATATTAACACGCAGTATTTGTGTTCTTTTAATATACTCATATTTATTTTAACTTTTTGCCGTCTGCCGCCCTTTTATGATGGCGCCCGGGTTCTGGGAACCCCAAGAACCCTGGGTTGGAACGCCCGTGATGAACAGGTATGTTCGGTATTAATCATAACCCAGGATGACATGAATTAGGTTGAACTAGTATTAACTTTTTTACACTGAAGTGTGAATAAACTGGGCAACAAGTTCGATGAAAAAAAATACTTTTGAGGTAGATAAAGTAGAGTAGAATTCTGAAGTGGAGAACGTTAAATAATAATAATAATAATATATATTTATTATAAAGCAACAGCTTATACAAAGTGGTTGGATACAATACTCATACCTCATAATTAGAAATGGGCGAATATCATCTGCGAATAGTCGAATGCCGCGAATATTGACATTATTCGATATTCGAGATTTTCGAATATTAACGTCAGTATAGCGAACATTCGAATACCTCGAATATCGCGTCATATGTTGACCTCAATTTTTGACTATGTTTTTCTTTATCATTTGTACATAAACTTAAAGCTATTACAATAGTTTAAAGTTATTAATAAGAAAGATATTTTGTTTCAAAACCATGAAGACGTACCATATTTCAAATTTGTTTTTCGCCAACATCAGCCCGTAAGTTTCACCTTAAATTTGAAGTTTTCATCTTTTTCTTAACAATTTTATTCAAATAATGAAAAGGACATAATAATTATTAATAATAAATAAATTAACTTTTAGGAGTATTCGAATATTCGAGTACCTCGAATATTCGAGATCTGATTAATATTCGTATTCGATATTAGAATTCGAGAAATTTGATATTCGCCCATCTCTACTCATAATGCTTAAACTAATGTAAAAAAAAATGATAATTGTATATAGCATAAATTTAAGGAAGAAACATACATATGAAGAGTATTGAATTATACAATAATTATAAAATTCTTTAGTTTTAATGCATTTTTAACAAAATAATACACGCTATACACGATAGACAGAACGTTAAATATGGATTACAGTTACTCAAACAGATCACTTATTTATTGATTGACTTACTTAATTCTTAGTGCTAGATTCCTGGTTCAGATACATACATAACATAACATCACGCTTTCACGCTATATCCCCTTAAATGAAATAGCGCGAACCTATGAAACATTCCCAGAATATCCACTAATCAGATTGATCAAGAATCAGACTTCGTCCAATATTCTCATCCGTATACCATACTCGCTTCAACCACATTTATGTTCCCTTCATACAAGCTCATTTATTCCTATACTCGGAATCTTCATAACGCAACTAGCAATAAATCACATCTATTCATTTGTTCCTATACACCTGTTTCATAATCTTTCATTAACGCCCACTCCTCTAATATCGAATCTTTAAAGACAAGAAAGGAAAAGAGTAACGACTTGCATTTATTAATTAAAGTTAATTCCACACAATTGCAGAAGTGAAAAAGTAATCAAAACGATAAGGAATGAAGGGCATGTCGCTCTGCGCTTCTTTTTAAAGTGAATTTCACACAATAAGTGCATCAGTTGGCTGAGTTAAATCATGTTATCTAATTTATTTAAACTAGTTTGCCTGGCAGTACAGTGGTGTTGTTTGCATTACGGTATTCGAACCCGAAATTCCCGAGTTATAATTCTACTTAAACCAGAAATATATGAACTACAACATTGCAGCTCAGTGAGTCCAGATCCTGTACTAAAATTGGGCTAAACTACCTATTGTAGAGAGTAGCAGAAATAAATAAATAAGGGAACCAAATGGCATAAAGACCATAGGGTTAAGAGCATATGACATTGAAACATAACAAGAATAAGGAGAAAAATTGGAATAACATCAAATTTGAATCACATAGCAATCATGGCTCAACTGGTTTAGTGTTTCTTTCTATAATTCAATTTGAAATCATCAAATGTTAAATATTTTCTTAAAAAAGTAGTAATTAAATTTCAGTTTCAGTGTAATATTCTTCTTAAGTATCAGTGCTGCTGCAGATGAATTCTTATTTAAAGTCTTTCAGTTTATAAAAGAGTCACAGGATCCAGGCTCTTTTGACATATAACAAAAATAGAGAGAAAAATTGCAATATCATCAGATTTGAATCATATGGCGACCATAGATCATGGAGTTTATAAGTCCCATGTCAAAATCCTTGTGATACACCAATTTTTCTTTATATCTATAATTCTATCTTATAGGAATATTTAATTTTTTGACACCAATTAATGATAGACCTGAATTATAGGGATGAATAAGTATATATATTTTTAATTTATTTATGTCTCAACGGGGATGAAGACAGTGAGACAAAATTTAACAAGATTGTCTGATTTTATTATTACTTATATTATATAATAGAAAAGTAAGTTTTCAAAAAAACTACTGATTCATTGAAATACTGCTGCGTCAGCTGTAATATTTTTTAAATAAAATGATCAATATTGTATTTTTTTGTGTTTTACGAAAATTGGATCGGAACCTCTTGAAATTGTAACCTCAACTCGACTTTCTCATCTTTTTAATTAATCTATTTCGAAGAATCGGACATCAAAACTAATTTGTGAAAAATATAATAAATTACTGAACGGTCCATCTATGTATATCCCCGTGGCCCGGGGCAGGCATTGGGGTCCGTTCAGACATATTACATAATAACTTCGACACACACTCGCACTCGCACGCCCAGAGCAGAGCAGACTTATACGAGGGAGGAAAACTAACGTAACAAACGAACGCAAGCAAGCAAGCACAGGCAGTGTGCTTAGCCGACCGGCCGACAGATGGACAGCTCGTGTTCTTCCAGTAATTTGTCTTTTGTTTTTATACTTCGACGTTGCCGCGGGAAACTAACCTCAAAACAAAACAACGACAGGGACAACGGATACGCGTTAATGCGCATAAGACAGAGATACTAGCAGAGAGAGCCCGGGGAGAGAAAAAATGAAATGAAAAATGGTGAAGAGGCGTTGTAGAAATTGCCGGTGAAATAGACGTGGGCATGTCACGGCTGATACTCGAACAAATTGCAGGGAATGGAAATGCAGCGAGCGAACGAACGAGCGACTCACCAAGCAAAGCAACCTCTGCTTGCTTGCTTGCTTGCTTGCTGACCGCACTCTGCGCTGGAGTTCGTGAGACACGCCGAGAGATCGTGCAGGAGAAATCTTACAACCATACCTTTATAAAATTCTCAAAAACCGTTCTAACAACAATAACTATAATGATCAATTATAGTGTGACATTTAATTAACAAAGATACCATGACTCTCCTATGATTAAAATTTATGTTGTTTCGTTATACTGTATTTTTACACTTTATTTGTTACTCTGCACAACAAAAATTTTATCCCAATTACTACAACTTCTAGTGAAATTTAAATTACACAGACACAGTTATATGTTCTTTGATTAAATATTAGATATTAAAAAATACTCATTTTGTCCATGTATAAGATTCAGTTGGGAAATTAAGTCGATTCGCCTGAACCGTTTCTTCAAGATATTTAATGCCTATGGCACACTGGTCGATGAGCGTCGATGAGCATCGATGAAACAACAGAACGCACTCTTCATTGACAAACAATAAAAGCTTCTAAAGTTGAGAAAGAAAAACTAAATTTCAAAAATATAATAACGTGAAATGAGATACAAAAGATACGAATGAAATGAGATACGTTCGTTTCATCGATGAGCTCTTCGATGGAAATAGAGGAGCCTCTATTTTTCGTCGATGACGGGTACATTCTGTTGTTTCATCGAAGAGCTCATCGATGCTCATCGATACTCATCGACGCTCATCGACGCTCATCGACCAGTGTGCCATAGGCATTACAGCTGATGACATCAAGTTGAATTGAGGAAAAATTGAAATATCACCAGAATTTGAATCTGGGACTAATCAACTCCAGTCATACAAATATACAGTTCATATTCAACTGAGCTACTACTTCAGTTTCTCTCTTTATTTTTGTTATGTTCCAATGACAGCTTAAATTAATTTGATAATTAAAATTTAATAAATTTTTACTTTAGAAAGATTTATCAAATTCCATTCAAACTAAAAATGAACTACCACACTGCGGTTCGTCAAGTCCGGATCCTGTATTGTAATTGGGATTAAGTTCCTGTTGTACAGAGTAGAATAAATAAATATATTTTAAAATGAAACCAAGCTTACAATGATCATTAAAATAAAAACTCCATAAGTATCCAATGATCGAGTAAATAGTTTGCCTGCGTATAGCGAGTGACTTATGATGAGACATTAACAACCGTGAAGCCAGAGGAAACGCTTGTGCGATCACGATAAGAATTTGCGAAATAACTCTAAAGACAAAATCACAATAATACAAAGTCTAGTTTATAATTATATAAGTAGTTACGTCGTATCCTTGTTCCGCTGTATGCGTACTGTAATTTAATTTACCTCAATTTTACTTCTGAGAAATGCGCTTACAAAGCAAGAAACAAAACAAGCGTAGGTAATCAGAAAAACTACATTGACTGTTCGTGGAATTTGTGCAGCGGATAAATAAAATTGCAGTCATTTGTAAATGCGCCATTTTCACATTTAATTTGCTTCATTCACTGCTGCGAATTACGTGTAGGCAATTCTCTCAAATTAACTCTTCAAATAACATCAAACAATGATGCAATTAGGCAAATAACAAGACATGCTTTTACTACCCTTAAACTTAAAGAAGAGAAGGTCTCGTTTTAACAGAAACCAGGGTTCGTAAATATCATGATATTTATAATAAATATCAAAATATCTGATATATAGGATATATATCAGATAAATATCACTTTTTGGATATTTATTTTTTAATTTTAGTTTTTGTACACATTTATTATCACAATAGGAAATACAAAATAAATTATTACTCCTAAATAAAAAATTAATATAGGTAATGAAAAAAAGTAAATATACATTGAATGGATACACAAATATTATATAGTACTAAGAATAGTAAGAATATTTAAATAATCCTATATCCAAGATAGGGGCAAATCATCATCTTCTGATGAACTTCCTGAACATACCGTTGCACTTAGCCAAATCCAATCTAAATTAGTTTTTTTTTGTAGTTTCTTTTTGGTTTAAATATTTAAACATAAAAACTAATTTACCGGCTTTGTCGTTACCGAGACGATTATGTAATTGGGATTGGACAATGCCAAAAGTGGAGAAATATCCCTGCTGTGCCTGCTACAGCAGTGTGTAACTGTTCACATAGTTCAATAAATGTACTTTTATTTGGCCACTCTGACTCATTGATAGTTTTGTATTTGTATTTCTAAAATGAGTACCAAATAAAAATTTTGGAAATGGTTCAGACTTTGCCGTTAATGACATCACAAATGGCACACAATTTGGATTTATGTCGTTGATGTGAAGTTAGTCAAAAGCTAGTAAAGTAAGAATTATCTTTAGAATATAATTTTAACAGAATTAATGAAAGTAATAATGAGAGGTATACTGTATTTATTATAGACTATTTGATATTTTTATATAATGGATATATATCTTCGAACCCTGTCTATAAGTTAACTGAAGCACGAGAAAATTAATGCCGTTGAGCGCGTTTTCATATCACATTTAGTTTTTGAGATATAGCCTCGGAATAGTAGAAAAACTGAAAAATTCGAAAAATTTCACTTTTCCGGAGGCTATATCTCAAAAACTAAACAAGATATGGAAATGCGCTCAACGGCGTTGAATTCCCCGTGTCCGAATTGACTTATAAGCAAATTTTCATACAATTTTATGCAATTTAATATTTTTAATTATTTCCTAAGGGGTACCCCTTTGGTTTTTTCAGATTTTAATTCAATTTTCCCAAAAATCCTTAATCGTAGGATTATTAAAACGAAAATTTACATACATATGTATTTTGACCCACTGAATCCAGTGGTGCAATCTTCAAATGCATATGACTTCTGGTTTTCGAGAAAATGTTAAAAAACCGCTTTTTGCGATTTTTTTGGCGGAAAATTGAAAAAAAATAAAAATCGCTGAAACTATGTTTATAAGTTAACTGAAGCACGAGAAAATTAATGCCGTTGAGCGCGTTTTCATATCACATTTAGTTTTCGAGATATAGCCTCGTAAAAGTAGAAAAACTGAAAAATTCGAAAAATTTTACTTTTCCGGAGGCTATATCTCAAAAACTAAACAAGATATGGAAATGCGCTCAACGGCGTTGAATTCCCCGTGTCCGAATTGACTTATAAGCAAATTTTCATACAATTTTAAGCAATTTAATATTTTTAATTATTTCCTAAGGGGTACCCCTTTGGTTTTTTTAGATTTTAATTCAATTTTCCCAAAAATCCTTAATCGTAGGATTATTAAAACGAAACTTTACATATATATGTATTTTGACCCACTGAATCCAGTGGTGCAATCTTCAAATGCATATGACTTCTGGTTTTCGAGAAAATGTTAAAAAACCGCTTTTTGCGATTTTTTTGGCGGAAAATTGAAAAAAAATAAAAATCGCTGAAACTATGTTTATAAGTTAACTCAAGCACGAGAAAATTAATGCCGTTGAGCGCGTTTTCATATCACATTTAGTTTTTGAGATATAGCCTCGGAAAAGTAGAAAAATTGAAAAATACGAAAAATTTCACTTCTCCGGAGGCTATATCACAAAAACTATTTGATATTTTTATATAATGGATATATATCATTGCAAAAATATGACGATATATATCAAAATAAATATCATGATATATATCGATCGATATATATCTTCGAACTCTGACAGAAACTAAAGGTTGAAATTTTAATTTTTACCTTTATTTGTTGAATCTGTGTCGACCGTCAACTGTAGCGGCACAAAAATGGACCTGTAAAGAGAGATAGTAATTAAGAATTGACAAATTTATTTATAATCATAACGAGTGTCACTTTATTTATTTATTTATTTATGTTAAGCTGTACAACAGGAATTTAATCCCAATTACAGTACAGGGTCCGCACTCATCGAGCCGCAGTGTGATAGTTTATATAATTTTTAGCTTGAGTGCGATTCGAACTCGGGATCTCCCGATTCGAATTCCGTATCGCTATCCACACCACCGTACTGACGGACATGTTACATTGAAACTCGTACGACACTAATTAACAGCCAATAGAAATATTGTACACAGCATTTTTTATCGAGTCAAAAACAGCAGTTTGACATTTAAAAATAGTTTTTTATTATCAATTTTATTTACATGATATACTTTGCCCATATTATTATATAACAAAAAGTTGTGCATTCAAATCTCGCTAACTACAACTTATATCTAAAAGATTGTTTCTCAGTGGTTAAGATTCCACTTATAAGTTGTAGGCTTCCTGCACTATAATTGGGAATAAGTTCCAGTTGTGCAGAATAACTAATATTTAAAAAATTGGGGTAGGTGGCTCAGTGGTATCAAGTCGGCCTGTGGATCTTGAGAACCCTGATTCGATTCTTACAGGCGACAAACAATTTTCACCAATTTATATCTATCCCTGTGGCTCTCCCTCCACTAACTTCTTTGGGGGCCGTGCTTTGAAGGCTGGTAATCGCACTTCACGCGAAAAAAAAATATATCAGTTACCGAGATCTGCTAAAGACAGAGTGCCACACCCAGTAATAGATAAAAGGCGTGATGATATATTTATTTATTTGTTTAAATATGCATATATTTTTCATTAAATTTTCCACCATTTTTTAAAACATCATTTAGCAACATTTAACAGCGGGAAAGATACTTATATGTTAATATCATCATTGTTAAGTTCTTCTGTCTTATTAATATTTGAGTAAATTTTGGCATAAATAAATGAGTAAAGTTAAATGTCTAAATGTATTATGGTACACAGTTCACGAGCAAGAAGAAGTTTGTTGGTACACATGACATCCATGTACGTAGTGATTACAATAGCTGTTCCGCGAAGTAACGGCAGCGTATAGAAGCTTTAGTTTATAGTTTGGTTCCGTGGTCCTTCAGCCAACCGTGTGCGCGCCACGGATCGCTGACTGTACACGCGCACGCACAGAACAAACTTACCGGACCGCATGCTGCCAAAGACTTTTCACTAGAAAGATCTATTCACAGCTAGAACAGATCTTGCTGTTTACGCGTTTTACTCATTAGTGGGTGTGACACTCTGCTGTAGCAAATCTTGCAGGTGAAGTGGGGTTACCAGCTGTAAATTCACGGCTCCCAAAGATGTTAGTGGATGAAAAGGAGTGGAGAAAATTTTGTCATGACATGCCTCTACTGAGCTCTCTACTACTATTATAATAATTTCAACTTTTATATATATATATATATATATATATATGTGCCACCACAGGATTGATTCATTTTTATTTTGTTATTTACATATTCATTTTTACATATATCATGTAACCTTTGTAATTTTAATATGTTTTTGGTTGCTATTTATTTTTATGTTATTATTGTTTTTTGCTATTGTAAAAAAGGAAGAGTTGTCATTTTTCTTAGATGAACAATTGTTTCTATTTTTTGACACATTACTGTCAACAACTGTCAAAAGTCTACTAACATCAGCACGTAATTGCTGCCAATCATTATTGTTTACAGAAAAATTTCCTGTTTGTTTATTAGCAAAACCCTTTAAAGCTGATAAATTAGGTTTGTCAAGTTCCCAAATTTTATCCGCAATTTTCAACAATTCTGAAATAGGTTTATCTGTTATCGGTATAAGAGCAATATTAATGGAAGAGGGTAATTTCCGCATCCAAAGTTTAAAGAGCAAATCATTATTAAAATAAGAACTACTTCCAGCTAAAGAAACAATTTTTCTATATGATTCTGATGGCCGATTAAACTCAAAATCTGTACTTGACAAAATTTCCTCTAAACTACGTTCCTCACTTATAGAATGACGTGAAATTAAATTTGTTTTAATAAAATCATATTTGTCTGTTACTGGAGGTGAGTGTAAAATATCAGTAATTGTGAGTATACTTTCCTGCGAGAGGGCTGACAAAACATAATTGTATTTAGTTTCATCTCGTGTGACACGACCCAAACGAAATTGAGCTTCAATGCAAGCAAACCATGCTGACGGACTATGATTCCAAAAACTTGGAAGTTTAACGGAAAAAGAAGCATTCTGAATACCAGGCAAGGGATCAACATTTTCCACCAATTCTTCAGTGGGGAGCTCCATCTCGCGATCAAAGAAAAACAGAAACTAAACACACAAAGAAAATATTATAAATATATAAAAATAAAATATTAATAATAGTGAAGTTTATATAAAATGATGAAGAAAATGGCGAAGAAAAACCACTGTCTTCTTATCTTGCTAGTTGTCCTCTTCATAAATTGGATTTCAATAGTCAAAGTCAGAAATCGATGATCCAAAATGATGGTCGAGGTTGAAGATGAAGTCAAATTCAGAAGCGAAGGTCCACGTTCAGAACTGCAGAAATTCTTGAAGAGGTGTAGACGAGAAGTGAAGGTCGAAAGTCCAAATCAGAAGAAGTGAAGTTCCAATTCGGGAATAAATCACGTCGGGGTCACCAATAAATGAGCCGGTATAAAATTTATATTTTAACTGCTCATCTTCGTTTATATGATTTATATATGAAGAAATAAATGATTCAGTTTGAAAGAAGGTATTTTTATTTTGCCTAAGAAAAATGACAACTCTTCCTTTTTTACAATAGCAAAAAACAATAATAACATAAAAATAAATAGCAACCAAAAACATATTAAAATTACAAAGGTTACATGATATATGTAAAAATGAATATGTAAATAACAAAATAAAAATGAATCAATCCTGTGGTGGCACATATATATATATATATATATATATATATATATATATATATATATATATATATATATATATATATATATATATATATATATATATATATATATATATATATATGTACATATATATATACCGGGAGTTTTTCTTATCAGTAAACATAGGGATATATTTATTTATTTATTTATATTACGCTGTACAACAGGAACTTAATCCCAATTACAGTACAGGCTCCGCACTCACCGAGCCGCAGTGTGGTAGTTTATATAATTTTTAGCTTGAGTGAGATTCGAACTCGGGATCTCCGGATTCGAACTCTGTATCGCTATCCACACCACCGTACTGACGGACAATATCATTACTATAGTTACAGTTAAAAAGTTTGACAGCAATACATTAGAGCAGTGGTTTCAAAACTTTTTCTCTCAGCGGTCCTAACTTCAAAAATCGTAAATAATTTATTTTATAGAATACAAAAAAATGAGTACTATAAACAAATATTATTATTATATATTATTAAATAATGTAATAACATTTATAAACTTAAAATTGATTGGAAATTATATTTAATTTAAATTAGGTATATTTAATACAATATAATCATAATTTTTGAGTGTGCTGAATGGGCGCTTGTTTTTCAGTTTTTCGAACCGGGGAGTCATTGAAGATATCGTCACTCGCAATTCTTTTTCAACGAATAATCGAGTTCAATATTTTGTTTTTAAAACAGCTACAGCGGAAAAGCCTGCTTCACACAAATAAGATGTTACGAAACGTAATAAAATTTCTAAGGCTTTGTTTGTTAAACTAGGGATATTTTACTGCGAGCGCGAGTTAGAAACACGTGTGTGCTATGATGTAAATGAAGAATGTGTTCATAGGCCTCAATTATATTTTTATACAGCGCGCCCCCCTCGGAACAATCTCGCGCCCCCTAAGGGGGCGCGCCCCACAGTTTGGAAACCACTGCATTAGAGCGTTTATTTTAAAAGAAAACATAGGGAAAATAATATTTTCAGCAATGCATTGAAGTGTAATAGTTTATAGTCATTTGAAGTTTAAACAAATTAAATGAATTTGAATTACTTGACTAAACGTTAGGTATAAATTTAGAACCTCAAAACAATCCAAAAGATCTTTTGTGTAAAGGTTTGTTCTCAAATTCTTCGTTTAAGAGCTCGTACATACAAATAATGAGAATTTTGGGTTGAACCAGTTCAAAAATCGACAATTATTGAAATGTGGTTCTATATAATTCAGACCACGAGAAATCGAATGGGGCAAGGAGCATCTTCAAATCTTTTTTAGTTTTTGAGTTACAGCTTTGAAAGCCCATCACTCAAAAACTAAAAGAGATATTGACATGTGGTTTGAACGAGTGTATTTCTCATGCGCTACTTAACTTGTACAGGTATTTTGAAAATTTTTCAATTTATCAATTTTTTTCAAAATTTTTCTTCCTCAATATTTCAAAAATTTGAAAAGATAATGCAAATCTGAAAACACCAGTGAATTCCTCGCGTGAAAATTTTCACAATAAAATTCGCACGGATACATTTTTTATTACAAAAAAACGAAAAATGGCCAAAAATCGTAAAAATCTTAAGGCTAACCCCTTAAGAAATCTTCAAAAAACGGCCATTTTCGATTTTTTGTAATAAAAAATGTATCCGTTCGAATTTACTTCTGAAAATTTGCTTACCTATGTATTTTTACGCGAGGAATTCACTGGTGTTTTCATATTTACATTATCTCTTCAACTTTTTGAAATATTGACAAAAGAAAATTTCGAAAAAAAACTCTAAATAATTTTCCCCATTTAAATTTCCATTTATATAAAAACGCCCCATTATTTGATCCCCTATTAACCCGGTCTGATTTTCAAAGAGGACAGTTTTATTACTTTGACAACTATAGATGACAGCAATGTTATTTTTCCTATGTTTACTTTTAAAATAAACGCTCTAATGCATTGCTGTCAAACTTTGTAACTGTAACTATGGTAATGGCATATCCCTATGTTTAATGATAAAAAAAAACTCCCGGTATATATATATATATATATATATATATATATATATCTCTTTGAAACAAAATATTATAATATATATATATATATATATATATATATATATATATATATATATATATATATATATATATATATATATATGTATATATATATATATATTATAATATTTTGTTTCAAAGAGATCAGTAGTCAATTTCAGACTCAATCTGGTGCATGTTTCGCATTAAGTACTTGCAGTTATATATAGATATTAGTACATTTTTTCTAGTTTAAAATATTTCAAGTTAGATAAGATAAATAATGCTAGAAAACAATTTAATTGAACGATTTTCCAAGAAATCCTCGACGTTTCAATAAGAAGGCAGTTTTTGTGTGTTATAGTAATTTAATAATTGAGTGGATAAAGCCTCAATTAAAGAATTAATAGTACTCTGTACGCAGTATTCTTGAAACCTTGGAATATTTCTTCTGCCGATTTTCACTGTTGATACGAGACTCAAAACCGAAACAACTAACAAAAACAATAACAAACTTGAAGGATTTTTTAAATTGTTTCCAAATTATCGTTCAAGGTTACTCCGTTTTTGTACAACGAAATTGCTGCTGCAACTGAAAACATTCCATTAGAATGGTCACTGCCAAAATCTTTCGAAATGTTTGTAAGTTATTTTTCGGTCAATTTCCTTAGGTACCATTACATTGTGTACATATTATTGTGGGAGTATATTATACGAAGTAGAATATTCTATAGGTAGAAGAAATAGAATTACCCTTGTAATCCAGTTACACCAGAACGGATTATCCCTTCTAAGACTCATAAATACTCACACTCAATTTGACAAAGGACGTGACTTCTGTCAGCAAATCTTCACTAATCCTTTGCAAATGCCTTAGTAGAGATATCTTTGTATTTTCCACTTCATTGTGTGCCTACTTATTACATAATTTATTCTCTACTCTTAGAATTTTGTAGAGTGGTAATAACTAAGAATTGATTTAATTCAATATTCAATCTCTCGTTGGATGATACATAATTTTCCCAATATTTTTTTAGGACTTATCATGAACTTTCACTTTAATATAAAACAAAATTTAGGAGGTGTCATGGAATCAAAGCTGATTACTATTTTATTATGAAATCATTTAGTCAATTTGTTTCATTTAATTTATATAAATAAATTAAAAAATAATATGTTTCAATCGGACTAAAATTGTTATTTCGAGTCCAGCAATATTTCCAGACTCCGCTATGCGTCGTCCTTTATTACTCGGCCCAAAAACTTGTATTTTCCTAATAAACAAATAACTATTTGTCGGGTTGTTTACAAAAATATACAGGATGTTTCAGGACTAGTGTAACAAACTTGTCATATGAACATAGGTCCTATTCCTTCTAGTTACCAAAATACAAGAGGTTGAAGTTCTATAAATAACACGAAATTTTCAAATTTTTGTAATCAAGATACTTTCGGAAAACAAGAGTTTTATTGAAAAGTCATACCTTATTTGTCTTAATTAATTTTATTTATTAATATTAAGGAATACGATTTAGAGAACAAAAATAAATAAATAGATACAGAACAACATAACCAAACATGGAATAGATTAACACGATATGAAATAAAATAACAAATTTTTAAAAAAATTACAGCAGTGTTCAAAATGAGCGCCTTGAACTCGTATGTATGTTAATATTAATAAATAAAATTAATTAAGACAAATAAGGTATGACTTTTCAATAAAACTCTTGTTTTCCGAAAGTATCTTGATTACAAAAATGAAACACCCTGTATAAGCCTGAATTGTGTGCATCAATGTCAACTTTGTTTGACAGTTGCGTGAAAAAAATATTTGAGCAAAATACATAAATTGATCACCATGTAAACATTTATATCCTAATCTTTTAGTTATATTTTCTGATGTATAATGAAAAAGGCGGATTTTCCAGACTGAACGGTGATTATCTAGGCGGTCGCGAAAATTATAATTTCTTAATCTAGTAAATGACATAAACCAAGGGTTATATTTTTCTAATGTGTGACTTTCAAAAGAGAAAATATATATTAAATAAGATAGGTTTTATATTGGTTACGGAAGCAAGAATGTCGAGATCTGCAATAAAAAAATTGTACTTTGGTGCAGTAAAAATAATATAAACGGTCGCAGACAAATTGAATAAATCTCGGTGGTGTTCCACAGACAAATCAAAATAACAATTTGATAAAAATGCACAATGCCATATTCAATTTCTCCCTTGCAACAAGGGTCGAATAAGAAGTGGATCTGTGACAGTCTCAGTGACATTCCGTGAGTAAATGGTCTCGGAGCCAGACTGGAGACAGTGATATTCATGCGACGGGCACAGAAAGAGATCGGGCCGAGATTTCATATAGAAATCATAACGCCGTCGGAGTGACGGTCAGGCAATATGTGCGCCACTTCCATTTGTCACGGCCACGGAAATATCGCGTAACTCTTCAGCAGGACTCAAGGATGCCAGCCGTTCAGAACGTTCAGACACCGGCGACCGTACCGTATCGGCCAAAGTGAGTTTTGAGAGTTGACGTGAAATGAATAGATCTGTGTTCGTGTGTTCGCTGCGTCACTTGTGCGTCCCGTCGTCCCTGTGACGTGCCCGGCGTCGTGACGCCTCGTTACCGCTCGACTCGGTAGCGTACAAGAGCTTCTCTAAGCTCCACTGAAATCCGCACTGTTCTTTATTTACGTACATAGATATTCTTACATTTTATTTAATTAATATTTATTTACTCTTTAAATCCAGTTGAATAATTTATTTCTTATCAATTTTTTTTGGATTTCAGTCAATAATATTTTTATATTTATTTAAAAAAACAGTCGCATTAAAATTTATATCCTTTTGTTATAATCAAGTTATTTTACATTTTTGTTAAAATTATTTTAATTTAAATTTTTTGCTATTGAGAATAAAAAAATAAAATAAATATATCATCACGCCTTTTACCCATTACTGGGTGTGGCACTCTGCCTAAGCAGATCTTGGTAAGTGATATATTTTTTTGCGTAAAGTGCGGTTACCAGCTATTGAGAATACTGAATATTATACGTTTATTTTATACTTCTAACTTATGCTGTAATTGTTGTCATTTTTGTTTTGTTATTAGTCACGAAAAGTGATATTTTGCTCCATTTATTAGAAATAATTTGAAAGATAATTTTAATCTATTTTGATAGCGTGTTGCAAACGATCATGTAAATTTATTAACACATGACGTCATTATTTTGTGATGTGACCCTATAAGAAAATTTCATCACCAGTTCTAGAAGGGTGTACGCCGATATGTGTATATGTTACCCGTAAGACTTTATTTAACAGAAAAGATACTTTCAATTTGAAAGTAGTAAAACGCCCTTTAGGGATAAGAAATATAGTCGTAATTCAATAACACTGCATAGCTAGCACCATATCCTAAATTATATAAATCCACCGTTTACGATGTTACGTAATTCTCCAGCCCCTATTGAAATGCCTGGTAGGTATCTATCAGAGGGGGAAGAAAATCAGGAGCGAGCAGGGGGTGCGCTGAAAGTTCCACCCGTGTGACGAACAAGTGCGAGAGAGACAACCAGTGCAGAAGTAGGGTGGATATTAAATTTCACCTGGCGTCACATGGTGACAGTACTTTGTCACTGGATCCAAAACGAGAGAGATAAAACACGCGAAGTTCTGACGCCAACTCGCTCTAACTATATGCAGCGGGCTCGCTCACGATTCGCACCCCAAAACTGTGCAAAAACAAAGCAGTTCGTCCCGACCGCTCAGCGCCAGAACATACTTTGCAACTTTGTTTTATGCTACTGTTTGAATCAGAGTTTCAAGGTTTAAGGTAGTTGACTACTAGTCATCCAAATACCGAAAAACACTGTTTTGTCATTCCATTAATATTCAATACAAACTCAAGATTTTTATACAATAAAAAAGTCAATCTTCTAACAGAGCTCGTAATAAATTACACATAAAAAATAAGGTAGCACGAACCCTTGAAACATTCATCAAATAATCAATCTTCGTCAAACCTTCTAATCCTCACTTACAACTCTAGTTACAACCACATTCAAAGTTCTCCGTTTATTCCTCGGGATCTTTCATTCCGCAACAAATCTTCAATCACATCCATTCAGTAGTTTCTAAACACCTGTTTCAATCTTTCATTTAATATATATTCCATATGTTCAAAACATTTCAACTTGCTCACGCCCACTCCTCTAATAACAAATCTAAAAGATAAGACAGGAAGGAAACGTCGCCCTACGCTTGTTTCGAAAGCAAATTCCATACATTCTAATGTAAGAACTGAAAATGAATTTTTAAAAAATAAATTAAAAAGGAAGCGTCGTCTGTGCTTGTTTTTGAAAGAGACGAAATATTGGCCTTTAATTTGCCTCTAACTTTGACTAATGCCACTAATTAAATTTTCTTTTCTTCGTTTAAAGACAAAAGAATAGTAATAAATTTTCTTCGAAAAAAAATATAAATTGTTAACAATTATCATTGCAATTTTAAAAGAATAACAAAACTCATATTTTATATTTATATTGTGCATGCCTCGCGAGTCAGATGTACTGGGTTACGGCCATGTACAGTCAGGTACAGAAATAAAGAGCAAAATTGTGTGCTTTTTTAATGTTATGTCATACTGACTATACGAATTTTGTTTTAATTTTAAATGTGTTTCAAGTAGTAGGAGTACAGTTTTTGTCTAGACTTCTTGCTACCTCACTTATGCACACTTGCAAAATCTTTGATTATTTCAGGTGACTATACAAACACTTTAATTCAGCCGTTAGAACTATTATCTCCAAATGAGCTCGCTTTTGTATTTATCAATAGAATATATCCGAAGAGACTATTAAATAAAATGTGTCTACATAGATGGTTCTATCAATAATATAAAATATGAAATAAAAGCATTTAATTAATACACAATAGCTATACAAATTTTATATTATTTCAATTTACATTAAAGCAATTTATATAAAATAATATACTTTACATTTGCGCAATATAAATATTTCTTTATGTAAATAGTAATTTACAAAAAAATTGTTTCAGAGAATGGATTACCCCGGCGGTTGAGAACAGCATATACAAACACGCAACTGTTGGAATTAGAAAAGGAATTCCATTTTAACAAGTACCTGTGCAGACCGAGAAGAATCGAGATCGCCGCTTCATTAGATCTAACTGAAAGACAGGTACGAACAGTTTTTATTTAATATTACAACATATTTTAATTTCGATATACCTTAAGAATATTATAAACCCATCTAAAATAATTGCCATGCATGTCTACAATCATTTTATATGCAAGCCGAACAAAAAACAGAATTAATAACACGTATTTTGTTTCATCAAGGTCAAAGTCTGGTTCCAAAACAGAAGAATGAAGCACAAGCGACAGACGCTGAGCAAGCAAGGTGAAGACGGCGACGACAAAGACTCAACAGCAAGCGAAGGTGGCAAAAGTGGCAAAATGTCAACGGACAAGTTCCTGGACGATGAGATGTCGAAGAAGAGTTGCCAAGGCTGTGAAATGCCTGGCGGACCTGGCTGCGGGCCGCACGATGACGTGCCCGACCTAGGCACCACTCGCGGAAACAACAACAACACCCCCAGCGCCACCAACAACAACACCAGCTTCAACAGCAACAGCAACGGCGCGAGCAGCGTGGCGTCGTCTGGCTCCTTCGACAAGATGATCACCGAGGACGACTCGCGCTCCAACGAAGACAGCGGAGTTCACACGTCGCCACGAGCCTCCTCCAAGAAGTCAACCAGCTCGTCGGCTACCGGCAGCATATCCGTCAAAATCGAGAACCGAAAGAACTCACCCAACGCTAGCTCCGAAAGAAGAATCGGGATGTGCAAGACATCACCAAGTGGTACACAGAAAGAAACTAGTGGTAACGGACAAGGATTGCTAATGGCGCTATCTGACGGCATACCTTCTGGAAGTAAAGGCATGTCTAGTAGAAGTTTAACACCTTCATCGACGCCCGGTACGCCAGCCATGCAACACCAAAGTCCGATCGGACCTCCAGTTGTAAACAACCCCAGTTTGTACCCCCAACTGCCAAGGTCATCACCCACTACCGCTACTGCCATCGCATCTGCCACTGTAACCATTCAAAATGTAGCTAACTCTGTTCCTCCGTTCGTTGCTCGAGGAGCTGGAGCTGCAGGTCACTTTCAAAACCAGTATCCTATACCTGGAAACACGGTAGACTATCGAACAGAATCTCATAGAAGTTCCTCGAAACATCACGCGAATAATGCGCAACAGTTCCAGATGCACCATCAACAGACAGGGTACAACTCAGTGGATATGTATAACCAAGATCCACAACATATGATGGGCAATCACCAGAATGTGATAGTAAGCGCTGGAGGAACCAGAGCGAATGAGATCAACCAGCGAGGGTCTAACCGAGGTCACCTGCGACAAAACTACCATCACCCTACACAACAATATCACAACCAACAACATTATTATGGAAACTACAACAAGAACCATCATGCAGGTACAACAGATCCAGCGTACCACCACGGTATGAACCCCCAAAGCGGGTACAACCATAGTTACGGACAACATGGTGGGTACAATAACCATTATGGTTACCACGGGTCAGGAATGTACCCAGCTGAAGGTGGCGAACACGTTCCCATGGCTCAGCAGGACCCAGCGGCGGCAGCAGCAGGATACTACAGCAGCGAGACCATGCACCCGCTTCATAAAGGCCAAACCCAGCACGTAGAGTATCCTGGCGGTACAGCTGCTGGAGGTACCTACACGGAGAGTGGGATGTACAACCACATGGGTGAAGCAGCAGCGGGGTACGTAGCAGGAGCTGAAGGCTTTCCACAACCTACTGCAGCCACAGCCATCGCAGCAGCTACAGCAGCTGTGATGACACCGCCTACCAGCGTGCAGACCGAACCTGGGGATAGCTATAATTCTTTCCATCAGTTCTACTCGGGAGAGGCTCCGCAGACGCAACCCACGCCTGCCTCGGGAGACAACAGCAACAGCTCGGCAGACTTTAACTTCCTCAGCAACTTAGCGAACGACTTTGCGCCCGAGTATTACCAACTGAGCTGAGTGTTCGACGATGGCCTGGATGTGAACTTGTGAAGTGAAAAGACTGGATCTATGCAAGTGATCGCTCGCCTATAAATGCTTTATAAACTGCGGTTTTGTATTCTGTAGGTTGGTTCACTTATGTATTCTGAGGTACTTTTATTTCATGTTCAAAACTGAAAATTCCCTTGTATAATTCATAAACAGAAGTGATATTTTTGTTGTAAAAATATATATTATTATAACGATTTTAAAAATATACCTTATACGTAAATGACAAGACAACATATACGTACTTACATGATAAGTTTTAAATATATTATTGACATAACTAAATTGATTGTTTTTCAACTAAGACAATCGAGTGGTCTTAAAATTGTATATACTTTTAATATATAAACTAATTAATGATAACTGGTGCAATCCTATAGATATATTACAATCGATTTTTATTGATAAGTGTTTAAGTTATGAACAATGTGTTATGTTTATATTGTTTACACGGTTTCTTCCTGAATTTTATTATTAAATACGCAAAGAGAATAACACATACATCATGTAATATAATGCAGGTAATTTTTAATTGAAAATTAGAATTGTTTGAATAAGGGTAATATTCAGTACTTATCAAAAACTTAATTTTATAGTACAAAACAATTTATACAATAATTGACAAACGTTATTTTTATTTAGATCATAATATGAATAATCTCGGATTAATTTTAAATTTATAATTCGATTAGCTAAAGATGATTAAGAATATAGTGTAACTATTCGATGAAGAATAGAATACAAAATAAGTTGAAATTTCAAAATTTGCTTCAAACATTTGTATACAATGAACGTGCAAGAACGTATATTAATGTAAAACAGAAATTTGCTTAAATAATGTTAAGTTAAACTACTGTATTTAAATTTTATTTTAGAAATAATGCTTTTTATACGATTTTGCATTTCAAGTACTACCGTTGTAAATCGCAAATGTAAAACATATTTTTGTTAAATTAAACAGCAAATTAGTTTACTAGATAAAACCCACTCGCGCCATTTTTAAAACAAATTATTTAACTATTTAAAATGAAATAATTTTGCATCTAAGTTCTAGATATGTATATGTAAATGTATGTACAACTATTAGGTTACAACTTCGTTAGTTAAACAATTTGTTGTTGTTCAATCAATGTAAATATTCCGCAAGCGAAAATACTTTTAAATAATTCTGTACAGATAGACCACGATTATTAAATATTCTCTAGAATTTGACAAGTTCGTGTTAGTTATTTACTCACATTTCCCACACACATTTAAAATTAAAGGAAATACACAAAACTGCCACGAAATACGAAGTTTTATTTTCTTTTTTACCAGAATTGTCAAGTCCAAACAAAACGAAAATTTACTGAGTTATAGATCTATAAATCTACTGAATTTTGTATTATCCCCATCCAAAATATACAAATCATTTTTCATTATTATTTGCATAAATTTAATGTTTTTTTTAATTATTACAATACTTTCAAACTATTACTTCAAAACTATACTGAGGTGAGAAGTGCGAAAATAGAGATATATAAGATAATTGATTTAGATGCCACGCATCTTGATATACTTGAAGTACTGGCATTATCTAATATCTATTACGTTACACAAATATTTATATTTTTATGAAAAAAAAATTGCATGGTAATTTCACTGTTACATACAATTTATTATTATTTCTATTACTCATTTAATCTACAATTTATGAACTACAATTTATGAACTTTTACACTACGGCACGGTGAGCCCGGACCCTGTATTCTAATTGCGATTAGTTCTCGTTGGGCAGAGAAGCTTAAAAAATAAATAAGTATTTCAAGATTTATGTTCGCACTTGGAGTCACCAATAAGAATACAATTCATAACATGTTTCATTTATAATAACAATAAAAATTTGATTGATTCAACTTCACATAAATATAGAAATTTATTTTGAAATTATAAATCGAATAAAGTTTTAAAAAATTTATAATAAATATACCGAATTCAAAGCTAGTATGTTAGTGTTTTATTAAAAAAAAACAGCGATGTGTTAGCACCAATTTTTTGCAATATTGAAACTTATTTAAACCATATACAGTGTTAACACTGTCTTACTATTAATTCATATTAAAATATAACTTTCATTCAACAAATAACTCTTTTCTAATTAGCTTAAAAATAAAGAAATAAAAACTTGAATGCAATGATTATTTTGTATAATATTGAAAATTTCATTTTGCCTATACATTTGATTATAAACAATTTTCGAGAATAGGTAATCAGGCCTTAGTAATCCATGGATAGTGGAATAAATTAACAAAACGTTTCGAACGTTTAACACGTTCATCTTCAGCAGTCTACAGGTCGCTGACGTAAAAAACAGTTAAATGGTTTCACTTTTCAAAGAACCATAACTGAGGCAAAAAATTATTAAAAATTCGACAAACATTTTTGTGAAGTGCATTTAGTGGAGTTCGGTATTTTGTTAATTTATTCCACTATCCATGGATTATTAAGGCCTGATTACCTGTTCTCAAGAATTATTTTGGATCCTCATAACCTCGATATAAACAATTTTATTATAATACTAAAATTAAATGCCTGCCTTTACATACTATCCAGCTGTACAGTGGTGTAATAAGCGTTACGGCATTGAAATCCGAAGATCCCGAGTTCAAATCTCACTCAAAATATATGATCTATTTCCTTGTTGCTTGAGGAGTCCGGACTCTGTACTGTACTTTAGTTCCTATTGTGCAAGACTATTAAAATAAATAATTTGTACTTAAGGTATAGGGGTGCAATACTGCGAAACAGATAAAGAAAGTGTATGAAATAGAATTGTCAGCCAGCAAATAATTATAAAATATCTTGTATAAAATAGAAAAATGTTTCCCACACAATACAGACATCAGGCATCTCTTACATCCAACATCCCGCTCTCGTCATAGTGACGACACAATGAAGGGTGCAAGGGTTCGCTCACTACGCTGTGTTCACTGTTCAGCCAATGCAGTGACAGTGATGGATGAGGTGCAGCGGATGATTCGCCCCCGTGACTCATACACACCGAGCCTACAGGCGACGTTACTCTCTGACTAGTCGGGGTGGCTACCGCTAGTGGAGGTTTACTTCAGGGTGATAGTAGATAGGGAATGAGTTTGCGAATTTGTTGCGGATGTGTACAGATGTTACTGGGTTGAGGATTTTGTTATTGCTGGAATTAATTGTTTCTAAGAAGGAATTTTATTATGTTTTTGTGTGAATTGGAAGCATATTTACTCAAGATTTTGACTTCATTTTTCACACATTCACTGCCGTTAGGAATTTATTTATTTTTTAATCTTGCATGTATTTTTTTCTCATAGGCCGTTAATGCAATCTAAATGGGGAAAGTGCTCACAAATTTTCATGAGAGTATTTCTCAATTCTAAAATTAAATTATTTTTATTTCGATCCCATTGACCGAGTCGGATGATAACTCAATGGAAACGTGTCGGCTTATGGATTTTAAAACCCAAGTTTGATTCTCGCAGCCAACAAACTTTACTCTACATTAAAATTACCTCTGTATTTCCACGTCCACTAACATCTTTAAGGGTCGTGATTTTACGGTCAAGCGCTAAATATATCACTTACAGATGTCTGCCACAACAGAGTGCTATACCCAATATTATGAGTAAAAGATGTAAGGATATATTTATTATATTTTATTTTTATTTAATCAGAGCATTAATATTTTAAATGGCAGAAACTCATAGTACCAAATTACAACATATTTTGCCCCTTTATTTTTTTTAATACGTTACTTATTTTTATTTGTTGCAAATGAAAATTAAAATGGATTGTATTGATTAAACAGGCAAGTTTGAAGACTACTGATTGTTAAGATTAAACTTAGGATGTCATGTTTCAATCTCGACTTGGTGTAGTTTACTATTGTTTTATTCCA
The DNA here is from genome assembly GCA_947425015.1 of Pterostichus niger. Lineage (NCBI taxonomy): Eukaryota > Metazoa > Arthropoda > Insecta > Coleoptera > Carabidae > Pterostichus > Pterostichus niger. Next base: position 33,555,254 of record OX380341.1, read on the forward strand.
TCTCAAGTTGATCTCTCAACGAGAGTATAATCTCTTTTCCAAGTTAAATTATTATTAATAGAAATTTTTTATTTAGTAAATAAATTAAACACTTGTTAAATAATAATAATATATAATATTATTATGTAACTGTTAAATATATAAGCATTCTATAATCTGTAAATGGTATTTTGATTTTCATATTAATATTGTAGTTACTTAAAATGGCTGCCGTTTAACCGGTCTATTCTGGAACTATTACACAACAGACTTGCGCGCCATCTGTTACTGACGAGCTACATTTCTCACTCCCATTATATTGTTCGTTTACAGATATACATTTTTCGTGATTATTACATAACTTTAGTTTCCTTGTTATTACAAGTATAGTAAATTAGTGCTAATGTAAATAATAGTTTTAGAAAATTTAATTTAATTTTTATAATTTTATAACTACTTATAGAAACTTGCCGCTTATATAATATATGTCCCACACTAGATGTCTCTGCTTGATCAAATGAATCCTTATAACAACAAACTTTTTGATTTTGTATGTTCTATACAGTCATAAATAAATAATATAACAAAAAGACATAGTACATTTTAAAGATTTCAGATTTTAGCGAAAAAACAAATTTATATTAAAATTTTCATTTCTTATTTGGCGACATTTTGGCCATTTTCAAACTACAAACAACGAGAAACAATTTTATAAACAATTTTAATTAGAAATTAACAATTCAAATTTAAAATTACTAAAATAATTCATATGAATTAACTTTAATTTACAATACAAAATATTCCTCTAGAGCTATACTAGAAAATGCTTCGTTTTTAGAGATGTTGACACATTAACAAGCAGATGATAATTATTCATTGAACCTATTCAAAAATAGAATATTTGGTAAATATAATTCTATATCATTCAGACCACCACAAAAGTTGAATACTATTAAGTGCATTTTCATCCTTTTCCTTTTAGTTTATAACTATTTTTAACTTTCATTTTCGAGAAACCATATCTCAAAAACTAAAAGATATATTAAAATGTAATTTAAACTAGTTTATTTCTTATGCTTTACTTAACTCAAATTTTTTTCAAAATTTTTCTTTGTCATTATTTCAAATATACGACAATTAAAAAAATTAATTTAAATTAATTAGCACTCGAGAAACACAAGGGTTGTATTTCCATATCAATATCTTGTTTAATTTACGAGATATGGGCTCTCAAAGTTGCATAAAAAATCAATATACCTAATTCAAAAATTAAAATAGATATAAGATGCACTCAACGCCATTTGATTTCTTGTGTTCTAAATGATATGTAACTATATTTAAAAAGTTCTGTATGTTTATATGCCAACATATCTTAAACGAAGTATTTACGAGCACACTAACATTATTTTCTTGAAAGTTTTGAAGTTCTAAATTTGTATTTTATGTTTTATCGTTTAATTGTGGAACATTCAGTATATTATCAAACTGAATTAAAGAGCTAACAATTGGCATACCACCAAGATTTAAATCTGAGACCTGTGAATTTCGGTCATATACTTTAAACCAGCTGAATTACGGTCGCCATGTGATTCAAATCTGTTATTATTCTAATTTTACTCTATATAGTTTAGTTTTATATCATCAATTGTAAGTATTTACTTTTAAAAAATACTAATTAAATATAAATATATAAATATATCATCACGCCTTTTACCCATTACTGGGTGTGGCACTCTGCTTAAGCAGATCTCGGTAAGTGATATATTTTTTCGCGTAAAGTGTGGTTACCAGCCGTAAAATCACGGCCCCCAAAGATGTTAGTGAAGGGGGAACCACAGGGGTCGATTTAAATTGGTGAAAATTGTTTGTCAGCTGTGGGGATCGAACCAGGGTTCTCAAGATCCACAGGCCGACTCGATACCACTGAGCCACCTACCCCATTAAAAAAAATACTAATTAAAGACTATATATGATTATTTATTAAAGGAATTGATGTTATTGTGAACACAACGAATTTGTCGAACATAAATATCTTTAAAATTGTCTTAATATTAGAGATGGGCGAATATCAAATTTCTCGAATTCGAATATCGAATACGAATATTAATCAGATCTCGAATATTCGAGGTACTCGAATATTCGAATACTCACAAAAGTTAATTTATTTATTATTCATAATTATTTAATTATGTCCATTTCATTATTTGAATGAAATTGTTAAGATAAAATAAAATTAAAACAAAAAGTACAAACAAAAAAGAAAAGGAAAAGACGAAAACATCAAATTTAAAGTGAAACCTGAAAGGTAATAGCTTTAAGTTTATGTACAAATGATAAAGAAAAACATAGTCAAAAATTGAGGTCAACATATGGCGCGATATTCGAGGTATTCGAATTTTCGCTATACTGACGTTAATATTCGAAAATCTCGAATATCGAATAATGTCAATATTCGCGGCATTCGACTATTCGCGGATGATATTCGCCCATCTCTACTTAATATATTGCTCATCGCCCTAGGCGTACATATTATTATCACATACTAAATAACAATAAGTAGATTCAATTTCCCTCTCACATACAAAACCTCCCCAGTCAACAAAGCAACCAGCAGTTCGTAAAGAACGCAGTATGAATTTGTTGCGATATGAACCGGTAGCTCGCGTCCGTCACACAACAAACAGGCAATGCACGTTCGCCGCGATGAAAGAACTCGTAGCCACTCAGTCACCGAGCTGTCGAATGTTCAATGGTCCCGGCCAACGAATGGAAATGTCTTTTCCAGCCGCCCTGATCCCATTTCCATATCACAGGACATCTGTCATGTCGTCTGTCGTCTCCGCCACGTGAGCCAATACTGAATTAGATGGAAAATCTCGAAGGGATTTTTTGTGAATAGCGTGTAAACGATTAGGAATTGATTTGAATTGAAATGTAGATGTTACATTTCCTGCCAATGTTGGATTTGGATAACCTACATATTGGAAGTGTAGAACAAGAGAAGTCTATGTAAGTGTTACCAGCAGAATATAAAATCCGGACAATGTACTCATCGCCTAATGTACAAAATTCGAAATGGAAAAAATTGCATTATTTATCAGTTATTTTTGATATTAGAATGCATTTTTTTCGAGATTTGCTTTACTCACACTTCCAGCAAACAATTCCTAAAAAAACTTGTAAAACACATACTCCACAGCCACAAGCCATTATAAGTACTTATATTCGATTTTAGCTAAGATTATTCCGAATTACATACATTTATTTAAAGGCTTGTATTTAAGCGGGGCACGAAAATAATTATTTGATACACGTCGTGCTATATATACTATACTATACAGGATGTTTCAGGACTAGTGTAACAAACTTTAACAGCTTATTCCTGAGGTTATTTTGAGCAAAAAATGTCATATAAACATAGGTCCTATTCCTTCTAGTTACCAAAATACAAGAGGTTGAAGTTCTATAAATAACACGACATTTTCAATTTTTTTTAATCAAGATACTTTCGGAAAACAAGAATTTTATGGAAAAGTCATACCTAATTTGTTTTAATTAAAAATTGTTGTACTTTTGATTGTATTATAATGGATGGTTATAGTACTGCTGAATATGCAGATATGATTTTTATTTATGGATTATGTAATGGTAATGCCCGTTATGCGTCCAGAGAATACCAAGACAGATATCCAAATAGAAGACAACTTTCCCATCCCCTATTTGCGCGCATTTATGTTTTCCGAAAGTATCTCGATTACAAAAATTTGAAAATTTCGTGTTATTTATAGAACTTCAACCTCTTGTATTTTGGTAACTAGAAGGAATAGAACCTATGTTCATATGACATTTTTGGCTCAAAATGATCTTAGGAATAAGCTGTTAAAGTTTGTTACACTAGTCCTGAAACACCCTGTATATACTATGGGGTAGGTGGTTCAGAGGTATCGAGTCGGCCTGTGGATCTTGAGAACCCTGGTTCCATCCCAAAGCCGACAAATAATTTTCAGCAATTTAAATCTACCCCTGTGGCTCCCCCTCTACTAATATCTTTGGGGGCCGCGATTTGACTGCTGGTAACCGCACTTCACGCGAAAAATATATATCATTTACCGAGATCTGCTTAGGCAAAGTGCCACACCCAGTTATGGGTAAAAGGCGTGATGATATATTTATTTATTTATTTTATTATATATACTATATTCTAATTTTGTCATAAAATCATAAAAATTTTATGTAACTTACTCGGTGGGCAGAGACATTCGTTGCCTTTGACGCCTGACGATCTTTTTACAAAAAAAACCCAAAGCCCACAGGACGCACACTCCCCAAAACCAAACTCCGTTTCTTATTTGTGGCAAAATTTAGAAACACACAGCCGTCTAAAACCTATTTTATTGTGTTATATACCTATATTAATTTTGTCGTGAATTCATATAAATTTTAGGTTACATTGTCGGTGGGCACTATTTTCGTGGCAATATTATTTCTCTGTGGCTCATTTCATTATATTCATGTGAAATTTTATTTTTCTGTGTGGCTTTTACATATAAAAATAATAATTTCTTGAATCACATATAAATACAGGATATATTCTCAGAAAAACTTGTTTCGCTCTCGTTTTAAAGAAATCGTACTCACATAAAACATATATTTCATATTATATTTCACATTTTGCCAGTGACATATACCATCGTTTCGTCAATATGTCGCTGTCAGCATTTATGAAATTTGCCTCTGAATCAAGCCATCCAGAATCACAACTTTATCAGAAAATAAAATTTTCTTGTCTGAATTTACTGAAAGAAGTAACTTTTGCCTAGGGAAGGAAAGTAAAGTCTTATCCATGGCAAATGGAAAACAAATATATGATTTAACATTAGTGACATCCAGGTAACATCTGTCAAGAGAATAATAACAATTATCTAAATTTCTAATTTATTTCTTAAAATTTTACTTTCTAATAGGATACAAATTATATGTATGAATCATGAAGAAAGTGTTATTCTTCCATCAGGTGCTTTAATGAAATGACACCTGGAAAGAAATGTATCACTTTCTTCCCTTAGTATACAAAAGATTATTTAAACTGTCAAAATTGTCGTCCGTCAGTACGGTGGTGTGGATAGCGATACGGAATTCGAATCCGGAGATCCCGAATCTCATTCAAGTCAAAAATTATATAAACTACCACACTTCGGCTCGGTGAGCGCGGACCCTGTACTGTAATTAGGATTAAGTTAATGTTGTACAACGTAACATAAATAAATAAATAACATAATTTTTAAATGTTTATAAATCTTCATTTCATTATTACATCAATCATGCAAAAAATCTAATAAGTAATGGCTAGTTGCACCAACGAAACTAAAATTTTAAACGTGGTTAAAATAAAAAAAGCAAATCGAAGTTACATGCCACATGGAGTAATTGATATTGCTTTCAAACATTCGATAAGCTTTTATTTATTTAAACTAAGTTTTGTCCCTTACTGGTATTATATGCATTGGATATTGAAAGGAAATCAAATCATCTTGAACCGATAGAAAACACTTACTGCTCTTAATACTTAAATAAATGTATTTTTTTATTGTAATTTGATTCACTCTAAAGAAAATTTAAAAACAAATCGGAATGATAGCGGCACTAAAATGAAATATTTTTTTTCTACACTTGCCCACGTTCCGAATACTACATATTTCTAAGTAACATTCATTTGGACACCATTACCAATTTTACTTACAAGAATCGTCATCTATATACATTTCCATATCTAATATAAAAAAGTTACAATTTTACAACTATCGAATTCCGAAATATAATCAGTCACATTTAAAGTTAAATAACTCGTTTTATTTAGAAAATCAAAGATTTTGGTAATTATTAACTACTCGTATATAGAACTTGGGACTTAAAAGAATATGTAATAAATAAATTAAATCGCAAATTTAATGTAATGAAAACAAAGTTTGTTTGCCTGGCCTGGTATTTCGCACGAACCGTGCAGAAATAAAATGGCGTCGAATAGCACAAACCGGAACGTCACTAAGCTTCAGAATTGAGATCGTTGTGCTACATTGTTATATAGATGTCAGGCAACATTTCTCTGTGAACCATTGAAAAAATAAAGCGCACTTCTTTTCTATACGAGGATAATTCGATCCTCGATTAGACTGTGACGCGCCACTCTACAGCTACAGCTGCTTTGTAACGCGAAAATAAAAGTGAAATAACTTGTAATTAACTACATTTCTTGAGATTACTTAGCCATTATTATATGCGAAGATAATTACTTTCCGAAATTTATATTTTAATGCTTTTATCTGTACATATAACATGTACATTAATTATGTTTTCCTGATACCTCCAATATCTAAAAGTTGCTATTTCCACATAATTATTGCTATAATTAATTCAATTTGAATTTACTAATTAATTCAAAGAAAGACATAATATATTTTGATTTAAATTATGGCAATGATAAAATAGTTTTCATAATGAAATAAACTAAAATTTGCATCAGTTTAATGACAATAATAATTTATTTATTTTTCTATTAATAGGTAATGAACTTTCTAAACAACTTTGACATTTGTTATATTTTTATTTATCACATGTTACTAAATTATTTCAGAGAATAACTCAAATAAAACTTGATAATTTAGTTTCCTGTATTTTTTAAAAAAATATTTGACAGCAGGAAAATCTAAAACTAATGTTCAAAATGTTTTGAAATATTTGTACCTTTTGAACAATTAATAGCTTGATTACTACTATAGCTTAAATATTTTTTTTTAATTTCATATCATTTAAATACTGGCAAAATGGCATTACATTGAATTAATTATTACATTAGTCGACGTAAACTGCTTCATATCTTCCTTCTAATTACATAACATTTATAGTACAATTACATCTAGTTGATTGGAAGTTCAATATAATTTTTTTTTTTTATAACTCTTTCATTCTATGATCTTTTATAATAAAATTAATGAACATATAATCACGTCTTTTACCCATTACTGAGTGTGGCTCTCTAATCTCGGTAAGTGATATATTTATGCGGTTTCTAATTGTTAAGTCGTAAGCCCAAAGATGTTAGTAGAGGAGGGCCACATAGGTAATATTTATTGTGATGTTTATCCGAAAAATTTTGGGGTTTGGTTACAATTAACAGTGTTTATATTTGTAAAATTTCGGTTTTATTTGTAATCTATAAGATTACAGTTTTTTTTAAAATAGGTATTATATCGGTTTTGGTTTCGGTTATTTATGATAAATTCCAATTAGATTACAATTTCGATATTTTCTGGTGACTGTTTTTGTACGGTTTTTATCCAAATTAAATTACTTGAAGAAAAATAATAACTAATAAATTTTATTGAAAAGTAATAAGCAGGAATCCAGTCTGACTGGATTCCTGCTTATTACTTTTCAATTCCTACCCACAGTCGCTTATTTACAAAACCTTCCAATAAATTTTAGGTTGGTTTGATAGTGGTTATTATTTTCTTCTTCTTTTTCTTCCTATTTGCGGTTTAGAACATTATTTATATCAGTTTAAATTTACGGTAATACGAGTAGAACTGAAATAATATCGGTTCGGTCAATTTAATCTTGGTATCAGTTTTCGGTTTCCATATTTTTTGTAATAATTTCGTTGTGATTTTGAGTCCCTGGTGGTAATCGAACGACGCGTTGCCACTGAGTTATCTATTTCATTTAGTAGAAAAATGGTAAAAGAACATTACCATGTCAAGTTAATAAACTGAAACATCCACAGTGAAATAAATAATATTTATAATATTTCATCGTATAAAATACAGCATTCCGTAATTATGAATTTGACAAAGTTTTTAAAATACAAAAACTATTTCCATGTAACCATGACGTATCCAGCAGCGAGTACCAGTGCGGCAGGCTCACAGTCTAAACGGGCGCGTTTCAGCGCGGAGCAGTAGCCCCACGGCCCGATCCATCATGGGCTGTCAGGGCGCTCGGCTACCGCCGCGGCGGTGGCGGCGGCGGTGGCACCCACACACGCGGGGAGGCCGCTGCAGCCTGCCAACCCCCCACAACACGCGATACGAGCTACGACATTCTTCTACCAAACCGTCTCCAGAGCTTTTTCTTTATGTGACGAATTTAAAAAAATAAAAATATTTTCCGGTCTTAATGAATTTTGTTGTTGGTAAGATGTGAATATAGTAAATTGTGGGAATATCCGTCAGTACGGTGGTGTGGATAGCAATATGTAATTTGAATCCGGAGATCCCTAGTTCGAATCTCATTCAAGCTAAAAATTATATGAACTACCACACTGCAGCTCGGTGAGTACGGACCCTGTACTGTAATTGGGATTAAGTTGCTATTGTACAGTGTAACATAAATAAATAAATAAATAACATATATATGTTGACAGCAAGGTTGAAAAAATTACGATAATGAAATAATAATGAAACTTCAACATTTCATTCTTAAAAGAAATAGCTGTAACGAGTAATGATATACAAGTAACAATACTTGAAGAGCGTTGAATCCCAATTTTTTGATCTCATGTTTCATTTACAAATTTCCACACTCGAAAAATGTATGTACGCCCATGTACTCGGTACTCCTATAAGAACTTCTGACTATACCTCAGATCCTCATTTTATCTGTCAAAAAACGCACCGTTGCCACCTAAAGTTATAATTAGAGAGCGGATTTCTAACCATTAGGCTTACGCTAAATATTGATAACATCAAGAAATTTTGATAAATGTGTAAGAATTCTGAAAATTTGGAACAAATTTTTTTGAAGTAAAACAGATTTATGCGCACTGGAAGTTGAAGAATGAGGTGACGAATGCGTTACGAAATTTGTGTGATCCAAGCACACTCATTTTTGTGTGCTTTACTTGCTTTTTGTGCTTATTTAAAAATGTATGTTTATTATTTAAGTTTTTCTTCATTTTCGGTGTATTCTTTTTTTTTAATATACCTAATTAAATTCCTTTTATGAAACATCATCGTTATTGTCTAAAATTCTTCAAGTATTGTTGGTGCAGCAAAACTTGACTGGAGTCTAAATTTGCTAAAGTATTCTCACCGATCGGACTTAGTAATGTACTAAATTATCGGTGCAATATTGTTTTCAAGAATATTTTAAATGATAGAAGGCAGAATTTTACCTTAAAGCAACATTTGATAATTAATTATATTCATTAATAGTTTCTTGTTTATAATATTATTTTTAAAAGTATCACAGAGCTAAATAGTTTTTGTTAATCATCGTTTATTTAAAAATTAATTAACAAAATGTTATAAAACAATTATATATTTTTCTGACTTTAAAAAATGCCTTTTATGGGAATTTCGTGTCTTTTAAAGCTTTTTTCGTTTTTAAATGATTTTTGGATAAATTTTTCAGCATTTTAAAGCGTTTTTTCATATTTTTATATTTTTTATTCACTCTCTAGTTGCAAATTTTTAATACTAATATAATACCTTCTTATGTAGTTATTCGCTAAATTCTTGGTAACAATCGAAAGTTTATTAAAATATTATAAATTAGTCGACTACCATATTAAAAACATGAGGAGCCACAGAGGTAATGTCAGGGTTCGTAAATATCATGATATTTATAATAAATATCAAAATATCTGATATATAGGATATATATCAGATAAATATCACTTTTTGGATATTTATTTTTTAATTTTAGTTTTTGTACACATTTATTATCACAATAGGAAATACAAAATAAATTATTACTCCTAAATAAAAAATTAACATAGGTAATGAAAAAAAGTAAATATACATTGAATGGATACACAAATATTATATAGTACTAAGAATAGTAAGAATATTTAAATAATCCTATATCCTAAATAGGGGCAAATCATCATCTTCTGATGAACTTCCTGAACATAGCGTTGCAGATAGACTCACTTGGCCAAATCCAATCTAAATTAGTTTTTTTTTGTAGTTTCTTTTTGGTTTAAATATTTAAACATAAAAACTAATTTACCGGCATTGTCATTACCGAGACGATTACGTAATTGAGATTGGACAATGCCAAAAGTGGAGAAATATCGTTCCAGCCCTGCTGTGGCTGTTACAGCAGTGTGTAATTGTTCACATAGTTCAATAAATGTACTTTTATTTGGCCACTCTGACTCATGAATAGTTACACTTTTCCACCATATTAAAGGATTTGTATTTCTAAAATGAGTACCAAATAAAAATTTTGGAAATGGTTCCGACTTTGCCGTTAATGACATCACAAATGGCACACAATTTGTGTCGTTGATGTGAAGTTAGTCAAAAGCTAGTAAAGTAAGAATTATCTTTAGAATATAATTTTAACAAAATTAATGAAAGTAATAATACTGTATTTATTATAGACTATTTGATATTTTTATATAATGGATATATATCTTCGAACCCTGTTTATAATTAACTGAAGCACGAGAAAATTAATGCCGTTGAGCGCGTTTTCATATCACATTTAGTTTTTGAGATATAGCCTCGGAAAAGTAGAAAAACTGAAAAATTCGAAAAATTTCACTTTTCCGGAGGCTATATCTCAAAAACTAAACAAGATATGCAAATGCGCTCAACGGCGTTGAATTCCCCGTGTCCGAATTGACTTATAAGCTAATTTTCATACAATTGTATGCAATTTAATATTTTTAATTATTTCTTAAGGGGTTTTTTCAGATTTTAATTCAATTTTCCCAAAAATCCTTAATCGTAGGATTATTAAAACGAAAATTTACATACATATGTATTTTGACCCACTGAATCCAGTGGTGCAATCTTCAAATGCATATGACTTCTGGTTTTCGAGAAAATGTTAAAAAACCGCTTTTTGCGATTTTTTTGGCGGAAAATTGAAAAAAATAAAAATCGCTGAAACTATGTTTATAAGTTAACTGAAGCACGAGAAAATTAATGCCGTTGACCGCGTTTTCATATCACATTTAGTTTTCGAGATATACCCTCGGAAAAGTAGAAAAACTGAAAAATTCGAAAAATTTCACTTTTCCGGAGGCTATATCTCAAAAACTAAACAAGATATGGATATGCGCTCAACGGCGTTGAATTCCCCGTGTCCGAATTGACTTATAAGCTAATTTTCATACAATTGTATGCAATTTAATATTTTTAATTATTTCTTAAGGGGTTTTTTCAGATTTTAATTCAATTTTCCCAAAAATCCTTAATCGTAGGATTATTAAAACGAAAATTTACATACATATGTATTTTGACCCACTGAATCCAGTGGTGCAATCTTCAAATGCATATGACTTCTGGTTTTCGAGAAAATGTTAAAAAACCGCTTTTTGCGATTTTTTTGGCGGAAAATTGAAAAAAATAAAAATCGCTGAAACTATGTTTATAAGTTAACTGAAGCACGAGAAAATTAATGCCGTTGACCGCGTTTTCATATCACATTTAGTTTTCGAGATATACCCTCGGAAAAGTAGAAAAACTGAAAAATTCGAAAAATTTCACTTTTCCGGAGGCTATATCTCAAAAACTAAACAAGATATGGATATGCGCTCAACGGCGTTGAATTCCCCGTGTCCGAATTGACTTATAAGCAAATTTTCACACAATTTTATGCAATTTAATATTTTTAATTATTTCCTAAGGGGTACCCCTTTGGTTTTTTCAGATTTTAATTCAATTTTCCCAAAAATCCTTAATCGTAGGATTATTAAAACGAAAATTTACATACATATGTATTTTGACCCACTGAATCCAGTGGTGCAATCTTCAAATGCATATGACTTCTGGTTTTCGAGAAAATGTTAAAAAACCGCTTTTTGCGATTTTTTTGGCGGAAAATTGAAAAAAATAAAAATCGCTGAAACTATGTTTATAAGTTAACTGAAGCACGAGAAAATTAATGCCGTTGACCGCGTTTTCATATCACATTTAGTTTTCGAGATATACCCTCGGAAAAGTAGAAAAACTGAAAAATTCGAAAAATTTCACTTTTCCGGAGGCTATATCTCAAAAACTAAACAAGATATGGATATGCGCTCAACGGCGTTGAATTCCCCGTGTCCGAATTGACTTATAAGCAAATTTTCATACAATTTTATGCAATTTAATATTTTTAATTATTTCCTAAGGGGTTTTTCAGATTTTAATTCAATTTTCCCAAAAATCCTTAATCGTAGGATTATTAAAACGAAAATTTACATACATATGTATTTTGACCCACTGAATCCAGTGGTGCAATCTTCAAATGCATATGACTTCTGGTTTTCGAGAAAATGTTAAAAAACCGCGTTTTGCGATTTTTTTGGCGGAAAATTGAAAAAAATAAAAATCGCTGAAACTATGTTTATAAGTTAACTGAAGCACGAGAAAATTAATGCCGTTGACCGCGTTTTCATATCACATTTAGTTTTCGAGATATACCCTCGGAAAAGTAGAAAAACTGAAAAATTCGAAAAATTTCACTTTTCCGGAGGCTATATCTCAAAAACTAAACAAGATATGGATATGCGCTCAACGGCGTTGAATTCCCCGTGTCCGAATTGACTTATAAGCAAATTTTCACACAATTTTATGCAATTTAATATTTTTAATTATTTCCTAAGGGGTACCCCTTTGGTTTTTTCAGATTTTAATTCAATTTTCCCAAAAATCCTTAATCGTAGGATTATTAAAACGAAAATTTACATACATATGTATTTTGACCCACTGAATCCAGTGGTGCAATCTTCAAATGCATATGACTTCTGGTTTTCGAGAAAATGTTAAAAAACCGCTTTTTGCGATTTTTTTGGCGGAAAATTGAAAAAAATAAAAATCGCTGAAACTATGTTTATAAGTTAACTGAAGCACGAGAAAATTAATGCCGTTGACCGCGTTTTCATATCACATTTAGTTTTCGAGATATACCCTCGGAAACGTAGAAAAACTGAAAAATTCGAAAAATTTCACTTTTCCGGAGGCTATATCTCAAAAACTAAACAAGATATGGATATGCGCTCAACGGCGTTGAATTCCCCGTGTCCGAATTGACTTATAAGCAAATTTTCATACAATTTTATGCAATTTAATATTTTTAATTATTTCCTAAGGGGTTTTTCAGATTTTAATTCAATTTTCCCAAAAATCCTTAATCGTAGGATTATTAAAACGAAAATTTACATACATATGTATTTTGACCCACTGAATCCAGTGGTGCAATCTTCAAATGCATATGACTTCTGGTTTTCGAGAAAATGTTAAAAAACCGCGTTTTGCGATTTTTTTGGCGGAAAATTGAAAAAAATAAAAATCGCTGAAACTATGTTTATAAGTTAACTGAAGCACGAGAAAATTAATGCCGTTGACCGCGTTTTCATATCACATTTAGTTTTCGAGATATAACTTCGGAAAAGTAGAAAAACTGAAAAATTCGAAAAATTTCACTTCTCCGGAGCCTATATCTCAAAAACTATTTCATATTTTTATATAATGGATATATATCATTGCAAAAATATGACGATATATATCAAAATAAATATCATGATATATATCGATCGATATATATCTTCGAACCCTGGGTAATGTTAATAAGGAAAAGAGTTTGTCAGGTCAAATTAACAGATGCTACGAAGTTATCTATCTCCAAATTTCAATCGTTTATTATTTACGAGTATATTTTCATATATAATATAACAACTAGTATGAAAATTGCTGAAAATATTTTGACATAAATTATGAGTTGTGTTTCCTATTTTCATAACAACGAATGTATATTTATGTCAAAATATTATCTGTCAATTTTCATACTACGAGTTGTATTCGGCTTGAGAATTTATCAAACAAGAGTTAATTAACAAGAATAGTTAGGTATTTATTTACTTATTACAGTTATGAAAATTTTGAATATGAAATGTACACTGACAAAAATTTTTTAATTGAGGTTTATGAAAATATTGAAAATATCATTTATTTTATTCGTAACCAAGGATATTAATAACAGTGGTATTTCCGATAAAATTTCACTAGTGATGAATTTCCGACGAAATGTACATTTCATTGGTTCATTTTCAAACAAATGGGGTAGATGGCTCAGTGGTATCGAGTCGGCTTGTGGATCTTGAGAACCCTGGTTCGATCCCCACAGCCGACAAACAATTTTCACCAATTTAAAAATCTACCCCTGTGGCTCCCTCTCCACTAATATCTTTGAGGGCCGTGATTTGACGACTGGTAACCGCACTTCACGCGACAAAATATATCACTTACCGAGATCTGCTTAGGCAGAGTGCCACACTCAGTAATGGGTAAAAGGCGTGATGATGATATAGTTATATATTTTCAAACAAATTCGTGATCCTATTGGTTGACAGTGACGTGTGGTGAATTCTCATATAAATATTTCGAAAAACCCCCAAACAATAACAATTCTATAGTGTTTTTATGCACTGAGCACATTCTTATCTTCTTTAACTCCTCTTAATGTTATTCTAAAATACAACATTTTCTCCGACCGTAATAAGAAACAGAGATCATAAGATTTGATAGGAGGCCAGTCCAGTATGGCAGACAACTCTGTTCAGTGGTGGGATGATATGAGGGCAGCGGGGAGGATCAGGTGAGACAACAACACACGTTTAGCGTCACGGCAGGCTCCCTCGCACCGTTTGTCTTCTCTCTGGAGTTGGAGAGAGACACAGGCACACGTAAGTGCTTTAATAATCTAATGAAGGCGCGATAAGTATCGGACGGCGATCAGTTAAAGTCGCACTTCGGGACACGGACAGCCTGTCATCCGGGACGCGGTATCGGCGCCGGCCATCGCTTCCACCACGCGGACATTTCCATGCCGTATGTGTGTAGCGTCACCGTGACAACTTATCTTCACTAGCTCTGACTGTGGATTCATTGTTTCATATGCATATCACTGACATTCTAAATGCAGCTTCATAATACAGAGATAATATTTAATTTTTTACTAAATTAATTATTTATGTACCAAGAGCAGTAAATTATGTTTTGAGGTTGAAGGTTTTGTTTGAGACACGAGGTGCAGTCAACGGTACCAAAGGAGCTAAGAACGTTTATAAAACGAGTCACATACTATACCTACTTACTCTATGATCTCAAACTAAAGAAGTAAACAAGGAAAAAAAAGCAAACTAAATAAAGTTTTATGTATTATTTGAAAAATAAGGTTAAGTAATGCAGGAAGCTAACTTCATCCTGTATTTAATATGTCAATTGTTATCTTTACCCCGTGACTAAAATGTTCGAAGCCACAATTTGACAAAATCTTATTAAGGCATGGAAACCGGAACATTAAATAATATATTAATAACGGGAGTAGAAAATAGTATATTATGTAACAAGTTTTATAACCGTCTCTTTAGTTACAATTAAAACGAGTCACATACTATACTTTTTCTACGATCGCAATTTAAGACAACAAAAAATTGTAAACTTTTATAAATTATTGAAAAAATAAGGTTGTTACAATGATAGGCGCCAACTTCCCCTCTACTTAATATCTCAAGCCGTGACTAAAACGTTCGAAGCCACGGTTTGTTAACATGTGATTAAGATGTTATTTAGTACCATGGAAACCACTGCGTTAAATGAGATTTTAATAACCTAGAGTAGAAAAATTTACTTATTGCTTGTGATACATACAAAATTTTGTACCAAAAGCGAAGAATAAATTCAAATGTTTCAAATTTTTTATCTATCAAATGTTTATTTACGATGATTAAATTGAAAACTTTGAGTAAATCTTGGTAACAGGTAACTATACCGGTGATGAAATAATTATTTGTGCAAAAGTAATTAAGGAAAAGTAACATTTTTCTATATCAGAAGTAAAATAGTCGAGATTAAAACTACAATGTGTACAGAAAATAATACCAATACATTTCCGACGTGATACACACATTTTTTATTCTTCATTAAAATATCTGGAAAAAGAATTAAAAAATTATTTTTATGGTTTGTTTGTTTTGAAATTTGTTGACCGTTGACAGTTTTCGTGTAATATATACGATGACATACTGTACTAGTAATTATGATTAGTTTATTTTCCTGCACTAGTGTGGAAAAATACTAGGTACTTTTCTTACCTCATGTGAATATAAAAATCAAAACCTTTTTTAAACAGTTGTAAAACAGCATATTATGCGACGAGTATGAAGTTGTCGATACGAACCGTATAACAGCTTTTTGTTCGAGATGCACACATTATTCGTTCAAATATGTAATACTTTCCATATTTATGAAATAAATAGGCCAATATTTTGATCATAATAGAACAAAGTACAGTTTCGTGGTTCGTACAAACATCCAGCACACGAAACCTATAGCGAAACGAGAAGAATGAACCTCGAAGTGAACAAGCAAGCAGCTTGGAGAGCAGGACGCAGGACGTGGCATAACACGGGGTACGCGAGCGCGCTAATGGCTACTGACGGCTCCGGGTGATGGATCGCCCGGGCGACGGGGGCGCAGTGCCGCCGCCACCGCCACCGACAGGACCCAGCTGCCACTGTTACCACTGCTGTTTCGACACACCGACACCAACAGTTCAACTCATATATTCTTCTAATCTCAAACAATACGCATTCTCTAGATTGTACTTTATTCACCAAGGAAAAGCTTTCTTTTATATCAGTGAAGAAAAAAGTACACAGTGCGTCAATGCGTTCTGATGCTTATTAATTGAGTCAAACAAAAACAAATATGTTGTATTATAAGTGGTATCGAGTCGGCCTGTGGATCTTGAGAACCCTGGTTCGATCTCAACAGACAACAAACAATTTTCACCAATTTAAATCTACCCCTGTGGCTCCTCTTCCACTAATATCTTTGGGGACCGTGATTTGACGGTTGGTAACCGCACTTCACTCGAAAAAAATATATTACTTACCGAGATCTGCTTAGGCAGAGTTCCATACCCAGTAATGGGTAAAAGGCTTGATGATATATTTATTTTATTTTATAACAGGTATTTAATACATTTTATTAATTTTTAAACATAACATTACTTAAATAGATATTGCTGCAATATAAATATTTTTGAATACATACGCAAAAATTATTCATGATGGTCGCCTTGCAAATTTTGACATAAACATAAACTTAATAAACATAAATTTTATATAATTTTGTTTAAAATGATTTAAATTCACAAATAAATTTTGTCATACTTGATAAATTATTCAAATTAAGAATATCATTTAAATTTTATTTCATTTCCGATATTATATAGTTCAATAATTATTTGTTTAACGAGGCAAAAAAGTAACCAAGGCAGTAAATCTGTATCGTTGCAGATATTTTTTGTCAAACGTGCACTGAAATTACTCTTTTTTAACACATGTTTCTGGAATGAAAATATTCGTTTTCAGGTGGTTTCATTGTCGCCCTATTTCTGTCATTTAAAAATGGTGAAGGAATGTGAACCCTACGTAAGATTATAAAAGTAGTATGCGGTTGTAATTATATTTACCTGAAACTGACAGGAAAATAAACATTTGCCGGACCTTTAAGACTCAGGAAAGCTTTGCTTGGCATGCCTAGTCAGAAAAATAACATATTGTCTGTCTAGGCAGGTAATGAAAGAAACGGGAGTGTCTAGTTACTTAGCAACATAAAATACTGACTAAATATGTAAGTCAAATATTTCTTTTAATTTAAATTAATTTAAAATATGTATTATTTGTTTATAAGTTTAAGGTAAAATGTTATACGTAACATGTCAGTAATGCGTCGTACAGGATTCGTAAGCTGTTTCAAGCCTTGCTATCGCTCGTCCTGTAATTGAACGCTTTCCTGACTTTTTACTTAAATAACTATTATTAAATTAAACCATAAATATTAAATTTGTTCTTTTTTTCATAGCGACGGATTCATGTCAATCAGCAAAATAAAAAGTTACCATTTCTCTCCAACCAGCAAGGCACAAACCAATATCTCCTTACAAACTACCCCCTTGACATGGTACGGCTCGACGAGCAACACCGCGCCGCCTGATGTAAATTGTGTGTTAAATGCGCGGTTTAAGTGTTTGTGAATACCGAACACCCCGCGTACTTAGCCAAGGCACACTGCGACCGGTGCGATACCGTGATTAGATGAGCGAACCGCGGCGAGGGCGATTAGGACAAGCGGAAAATTCAACAAGCCGCGAGCAAAGCAAAGATTAGTTTTAAGTGATAAGCTAGTTAATAGCCATCAAACATGAACTGGTATTTTATAGTGTAAAGTAGTACGATTAGATGGTGAATATTTTATTCGGTGCAAAAATTTCTGCGTCTACTTTCGGTTTTTTTTTATTTCGTATACTTTTTTAGATTAATTAATTTGTAGTAGGAATAATAAAATTATTAGATATATTTTTAATTAAAATATGCCTATGTTTAGATGTTTATTAATGCGAATAAAATGATTGGCGTTGAAATATATTAATTAAATTGTTGACACTAATAAAAAATTTGCAAGTTTGATTCCTAACTAAGGCATGAATAAAAAATGTCAAGATAAATATAAATAGATAACTATTAATCTATTCATCAATTATTTTATTTTTACAAATGTGTTGGAATGCAGCCATTGACTGATTTACATTTATGTATTCATTCCATATTAAAAAATAAAACATTATGTCATATAACAAAAGTAGGTTCTAGACAAAAATAATATAAATTACACATACACCCATTTAAACCAAAATCAAAGTCATTATCTATTTTTTTTTTATAATTGCCAATGATGCAGACTTTCGATCGTCTCGTTGTGAGTCAATAAGTTAAAAATAGTTATTTGTGTATTAAGAGCGTAAAGTGATTCTTTGTTACTCGAACACGGTAATATTTTTCAGTATTAGTTTTACTATTTGTACTTTGATTTCGATGCTACGAGTATATTTTTTTTCACGACAATTGGATACAAGGAATGTAATCCAGTCCTTCGCATTTTCAAATCTTGTTTAGTATTTAAGATATAATAGTCTCCGGAAAAATTAAATCTTTAATTTTCTTCAGATTTTGTACTTTCCAGAGGCTATATCTCTTAAACTATACGCATGCAACATTATTCCACGATTACAATATTTGTACTTAATCCACCTTTCTTTTCATTTACTGTTAACAATATAGTTATTTGTGTATTAAGGAGCGTAAAGTTATTCTTTGTTACTCGAAAACAGCTGTTATAGTGTAAGAGGAACAAAGACACTTTACGCTCGTGATACACACATATTTTTTTCTACGATTGCATCTTAAAATTATTAAAAAACGTATACGTACTGAAAATAAATTCGTTCTGTCAACTGTCAATATGACAAGTTCCTGTTTTGTTTGTATCCCTGGTAACTATTGAAATAAGCGCGCATTTAACGTCTTTTTCAGGCGTTGCCAATGGAGACGCGCAAAAAAAATATTTTTCGATTGTTCCACAGAAAACGTCAACTTTACGATGACAAATGAGAGCGTAATTGTCAACTTTTCATAGCAATCGTAGAAAAAAATATGATTCATATTTTTTATTTTAATTTATAGTAATTTTAATTTGTCCTAATTATAAATTTAAATTCAAATAGGTAGCAATATTTTGAAGAGAATTCACCACACGCCACTGTCAACCAATAGGATCACGAATTTGTTTGAAAATGAACCAATGAAATGTACATTTCGTCGGAAATTCATCACTAGTGAAATTTCATCGGAAATACCACTGTTATTAATATCCTTGGTTACGAATAAAACAAATGATATTTTCAATATTTTCATAAACGTCAATTCTACATTTGTTCAGTGTACATTTAAAAAAAAAATATATATCATCACGCCTTTTACCCATCACTGGGTGTGGCACTCTGCCTACGCACATTTAATATTCAAAATTTTCATCACTGTAATACCTAATTAATAATGTGCAAATAAATACCTAACTATTCTTGTTTGGTAAATTCTCAAGCCGAATACAACTCGTAGTATGAAAATTGACTCATAATTTATGTCAAAATATTTTCAGCAATTTTCATACTACTTGTTATATTATATATGAAAATGCATACCTGTTTACTAATTCCCAAAAGATTTTCAAATACAAGTTAAAAATATTACAAATAACTGCCAATCGATTAATAATGCGATAACTGTTCATACGAATTTCGCGAGACATTGAACATAATAGTCGTTGTCATAGCGCAGACATCCATGAACCAGTGAGGCAGTGACAAGTGACAAGCGTGTGGAAGACGTTCCACGTCAAGAACGGGTAACGGGACGGTGACGGTGATGGGTGCTCCCAGGAGACACAGACACTAGATAGGGACATCGACATGGATAGCACGCAGAGTCCCAATGCTCAATGGGCTACCTAAACACCAGAACCACCCGTGTTTTGTGCTGGATACCGGACCAGAGGAATTTGTAAAGAAGCGAAAATGTTGCAGCTTTGTACGCATGTTTTGGATTTTATAAAAAGGAATTTTTAAAGTTTGGTGTTTTTAGTAATCTCTAAATTTCGTTTTAAATTTTAAAAATAATATAGTGATCTCTGAACAAAAATTATTTTTGAAAAATTTTCAAAATTATTTGTATTTGCCACTGCTTTCAACAATAACTTAAAACTCTTTTTAGTAAACCCTGGTTTTTCACCAAATTAAATCTACCCCTGTGGCTCCCCCTCCACTAACATCTTTGAGATCCGTTGATTTGACGTCTGGTAACCGCACTTCACGCGAAGAAATATATCACTTACCGAGATCAACTTTGGCAGAGTGCCACACCCAGTAATGGATAAAAGGAGTGATGATATATTTATTTATAATATTATATTAATATGTAGTTCATGGGGTAGATGGTTCAGCGGTATGTAGTCGACCTATGAATTTGTTAACCCGGGTTCGATTCCCACAGCCGACAAACAATTTTCATACATTATTATTACCCTCGTGACTTCTCCTCCGCTAACATCATTGGGAGGCGTGATTAAACGGTTGGCAACCGCACTTCACGCGTATAAATATATCACTTACTAGGATCTACTACAGCTGCATGCCACACTCAGTAATGAGTAAAATGTATGATGATAGAATTATTTATTTTATTTTATATATTAGCATCAGTACACGAATTCGTATAATACCCAAAAAGTATGCTCAGAACCAGTTTAGACTGCAACTAATGGTGCTATTTTGTAATTTTCTATAACACTACAGATCTGTAAATCTGAACAAAAGCGCATCATATTTGATTGTCAAATGGAATTAAATGTATATGTCAATACAAATCTATGCGCTTTTGTTCAAATTTACAGAACTGTAGCTTTAAAGAAAATTACAGAATATCACCAATATATTAGGTATACTGTAAATAGGTCAAGCATAATTTAAGATAAATTTAAATGATGCCTGAAAACGGGTTATATAGCATATTTTTCGCGTTTTGAATGTATTTGGGTATTGCGTCTAACACGTATATAATGTTACCTGTGGCCACAATGTAGAAAGTAATTGTAATCGCTCATTAATTTTCATTATATGTACTTGTAAATATATACAGGTTCTATTATGTTTATTTTGTCAGAAATATTTATTCCAAGCATACAATGCACATTGAATGATGTATTTATTAATTTTTAATTTACTATTTTATATACCTACTAAAGTAAAACACCCAGGAAAATTAAATATTTATTTTAAAGTGTAGATTACGTTGAACCGTCAACATGACCTTGTAATTATCATTTATATTTTTACAAAATAATTAGATTAATAAGATTTGTACTCACATTAAACAGAGAACAGCTACCAGCATTTTCTGGAACAACCAAAAAAGTTTATTCACTAGAAGCACTAAATTCGTTTTTAGTTCAAATCACACACTATCACCCACTAATAAATTAACATTAATATTTTACAACGATATGTACACTTCAACTGCCCGCAGGTAACTAAACTTGAGCTTGTTCATTTTGGTTTGAAACGAACAAAATGCAACACAATATAAACTATTAATTACATTTGAGTTGAAACCAGTTGCTTTACTCTGAAATATATCGACAATGAACATTAAATAAATTAAAAACCAGTGATTTCCAAACAATTTTGAACATTTAGCATTGTATATTTTTGTTAATAATTTTTTTTTACTCTAGTTACCGTGGTACTAAATAACATCTTAATCACATGTTTATAAACTGTGGCTTCGAATAATTTAATCACGGAGTGAAATTAACTGACACATTAAGCAGAAAGTGAAGTTAGCTTCATACATCCTACAATATAACTTAATCTTACTTTTCAAATAATAAATAAAATTTTAAATTTTTTGTTGTTCAAATTTGTGGACATGTAACTCGTTTTATAAACTCTTTAGTAACAAGTGTGTAAAAATCGAGTCATATTTTAATACTCGTACAACAGGTAGTATGTTCAAAATGATCGAATATATCGAGTGGATCACTATAATATATTCTGATAATTTTGAACATCCATATTGTATTCGTTATAATTAAAGCCCGGATTTTTAGGCAATTGCCTAGATTCAAATTTTAATATACTTCAGGTAATTTAGTTTTTCTATACATAGGTAACATGTTTACGTGTAATGGAAGGTTTTTTTTTCGTGCCTTAGAGCCTATTTTTTCTATATTTTGGTTATTGTGCCTATTTTACCTTATACAGCTTATTTTGCCTATTTGTGTTGCCTATTTTAACTTTTATTGACCAGGCAAGGTTTATCAGCGCCATGTATCATGTACTTCGTTGACTAATTCAGCACTCGATAAAGTGTTTCAACCTAACCTATAATATTTAAAGTACTTACTTTAATCAAGTTTTTGTGTGTGAATTTAAAATGCCGAAAGAAAATACGTGTTTTAGTCAAAATTTTACGTGGCAATTCAATTGTGTCTGCCATTAATCAATGGAGCTGAGGTAACTTTAGACGATATGGCTAAATATAAGAATGCCCCTGACACATTTTGTGATGTCGAACGAAGTTTTCAGCTTACAAACAAATTCTGACAGACCGAAGACAGTCCCTTTCCGAAAATTTCATAGAGCAATTGCTCGTAATATTTTGTGAATTAAAGTATACTACAAAATTTGAATTTGTATAATAGTTAATAAAATGAGAACCCTACATTATTATTTTTCAGATTGCGTTAATTTTTGTTTAAAATGATGTTTTTTTTCTAACGAAGAGTAGATACGAGTACCAATATTAGAAAAAGGATTCGTTTATTTTTTTAAAAACAAATTATTTACATTTAGGCTGCCTAAAATCCCGCCTATTTTAGAGTAATTACCGGCCTACATGCCTGCTTATTTGGGTGTTTTTAAAAGCCTAAATATCCGGGCTTTAGTTATAATTATATAACAAATAAAAAAATTAACAGAAATCGTTCCAACACAAAATAACATCAAAATTAAAATATAAATAACATTTTTGATGTTAGTAATGAGTTTAGTTTGTTGAAAAAAAAACGCAATTACGACTTTGTTACTATGACGACAATACTTTTGATGTGTTTGCGGGTGCAAGATATCATATTTTTGTTCTAGATCTTAATGTTTTGACCAAGTGAATATACGAAAGTGATTATACCAAGTCATCAAGGGTATATTCGTTTATCTAAATATGGGAAGCAAGGAAAAGTCTTAAGTATGATTGGTTAATGCATGTACATCTTATGTAGGACAACCTATTTATTTGAGTAGTAATTACAAAATAATTGGCAACAAATATATTATATAGGGTGTTTCACAACTTAGAGCAAAAAATTAAAGGGTATATTCTGTACGACGTGCTGATCATGAAACAAAAAGAATTTTTTTTTAAATCGCAAAACTATTTTCTTTGTTTCCCAGTCCAAAATTTTTCGTTGCCACTGCCCCTGGGTGGATGATTATGTTAAAGTTATTAATTAAATAAAATTCTATTATAAATAACTGCTAATAATTGAATTGTGTAATTATTCTTTCGTAGTTGATACCTACTTCATTGTTTGTGTTTAATAGGAAAGCGAATTCAGTGCAGTACTATAAAAAATGTTTTAGGTTAACAACCCTTAATTTTTCGAATTTAAAAAAAATTCTTTTTGTTTCATGATCAGCACGTCGTACATAATATACCCTTTAATTTTTTGCTCTAAGTTGTGAAACATCCTGTATAAAAGAATTGTAAGATAAAGAATTTCTTGTGCAAAACTGTTTTTATATTATTAACGAATTTTTGTACCGTTCTTAATTTTAATTGAATTGTGTAATTATTCTTTCGTAGTTGATACCTACTTCATTGTTTGTGTTTAATAGGAAAGCGAATCCAGTGCAGTACTACAAAAAATGTTTTAGGTTAACAACACTTAATTTTTCGAATTTAAAAAAAATCTTTTTGTTTCATGATCAGCACGTTGTACATAATATACCCTTTAATTTTTTGCTCTAAGTTGTGAAACATCCGGTATAAAAGAATTGTAAGATAAAGAATTTCTTGTGCAAAACTGTTTTTATATTATTAACGAATTTTTGTACCGTTCTTAATTTTATTACTTGCCTATGATGCTTTTTATATGTACTTACATCTCAAAAATAAACTATATTTTTATTATTATTACTAAATTAGAGGTACAGATATTCGTTTCCCTGCCAACAACGTTACGACCCGTGAGAACACAGATATTAGAGTTCGATCTGTCAGTGATGACAGCAAAAAAACTTAGGTACGAAAACGTGACAGTGAGAGATAAAACTGCCAAAATCTTCCGGTTGTCGAAACTGATCCTCCTCTACACGAGACGTTCATTTAAAACTACAACATTCCTGATGAAAATCTAGAAACTTTACTTCACATTAATCACTTAATTATAATTTAATAACTCTGCGCATACCAGAGCTCTTCTCAAAGTCACTCAATTACCATTCTAATTTTATTATAGTACTAAAGATATAGGAAGTGTCAAACATATAAACAACATTTTTCAAATTGTGATTTTTTTTTGGGTCACAAAATAAAAATACTTTCTAGAAAGATAAATAAAGATAAAATTAAATAGTTATTTGTGTATTAAGAGCGTAAAGTGATTCTTTGTTACTCGAACGCGAACCGAAGGCGAGTGCTGCAATTGCGTAAAAGGAACAAAGACACTTTACGCGCGTGATACACACATAATTTTTTCTACGATTCCATCTTCAAATTATTAAAAAAAAACGTATGTGTATGAAAATAAATTCGTTCTATCAACTGGCAATATGACAAGTTTCTATTTTGTTTGTATCCCTGGTAACTATTGAAATTACCGCGTATTTAATATCTTTTTAAAATCTTTTTCGATTGTTCCACAGAAAACGTCAACTTTACGATGACAAATGAGAGCGTAATTGTCAACTTTTCATAGCAATCGTAGAAAAATAAATATATCATCATGCCTTTTACCCATTACTGGGTGTAGCACTCTGCCTTAACAGATCTTGGTAAGTGATAAATTTATTCACGTGAAGTGCGGTTACCAGCCGTTAAATCACGGCCCCCAAATATGTTAGCGGAGGGAGAGCCACAGGGGTAGATTTAATTTGGTGAAAATTGTTTGTCGGCTGTGGGGATCGAACCAGGGTTCTCAAGATCCACAGGCCGACTCGATACCACTGAGACACCTACCCCATAAATATAAATTATAATTCTATAAATCAATCATCATTGAAAACCTGGGTACGATTCCCACAGCCGACAAACAATTTTCACCACATTAAAATTACCTCTGTAGTTCCTTTCCACTAATATCTTTGGGGGCCGTGAGTTGACGACTGGTAACCGCACTTCAACTGAAGAAATATTTCACTTACCGAGATCTACTAAGGCAGAGTGCCACACCCAGTAATGGATAAAAGGTGTGATGATATATTTATTTATTTATTGTCTGGCAGTATGAAGGCGTGGTTGGCGACACGTCATTTTAATCCGAAGATCCAAAGTTCGAATCCCAAAATTACACTTATTTTTGTCACAAAATACCAGAATGTTTGACAACAATGTTGTTAATAAAATATAAAATAAACACTTGGCCAAGTCTCACAAAGTGTATGGACGAGAATTAATTTTGTCTTTGTTGTTAACAATGTTATTTATTTTCATGTATGCTTTTATATATTTAAACCAAGTTTTGACATTGCAACTGATCATAGAAGTAATACATATTTGATTGATTAGTATTTTCAATCATAGTTTCATAAAATTAACTATCACATGACTAATTTCAATCCATGCTCTTTCACCTAAAACAATTAGCATAACCAGATTCGTGAACCAAGAGTCAGATAGGCCCAGCTGAGAGAAGAGAAATCAGCGGTGTACAATTAGCGTGTTACCCCCCATGACGAGCCCCACTGGCAGGCAGAGGGGGGCCGACACATCGCCGACCACACAGCCACCAAAGCCTTCACAAACGACACAAATCCTTCGTTCAATGTAGTCGAGTTCAACCAAGATTGGAGTGTCTACATCAAATCACTTTAAGATTTTAGGAAGAAGCTGTTCATTCGTAAACATGCGATGCCAGTTTTTGATTCAAGAGATTTTTAATGTCATTTAAAAGTTAAAGACAATTCTTGGAAATTGCTCGTACATACAAATAGCAACTATCAATAATCGTTAGATCGTTAAATAAATATACTAGAGATGGGCGAATATCATCCGCGAATAGTCGAATGCCGCGAATATTGACATTTTCGAATATTAACGTCAGTATAGCGAAAATTCGAATACCTCGAATATCGCGCCATATGTTGACCTCAATTTTTGACTATGTTTTTCTTTATCATTTGTATATAAACTTAAAGCTATTACAATACTTTGAAGTTATTAATAACAAAGATATTTTTTTTCAAGACCATGAAGACGTACTATATTTCAAATTTGTTTTTCGCACGTACGTTTCAGGTTTCACTTTAAATTTGAAGTTTTCGTCTTTTCCTTTTCTTTTTTGTTTGTACTTTTTGTTTTAATTTTATTTTATCTTAACAATTTCATTCAAATAATGAAAAGGACATAATTAAATAATTATGAATAATAAATAAATTAACTTTTAGGAGTATTCGAATATTCGAGTACCTCGAATATTCGAGATCTGATTAATATTCGTATTCGATATTCGAATTCGAGAAATTTGATATTCGCCCATCTGTAAAATATACCTTATACCCAATATTTGGTGTGACACTTTCCCGTAGCATATCTTGGTAAGTGATTTATTTTGCACGTGAAGTGCAGTTATCAACCATCAAATCACGGCCCTCAATGCTCGTGAATTAATTTTAATGTGGAGTAAACTTTTGTCGCCTGTGGGAATTGAACTCATGTTCTCAAATTCATAGATCGGTACGACTCCATTGAGCTATCTACCATTAAAATAAGAAAAAAAGTAAACATTCTTGGTTCGATGAATGTAAGATTGAGAAGAATGTTAGTTAGTTTTGGGTATATAGAAGATATGTTAAATGAAAGATTGATGAAACATTTGTAATTGAAATTAAAAGTTAGAAATTGAGTGAACAACCTAGAAATAAATTGAGAAATATGATTGAAAAGGTGTTTGTTACGTAGAATATGGATGAAGTTAAAATGTAAAATGTTTATGGGGTAGGTGGCTCAGTGATATCGAGTCATACTGTGGATTTGAGAAACTGGGTTCGTTTCCCACAGCCGACAAACAATTTTCACCACATTAAAATTATCCCTGTGGTTTCCTCTCTACTAACATTTTTGGGGCTCGTAGTTTGATGTTTGGTAACCGAAGTTCAGGTGCTTATCACTTTATATCACTTACCGAGATCTACTATAGCAGATGGAGACATCCAGTAATACGTAAAAGACGTGATAATATATTATGATTATTATTAGTATTATAAGCCAACATAAAACTTTGCCACGTATACTTAATGTGAAATCTGAATTACTCAGAATTTAGATTTATAATACAAAATGTAACATTTGTTTAATAATCTGTAAAATTGCAGTTCTGCAGCTAAGGGAATTCCATGGTAGATTCAGAAAATACCTGGTAGATATTAACATGTCATCATGTTAACAGGGAAGGACGATAATCATTTATCATATGGGAGCGCATGATAAATGATTTTCAAAATAGCTCTTTGACAGACTTGTCTTCATTCTTTTAAATTCCTATTTGTCATACATCAGCACTGATTTCAGAGTGAGTTGCAATTTGTGCTATTACAATGCACTTATAATGTTGATAGATATAATTAGTACATTAAAAATTACTATAACAGAAGAATACAATTAGATATTACAGTCACTTTATAACAAATATTTATTCTTATAAATAATATTAAAATTGCCATGAATAAAGAATGACTGAAATTTGTTTTATTTTTCCTCTCTTAGTAACAGGACTAAAATATTCTTTTCCTCTCGTCATTATTGGCAGCAGGAAAAAAAATACATTTTTGTCCCACGATTCAGCAGGTTAATAATGCATTATATTATAAGTGAGTAAAATAAATCATTATACGCGAGTGTGATAATTCTCACGAGCATATAATAACATTTTACTCATGTGTGGTATACAATGTCTTATTTTACAGTAGCAGTATTTCTACAATAAAGTTAGAAAAAGGTTGAAACTGAATTAAATGATAAACTGTCAAATAAATTAAATATCACAGCTGTCAACTGTTATTTACTCCCGGTCATGAAAACTATATTTTCCACAATTCTAAACTTCACGATTTAAATTTTAAACAGAGATTAATTATGACAATAATGCAGCGGCCGCGGAAGTGGGGTTGCAGGGGTTGCAGTCGCAACCCCTGATAATTTTTAGGGGTTGCGCTGCAACCCCTGTTCAGGACACAAAAAATAAAATAAAATACCTAACTAAAATACGAGTACGAATTCAAAATCTAAACCGAGACTATAGCAATAAATTAACAATCCATTGCAAGTTATATTAAGTCAGCATGTATACATATTAACAATAGTTTTTTTTACAAACAAAAATAATAAATTTATTCATTTTGTCATTCAATTACTCTA
The DNA here is from genome assembly GCA_947425015.1 of Pterostichus niger. NCBI lineage: Eukaryota > Metazoa > Arthropoda > Insecta > Coleoptera > Carabidae > Pterostichus > Pterostichus niger. The sequence continues at coordinate 33,584,259 of OX380341.1, forward strand.
ATTATTTTGATTTGGAACCGTACTTTAATGTTACAAAAACGACTGTTTCATTTAGTTTTTCTTCATATACACAAAATTAAAACATTGGACATTTAATAAATAAGGTAATGAAAGTATTAATCAATAAAACCGCAGAGCGAATGACAGTTATCGGAGCAATAGAGTAAAATTGTCTTATTCAATTTATACAGATGTAAAATCTTTATAAAACTGTTACGTTAATTGACAAAAACAAATTATATTATTAAAATAATGTATCTCACCTAATTATTCATTTTAATTACCTAAATTTATCTGTGTTCTATTTTTACTCCGGTCAAAAAATTTTCGCAGCCCCTATCGAAAAAAGGTTCCGCGGTCTCTGCAATAATGAACAATAACTTATTAAAAATGTTATAATATAATCAACTGTGAACTGAAATATATTTTCTATTTGCCGTTCCGCTATGAATGAATATATGTATCCAGATTCAAATGGCAACTAGAATTCGTTTTATATATCGAAGCACCCTGTATGTGCAGGCAGCAGAGTGGAGTGACGTGGTGACCCGGGCAGCGGGCAGCGGCAGCCGGGGTCACGTCAGAGCCCGTAACGAGCTGTCTGGTAAATATGTGCCCCGCGTTCGCCTTATTACACTCGGTGCCAGTGCCACGTCGCTTTCAATTCGCCCAGGCCCGCAATCTGACTTGCTGCCACCTAGCTAATTACAAACACCTTGAACAACAAGGCTCTGCGGGAAAAATCACGATTTTGGAACGGTAAACAGATGTGCGCGTCTCACTCACTGACAATCTTATACCAACAGATTCAATTAGCATCGCTGGATTTCTTGCCATATATGAAATACCAACAGAAATACGCAAGTACTACCTACATATGGATAGTACTTATTTATTGCTAGTATGTACAATGGAAAGTTAATCTCAATAATTTCAGTACAGGGGAATTACAACTTATAATTCATATTATAGTACCGGGTGGAACATCATACCTGTGTACATAGGCGATTAACATGAAAAAACAGTTTTTCCGTGCGCATTGCTCCCCAAATTATTTTAGCCAAAAATGCTTCAAATAAATGTTGTAGAGCATAACATTCTGCATCTAAATCATTAAACAGAATTACATTTACATGCGTTGTAACGACAGAAATTAAATAAAAATATATTAAAAATTACGTTGAAAATACCAAATAGCCACGGAATTGAAACAAAAATAGATAAATGCTATCGTGGATGAGTGCGTCTTAATCACAAATAGGCAGGTCGCTAATGTAAGACATTCCTTCTACAATAGACTTGGTTATTGCTTGGCTGAAAACGGAGGTTTATTTGAATATTTATTATAATTTTAAATTGTAGTGACTATTTTATTGAGAGAATTATTGTTTGATATTTGAATTGTAATAGATAGGTTATAATTTTTACATGACAAACCCTATAAGAAATAAACGTTTCATTGAAATGTACAATTGTTTATTTATTATTAAATCATTATGATATTTTCAACGTAATTTTTAATATTTTTTTATTTAATTTCTGTCGTTACAACACATGTAAATGTAATTCTGTTTATTGATTTAGATGCATGATTTTATGCTCTACAACATTTATTTGAAGCATTTTTGCCTAAAATAATTTGGGGAGCAATGCGCACGGAAAAATTGTTTTTTCATGTTAATCGCCTATGTACACAGGTATGATGTTCCACCCGGTATATAGTACATAATAGGCTCTGGAAAAATTGATTTTTTTCAAATATCACTCTTTCTAGATTTGATATTTTCCTAAGGTTGTTACATTTTAGTATAAATTTTCCTATATATTAAGTTCTTAATCCTTGCAATTTAACAGAGTTATTGACAAAAACATAATAAAATAAGTAATAATTACATATTTATCAGGACATCATTTATTTATTTATTTATTTATTTATGTTACGATGTACAACAGGAATTTAATCCCAATTACAGTACAGGGTCCGCACTCACCGAGCCGCAGTGTAATAGTTCATATAATTTTTAGCTTAAGTGAGATTCAAACTCGAGACCTCCGGATACGAATTCCATATCGCTATTCACACCACCGTACTGACGAATCATGAGGTAACAAACCTAGATTGGACATATGTATAATATTGGTCTTTCAATACTAATTCATCACTTTAACCTAGCTACCCAAACTTATCAGATTTTAATTTCCTTTCCTAACAAGTCACCTATTAACGTACACATCCCACACCTAATGGCAAAACGTGCGAAATTAATTAAAAATGCGTGTAGAGGTGGGAGTGATTGAACGCAGAGCGAAGAGGTATTAAGTTGTCAATGATAAGCCGCGAACGATGAGTTAATCCCGCACAAAGTCCGCGGATTACGCACACTACGCGGTTCACATACAATGCGCGCGTGGAGTGTGATTAATGCAGAAATCACTTCACCACTATTTACTAATTATATGCACTTTTATTAAAACATGCCAGATAACTCGCTCTGATATTAGCTGATTAATATACTTACCAAGGTTTATCATTATCATTATAATTATGAACGGGAAATTGGGGAATATTAAACTACAAAATGAGAAAGATTTCTGTTGCAAAGTCAAGTCAGAAATTACCAGGCAGATTCACTAATATCACGTTATTATTATCTATAAACTCTTATTCCAATTCACAACATGAATTAAATTTGGTGCTAATTAATACTCTCTTTAACCGAGATTAAAATAAATTTATTAATGTAAATAACAGTACAATTTAGATAAACTCAGTTTTTTTAATAACTTTTGAAAAACAATTGACAAACGGTTAAATAGTACTATATTTAATTTTTACCACAATTATTTGCCAGAAATTTTTCATTTGATACCAAATTCGATCTATCAAATAGTTATTTGTATATTAAGAGCGTAAAGTGATTCTTTGTTACTCGAGCACGGTAATTGCAGCGCGAGCCGAAGGCGAGAGATGCAATAGTGTAAGAGGAACAAAGACACTTTACGCTCGTGATACACACATAATTTTTTCTACGATTGCATCTTAAAATTATTTAAAAACGTATAGGTATTGAAAATAAATTCGTTCTGTCAACTGGAAATATGACAAGTTTCTGTTTTGTTTATATCCCTGAAATATTGAACTATTGAAATAAGCTCGCATTTAATATCTTTCGCGCGTTGCCATTGGAAACGCGCGCATTTAACGTCTTTTTCGCGCGTTGCCATTGGAGACGCGCAAAAAAGATATTTTTCGATTGTTCCACAGAAAACGTCAACTTTACGATGACAAATGAGAGAAGAAAGATAATTTTTTTCAAAATTCGAAAAATGAAGGAATCTTAAAGTATAAATTTGTATGCTACTGGCTGATACTACATTTACTTACATGTAAATGAGTAAATTGATTATTGTAATGTATACTACAATTTAATTATTAATATATTAGAAATAACTATCAAAGCAGTAGTACTCAAAATGTTTACTTAAGGTAAACCACCTTTAATTTTGCAAATCAAAATGTATATATCTTCAAAGTTTGTTATCTTTTTTAACACCCTGTATACGTCGAGAAAGTAAAAAAAACCGTTAGTGACAATTCATTTTATGAATCTACATGTAGATGTTCAAGAGGAACAAAAATTTAAGATTTAGAATTGTTATTTTAGAAATGTTCCCATAATTAGATTTCCAATCCAACTATAATGTAAATTAAATAAATAAATAAATATATCACCACGCCTTTTACCCATCACTGGGTGTGGCACTCTGCCTAAGCAGATCTCGGTAAGTGATATATTTTTTCGCGTGAAGTGCGGTTACCAGCCGTCAAATCACGGCCTCCAAAGATATTAGTGGTGGAGGAGCCACAGGGGTAGATTTTTTAAATTGGTGAAAATTGTTTGTCGGCTGTGGGGATCGAACCAGGGTTCTCAAGATCCACAGGCCGACTCGATACCACTGAGTTGAATTATTTGTGCATTCAGTTACAGCTGCTTATAATAAAATTTAATGTAATATAATAATGGTGTCACACTGAAAAAAACTTACACATCTCACATTTCCCATAATACGTTGCTAATAAATTCACTTAGAATGAGGGAGAGAAGCTTCAGGTGATATTAATTTCAGATAAGAATGAGTGAATGAGCGAATGGAGGTTGGCATCCCTGACATTGGCAGTGGCTGGTGCCCCTGACACCCGACCCCTCACCCCGCCACTGTTATCACCCTGCAGAGCAAGGAGCTGTCCGCGGGTGACGTATCGACTCATTATGTCATCACGTCTCCATGGTCCGGTATTGCACCCTGCACTGGACGCAGTCCCCACATATGAACGTATCTTTTACTGATGACATTCATTATGTAATTCGTTGAATTAGTTACCAAAATGATTTTTTTAGTGATTAACCCCTCAGCTCTTCATACTGATAAATGAATATTTAATTGTAAATGTACTCGAAACAGTTCGTTGTAGAACAAAAACTAAATCCCTACGTCACTCAATTAATTAGTGCGGTGTTTATTAATTCGTCTTAGATGATTAAAAAGTCGATCTCGAACAACTAAAATTATAAAAATAATTTTTTACTACGATTGCTATGAAAAGTTGAAAATTACACTCTTATTTGTCATCGTAAACTTGACATTTTCTGTGGAACAATCGAAAAATAACATTGTCAAACGTCTCAAATGGCAACGCGCGAACAAGATATTAAATACGAGCGTTTCTAATGGCAACGCACAAAAAAGACAAAATTATGTGTGTATCAAGAGAATTAAGTGTCTTTGTTCCTATTACACTAGTACATTTCCTTTGCGTATAATGACTTATTTTACTTACTTCTGATAATATAATATACTATTAAAATGTCAAAATAATTATCAATTATTTATACATTTTAATTTCGTTATTAATGTAAACTGTATCGGATCTATTGGAGATCTCGACTTATTTATATTTAACCAATAGGAAGCATTTACTGCCCTTAATATCTAAATAATTATTTCAGTGTATAGGTACGTTACTGCGATTAAAAGCTAGTCTATGAATAATATTTATAAAAATTAATAACTTGACGTTAGGTAGGTACCAAATAATGATATTTGATTAAGATGTGGTGATGTGCAGGTAAATACATTTTAACAATTTCTGCTTCATCATCTTCAATGTCAGGTCAAAATTTACATTTTTATAGAATATTTAGATTATTTTTGAATATGCTAAAAATGTGTTATTGATTTTCTTTTGAAATAAACTATGATATAAAAAGTACACAGCCAGTTAAGGCTATAATTATTTTTTCAGTCATATCCATCCATTTATTCCTAAATCGTTCACTCAATTTCTACTCATAATTTACCCAACATACATCTTGACAGTATTTTGTTTTGTCTGATGCACATATCAGAGAGCTAAATTTAAAATAAAATTTTATCTTTTTATCCATTACTGAGTGTGGCACTTTCCAATACCAACCATCAAATCACGGCCCCCAAAGATGTTGGTGGAGTGGGCGCCACAAGAATAATTTTAATGTAGTAAAATTTGGGAATTGAACCTAAGTTTTCAAATCCACAGGCCGATTCGATACCATTGAGACATCTACCTAAGTTCAAAGCAGGATAGGTCCGCTCAATCGACGATAACTTTATTGCCGAGGACAAAATTTGCTTGGTTTTATTTTATGCTTAACAAAACAAGTAGAACTTTTGTCAAAACTTTTAAATAGATGTTGGTACATTTATAACGGTTCTATCTATTTATTTAAGTTTAATTGCATTTACTAATTACTATATTAGTATAATGCAACCGATTAACGAATAACCACAAACTCAAAAATATCACAACAAAATTTACATTAATATGTAGTTTATGTTTTAAATTTGAATATTTGGAAAATCAAGCTTCGAGAGTTTAAAATAAAAATAAAAATAGTTTAAAAAAACAATGCTTTTTCGAATTTTCGGTCATATCGCAAATCCAGTAGGTGATACAAAGTTGATATTGATTTCAATAAATTTCTTGAATTATTACATCACATGTTTATATTTGAAAGGACCAAATTTTTATGGATTTTCTTTCAAAATAAGATACATGTATCATTCTGAAACCAGAAAATATTAGAATAGCAAGATTAATCAAAATCTTTAAAGCCAGTTTCAAGATCGTTATCAGATACAGACAGACAAGAATTGTTCATATTAGACTATAAGATAGGATGTTACAGAAAAGAAAAAACCAATTCATCATATAAAGTTGAGAATGAAGGTTAATGTGAAAATGTATGAAACAAATTTTAATCAACATAAAATTAATTGGAAACACCTGATTTTAATTTTCCGCTGGCATGTTTTAAACTCCATCATATTAAAAACCATTTACTTCCAAATTCCTATCATCTCTAGTGAGAATACACACAAATTTTTCTCAAGTCACTCCAATGGCTCCATTCACCAAATCCATTTCAAATTTCACTATCAGCATCGCATTCAGTCCCAGGCACAGAGCACACAGCCCATCACGTCATGTCACGTCACGACTCTGTCACTCACAAGACAACGTGAAAAGGAAGCTTGTATCTCCTCATAATTGCACAGTGGGTGAGTGTCAGTAAACACCGGATCACGGATAGGTATGTTTACTAAACGTGCAACTATTGTATTGTTCACGCATAAACACACGACACTGGAATGTTTTGTGCTTGACATTTCCAGGGAGTTATGTTTATATTTTCAGGCAAACATTTAAATTTAATTATTAACAAGAATTTGTATTAAGCTAGATTTATAATGAAGTAACGTAAGAAGTAACGCAAAAAGTATCGGTAACGTAAAAAGTTGAGCGTGTACTACAGATAGTAATGATTTATATTGAAGTAAAGTAAGAAGTAAGGTAAAATATGTAACGCAATAGTTGCTCAATATTCATCTTTCTACCTTGCCTTAGCTAAAACTTTCTACCGCTGGCCAATAAGAAGTCAGCATTTTGAACGTTGCGCAGAAATCTTTATTATCGATTTATCCACCATTCTTCATCTGTTTATCTGTCAGATTTCATTTTGTTTGTCGAAATATTTTCTTTTAAAAATAAACAAAGGACCGAAGTATCATCGTTATATGATATGACAGAAGTACAGAAATTCAAACTTAATGCAGAAGTTAAATACCGAAGTTAAGCGAAAGATATAGAAATAAATGTGGATTTTTTATACTATTACCTGATTGGCTAGCAGTAGTAGAACTATTTTTTAATATAAATAAACTATTTTTGCTTGCATTACTTTCTACCTTACTGCAACTGCGTTACGGTTTGCATTACTTCATTATAAATCCAGTTTTACTGTCTGTAATGATAACTTTTTGCATTTCATGGTTTACTTTTTATTATAGACAAACATTGGCGAGATCTGCTACGACAGAGTGTCACACTCTATAATGGTAAAAGGCGTGATGATATATTTATTTATATAATTTTTTATACTGGACAGCATTGTACGAGAGCAAACAAAACGGAAATAATAAAATAAATTGTTAATAATTATTTAATAAATAAATAAATATATCATCACGCCTTTTACCCATTACTGGGCGTGGCACTCTGCCTAAGCAGATCTCAGTAAGTGATATTTTTTCGCATGAAGTGCGGTTACCAGCAGTCAAATTACGGCCCCCAAAGATATTAGTGGAGGAGGAGCCACAGGGGTAGATTTTAAATTGGTGAAAATTGTTTTGTCGGCTGTGGCCACCTACCCCATAATAATTTTTAATAAGTAGATTAATCTAACAATAACAATCATTGAATGTAGATAATTGGTAAAAGTCAAAGAGAGGTAATATATTGTTTAAAAAACATAATATAGTAAAAAATAAACAAACAGATCATGAAATATCAATATTCCAGAGGCAAAACACAACTCAATTGAACGTAACGGATAAGGACAAAAATCGACAAAACAGTGAATGAGTTTGTATGTAAACAGTGAATGAGTTTGTATGTAAACAGAGGGGATTGACTGGCATTGTGTGCTGTTGGCTTTGGGTTTATTCAAATCAGGTGCGGTTAACCGGATGAGTGACGTTGGATATTGTTGTGTTGTCCATGGTGGAATACTCTCACACTGAAGCTGCCACTTGGCTGACCGCAACAACGCTGCTGGTGTGCTGGTGTGCTGGTGTGCTGTCCCACTGCGAGTGATGCTAGAGCTATCAGAATGAGGATTCTTTACCTGAAGATATGGATGGATTTAAACATTTGTTTAGAGACAAATATTCTGTCTAATAAATGGTGCGAAATTGAACTTTCGCATTTTGATTGAATTGGATTTGAATGAAGTAGAGTTGCTATCGCGGTTTTCAAGAAATTTTCTATTAAGTATAGTTATTTGTGTATTAAGAGCGTAAAGTGATTCTTTGTTACTCGAACACGGTAATTGCAGGGCGAGCCGAAGACGAGAGCTGCAATAGTGTAAGAGGAACAAAGACACTTTACGCTCGTAATACACACATAATTTTTTACGATTGCATCTTAAAATTATTAAAAAACGTATACGTACTGAAAATAAATTCGTTCTGTCAACTGGCAATATGACAAGTTTCTGTTTTGTTTGTATACCTGGTAACTATTGAAATAAGCGCGCATTTAATATCTTTTTCGCGCGTTGCCATTGAAAACGCGCGTATTTAACGTATTTTTCGCGCGTTGCAATTGGAGACTAGCAAAAAAGATATTTTTCGATTGTTCCACACAAAAAGTCAACTTTAAGTTGTCAAATGAGAGTGTAATTGTCAACTTTTCATAGCAATCGTAGAAAAAATATATATTTTAATATTTTTTAACAAATAACCTCAACTGAGATTTGTCGATCCTTAAATATTGTCGCCCTAGATTATAATCTCTTAGCCTATATGTAAATCTGGCACTACCCATAGTTATAAAGCAATAATGGGGTATACCATAGCAACAGATTCTAATTGTTGTAAAAATGCTGTGATTCGAGCTTATTAATAATATATTATTTACAATTTCTTTATTACTTTAAATTATTATGTTACTTTAGTAACAACACAATGTAGTCGAACATAAACATTCGATGATGTTAGGGACGTTAGATTTGTTCGTTTCAGTACAGCAGCGTTTAACAGTTTGACAGTAACTAGTTTATAATTGTTTTACATATTACTTCAAGTCGGTGTACTGCGACTGTAAACAATAGACGCTATTTATGTAGTGCAACGAACAAACAGTGCTCCTCATTTGCTGTGCAGTTTTAACTATACATTTCAAAATGAACTGCTCAATTCCAATAAGAATTGATTTGGCTGGACATGGGGTACTTGTGCGCATATTCGACATAGTACTGAAAGTGGATTTTTCTTTGACTCTGAGTTCTTTGTAAGAACATTGTGAAGATTTTGAGGCAGCTGGCCAGGCGGGTTGGTAGGAGTGTCGTTGTGTTAAAATCCTAGTGATGTGATTACAACGTACTGCTGCTCGATGAAGAATCCCAGTGCTGCGTTCGGAGAGTGTGTCAGTTACAAGGGAATGAGAGCCGCATCTCAATTATGAGATCTTTAGCTAATTTTTTTAACCAGGAAATATAGAACTCGATTTTGGAATGAATTAGAATGGTAGTTGGGCCCTTGTCTATATGGACAACCACGACTTTGTTACTGCAACAGTACTAGCAGAGATATGAAACTAAGAAGCTTCACAACCAAATTTGTTCTAGTATTCTTTAAATATTTATAAAATAAAATGTCACTTTTGTTATACTATTGAAATATAAATTTATTTACGTAAAAAACTGTACAAAATTAATAAAAATAAATTAAAATGAAATTGTACTAGAAATTTTTATTAAAATATCATTACACCTTTTATCTATTACTTAATGTGACATTCCTCCGTAAAAGATCTCGGTAAGTGATGTATCTTTGTGTGCTCAAAGTGGGGTTACCAGCCGCCAAATTACGGCCCTCAAAGATGGTAATGGAGGGAGAGTCAAGAGAGAAATTTTAACATGGAGTATAATTTGTTGACTGAGACTTCAAGTAGGGTTCTCAAATTCACAGACCGACGCGATTTCATTGAGTTATCTAAAATTTACAAAATATAATATTTCAATACATATAAGAACAACAACTTTAATATATCTAACACCGTTATTACAAATTTGTAGAGATACTTATTGAATAAAATAATTATAAAATTTATTTGAATATTCAATTGTGGAGCTTCTTAGTTCCAATTCTCTAACATTTTTATACACTTGTAAGTATAGTAGCAATAGAGAATTGGTTAAGCCCTGTCACCTCGTCAAGGTGCTGCTCCACATAGACAGGGGCCCACCCACCAGCCTCTAAGTAACTCATCTACTGCTGCACACACCCGCTGTAGTACGAGGATGTTTCATCAACTGGCATTACCTTGCAACCTCGTCACACTAACTCCAGAACACCGTACACTCCTACCAACCCGCCTGGCATCAACTATCCAGGAATTGTAATCACGCGGTTACATGGAATTCATACTCAATGAAAAATCACAAGTCGTACTATTTCGAATATATGTAACATCAATAAGTTACTTAATTAATTAAAAAAAAAAGAAAACTAAAAGCCGAGTATGAAAAAAATTAACTAAAATCAAATTTTAAAAAAAATAAATAAATTATACTTATACAGTTTGCAATTTTGAATTCATTATAACAGTTGATTTATAAATCAAAATTAATAAAAAAAAATAAAAAAATAAGCACTAAAAATTTTGAAAAAAGCACGTCATGTATGCGAACGTCTACGTTAAAATTTTGAATTGAATTTATGTTGTTACTGTAGTAACATGTAATAATTTAATGCAACAAAGAGTTGCTATGGTGATATTTATTTTTACTGGATATTGTTAATGATAAATTTAATTACATAGTTATTAGTGTTTGTTTTACATATTTTGAGCGCTGAAGCGGTAATGTTTTTGCGGCCCCTGCTCCTTCAATTATGTTATTAGTAAATTATTTTTTTTAAGTTAAATTTTGTATTCCTAATATTTAATGCTCATATACAATTCACTAACATAATAGTAACACATATAAATTTACTTTTAAAAATTTTAATACTTAGTTTAAAATTATGTTTTCAAATTCTTCGTTACCATATTAATATGTAGATGTGATTTTTTGGTTAAAACTTTGAAATTATGGGTCTATATCAATCAGACCACGAGAAATCGAATGTCGATGAACTTCACCGTTTGTTGTGTGTTACTGTTAATGTTAGTGAATTGATTATAAGCCTTAAATATTAGGAATACAATATCATCTTAAAAATTTAATTTACTAATAACAAAATATGTAAAACAAACACTAATAACTATATAATTAAATTTATCATTAACAATATCCAGCAAAAATAAATATCACCATAACAACTGTTTGTTGCATTAAATTATTACATGTTACTACAGTAACTACATAAATTCAATTCAATATTTTAACGTAGACGTTCGCATACATGACGTGCTTTTTTCAAAATTTTTAGTGCCTATTTTTAAATTATTTTTTTTATTAATTTTGATTTATAAAGGAACTATAATAATGAAATTATTCAAAATTGCAAAGTGTATAAGTATAATTTAGTTTTTTTTTTTTAATTTGATTTTAGTTAATTTTTTCATACTCGGCTTTTAGTTTTCTTTTTTTTTTTAATTATTTAAGTAACTTGTTGATGTTACATATATTCGAAATAGTACGACTTGTGATTTTTCATTGAGTATGAATTCCATGTAACCGCGTGATTACAATTCCTGGATACTTGATGCCAGGCGGGTTGGTAGGAGTGTACGGTGTTCTGGAATCAGTGACGAGGTTGCAAGGTAATGCCAGTTGATGGAACATCCTCGTACTACAGCGGGTGTGTGCAGCAGTAGATGAGTTACTTAGAGGCTGGTGGGTGGGCCCCTGTCTATGTGGAGCAGCACCTTGACGAGGTGACAGGGCTTAACCAATTCTCTATTTCTACTATACTTACAAGTGTAGTATAAAAATATAAGAGAGTTGGAACTAAGAAGCTCCACAATTGAATATTCAAATAAACATAATTATTATATTTAATGGATATTTCTACAAATTTGTAATACCGATGTTATATATATTAAAGTTGTTTTTCTTGCTATATGTATTGAAATATATATTTTGTATATTTTAGATAGCTCAGTGGAATTGCATCGGCCTGTGGATTTGAGAACCCGAACTTGACGATTAGTAACCCCACTTTACGCACACAAAAATATATCACTTACTGGATTTATTAGGATGGTAATTGGGCCGTTGTCTGTGAAGCAGCACCTTGTCGAAGTGGCAGAGCTTAACCACGACTCTGTTATTGCAACAGTAGTAGCAGAGATATGGAACTAAGAAGCTTCACAACCATATTGTTTCTAGTATTCTTTAAATATTTATATAATAAAATGTCACTTTTAGTAGATATTTATTAACAAATGTACAAAATAGTTTAAAAATGTAAATTAAAAAATAAATTCAAAATGAAATTGTACTAGAAATTTTTATTAAAATATCTTTACACCTTTTATCTATTACTGGATGTGGCATTCCTCCGTAAAAGATCTCGGTAAGTGATATATCTTTGTGTGCTCAAAGTGGGGTTACCAGGGTTAATAGAGGGAGAGCCTTAGGAATAATTTTAACATGGAGTAAAATTTATTGAGTGCGAGAATAAAATTCGGGGTCTCAAATTCATAGACCGACGCGATTTCATTGAGTTATCATCTAAAATGTACAAAATATAATATTTCAATACATATAAAAAAATAGTAACTATAATGTATCTAACACCGTTAGTACAAATTTGTAAAGATACTTATTGAATAAAATAATTTTGAAATTTATTTGAATATTCAATTGTGGAGCTTCTTAGTTCCAATTCTCTAACATTTTTATACACTTGTAAGTATAGTAGCAATAGAGAATTGGTTAAGCCCTGTCACCTCGTCAAGGTGCTGCTCCACATAGACAGGGGCCCACCCACCAGCCTCTAAGTAACTCATCTACTGCTGCACACACCCGCTGTAGTACGAGGATGTTCCATCAACTGGCATTACCTTGCAACCTCGTCACACAGATTCCAGAACACCGTACACTCCTACCAACCCGCCTGGCATCAACTATCCAGGAATTGTAATCACGCGGTTACATGGAATTCATACTCAATGAAAAATCACAAGTCGTACTATTTCGAATATATGTAACATCAACAAGTTACTTAATTAATTAAAAAAAAGAAAACTAAAAGCCGAATATGAAAAAAATTACCTAAAATCAAATTTTAAAAAAATAACTAAATTATACTTATACACTTTGCAATTTTGAATAATTTCATTATTATAGTTCCTTTATAAATCAAAATGAATAAAAAAAATTTTAAAATAGGCACTAAAAATTTTGAAAAAAGCACGTCATGTATGCGAACGTCTACGTTAAAATTTTGAATTGAATTTATGTTGTTACCGTAGTAACATGTAATAATTTAACGCAACAAAGAGTAGTTATGGTGACACTTATTTTTACTGGATATTGTTAATGATAAATTTAATTACGTTTAATAAACAGCAGTGCCTGTACATATTTTGAGCGCTGAAGCGATAGTATTTTTAGGGCCCCTGTTTCTTCAACTAATATATTATTAGTAAATTAAATTTTTTAAATGATATTGTATTCCTAATATTTAATGCTTATAATCAATTCACTAACTTAAAACATTACCGCTTCAGCGCTCAAATTATGCAAAACCGGCACTGCTGTTTATAATAACTATATAATTAAATTTATCATTAACAATATACAGTAAAAATAAGTATCACCATAACAACTCTTTATTGCATTCAATTATTACATGTTACTACAGTAACAACATAAATTCAATTAAAAATTTTAACGTAGACGGTCGCATATATGACGTGCTTTTTTCAAAATTTTTAGTGCCTATTTTTTTTTTTTTTTTTTATTAATTTTGATTTATAAATTAACTGTTATAATGAAATTATTCAAAATTGCAAAGTGTATAGGTATAATTTAGTTTTTTTTTTAATTTGATTTTAGTTAATTTTTTTCATACTCGGCTTTTAGTTTTCTTTTTTTTAATTAATTAAGTAACTTGTTGATGTTACATATATTCGAAATAGCACGACTTGTGATTTTTCATTGAGTATGAATTCCATGTAACCGCGTGATTACAATTCCTGGATAGTTGATGCCAGGCGGGTTGGTAGGAGTGTACGGTGTTCTGGAATCTGTGTGACGAGGTTGCAAGGTAATGCCAGTTGATGGAACATCCTCGTACTACAGCGGGTGTGTGCAGCAGTAGATGAGTTACTTAGAGGCTGGTGGGTGGGCCCCTGTCTATGTGGAGCAGCACCTTGACGAGGTGACAGGGCTTAACCAATTCTCTATTTCTACTAAACTTACAAGTGTAGTATAAAAGTATGAGAGAATTGGAACTAAGAAGCTCCACAATTGAATATTTAAATAAATTTCATAATTATTATATTTAATGGATATTTCTACAAATTTGTAATACCGATGTTAGATGTATTAAAGTTGTTTTTCGTACTATATGTATTGAAATATTTAATATTTTGTAAATTTTAGATAGCTCAGTGGAATTGCATCGGCCTGTGGATTTGAGAACCCGAATTTGATTCTCGTACTCAACAAATTTTACTCCATATTACAATTCCCCATGTGGCTGCCTCTCCACTTACTTCCTTTCGAGGCCGTAATTTGACGGCTGGTAACCCCACTTTACGCACATAAAAATATATCACTTACTGAAATCTTTTAAGGCTGAGTGCCACTCAATAAAAATGGTATTCAATTAAAGATTTTTGCTAAAATTCAATTTGAATTTATTTTTTAATTTTCATTTTTTTAAAACAATTTTGTACATTTGTTAATAAATATCTACTTATATAATACAACAAAAGTGACATTAAATTTTAGAGATATAAAAAAATATATACAACGTATTGCTGGTCGATGGAGAATCCCAGTGCTGCGTTCGAAGAGTGTGTCAGTTACAAGGGAATGAGAGCTGCATCTCAGTTATGAGAACTTTAACTAATGTTGTCAACCAGGAAATATAGAACTAGATTTTGGAATGAGTTAGGATGGTAGTTGGGCCCTTGTCTATGTGGGGCAGCAGCTTGTGGAGGTGGCAGGGCTTATCCACGACTTTGTTACTGCAACAGCAGTAGCAGAGATATGGAACGAAGAAGCTTCACAACTATATTGTTTCTAGTATTCTTTTAAATATTTATAAAATAAAATGTCACTTTTGTTGTACTATTGAAATAGATATTTATTTACGTAAAAAACTGTACAAAATTAATAAAAATAAATTGAAATAAGTAGAAATCTTTATTAAAATATCATCAAACCTTTTATCTATTACTGAATGTGGCATTCCTCCGTAAAAAATCTCGGTAAGTGATATATCTGTGTGTGCTCAAAGTGGGATTACCAACCGTAAAATTACGGCCCTCAAAAATGTTAATGGAGGGAGAGCCATAGGAGTATTTTTAACATGGAGTAAAATTTCTTGACTGAAAATTAAAGTCGAGTTCTCAAATTCACAGACCGACGCGATTTCATTGAGTTATCTAAAATTTACAAAATATAATATTTCAATACATATAAAAAAACAGCAACTATAATGTATTTAACACCGTTAGTACAAATTTGCAGAGATACTTATTGAATAAAATAATTATGAAATTTAGTTGAATATTCAATTGTGGAGCTTCTTAGTTTCAATTCTCTAACATTTTTATACACTTGTAAGTATAGTAGATATAGAGAATTGGTTAAGCCCTGTCACCTCGTCAAGGTGCTGCTCCACGTAGACAGGGGCCCACCCACCAACCTCTAAGTAACTCATCTACTGCTGCACACACCCGCTGTAGTACGAGGATGTTTCATCAACTGGCATTACCTTGCAACCTCGTCACACAGATTCCAGAACACCGTACACTCCTACCAACCCGCCTGGCATCAACTATCCAGGAATTGTAATCACGCGGTTACATGGAATTCATACTCAATGAAAAATCACAAGTCGTACTATTTCGAATATATGTAACATCAACAAGTTACTTAATTAATTAAAAAAAAAATGAAAACTAAGAGCCGAGTATGAAAAAAATTAACTAAAATCAAATGAAAAAAATAACGAAATTATAACGATACACTTTGCAATTTTGAATAATTGCATTATTGCAGTTAATTTATAAATCAAAATTAATAAATAAAAAAATAGGCACTAAAAATTTTGAAAAAAGCACGTCATGTATGCGAACGTCTACGTTAAAATTTTGAATTGAATTTATGTTGTTACTGTAGTAACATGTAATAATTTAACGCAACATAGAGTTGTTATGGTGACACTTATTTTTACTGGATATTGTTGATGATAAATTTAATTACGTTTAATAAACAGCAGTGCCTGTACATATTTTGAGTGCTGAACCGATAGTATTTTCAGGGCCCCTGTTTCTTCAACTAATATATTATTAGTAAATTAAATTTTTTAAATGATATTGTATTCCTAATATTTAATGCTTATAATCAATTCACTAACTTAAAACCGGCACTGCTGTTTATAATAACGATATAATTAAATTTATCATTAACAATATCCAGTAAAAATAAGTATCACCATAGCAACTTTTTGTTGCATTAAATTATTACATGTTACTACAGTAACAACATAAATTCAATTCAAAATTTTAACGTAGACGGTCGCATACATGACGTGCTTTTTTCAAAATTCTTAGTGACTATATTTTTTTTTTTTTATTAATTTTGATTTATAAATCAACTGTTATAATGAAATTATTCAAAATTGCAAAGTGTATAAGTATAATTTAGTTTTTTTTTTAATTTGATTTTAGTTAATTTTTTTCATACTCGGCTTTTAGTTTTCTTTTTTTTTAAATTATTTAAGTAACTTGTTGATGTTACATATATTCGAAATAGTACGACTTGTGATTTTTCATTGAGTATGAATTCCATGTAACCGCGTGATTACAATTCCTGGATAGTTGATGCCAGGCGGGTTGGTAGGAGTGTACGGTGTTCTGGAATCTGTGTGACGAGGTTGCAAGGTAATGCCAGTTGATGGAACATCCTCGTACTACAGCGGGTGTGTGCAGCAGTAGATGAGTTACTTAGAGGCTGGTGGGTGGGCCCCTGTCTACGTGGAGCAGCACCTTGACGAGGTGACAGGGCTTAACCAATTCTCTATTTCTACTATACTTACATGTGTAGTATAAAAGTATAAGAGAGTTGGAACTAAGAAGCTCCACAATTGAATATTTAAATAAATATCATAATTATAATATTTAATGGATATTTCTACAAATTTGTAATACCGATGCTAGATGTATTAAAGTTGTTTTTCTTACTATATGTATTGAAATATATAATATTTTGTAAATTTTAGATAGCTCAGTGGATGCATCGGCCTGTGGATTTGAGAACCCGAATTTCGAGGCCTTAATTTGACGATTAGTAACCCTACTTCACGCATACAAAAATATATCACTTACTGAAATCTTTTACGGCTGAGTGCCACACTCAATAATAAGTAAAAAGCGTCATGATATTCTATTAAAGATTTTTGCTAAATTTCATTTTGAATTTATTTTTTATTAAACATTTTAAAACTATTTTGTACATTTGTTAATAAATATCTACTTATATAATACAACAAAAGTGACATTTTATTTTATAAATATTTAAAGAATACTAGAAAAAATATGGCTGTGAAGCTTCTTAGTTCCATATCTCTGCTACTACTGTTGAAATAACAGAGTCGTGGTTAAGCCCTGCCACTTCGACAAGGTGCTGCGCCACATAGACAAGGGCCCAACTATCATCCTAATTCATTCCAAAATCTAGTTATATATTTCCTGGTTGACAACATTAGCTAAAATTCTCATAATGGAGAAGCGGCTCTCATTCCTTTGTAACTGACACACTCTCCGTACACAGCACTGGGATTCTCCATTGACCAACAATACGTTGTAATCACATCACTAGGATTTTAACACAACTACACTCCTACCAACCCGCCTGGCCAACTGCCTCAAAATCTTCACAATGGTCTTACAATGTACTCAGAGTCAAAGAAAAATCCACTTTCAGTACTATGTCGAATATGCGCACAAGTACCCCATGTCCAGCCAAATCAATTCTTATTGGAATTGAGCAGTTCATTTTGAAATATATAGTTAAAACTGCACAGCAAATGAGGAGCACTGTTTGTTCGTTGCACTACATAAATAGCGTCTATTGTTTACAGTCGCAGTACACCGACTTGAAGTAATATGTAAAACAATTATAAACTAGTTACTGTCAAACTGTTAAACGCTGCTGTACTGAAACGGACAAATCTAACGTCCCTAACATCAACGAATGTTTATGTTCGAGTACATTGTGTTGTTACTAAAGTAACATAATAATTTAAAGCAATAATGAAATTATAAAAAATGTATTATTAATGAACTCGAATCAGAGCATTTTTAAAACAATTACAATCTGTTGTTATGATATACTTCATTATTGCTTTATAACTATAACTAATATCGGATTTATCTATAAGGTTAGAAGATATTATTAGCAATGTCAGTTAAAAATTTAAAACAATTTTTAACCTTTTATAATTTTTAATACATATATTATTTTATAGTTGTAATTATCGGACTTTTCTAATTCAAATAGAAGAACATATAATTAGCCAGATGGCAAGACTTAACCATGACTTATTATCGCATCATTCATAGCAAAAATGTGATACTTAAAACCTCCACAGGCATATTGTTTCCATTGCTCTTTAAATATTTACAAAATAAAAAAAATGTTACTTTGTAGTATTGTGAAGTTATTTATTTACAAATAGGCAAAAGTGCAATTTGTGTTATTTAATTAGTAACCAGTTTAGGTTACAGTTACAACATATAATATAGTAATTAAAGTAGAGTAAATACAAATAAAAATAAAAAGTTCCACTACTGAATTGTATATTTAGATAAATTCCATAATTATTATAATATTGAAGAAACTTAGATAATTGGGATGTCAGTCTAATTTATTAAAATATTACAATTCCGACGTTTCGGCGATAACCATCGCCTTCTTCAGGGATATGTAACGTCTAATAATTGACATAAACAAATTGTTTAAATAAACTTAACATAATAGTCACAAATTAAAAGAATATATAGTCAACAATGTTTAAAAATTACAACAACTCTTAACAATTATCTATAAAACACATTAAAAAGAACATTACAAAAATATCATTTTCCCAGTTTTAAATCTAGTACAAGAATTGTAATATTATTTAATGAATATTCCTCCTATTCCTTTAATTTATTGCCTTCAATTTAAACAAAAATTCAACTGTATTCAAGTAGTTTTCGAATGTCACATTCTGCTATAAGCTGTGAGTGTATGAATTGATGTTTTACCGTGTAAGAAGTACACAAATAAATAATAAAATAGAGTAACAGTGATATGCATGAAATGAAAATCAAATACATGATTTATTCATGGAAATTAAATACAACAAAAACAATAACATCACTGACCAGTAAACCATCATCAAAAACAAACATTTCAATTCACCATCCAAACCCTCACCGAACCCTAAACAAAAAAAACCACATCCATAACGCGTCATGACAACATCCATGTCATGTCAGTGCGATACGCTATGCGTAGCCTCGCACGCCGCCAGCAGCCAGCGGCCGCAGGACAGATTGAATCGTTACGCTGGGACCAAACACCGAGCGTCGCGGCATCCCGGCGCGATCATGGCTCTCGCCTGGACCAATTGCCTCCCGAGATACGCAGCATCCCAGCGCCATTGGCCCGCCGACCGAGTGCGCAGGACGCAAGCATCAGGCTCCACCCATCGCAGCGCACAGGTAGCCAGCAGGCGGACAACGCACATTAGTGCCCGCGACCATAACAAGATCGTATGGTGTTGCGATCTGTGCGAGTGAGCACCTGGCCGTCGGAACATTGTGATAAATGTGTACGTAATCAAAACTATCTATGTGTATGGTTTATCAGTTGTCAATACGGCTGTGTGTATTTGTTTATCTATCATTAATCGGTTGATATTAACTTAGTTCTGGATAGACTTCTTGATTGTGATCATATATTTGTGATATGTAGACTGTGTTTCGGACTTGAGTTCTGGTTCAGGAAGGTAGTGTAAAATGATGATGATGGACATTGGCATGTATGGACACGGTCACGCGGGACACGGACAACACAACACAGCCTACACCTCTCCAGGTGAAGCGAGCTTCTACAACTACTCGCCGGGCACTGGAGAAGCGACTGGTGCGAGCTACCCTCCACAGGGAGCCAGTTCACAGCTTCACCAGCATTACCCCAGCTATCACCACGGCGAAGAAACACCTAGCTACCTGTACAGCGGCGCCGAGGGCTCGGAGACGTCTTCACCGGGTGCCGGCGGTCAAGACTTGCACTACTACCAGCACCATGCTCACCAGGACTCCAATCCGTCTATTATCAGCACGGAAAGCGGTCTCAGCTACACGAACCTGGACTACGGAAGCGTACCAAACGCGCCAAGTAACTTATACTCCACCACACATCAGAATATCTACCACGGGAACGAAAGCTACGCGAGGAGCCATCCACAGGAGATGATGGTGCAGAGACACAGTGAGCTGGTGGATGGGCAAGGTCACATTTGGTGCGAGGGGGATAGTGTGTATCCTCACTTGGTGATGCAGAGTGCGGCGCCCAGCGCTTGCATGGAGTATCCAGCAGCGGCAGTCACCAGGTATAAGGAAGAATCGGGGATAACGGCCGACGGTAGCGAGCCTTGCGCGCAGACTCATCTGCTGCACCATCGTGCTCACCATCCGTTGCATCACCTACAGCCTGCGCCTACGCCGCCCGCTGTACCTACCTACAAGTGGATGCAAGTCAAGAGGAATGTCCCCAAACCTACCGGTAAGTGCTCACACAAAAATCAATCTTTCTCACACGAAATCTCATATGAAGCAGAATTCACATCCAATCATCCGAACACATTAATTGTATTCCTCTTGCCATCTGAACTGAACAAACTAAATCTCTTAGGATTGCTTCAATCTGAATTAAAACCGTTGGAAATAAATTTTAAAGAAGATTATTATTACCTTGGTTACAGAATTATTTGTTTAAAATGTTTCTAAATTAAAGTTTGCATAGAACACTTAATAATAAATCAAACGTTGAAAGTAGCTCTTTGGATATCGAGGCTAGAGAACTTAGTACGAGCGAAGCGAAGGGTGCAACTAGTTGAGGTTCAACTAGACATGTAGGCAAAAATTTTCCTATGATCAGAAATTAAGATTAACAATTGTTTAATTCCGATCATGAAATGACGTTCAAAAAGCCAGCTTTTTACTGATCCTAGAACAAAATGTATGTGCATCACGTCCGTGAAATGTTCTTAAAATGTAGTCTGCCTCAGCTGTTACCTCGATCTACAGTTTATTCTTCCATACGTCAAACTCTTCTTTGACGGCATCAATATCTATTATATCAAGTTTAATGTTTGTTGATACAATTGGTCGTAAGTATAAATTTATATATGATTCAAATGGCAAATGGAATATTCCTATCATTATCCGCAACAACTGTAGGCTGTTGTCGCGAAATATTAGTACATTACATCGCTATAATATTCGTAGTGGGGTTCTATTCCAAGTATCGGCGAAAGAAACAGGAAAATTCGCGGTTATATGTGTAAAGCAGTTATCGAATAAATGTACTATAGCCATGTTCCAAAAATCGAAATAATAACTGCAAAGTACAGATCACATCGAATTTTAGTGACATATTCGCTTAAACAATAACATTAAAATATAAAATAAACTAGAAAAATTCTAGGCCTAATTACTTGACAAAATAATTATGTAAATGATTACGTCTTTCATCAATGGTAGGGTATTAAAGTAATCTGGCCTAAGCACCGGTAAAGTATTAGAAAATGTATTTTTTTTCTATCGTTGCGCGAGTGCATGAGCATATAATACTGTAAATTGTGGTTGTGCATAAGAAACATTAAATTCGTATTAAAGCTATAGGTAGCCCAACAAACCATTAAAAAATATTTATATTTCATGGAAAATATTTAATCCGGTTTGCAACATGCTCACATATCTGACATGCTATGGAATCGATAATAAATGCGTTAGGTAACTTGATCTTTATTAACATTCACTAATATGTTATAGAAAATAATAAAGCAAATTAATATATTTTGTATCTGTAACTATATTTATCTTGTGAAAAAATAACCATGTGACCCCAAAATAATCTAAAATTTAAACACACTTTATAATATCTGTTTAAATATGAATAAAAGAATTATCTAATGTTTCTTTTAATAGTATATTGAAAAATAAGTATTATAATTGATCATTCAAAAATTTATAAATTTATTACAGATTTAATTTTGAAATGATATTTATTATAAATATGAATTTATTTGTTTATTGGCGGCATTTTGTAATCATGTTTTTGATTGGTTTAGAACACCCCGCCAAAGTAACTGAGAATAATGAATTTTTATCGGGTTGTTTACAAAAAAGTTGAATTTCGCGGACTGAATTGTGTACTTAAATGTCTACTTTGTTTAACAGATACATTAAATAATAATTTAAACATATCCAACCAGGTTCATAACATATATTAGTCGCTAATACCATTTTTAGTTCAAATTTTTCATAATTTTTATTAAGTTGGTAAAAATACAATATAATATGACTATATCTCTAAATTTATGAATAACTTTATTCTATTTTGTAAATACCTTTAATATTAATCATTCCATTCTGAAATAATTTAATCATCTTTATGAACCGTATCTAAATTATTTGGACTTCTGTTTGATTTTGATTTTGTTAAATACGATGCTTTAATAAGTCATTTTGAAAATATTATACCTGTTCATATCTATTTATAAAAATGAAACAAATTTGATCTAAATTTATAACTATTACTATCTCATATTTGTAAACAAATATACTCGGTACCCGTATAGTTCGTATTTTGTCTGAAGTCTAAGTGGATTTTGTCTAAGAAACTTTCCGCACTACCAAATAAATATCTATGTATTTAATTGAAAATCTTATCAACTCGTACATTGATAAGTTCGTAATCGTTTAATAATAATAATCACTTTAATTTCTAAATCCAAAAAATATTGAGCATAATGACAGCAAAATGACTTTCTGTTATAGATAATTTGTGACTTGCACAAATCTGCTATTAACCGTTGATATAACTATTTTGTATTTTATAATTAATAATTAGCATGCATTAACATAATAATTTAATGAAATAAATGTTCCTAATGAGAGACAGGCGTAATTATTAAAGACTGGATTCTTGCGTATTATTATTACTTCCATTACTTCAATAATTATTAAATGTGTAGGAAAATATATTGTTTTTTTTTTTAATAGACGAATACATATAATAATTCTAAATATATTCGAATGTAAAACCTTAGCAAAATAGATTTTATGTAAGCATAAATTTATTTACAAAATACTTTTCTTATAAAGTTTATTTTTAATAGCACTTTTCAGATTACGTAATAGTTATTTATAATAAATATTCATTCAATGTATTACTTAAAACCAATTAAATGTTTTATTTATTGTCATGTTTGTACATTTTAAACAATTCTGTCATTATTATAATAAGAATTTTCCACGTACATCTGGAAACCAATAGAATCATGAATTTATTTGAAAATGAACCAATGAAATGAAAGCTACTTTGATAATTTTCCACTACTGAAATTAATTAGTGATAAATTCTTCACTGTAACAAAATCTCCTTAATTACCAAACAAATTAAATGCTATTTTCATAAACGTCAATTAAAAAATATATATCGAAATGATAAATTTTCGATGGGGTACTGCTTCTACAGAAGAAATTTTTGCTTGTTAAATTCTCACACAAAATATAAGTCGTAATATGATAATTGTTAGATAATATTTTGACATGAATTTAAATTCATTGTTACGGAAATAGGAAATACTGCTCGTGCTGCGCAATAGCTATATTTCCATTTATATAACAACACATGATTCGTGTCAAAATATTATCGGTAATTATCACATCACTTGTTATATTGGTTATAAGAATAAAGCTATTAGCTTGTAGCACAAGCTCTGTTTTTGCTTGTTTTAAGAGCAGTGTTTTTGGGTGTTTTAGATATCTCTAACATGTGCTCTTAAAACGCCCAAAAACAGAGCTTGTGCTACCAGCCATTGTGATTATACCCGAGAATAATCACTGTAGCTTTTGTTTATTTAACAAATATCAGATAGATAGTTGTTAAATAATTATTTAAAAAAAATTTCGTCTGTGAGTAAGAATATCATCTACTTAAATATTACTCGAGAGTTTTATCATTTAGAAAATAATTCTCAACATCAACTTATAATATCAACTTCCGTTGATCTATCCATGAATACGATATCATTCTATCGGCTAACTTGTAACTTGTAACCAAACAAAAATTTACAACAAAAACAGTACATCAAAAGTTTCACATCCCCATTTCAAAGTTGTAGAACAAAGAAAAGGCTGACGGCGACGGCTTCATCCGAACTTCGTTACTTGACAACTGACAGCAACTATTCCTCTCGGCATTAAGATGTTGCCGCGTCGTGATCGTGACTTCTTAGCCCGGGTCCCAATCCCAGGCCCAAGCAAAAGAGCAAATTGACACAGTGACTCGCCAGCGCATGAAGAACATTCCGTAGATGCTCCTGTCACGAATTTATTCGTTAGAAGTCTTAATTTCGATTCTAATGCGGTCAATTCGACACACGAATCGTTTGAATAAATATACACGATAACATTCCAATGAAAATATTGAGTTGTGTAACGGATATTCATGGAAAATTCTACATGGATTAGAGGCACACTGAACATACTCGTTTTTAGGTTTAATAATCGGCTCTAGTGATCATTAAAACATCTTGTATCCTTTTCTTATTATTGAAACAGTTGACCAAACTCTTAACAAATTAACTTCAAACTTAAGATGATTGAAATAAATGTCATATTGTTCAATAGGTCAAAATTGTAACCAACTTCGTCTGATGCCATTCTTACTTTAATGTCCACGATTTTTTCCTTTCCATTTACTGAAATTGTATGATTTATAACAATTGCAGATAATTTGATATCAGTTTTGTTTATGGGGTAGATAGGTTAGCATCAAATAAATTTAAATTGAAACAAGTAACAAGCACATTTAATTTTTCTGTTTAATGGGCTTGAAAAAGCAAAATGAAGAATAAATCCAAATGTCATTTTTAATGATTAGAAAAAATAACTCCAAGTAAAACACAATGAAAAAAAACAACTATTATTAGAAAAAAGAATTCCAGAAAATTACAAAGTGTTAACAATTATTGTCTTTCATTTCTCTTCAAATTACTAACAAGTAAAATTTTTAAATGCATTATTAGTTTTTGTTATGTTTAACTTTACTAATAGGTACTAGATATTATACAATAATTTAATTTCTAAGTACCAGTTCTAGTAATGACTAAAGCCCGGATTTTTAGGCAATTGCCTAGATTCAAATTTTAATATACTTCAGGCAATTTCGTTTTTCTATACATAGATAATATGTTTACGTGTAATGGAAAGTTTTTTTTTCGTGCCTTAAAGCCTATTTTTTCTATATTTTGGTTATTGTGCCTATATTACTTTATACAGCCTATTTTGCCTATTTTTGTTGCCTATTCTAACTTTTATTGAGCAGACTAGGTTTATCATCTACTTCGTTGACTAATTCAACACTCGACAAAGTGTTTCAACCTAACCTATAATATTTAATGTACTTACTTTAATCAAGTTTTTGTGTGTGAATTTAAAATACCGAAAGAAAAAACGTTTTTTAGGCAAAATTTTACGTGGCAATTCAATTGTGTCTTTGCCATTAATCAATGGAGCTGAGTTAACTTTAGACGATAAGGCTAAATATAAGAACGCCCCGATCACATTTTGTGATGTCGAACGAAGTTTTCAACTTACAAGCAAGTTCTGACAGACCGAAGACAGGCCCTTTCCGAAAATTGCATTGAGCAATTGCTCGTAATATTTTGTGAATTAAAGTATACTACATAATTTGAATTTGTATAATAGTTAATAAAATGAGAACCCTACATTATTATTTTTCAGATTGCGTGAATTTTTGTTTAAAATGATTATTTTTTTTCTAACGAAGAGTAGATACGAGTACCAATATTAGAAAAAGGAATCGTAAATTTTTTTTAAAACAAATTATTTAAATTTAGGCTGCCTAAAATCCCGCCTATTTTAGAATAATTACCGGCCTATATGCCTGCTTATTTGGGTGTTTTTAAGAGCCTAAATATCCGAGCTTTAGTAATGACTATATAATAGTCGAAATATTCAGTTTATCTCAAATGATTTATTTACTTCCACTGTCTAAATTTCAACGACTTCTAAATTGAATTACAATAGTTATTACAATTTTAATAGAAAAACAAAGCTCATATTTTATACAAATAAGATCTGCCGTGCGATTCTTTCGTACTGGGTTCCGCCCATGTACACTCAATTACATAAATAAGCAGCAAAATAGTTGAATAATACTGGCAATACAAAATTTTATGTTTTATATATATTTGAAGAAGTGGAGATAAAGTTTTTATCCAGCTTAGCAGCCCCTTACACTTGCAAAATTTTATAGATGTTTGAGAAATAAACACTTTAATTTAGCGTCTGCATAGGTACGATTTTCTTTGTAGATATTACTTTTTGCAGAAACTCTTTTATCTCTATTACCTTGCATCAAATGGGGTAGGTGGCTCAGTGGTATCGAGTCGGCCTGTGGATCTTGAAAACCCTGGTTCAATCCCCACACACGACAAACAATTTTCAGCAAATTAAATCTATCTCTGTGGCTCCCCCACCACTAATATCTTTGAAGGCCGTGATCTGACGGCTGGTAACCGCACTTCACGCGAAGAAATATATAACTTACCGAGATCTGTTCTGGCAGAGTGCCACACCCAGTAATGGTTAAAAGGCGAGATGATATATTTATTTATTTATATACCTTACATTATTTGTCCCATCTTGATGTTTGTTAGTCTCGATGACTTCACGGTTTATCTCGTTGTAGATTTCTGGTGTATTGTCAGAAATACTATGTGGTTTAGATACTGAATATATTTTCTAATTGGCTGTAAAATGAATGTGAAAACAATCGTGTAGAATCCTTGTGCATTCTAATTTCATTCTGTTTTGGAATCGATTATACATGTGAGTTAATGTACGTGTAATGTGCGTGCGTGTGTGGGTGATAGATCTCGGTCGCAGATAGCCGAGCCCCTGTTACACTTGACCGGCAGCAGCACTGGGACTTGCAGGCCCGGACTCAAATGCTGCAATTACCTTAAATCATTAAATTATATGCAAGCGAAAAAACGAATACCTACACTTTCACTATCTATGAAATGCCAGTTACAACTTCATACATATAATCTGTTCTCTTATTCACTTTGGTATTGAAGTAGTATATTTCTCAGTAACACACTATTCACTGTTAATAGACGTGAACTAGTTTTACGCAACGCCAAAGTTGTGGTTTACGCGTTAATAGTTATTTGTTTAATTAGACCAAAAAAGAGTTGCAGATATATTGCCGCCAAGATGCATCCGAGTCTCTTTTCATATCTTTTTAATTGTGTCTCTGGACATTGGAGACGAGACGAGAAATAGAAAATATCGATCTTGCCTCATTTTTTGATCAGCAATATTGATCTCACTCTAATTTGAAATTTGCCGTACCTCGCATCATTCTCGCGCGACAGTATCACAACAATGTCAGTAATTAAAACTGAACCACATTGATTTTCTCATTTTCGAATTGAGTTTTTGTACATCTTCATATATCGTTTAGTTTCTGAGATATAGCGTCAGGAAAGAACAAAATTCTAATTTTCCTGAGACTATATTTTAAAAATTAAACAAGACAGTCAACGGCATTGAATTCCTCATGTCTGGATTGACCTAGACACTAAATTTTAGCGATTTATTTTTTTTGAAAATTTTAAGGGGTACCTCATGGGTTTTTTCAATTTTAGACCAATTTTAGGCTATTAACTTTAAATTCGTTCTAGTATGAAAACGAAAATTTACATACATATGTATTTTAAGCTGCTGAATCCAATGGTGTAATAATTGTTTTATGAGAAAATTTGCATAAACCTTTTTTGAAAAATAAAAATTGCTGAAAATTTATGTACTAGTCAATTGAAGACCGAAAAAATCAATGGCGTTAAGCGCATCTTCATATCTCGTTTAGTTTTTGAGATATAGTCTCGAAAATGTACATAATCTGATGAAGGAAAATTTGGGTGAAAATCTATTTTATATCTCAAAAACTAGCTAAATTTAAGCGATTTACATTTTTGAAAATGTCTTAAGGGGTACCCCTTGGGTTTTTTCAATTTTAAGCCAATTTCAGGTTATTTACTCTAAAATTCGTTCTCGTGAGAATATTGTAACTAAAATTTAGATACATATGTGGTGTAATCCGCAAATGCATATGCCTTCAAATTTTTGAGATATTATTCAAAAATTATTTATTAAATAAATTTGGTGAATTTTTTTGAAAAATAAAAATTACTTAAAATTTGTATACTAATCAACTGAAGCCCGAAAAAATGAATGGCGTTAAACGCATCTTTATATTTGGTTTAGTCCATGTGTTCTATGAGTTTGGGATGTATTTGCAAGAAGTGCGTGCGAAGTAGGCCTCGCCAAAATATTTTCTAATATAATAATAACTTGTACATAATACAATTTTTTGCATTTGAAATTTTGTACATTATTTAGGTAACGCGATATTACCTAAATTTTATTTTCTGCAAGTAACATATACACTTTCAAAGTTAATGTGAAATTAACTGAGGCAGAAATATAAGTAAACAACATTTATTCGTAACCTATATAAAGTAATTAATTAAGAAAATTGCATGAAATTAGAAGTTTACATAAAGTTAAGTGTGCAGGAACCTTGATTTTTATGATTTACTAACGCAGCGGAGACTTTGATCTGTTCATATCAAACGTAGATAAATTGTTTCATGTCACGAACTCGGTAATTTCAAGTGCGAAACATTCTGAGCACCGCACACCTGATTAATTCAATTGTTACGCAAATAAGCAGAGTCCTGCGGGAAATATTCAATATTTACCTACTTAATATTAAAATGAACTACCTAACATGATGATCTCTATCGCGATATTATAACTTGTTATTAACCGAAAATTATAATAAATAAAAACATGCTGGCACTGATTTATTATTTTTATGTTAATGTCACTTAAATCCTATTGTATTAAATTGGTGCTTTTAATTTTATTATGAAAGTTAATTTGTAGATTATTTTGATTCTTATTCTTGTGTAATTGATACATTACTCATTTAACTACTTTAGTCTAGCATCTAGAATTTATTTGGAGTTATTTTTCTAATCATTAAAAATGTCAATTAATTGTATTCTTCATTTTGATTTTTCAAGCCCATTAAAAAGAAAAGTAAAATGTATTTGTTATTTGTTCTAATTTAAATTTATTTTATGCTGACCTATGTACCCCATAAACAAAACTGATATAAAATTATCTTCAATTGTCAAAAAGTTAGCATTTCTGTAGGGACACGACTCAATTCATAAACTTTATCTTAATTTTTGTACAATACTATTTTATTTCGTATTGCTATGGACAACGGCCATTAAAGCAGTTGTATTATTTGCTGGAATAACAAATATTTGTTGGAAATAAATTTTAAACAAAGTTATCGTTTCTTTGGGTGCGGTATTATATTTGTAAGTACAACATGATTTTTAGATTAAAATTTATAATAAATTTTAGTTTTTTATCGTCCATACTGTCGTTGTATAAAATAGTATATTATACATCAAGGTGTATATATTATATTTTCACTACTAGCGATCATATTCCGTCAGTACGGTTGTGTGGATAGCGATACGGAATTCGAATCCGGAGATCCCGAGTTCGAATCGCACTCAGGCTAAAAATTATATAATCTATCACACTGCGGCTCGGTGAGTGCGGACCCTGTACTATAATTGGGATTAAATTCCTGTTGTACAGCGTAATATAAATAAATAAATATTAATGATTTTATATTTGATTTTATTTACATATTTATTAATACCCACAAAAACTGAGTAAGCAGAATATTAAATTATTTTGTAACATGGTTTTTATTATCTGCCTTTTCATTTGAGATTTTTGTAATAATGTTTAGTGAAAGTAATTCAGAAAATTATACTCCTAAAGAAAATGTATAGTACGAAAGAGTGCATCCAGCGAAATATACAATACAATAAATTGAGACTTGAGTTTCTTTAAACATTTTGCATTAATAAACTTGGTGAATAATAACCCTTTAGTTTCTAAACAAGCGGTTATGAAAAACAAAAAAAGGTAAATAATGGTATGTTACTAAGTTAGTAATGAAAAAAATATTGCGTCCATCTCGACCGCGATATTTGTTCGGCGTTGTCAGAATGTTGTCTACCATATTTTATAGCCTAAATATACAAAAAAGTAGTATTTATCAGATACGTACAGTTAAATTTGCGTAAGAGGAAGATTTCAATTATTTCATTGCATGAACTAAGTAAAGACATAAGACAGATATATTTTATAAAGGACCTTTTTGCGCGTCTCCAATGGCAACACGCGAAAAAGATGTTAAAAAAGATATTAATAGTTACCAGGGATACCATCAAAACAGAAACTTGTCATATTGTCAGTTGACAGAATGAATTTATTTTCAGTATGTATACGTATTTAAATAATTTTAAGATGCAATCGTAGAAAAAATAATGTGTGTATCACGAGTGTCTTTGTTCCTCTTGAACTATTGGAGCTACTTCTTTATCCGGATAATTTTTATAGTTCATGGAATGATTGCAATCTTCTTTTTACTAAAATGTTACTGTAACTACATATGTTTACTGGACATATGAGAAAATTTAAATTCCTGCAACCATCAACTTACAACCTGAACCACTTCACACTAATAAGCATATTAATCAGGAGCTATCAACTTCGCACCTCTGTTAATTACAGCACAAGACCTCTCATTACTTTGCTCTGTTGCCGGTCAGTTCATACTTCATAAAATCATTTTTAAAGCAGTCCGTTTCTGTCGGAGGCGGCACGATTGTTCGCGTGCCGCCTCCACCACAGCCACTAGCCAAGCCAACTAGATTCCAGCGTGGTTGACATGCAAGCGATCGAAAAATATTACAAACGCGAGTGTGGACATTCCCGTTGCAATAGCAAAACCAAAAAGTTATTTTAAACCGAAAACAGGAACACTAAAATAACCCTCCGAGGTTTTTATTACTCTTTTTATTTCATCGTCCACGCCTACTGCGTTGTAATGTGGATGCATGTACGACTGTTACAATTAAAAGTTTAATTAGATCTTGATTAAGATATTATCGAGTGTAATCAACGATTTTAGGGTAATTTAGATTTTATTTTGTTGCTGTTATACTGGTGTGTGGAATAGATATCTAGATTTGAACAAATTGATAATAGATTTTAGAATTGCACTGATTATTTCATGTTCTTATCTTTCAAAAACAATAAAAATTATTTTTAGGTATGAATATTACATGATTTGTATTATACAATCTTCTATAATATTGCAGCAATTATTTCTGAAAGAAACTAATTTTCAATTTTGAATAGATATTTAAATATGTACCAATAGAAAAAATGCAAACTTGTAAAAATATACGATACGTCTTCATTTTGAAAATCTCACAAAATAAATGTTTAATTATTTTATCATATAACAAATATATACATTCTAGTCACATTAGATTATTGAATCAATTTACGAGGGTCGTTCAATAAGTCTTTAGAAAAAAGTAGAAAAAACACTTTTTTTGGGTAGATTTTTTTTTATTTTTCTACATAATCTCCTTTTAGCTCTATACACTTCTCTAATCGTTTTCCCAAATTTTTTAAGTTGTCCAAAAAGTAGGATTTCGGAAGCTCCTCAAAATAGGCTTCCGTTTGGGCGATGACCTCCTCATTGGACGTAAACCTTCGTCCGCCAAGCCATTTCTTTAAGTTTGGAAATAAGAAAAAGTCAATGGGGGCCAAATCTGGTGAATACGGTGGATGTTACAATAATTGCAACTTTAATTCCATAATTTTGGCCATCGCAACTGCGCAGGTGTGCACACGTGCATTGTCTTGATGAAAAAGGACCTTTTTGCGTTTCAAATGAGGACGTTTTTCTTTTATTTCTTCGCTCAGCCGGTCCAATAACGACGCATAATACGCTCCTGTTATCGTTTTTCCCTTTTCCAAATAGTCGATGAAGATGATTCCGCGTGCATCCCAAAAGACCGTTGCCATAACCTTGCTAGCCGATTTCTCCGTCTTCGCCTTCTTCGGCGCCCGTTCGCCTTTAAAAATCCACTGTTTTGACTGTTCTTTTGTCTCTGGAGTGTAGTAATGTATCCAAGTCTCATCCACAGTTATGTATCGACGCAGAAAATCTTCAGGATTACGACGGAAAAGCGCCAAAACAGCCTCAGAGACCACCACACGATTGCGTTTATTCTCCACTGTGAGCAACCGCGGCACCCATCTT
The DNA here is from genome assembly GCA_947425015.1 of Pterostichus niger. Classification (NCBI taxonomy): domain Eukaryota; kingdom Metazoa; phylum Arthropoda; class Insecta; order Coleoptera; family Carabidae; genus Pterostichus; species Pterostichus niger. The sequence goes on from OX380341.1 coordinate 33,617,081, forward strand.
GCCGAGATTTTTTTCACACCTAATTTTTCGTGCAAAATTAAAGCGACTGTGCCTTGTGATATGCCTGTAGCCTCAACTATTTCGCGCACTTTGATTCGTCGGTCACTTAAAACCATATCGTGGATTTGGTCAATCATTTCGGGGGTAGACACTTCTACAGGGCGTCCGGAACGATGTTCATCTTTTGTGGATGTACGGCCACGTTTAAACTCATTCACCCAATTGTAAACAGTTGCAAACACAGGAGCAGATGTGCCATGAACTTCATCCAACTCAGCTTTAATTTCTTTCGGCGTTAAGCCTTTTAAATACAGATGTTTAATCACCGCTCGAAACTCACTTTTATCCATTATTATAAACAATCAAAAGTTTTTTACTACAATTGACAACAACAATGAAACTACGTGACGGCTAAAGCTAAAACTCTAACAGTTGACTAGTTAGGAGTGCTGCTTACTGGAAAATAATCATTTTCGATACTACGAGCACCATCTCTTGGATTTTCTAAGGACTTATTGAACGACCCTCGTATAAATTATTCTTATCCTGAATGTCTATTTCAAAATGTATGTTATTCGTAAATAAGGACTACTGCACTCATCATTATTTTACTTAATTATTTTGATCTACTGATTCCATGGATAGCCTATGTCTACTTAAAGAAATATATTAAAATATTCATTACTATTAAAATTTGCGGTGACGAATCATACTAGTATATTTGACAGGTCAAGTAGTGTCAATTTATGTTGTATCAGTCTAATCTTACTGCTATTCATCTGAGTTCTTAAAACAAGTATTCTTAAAGCGAAACTCAATTAGGTTGCAATAATGTGAACATATTAACGATTCGTTGAACTAAAATTCACATGCGTAATGCATATAAATTTGAATTTGTAACTGATAAATATTTTTTTCGTAACACATGCACAAGAAATACTTTCTTATTCCCTAATTTTAGAGAGAGACACACTGCTTTTCTCCCCTAGGGAGAGAAACATTATATTTCTCTCCCTAGGTAGGATGTTTCTCTCCCTAGGTAGCATGTTTCCCTAGAGACTACGATTATTAGCTGTTTGCGGCGTTTCCTAGGTAATTAGTTACGCAACCCATATTTGACATTTGTCCCGATAAGACGGTAATTTTTGTGCACTTGTTACGAAGAGTATAATATGCTTCACGGGAGGGCGCGATTATCCCTTGTGTGCGCGGGAATAATCGCTTGTTTCCCTCCCTTGATGCATAACATACTATATTATTATTTGCTTTAATTGGCCCCTAAATTCAGCGGCGAGTTTAGTAGAGGTCTGATCTCCCATCTAAAACAAACCACAAACAGAAACCCTGCGCAAGATTCAAAGCCGCAAAGTATTAGGTGTAATCATCAATCAGCTGCTGTGCTGAAAACTGGGCTACCATGACCAGTTTTTATAATGTAAACACATTTAGAACTGCGAATGAGCATCATTCTCAAAATATTATTTTCTGAGGTAACTTAAAACTGTGGCATATTTCATTCTAGTCTTATGAATTGATGTGGGTATTGTTCTCGATTTAAGTCAAATCTCAACAGTTTTGAAGTACAGATAAAACGCGATAGTAATATTTTTCTGATACCAGCTTTGACAAGAAAGATAAAGAAAATCCAAAAATAAACATTATTTACAAGTTGTCAATCAAAACAACCAGATAATATATGACACCAACACGATACTGAACGTAATCTTAAATTTACTTTAATACGTCTACCGTTTTAGAATATATCTATAACAAAATATATACTGTTGCACCGATGAGACTATAATAGTCCACAATAATCCATATAAAGTATTCTGTTTTGTTGAAATAATTTAGTTTCCGGACATTGAATGTAATTTCGCGCCGGGAATATTCGTAAGTAATGGTAATATTCCACAAACATAGAAACCTGTTAATATATTACAGATTTGATTAGATTGCTAGATATTTCATTTGTATTAACTATGTCTTATCTAACATTTAATATTATTAATAGGTAACAATTTAATTAAAATTTAAACTGCATTCACAGCTTTTCGATTAGCAATTATGATTAGCATTTGCAATTATTATTTTAAAACTTGTGTTGCAAAGTGAGAAATGACGTTTGTAAAGAACTTTATAAAGAAAAACAACTAAAACAAACATACAAAAATAGCGTAACGAAGGTCCGCGTCTTCTTTGAACTACGTTGGTTGGTATCACCACCATATTTTTGGAATTCTGTAGATTTATTTATTTATTCTATTTAACAATTAAATTGTGATTGTCAAAAAATACGAAACTACTAGGTAATCATAGAAGATATTAATACTCGTATAATATATCTATTAAATTAGTTGTAATTGATAAATTTGGAGTTTTCAAACATTTCACTTAGCATAAGTTTTAATTTTGTCGGTGTGAATGCTATCATTATTTGATATAAGAAAAATAATTATAATTGCTAATTGTAATTATTAATTAGATAGCTGTTAACTCAGCTTTATACAAACACATTCATCAAAAGAGAATTTCTTTTTGTTTCATATTTTATTTGCAAAATTGAACAAATTTAAGTAAACCTATAAAAAATACCTAATAATTAAAAATAGTACAGGCACTTTTGACATTTAATTTAAAATGTACGTATGTGTTTATCTGATTATTAAGTAATAGAAGACATGTCCGTCAGTACGGTGGTGTGGATAGCGATACGGAATTCGAATCCGGAGATCCCGAGTTCGAATCGCACTCAAGCTAAAAATTATATGAACTATCACACTGCGGCTCGGTGAGTGCGGACCCTGTACTGTAATTGGGATTAAATTCCTGTTGTACAGCGTAACATAAATAAATAAATAAAATAACGGTTAATAAAAACAAAATCTGTCGACAATTTTGTAGTTTTCAACGCTACTTAGGTTACTTTTTACCATTGGTCAGATATGGAATATTTTATAGAGATTCAGGCAAAATTACATTTTAGTGTACATATTTTCCGGGTTTCACTTTCCATTGGTTACGCTGTAGTAATTTCTAAGAAAAAAAACTAGCATATGCAATATTTCTAAGTGACCTAAAATTATCAATTGTTTTTTGTTCGCAGACAGCAGTTTCCAAACATTCAGTAAGTGCTTTTAACTTTCTAACCACACATGTAACTTGTACTCATCAGAGCTCGTACTTTGTTCAACCCTGGCGCGTGACGTATGTATGAACAGTCCGGAGTCCGGTAGCGTAGCACGACTCTAACTCCGGACTCCGGGTAAAGCTTTTAGCGGCGCGGGCGACTTGACGCAGACGTTGCATATCAGATCGCGTGCATCGGCGACACTTCAGATCCGGATCAGGCTGGCCTTTGAAATTTGACAGCAGCGCACCGCAACATGTATATGGCTCATTTTTATATTTACACAGCGCAAGTCAACCGTGACGACTCGCACATGGAAACAAACTTAAAACATACTTATTATAACCTTTAAGAATAAATGCACTATATTGCCATACAGGTACTGCAAATATATTGAGAGATTTTTAGGTTCATTGTAATTAGAATTGCGTGACTTGTGCTCTTAAATTGTAATTGACAATTTTGTGGTTGTTTCCTAAACCTGGTATTTTCGTATTAAAATTAAACTACCACTAAAGACTAAAGTGTGACTTATCTTCAAATCGTTAAGTTGATATTATTCAAATCACCTTCTAACATAGTTTAACTGACTTATAACTTATAGCTCTCGAGATAGTGAACTGAAACTAAATCATATCATTTATTTGATAGATTTTATAAATTTTTTTGTTTATTATAATTTAGATCAGTTGTTCTCAAACTTGTGAATACCATGCCTCCTTTTAATAAGAATGAAAACTCGAAGCCTCCCAATCTAAATATTATCAAGACACATTTTTTTCCAATTATTCATATTATTATGGGAGTTTAAAGCAAAGTAAAATATCAGTTTAATTGTTTATTCGAAATATACGAATACTCATTTTATCATTAATGTGATCATTAAGCCTGCTTTAAGCTTATAAGCTTCTCAATGTCTGATGCTGTGGACTATAATACAAATCGGAGGTCATTTTTAACGTCCAATCTATTGCGCAGTTTTTGTTTTTTTACTAAGCAGAGCAGAAAAGCCAGAGTCACAATGGTATGTTGTTGAAAAAGTGATGAGAACATCCAAAGCCTGGAGCGATAATTTTAGGTAAACTGCAATGTGTTTAACCCAAAAAGTTTCCAAAGAATCTCTCTGGAATTCGTCTTTGGCAACTGAGTTAAATTTTTGTTCCAGAAATTAATTACTCCTGGATATCTTCTGGCAAAAAAATGGAACTCTTCTATATAAGTTTAAACTTACTAATTCTTACTTGTTTCATTTTATCACAAGATTAATTATAACGAAATTAATTTTAAAATTAAGAGTGTCCCTGCTTTATGCCTCCTCTGAAAATCGCTTATACTCCCTAAGAGAGGAATGCCTCCCCGGTTGATAACCCCTACGTTAGATAGATCAAAATACTGAATTTGCTGAAAGTTTCCATATTTTTGCATTACATTTCAAAGAAATCTGTATTATAATAATTCTGAAAATAATGTTATTACCTACACCATTTCGCCGAATCGTTATTTCATGAACTTTCCAAATAGTTATAAAATACAAAAAAACTTTGACTATAAGAAAGTATGATTCATTTTATCAAGTGTACTACAGTACCTTTGGTGATAGCGTAGTTGTATAAGGACGTTTTTAATCTTGATTTGAATTGGTTCAGTTTTGATCAAACAAAAGTAAAGAATTATTTGGGATTTTGTTCTAAGAGTTTGTAAACGATTGATCTGTTCCTACTAAACTATTAGAATTTTAAACAAAAATTAATTTCTCTTCTGTTCTAAATCGCAGCGTAAGTAATTTGTCATAGGACGTAAGGCAGTGTGTCTACTTTGGCCAGACCGGAGACACTGTTGCAATGCATATCACTTCCATTTGTCAGTTCGTTCGTGTAGTTGTAAGAGATAAAATCATTTTCGTGATTCTATTGTCTTACTCCAACTGTCACTGTGACTGGAACTTCGACTTGCTGATGTCGAAATAGCGTATGCCGTATGCTGCTGCGTTTTTTGTATTGCGCTCACTTTCTAGTATGTTTCTCTAACTGATCGATTTCTCTGCTCTTATTTACATACATATGTGAAGGTATCCACCCATGTTATGTAGTTTTAAATGAATAGAATAGTTTTACCATCTATAGAAAAGGATTCATGCTTTTATACACAATTCAAAATTGAATCAACAATTTGTCTTATGATATTACATTCATTCACAAGTTACATATTTAGAAAAGAATTTAGAATAGTTAATTAAACTTGACCTTTTAACCATTGGATTAAAAATAAAAAAAGTATGGATTTTAATGATAATATAAATTTGTCAGCTCTCGAAAATGTCTATAATAGGTATTAGTATATCAAGGTTGTAAAAGTGTTTTTCTACTTCCGTTAGGAAATAGACATTTTATTTCACTTATTTGAGTTAGGTAATGAACTGCATTATTTAACTAGTGCAATAATGAGGTAACATAGCAACAGATATCTTGGTAGACGAATTCTGATGTGTTATTCTTTTATTTTTTGAATTTATAACTGTCATTAATATGTCATAATTTCTTAATTTCAAAAACGCCCTTTCGTATTTATTAGAACGGAAGTAGAAAAAATATTGTGTGAAACTAGTAAGGAAATAGGTTATTACCTTACTTATGTGTTTACATAACTCGACTACGCCTCGTTCTGCAAATTTCACATGCGTAAGGTAATAACCTTCATTTCCTTACTAGTTTTATAAATAGCTATTATTTGGCCGAATTTGAAATTTTTAACAGAGGCTAAAGCCGATGTTAATAGATTAGATGACACTAAAAACAATTTTTTAACCGAGCCAGCTTTCCTGTCAACTTAACAATAATTAACAAAATAAAATAAATAAATAAATACATCATCACGACTTTTATCCATTACTAAGTAGCAGATCTCTATAAATATATCTTCACGTGAGTGCGGTTACCAGCCGTCGAATCACGGCCTTAAGATATCAATGGAGAGAGAGTGACAGAGGTAGTTTTTTAATGAAGTGAAAATTGTTTGTCGGCTGTGAGAATTGAATCCCGGTTCTCAAATCCCAAAACCGACTCGATATCACTGAGCCACCTACCCCATAAATAAATTGATATTTACACAAACGTACAAATAGCTATAACGACAATGAAGTAAAAACTGGAACATTCTGTATAATAAGCCTAAATTAACTCAGTAAGAATATGAGTTACCAATATATATTTAAAAAGGATTCAATAATATGATATATTAAATAAATAAAAGGCTTCAGAATCCAATGTTATTTTTTAAAAATATTTATTTTTGGGGACTTTCGAGCATAAATATTTGCTCATCATCTGCTCCTTTAAAAAATATAAAACAATATTATTATTGACATTTTGCAAATATTGTTTTATATTTTTTAAAGGAGCTGATGATGAGCAAATATTTATGATCGAAACGTCCCCAAAAATAAATATTTAAAAAAAATTACATTGGATTCTGAAGTCTTTTATTTATTTAATATGAGTTATCACATAAAAATAATTTTGTTTTCTTTACTATGAATTCAAAGCGCAACATAATATTTCCCAAATAAAAAACAATGTTTTCACAGTAACTTTAGAAACCTCAAAAACAAAAACATCTTCTGTACACCTGTCATTACCAAACTGCTTAATAATCTCATTGACTCGACGACAGCTCCGTCTATTTAAGTTAATTACCACTGCAGCACCCAAGCCCTTTACCACTTAACGAAATCCTGGTTTAACACTTAACGTCTGGCTGTCTTGTCGCTTCGCTCATCGCTTACTGCAACTAGCAGCCAGCCACTGATCGAACGGGTTAAATAAAACAAACACGCATCAGTAAATATACACTGATCGCGTAATACGACCCTTGGGATTTGAATGTTGTGGATTTAGTCGCAATGTTGAGATGTAACAGTAATACGTGAGCAGATGTTAGCACTTGAATTGAAATTTTTACTTTTTCGGCAATTTGGTTACTTTAGTGAAAGACATTTTTTATTTATAATTAAGAATAAATGCGAGATTACAACTTAGTATATAGAATGTGAAAGAAAAATATATTTTTGTATTCAATACTTTAGAGATTGTTTTTTTACTTTTTAAATTTTGTCAACATTATTTTTGTCAAATAGATTATTTTCCCTTTTGCCTTGACAGGATAGTTAGTGAAAAAATTATATGTATATTTCGCGAAGAAGACGTCATTTTTTCCTCAAGATCTTTATATCCCTCGTTTTCGGCTTGAGAAATGAAACGGCATCTTCGGAAAAAAATATCTCACTTTCTTCTCTTGGTACATAAATAACTCTAATTCTTATAACAACAAAGACAAAATTAATTGCCATCCAACACTTGGTGAAACAATTATATTTTTTATTATTAACTCTAATTCTATTTTAAAAAATTGGAGTAATTATGGAAAACTTCTGAAAACTATTGTGGTACAAAATTATATACTACTGTAGTAATTTGCTGAGAAAAATTCACATATTCAAGATTATTGTATTTTTCTACTTCCGTTAGGAAATAGACGTTTTATTTCACTTATTTTAGTTAGGTAATGAACTGCATTATTTAACTTGTGAAATAATGAGGTAACATAGCAACAGATATCTTGGTAGACGAATGCTGATGTGTTATTCTTTTATTTTAAGAATTTATAACTCTCATTAATATGTCAATATTTCATAATTTCAAAAACGCTCTTCGTATTTATTAAAACGGAAGTAGAAAAAATATTGTATGAAACTAGTAAGGAAATAAGGTTATTATGTGTTTACATAACTCGGCTACGCCTCGTTCTGCAAATTTCACATGCATAAGGTAATAATCTTCATTTCCTTACGAGTTTCATAAATAGCTATTATGTTATCTAGCGCATGTTAACTAGGAGACAGTATATTCCGTTGGAATCCGTCAAAAACGAAATGATGGTGAATTGTTTTATTCAGCCTGAATTGTAACGCTTTCAAAGTAGAAGGCAAAATTGAAATCTACTAAGACTAATCTCCTTATCTCTATGTAAAACGTCTAATTATCTATTTAAAACAATGTCTCGAAAGTTAATAATCCAGAAAATTTTCAACCTCCCTTAATTTTAAAATCCACCCCAAGTCAAGTAATTTTTTCCTCGTTTAATCTCATAATCGTATATTTATACAAGCGGTCGTCGGTCGATGCGTTTTAGCCGAGGCATGTGAACGTTAGTACGGCGGTTCGACTCAGTCTGGCAGATCTGCAAACACAGCTGATGCTTGCGTTGCGCCTGTGTTGACAGAGATCCGCGGCGGCGGTGGCTTGCGTCATCCGATACGTCGCCGTTCGTTGCCCGATTACACCACTGACACCGGGGTTCATATACTCGACCTCAAAGCGAGGGATAAGAAGATAATGACGAGTTTTGTTGATGGTGATATTAATGTGAAACTTGGGTATATTTCGAGTTCATAAATAAAATAAATATATCATCACGCCTTTTACCCATGTGAAGTGCGGTTACCAGCCGTCAAATCAAGGCCCCCAAAGATATTAGTGGAGGGAGTAGATTTAAATTGGTGAAAATTATTTGTCGGCTGTGGGGATAGAACCAGGGTTCTCAAAACCCACAGGCCGACTCGATACCACTGAGCTATCTACCCCATATTTCGAGTTCATGGTTTGTTAATATATGGTGTCACTGAGAAGAATGGATCTGTGGATGTCATTGACATAGTTTGATCATGTAGAAAGTACGATTATATCGAAGGAAAGATTGGTGAAATGAAGGATGAGAAATTGTGAGTACGATCTATAAGAATAAATGGATGCATATGATTGAAGGTTTGCTGCTTGAAAAAAAGATACATTCCGAGTGGAAGAAATACAAAATGACGGAAGTTCACATTTTTACGTCACTTTAAAAAAATGTGCTTTCAGCTGAAAGTTAATTTTCTCAGTTCTATTTGATACCCTTTTCTAGTTACAAAATAGGAATTCTTTTTACTTCCTTGTACGAAGTAAAGGAAGTATTGTTATCGCGAAAATTTTCGGTTCTCAGATTTCAGTGGAAATACGCATTTTGGCCTTCCCTGAGTCCATTTTGACTAATTTCGTCGTGACGTCTGTACGTACGTATGTACGTATGTATCTCGCATAACTGAAAAACGGCAAGCCGTAGAAAATTGAAATTTTATATTTAGGACTGTTATAACATCTAGTTGTGCACCTCCCTTTTTGGTCATTATATAACTTCCGGAAGTGGTACTTTACTTGAAGCCTATAATAGATTTTCATGAAAAACTATATTCAAATAAAATTTAAAACTTTCCAAATTTGGTATATAAGACTACTATATCAATGGAAATAATATAATAGATTTTGGTTAAAATACACTAACCGGAAGTGACACATTACATGAAGCTGCTAACAGTTTTCCTTGAAAAAAATGGTATTATTTTAATTTTAGAAATAAATGCTTCAAATAAAAGTTTTAGAGAATTAAATTCTGCGTCTAGCACATTAAGAATTTTTAAATTAGCCTTTTGCATAAGCGAGATATCTAAATTTAAATAGTATATATTTTGTGTTTTTTTTAAATTAAGTTTGCTATGGATTAGAACAAAAAATAAAAAATAAAAGATTTTATGTCAAATATGTGCAATTAAAAAAATATCTATTGTTTAATACGCGTACAAGGAAGTCATGTGGTGTCCACATCAGATTTTTAATATTAATAGCTGTATCCATTAGGTTCACTTAAATCTATTATCGCTTCTCTCCAATAGAAATAAGCAGGCAAATAACATTTTCACTTACATAAAATTATTTTAATTCTTTTTCATGCGTTTAGAAATAGTTGTAAACTGGACATGTCACATACTATAATTTTCGCAAAGGGAGATGTAATGTTTTATTAATTAAAAAATATTAAATAAAACTCTAGGCAAAGTCTCACAAAATTCAGCCTCCGAGTCACCTTATGAGGGCATCGTCGGAGGCCGGCCAGCACAGTTAGTAACCATGGACGCGTTTCGCTCTTGTTAGAGCTCATCAGCATGGTATAACTCACTTCTTCATCTAGAACAAAGTTCATGTGAAGAAGCTGGTGACGAAGAACTGTGCCAGCAGAGAATAAGATCTCTAACAAACGGTAAGATGACATGAGAAGTTCTGTCGAACCAGTAATGCCATCTACCGAAAAAATTGAAAAGCTACGCAATAGCAATTTAAATAACAACAAAGACAAAATTAATTGTCATTCATGCACTTGGTGAAACTAGGTATAATAAAAAATATTAAATAAAACTCTAGGCAAAGTCTCACAAATGCCCTCATAAGGTGACTCGGAGGCTGAATTTTGTGAGACTTTGCCTAGAGTTTTATTTAATATTTTTTATTATACCTAGTTTCAACAAGTGCATGAATGACAATTAATTTTGTCTTTGTTGTTATTTTATTAATTACTTGAAGTAAGAGTTAAGTTACAACGACAGATGCAGGAAACTAACTTCACTTCATGCTAAATACATCAGTTGTTTACTTCACACCGTGACTAAAACGTTCGAACCCATTGCTTGTTACAAGAGATTAAGATGTTATCGAAACCAATATGTTAAATGATATTTTATTAACGCAAGAAGAAAATAGTAATTTATAAAACAAGAGCTTTATGTAGATGATAAAGTACAGCAGGCGATGGTATCCAGTCTCAGGGAATTATTATCAAGTAATTAAATGACATTTTAATAACGGGAATAGACCAAAGAATGTATACACCTGGAGCAGAAAGCATCCTTGCCGCTCTGGCATGATTGCTGCTCTCGGCTGCACTTCAACCATCAATATGCATGTGCGATAGACTAGTTTCAACTCTTAGGTACACAAGCAATTATTTTATCTATCTCTTTATCCCTACATTACAAGTGATTTCTTAAGTTATAGCTTATATCTAATAATGTTCTGTTAGAGATACATGGCGGGCCCTAGAGCCAATCCTGGTTTATTTACATTCTGCTAAGTACTGAATAATAATGATTTAATATCCGAACAGAATCGCCAGGCCGGACCATGCACCCCAGACATAAAGACAATACACTACACTCCGCTTAGTTTCTGGCAAGAGCTGGACTGACCTGCTTATACCTTAAATGAAAGACAGTGCAATGCAAATCAGCCGACACCACGATACACAAAACGTCCAGAGGACTCCCCAATTTTAAAGTGAAGTCAATCTTGGGTGACTTTTTTAACGTGGGATTCTACCACACTTTGTTGCTTCTTTCCAAAATGCAGTTCAAGTTTAGGGCTGGCTTACTAGTAGTTGAGTTGCTTTCCCAATTGCTGTTGATAGCTTATATTTAATAATGTTTAAAAAATATAAAGTAAACACTTGGCTATGTTTCACAAAATTCAGCCTCCAAGTCACCTTATGAGGGCATCGTCAGAGGCTGGCCAGCACAGTTCAGTTAGTAACCATAGACGCGTTTCGCTCTTATTAGAGCTCATCAGTATGGTATAACTCACTTCTTCACCTAGAACAAAGTTCATGTGAAGAAGCTGGTGACGAATTTTGTGAAACATGGCCAAATGTTTACTTTATATTTTTATTAAACCTTGTTTCACCAAGTGTTGGATGACAATTAATTTTGTCTTTGTTGTTTAATAATGTTGTTTATAATAAAATATTATATGCAAATGTCGTTATTGAAAAATGTGGGCCGAAAGTTTCGATAAATGTAACATATCATTTAATTAAAACTCCATGTTACTGTAGTAAAAAATATTACTTCTGTCACCTTCCACGCATAATTATTTCCTTTCATTTTTGATAACAAGGAAATAAATTGTTTAATTCTGCGAACGACATACGAAGACATTAAGTCTGAACTCAATAAATATATTTACCGGGAGTTATCAGCATCATTATGTTAATACTTTGTTAATAAACTGAATATTAGCAACCAAAATAACGGCTGATTAACATAAAAGCAGACACACAGTTACAAATTCATCCCGCAGCAGCCCACTTAGAGTAACTCTGCCAGAGAGAATGTTCTGTGACTGTCATCGTGGTTCATAATATCACTTCCAAATCAATTTACAATACAATCTTCATCTTCGGCCTGTCATTAATGTATTCATCGGTGTCGCTGGCCAAGCACTGCATAATTTTTCAAACCGACCTTCGAAGTCTGCTCGGTGCTCAACTCTTGCGTTTCGCTCTTTCGTATTTTATTTCGTATCGTTCCGTTTTGGAATACTGTTATGGAAAGTTTATAATGCAAAATTAATGACACAGGTTTATAGAAGCAAATGGATGGATATTATGTCTGTCAGTACGATGATGTGGATAGCGATACGGAATTCGAATCCGGAGATCCCGAGTTCGAATCGCACTCAAGCTAAAAATTCTATAAACTATCACATTGAGGCACGGTGAGTGCGGAGATCCTGTACTGTAATTGGGATTAAATTTCTGTTGTACAGCGTATAAATAAATAAATAAATAAAAGAACTTTTATGGAAGGAACGTGAATGTGGTTGAAGCGAGAATGGTGTGGCAAAACTGATTATTTGGATGAGTGAATGTTTCACGGGTTCGTGTTACCCAATTTGATGGGATATAGCGTAATGTTTATTTAAATAAATTTGAGACTAAGATTTAACTTAATTTGACTAATCCAAAATTCAGGATTAGCTACAACTCTTTTGAAAAATTAATTTAATTCAGCTATGTGTATTTTTAAGAGAGAAAATAAAAAAAAATGTTTCATTATTATATGAAATAAAAAATATTGTTGTCAACTATTCTTTTATATAAATGACTATCGAGTCGGTCTGTGAATTTGATTCCCACAGCCGATAAACAATTTTCATCACATTAAAACTACCCCTGTGGCTCCCCCATCAATTAAATCTTTGGGGGCCGTCATTTAAGTTTACCTACCGAGATCTGCTACGGTGGAGAGTCACACTAAATAATGGGTAAAAGGCGTGATGATATATTTATTTATTTTTTTAAGTTAAAGTTTTCGTTGGTGCAACTGATCTTTATAAAGTAGAAATACAATTCTTTTGATATTTTGAATTTCTAGTTGTGAAAACGACTTTAGTACATATCACCACTAATGTTGTCAGTAACCCAAAACAGCACGATGCAAGCTTCTGCTCGTCGATACCGATATATTTTTTATCGTTTGACAAAGAGAACAAAACTCGTGGATCAGTTGACCATTCATTCTCACGTCTCACGTGTCGACACGTGTGGGTGGGACGCACAACGTCGTCGCTCGACAACACCAGACGTCAACACTGAACAACTCACAACCCATGATGTGCACTCATTAAACTCGCTGGTTTTGGTTAATTATTTCCATTGACAGTGAGCATTGATAGCAACACCACGGCCAAGACAAAAAGAAGGGACGTCTATATCCGATCACAACACGCGACTAATTGACAGCGCAGGACCGTAACAACTAAAACAACATCGAAGGAGATTTTGTTGTTCATTGCTGTCATTAATTTTATAATAGACAAATTGATTTCTGGTTTTAATTGTAACTTCTGAAGTTAACAATCATCTTCTACATTTATTATTTTTCTATTTGTTACTTATTCTCAATTAAAGTACAGGGAACCTGCAGCTTATAGTGGAGTTTGAACCGATCAGACATAACCGTATTTTTTTATTATTATAAAATGTAAAATCTAAAAGACTCTTCTCCATGATTGAACACAAACTTCTTTCGTAAGTTATAAAGCATTTTAAAAATACATTTATTTATTTTATTTATTTATGTGTTACTCTGTACAACAGGAATTTAAACCCAATTACAGTACAGGGTCCGCACTCACCGAGCCGCAGTGTGGTAGTTCATATAATTTTTAGCTTGAGTGAGATTCGAACTCGGGATCTCCGCATTCGAATTCCGTATCGCTATCCACACCACCGTACTGACGGACATAACATCATCGCATAAAATTGGGGAGCACAAGCCCTAGAAACATTCGCTCATCAGATTCATTAAATAATCTGTCCTCATCAAACATTCTCATATTAATACACTATCCTCGCTTCAACCACATTCATAGTTCCCTCCATAAATGCTCATTTATTCATCACACTCACCTTCCATTCCTCCTATACACCTTTTTCATTAATACTGTCACATTCTCAAAACATTACTCACGTTGACTTCTCTAACAACGAATTTAAAAAGATAAGAAAGGATGTACCCGACAGCCTGCTACACAGCCATACAATTGCAGTTAGACACTCTATCGTAAGAACTGAAAACGAATCAAAAAGATTAAAAAGGAAAGGAGTATTTTTTGAAATCAAATAATATTAATATCAATTACTAACCCGCTTTGTAAATATCATTCTAAAACAATATTTAGTGCCCATTTTGCATAAAGATCTGTGTTTTTTTGTTGCTTTTAGCAAAGAAATTGAAAAATAAATGTAGATTAATCGTCGAGGTTATTTTATATGATTAATAACTGTATTCATTCTAATACTTACCAATGGTATAAATATTCTGTTCAACTCACATAATTAAAAACATATTTTTTACACGTAATGGTCATTTGTGTTAATCCAAATGAATTCGTAGCCAATTAAAGTACAGTGAAACAAAATATTATTATTAATAAAACAACTTGGTCGCCTTTGACATTATCTTTGTTCGGTGATTAAGAAATGTATCGTGTCACATTAAATATTCAACGATATGTTTCGAGTCCGGCAATTATCAACAGGTTATTAAGTGACATATCTACAACTACAAAAAATGCTTGGGAATCGGAATTGTTCTCTGTAACTAACACATCAGGTGATTATATTGACCACTATTACTCATTCTAAATTTTCTCACCTATTTTGGTTTTGCCTTTTTTGTTTACTTCCTCTGATACAGACAAATGAAGTGTTACTAGAACACAATGTCATTAAAGGAAATAAAAGGACATTGTCTTTATTGTATTAAAGAATTTTGATCGCTGAGAGAAATACAATACTCCTTCCCTTTCTTATCTTTTTAGATTCGTAGTTAAAAGAGTGAATGTGAGTGAATGAAGATGATGTATGTGGAGCATATATCGAATGAAAGATTAATTAAACAGGTATATAAGAGCGAATGGATGGATGTGAATGTTTGTCGCGTGATAAATGATTCCAAGTGCAAAATGAGCTTGTATGGAGGGAACGTGAATGGGGTCGAAGCGAAAATGGTATGTAATGATGAGAATGTTTGTTGAATTTGATGAATGGATGTTCTGTGAATGTTTCTAGGGTTCGTGCTACCCCATTTGATGGAATATAGCGTGATATTGTGTATGAAGGTATTTATTCAAAGGTGCCTTATATTTTCTCAACAGTACTTACTTGTATGGAAACAAACTTCAACTTAAATATATAAAAAAAAAACTGTTTTGAGTGGTTCATATTCTACTATAAGAATGTAAAGTAAACACTTGGCTATGTTTCACAAAATTCAGCCTCCAAGTCATCTTATGAGGGCATCGTCAGAGGCTGGCCAACACAGTTCAGTTAGTAACCATAGACGCGTTTCGCTCTTATTAGAGCTCATCAGTATGGTATAACTCACTTCTTCACCTAGAACAAAGTTCATGTGAAGAAGCTGGTGACGAAGAACTGTGCCAGTAGAGAATAAGATCTCTAACAAACTAGTAAGATGACATGAGAAGTTTTGTGGAACTGGTCATGCCATCTACCGAAAAAAAGGGGAAGCTATGCAATAGCAATTTAAATAACAACAAAGACAAAATTAATTGTCATCCAACACTTGGTGAAACAAGGTTTAATAAAAATGTAAAGTAAACACTTGGCTGTTTCACAAAATTATGAACTGTGCTGGCCAACCTCTGACGATGCCCTCATAAGGTGACTTGGAGGCTGAATTTTGTGAAACATAGCCAAGTGTTTACTTTACATTTTTATTAAACCTTGTTTCACCAAGTGTTGGATGACAATTAATTTTGTCTTTGTTGTTATTCTACTATAAGCTATAGGATTTCCTCTACAGTAATTGGGATTAAATTCATATTTTTGTAGTGAAGCAAAACAAGTAATGTTTTGCAAATTAAAAGCACAGATTTGAAAGGTGTGTCAAATAAAGTTTTCTTTGTAAATCAGTATAAAAAATGATTGTTTTTACAAAATGAATATATCTTTTTTAAACTATAAAAGTCTTAAAGTATCGTGGTCAGTTCGTCCGGACCTGCGAGACGCACATCTCCGTATCGCAACACTCGATCCGGGCCGCTGTCTGGGGAGACATTCATTAATCTGTTATGACAGCACGGTGTTAATTACACGCTAGATCGGTAATTAGTAGCGACAGGAGACAAGAGATCCTTGCCCAGAGCTCGGCCTCACCCTCCGCGCACCCTTGGACACGAACAGTGTCCGCCTAACGAGTTACAAGTTTGCCATCCTACCTGTACGCACTCTGATTATCTGTGCGTCTGAGATGGGTTAGTGGATTGGTTTTTGTGATTAGGTTGGTTTATAGTTTTGATTTGGTTTGTTTTATTTCCGTTTGGATTTCGATGTTTTTTGGTCTTGGTTTTGTTAGTTTTTTGTTTTAAGTGTGACAATCGCATCAGTTATAATTAATTATTAAATTAATAAAATATATAAATAAATGTATCATCACGCCATTTACCCATTACTGGGTGTGGCACTCAGCCTAAGCAGATCTCGGTAAGTGATATATTTTTCGCGTGAAGTGCGGTTACCAGCCGTCAAATCACGGCCCTCAAAGATATTAGTGGAGAGGGAGCCTCAGGGGTAGATTTAAATTGGCGAAAATTGTTGGTCGACTGTGGGGATCGAACAAAGGTTCTCAAGATCCACAGGCCGACTCGATACCACTATTATAGTATTTACTTATTTATTTATGTTACGCTGTACAACAGGAATTTAATCCCAATTACAGTACAGGGTCCGCACTCACCGAGCCGCAGTGTGGTAGTTTTTATATAATTTTTAGCTTGAGTGCTATTCGAACTCGGGATTTCCGGATTCGAATTCCGTATCGCTATGCACACCACCGTACTGATTTAACTGAACAAACTTACAATATGTACCTATTTAGACAATTAAAAAATGGACCAAAAAAAGTTTTCTAATAATTTTGTAATTTTTTAAATACTTACTACAAAATAACTATTTGATTCTGGAAGTATTCACTTTCATTATTATATAATTTGAAGATTTTAAAAATGAAATAATTTATTTTTGTAAATATTTATAAACAACATGAAATTTATATTCAACTAATGAACTTGCTTCATGATTAAGTTTTTATTTTGACTTATTTCCATACAATTGGGAAAGTATATAATTTTAAATTTGTTCCTCTTTCTAGCGTTTCTAAAAAACCATATAAAATTACTAGCCTGATAAATTGTTTGTGTGGTGAAACAATTAAAAATAATGAAAGCACAGAACTTATCTAATTTCGTTTGATTTGAGTGGAGTGACATTACCGGCAGCAGGGGCCGGGAAATAAGCCGCGTAATCGTTATCAAGATTCCGCGGCTAAATCCACGCTGACTTGCAGGTCTAGTGTTTACCCACACGTACATAGTGCCACCACCCCACACCTTACATCCCTCACCACCATATTCAAATTAGCTCCAAGGGTGTAAGCCACACTGCCACTCTACCACTCTGGCCGTTGAACTTAAAAACTCGAACCACCAGCGATAACTAACTTCAAATGTCTTTTTTTATTCTTTATTATATTTCATATAGACCATATAGCGATAATTTCATAATTTCAAAATAAAGTTAGGAATCTTTGCACGTGAAAATGTTTTGTAGGTGGAATTAATGGTGTATGATTCCATGAATATTGTGACTAATAAAAAATTGTCCAGGGAAAAACATGTTGATAAAAGTGCTGTGTCAGAAAACAAACAGTCGATATATGACCAATAAGCCCTCGGCAGGTAAATATAAATGTCAAGTTCATTCATGCAAACACGGCCTGTATTCATGATTAAGGTTTGATCAACTATGAACATTATTAGCATTTACATTTTTGTAATGTATGTAACAGTCGAAAAACCTTAACATTTACACATAATAATAATAATAATAATAATAAGAAAAACTTTATTTAGCTTAAGCTATACAATAACACCATAATACATATAATTTGTTTTAATAACTATATTCTATTTAAATAATAGTCTTTTATTTTTAATCTAAATTTTTTTTAATCTAGATTCTTAAAATTATCAGGTAGCTTGTACTCCTTTACAAAGTCATGTATTTTGCCCTTGTACAGTGTTTTTATGTGAAATATGAAACTTATTCTTATTTCTAGTATTATGTTCATGAGTATCTTCAATTTTAATTAATTTTTTGTCGAAGTACTCTGGCTGCAATCCTAATTTTATGTTATGTATCAAAATTATATACATACGAGATGTCGATCAATTATTTGCAATCTTTAACTAAAGATTCCTTGAAGAGTTGTGTGATAATTATTCGGGGTTGAAAGTGTGCCCCATCAAATGAGTGAAAAATAATAAAGATAAAAAATAAATAAATATATCATCACGCCTTTTACTCATTTCTGGGTGTGGCACTCTACCGTAAGCAGATGTCGGTAAGTGATATATTTCTTCGCGTGAAGTGCGGTTACCAGCCGTCAAATCACGGCCCCCAAAGATGTTAGTGGAGGGGGAGCCACAGGGGTAGATTTTAAATTGGTGAAAATTGTTTGTCGCCTGTGGGGATCGAATCAGGGTTCTCAAGATCCACAGGCCGACTCGAAACCACTGAGCCACCTACCCCATAAAAATAGTAAAGAAAGGGTTTAATTGTAAAACGAGTACGAAAGTTGGAGCACGAGCAACAGTGAGTGTTTCAATAGTACGAATTTTGCACGTGTGTTACATACTGTTTTTACTTCCTTGTACGAAGTAAAGGAAGTATTGTAATCGCGAAAATTTTCGGTTCTCAGATTTCAGTGGAAATACGCATTTTGGCTATCCCTGAATCCATTTTGACTAATTTCGTCGTGACGTCTGTACGTACGTACGTATCTCGCATAACTCAAAAACGGTAAGGCGTAAAAAGTTTAGATTTTGTATTTAGGACTGTTATAACATCTAGTTGTGCACCTCTCTTTTTGGTCATTATATAACTTTCGGAAGTGGTACTTTACTTGAAGCCTATAATAGATTTTCATGAAAAACTATATTCAAATATAATTTAAAACTTTACAAATTTGGTATATAAGACTACTATATCAATGGAAATAACATAATAGATTTTGGTTAAAATAGACTAACCGGAAGTGACACATTACATGAAGCTGCTAGCAGTTTTCCTTGAAAAAAATGGTATTATTTTAATTTTAGAAATAAATGCTGCAAATAAAAGTTTTAGAGAATTAAATTCTGCGTCTAGCACATTAAGAATTTTTAAATTAGCCTTTTGCATAAGCGATATATCTAAATTTAAATATTATATATTTTTTTAATTAAGTTTGCTATGAATTAGAACAAAAAATCAAAAAATAAAAGATTAATATCAAATATGTGCAATTAAAAAAATATCTATAGTTTAATACGCGTCCACATCAGATTTTTTTCAACATTAAACGTGGAAATTCCATTTTTAAGTTTGCGATACAAGCAATTTAATAATTACCTACTTTATATAAATTAAAGCAGTTGTATTTGCAAATACACATCACGCTTCCTTGGTCACCATGTCATATGATATGAGGGTCTCAAGTTTGAAAATGTTGGGCATCGCTGCAGTAAATTTACTAATAATAACAAGTCCAAGATGATGTGAAATAGGAAGTAAACAAAATTACTGTATTATTTAATATAGAAATTCCAGCAGAATTCTCCAAATTCAGGTAGTTTTCAGCATAATCATAATTAACATTTTATTTACACTGACGGCAAATTATCCAGGTACGCGTAACGAACATGACACCAGCGTGACCACGCGCGGGCGTCACGCGGCGTCCCGGAAAACGTTCCAGTGCAGCTTGCGTGCGTCACGCGTCTGCCTGACGTGACGTGCTCCGCACGAGTCGATAATGATTTACCCACGCGTGCACCGGCACTACACGCTGGACGGTACACACTATTGAACTGGAAGGCGCCCGCACGCAAACGTCGCCCTTATACCGCGAGGATACTAGACCAAGGTCGTACGAATTCTAATTTTGGAGGTTGTACATAAGTTCGGACTAGGAAAAAACAAAGTAACTCACAAGGGGACTAGGTTATTTTGTCATTAACAGAATTTCCTGGAATTTTTTATCTGATGTGACGAACTGTAGTTGGTATGTTTAGTTCTTAATTTGTTTTGCAATAAATATAAACATAAAATTAATACTTTTTATAACAACTCTTATACAGGGAATAAGTGAAATTATCTGAACCCACTGTTTATAATTGAATAAATGAAACAAATATGTGAGATTTATATTCTATACATTATACCATAACAAAACAGTATTCGAAAACCACTCAGATATTTAGTTTTTTCATGAAACCCTAACCAGAAATCGAAATTCTTATTTTTATCTTGAAATATGGAAACTGAAAACTTAATTTGATTCTGTAACCAAAACCGATAATATAACGAGTACTACTAAATTTTATTAAGTTTCATATTTTTGTAAAGTGGTTTATTTTGAACCAAAACCGTAAGAAACCCATACCACAAAATACCAAAACCGCAACGATACCTAAATTATATGAACATATAGAACTAGCTTTCAGAACTCATATTTAAATAAATAAAATAATTTTTGGTCTAAGTTCTATAAACACTGTATAAATTTATGTTTGGAAATAAATAAATAATAATCATTTCTTGCGTTAAAGCAGCACAAGCTTCTTTACCTCGGTCAAATACATAGGTTATATATAAAATTGTTTTTTCTACAACTGTCAAAAAATGTTCACTTTTTTCAGTAATATCAGTACACGAAGTACGTTTTCATCATTTACATTACCATGACAACGCGTATTTAACGCACTATTTTGCACCCTAGTGCACAAAATGTGTATTTTGCACAAGCTCCGAATAGTTATTTTTGATTCTAGATTGCGAAATGTTACTTTTGCATTCAAGAATGCAAAAGCATTTCGCAATCGAGTATCAAACAACGTTTTTTCGAAAACTATGTCCCAAAATTAGTAATAATGTAATGAGAAAATTTTGACGTTTAGGATTAATTAATGTGACATCTAATGTCTCCATGACAACAATGTATGTAATATAATTGCTATCAAATCTGGTATTCTCTGACCAGCAATTGGCAGCTGGTTGGCAATAGAAACCAAACAAACGTTCTAATTTTTTTCTGCGATTTATTGGGATTCGCATTGCATTTCACAAGACACTATTCCAGTACACCAGTTAGCTTCCTC
This sequence comes from Pterostichus niger, assembly GCA_947425015.1. Lineage (NCBI taxonomy): Eukaryota > Metazoa > Arthropoda > Insecta > Coleoptera > Carabidae > Pterostichus > Pterostichus niger. The sequence goes on from OX380341.1 coordinate 33,638,633, forward strand.
AAGCAGGATAAATATGAATAATTACTCAATTGGAACATTAAATAAAAAATTTTGTTAAAGAATAGAAGTATTGTTTCTAAGCAAAAGAATAAAGTGACAAATTTTATTAAATTGTGAGCCTTTCTTCTATCAAAAAATTGCAGGATGCAAAAAACTTTTGCATCCTGCATGCAAAAATCTTTTGCGTTCTGTAGACAAAAAACACTCATTTCGCGTGTTGATAGTTGTCATGTAAATTTTAACTTTATAGACAGTTTTCGAAAAATTATTTTTTACGTTTGGTTAAAATACACCTCAATAGTATCAAATTCATATTATTTTTGTTTTTTATTTGAATAAATCAATAATTATTGTATTATTCTCTTTGGACAGTTGTAGAAAAAATGTTATTTGTATTTCGAAGACGAAATTCTTGTTCGAATGACTTTTTTTGTCTCAACTAAAAATGACATTCTCAAGCACAACAAAAAAAAACTCATTTCGCGCACTTATTACAAAAATTACTTTGATATGAATAGGTATTTTTTTTTATTCGCACCCTGTCTTGCCTATAAGAAACGAAACTTACTATAAAAAAGTGCTATATCTTTTTTGTTATCCATCTCGCATTAAATAATTTATAGTATAAAAAATTATAAAGAATTAAGTCCAACAATATCTAACAATCCCCATTTATTAGCTAGGCAATTTTTCACAGCATATAAATTATAATTTTTATCGTAAAGCATATTACTCAAAATCATAATCCTTGTTCCGCACAGCACCTAACAAGTACTTGTTATACTTACACCGGTAGCCAAGTTAGACTACAGATTAATGACGCTAATTTTTCAAAGTGGCTACTACCTACGCCAACTGGTCACTTGAGCACGAACGAAGAACAAACCATGGGCCGAAATCGACGGTGCACTAACCACGTTGGCTCGTTTGTCAGGTAAATGCAAAATGCACTGCGCGATACGTCATCCGCGCGACGTAGATAAATGACACGATGCCAGATTTACTGATTAAAATTTAATTAACTATCCACGCATTTATCACACATTTGAATGGAATATAGATGTTACATTTTCACATGTGCTAGTTTTATGATAACGTGTTTTGTATTGTTGTGATGAAATGGATGCGAGAAATTTGGATTGGGGATTTGTTTTGAATTTGATGCCAATGGGAAACAAAGTTTTCATTATTAAATTAATTTTGATTTTGACTGATGTGAGCTTTGTACGCTACACTTTCATTTTGTTTGTTTAGATAACACTTAACAAAATAGATATCAATGATAAATCACATAATTTAACGAAAAATATTTAATAATTTTGGAACCAAATAAATAATAAAGGTATAAAAATACTTCGCTTCCAATTTGTTATGATCTCGTAAACTCGTAATTTATTTAAATCATGGAAGCACGGAAAAATAAATGTTGTTGAGCGTATCTTCATATCTCGTTTAGGTTTTGAGATACAGCCTCGAAAAAGTACATAATCCGAAATGAGTGAAATTTGGGGAAAAAATCTATTTTCCCGAGGATATATCTCAAAAACTAAACAAGATATGAAGATGCACTCAACGGCATTGAATTCTTCGTGAGGAATTTTTTTGCGAATTTTGAGGGAATCATTTTTTTTTAATTTTCTTGAAAATTCCAATAAGTAGAGCAGATAAATTATACAGCAGCACGTAGTATTAGACATTATTAGGTACATATTCATTCTTCTTACGGTAATCTGACCGTAAGTATAGGTTTTGTAAGATGATAAGTCAAATATAAACATAAGTAAAAACAAGTCTTAAACTATTTTACAGTTTTCATAGCTCGATTTAAATTAAATCGCTTCATCATAAATAATAGAATGTATTTAGTTGGACTTGAAAGTTTAAAGCACTTTTATTTATTTAGTTGTTACTGTACACAACGGGAACTTAATTCCAATTATAGTACAGGGTGCCTACTGCTTATAATGCAGTCTAAACCACTGAGACATTATTAGACAAAATTAATTGTCATCCAACACTTGGTGAAACTAGGTTTAATAAAAAGTATAAAATAAACACTTGGCTATGTTTCACAAAATTCAGCCTCCAAGTCACCTTATGAGGGCATCATCAGAGGCTGGCCAGCACAGTTAGTAACCATAGACGTAAATGTGCTGGCCAGCCTCTGACGATGCCCTCATAAGGTGACTTGAAGGCTGAATTTTGTGAAACTGAGCCAAGAGTTTATTTTATACTTTTTATTAAATCTAGTTTCACCAAGTGTTGGATGACAATTAATTTTGTCTTTGTTGTTAAATAAATAAATATCAATACCCAATTGAAGATTCTACAGTATATCCTAATTCCCAAATAAATACAGACATAAGCGTTTAATGTGAGAAATTAGTATTTTGCAAATCAAATGTATTCGGTAAACCTGTCCTTCTTTAATACAAATGAACTTATTTCAATGCCACAAATTAGAGAAATTAATTAAAATAGTTTGAGAAAATCGCCGTCTAACTATGATTTTGTGTGATAATTACATCATCACGGAAACAATCAATGACACCGTGATTGTTATTTCGTTGTAAAAATTTAAAATTTGTAGGTATTTACATTGAATTTGTAACAGAAAACAAAGATAATTTATATTAAATAAGATTGGAAAATATTTTCATAGAAATGCCTATTTAATGGCCAATTGCTCTGCTCAAAGTATATTTTTAATATTGGTTTAAATAAATAAAATCAAAGAGAAGTTACCTATGGAATATATAATATTGCTATCAAAGATTCGATTTGATTTAAACTAAATTTAAAATGTAATGTTTGACGTTGTTACTGGCTGTACCATATCTAAAGCACTGGCAAATTGATTACTTTTATGTCAAAAAAAATCCCTAAACTCTAAAAGAATAAAAACCCAGGATTATAGAGTCAGTCAAATAATTTCCAACTCCGATTCTAACTTAATTTAATAAATGTTTAACAAAATTAAACATTCATTATAATAAATTTATATTTTAAAATAAAATATATATAATAAAGTTACTTTTCTCTAATTTGTGGTAATTAAATTAGGGACTCACATAATTTAACTAAAAATATTTAATAATTTTGTAACCAAATAAATAATAACTAGATATAAAAATACTTCGCTTCCAATTTTTTATGATCTCGTAAACTAGTAATTTATCTAAATTACGGAAGCACGGAAAAATAAAGTTTGTTGAGCGTATCTTCATATCTCGTTTAGTTTTTAAGATACAGCCTCGAAAAAGTACATAATCCGAAATAAGTGAAATTTGGGGAAAAAATCTATTTTCCCGAAGGTATATCCCAAAAACTAAACAAGATATGAAGATGCACTCAACGGCATTGAATTCTTCGTGAGAAATTTTTTGCGAATTTTGAGGAAATCCATTTTTTTAAATTTTCTTGAAAATTCCAATAAGTAGAGCAGATAAATTATACAGCAGCACGTAGTATTAGACATTATTAGGTACATATTCATTCTTCTTACGGTAATCTGACCGTAAGTATAGGTTTTGTAAGATGATAAGTCAAATATAAACATAAGTAAAAACAAGTCTTAAACTACTGCTTATAATGCAGCCTAAACCACTGAGACATTATCGCATTTTTATGTAAGTTATGACGTCTAGTTTGTTAATTAATAAACGTAAGTTTTACCTCGATTTTATGCACTATAATTTAAAAGTTTTGTTTTGCATTAATTCAATATGTATTTGTGTACCAAGGATTAAAAGTAGCTATTCGCAGACTGAGACTAGAGATTGTAGCATGAGAGTATCGAATAATCTTACGGTAATCTGACCGTAAATATATGATATATTGTAGTCATAAATGTAAAATTCAAGCATTTAAATTTTGCTGACTTCATCTTACGAGTATTGTCAATAAATATGACTATATTTTAGTGGTTCTGCTTTCACTATAAGCTACTATAATTGGGATCAAGTTATTGTTGTGCAGAGAAAAATACAACAAAATAATGAATACGAAATGTAGCTACCCGCTAGCTGTTGTAAAAAGTGAAAAATTCAAAAGTCCCGACAGTCATGTATAGGTGCGGGGCAGATGAAGTTGTAGTGTGCGTGGCAGTGGCAGGTCCCGCGGGAACAGTGATCAATCCCGCAGCGGACAGCTCTCAAACCGACGCATCGCATCCATATTCACGCATTAAAACACCACCACCGCCACTGCTTTTATCCACGCCACACTGCCGTCAAAAATTATCACGGCCGCCGAGATGTCCCTTACTTTTTCGGAGAACGGAGAACCAAAGCTTTTGTTTGGTCACATTTTATGCGTGAAGTGTAGTCGGCCATCGCTCATTCTTGAAAGATGTCAATAAAAGGAATTAGATCCCTGCCCCCGGCCTGCGCGCCCCTTTGTCCCGTTGCCGTCGCCGTAGCCGTCTCCGGCCAATCCTGTCAACCGCCTTTCCGAGCCGTGTCACGGAGTCTCTATTTGTGCTGGCTCCTTGTTTGTTCCTGACTAAAATACAATGCCAGGCGAGACGAGGGGCTGTCAGCAACAAACTGAATCTCAAATGCGACTATTCTGCTGGTATTTTCCGTTATTGTTCAAGAAAGGCTACTGAAATATGGCGGTTCTATTTTTAAAACCTTCGAAATACTTCACACAACTTAATGTTGTGTTATAAATCTTGTGTTTGTTATCAGTATGCCTTGTTTTAAGTTACTTTTTAGATATTAGCTGTATTTCATTTACCAATTGAATCACTTAAATCACCTTGAATCAACACTAGAATGGATTTCTTCAAAATGAATACAAATAATTAAATCTAGTCCAGAGAATAAAGTAACCAATCTTGGTTCAGTAGTAATAGATGACAAAATATTTTTTGAAACAAAGAAATAAAACTGAATTTTTGTTCGTGGCATATGTTATTATTAGAGATGGGCGAATATCATCCGCGAATATTGACATTATTCGATATTCGAGATTTTCGAATATTAATGTCAGTATAGCGAACATTCGAATACCTCGAATATCGCGCCATATGTTGACCTCAATTTTTGACTATGTTTTCCTTTATCATTTGTACATAAACTTAAAGCTATTACAATACTTTGACGTTATTAATAACAAAGATATTTTGTTTCAAAACCTTGAAGACGTACCATATTTCAAATTTGTTTTTCGCCAACATCAGCCCGTACGTTTTCGTCCTTTTCTTTTTTGTTTTAATTTAATTTTATCTTAACAATTTCATTCAAATAATGAAAAGGACATAATTAAATAATTATTAATAATAAATAAATTAACTTTTAGGAGAATTCCGAATATTCGAGATCTGATTAATATTCGTATTCGATATTCGAATTCGAGAAATTTGATATTCGCCCATCTCTAATGTTTATGTTATACCTACACGGTAATCTATCTAGAAAACGAGACATTTAATTTTCTAACAGCTAATAAAAATAGTACTGTCAGTATGCGTTAAAGCTAATTATTTACTTTAGAATAACTAAAATAAATAACAAAATTCAACACCGAAACGAAACCTTTTTATAGGATTGTCAGTTATATTGACATCATGTTCACACAGTTTCCATTACTGAAATTGACTTTTGAAATCTAAAACCAACTCAAGTCGCTGGCGCATACTTATTACACCAGCACCGCATTTTCTCTAGCACCGCTGTCGCTGTTATCGTACACCTTAAGTTATTAAATTTTCAAAGATATACTCGCTAGTCACGTGCGTCTCAGTTAAGTTTCAGATAAAAAATTCAAGCAACTTGCTCGAAGAACTTTACTAGTACTGTTGCTTTTTGTCCGTTTCCGATTTATCCACGAATAGATTTTGTAAGATGATAAGTCAAATATAAACATAAGTAAAAACAAGTCTTGAATAACAACAAAGACAAAATTAATTGTCATCCAACACTAGGTGAAACAAGGTTTAATAAAAAATATAAAATAAACACTTGGCTATGTTTCACAAAATTCAGCCTCCAAGTCACCTTATGAGGGTATCGTTAGAGGCTGGCCAGCACAGTTAGTAACCATTTTGTGAAACATAGCCAAGTGTTTATTTTATTTTTTTATTAAACCTTGTTTCACCAAGTGTTGGATGACAATTAATTTTGTCTTTGTTGTTATTTAAATTGCTATTGCGTAGCTTTTCCTTTTTTTCGGTAGATGGCATGGCCAGTTCCACAAAACTTCTCATGTCATCTTACCTGTTTGTTAGAGATCTTATTCTCTGCTGGCACAGTTCTTCATCACCAGCTTCTTCACGTGGACTTTTTTCTAGGTGAAGAAGTGAGTTATACCATACTGATGAGCTCTAATAAGAGCGAAACGCGTCTATGGTTACCAACTGTGCTGGCCAGCCTCTGACGATGCCTTCATAAGGTGACTTGAAGGCTGAATTTTGTGAAACATAGCCAAGTGTTTATTTTATTTTTTTTATTAAACCTTGTTTCACCAAGTGTTGGATGACAATTAATTTTGTCTTTGTTGTTATTTAAATTGCTATTGCGTAGCTTTTCCTTTTTTTCGGTAGATGGCATGGCCAGTTCCACAAAACTTCTCTTGTCATCTTACCTGTTTGTTAGAGATCTTATTCTCTGCTGGCACAGTTCTTCGTCACCAGCTTCTTCACGTGAACTTTGTTCTAGGTGAAGAAGTGAGTTATACCATACTGATGAGCTCTAATAAGAGCGAAACGCGTCTATGGTTACCAACTGTGCTGGCCAGCCTCTGACGATGCCCTCATAAGGTGACTTGGAGGCTGAATTTTGTGAGACTTAGACAAGTGTTTATTTTATATTTTTTATTTTTAACAAGTCTTGAAACTATTTTACAGTTTAAATAGCTCGATTTAAATTAAGTCCCTTCATCATAAATAATAGAATGTATTTAGTTAGACTTGAAAGTTTAAAGCACTTTTATTTATTTAGTTGTTACTGGACACAACAGGAACTTAATTCCAATTATAGTACAGGGTGCCTACAGCTTATAATGCAGTCTAAACCACTGAGACATAATCGCATTTTATGTAAGTTATGACGTCTAGTTTGTTAATTAATAAACTCAAGTTTTACCTCGATTCTATACACTATAATTTGAAAGTTTTGTCATGCATTAATTCAATATGTATTTGTGTACCAAGGATTAAAAGTAGCTATTCGCAAACTGAGACTAGAGATTGTAGTATGAGTGTATGGAGCGCTGCAAGTCTGTAAAAATACTCTAAACTATTATTAAGATTAACCAATTTTTAATTGTAATTAATAAACATTTTGAATGTAGGTAACTAAGCAAATAAACAAACGAAACAAAAATATAATAATAATATAAGTGATATATGTGGTCTTCAAAGAGTCTTAAATTATTCATTTTCTGTCAACAAATAATAGTCTACAAAAAATTGTAATTTTTAGTTCTACAACAAATATATTCATTCTGAACAAATCGGAATGTCACAAAACACTACAACATCGTTTACGTACGTTCGGACGACATCGTACACCCTCGGCTACCGGAAGCAGTTGCGAACGGGTGTCAGTGGCTGGTTCCTGTTCCGTGCCGGTTACGTCTTTGCGTCGCCGATAAGGATCATCCTTACAGTTCACGGCTCACTGTATATCTGTCCTGGTGTCCAGGGTGCCCCGAGTCCCTCACGTTCATATGCCATTGTTTCTCCCTCGGTGCATCAGTTTAACACTCAACTACACATAGACGTCCTGTGAATGTGACGCGTTGGCATGCATCACATGATGTATTAAGTTGTTGTAAATTTTAGTCGTACTATTACTACTACCACTACGTTTATTAAATGATATGATGTATAATGTAATAAATTAATTTTTTGCGTTTTTATTACAAGATAGCTAATATATCCGTCAGTACGGTGGTGTGGATAGCGTTATGGAATTCGAATCCGAAGATCCCGAGTTCTAATCGCACTCAAGCTAAATATTATATAAACTACCACACTGCGGCTCGGTGAGTGCGGACCCTGTACTGGAATTGGGATTAAATTCCTGTTGTATAGCGTGTAACAGAAATAATTAAATAAATAAATAAATAAAAAGTATAAAATAAACGCTACGCAATAGCAATTTAAATAACAACAAAGACAAAATTAATTGTCATCCAACACTTGGTGAAACTAGGTTTAATAAAAAGTATAAAATAAACACTTGGCTATGTTTCACAAAATTCAGCCTCCAAGTCACCTTATGAGGGCATCATCAGAGGCTGGCCAGCACAGTTAGTAACCATAGACGTAAATGTGCTGGCCAGCCTCTGACGATGCCCTCATAAGGTAACTTGGAGGCTGAATTTTGTGAAACTGATCCAAGAGTTTATTTTATACTTTTTATTAAATCTAGTTTCACCAAGTGTTGGATGACAATTAATTTTGTATTTGTTGTTAAATAAATAAATATGAATACCCAATTGAAGATTCTACAGTATATCCTAATTCCCAAATAAATACAGACATAAGCGTTTAATGTGAGAAATTAGTATTTTGCAAATCAAATGTATTCGGTAAACCTGTCCTTCTTTAATACAAATGAACTTATTTCAATGCCACAAATTAGAGAAATTAATTAAAATAGTTTGAGAAAATCGCCGACTAACCAGGGTTCGTAAATATCATGATATTTATAATAAATATCAAAATATCTGATATATAGGATATATATCAGATAAATATCACTTTTTGAAAATTTATTTTTTAATTTTAGTTTTTGTACACATTTAGAAAAACTGAAAAATTCGAAAAATTTCACTTCTCCGGAGGCTATATCTCAAAAACTAAACTAGATATGGAAATGCGCTCGACGGCATATTTTTACATACATATGTATTTTGACCCATTGAATCCAGTGGTGCAATCTTCAAATGCATATGACTTCTGGTTTTCGAGAAAATGTTAAAAACCCGCTTTTTGCGATTTTTTTGGCGGAAAAATGAAAAAAAATAAAAATCGCTGAAACTATGTTTATAAGTTAACTGAAGCACGAGAAAATTAATGCCGTTGACCGCGTTTTCATATCACATTTAGTTTTTGAGATATAGCCTCGGAAAAGTAGAAAAACTGAAAAATTCGAAAAATTTCACTTTTCCGGAGGCTATATCTCAAAAACTAAACAAGATATGGAAATGCGCTCAACGGCGTTGAATTCCCCGTGTCCGAATTGACTTATAAGCAAATTTTCACACAATTTTAAGCAATTTAATATTTTTAATTATTTCCTAAGGGGTACCCCTTTGGTTTTTTCAGATTTTAATTCAATTTTCCTAAAAATCCTTAATCGTAGGATTATTAAAACGAAAATTTACATACATATGTATTTTGACCCACTGAATCCAGTGGTGCAATCTTCAAATGCATATGACTTCTGGTTTTCAAGAAAATGTTAAAAAACCGCTTTTTGCGATTTTTTAGCGGAAAATTGAAAAAAAATAAAAATCGCTGAAACTATGTTTATAAGTTAACTGAAGCACGAGAAAATTAATGCCGTTGAGCGCGTTTTCATATCACATTTAGTTTTTGAGATATAGCCTCGGAAAAGTAGAAGAACTGAAAAATTCAAAAAATTTCACTTTTCCGGAGGCTATATCTCAAAAACTAAACAAGATATGGAAATGCGCTCAACGGCGTTGAATTCCCCGTGTCCGAATTGACTTATAAGCAAATTTTCACACAATTTTAAGCAATTTAATATTTTTAATTATTTCCTAAGGGGTACCCCTTTGGTTTTTTCAGATTTTAATTCAATTTTCCTAAAAATCCTTAATCGTAGGATTATTAAAACGAAAATTTACATACATATGTATTTTGACCCACTGAATCCAGTGGTGCAATCTTCAAATGCATATGACTTCTGGTTTTCAAGAAAATGTTAAAAAATTGCTTTTTGCGATTTTTTTGGCGGAAAATTGAAAAAAAATAAAAATCGCTGAAACTATGTTTATAAGTTAACTGAAGCACGAGAAAATTAATGCCGTTGAGCGCGTTTTCATATCACATTTAGTTTTTGAGATATAGCCTCGGAAAAGTAGAAGAACTGAAAAATTCGAAAAATTTTACTTCTCCGAAGGCTATATCTCAAAAACTATTTGATATTTTTATATAATGGATATATATCATTGCAAAAATATGACGATATATATCAAAATAAATATCATGATATATGTCGATCGATATATATCTTCGAACCCTGCGACTAACTATGATTTTGTGTGATAATTACATCATCACGGAAACAATAAATGACACCGTGATTGTTATTTCGTTGTAAAAATTTAAAATTTGTAGGTATTTACATTGAATTTGTAACAGAAAACAAAGATAATTTATATTAAATAAGATTTTAAAATATTTTAATTGCAATTGCTCTGCTCAAAGTTAAATTTTAATCTTGGTTTAAAAAAGAAAATCAGAAAGAAGTTACTTATGGAATAAATAATATTTCTGTCAAACATTCGATTTGATTTAAACTAAATTTAAAATGTAATGTTTGACTGTGTAACTGACTGTACCAAATCTAAAGCACTGTCAGACTGATTACTTTTATGTCTAGAAAAGGTCCCTAAACTCAAAAAGAATAAAAACCCAGGGTTATAGAATCAGTCAAAAAATTTCCAACTCCGATTCTAATAAATGTTTAACAAAAATAAATATACATTATAATAAATTTATATTCTAAAATTATATATATATATATATATATATATATATATATATATATATATATATATATATGCATATATATAATAAAGTTACTTTTCTCTAATTTGTGGTAATTAAATTAGGGAATCTATATTAAAATTATAAAAAATTTTCGTTATTCCAAATGTCAAATAAGTTGTAAAATGAAAACTATCTTTCAAAAAGTATTGTGTGTACCAGTGACTATTGGTTATGTAATCTAAATTAATTTGCCCTTCAAACAGCAAGTTCAAGAACAAAAGAATAAGAAAAGAAATCATGTAACCTTAGTTTCAAAGTTATCTCCAGAAAAAGTAATCAAACTCTATATCAAATTACAGATTAAAAAAAAAAAGTAAAACTAAAAAACTGCGAAAATACAAAGAGGGAATACACAAAGTTTAAATTACATTATACATTAATTGAATAAAGTGAAGTTTTTTTTTAAAAAAAAGGAAAGTCCTAACTCGCTAAATTGAATCAGCAAGATGAATGGTCCAGCCGTGCTGCATCATGGAATTAGCGACGAGGACAGCCCGAATCCGCGCCGCGCGCTAATAAGAACGGAAACGAAAACGAACCAATCGCTCTTCTTTTATTAGCGCGAGTTTGCGTCTCGGTGACCGCATGTTGCTGTCATTTCTCCTTTCTCTGCTGCTGGTGGAGCTGGTGCTGGTGCTGGTGCTGGCGCTGCTCTCTGCCGTGCGATGTCCGGAAACGATTCCTCTTACTGAATTAATTTAATTTATAAAACAGAAACAACGTCACTTCGGCCAGGAAGGTAACTGTAGCGAATGACTAAGACGGATTCGCCAAGATAATTTACGTGTAAATAATTTTTTTGCGATGCAAAAAACAATTGGAATAAATGCTAATTAGTTTGAATCACTGCATTCTGTCACTTTGTGAATGTACAGTGATAAGGAACGAGTAAATAAGGTAATTAATATGTTTACTGAATTTATCCTCAGACGATAATTTCAACAAAACTTCATTAATTTTAGAAGACAGAAGTGTTTTGATAGTTTCCTTTGAAATCAAAATAAACAATTGTCTACTTCCTTACTTGGTTACCTGCATCATTCTTTAAAGTAAACCTTCCCCAACTTTTTTAGTCGAGGACCTCTTTATACTTTTAAAAATTATTGAAGACCCTACAGGCGTACGCCATTTGTTTATTTGAGATTACATATATTTACCGATTTATTAGAAACTAAAACTGAGAAATTTTTCAAATATTTGATATAATTTATTTCTTATACAAAAGTGAATGTTTTCAGGTAGTGAGAAGAGTAGTATTGTTTATAATTTAATTAATTTAAAAATATATATAGCAAACATACATTTTATTCTTTAAAAATGTGTATAGTTAGAATTTGTAAAATATATTTCAAAAGATCCAAAAGTTTAAAGGACCCTTTAATGGATCCTCAGAGACCTCTAGAGGTTCCCGGACCACAGAATGAGAAACGCAATCTTCAATTATAACGGTTGCTTATTTAATGAAGCCTTAAAGTTAACGAATTATTATGACTGAGGTAACTTAATCAAAATCAAAATAATAGGATACAGCTAGAATTTGAACTCCTGAGTTTATAGATTCCAGCTTCAAATCCTGGCGGTTTCCAAATTTTTCTGTTTATAATTAAATTTGTTTTAATTTTATTTTTAGATTTGTTCTCCGCAATAATCAGGTATGGGATAAATAGCTCAGTGGCAACGATTTGTGAATCCGATTTCAATTTCCACAGCCGATAAACTAATTTTAATCTATATGGCTAGTACCACAAGCTCTATTTTTGCCTGTTTTAAGAGCAGTGTTTTTGGGTGTTTCAGCTATTTGTAACATGTTAAAACCGTGCTCTTAAATCACCCAAAAACAAAGCTTATGGTACTAGCCATTATAATTATTCTAGTGGCTCTCCCTTCACAAACATTTGGGGGTTTAAATTTTACAACTGGTATCCGCACTTCACGCGCATAAATATATCTGCTACGGCAGAGTACCACACTTAATAATGGGTAAGAGGTAAGGGTAATAAAAATGATTTATTTTTGAATTAGAACTTCAAATCCTTTGCTTTAAAATTAGTCATGTTATTTACATTTATTGTTACGGAAGAGTTTTGCTCGTATAGGTAATTTATATAATTAGAAATAAATTTAGGGCAACTGTAACTAAGTATCATCATCAACTAATGAAACAACAAATGGCAGCAAAACAAATAAACATCTCATCTACGAGTACAGTAGGAGGAAAATTGTTTTTGTGTAGTGGAGTAAGCTGAACGACAGCTCCAGTTCCACTAACGCTAATGTAACTACAGCGTAACAGATTCGTAAATTGCGTGAGCGAATTAAGACCTTTGCCATGTGCGATTGCTCAAATGGACGTAATATCTGCGGATAAGGATCAAGTGAACGTTTGTTTTGATGTTGACCATGCCTTTGTCCGTGCTTGACCAGCTGCTGATGTATTAGTTCAGGCCACTATGTGCGGGCACACACATACACTAGCAACTCGAGCGAATTAGGAATTAGGGAAAGGATTGAAATATCAAATGTCGACATTGTAGGGGTGGTGGCGAGAAGTCGAGAATTCAGAGGATTTTGGAATTGTATTATTCTTAATTACTTGTAATGTCTTTCGCGTCTGGTTATTTAGTTATTGATAAATCTGACAGACATTTGTAAATTTTGTTTGTTAACACCAATATTTAATTCAAAGTGGTAGATATTTGTATTGTCATTTAAAACAATCTTTGCAAGTGTAAAGGGCAAAGTAGCAAGAAGGTTGGACCAACTGTATTCTCATTCTTAGAAATAGATTTAAAATTAAAATTTAAAAAATCGTATTGGTAATATACACAGCATAAGTATATGTAACGGAGCACAGTACGACTGGTTCGCGATGCATGCACTATTTGTTAAATCATGAACTTTGTTTTCTTTTAAAATTGCAATAAAAATTCTGATAATTATTAACAATTTGTAATTTTCCAAAATAATTTGTCTAATGATAAGTGTTTCTTTTCTAATTTTGGTGTTATATGGGTTTGTTTGGTGATGACACTCTAGCTACAAGTATGTGAACTACCACACTACGGCTCAATGAATCCAAACCTTGTATTGTAATTGGGATTATGTTTCTATTGTACAGAGTAGCATAAATAAATAACTCATTGAATTTAGATAAATTTTAAATGAAGAAAATAAAAATTAGCTGTGCCTCCAAAATGCTATCCCCGATCAGAAATTTAAATAGTTGGATAACTTAAAAAATATATGAATTAACGATCGATTAAATGTATTTTTTATAGTTTTACGAGAATTCCGAGGACTTTAATTTGATATATTTTGTATAACTTTTAAAAAACAAGTGACAAATGTTTAAATGTCATTTTTGATATTTAACTGTGAAGCAAAAGGACTGTAATTTCATGCTTCTAAACAGATACAAAAACCGCAAGACATTTTTGATATTTTTAATTCAATAAGGTATAAAACGTGTAAATCAAAATACCCGTTCTTTTATTTAACTTTGACGTAAAGATTCATCAAAATTTAGAAATTGAAAAGAATCATCATCGCAATACTTTATCTATATATATATTATGAAAGTAAAAATTGTAGAACAAAATTTTTAAAAAATGTTAGACAAGCTAAAATTATAGGACAACATTTTTATTTTAAATATCTGAAGTTTGTTATTAATTATAATAGACAAATTTAACGGTGTTAGTTAGTATATCAACGACTATTAGTTTAGTAATCCACTACCTTACATGTCATCTTTAGAAACAAAGCTTAATTTTAACCCATTAACCGCCAACGTCCCATTTTTGGGACGCTTAAATATTTGGCTGTAATCATTTTTTTTTACATTTAAAATGTATATTTTTTTAAATGAATATATTAATTAGTTATGTTATGACAGCCAGTCACAGCCAATTTCCAAATATTTGCAAAACCAATAATTTTAAAAATATTCAAAGTTACTTAATTTCGGTGTTTTTAAGAATTATATTTCAAGGTCAGATATACTTTAACACTTAGTATGTATAACATTTATTATCAAAAACTTGTTTTTTTAGAACTCAAATAAAGATATTTTTACTGAAAAGGTATTCTTTTATTGATCATTGAATTGCGGCGGGTATTGGGTTAAGTATCCCATACATTTTTCGTTTCTGTTTCTCAGAAGCAATGAATAACAAATTAATATATGACATGAATATCGCTATAAAATTATATATAATAAATAAACTACATTTAATATAAAGCTATACAAATGATATAATTTTCAAATCAGAGAGATAGTTTCCTCATGATCAATAATTAGAATAATTTAAGGTCAGACATCAAATCACAATCAATTGGAATGTTCTGAGCAATTATTAAACATCACATCTCCGCATTCTAAAACTAGATATCACTGTCCCAATTTAAATAGAAAAAAAGCACCGTTTAATAATAGCGTGTTGTACACTGAAATTCTAAAACAACCATGTCATAAACTGAATTTCCAAGTCATTAAATTACAAAGTTTCTTATCTGATACGAAATATCAAACAGAATGTACACAGCATTTTTTCATTTATTCATATTTAATATTTTTAAAATATACGTCTTGTGATATATTTCCAACGATTCATTTTTCCGCGAATCTAGAGTGCCCTGCTGAACACGACAGCAGCGCCTCTGTTGGGGGCCTGCTGCATTAGTCGCGGGCAAATCGCAGTGTCGGCGATGAAATTCTTTAGTGAAGAAAAACACTACCTATATGTATTAATGTTTTCTTATTTTATGAATAAAACTTCTAAACTCAATTTTAATTAGCTAACTAATTAATTAATTCAAGTTGGGAATATTTCTTTGTTTCATGGAATCAATGGACCAGAAAGCGGCAGTAATCTTATAAGATCTATTTGACTACTGATTTAATATCTAATCTTGATCGCAAATAATTTAATTATAATCACATACCATTAACAGTGGAAAATTATCAAGCTCTCTTATTCTAAAAGGCCGGTATTTCTCGAAGTATGCTACAACACGCGTTTTCTTAGAGGTACGTGAAATGGCTTCAGGGGGTACATGACAAATTATTATTAATAAAAAAAAGAATTATTTTACACGTATTATTTCTCAATAAACTATATGCTATAATGAATTCTTCTACTTAAAACGTGGTAACTACTGCATTTCATTTACAATGAATTTTTGTAATTATGTTTAAAAATTATTTATTATTATTATTTATGTTTGAAGTAGGTGGCTTAGTAGAATCGAGTCGGACTGTTGATGTAAACCTCAGGTTCGATTTTCACAGGGGACAAACAATTTTCACCACATTAAAATGACCTCTATGGCTTCCCCTGCACTAACATCTTTGGGGATCGTATGGTTGGTAACCACACTTCACCATTTATCACGATCTGCTACAGCAGAATGCTACACCCAGTAATGGGTAAAAGTCATGATGATATGTTTATTTATTTTTATTATTTTGATAAAGAGCTTGATAATAATTTAAAAAGAAGGGGCACACGACTATTTGAAGTTTGAAAAACATTGTTAGACCAGTGGATGATTGTAGAAAACAGATATTTACAAAAAATCGGTGGGTACAATTTTTCTACCAAAGAAATGTTCGCACATGATTAGGATTCCACTATAAACTGCAAGTTCCTCGTACTGTCATTGAGATTAAAAGTTCCTAAATATGCGAACTGTTTTTTTTAAATATTCTTTATCAAAAGCTAAATTAGTTAAATTAATTAAAATATTAAAAAACATTTATAGATATATTCATATATATTATGGGGTAGGTGGCTCAGTGGTATCGAGTCGGCCGGTGGATCTTGAGAACCCTGGTTCAATCCCTACAGCCGACAAACAATTTTCACCAATTTAAATCTACCCCTGTGGCTCTCTCTCCACTAATATCTTTGGGGGCCGAGATTTGACCGTTGGTAACCGCACTTCACGCGAACAAATATATCACTTACCGAAATCTGCTACGGCAGAGTGCCACACCCAGTAATGGGTAAAAGGCGTGATGATATATTTATTTATTTTATTCATAAAGCGGATTAGCGCTAATACCATTTTGTCTTTTTAACTCTCTCTCCAATCCACTAAATATGTCTATTTTAATCTAGGTTAAAAAAGTGTTCATTACCATTAAATTTCATTCAATTTTAAACTACTCGTGCTATAATATAAAACAGGGTTATATGTAGATAATATTGAAAGTAATATTAGCACTAATCCGCTTTGTGAATCTGCCTGCTTATTTCTATTTTTTACGACAAAATATTAGTCACAGAAACAAATATTAAATTTTACCGTTAATACTTTTTCTAAAATATAGCCATTATTATGAAACGGAGTTAAAATAAAGATGATATTAAATTGTTAGTATCAAGTAGAAACCCTTATTACCAATTCTGGCCTGCGCCACTGCACCATCTACCCCTTGCGCAGGCTTGCGTGTCGCGCAGCCCTTGCCCCACACACCCTGCCAACCCTTCACGATCACATCAGCTACAGCAACGGTTGACGGTTACAGTGACATTAATAAAGTGACTTGTGACTTGCTAATCGATGTGTCACTTTGTAGCCAACAACCTCTTGCAGATTTTATTTCAATTAAACGTTAATTTGTCCAACGAATGCCGGGACATATGTCGTCTGTGTCTGTAGATTTCATTATGAATTAATTGGTTCATTGAATAAGCGAATGATTAACTATTATTTGTAATATTTAAAAGAAATAGTTTTTAATATATTCTAGTACTTTTAACTAGGGATCGACCGATATGATTTTTTGTGACCGATACCAGGGTTCGTAAATATCATGATATTTATAATAAATATCAAACTATCTGATATATATCCTATATATCAGATAGTTTGATATTTATTATAAATATCATGATATCAAAATATATGATATATAGGATATATATCAGATAAATATCACTTTTTGGATATTTATTTTTTAATTTTAGTTTTTGTACACATTTATTATCACAATAGGAAATACAAAATAAATTATTACTCCTAAATAAAAAATTAACATAGGTAATGAAAAAAAGTAAATATACATTGAATGGATACACAAATATTATATAGTACTAAGAATAGTAAGAATATTTAAATAATCCTATATCCTAAATAGGGGCAAATCATCATCTTCTGATGAACTTCCTGAACATAGCGTTGCAGATAGACTCACTTGGCCAAATCCAATCTAAATTAGTTTTTTTTGTAGTTTCATTTTGGTTTAAATATTTAAACATAAAAACTAATCTTTGTCGTTACCGAGACAATTACGTAATTGAGATTGGACAATGCCAAGTAGAGAAATATCGTTCCAGCCCTGCTGTGGCTGTTACAGCAGTGTATAACTGTTCAATGTGTGATTTGTCGTAAAATATAAAAAATACAGTTACATGTATTTATCACACTCGGGCGCTATAAATTAGTCACTTATTCGCCTTAAATACTGTAGCATTTGACTACGAAAACCGGCAGTACGGCAGTGTAAAAACTGCGGCTCGGTGTGTCCGGTAGGCCCAAGCCCGATTTGGGCTGTAGTGCCATCAGAAGAAGAACTGTTCACATAGTTCAATAAATGTACTTTTATTTGGCCACTCTGACTCATTGATAGTTACACTTTTCCACCATATTAAAGGATTTGTATTTCTAAAATGAGTACCAAATAAAAATTTTGGAAATGGTTCAGACTTTGCCATTAATGACATCACAAATGACACACAATTTGGATTTATGTCGTTGATGTGAAGTTAGTCAAAAGCTAGTAAAGTAAGAATTATCTTTAGAATATAATTTTAATAGAATTTATGAAAGTAATAATGAGAGGTATACTGTATTTATTATAGACTATTTGATATTTTTATATAATGGATATATATCTTCGAACCCTGTTTATAAGTTAACTGAAGCACGAGAAAATTAATGCCGTTGAGCGCGTTTTCATATCACATTTAGTTTTTGAGATATAGCCCCGGAAAAGTAGAAAAACTGAAAAATTCTAAAAATTTCACTTTTCCGGAGGGTATATCTCAAAAACTAAACAAGATATGGAAATGCGCTCAACGGCGTTGAATTCCCCGTGTCCGAATTGACTTACAAGCAAATTTTCATACAATTTTATGCAATTTAATATTTTTAATTATTTCCTAAGGGGTACCCCTTTGGTTTTTTCAGATTTTAATTCAATTTTCCCAAAAATCCTTAATCGTAGGATTATTAAAACGAAAATTTACATACATATGTATTTTGACCCACTGAATCCAGTGGTGCAATCTACAAATGCATATGACTTCTGGTTTTCGAGAAAATGTTAAAAAACCGCTATTTGCGATTTTTTTTGGCGGAAAATTGAAAAAAAATAAAAATCGCTGAAACTATGTTTATAAGTTAACTGAAGCACGAGAAAATTTATGCCGTTGAGCGCGTTTTCATATCACATTTAGTTTTTGAGATATAGCCTCGGAAAAGTAGAAAAACTGAAAAATTCGAAAAATTTCACTTTTCCGGAGGCTATATCTCAAAAACTAAACAAGATATGGAAATGCGCTCAACGGCGTTGAATTCCCCGTGTCCGAATTGACTTATAAGCAAATTTTCATACAATTTTATGCAATTTAATATTTTTAATTATTTCCTAAGGGGTACCCCTTTGGTTTTTTCAGATTTTAATTCAATTTTCCCAAAAATCCTTAATCGTAGGATTATTAAAACGAAAATTTACATACATATGTATTTTGACCCACTGAATCCAGTGGTGCAATCTACAAATGCATATGACTTCTGGTTTTCGAGAAAATGTTAAAAAACCGCTATTTGCGATTTTTTTTGGCGGAAAATTGAAAAAAAATAAAAATCGCTGAAACTATGTTTATAAGTTAACTGAAGCACGAGAAAATTAATGCCGTTGAGCGCGTTTTCATATCACATTTAGTTTTTGAGATATAGCCTCGGAAAAGTAGAAAAACTGAAAAATTCTAAAAATTTCACTTTTCCGGAGGCTATATCTCAAAAACTAAACAAGATATGGAAATGCGCTCAACGGCGTTGAATTCCCCGTGTCCGAATTGACTTATAAGCAAATTTTCATACAATTTTATGCAATTTAATATTTTTAATTATTGCCTAAGGGGTACCCCTTTGGTTTTTTCAGATTTTAATTCAATTTTCCCAAAAATCCTTAATCGTAGGATTATTAAAACGAAAATTTACATACATATGTATTTTGACCCACTGAATCCAGTGGTGCAATCTACAAATGCATATGACTTCTGGTTTTCGAGAAAATGTTAAAAAACCGCTATTTGCGATTTTTTTTGGCGGAAAATTGAAAAAAAATAAAAATCGCTGAAACTATGTTTATAAGTTAACTGAAGCACGAGAAAATTTATGCCGTTGAGCGCGTTTTCATATCACATTTAGTTTTTGAGATATAGCCTCGGAAAAGTAGAAAAACTGAAAAATTCGAAAAATTTCACTTTTTCGGAGGCTATATCTCAAAAACTAAACAAGATATGGAAATGCGCTCAACGGCGTTGAATTCCCCGTGTCCGAATTGACTTATAAGCAAATTTTCATACAATTTTATGCAATTTAATATTTTTAATTATTTCCTAAGGGGTACCCCTTTGGTTTTTTCAGATTTTAATTCAATTTTCCCAAAAATCCTTAATCGTAGGATTATTAAAACGAAAATTTACATACATATGTATTTTGACCCACTGAATCCAGTGGTGCAATCTACAAATGCATATGACTTCTGGTTTTCGAGAAAATGTTAAAAAACCGCTATTTGCGATTTTTTTTGGCGGAAAATTGAAAAAAAATAAAAATCGCTGAAACTATGTTTATAAGTTAACTGAAGCACGAGAAAATTAATGCCGTTGAGCGCGTTTTCATATCACATTTAGTTTTTGAGATATAGCCTCGGAAAAGTAGAAAAACTGAAAAATTCTAAAAAATTCACTTTTCCGGAGGCTATATCTCAAAAACTAAACAAGATATGGAAATGCGCTCAACGGCGTTGAATTCCCCGTGTCCGAATTGACTTATAAGCAAATTTTCATACAATTTTATGCAATTTAATATTTTTAATTATTGCCTAAGGGGTACCCCTTTGGTTTTTTCAGATTTTAATTCAATTTTCCCAAAAATCCTTAATCGTAGGATTATTAAAACGAAAATTTACATACATATGTAATTTGACCCACTGAATCCAGTGGTGCAATCTACAAATGCATATGACTTCTGGTTTTCGAGAAAATGTTAAAAAACCGCTATTTGCGATTTTTTTTGGCGGAAAATTGAAAAAAAATAAAAATCGCTGAAACTATGTTTATAAGTTAACTGAAGCACGAGAAAATTAATGCCGTTGAGCGCGTTTTCATATCACATTTAGTTTTTGAGATATAGCCTCGGAAAAGTAGAAAAACTGAAAAATTCGAAAAATTTCACTTTTCCGGAGGCTATATCTCAAAAACTAAACAAGATATGGAAATGCGCTCAACGGCGTTGAATTCCCCGTGTCCGAATTGACTTATAAGCAAATTTTCATACAATTTTATGCAATTTAATATTTTTAATTATTGCCTAAGGGGTACCCCTTTGGTTTTTTCAGATTTTAATTCAATTTTCCCAAAAATCCTTAATCGTAGGATTATTAAAACGAAAATTTACATACATATGTATTTTGACCCACTGCATCCAGTGGTGCAATCTTCAAATGCATATGACTTCTGGTTATATCTCAAAAACTATTTGATATTTTTATATAATGGATATATATCATTGCAAAAATATGACGATATATATCAAAATAAATATCATGATATATATCGATCGATATATATCTTCGAACCCTGACCGATACCGATATACTCATATCCGATATCGGCCGATACCGATATATCGGCCATAAAATTTTGTCGTAAATTTTTTGCTGTATAAATGAGGTAAAAGTGATTTATAAATGATATACTGGAATACTTTTGATGAACTTACTGGTATGACGACAAGTAAATCAGTGTCATATAAGAAAAGTCATGATGATATGATGAATAAAATTGATGATGAGATTGAATTGTAAAAAAATATCAAGAAATTAAGATCCTTTGACTTGGTGGGCGCAAAAAAAACATTTTTCCAATGATGTACAAAGTTGCAATAATATATTTAGCATCGCCGCCAAGTAGTGTTGCTAGCGAACAGCTATTTTCTTCAGCTGGGAATGATTATGAAAGCGCAAGAAATCGTCTACTCCGGAAAGAGCAGAAAGCTTAATTTTGTTACATTACAACTTACCAAAACTTAACTTTAAATATTAATTTGTTTAACTTAGTGTGTAACTTTACTTCTACATTTTTAATTACGTTTTTACTAAATTTTTAATAAGAATAAAGTTGATTTGTTTTTTATTTAGTATTTCTGTTCTAATTTCATTCAATAAAATTTAGCAACTGAAATATTAAGCAATACCGATATCGGCCAAGAAGACCGATATGGCCGATATACCGATACCGATATCGGTATCGGTCGATCCCTACTTTTAACCTTTAACTATAATACAAAATATGTTTTATTTATAATAACAATAATCTTCCTTATTTTATAACTCGATCATTTTATAATACTGAACTGATTACTTTTTAAATTATCATCATTTCGAATCACACTCAAGTTAAAAATATTAAGACTCACACTGCAGCTCGGTGCGTTTGGACTCGGTACTATAATTGAGGTAGCATAAATACATAAATTTCGGAATTATGTGGCCAAAATAATGAAATTAGTCATTTCTATTTTATTTTGAATATTTTGAGAATAGCTTTTAATCAAACGTTTATACGCTTATTTGAATGATTCGATCATCTACGCAGCCATCCTCAGCTGGTATAATTCACATATTTGCTTAAGTTACAGTTTGTTAAAAATACTTACATGAGTTTATTTAGTTTCATTAAATCAACATAAATATTACTTATTTCTATTTTACTTTTATGCATTTTTGGTTTTATTCAAAGCATTCAGTTCAAAAAAATATTGCTTTTAACTTTATATATAGATATACTCGTACTTTTGATTTTGGCTGTGGGTGCACCTAAATTTTATATGTCATCATCTGTGGCGATACAGTCCAAATCGAACCTGGACCTACCGGACACACCGAGCCGAAGTTTTTACACTGTTTATAGCGCCCGAGTGTGATAAATACATGTAACTATATTTTATATTTTACGACAAATCACACATTGTCGACAGGCGGATTCGGACTGACGAACCTTGGTGCCTTAACACGCTCGGCCACCGCGCTTTATTTCTATTTTACTTTTATGCATTTTTGGTTTTATACAAAGCTTTCAGTTCAAAAAAATATTGCTTTTAACTTTATATATAAATATACTCGTAGTTTTGATTTTGGCTGTGGATGCATCTAAATTTTATATGTACTTTTGTAAAATACTTGTATTTTTATTACTGTATTTATTTATAAAGACAGAAGTAGAATTAAATAGATAAATTTAATTGTCTAAATTAACAAAAATATACACTTAACATTTCACAAACACGACTGTACGAGTTATAAATAATAAATATTTTCGAATGAATAAAATTATTTTCAATCTACTTG